>OZ021722.1:32038307-33536664 GCA_963978545.1 Linyphia triangularis
AGCTGTATCTCTGTTTGAAGTCACTTTGTAAAAAAAAAAAAAAATTAAAAAATAATTAGTATTTTAACATTCTGTTTGCGATGTATGCAATTAGAAGGCCAAAACTACTAATGCTGAAAATTTCAGAGCTCTACTCCAATTTCAAGTAGGTTTCTATAGATCCACAGAGCAACAGACAGATATACACACAGCTCGTTTTATTATTATAGATAAATTCTTTTATTAAGACATTGATTCAATTTTTCCTTTCAAAGTGTGTATTCTATTTTTGATTCATTCATCCATTTAGTTAATAACTTCTCACGTTTTCGATAACCCATTCATGTGACATTTGTTTAGGCCAGGGCTTTTTTTAACACTGAGTCCCATAATTAATATTAAATTTTTCTCGACATTGCGTCAGACCTATGGTATCTTAATTTCCTCTAAGCTCAGCACAATTCCTACGTCTCAATACCATGCTAGTTTACAGTGCTCTCTTGAACGACGATTCTACATTTATTCGATTGTCACTTTGTAGCGATTAAGAAGTGTTTTTAATCCGTCTCTCTTTCCCTTAGCTTCCAACTTAATTCAATAAATGTTTTCGATTGCAACTCTGACTCACCACATTGCCCAAATTTACAAAATTCTTTGATCATTACATATTTTGTCAAATTAAAGTCAAATAGAAATAAAATATCTTATAGTTATTGCTATGAAATAGAATTCTTGCAGGCTAATTGCTCACAAAGTTAATCATGAAACTACTACAATATTGCTGATGAATCAACACATCACTCAACCGTCCGCATTTCCAATCAAGCTGACTTCATGAATTCACCCGTTCGCCATCAAAATGTAAAACAATTTAAAACATATGAGCTCCATCCTTGTCAGTAAAGATGTCCAAGATGATGTTACGACTAACATTAATTCAGTAGTGATTGATCTAAGTAAACATTGGACATTTCAATTAAACCGAAAATTCAATATTAGACATCCGCCATTTTGAAGGATTTGTGCCACAGTTTTGCAGCTGTTGGTGGCAGTGACTTGGATGGCAGCAACTAAATAAACGTACGTACACAAACGAATACTGTCGATTGCGTGTCAATTAAGCACTAAATGAATTCGGTGTTAGACAATATCGTTCGCAGTAGGGCACCCATATCTTGCGACATCTATTAAAAATTATAGGAAGTGTTTTTGGAATGAGCTATTATTCAAAGCTGGATATTATAGCAACTTTAAACGGAAATTAAATTGCAGTAATCGGATAAGTTTTTTTAGAATAGTCGTTATTGTTTACGAGCTAAATACCCGTGCTTCGCTACGAAATTTTAACATGTGTAATATTTTAGCTAGCTGTGAGGCCTCGCGTTGCGGAAATCTGTCATTTGTGTATAGGACCCAGTTTTAGGCCCTTCGCTCGCTGGAAGGTTCATCGCTAAGCAAAATCGAGCTCACTTCGTTCGCTGAAAAGTTCATGGACACATAAACACAGGCTTTCTTCACTCGTTAAAAGGTTCATGGCTATGCAAGCATAGGCTCGCTTCGCTCGCTGAAAGGTTCATTGCTGCGTAAGCACTCACTAAAATCTAATTGCTACGTAAAGACTTAATATTGGAAGCCTCTCCCTTGCCAAGACAAAAAAATTCCCCTTTAATGCAATCATACAACACCTCTAAGATTATTTTAACACGTGTTTGTGGAAAGCAAAATTAGAGGCTAAAACTACTTATGTTGAAACTCTCAGAGATCTAAGCCTATTCGAAGTCATTTTTTGTGAAAAAATTAATTGAAAAACAAATTAAAACTTTAACATTCTTTTTGTCAGTCCAATTAGAAGGCCAAAACTACTTGTGTTGAAAATTTCAAAGCTGTAGCCTTATTTGAAATCGTTTTGTAATATATATATTAATTAATTAAACAAATTAATTAATAACGAACTGAACAAAAATTTAAAATTCTGTTTTCTAAAGTCCAATTAGAAGGTCAAAACTACTTATGTTGAAAATTTCAGAGCTGTAGCCCTATTAGTAGTCGTTTTGTAAAATGTTTATTAATTAATTAAAAAAGAACAAAATAAAAATATAAAATTCTGTTTTTTAAAAGTCCAATTAAAAGGCCAAAACTACTTATGTTGAAAATTTCAGAGCTGTAGCCCTATTAGTAATCGTTTGTAAAATGTTTATTAATTAATTAAAAAAATTAATTAAAGAACATAATAAAAATTTTAAAATCTTTTTTTTAAAAGTCTGATTAAAATGCCAAAACTACTTATGTTGAAAATTTCATAGCTATAGCCCTATTAGATGTCGTTTTGTTACATATTTATTAATAAAAAAATTAATTAAAAAAGAACTAAATAAAATTTTGACATTCTGTTTGTGATGCATAAAATTAGAAGGTCAAAACTACTTATGCTGAAAATTTCAGAGCTCTACTCCAATTTTAAGTAGGTTTCTATAGATCCATAGAGTCACAGACAGACACACAGCTTGTTTTATTATTATAGATTGTTTTAGTGCATTATTGTTTAATAGTAAAACTGATTAATTGGAAGAGCTTTTTCTAAGAACTCTTGATATTTACAGGTCACTCGATATTTGAAGGTAAAAATAAATGTAGAAAATTTATAAAGAAGTCAATACGGAAATAATTTCTGTGTTTTGTTGCTTCTTAATAGATTTTGTATTTCTCTACATTGTAGCAAAAGTCATATTCGATGTCAGTTTGATCATTACTGAACTGTTTTTCAACATTTTTCTTTAACTTAAACACTAATTGATGTTGCGTTGAACATGAAGACTTATATATATATATATATATATATATATATATATATATATATATATATATATATATATATATATATATATATATATATATATAAAAAAAAACATCTAAAAACTTTTTGAATATAGTAGTGGCCAACACTTAACTTCTTATTAAACAAAAGCTTGGTATAGCTTCCATTTCTTGGCATTGATCACCATGGTTCAGAATACGTGCCCGAGTTGAAATTACATACAATAACTGAATGCACTTTAAAATGCTATAAAATGAATTAGAGAGTTGTAAAAATAGGTTATGCAATTATGAGATATCGTTCAAATAAAGTCAAGAAAGATACCAATACTCGTCTGTTTCCTTTAGTGCATCTTCTTTCGATATTTATGTTTATCTTAATGCAGAATATTTCCCATACTACAATTACTGTTATTGTATGAAGTTCGATCTCCAACAACATTTCAAGATTTAAAAACTGTGCGAGGAAGAAGTGGCAAAGCATAAAAAAAAAAAAAAAAAAATACATCAACTTCGATACTTCTACAAAAAGATTATCACAAGATAAACGCTTCATTAACAAGATGCAACTCTTACACGAACTGACAATAAATCTTCAGTAGTACAAGTCAACTGATACACTGTTTAACTGTCAAAACCCGTTAACGCGAAGTCGATGAGGTTGTTGAAATTGTTCACGTTAACCGAATTTCGTGTGAAACGAATAAATTAATCTTAAGTTTTAAGTTCGGAGAACTGCTTTTATTTCGCGGTAAACGTGATTTCATGTTAAGGGATTTCACGTTAACGGGATTTGACTGTATATGGATGAGGCGTCCAAATACCAAACAAATTCATTTGAGACAAATGGAGTAGAATCACACATTTGAGTTGTTTGGTAATCTCAAAGACCTATTTTTTAGCACAATTACGGCTAATACGGCCAGGACATATAGCTTAACAGGGATTCCGAACAACTCTGAACATTCATACATAACACAGGATTCGAACCCACACTCTTGGTATGCGAAGCCAGACCACTAACCATACAGTCAGCACGTGGGCCACACATTTGGGAACTGAAAATTGGTGAACCATTTATGCTTCTTCGAAACTTGGATCCACCTAAACTCTGTTCAATGACACACACCTATACTGTTAAGAACATGTTTAAATAAAAATTTGAACTACTGAAAGTAATCTGTGCGAGAATGGAATTTTTTTTTTATCCGGGAGGTCGTACAAGGACAACTGCCATTCTCTATTAGAAACAGTGATTAAAGAGCACTAAGTGACACTCGACTTATTGTAACATAAATGGGGTTTTATAAATGAACTAGCTAAATACCCGTGGAAATTTTACCATGTGCATTTTAGCAATAAAAAGACATTCTTATATTCCACACTTCAGACGTTTGATCCCGTTTCGATCCAGACAATTTGATTTATCAAAATTGGAATACCTTACTTCATCTATATGAGTGGCTTTGTTGAAATTTTTTCAAAAATGTAGAATTGTGAATATATTGGAAATAAGACATTTGAATATTCCTTGTTTGGAACGTTTAATCCCCTTTGGACCGTTTTTAATTACTTAATCGAGACTGCAATGGTGTGTTTATATTTGCTCTTGGTTCTAAATTTCAAAGATGTAACTGCATTGGGAGTGAGATATTAAGATATTCCTCGTATAGTTTAAATGTTGCGTCGACTTTTCATCCCTTAAAAATTCATTAATCGATATTAGAATAACTTATTTTTTCTAAATTTACCCTTCTTAACATTTGCATCAAATATCAGAATTATGACTACATTGGAAGTGTGACATTCGGATATCCCTCGTTTGGAACGTTTAACCCTTTTTCCACCCCTTAAAGTGGTTTAATCGAGATCGGAATAGCTTACTTTTTCTATGTTTGTCTTTGTTGACATTTGTATCAATTTTTAGAGTTGGGACCATATGGGAAGTGGGACGTTTGAATATCAATCGTTTGGAACGTTGAACCCCTTTTCCACCCCTTAAAGTGGTTTAATCGAGATCGGAATAGCTTACTTTTTCTATGTTTACCATTGTTGATATTTGTACCAATTTTCAGAGTTGTGACCATGTGGGAAATGGGAGAATTAGTCATGTGTGAGTGAGGGCTTTGCCTTATATATAGAGAGATAGGTGTTAGGTTTAACCCAAAAGCAAATTTCACCTCATTCACTGTAGTTATCGGGTTGTCAAGTTAAGAAAAGTTGACCATGGTAAAAAAAGGCAGCTATTAATAGACATTAAGGTATGGTTCATTTCATGGTTTTTATTTTAGTATTTTCTGTAATTTATAAATCAAAATTTAAATAAGTTTGAAGTTGTTTTTGGAAATTCTCAAAGTGTGAAGGTGTATACACATATACGGGTTTCCCGCAATTTAGAATCACATAGATATTGCCATATCATGTCTAAGAATTTCAAAAATTTAGACCAACGTCTGTTTCATTAAAACATTCTTCCAGGAATGTAATATTTTCAGTATTTTAATTTAACCAACAAATACTTTTGGAGGACTTCTTTGGAATTTAGTTTCATATTTTAATATTTAAAAATCTCAATCCAAATCCGGGAATAACTAAATAAAATAGCAAATATTTTCTCAGTACACTATTTAATTCCAGAAGTGGAACGAAAGTAAGAATTTTAAAACGACAAATTGCATCAAAATGCATGGGCGTGCAGGAGAAGAATGAAAAATCGATGGAGCCAGTGTTGCATGAAATATTCCAAAAGTTATCCGTGAGAAAATAAGTATTTGAGATGGTAAACATCCAAATATTGCGTGTCGCTTGGAAACAAAAGAATGTGTATCGAATATATCAATATTGATCGGGTATTCTGCCGAAAGGTATGTATTTCAATGTGAGGCTTATTTCATATTTGTTTGATAGTGCTATTGGAAAATTTCATATTTAATTTCAATGCAAACTTGTATTTTCATAAAATTCTGTTTGAAATAAATGTTCAGTGTAAGCAAATGCTTATAAGACTATATACTTTGTACCAATTATTATTTAAATATTGCAATTATGTAATAAATGATTGGTTTACATATTTCTCTTTTGGTCCATTTTAAAAGGTTTGAATGTTATAAAATGAATTTTCTCTAATTATAAACAAAACTAATGAAAATAAAGTAAATCTTGAATAAATCAATTAGTTTTCTATACATTATTCTATTCCTTGATTTTCTACTTCCTTGAATTCGATTAATGACATTTTATACTTTTTAGAACTATTGATATGAGATATATTCCTGACATGGTACAGTTTAAATTCGTATATTTTCCTTGATAATTTAATAAGTTTATTATACGAATTGTGATAGGAGAGAAAATTATTATTTTAAAGATATTAATGTAACCATTTATAAAAGGTTAATGTCTTAAATTGATAAAATCGGGTTAAACTTAGAGGAAAATAAAATCACACCTAATATAGCATAAAGGAATAAGTTATCATGCCCACGAGGAAATTTGCGAATCATAGTTTCCTATATAATACGTTACCCGATTTTATGTGCAATAACAGAAAGAGTACAACGTAACACATTGTAACACAGTACAATTCAGAAACAGTTTCAAAGAGTAACCATGCACATAAAAAAAAGTATGTATGTGTTTAGAGTTTAGCGATTAAGTTTTAATAGTCGTGAATAGCAGTGGACTAAAAAGAGTTTTTTTTATTTCGCTTCAAAAAGAACATCAACATTGGACAGTTGATAAATGAAAAATAGTTATCTGGCTTGACATGTCCATAGATCACAGTCCACAATTCGCAATTTGTGGGAAGACGTCGAAATATATCATTAAAGTTTAGAAATTCTACCATTAAGTGTTAAGGAATTGAGCTTCTAGTTTGTTTGAGGGAGCAAATATTCCTCCTGAAGCATTTTAGTAACTTATAGAGTCCATGCCTGGAAGAATATTGCCTGCCTTCAAAATCCAGAGAATTTTCAGCACTATATTAATAAGGGGCATTCATAATATTTTTGTCGCTCAGAGAATATTACCATTTTAAACTTAAAAAACAAATTCAAATGGTACTCATCTTGTAGATAAGCACTTTGAAACCAAATTGGTTTAACATTAACGATTGTATGCAAAAGGAAAAACTGCCCGAGAAAAAATTGTAACGAGTTCTAGTCCAGATGATCAAAGCGTTCTTTTTAAAACTCGAAAAGTTTATGCTGCGAGTAATGAAACATGTGTTCGCTCAGACCAATTAAAGAAAGAGTGAATTTTGTAAAAAAAACAAGCAAACAATGTTTGGCGTCTGAATTGCCATTGCAAATTCCGTCTCGCCAAAGTATAATCATCAGCCCTGCAGACCATAACTTATTTTATTAAAATTCCCCTATTCATCAACAGCTGCAATACTGCAACACTCTTTCGAGTCCGATCCAGGCACCGTCACTATCGAATGACAAGAAGTCCGTCAACTCCAAACTTAATTGTGACAGACGTAAACGATTGCCGTTATCAAGAACAGATGTGGACCTCATTACGTCGCGGATCTTTAAAGACTAGCTACTTTATGGCACAATAAAAGAGTTCGTCCCACAGATATCCAGCCACTTAAGGAAAGTACTTCGCTCCTTAATATTCATTCCCGAACAAATACAGACTTTTCCCTTCTTGCAGTTTCTTCATTGATTGCTTTTCGCTTCTTTTCTTTGTGCATCCTTTTTCTTCCAGTTTAAGTAATAAAAAGTGAAATCCGGTGTTTCCCTCTTTATCTAACAGAGAAACGTTACCTGGTGTGTGTTGGCCCCATAAATCGTTTTCTTTTCTAATTTCTTTACGACTTCATGCGGAAAGTTTATTATTTTCTATTCTTCTTTGGACTTGGGATAGGGCAGATTCACCCCTCGAGGAAGGCGTGTTGTGAGCAGAACTGGTCTGAGCCGAGTTTGTAAAATTCCCCATTTGAGTTTTTAAGCAATTAGAAGATTAGCTTCGAAACTTAAGTGAAAATTCTTCACTTGGCTGTTTAGAACAGATAGAATTAATAAGGTATATTTTCTTTTCATCGTCTTCTTATGAACAAGGTCGCATTTTCTTTTTCATGGTCTTCATTCTGAGCTAGGGAAATTTCCATTCCTTACTAAAGGGTTTATAATTTCGTTCCGGGTATACAGTCTCTCGAATTAAAAAACGACAACTGAGCTGGTTAGTCATCGGCTGATGATCGTTTCGTTTTACTAGTTTCAATTTATATTCTACAATGCTGCTGCTGGTCGTTCTGTGGCGACCTGCGTTTCAGCTTTAAATTACTGCTAATACGGCTTATGCATTTTTTACTTTCAATTACCCATTTGTATATACATAGAGTAATGAAAGTATAGCATTCGGTCAAAAAAAAAAAAAAAAAAAAAAAAATTTTTTGGATTTCTCCCCGTTTTGGAACATCCTGATTTCAAAAAAGTGATCTAGAAAAAATGTCTATCTGTGTGTATATGAGTCTGTGGTCAGCATAACTCCCGAACAAATTGACTTACTATGTTTAAATTTGGTACGAGGGTTAGTGGCGGCCATGTGACCTACCAATAAGGTTTTCGTCAAAATCGCGCATGCGCATAAGGTAGCTGTCATTGAAAAAATCATGTTTTTCAATGATTGCTAAAAAACGACACAAACGATTTTGATAAAAATCGCTGTGGTAATGCCTCTTAAGGTGTTTTAAACATCACTACCTCCGAAATTCCCGTAAAAATGTACTAACGGAGTAAAAAGTTGAAAAATGAATGCCTTCAACATAGAGTTCTTTTTTCTTGAGCATACCTCATCAACGATCGTTTTTTCTTCTCCTCGTAGTTTCGCACATAATAAAGGATAATATAAGATTATCGAAAAGTATATCTTCAAAATCACCATTCTGACATTTTTTTTTTTTTTTTTAAGACCCATACAAGAACTATCGCCGCCAAACTGGCCATTTTATCTAAATAAATAATGAAAATATGCAAACGATAAATGACACAAATCCACATCAGTATTATAGTGTAACTGAAAGTTGTGCTATGTCCCACACCCCTAGTTTTTAATGTGCTAATGAAAATAACCAGAAATTATTATAATATTCACTCAAAAATAATTTTCTTTATTCGCCGCATTTTTGTTACTGAAATGTTTATATTTTGTGAACATATCAATCAAATGAATGTATAGCTAGCTATACAAACGTAAAGTGCTAGGGTACCAGTCCCGTAAACATTCTAATCATTGAAAAATTACGTCTTATACGAAAGATTTGCTGTATGGAAAAAATTCAGATTTATTTGAAAAGTAATAGTAACAGTTGCAAAAAAGAAAGAAAATTGAAAAAGAAACCAAGGCTTATTTTTTATAACCCATTTTACATTAGCAAATTGGCTTGTTTAAGATATTATACAAAAATAGAAATAACTGCATGGGCAATATGTGCATTTAAAAAACACTCAGCTATATACATTTAAAAGTAATAAGTTTTTTATAAATTAAGTACTTAATTTCTAACATCAACAATGAAACATAAGAAAATAAGTTTTAATTTATTTTATGTGACAACGAAACCGCTGTTGTTTTAAATAAAAAAAATCCTAATTACTGAAGTAGCTCTGATTTGATTTAATTCCATTTGTAATTGTGACTATACTATCGTTTTTTTTCCCTAGATCCCAATGCCGTTTTTATGATAGATATCAAATTAAATATCTTGAAAGAAATTAGTAAAGAAACAACAAGATATGAAATCAGGCCAGAATATATTTTTGGCTGAATCTCAGCTTCTGAAAGAGATAAATTAAATCTGATTTCAATCAAACTGATATTAGCGTTTTGATTACCATTTTTAATTCCCTTTAAATAATCTCTTAATAAATTAGAATATATTTTTGTATTTTATTTTAACAAAGAAAGTTTTCTTGTTTAAGTATAAAGACAAAAGTGTAGTGTATAAAGACAAAAATTTGTTAAAAAAGAATTTTTTGCAATTGGCGAAACGCTGATATCTTTTTACTTTCTTTAAATTTAGTGTTTGCTTAGAACAAAAAATAGATACATTTCTAAAAGGACTTTACCTAAGTCAATCAGTTTTTATAGATTACAACTTTTTAAAGATTACAACTTTTTGAGTTTTGTAGGTTTTCAAAAGTAAAACCCAACAAAAACATCTCTGTAAAAAGGCGCCAAATTCTTCATGCAATGTTTACGGTCGTGAAAAGTATTGAGATCTAAAGTAGAGTTAACTTTAAAGTTGTTATAAATTACGGGCAATGAAAATTAGTAATTTTTTTTTTCATCAAAACTGCCCGGCATAGGCCTAAATATCTATCTGCAAAAATATTTGTGACACTTGGCCATTACGTAATCTGGTTCACTGACGCGTAATGGCCAAGTCACACAAGCTAGATATTTAGACCCAAACCGGGGTATTTTGACTTTGAGAAAACAAATTTTACTAATTTTCATTGCACGTAATTTACAACAACTTTACACTTAACTCTATTTTAGATCTCAATACTTTCACGGCCGTAAATATTGCATGAAGAACTTGGCGCCTTTTTACAGAGATGTTTTTGTTGGGATTTCATTTCTATTTTTACAGAGATGTTTTTGTTGGGATTTCATTTCTCTTTTTTAAGGTACTAATTAAAAATTCCTTATTTATTTGCATAACAATAACTAGTTTTAAAATGTTTAGTTTTCATAATTTTTAAACTTGCAAGTAAACTTCTTGGGATTGAAAGGGTTAAGCATACATGTTTTTTTAATACTTATTTATTATACAGTCGACTGTTGTTAAACTTTTTGTTGGCGGCGAACTACGAGATCTATATTATTAGCCTACATATTTATTCTTTTAATTATCATTTGGTTTTAAGGAAGTTTTAAATATTTTCTCAACAACATCTAATTAGAGGAGAATTACACGAGATTTTTCTAAGAAAGCTAAATTTACCGGACCGCAATCCATGACGTACTTATGCATTCAATATGAATGATGATAATATAAAATTATTTTAAATAGTTTATTCAAATGTGCAAAAAAAAGTTGGCAAAGAAAAAAAAAAATTGGCGATCATTTCGTAGGCGATGAAATAAAGCCAATGGTCAATTTTATACTGCTAAGTAAGCTTTTATTATTATTATTTCTTGATTTTAGAGGCTTTGCGGCGTGTGCTGAGCATCGATATAGATAAACGACTGGATAGACTGCTCCATTGTCAATGCAAAGAGAAAAACGCGCCGGGGATTGCGAATCTGGTGGGATAATTAACCAATCACAGTTCACTTTTATAGTTGGATGGGAATGCGAAAAACCTTGTAAAGTGTTAGAGTATATATTTTTTTTGTACATTATTACTAATTAAGGTCTACTATTGACATTTCTGCTGTGTACAACCCAAAATTTTATTTTCAAACCTCGGCAATCCATATTTTTATCCCACCAATTGCATCTGGCAACGGCTTCATTTTCCCAGCGTTAAGCAGTCTATCCAGTTGTTTATCTATATCGATGGTGGTGAGAGTCTTCTCTCTTTATATATGCTAAGAGCTACTAGTATTCTAAGTTTTATAATTCTAGCCTCAATAGAAGTGTATTAAAAACGAGATTCAAATTTTTCGAGCATTGCCCCTTTTAGGGGATTCGGAGGGGAAAATCTCGATTTTTAGATTTTTTTCCTTTGTGTACATGTTAAACAGTTTTTAAGGAAATTTCTGAGGTGGGGATGATTAGAACACCTTAAAAGGCATTAGCACAGAGATTATAATCAAAATCATTAGAGTGGCTTTTTAGCAATTGTCGAGGAACCGTATGCGTATACGCGATTCTGAAGAAAACCTTAATGGTAGGTCCCAGAGTCACCACTAACCCGTACACAAAATTTGAATATCGTAGTTAAATTTTTTCGAGAGTTATTGCTGACCATGAAAACCCACAGATATACGGAGACTCAGACAGATATTTTATCTAGACCACTTTTTTGAAATCAGGGTGTTCAAAAACATGAAGATATGAAAAAAAAAAAAAAAAAAAAATCGAATGAATTTACCGAATGCTATACTTTCATTACCCTGGGTAAACGTATTAAAAAATTACAAAACTAGAGGTGTGTATGCATCCAAAGTACAAATATGCGTTGAAAAATTTGCTTAGTACGTGAACCTGATGAGCCATGCGATGAAATATTATACACTAGCTGCATAGATCTGAGTTGCGGGGTACTTATTAAGGTGAAATATGATTTAAGAATAAAATCTTATTAATACCCCAGTGGTGACTTCTTTGTTTTGCCTTTTCTTATACTAGAGCCCGCAGTATAGCTTAGATGTTTCTCTTGCGCCAGTAAACACAAAACCAGAAAACTTATACTAGAGTCGTCAAGTAAAAAAGTCGTCAATGTGGACATATATTGTTACTGTATAAAATTTATAATACTTGTGATTCTTCAGTAAATTCATTCTTTTTGAACCGATAAAAAATATTTCTTAAAAGGAATTTTAAATACTTTAAAAAAAAAACTAACAAAGAGTTTCTGCATCAACTACATAATTAGTTTTCTCATCATGACATTTGAATTGTTAGCAACGATGTTTTCTTGACCAAAATGAAGAATACACTGCAATACTACAAAAAGGTTTTGGGCGTGTAATTAATGTTTTAAAATCTATTTAAAGTGCATAAAAAGTGTATCTAAAATAATCTGCAGTAATTAAACTATCAATAGGCATAAACTTGATCTTTATTGGTTCAGTAGATCTTGAGTTAGGGACGTACATACATACAGACATATTTTGGGTTTTGCATACATGTAATTTGCGGTAATCCGAAGTTCATAAAGCTGAGAGCTATGTTTGTAATAAGAGGATATTTAATAAGATTCTACAGCCTCATCTCAGACGAAAAAGAATGTATTATTTAAAATAGGGTGGTGGAAATTACACGATTAAAAATATAATGCATTTTTTTTTTAAATTAATTTTTGTACAGTACCAGTACACATTAACTTAAAATCGAAATACCTTATGTGCCTGTATTCGTGTAGATTGTTTATTTATCGAAAAGATGATTTTCAAATTCAATTTTAAATGCATATTAACAAGATGCAGTTTTAAATTTTTTTAAAAAGTATAAAGCAAATCTTTTATAAATTTGTTTTTGAAATATTTTTGCATTGTTTCTCATTCATTATTGTTATAATATGTTTTCAAGTCCATTGTCACATTTTATTTAGAAGCAACAAAGTAACACATTATTTTGAAATTCCAAACAATGATTAACCTTTCTATGAAAACAATTAAAAAAATTTATTTATTTCATTCGATCGTTGAGCTTTCTGTGACAAACATTTCTTTGCGATTCGAAGTACTTTTTGGCAAATTATTCTCACAAAAATGTCAAATGAAAGCATTTTCTTACCTTCCTTCTCTGTTGTCACCTTCCTGTGGATCCTCTAATCCTCTACAAGCTGATCATCATTCAGCAGTTGTTATACTTGATTCTCGTCTGTCTCTTCCTCTACTCCATCATTTTACCGGAGAAGTGTGGTAAAAATTATAGAGGAAGAGGATCCAATTGGATCTGTCATTACTGTTACACAGACGTTTCAAGTTCTAACTTCTGCTGTGGCTCAACCATCGAGCCATGAAGATGATTCGTTCATCCTCCGGTATCAGAGATGGTTGGTTCGTACGCTCAACGACCTACTTTTATGCACAATGACGGTCGGGACCTACTGCATAACGTGGATTCTGAACCACAACGAACATCCATGCCTAACCCGGGATTCGAACCCGGCGCCTTTGGCACACGAGACCAGAGCGGTAACCCCACAGCCATCAGATGGGCCTTCGGTATGAGAGATGCTGGGAGTTGTTGCAATCCAAACTCCAAATGGATCCATGGGAAGAGGACACTGTTACTTTTAGTCAACAACGAGGAAGTTCAGGCTAAGTAGACTCTTCTTCAGGTTGGTTGTTTTCAGATTATCTGGCACAGTCAGCAACACGAGGGTTGCGCCGAAACATTCGTCATTAGACAAGCCAACATACATTTACAAACACCCATGCCTAACACGGGACTCGAATCCGCAACCTCGCGGTCTAGAAGCTAGCACGCTAACCACTATACTGTTTGGTCGGCAACGCTTCTTCAGGAATACCTGGAGAAGCCTACTGAAAACCCTCTGCGTTAGTGAGCTCTAAAATGTGTGCTGGATGCAGTGTTTTGTATATATTGTAAATAATCGTACATATTGTAAATATTTGTATATAGTTCTTCTACCCTCACCTTCACTTATCATTTGGCCATGCAATAAACTGGCTAAAACCAACATCAGAGTCTGTATGTTATTTTTGATACTTTTCTATTACGAGAAAACAAGATATCACGCGCTCAAATTAAATATTACCTATCTGATGCCGAATTCGAACTTAAGTCTAAATAGACATAGACATTGAAAGTCTAACAATGACGCAATAGTAAAAATATTAGTATCCTACAGTTATTTGGCTCAATATCCTCAGTGCTTTGGATTTATTTTTCTCTTTAAGAGAAAAAATAGATTTTTTAATAAGTTCATATATTTTGAAATAACTCTTTAATATTATGATCATTCTGGTTTATAAAAGTTAAACCTGAGCTTTAATTATAAGTGTTTCGAGTTGTAAAGTTAAAATTGGAGCACTTGATTATGTTAAAAGAGACCCCAGCATTTCCCCTGAAATTCTTTTTTGTATAAAACTTTTTTCTTTTGAAAAGAAGATTTTTATATCCTTTACAAAGGGTGTGGTAGCCTTGTAAAGTTCCCATTTATTTTGGTCTCCATTAGAAAATGGAAAATGAAATTTTCCCAAAAAATCTTGATTCTGCTAAAAAACTCCTTTTAACATTAAATGACACAATTATAGAATCACTACGATGTCTGTCCGTACGGGACATTAAAATTAAATAGCACCATGACTAAAACGACGATCGAAATGAAATCGCCAAAAATTTAAAAAAAAAAAAAAAAAAAAAAAAAAAAACTACAATTGTTGGCATTTGCGTATTAAACCATCGACCTCTTTGTAGTAACGAAAATCTCTCCAATTGTTAATTTTTTTTCCTTCTACCAATATTTTTTGCAAATTTAAAATAAACAATTTATTAACAAAAATATATCATCATCAGCTCTCTCATTGAGTGTAAAAATAATTTTTGGACTGTGGTCTAGTGAATTGTACATAGATAAACAAAATTTGGTAATTCTACCTTTGTTGGTAAAGTTTTTAGACTTCCTCGAAATAAAATAATAATATAAATTCGAAGACTTAAGTAGAAACTAAATCCTATAGTTCTCGTAGTCGACTGCGAACGTGTCAACAGATGACGGTGCAATACATATGACACCATGGGATCATAGATATTCAATCGTCGACTATTTTATCGTAGCGAAACTTCGCCAAACATACCGTAAAATGGGGTGAATATGAACAGCGGGGTGAATCGGAACGAAACTTCATGAAATTACAAAGAAATTATTAGTTTACACAAATAAAGCAGTTTTATTAATTATATATATATTTTTCATTTGGTTAACATGTTTTTAATCTTGGAACATGTTTTGTGGGGTTTTCAATAATGTCCTTTTTTTAAAAAAAAATCTGAAACAGCGTGCATACTACAATAAAACGAGTTTTAACCTCTCCAAAACTTATCCCGTAATTAATAACATGTACCAGTTATAGACTTAACTAATATATTTTTAGATAAGTATAAACATCCACAACAGCATGCCATACTTAATTTAACTTGGTTTTAAAAACTTTTTATTTTACGAATTTTTATGTTTTGCCCCGTCTCGATTTTAAGATTTGCGGGGTGAATCGGAACACTTGAAAAGTGATATTAAAAAGCTGTTTTTGGCAAGATTATGTTCCACACAAGATTCAACGACTGAAAAAGAGTCTAATTATGTACTCCCTTCAAGATAGTAATCAAGATTGTAGGCTTGAATAAATGTCAGAAGTGGAGCCGTTTCCGCATGGCAGAAAACCCGATTGTTCCAGTGGTTTATTCTCTAAATGACTTCATTATCTTTAAGTTATATGAAAAAATGTATGAAGACTATGAGAGCAAAGTTTTATACCCACAAGATTATTGCTATATCAGTGTGTTTTACAAAAAGCGCTTATGAACGAAGAGATTTTCTGAAACAAATGAGGATGCTTTTCTCCTTTCTCAAGATATTTTAAAGAATTTGTAGTCATACAACACGCAAACATAAAGTAGATTAAAAAGTATTTTTAATTTTAAAGACTATTTGGATGAGTTATAGGAGAGTTATATAAGAGTTGATACTCTTTCAAACATATGATTTGTTTTGACAATAATTGACAAACACAAATTTTATCCGTCATATTAAATGATTTTTTTATGATAATTTTGTGTTCCTATTCCCCACAATGCATTATTATTTGCTTTTTGCTACCCTGTAAACATTTAAATAAGATCAGACATAAATTTTAACAAATGTTCCGATTCACCCCTTTCTGCGGGGTGAATCGGTACATCATGAAAAAATTCAAAATAAATTAAAGTCCTAGTTTTTACAAAATTTTTTGGGTTGATTCTCAAAGAAAAAGGCAAGACCCAAGTTTCTATGTCAAAAATATCTTTCTTAACGATCTTATTACAACCGATTATTACTTTGAAAGTTGAAAAGTGTTCCGATTCACCCCATTTTACGGTAATCGACCAAACGTAGCAACAAAAATATTCACATTGATATTTTTAAAAAATATACTTTGTCTACAGGAGGACTTAAAATAGGACTTAAAATTCTATTTCAATTTAATAAAATAGCAAATACAGTAATGAACAAAAAATATAGTCATTCGCTTTCATTTTGATCTTTAAATAAAATTTGTTCAAGAATGCACGGTAGATTGAGAATGACATCATAACCAAGCACTCAAGGAATACACGATTTTTAGTCATTTTTGACTGCAGGAAAGAAATTTAATAATTGGCAAGATTTTCGTTACGACAAAAAGGTCTATGATTTAATACGTAAATAACCAATTGCTTTTGTTTGAAAATGAGAGGATTGTTAAGATAAATAACAGTAGCTGCGTGGCTCCACATTGCAGAGACCCATCATTGTATATAGGTCCCAACTTTTGACTTTTTGCGTACCAGGTTGTTTTACTCGATAAAAGGTTCATTGCTACGTAAAACCGAACTAGCTTAGTTCGTTAAAAGTTCCATTGCTACGAAAGCACAAGCTCGCTTCGCTCGTTGAAAAGTTCATTACTACGTAAAAACAGGCTGGATTTGCTCGTTGAGAATACATTTCAGCACAAGCATAGGTTTGCTTCGCTTGGTAAAAAGTTCATTGCTACATAAAGTCGTAAACCCTTATTATAACTCTTCTTGTCGAGAAACAAAATTTTTAACTCGTTAGTTAAAAAAATTCGTTTGTTTTAAAGAAAAAATGTAATTAACGTTCAACTTTGGGTGTAATTATTTTTAATTACAAATAAAGCAATTTTGAAACGTTCATAAATGTCTGGGTATCTGTCTGTAATGCCATTTAAGGGGTTCTAAATATCCGAAACTAGTGTTGAAAAAAGAATGTCTGTAACACCTAGTTCTCGTACCTTGATCTTGTAATAAAGGATAATGTAATATTTATCAAAAAACACATCACCAATTACGTCATTTTGGCAGTGTTTTTTTTTTTTTTTTTTTTTGCCAATGTAATGATTATTGTCAAAAATACTTCCAAATGGTTATTTTATTTAAATTAATGAAAATAGGAAAATGAAAACTATAAATTGCACCAATCCATGGAAATTTAAATGCAATGACCAATATTAAGTGTAATTTAAAGCTTTTGCGATGTTCCACTGTCCTGGTTTTTAAGTGAGAAAACGCTTATTCAAGAATACACAATGTATTCCGGAAATAAATTATTATGCACTAATTAAAGACAAGCTACATGAATTAACTACTAAAATCAAATTGTTTGGTTTCGTTAATTAACTCAGTTAAGCATATTGAGTCTAAAAAAATGCTATGTGTAAATATGTACTTAGTTCAGAATATAATAACGTTAATTATCTCATAAGATGATTTAGTAATTGAAAGAATAACAGCTTGTTATATAAACAAATTTAACCGTTAAGCAATTACATTAGTGATATTGTGATATCTACGTATTAATATAATGCTTTTTGTTAATTGACTTAGAAAATAGAAAAGATTTATTCAAATAACATCCGCAAACAAAACTTCTTCAAGTATGAAAAGGATTTAGATTTTTAATAGGTTATTTTTATGAAATATAGAAGTGAAGCAGCTGTGTCAACACAAAACTAACAGATTTATAGCTCAAGTAAAAGAAAACAATTTCAAAAGTATCAAAGGCTTAGCGAAAATAACAACGAAATAACTTACCTTCAAAACAGAATGGCTTAGGAACATAAGACGAAGACGCATTTGACAAGGAAACACGAAACAGTTACCAGAAACAAAAACATTTCCAGAATACCAGAAAAAGAAATAATCCTTAAAAAAGAAGTTTAATATAAATCTTTTATACTCATTCGTAAATTGCAATTCCAACAAAACCTCATAGAATTCATTGTCATCCACAATGAGTTTATCTGCCAGGTTTCAGTTCGATTGGCAAATGAGTTAATTAGTCAACGATGCAACAATAGAAAAGTGTGTAAAAGCGGCCTATTAGGGACAGTGCCAGAAAACTTCAGAGAATGCACTGGATGACGGTAAGTGGGTTAATTAGCCTTCCGAAGATTCCCCCCCCCCCTAAAACATATAAAATTGAAGTTAATATTTAACTTCATTTGAAATTCAATTGAAGTTAATTTAGCCTTTATATAAACTTATATATATCAAACTACCAATTGCATAAAAACACAAACACACCGATTACACATTTACAATATATTTTTCTCTCCCAGATTCGAATAACTCTGAACAGAAAAAACCGCATATAAAGCGTATGAATTATTTTCGTTTAAGAGCGAAGGTGGCGAAAGTTCGAAGCCCATAAGCAATATATGGCAACCAGGAGGTTTTGAGCATCCTTTGGGACCTAGAAGCGATAAGAAGGTTAGGTTCAAGTCTTCGTATCTCACCCCCCACAAAATCCTTCAGGGAGGGCATCAGAGGCATCAGACAAAGTTTTACCAAACGATATTTTTCTGGGCTTCTTTCCGGTTAGAGGCAGATCGGCGGAACCGCCTAGTTTCAGACCAAAAGTTGCTGGGAACTTTCTTTTTTCTGAAGGAAGTGTAGGG
This sequence comes from Linyphia triangularis, assembly GCA_963978545.1. Classification (NCBI taxonomy): domain Eukaryota; kingdom Metazoa; phylum Arthropoda; class Arachnida; order Araneae; family Linyphiidae; genus Linyphia; species Linyphia triangularis. The sequence goes on from OZ021722.1 coordinate 32,057,409, forward strand.
AGTCTAGGGGATGTGCTGTATAATTTTAAAAGGCCGCAATACTCTAGGGGGTGTGATGTTGGATTCGGAAGGAGAATGCAATATTTTTCTGGGAGGAAAAGAAACGACAGAATATAAGTTTCGTGGTCTTTTATCCAAGATGCCCTTTAAGGTTATAAATTTTGATTTTTAGTGGAGCTTGTGTTGTTAAGGTGTCGAGTTTACTACAACTACAATGCTTGTTTTTTTCTCAATGATGATTAATGAAAAAGCATTTTGGTTTATAAAGTATTATTTATTAAATGTAAAGAGTAATGCGCATCTCTGTTTGAAATATAATTATAAAAATACAAATTAATAAAAAAATGATGACCAACTACAGTTATAAGGCTTATCAATGTTAGTCCAATTTAACTTTTCTGAACAATCCCCCAGTAGTATAGATCCAGCTGTTTTTTAATACTGTTGACTCCGGTACAATTTGCCATGTGGTCCGGCAGATTGTTCCACTTTAAATCACTCTACTGTAAAAATAATGTTTCCAATTCTTTAAGTTAAAATGCGAGTTAAATAGCTTATATGCATTATATGCAAATTGCAAACAAGTTCAAAATAAAGTAGAGAATACCATTCTACGGTTGAATGTATTTGAAAGGTCACAGAACTTTAAATCACTTTTTACCCTTGTAGTGGTCTCGTATACAAATGACAGATACAACACCTAAACACCTGTGGTCACTTTTGTTTAGTGGTTAACACGCCTGTCTACTGATCTAGGAGTCTCTGGTTCGGCTCCCCGTTAGCGCACATCGCTACATTGGTGAATACCGGACACTGAATAATGCTGCCATCTATCGGTGCCTTCTGAAAATACTGCACGATTTCCACACTACCAACTCATCAAGCAACCTCCGGCGAATCACTGCCACACTCAACGCACTCAACACATAAGCAAATCAATCGTTCGCCCCTTGGCGACTTACTAGGAAGTTACTATGAGGTGGTCTCGTGTACAAATGACAGATGCAACACCTAGACACTAGTGGTAATTTTTGTCTAGTGGTTAACACGCCTGTCTACTAATCTAGGAGTCCCTGGTTCAACTACATCCGCTACATCCTCTTAGGAGAGAAAGGCCCGCTCCAAAAATATTCCTTATGTCCAATCACATTAAAATTAACTCTGTCAATATTAACGGAAATAGAACGCATTAAAACGAGACAATAATTTTAAAAGAAGTATTTGATAAGGGAAATTAGACACTTGAACACGACTTATTATTTTAATTCTATATATCTTGTCTTTGAATGCATTAAATTTCGAATGATGAATGATTTTAAATATCGGAAGTTATTTTTAACATATTTTTGTGGCACATTATATAAAATAGAAAAATTCCCTTTTCTCTAATATACAACTCTTGATGGTTTAATGTAATAGTTAGGTGCAACTCGAAATTTGAAGAAAAAAAAAAAAAAAAAAACTACTCGTGTAACGACTTTGCATTACGGGACAAATATGCATTTTAAAATGCATTATTTTGCCATTTAAATTTATTTTTACTTAAAGTATTAGTGCCTAAAGGCATAATCCTGAACAACGTTAATTACTAATTATCGGCCCGAAACATATTTCAAAACATAATATGTAATTTGTAAACTTAATTATAAGATTTTAAGACGTGATATTTAATTTTTATTAAAGCTTTCCCTTTTCTTTGTTTCGTGTAGATACTTAAATATTCCAGTGAAAATTTTAAATTGGAATACTGCTAGACATTAAGAAAGTAATTTTTCTTTATTTATAAGAATAAAAAGATGCTACTCTTGAAAAAAAAAAAAAAAATAGTCTTAATTAGCTATACACAGATTTTTATTTAATGCATTTGAAACAAGCCAATAATGAACGCAAATATTCTATTCATTTGCATTTATGCTTTCCTTTGAAAATATTTTGTTTTATTTGTCATTGCTTTACAAATATTTGAATTCGAATGTATTTTATTTTTATTTTTATTTTATTTTTTCGGTTGCGTTTCTTTTGAAAATAAGCTTTTAAGAACCATATTTTAAAATAGAATTTTGTAACCATTGAAACAAAATCATGTTTGATTCTCAGTACACAAAGACTCCATTAAAAAGTCAATTTATATCAAACTTTAATTATTTAAGTATCAGCATGTTCTGCGAATGATGATAAACGGGTAAAAAAGTTCAAGCATTGAAATCGATTAATGGAATTTTAAAAGCATAATTTAAAATATTTAACACGTTGAGCGGAACGCGAATTCTTATAGAAAACCCCGTCGCAATAAGTGTTACAAAAAAAAAAAAAAAAAAAAAAAAAAAAATGTCACACAATATGGTAGAGCAATGGCCAGAAAAATGGCTAAACAAGTTTTCACATTTTATTACACCTGCGATGGATTTTTATGTTTACGGTGTTTCAATACAATCCATTAAAATGCCTTAATATAATCCTGAAATGAATACAAATTAATTAAATTTTAAATAACTTTTCAGTTATTACTTAAAATAATTTTTTTAGTTCTATATCATATTTTACTATGTCCGGTGGTTGACGCAGCCTAACGGAAAGTTCAGTGTCAGCCACCGGTGTCAGACAGGGCGCTCAACATGTTAAATAATTACTTTATGTTTTACATTCATCAAATTCTTTCGATGACTTTTGTAGACGTTATAATGTTGATTCTAAATTATATTTTGTCCCCAAATGTGCTCTATTGCGTTCAGATTTAATGACTGAGGTGGTGTTTTTAATTTTGTAGGCAATGGACAATTCCCTTTTTTTTAAATATTTTTTTTTTATTTAATTCTAAATGTTTTGAAAAAGCAATAAACAGAAAAATTTCTGCTCAATGCGCTTTTTAAAAAAAAAAAAAAAAAAATTGCTCTCAAAATTTCCCTGTTACACGTTGATGAGAAAACGGTTCATTCTTGGCTTGAACGGCTTCCCAAACATCTTGGCTTGAAATGCGGCCGCGGAAACCAGATTTGAAAGTTTCTCGTAAATCACGCCAACCTGTACGTGATATGGTGATGGTCTACTAGTGCCAACTATTTCAACGCCAACTCTTTGGCAGAAACCTCATGATAACCATAGAAACAGTACGAACCCTTGACGTCGCGGATTTTGTTGTGTGTTTTGATCGGACTGGTTTTGGCTCGGTTTTGAGGCATTGTTTTCCTTTCATACTTAAGAAACGAATTTTTTTTACAGTACTTTTGTTTAAATATTTGAATTCAGAAAGAAATTCTTCATAAATATAATAAATATAAACTAATTTCACTCGTTTTTTAAAAATGCGGGAATTGTCCATTATCGAGGCACCAATGGCTAACATTGAATGTTTTGTGTTTCTGACCATTATCTTTATAAAATAGGTTGTTCGCAAAACCCAAATTTTGAATGATAATTTTAAATTAGCGTTCAAAATATTCCAAAAAAATTCATGATACATTATTCCATCAATAAACACCAAATTACCAAGTTCTAATGATGGCATACAACCCTCACAAGGACACCTTTACCATTATGTTTTACCATTCCAGTAAGTTGAATTAAGTTTATTCTTTTTTCGTTTTTATACAATCATTCTTCCATCAGAACAGAAAATTCTAAATTTGCTTTCAGCTGCAGATAAGTTATTCAGTACGTTTCTGGCTTGATTATCGTTGCTTAAGCAAAGGAAAACTTTCTAATTTTAACAATTAGGGATATTTTTTTGTATATAGTTAGCTAATCTCAGTACTTTTCGAATAACTTCAGGTGAAATTGAACTCGAGAATGTTTCTCTATATTATGAAGAAATTTTTATAGCACTCAAACGTGAATTTTTTACGCATTTTTTTTTCAATAAATATCTTGTCACGTTCAGATAAACACTGTGGGGTGACATTTTCTTCTCTTATTTTGGATTTTATAAAACGTTTTATTACGTAATGAACCTTTGAATGGGATAAATTTTATGGATTGACCTCTTTTAAAAAACCCAAAATCAATTTTTGAATGCTGTTTAATGTTTCTATATGTCTAGGAACCATTTTCAGTAATAAAATAGTACAAATTGAGAAAAGAAATATTAAATAACGCGTAACACAACGTAAAAAAAAAAAAAAAAAAAAAAAAAAAAAAAGAAATCGTCGGAAGAATTTTTTTTAAATGATTTTATCAGAAAATGTTATGGTGTACAAACATACTTGTGTTTTTTTCCCCTCTTGATTCTATGAATTTATATTTTTATTTAAAAAACGATTCAATACTTTTTAAAAAATATCCACAATTAAATAAAACGATTCAATATAATTTAAAAATTATTCACAGTTAAATCGAGATTCTATAGAAATTAATGTTCAATTTCAATTTTAGGAAGCAAAATAACTTTTTCTACAAATTCTTAAACTGTCGAATACTCTTGGGTACTATTCGTCCCAAGCGGGAGGTTTTAGTTTTAAACTGATATATCATTTTTGGTTTGTATAAAGTGAGTAAAGGGGAACAACGTTAAAAAAAAACAAAAAAAAAACAACAACAACAACATCCCTTCCAGAAATAATTTACAAGATTAAATAAATCAATATGCTTTTTATGCGGTTTCAACTTAACTAAAACTAGTAGATGAATGTTTACATTGAGTAATTTGTTGCACCTTTCGCACTCAGTTCAACCTCAAAAAGCACCATTTCCTTATCTCAACATCACCCATCATTGAACCTTGGAGCTCTTAAAAAGTTCAAGGGAATTCTATCCATCTCCGAGAAGGAAAAGAATTAACGAAGCTTTAATTCTATGAAATCATATCATTCCCTTTCTAAAAGGGAATTAAAATCCCTCCCACAGATTCAGATTCTTCCTTCGCTCATTTCTCTTTCGGGGGGAAGACATCTTTGAAAAGGGTTCTTAAAAGAAACGCTTTAAAAGATAACACTCTGCCACCTTCGAGGGTCATCCATTGCTCTGGAAGATCGATGCTAATTGTAGGCCACCAGATTTAATAGCTACTTTACTCAGGTCCATTATTGAGTAGAGGACCTTTAATGCCTCTTCATTTTTCCGGGCTGGTGAACTACTACTTTTAGCTTTTTCATCCGTCGGACGTAGAGGTAATCATTAAAAAAAAATCAGCCATGATTTTTTGACATGTTTCGGCAGGATGGTTCTAAAAATGTTAAAAATCTTGATGGTGTATTTCATTCTGTCTGACCCGCTATAAATTGTACCTTTTATACTTGTATATAGTCTTCCAGAAAGGACTTCGTAGCTTTGAAAGGACGTAATTAGATAGCATTTATAGACGGAATGGAGAGACTAGTGGTATAGTGGATAGATAGGCATGGAATTTGGACCAATTAAAGACGACTTTGAAATCGGAAAATTTTTTTCGTTGTTTTTAACTTTTACCGTGTTTATTTAGATAATTTAAAGTATATCTTGAATTTTTCAGATTTTTTTGAAAAATTATTTTTTTATGATCTTTAAGAACCCGAAGTGGAACCACAATCACAATTTATTAGGGGGAAAAAAAAAAGAAAAAAAAAACGTCGATTGGTAAATTTTCTTACCTATCGTCGTAAATGGGTTAAATATATACCGGTTAAAAAAAATTAGTTAAATATTGAAATATGGCTATAGGTTGTAAAATCTGAATGATTTTGTCGTTTCTTTCATTTGAAAACTGATCTATGGTTTTTTTACTGGACATCTGGACATGATCTGACTGATATGATCTGTTTTTTACTGGGACTGATCTATGGTTTTTTACTATGGTCCTCTTACTGAATAGTGAAGCTCAAACGGTCATTTTTGCAAATTGCAGTGGTTTTGCAAGACACACAGGAGGGGGGGGGGGGGGGGGGGGTCAGTGTTATTCACTAGTTTTGCTTATTGACAAATCCATCTAGATGAAAATGGGTCTCATTAGTAAACCATATGAAGTCGTCATCAAATTTAGTACCAACAATCAATTCTGCAATCCGTTGTATTTAAAATTCTGTACCTGTCTATCAAACACACCACTTGTCTCTTCTTTCTATCTCTCATTGTTTCGCAGTCATGCCATGTGAAAGTTAGAGATTCCTTTCTGAAAGACCCTGCATCTTAAAACACTGAATCGATTAAAAATGGAACTGGAAATTTGTGTATGTGTTTTGGAGTCAATTGGGCTTTAACAGAAATTCCGGTAAATGGAAGTAGTGTGGATGCTCAGAAATCGAAATTTTCATTTGATTTATTTGGTAATGGAAGTAAAAGTACAATGGACATATATTGATAAAAATCTTTGTTTTCAATTTTGTTTTCTGTTGTCAAAGATGACTATTTCAAATGAACATATTTAATTAATAAAAAGTAATTTTTTTTTAGTTTATGCTTATGCACTAATGATACGCTTATCAAAATGGATATGTTGAATACAAATTAACATTCTTAGCCAAAACTAGAAATCGACAATTGTTTTTATGGCAAAAATTATCGCCATCGGCACAAATTTGGCAATATTTTCTATTATTAAAAATGATTAAAATATCGATAAATTGGCAATTACTTTTTGTTTGGTTTTTATCCTATCTGTAACCGTTATTCACCTGTATGAATCTACTTGGAAGAGAAAGTGCCGAGTTTCATCAGACATCAGACAATTTTTATTGAAAGGAATATCATAAGTCATCTGCGTGAAATTTAATATCACTATGAACGTCAGAAATGAGAAACACGAAGAAAATAAAATTTTACTTGTTTATTTTTGTTTGAAATTCACTTTCAAGTAACATCTATCGTAAAAAACACCAACCAAACTGTAAACTGGTAATACATATTATAATTATAAAAATGGATACTTGAAAATTAGTAGAATGCACCAGTTTTTAAGTATATTATTTGGGGCTTACCATTACTACGAAAAATCATTATATATTTCTTAGATATGTGGGTTTTTAAAAAATTAAATTGATAATATAAACGTGCCGAAATGAGGGAAATAGTTTTGGAACCTTTTGATCTACAATTAATCAACCTCTCCAATTGGCCATCCTTTCTTGATATACATTATTTCACAAAATACTACAGTATAATTTTTTGAAAATCAAAAACTTCTTTTGCAGACGTTATTTTTATCGTATGCGCCAGCGAAAAAATACCATAAATTCGAACAGATAAAGTTCTCATTACAAAATGCTTGCGTAAAATATTTTAGAATTGAACAAACTGGTTTATCGTACCACTTTTATTGACGCTTTATTAATATTATAAATCGAAGAATGCGCTGCCCCGATTTTAAGCAAGACGAGAACAAGAATTTAGAATATGCCATTGCTCATTTTTGAAGCAATTTTTCAAAAGTCAAAACGAATAGGTGAATATTTTCAATTTTGAATAGAATTTTTCCTCCCTGAAATATGTGTCAGAATCTGTCTACGGTCCAGTAAATAACACCATCTCTATTCATATTTAGCCTCATCGTACCCATCTATTCATGACCGTTGTCTAAACCCTGAAAGAAAAGAGGGACAAATACGCAATAAACAAGGCATTCCATGTCCTGCTCGTAGCTTGGTGATCCCCTCAATGCATTGATTCGGAAATTAACTTTTCCAATAGATTCCGAGGAATGAATAGGAGGACTGGATATTCTGGAACAGGAAATACTCGTATTTCGATTATCTGCGTATTACGGTGACGATTTCTTGTTTATTGCATCGTATCGCATATTATGAGCAGTCATAATTTACATAAGAGTTTTGCTTAATAAAAAGTCAATATTTATCGTTAAAACTTATTTTCAAAGCGCAATGTTTTACGACCTGAAAAAAAAATCTGTAATTCAACTAATACAGCTTTATTTAAATGACCAATCTTTTATTGTGTCAGGAAATAGTTGTTTAAATTTTTTAATAATCGCATATTAAATCTTTTCTAAGCCAATTTATTTATTATTATTGAAGGATTTATGGCAACTGTAAGTCTGATCAGGGTTAAGCTTAGCTATAGTGGACGCCAAGCTTAAACACGGTGAGGAATCTTTGGAGACTAGAAGACGTGGGCTCCCGATAACTAACGGTAGAGTATCGAGCTCATAACCGGAGGGTTGTGGGTTCGGGTCTCCGTTCGCCAAATATCGGTGTGTACCTAATGGGGGCTGGTGCACATTAAATCTGTCGTGGCTTCAATGTCCTCTCGTTGGTGTGGTGGGGTCGGAGAGAGGGGTTTACACTAGAAGATTTCGATCTCGTATTCTTCTAGATGCTCAAAATTACAAGACGTATTTGGCTGTGTTAAGCACTTTATAAGTGGCAGAAATAGATAGTCGGTAGTTCCAAAAAACAAAACAAATCTTTGGAGAACTTTTAGACTCCTAATAGTTTTTTCATAGATTTTTATGCTTATGAGAAACAAATATAATACCGATGTTTACTGCATGTAATTTACATGAGTTCTGTGTCAACTCACTAATTGCTTTGCATTTCATGCTTTTACAGTCGACATGCGATTTTTTTTTTTTCGTCATGGTTAATCGGAATCAATAATTTTTTATAAAAGTTAAGTTTGAAGTGCTTTAATTTTTGTTTCAGAAATGATGTAACAGCATATTCAGATTGGAGTCTAGTTTATGTGATAGATAGAAATACGCCTTTCCCACAGATTCTCGTAAGAAAGGGAGAAAATATGCAATAAACCAGAAAATTCCATGCTTCTTTTATATTAACAAAAGAAATTGTTAGCTGTAATGTAATGTATAATCACGTTTAATAATAACAAATATTAACGTAATGCGATACTGCTATATTAATATTCTATGTCTATGCATTATATCTGCTATTTGTTATTCTCTTTACAACAGTAGGCACAGTTTCGTATTATAGTATAAAATAATCTAGCGAATATGTAGAAATAGGAGTTTCATTACAGATTAAGGCTCTAAGTAAAGAATACAACTTACCTTCATTGATTAGCATTAGTTCAGTCTTTATTAGCATTTATTAGACCACACTTCTTTTCATATCCAAGTTCATCCCATCGATTTCTTTCATCAAGGTTCTAGAAGGAAAGACATCAAATATGAAATAAAGAAGACATTCTTGAAGAGATATTGTTGCATAATGGCACATCTTCAATGAAATGATTCCGAAAAAAACTTTCACATCCCATCATGAGATTAGAGCTCACAATTGTATGGCAGGATGTTAGACAAGAATGCGTGATGTCTCGGGTTAAATTCCCCGCATGTTTTTCTCTACTCAGTTGAGACTCTAATGGATGGCAGTTTCCTCCTTAAAGACCTCCCGAAAAGATTTCTCCCCACACAGGTATTTATCTGGCGATGTTCCGACGCTGTATTAGCACTCATGCAGCTCTTGAGCCAGAAAATAAATCGTCGAACCATTGCAACCCTGCCACAAGCGAAGCAACCAACTAACGTGAGTTCTGCAATTTCATTAAAAAAAATAGTAGACACGATGAAGATTAAGAACTATAGTGTCTATTCGATTGACTGGTTTACTGATGGGAGTTTTCCTGTTTTTTAAAACATTCGATACACGTATGTGGGGTAGTTCAGTTGAAAGCCTTTCAGAAGCTCTCCCTATCTCTGTCCTTGACACTCAGGATATTTATTTAACTATTTAATCCCTTTTTAATTGTGGCGTTTTCGAAAACACCCCTGGAGGTTTGACGGCGCAACATCAGTATTTAGTGCCCCTTTAATTTAACCTCCCTCCCCATCACAAGCATAAGAGTGAATCGTTCTGACTGACTGTCTGAGGTCCTCTGTCAGACCTCAACTTCCATTACTTTTCATGGTGACACAACTTTTACCTCATTAAATTTTTCGAAAATGTATAGACAAGGCTGATGGTATGGTAAGCAGGAGGGATTAGGTTAACAATGTTCCAGCACAGTATAGATCTCTTGTTGCTGCTAACGCCAGAAAACACTCAATACAAGCCTTTGTTGTGGTCACTTCCGAACCCCGAAGCTTCCCTTCGACACTGGCAACTGCTTTTGTGTAACGGTTATAGTTTTGGTATAGTATGCAGGATGCCTCGGGTTCGATTCCCGCCTGGTCCTTACATTCTCCACACCTTCGCGAGATTCCCAAGAATGAATATTCTGATAGTTCCTGGAACACTTCTTTTCACTCTTGGGTTCTGCTCGTTGTATTCTAATGTCAGTTTGCTATTTATGCATATAACTAAGCTTGCGTGCAAGTACAACAATTAAACAAGCCTTAATTAGAAAATGAAAACAATCAAACATTAACTAAGTCTTTTTTATCACACTTCAAAAACGTCGTTTTAGACATAGAAGCATTTGTCAAATAACCAACCGTTATTTGACAAATATCTCAGTGACTAACTGAATAAAAGCGTTCTTTATTCCAGTCCGGTATTGTCTTTGTTCTTCATATCCAAATCCGTCTATTCATGACCATTGTCGAACTTCCCATCAAAGAAAAGAAAAAAAAAAGGGACCAGCTACGCAATAAACAAGAATCTCCTCAATGGAGTCATTCCTAAATTAACTTCTCCAAGGAGATTCCTAGGGATGAATAGAAGACGGAATATTCTGGAACTAGACGATGCTTCGGAACACAACCATCTTCTGCAACTCGCGGATTATGGCGGCCATTTTTCCGGTCATCGCATCCAAGAAGAACCTTAATAAGGACTTCTTGATCAAGTTTTTGGACAAAGGGAATTCTATTCTTCTTCTCCTGGATGGCATCCTTGTAAGAAGATGATTGAATGGGTATCGGAGATTAAAGGAAACGGATTCCGGTATGTGGAGGGACTAAGTATTTTATCTTTTATGGAAAGTGAGGAATGGAATGTATGAGGATAAAAGTGTTTCTGGTTGAGTGGAGGAATGAAACAGATATTTGAAATGCTTGGCGTATTTGTATTGAGGATATGTATTATTTCTCCCCTTTGATAAGTATAAGGAAATTTAATAAGATTTGCGTAATGTGAAAACTGATTTTCTGGTGTTTTTAGTTGATATATTTGTGGTCACAGCATACTAAAATATCAAACAGTTTGAAATGTTGAAATTCGAAAGCAGCATATCAAAATAAATATAAGTATTAAATACACTAAGACAATCATTGCATCTAAATAAAGTAACTGTCCCTAACAGCACCTCCTTTTTTATTTTTTATTCCGCGTTAATATTATTAAGAATTATTTATTATCTTCAATTGCCTTATTTCTAATATAGGGTAATGAAAGTATTGCAATCGGTAAAAAAAATCGATTTTTGTTGTGGCATTTTTACATGTTTTGGAACGTCGCGAGTTATAAAAAAAAAAAATATTATCGAAAAATATCCATATGCTTGTCTGTGTGGCCAGCATAGATCCCAAATAGATTGACAACAATGCAACAAATGTTGCACATTGAAAAACAAATGTGCAACATTTGTTTTTTGTTAATGGTAGCCATGTGACGTATCATTAATGTTTTTGTCATAAAGAAGTATGCGTATAAGTAGCTGCTATTGGAAGATGTATATTTTTCAGCACAATTGCCTAACGATTTGGATCCAAATTGCAGTGGTAATGCCTTTTAAAGTATCTTAAATATTTCTCTCCCCCCCCCCCCCTGAAATTCCCGTAAACATTTGATATAGGCAAAAAAAAAAAAAAAAAAAAAAAAAAAAAAAGTGGAAGGACGAACGTCTTTACATAACAGAGTTGTTTTTCCTTAAGCATTGCCCTTCAAAGACTGTTCTTTCCCCGTTTCATTTAACCAAAAAGAATAATGTAATAATTAGTGTCGAACAGTTCGCCAATTTTTTTTTTTTTTTTTTTTTTTTTTTTTTTTTTTTTTGCCAATGTAATTAATTTCGCTAAAAATAATCGCCAAATTGACAATTTTTTTTTTTTTTTAAATTAATGAAAATATAACACCTCTCCCTAAAAAAAAAGAAAAACGGTAAATTACACCAACCCATGTTAAATTTAAAGCAGTGATCGGTATTATAGTGTAATTGAAAGTTATGTGATGTTCTACACTCCTTTCTATTAATTTTATACAACAAAAAAGACAAATATACATTTGTTAATGTTAATAAAACACAGCAACTCAATAATGTACATGACGGAAAAAAAAAAAAAAAAAGTCTTTAGTTTTTTATATTGCATTTAGTAAATTATAGTTGTAGATTGCATCAAATGAAGAACCTAGTGGAATAAACATGGTAAGTGACATCTTTGTAAAAATCGAGAATTTCTAGAGGATGAGCTTGTTTCAACTATAGTTGCAATAATTCAGCCAAGTTTTCCATTAAAGCAGCTTTCAGTTGAAGATGCAATGTACACGTATAAGCATAGTTGCCCTAGTGGAATAACGTGTTAAGTGCACCACGTGATCCCCCCCCCCCCCCTTTCCCCAAGAAAGCTTACAGACACTAGGCATAATGGATTAGGTTGGAGGAATTTGAGTCATGCGTGGACAAGAATTATTATGATTCTTGTACATCATTCAAAAACTGTTAAATTGCTCCAGCAGAATCATGGTGCAATAAGGATTGGAGATTTTGAATTTCAAATGTTTTCTTTAACCTTTAAGATATCTAAAAAAAAAAAAAAAAAAAAAAAAAAATCCATCGCAAAATATAAATTTAAAATTAACTAGTTTTCTGTCCCGGTACTGCATGGTGTTCGGTAGATGTTAGAGGAACACAATTAATTTGTTAAAGTGACATTTAATTAACTTTGAAGGACAGGGAAAATACATGCTATCAAATTTGTTTGGTAATAAGCAATTATATGTAAATAGAATTATCAAAAGTTTGTGGTAATGGTAATCTGGATATTATAGAAGAAAGAAACTAGTTTTAAACAGGTGGTTCGGTAGATCTCTAGTCCCCCCCCCCCCCCCAAGTTACCAACTTTTACCAATTTCACCTCTTTAGTCACGAAACATCGTATTGAAATGTTTCTATTTTCCTTAATTAACTTATAAGAAACTCCTGTGCCAAATTCAAGTCTTAACTTTGTGGGAAGTGTGGGAATGAAGAATGAATGTGTGAGTGATTTTGTCAGTCAGTGTCTTCGCTTTTATCTGTATTGATATTTTAGATATCTTCCTTAAGTCAATATCAATCTTTAAGTCATTCTGTAAGTTTAGGATTTTTAAATATTGAAGTTTTTTTTAAAAAATTATATATAAAAAGAGGGTTGTTGGATCAATGTTATTATAATCTTTCCAAGTCACACAAGAATTTTTAAATTGTTGCATTAAGCTGCTGTTAGTTTCGATAAGAATCAATTCTTAAATAAATAATAGTGAAAACAATGTATCAATTTACAATTTTTCGCAATACCAGTAATACAAATCAACATTTGTGATCAATGTTGACAACTCATCATAACTTCAAATATTGGTTGGGTGTTTTCAGATTATCTGGCGCCGTCAGCAACACAAGGGCTATAATGCGCCGAAAAGTAATGCCTTACACAGGACTCGAACCCGCAACCTCACGGTCTAGAAGCTAGCACGCTAACCACTAAACAGTTTGGTCGGCTAACTTCAAAAATTGGGAAAAAAAAAAAAAAAAAGAGTAATTTTTAGTTGGAATCAGATAAACAGCAGTGAAAAAATGTTTTTTAATTTAAAATTCATCATAAGATCAACATGACAAATTACGAATTCACAGTGAAAACGGCTCCACAATTTAAAAACTCGCCATAATATCAGCTTTGGAAGAAAGTAACAATTCATAGCTATGATTAAATTACCCTCAATATACAGCAAGCCTAGGCACCTTCTGTAGACATAATACATACAAATTCATAGACCCATTTATTCGCGTCTGTATATAAACAGACGCTGGAAACTCCCTAATTCCCCCTCCCCCCTCTCCCCCCCCCTCTCCCCAAGGAAGATGAAGCCTCGGGGAATGTTGCACAACACCCCATCACGCTTCATGCCCATTACAAACGGAAATGGCCGCAACTAAGGCAGCCAACCCTTATACCCGATACCATACACCCCATTCCACATGCTCATCGGGTTCTCTGACCAATATCGGAAGTCAGTGTCCTGGGCCCAGAATGAAAAGTGAATCATGTCCGGGATGATATACTCCCCGGATTCCAACTCTGAATAACTTGGCTACTCAGCGTAATTAACTTGGAGTATCAGTTAAATTCATCAAGGCGCAATTATGGTCGGATTCTTGGGAACCCTTTTCTTGGGAGTTTTAGAGTGGGGAGTTTTCGTCGGGGCTTTTGCGTTGAGGTATAGGTGATGAAATGTTGTTGTTGGAGTACTTGGTTATTACTTTTAACGGAAATGTTTTGGTTTTTGGTTTGGAGGTTGCGCTAGAGTCGTTTTAAGCATTCAGGAGATACTTATTCAATGAACTTAGTGCCTTTTGTTGAGAAAACAATTGTTTCGGTTCTAAATTTTTAAATTGAATGCGAATATGTTTAGAAAAGAGTTAATTAATTTTTAAGTACAGAGTGTTTATAATTAAAGTTTGACTTCAAAATGCTGTACAAAACAGCTGGTCAGAATGATTTGAAGTTTTATACTTGAAGAAGGTGGAAACGGTATGACACAAGAAAAAAAAAAAAAAAAAAATTATTTCCAACTATGTTTTTTTCTTATGTTATAACTTCTTCGCGTATAAACAGGTCAAACTTCAAGTCGTTCTGACCAGTGCTTACTTTTTATACCTTTTTGAAAATTGAACTTTAATTATGAACACTATGCACATCGGAAGACTATCATAGTTCAGAAAACATTGAATTTTTGAAAAACACACAACTATTTTTTTTTTTTTTTAAATTAAAGTGAAAATTTTAATATTCCGATCGCCGGATATTATCTGCAGCTTGTCTTATTCAGTCTACCATCGAAGCACGTGTAATTCTAAAAATAATAGAACACATTTTCAAATTAAAAGCTAAAATCATTCCGAAGACGATTCCATCTTTGGTAACGTCCGATGTCCTTTACGTATGTTTTTGTTTACATCATCACATGTTTAATCTAATAAATTGTGCACATAGCCCAAGGTTGTTTTATTGGAGTTTAATGAACTATGAAAGAATGTAATTAGAATATACCATCGAAAGATTATCTCAATAAAGTAAAGCTTATTAGGAATTGTTGTTAAAGTAAGAGGTTTAGACCGTAATAATAATAATAAAAAAATTAATAATTTTACAAATAATAAACAAAATACCACAAAATTACCTGCCGAATTTCAATAGTCGATGGTTGACTGAATTGTTGATGTTACACTCCAAACTGCGTATGTTGAGACCGCCATACATGAGCGGTTTAATGGTCGAATGCATCGATCACACTCACATTCACTAGTTTGGTATGTCAGATGCATCAACAATTCGGTCAACAGTATATTCTCCACGTCAAGTCCGGAATATTTGGAGCTATTCTGCCTCATCCATATTGTTACTTTCAACTACTTATGTATTAACATAGTGTAATGAATAGGAACCGGGTGTCGGGGAAAGGAAATGGAATTTTTTTTTTGCATTTCTACTCGTTTTGAAATGAGCTGAGTTCAAAAAAGGTTTTTAGAAAATATTTCTCTATGTCTTTCTGTGGTCAGCATAACTTCGGAATAGACTGACCGACGGTGTTCAACTTTACTACACGGGTTATACTAAACTTCAACTTAACTAGACATCACTTAGACGGTAGATCGTGACAGTGCTCATAGGTATTTAATCCATTTTGGCTGAGTGAAGACATAATTCTCGCCAAACCTTATAGCCTTTTGTTCTCTATAGGGTTGTGGTTTGGCGAACATTATGCTTTCACGCCGCCAAAATGGATTAAATACCTACGAGCACTGTGACGATCTACCGTCTAAGTGATGTCTAGTTAAGTTGAAGTTTAGTATAGTGGTGGCCTATGACCTGTCATTAAGATTTTCTTGAAAATTACGCATGCGCATAAAGTAACTATGATTGAAAAATTGATTTTGTCAGTGAAAATAAGGAAGTAAAAAAAAAAAAAAAAAATGGTTGTAGCGATTCCATGGCAAATATAAATGTAGTGTCCAATATTAAGTGTAATAAAAAGTTTTGCGATGTTGCACATGCTTAGTTTTTAATTTTTTTGGAAGATGATTCGCTACAGTGTCGTATTGTGGCTTTGGTGCTCACGGAGAGAAAGCTTTAAAAAAAAAATGGCTGTAGCGATTCCATGGCAAATATAAATGTAGTGTCCAATATTAAGTGCAATAAAAAGTTTTGCGATGTTGCACATGCTTAGTTTTTAATTTTTTTGGAAGATGATTCGCTACAGTGTCGTATTGTGGCTTTGGTGCTCACGGAGAGAAAGTTTTTAAAAAAAAAAAAAAAAAAAAAATCGAAGAATTCAGAATTGGTAGTCTTTCTTAAATACATTAAAAATGTAAGTATTTTCTATAGAAAACCAAAAAAATTATTATAATTATTAAAAAATTATTTCACAAAGCTTCTGAATTTCTAAAAATTTACGCACGATTTTCTGTATAAACATTATACACATAGAATAAACTTTTTCAATGTGTGAAATGTTCTAAATGTTCTAACCTTATTAATACGCTTTGAGATTAAAAACATATTTATTATACGGGATTTAATCTTTGTTCTTAGGAACAGAATATTTTTAAACGCGATACTTTAAGCACGAAACAACATTATTTAAATAATTGCACAAATAAATTAAGACAAATGGTCAGAGAAGCAAATAACTTAACTTTATATATCCTCCGGATTTCTTTGCCAAATATTAATACACATTTTAAATTCAACAATAAAATTTTTATGGTATTAAGCTCACTAGCAGAATTTCACAAAAGTTAATTAATAGTCCTTTGTATTTTAAAGTCAGAATAATTAATCGAAAATGAGACTTTGTGTTCGTGTGAATAGAACTCGAATTCAAATCAACTCCCAAATCCTCACATACAACCAAATCTAGTGAGGATTACTACACCACTTAGTGCTCTCATTATACGGCTTTTCATGTGCTATTATTACGAGGAGCTTAAGGGTTACGAAACTGTGCTATTGTATCGTTAAGACTGCATTATGACCACCGGTTTCAATTTTGAAAGGAAGGCACCAAGTTGAAAGTGTACTTTCCAGAATTTATAGTGTGGTAATCGAAGTCTATTGTGGTATATTTATTTCATTTCAATTGGAAATTTTGATTCACGAAATGGTGGTTTATTTTAGACTTGATAGTTTGGAGGATTATTCTGAGGTTAGAACTAATGTTTGAAAAATATTTATAATGAAGAACTTTGCAAATTTAGCTTTCGAAATTGAGATTTAGTACAATATTTTATAGTTTTACCATTTTTTAAATGGATCTTATGAAGCTTTGTTTTGAGTGTGTTCCCTCGTAAAAAAAAAAAAAAAAAAAAAAAAAAAAAAAAAAAAACCAACCTTGATTTGAATTTTTTAATTCTAATGCTAAAGGTAGAACTAAGGTTTGAATACTTCTAATAAATTATGCAAATTTAGCATTTAAAGAATACAACTTTTGTGTTATTTTACTGCCTTTAAACGCTTTAAATGGACTTCATGCAAGTGGTACTTTTGTGTGGGGCTCCATTGAATGGCAACATTTGAAAATGCTTGCGACCAATCACAATTTTTAAAAATAAATTATAATTTCATTACCCACTAACAATGCACAATGCATTTTCCTTCAAAATTGACGGTTTAGTGTGACGCAACTATGTACAACCAATACAATAAAACAATGGAAAAAATAAATCCTTTAAATTATCGTCTGATTTTTGATAAATTATAAGATCGTATGTTATCTTTGATGTCAAAGTTTCACTAAACTAACTGGAAATTAACGAAAATTTGTTATTTTAAAAGAAATAAAATTGAAAATAAAATAAGCCCTTTCAAAACAATTTTCAGTCACGAATAGAAAAAAACAAAAAAACATTGAAGTTGAATCTCAACGACCAAAAGAATACTAAAATAAAAAAACTAGAAAGAATAGTATTTTCTTTAGGTTGTGTATTTTTTTTACTTCGTTCTTTTGTTATTCTTTCCCGCTGTCTGGATATTCTTTTTTTGGTAATTCTTTCTTCGTAGTTGGCCACGCCGATCACACCACTTTTCTTTGCCCATGCTCTACGATAATTGAATGACACCCATTAGTCAATTCAAGTTGCGATCTTTCTTTTCCTAACGATTCGGAGGTTTTTGTGGAATCTTCTTCGACAGCCATTTTTTTCCATAAGCAAGCACTTGATGTACTTCTTTTGTTTTCAAGTTCTGAGCACCAAGCCCAATGCGATTTTCTTTTCTAATTTAAAGAAGTTAGCTTCATTTGAAATGAGAAAAGAAGGGATATTTTTTTTTATGAGAAATGTAGTTTTAGGTCTTACAGTAACCAGCGACGTAATGTTAAGTGTAAAAAGTTTTTTTTGTTTTTGTTTTTGTTATATGAAAAGTTCTGTCGTTAATCTCATCAAATAGAAAGACAATTGAGGGTTTTCAGCAAGTTTTCCTGATTTCGTTCCAACTTTTTTGTGTTATAGAGAACGACAATCGAAAATGAAAGGAAATATTCCTTTTTTTAATGTTTTTTTTTTTAATTATAAAGTTAATTTTTTAAAAATAAAAACTTCCTTTTAAACAAGAGCTACGCATTTAATAATATCGAGGATATTCGATTTCCCAAACAACGACAAAAAGCATTTTAATCTGAAAAAAATTAACAGCAATAAGTTCGAAGAATAGAAATAAATTTAATTGCAAAAAATATCGAAATTTTACCAGAATATAAAAAAATAAATAATAAATGTAATTAATTAAATTGAAATAATTAATTTAATTTGTTTTAAGAAATTTTAGTAAGAAAAAACTACATCGAAGAGCCAAGAATCAGAGAACAAGGGAAATTATTTTCTAATTAAACTAGCCATGCTTGATTTAGAAGAATATCTTTTATTTTATGTATTTAATGCAAACAATTGATTTGATCTAAATATATAATTTCAGGCATTTTATATTTATAAACTAGGGTTTATAAAATAGTCGCAAAGATAGGGACATCTTGTAAATTATTTCTGAATGAGTCTATGGGATGAAGCTCCCTTTTCTGAAGATGGCGGATTATTTTGTTTGGTCCCAGCAAGTTTTGCAGTTAGAATGTAATTATGTATGTTTCTCAAAGGGTTAGAGGGGGGGAGGGGGATTTGAAACTAAAATACACAAAGAGTTTGCTAATGGTGAAATGTTTTATAAATGAACGGGGGAAACTTTTAAATATCGAACTTTGGGTTCGAATTTGCGTAGTATAAACTTTCTCGATGTTTGGCGAACGTTACTGAACATCCACTATCGAAGCACTGGAATTGCGTTAGAAATCCAAAGATATGTCGTGTTTTTTTTTTTTGGCGTTAGCCCACCTTTGGATATTGCTTAGCAAACACGTTCGGGGGTAGGGGGGGAGGGGTGGCGAACAAGAGGCGAAGCTTTCTAATACACAAAAACGAAATTGATAAATAATATACCAATTTAAAGACTAAAATATCGCTTTTGGCGTATAATTTATTGTCAATTCGCTTTTGGCGTATAATTTATTGTCAATTACGCGAGGCGTTATAAGTTTGAAATTCGAAAGTAAAAAATTAGAAATAGTAAAAAAACAAATAAATTGAGAATTTGAATAGTATACCGTAGATGGCAGTCTGTATAAACGAGAAAATTACAATTTAAGCATGTTGATGAAGCGTAATGAACCTTGTATCTCTGAACAACATAATACAATGCCCAACTCTGATGTCTTTCCAAAAAATATATTCCTCTAAGTAACCGTAACTCATAAGCACTCATACAATTTTAATGTAATAACTTCGAATTAATATTTAAATACCTTTTTCTTTACCATATAATGATTCTGTATATAATTTTTACTCAGCCTTATCTTCCGTAGCTTATTTTTTACAAAATTTCAGTGATTATGTAAGTGGGGAAACGAAACCACCCACTTAGTTCACACCTGCAGCTTCGAGACACACGACTCTTTCAATAATTATCAAACTATGTCCAAACCTAACAGAGAACGGGCTTTATTTCAAACAGACCATCACAAGAAGTGAGCAGAGTTAGCTCTGATGAATGGTGGACGCCACGAAAGGAGCATCAAAAGTAGAAAAGAAGGTTTCTCTTCCTGCTGATGTGGAAATGCGCTAAAAAATTCTCTTCGTAACTTCCGACTTCTCCCTGCCGAATGTTTCCAATCCAACTTTTCTTCTTCTTTTTCTTGTTGGTTTATCATTGCCTTTTACCTTCTCCCTTTGTGCGGCCGACTCGGTATCTCTCCGTCCACACACACCGCATTCTTCACGGTTTTCTTCTTCGTTTCCTTTTTTTCCTCCATCGATCCAGTCCTCTTTTTTTTCTTCTTTTTTTACTCACCCCTTCCCCCGACTTAACACCGTTTCGTGTCCATAGGTATCTCTCACTTTTTCTCGATGTTGGCCATTTTTTCCCCCCTCATGTAGTCAGATACTTGATTGTATAAAAAAATCCTCGGTAGCAATATTGAAAGAGGAAAAGTAATTGATTTACAGTAGATATTTATTAATGCACGATCTAAGAGCTTATGTGGAATACTGCTGATTAAGGTTGAGATATTTAGCTGAATGGAGGAATTTCCAAACGCAGTTAACAGCTTATCTAAGGCAAGTTGGTTCGATGTTTTTAGAGTTTTCTTTCGCAAAAGCTACATTATGCCTCATAATTTTGAACTTGGTCGTATGATGTAACATCAACACTGGAGCTAGCATTGCGGCAGCAACCATTAATTTTACACGCGAGTGTCCTGTCAGCGTGTTGGCACGATCCCGCGATCATCCGTGGTTACGATAACGATGCCTTTACTTACCAGGCTACTGGTGCTCTCCAAAGCAAGCTGAAATGCAATCGCCCAACCATAGGCATGGTCTATACAATTAAGTTTTTTTTCAGATTTAATAAAAATACCGGTAAAAGTATTTTTTTTTCCGATTTGGCCTGCATTGCACGTTTGGTGCTCTTCCAAGCCAGTCTTTACAAAGGCCGAATATTTAATTATTTCTACCTATATACTTAAACTATCTTTCATTCGACAATTTAAGTTTTTTAAATGAAGTCCTTGATTCTGACTTAATAAAACAGCAAGCAATTTTGCTTCATATTTTTTTTATAGCGTGATATCTTAGATGCTTCATTTCAATCAAAACGTTTATGACTTGTAGCTTTGTCATTTTGGTGAAAATACAAAATTTCCAAACAAAATTTCTACATAGATTATTCGTTTAGTAGACAGGGACCAGTAATTATACAATTTCAAATGCCGCCAAGAAAACTTGAAAGAGAAAAGGTAACAAGTTGAATATAAGTCAAATGTAACAGAGTCTGTGTTTCTGATTTCGCTTTCTTTTTCGGCTGCAAACATGACGCGGACTGTTTTGTTTAAATCAATATACTAGACCATATTTCCATAGATGTAGTAGAATAATGTCTGTGGTTGCTCGTGCTTAAACTACTGTGGAACGGAAGGGACAGTACGAGTGCACAATGTCCAGTCGATTGCAAGTTATGAGCCCCTCTTAATACCGTATCACCAATTTTACCACTTCAGCAATAAAACATCGTTATGAAATTGTGGCCCCGATAATTTGGATTAGTCAAGGTACCCATAGAAAATAATACGACTCAAATTGGTTCCTTATATCTCAAGTTATCATCATAATTCATAACGGGTGATACAGGGGTGGGGGGAGGAGAGTTTTTTTTCTTTTTTTCGATATTTCAAGAAGCCGAAATTCGAAAATATTTCTATTGTTTTGAAGATCAAGTGTGAAATATATCATCAGAATTGGAATAAAAATGTTTTCTATAAAATGCTAGGGGTGTGGAACATCGCACAACTTTCAATTACACTATAATACTGATGTCAATTTGTGTTATTTACCGTGTTTATATTTGTATCTTTGATTTAGAAAAAAAAAGACCAGTTTAGAGATTTTTTGCGATAATTCTTGTAGAGTCTTTTTCTTTTTTAAATAAAAAAACTTCGCCAAAATGATGATTAGGGCTATACACTCTATTGTAATCCTTATATTTTCCTTTATTATACTTGAAACTGAGGAGAGAAGAAAAAACGATTTTTGATGAGGTACGCTCATGAAAAGAAAACTGTGTTGAAGGCATTCGTTTTTCAACTTTTTACGCCATTCAAGCATTTTTACCGGAATTTCGGAGGGGGGGGGGGATGTTTAGAACACCTTAAGAGGCATTACCATAGCGTTATTGAACAAAATCGTTAGAGCCGTTTTTTAGCAATCATTGATAAACATGATTTTTTCAATGGCAGCTACCTTATGCTCATGCGCGATTTTGACGAAAACCTTAATGGTAGGTCCCATGGCCATCACCAACCCGCACATCAAGAGATTATTTTTTTTGGCAGAATGCTATACTTTCATTATCCTATCTATACATATGGGTAATTGAAAGTAAAAACACATACTTGCAGAAACTCTTCTTTATAGACAGGGTCTTCCAAAAAGGAATACTTAACTTTGAAACGACGTAACAGCGAAATAGTGAGATATAGAATGAAGAGACAAGCAGTATGATGGATAGACAGGTAAGGAATTTTAAATACACTGGTTTACGAAATTATTTGATGGGATAAAATTTAAAGATGGATCCCTATGATTTATAGATGAGGCTCTTTTTCATTTGGACGGATTTGTCAATAAATAAAATTGATGAATGTTGAGTACTGAAAACCCGCCTGTCTTATAAAACTCCTGTATACTTCAAAGTGACCGTTTGGGCTGCACTATCAATTAAAAAGATCATTAGAGAAATCATATACTCTTTATACTGTATTCAGATTTTACAACATTGCATTGCCACAATTCAATATTGTAACTGATTTTGCAAACTGTATTTAAAATTCCATACTTGTCTATTCAACATACTGCTTGTCTCTTCATTCTATATCTCACTGTTTTTCAGCAGCTATGTCATTTCAAATAAGTTAAGAAATCCTTCCGGAAAGACCTGGTATGTAGATACGTATTTGTATCAGATTAGGCCAGAGAAGTCTATTAGCAGGCAATATAGTTTATTTATAAGTAGCATCATAAAAAAAAAAAAAAAAAAAAACACCACAGATAAAGATCATAAGGTGAAATTCAACGGTTAACAAATCATAGTAGAATATGGCTACATTAAAACAATAAAAGTGTGATTGTTTTAAATGAAACAAAAGACATTTACATGGACGGGATCGTTATCGCACCATAAAAAAACGAGTATTGATTAAAGCATTAAAAAACGAATAATGCTGAGCGAAATAACTATAAAACAATGCTAAGACCACACACACATCTTATTGATATCTGGCTTTAATTGTTAACGTTATTTAGAATATGAGAATCCATTTTTACTTTCAATTAACTATGTTAACATAGGATTATGAAAGTATTGTTCTCAGTTAAAAAAAAAAAATCCGTTTTTTTTTTTTTTTTTTTTTTTTTTGTGCATATCTCTCTATTTTGAAATATCTTGACTTCAAAAGTGGCCTAGAAAAAATTTGTATCCAAAAATTTGGGTTTTTCCAAATGAAGTTGCACCCAGGTGATATGCATAAAACTGCTTTTTCACTGATAATGGACTTTACTAGTGGACCAGAGTTCCAATGAGCATGAGAAATGCACCGAATAGTTTCCAACATTTAATGGAAATTTTCCTAAGTGGTTTATCTCCTTTGGTTATTTCCCCTTATATAGATGACGTAATAATAGCTAGTTCAGATTCAGTGGAGGAACATTTGAACAAATTGGAATTAGTGTTTAAAAGATTCCAATTGCATGGGCTTAAGCTAAAACCTGCTAAATGTGATTTCTTGAAGAGAAGGATATGTTATTTGGGTTTTGAGATTTCAGAGGGCATCGTGAGTCCTGATAAAAAGAACATTAAGGGTGTTGTGGATTTCGGTCCTCCAAAGAATTCTAAACAAGTACAGTCTTTTCTAGGTTCGACTGGGTTCTACAGGAGGTTTATAAAGGATTATTCTAAAAGAGCATTTCCACTAACTGAGCTGACTAAGACTGGGGTTAAGTTTTGTTGAACTGATGGGGCTCATAAGGCATTTGAGGATTTGAAAATGGCTGTGACTTCGGAGCCATGTCTAAGATTACCTGACTTTGGTAGGGAGTTTTCTCTTAGTACGGATGCGAGTGGTATTGCTTTGAAAGCAGTGTTGACGCAAAGGGGTGGAAAACTGTTCTAGCATCCATTGGCATTTGCTAGTAGAAAGTTGAAAGAGGTTGAAACCCGGTACAGTAAGGCACGGCCTGCTTGTGTGTTCGGAGTAACTCAATTTAGACAATATTTATATGGCAGGTATTTTACTTTGTATTCTGATCAAGCTAGTCTTTAATATACATTGATACTCAAGGATCCAAGATCAAGAATTGCTCGCTGGTTGATGACTCTAAGTGATTATCAGTATACCATCGTTTATAAATCTGGTAAAAGTAATATCCCGGTGGAAACAACGTCTCTTCCTATTAATACCAATGATATTATTATACCACAAGTCAGTACTGATGATGGATTAAGATTTATAATTAAACGTCATCAAGAAAATGATCAAAGGTTTCCGGCTGATTTTCAGATTACTAAAAGATAAAGGAAAACCTCATTCACAGAATAAGAGTTTTTTCGTGAAGGATGAGTTGTTATATTGTATTGAACGTACTAAAAATAAAGCTAGAGTAGACAATAATGATAAGTTGGTCGTTCCTTTGACTATGGTACAGGAAATTTTGGGTTTGGTTTATGATTTGCCTGGAGTTGCCCACCAGGGTTTTCAGAAGACACTCATGAGTGTAAAGGAGTAGTATTACTGGGGAAATATGTATAAGCATGTTCTGAATTATGTGAGAACTTGTCCTTCCTGTATAGGAAGGCGTGGGCATCGGAAACAAAAAATGCCACCCTTGCAAGAGTCCGATTGACTTCTAGACCATTCGAGAAAATAGCATTGGATGCTGTGGGACCGTTGTTCACCACAAATTTGGGAAATAAATACATTTTAGTTTTCAGTGATTATTTTACTCGCTGGCCAGAAGCTTATAGTGTCACTGATCTTAAAAGTCAAACAGTGCGACAAGTGTTGGTGCACTTCTTTTCGAGATACTGTGTCCCATCGCGCCTTGTTACAGACTGAGGAACTAATTTTTTGTCGGTTGATTGGTTGGTTGTTTTCAGATTATCTGGCGCCGTCAGCAACACGAGGGCTGTAATGCGCCGAAACATTCGTCATTAGACAAGCCAACATACATTTACAAACACCCATGCCTAACACGGGACTCGAACCCGCAACCTCGCGGTCTAGAAGCTAGCACGCTAACCACTATACCGTTTGGTCGGCTAATTTTTTGTCGGCGGCGTTGATGCAGGTGTATGAAAAATTGGGAATTAAGAAACATACTACTACAGCATATCATCCTCAGAGTGCTGGGTTGATGGAGAGGTTGAATGGTACTCTCATAAATTCCTTAAGTCATTTAGTGGGTGAGAGTCAGAACCATTGGGATTTGTATCTTCCATTTGCTTTGCTTGTTCATCATTTGGTAAAGTGTGGAGTTATATTGATACTTGTATATTTATACCTTTTAAAGAGTGGTATTTGAATGTGAATAAAGAAAGATCTTGACTTCTACGATTTGCAGACTTTATTTCGAACCAATATATTGTAAAAACGTCGTAACACATCGGGTTATGAAAGTATTGTTCTCAGTTAAAAAGAAAAATTGTGATCCCTCCCCCTCCTTTTTTTCCCCCATTTCTCTCCATTTTGAAACATCTTGACTCCAAAAGTGGTTTAGAAAAAATTTGTGTCTGTGGTTAGCATAACTCCCGAACGAATTGACCTACGATGTTCAAATTTGCTGTATGGGGTAGTAGTGGACATTAGACCTGTGATTGAAGTCTTCGTCAATTTTGCCCATGTGCAAAATATATAAAAAAAATAATGCTTTTCAGTTATTGCTAAAAAAATGGCTCTAACGATTTTGATCAATATCGCTATGGCAATGTCTCGTAAGATCTCCTAAACATCCTCACCTCCGAAATTCGCATAAAAATGCTATAAAGGTGTAAAAAGTTGAAAAACGAATGTATTTAACACAGTTCTTACGTTGAGCATCGCTTATCGACGCCATTCATCACCAGATTCGCCATTTTTTCTCCTTGTAAGAACTATCGCCAAAATAGCTATCTTTTTCAAATTAATGAATGAAAATATAAAGATGGTAATAACGCTATTCCACGTCAAATTTAAATGTAGTGACCAGCATTATAGTGTAATTAAAAGTTGTTCGATGTTCCACACCCCTATCTCTTATGGGGTGTTATGTACTCTTAAAATTAACTGTTTTATAAACTTCTATCAACAACAAATTCTCGCTACACGTTTGTCACAGAATACATGTTTATCAGATTCGAATATCGAAAAACATATATTTACAGAAGTATAAAACACATTATGGATTTTCCTTAATCTTTTACCTATGTTGTGCCATTTTTCTTTTACTTAGAACAATAATGTATTTACCAATATGAAACATCCAAAAATATTAAGAACAAAGACACAGTAGATGATTTTTCGATATTTTGATTTTGATGTTTTATTTTCAATGTTGCCGTATGAATGCAAGATTTATTAATTCTAAGCATCTTTTATTTTATCGTTCTTATTGTGCCATTTTTTTTTTTTTTTTCAATTTTTTTTTTTTAATATTTGTAACAGTATTTATGAAGTTAAAATGTAATTAAAAATGTCATAATATTCATTCTTGCTATTACTATTTAGTTTTAATTGCGCAAATAATTTTATTTAATGAAAAGTGTTTATAAATCTGAAGTATCGGAATATTTATTAAAGAAAAGGTGCAAATTGATACTTGATTTATTTTCAGAATGGTTAATCACTCCTTTTAAGCGACTCAAATATAAATTAAAATAATTATAATGAAATAAACATATCATAAATACACGTACCCATAAAATAAAGAGCCCTTTTATTCGCCACATTTATTCTGTTCGATTCATTGAAATTAAAAGAATACTTAATTTATTCTCGATATAAAATCTCTACAGAGCCTAAATCTTTTTTATGCATATAGTAAATTGCTTAACCTTTTTCAAACTTTAAATATACATGTTTATTATTACGTAATTGTTTTAATACGGCAATGAAGTTATTTCGTAACGACGTCACAGTCAATTCTTTTACATCAGAAAAATTAAACTCGCATTATGTTTGGCTAATGAAATATGAAAATTAGAATTTGTTTTTAAATGTGTGCTCTGATTGATCTAAAGCGCGTCACATGTCACAAGTATTGCCATTCAATGCAACCATACTTCTAATAAGACTGGACAAATGGTCCATTGAATTTAAAGTGGGATTAAGAATAATCAGAATTGGCCTATCATAAAGTGAGAAAGTCTACATTAAAAAAAAAAAAAAAAAAAAAAAAAAACCCTTGTATTTTTTATACTGTACAAAACATCTTAGTTGATAAATTGCTGGGATCGCAGTGAGTTTTCTAAAAAATTATGGTAAGAATTTTAGGGACAGTTCCCAAAATTTTAGGGATAGTTTTAAAAAAAATTAGGGATAATTGAAAATATTTTAGGAAGTTTAGGGATATTTCTTTTGAAGCTGACAAAAACATAACAGACATTCTTCATTCTTTCCAAAGCTTCTTTCAATACCGGCAAAAAACTGCCAATTTTCAAAACATTTAACTTCAAAAACTTAAAAAAATAAAAGTTATATAATTAAACAATTATACTAATTCGACAAACATGTGAATTTAAATCCATTTTTCTCATCTGGAGAAATATCGGGGAATTTGGAGAAAAATCGTAGAATATGTAGGGGTTGTAATTTTTCTTTAGGAATTCTAGAAAAATTTAAGTATAATTTAAAGACTTTAGTGGGAAACAAAAATTTAAAGAATATTACGAATATTAGGGTGAATGCGACCCCTGAAAATTGAAATTTGCTCATGTTTCGCATTCTCGCAACAGCACATTCAATAGACGGTGCAACATCACAGCTCTAGATTAGTCTAATGAGATAGCAGCACGTGCACGCTAGAGATATGTGGATTAGCTTTGAGGTAGGCAGGCTAAATAGTTGGTGGTAGCCGCAACGATAAAGACACATTGTGGCTTGACGGATATGCCTGCAGTTAGTAACTACGGCGATTGTGTCTGCATTAGGATTAGATGACAGAGAATTTGCCTGCAGAGAAGATTAACGATGTGAGAAAATTGCTACCTGCTTTTACAGTGGTGTGGTATGACATCAAGGGTTGTCTACTTTGATTTGAAATTTTATCTGTATGGTTCTCGAAGTAGCTACGGACCAAAATAAATAAATAAATAAATAAATAAATAATATATATATATATATATATATATATATATATATATATATATATATATATATATATATATATATATATATATATATATATATATATATATATATATATATATATATATATATATATATATATATATATATATATATATATATATATTGTTTGTTCGTGAAGTCAATAAAAACGACACGCCATGTTGAGTGATCTTCCAACATCTAATTTTAATAACAGAAAATGGTTACATTTGAATATTCAAGCATGCGGTACCTCTAACGCCATCTATCGGTACAAGACTATACATAATCATGACTCACCATCCTCCCCCCCATGAACCCATTAGGGTTCTTAACTTTAAAATAACAATACAATATTTCAAAATGCTAATGAGGAAGAGAACTAGACTTTAACAGACAATGTAAATTACATATACTATAAAATTCAAAATGATAATCACTAAGATTACTTAAATATACAAGAATATCAATAAGCACTTTAGCAATAACATTTCACATTCATGAATTTAGAATTAATACAGAACAAGAAATTTTTAAGAAGAATGTAGATTGAACAAGTTAAATTCTGCATGAAATAATTTGAGATATTACTGCTTTAAGAACACCATATAACAAAGGTACCAAAATGAACTAAACTTAATTATTAGCACAGTATTATAAACATTCACTCATAAATGGGCAATTTAGAAATTTTTACAATTGGTCGAATCAATTCACCAGTTGCAGTTTTAAGTTTTACAACTCTGATTCTGTTGTCCCTTCCTGGAAGCAGTTCAGTCACTCTACCTAACTTCCAACGCAGGGGTGGAAGATTGTCTTCCTTCACGAGTACCAATTGACCAATCTCGATATTAGGGTTAGATTTGGTCCACTTCCTACGCTGTTGAAGACTACTTAAATATTCATTAGACCAACGCTTCCAAAATCGTTGCACTAGTTGCTGAGTGAGTTTCCAGCGTCGCAAAATGGGAATTTTCTCGTCGACCAAATCATTTTCAGGTAAAGAAGTTAGTGGAGCACCAATCAGAAAGTGCCTTGGAGTCAAAGGCTGCAAATCTTCAGTGTCTGTAGACATAGGAGTGAGGGGGCGCGAGTTGAGGCACGCCTCCACTTGTGTGATCAGAGTCATGAATTCTTCGATAGTTAGCACCTGATCACCTACAGTTTTCTTCAGATGTAGTTTCATGGATCTAACCGTAGTTTCCCACAGTCCTCCGTGGTGAGGTTCTCCAGGAGGGTTGAAACGCCACACTATGTTTTCTTTCAAAAGATGGTTTTGGAGTTCTTCGTTGGATGAGAAAGAGGAAACAAACCTTCTCAATTATCTTTCAGCGCCTACGTAGTTCGTGCCGCAGTCGCTCCAAATCTGTGCTGGTTCGCCTCGGCGAGCTGTAAACCTTCTTAAGCATGCCAGGAATGCTTCAGAAGAAAGATCACTAACAATTTCCAGATGCACAGCCTTCGTAACGAAGCAGACGAAGATGCAGACATAGCTTTTACTTGACTTAACGCCTCGTCCTCTTCTTGGTGTCACGAGAAAAGGTCCAGCAAAGTCAGTACCTACACTCGAAAATACTCTTGATGGTGTGATTCTTGAAGATGGTAAATCAGACATAAGCTGTGTCTCAGTGCTGGCTATTTGTTTGTAACACTTCATACACCTGAATATCACGTTCCGCACTAGTTTCTTGACGTTGATGATCCAGAACCTCTGCATGAGGGCTGAAGATGTCAGTTGTATTCCACCATGTAGGTTCATTTCGTGGTAGTGCTTCACGATGATTGTGCACACATGATGATTCTTAGGCAGAAGAATGGGATGTTTTCTGGAGTCGGACAAACTTGAGTGTCGCAGTCGACCACCGACTCGAAGTACCCCCGACGAATCCAAGAACGGAGCTAGTGGTAAAATGTTGCTGCTAGTCTTCAATGATTTCCCTTTCTGCAGGCGATCAATATCTTCCTTAAACGCTGCCAACTGAATCCTCTTCACAATCACCCTTGAGGCATTTTGTATCTCTTCGGTTGTTAGAAAGATTTTCTTTTTCTGAGCAACCTTGCAATTTTCTATGAATCGAAGACACCATGCGACAACTCTCTGTAACTTGTTCCAAGAAGAATAATTGTTAAGGATTTCATCAATAGAATTTGCTTGCTGATGTTCACTTGAGACGAGGCTCACATTCACTGCCTTAGATCTTGTTTCAACGATCACTTCAGGCTCTCTGGAACTGTTGCTCATCTCCATCGAACACCCTTTGATCCATTGCGATTCGGGCAGACCTAACCAGGAATTCGCCTTCCATCAGTTCGTGGTATCACTTATAAGATCATCTGCCGAACAACCTCTTGTAAGTAGATCCGCTGGGTTGTCGTTCCCTCTGCAATGTCTCCAGTTACTTGGTTCAGTTAGTCCTTGGATTTCATTCACTCTATTGCTGACGTAAGGTTTCCAATTCTTGGCATTACCCTTTATCCAGTGTAAGGCAACGGTAGAGTCGCTCCACAGGGTGTAGTTGGTTCCAATCTTGAATATTTCCTTCAAAGAGTTGAGAACTCTTGTGCCAATGGTGGCTGCTGAAAGCTCAAGCCGCGGTAAAGTTATTTTCTTAACGGGTGCAACTCGGGCTTTAGCAGTGATGAAACTTACTATAAAACTGTCTGCAGCAGGATAGCGGATGTATGCAACGCAACCGTAGGCAGCTTCACTCGCGTCACAAAACACGTGTATTTCGTATCCAGAGTCGAGGTATGGAAATTTGGAGAAATATGACCGTGAAATAGACAAATTTGAAAGTTTTGCAATTTCCAAATTCCATTTCTTCCATTTTTCTTTCAAATCCTTTGGCAATTCTTCATCCCAGGTTAGACCTCTTTGCCATGTCTCTTGGAGCAGGATCTTTGCTCTGATGGTGAATGCAGCTATCAAACCCATTGGGTCGAACAACTTGCAAGACATCTGCAAAATGCTTCTTTTAGTGCATTTACCCATTTCTAGGGCACGAAGAACGGAAGCCAAGTCGTACTTGAGTTCATCGGTAACCGTGTCCCATATGATGCCGAGTACCTTAATTGCAATTAAATTATCCTTGGGTTTCTTTTCAAAGTTATTATTTTGCCAAATAGCAGAGAGTTCAGTGGAATTAGTTCTCCATTCACGTAAGTTCATATTGGCAGAAGCAAGAATGGTTTTAGCATTTTCACATGTTTCAATAGCTTCATTCATGTCGTTCAAGCTGATTATAAAATCGTCGACGTAAAGACAATCATTTAATGCCTTGTAGGTTGACGGATGGAAAATTTCAAATTTCTTAATGTGATGCTTAATAGTGGCAGCCAAAAGAAATGGAGACGATTTAACTCCGAACGAAACGGTAGTGTTTCGGTAGACCTTAATTTCGGTGGGAGGCATTTTATCAATCCAAATAAAACGCTGACAATTTCGATCCGTTTCGTTAAGACCTACACGCAAGAAAGCCTTCTCTATGTCTGCTATTAAGCCTATTCTATTCATCCTAAATTTCAGTAAAAGTGTCAATAAATTAGGATTTAAATTTGGCCCAGAATGGAGATGGTCATTTAATGAAAGACACCCTTTTTCTTTCGAAGACATATCAAACACAATCCTTAATCGTGTACGATTGCTCTCCTTTTGTTCTCTTATAACCGGATGGTGGGGTGCGTAATAGATACGGCCCATTGAATCATCCTTGGTTATATCGACTTCTTCAATTACACCGGATCTCAACTGTTCTTCAAATACTGACTTGTAAGTTTCATACAAAGCTGGATCCCTTTTAAAACGTGATACCAAGCTAGTCAATCTCCCTTTTGAAACCTCAAGATTGTCGGGTAAATCCACTTCCCTTTTAAAAGGTAAATTTACTTCGTAGCGCCCATTTTCATACTTCAAATTATTTTCAAAATCCCTTAGAACTTCTATTTCACAATTCAAAAGGCTACTCTCGTTTTCATTAGAAATAAACAAGTTATCTAATTCCCACAATTTCTTAAGTTCAAGATTTAAATTCTCATCTGATTCCCTTTCATTCATGATTTGTGCTTTACAATCTCCTTCAATCTCATTTTTGCCCAACACGCAAAGATTAACAAATGATTTCAAATTATTACTCGATCTCGCGGTTCCACTTACAAAGAATCCAAATAACGTCTCAATACAATAAAGACCTCTTTCTAATTCAATCCTGTTCCCCGTTTGAAACCTCCACATTACGTCACATCCCAACAAAATATCAATTTTTCTTTTCCCCTCTAACAAAGAGATCTCATTTGCAGGAATTGAAGCATTCGCCAATATCTGCTGAATATCATTTTTTGGAATTCCTATTTTAGCATGAGAAATTTTGTCTGTAATGAAAACCTCAATTTTTGCCAAACGACTAGGATCATTAATGTGACATATTAAAATAGTTGCCACGTCAAAAGCAGTTCTTGTTGGAGCATTTCCAAAAGTGCATATATCTAAAATTTCCTTACGAATAACCACTAAATTTAATTCACTTGCAATATCCTTAGTCACGAAACTGCATGAGCTAGCAGAATCAAATAGAACAGAAACAATTTTTGACCTTGAACCTTGACCGGGATTACGAACTCTTACTGCACACGTGGGCAAAATGGAATCACTTCCCTCATTTCCTGAATGTGTTACACTTGAAATAATTGATTCAGAATTTTGAGGGGTTTCAACGTCAGTCGAAATATTTTTCTTTTCAAAACAAAACAATTCATTATGAAACACACTTTTACACGTTTTGCAAGGAGGAATTTGTTCCTTGCAACTAGAACTTAAATGAGAACCCTTTTCAAAACATCGATAACATCTTCCCTCCCTCTTTAATTTTGATCTTTTTTCGATAGCAGAAAGTGTTTTACAATTTAAAGAAGGATGGAATTTATCACAGAACAAACAGGTATTTCTTTTAGCACAAGTAGCAAAGGAAACTTCATTTTTTACAAATCTTTTATTATCTCTATTATTATCATACCCTCTACCCCTTGTGTAACTATCGTTTCGCACATTAGCATGTTCCAAAAGATTTTGACATTCCCTTGTCTCCAATTCTGATTTGAAAAACTCCATTAATTCAAGAATGTTAAATTCAGATTTTGATTTCCTTACCCTATTATATTCTAAACTCAAATCATTAGGCAACAACTTCATGACAATTGGACACAAGAGTTGACCATAACTCCCCGCAACCACATTTAAACTTTCTAAAGACCTAATGTTTACCTCTAACTGATCATACAACATTCGAAGTGCCTTTATGTTCGAAGAATTTCGAATTGGTTCTAAATTCAAAAGTTTGGTCATATGACTATTAATTATTATATCATGTCGCCCAAACCTCGACTTTAACAATTGAATACACTTCTCATAATTTTGTTCTGTTAACGCAAGACCTTTTATAGCATTCAATGCCGAACCGCCTAACGAACACTTAAGATAGTGAAACCGTTCTATATTTGTTAAAGATTTGTTTTTATGTATCGCGTCTTCAAATTGGCCCCAATATTCCAACCATTGACATGTATCGCCAAAAAATCTAGGTAATGCGAGCTTAGGCAAGGACATTCGCATGGATAAATTACTTGAATTTTCATCGTAATTTAAAGTATCAGGTCTGTCATTTTGCATCGAAACACTTCCGTTTGCGTTCAAAGTCGAACTATCAAAAGTTCTGGTTTCATTTTCAAGTTTGAGAAACCGTCCTATTTTCCCTTCCCATCTCACAATTTTTTCGGAATATTCCTCTGCGGAAATGATTTCCTTTTCAAAGTCATCAGCGGAAACAAAAGTTTCGATTTTGTTGTCCAAGTCCTTAAGTGTTGACCTTTTTTCACTTAATTGATCAAGTAGACAGCTCAACTCTTCGCGTTTCTCGATTTTGTCAAAATTTTCATCATTATAAATCAATTCAATTTTCGAAAGGAGTTTTGTAGTTAGCTGACGAGCAACGCTTCGTTTTTTGTTTGATCTCTCAAATTCTTCCTTCTCAGATTTATTTTGTTCGTCACCGGCCATATTTATATTAAATTACATTAACTGGGTTCAATAGTTTCAAATTCACAGTTCACGAAAGGTTTCCACTTATTAAAACAATAAAGGAAAGATCTTACTTGCAAACGTATCCGTCATTCCTTTCGCGATATATCCTTCAGTTCAGCAACAACGATGCGTCATTCAAGAATTCCAAGTCATTAATTCAAGGCCATTATTCAAGAGTTCATGTTTCGACCGTTGAACAAAACCAATTGTAGTTGAAATTTTCCAAGATTATAGTTTCACTTTCACTCATTCAAATAGAGCAGATTCCTATTTCAAGTAATTTCAGGTCCATTTCAAACATAATTTCACCTTCCAAAATACGTACGAATTTTTCAAGAATCAAGTTTCAATTTCGAAGGCCGCGGGCCCCACGTTGTAGCGCCAAACAATGTTTGTTCGTGAAGTCAATAAAAACGACACGCCATGTTGAGTGATCTCCCAACATCTAATTTTAATAACAGAAAATGGTTACATTTGAATATTCAAGCATGCGGTACCTCTAACGCCATCTATCAGTACAGGACTATACATAATCATGACTCACCATATATATATATATATATATATATACACACACATACATTAGGTAAAGTTTTTGAGTGACTATTTTTAATTTACAGAGAAGAAAAAGCTTAGTGAGCTATGCAGAAGTTCCAGTTAGACTGATGTTTAAGGTATACATGTACAATTGAGATGATTTTCTTTAAATTTTATGTTAGAATTTCAAATATTTTGGCAGTATATCAGAATTAAAAATGATGCATTTTTATATATAAACTTTTTTCCGTTCATTTTTTAATTAGCTAATTGCAATTTAAATGACTAATTAGGATGTTATTCAAACGGTCATAAATAAACTTGTAACTAACTTAGAACTATACTTTTTTTTGCCAATAAAATATATTATATTGAAGCAGGTTTTCCTTAGCAATTGTGAATTGTGCTTCAAAAATTATTTAATTATAAGCTTTTAAATAAAAAGTTTGAAAAAAAAAAATATATAGTTTTTAACAAAAAATTAAGATTAAAATATAAATAAAAAATGTGTTAATAACAATATATATTATATTCTAGATGAAAACTTATTCACAACTATTGTCGATAAAATAAAATTAGAATTTTGTAAATGGAACCATTAATAATGAAGTTATGACTGTTGGCGTCAAGTCATATAACACCAAAATGTCCTTTTTCAGAAAACGAGTTTAAAGTTTACTACACTAATTAATCTGATAAAAAACAGGTTCACAAAACCAACTGCAATTTAAAAAGTAATTTGAGTCTCAGAAATAAAATGGTATTATTTCAGAGGTAGTGAATTTGGGAATTATTTTATAACAAAAAACAAAAACGCATACTTTAGTCAAATTTCTCGATTCCTAATGTATATGTATACCTTAACAGGAACCAGTTAGACTGATGTCATCAGTGATAACAACAATAACAAAACTCTGTAAAACAAAATTTGTTCATTTAGTAGACTGTCATAATACGAAAATCCACAAATTTCAAGGAAGGCTATTACAGAATGCAAATTCATTCCTAAACTTCTTAATATCTAACACAAAAATTAAAATTTTCTGTTTGTGTAATAATTAAGGTTAATGACATATTGTACCCTTGCTATAAAAAATTATACAACTCCAAATTTAATCATTTTGAATTATTTCACAGAAACACATATTGCAATTTAAGCTTTTAAAATTATAATGTTTACATATTTGAAAGTATTACTTAGCAAAACTAAATTTCATTTAAAAAAAAAGTTTACATAAGGTTCTAAATTTAAAAAAAAATCACAATATTTTAAATTCTCTCTCTCTCTCTCTTTTTTTTTTTTTTTTTTTTTTTTTTTTTTTTTAATGCTCATGGTAATATACTCTAAATTTTTAAGCATCGGATTTTGAATAAGTAAAGTATTTTTGTTGAAAAACTATAAATACTGTACCTGTAAGTAAAAAAAATCGTAAAATATTACAACCCATAAAAACAAAGTTTTTAATATAAATCCTCTATATGCATTGCTATTTTTTATATTCGTTAACACAGCGACGATTATGTAAACAGGGTGTGCTTGGTGTTTGCATATAATTTCAAATATCAAAAATATTTCTATCAGCAAAATGTGCGCAAACTACATTTCAAAATTTATTTATAAAAAATGAACGTGAATTTATGCACTCACATCCAAATATCATTTATTTATTCTGATTAAAAAAATTTCATTATTTATTCATTAAATCAGTTTTGGCAACAGGAAAAAGTTTCTTATATTGTCGGTTGAATGCTATTTTAGCTCGACTGGATGACGGCAAGTTGGTTTATTGGTATTCCATAAAAGAGACCTTTTAGTGATAGTTACAGCCCAAAATTTGATAGAATGCATTCTCATGGACATCGAATATATCTGCCAAGTTTCTTCCTAATTAATCCCCTTCCCGACGGTTAATTAGGCCTCCGCAGATTCCGCCTCACGCAAAATCGAAGTTATTATAAATGATTTAAAAATGATATTCTACAACATTAAAATTTGTAAAAAAAATATATATATATATTTTATTCAAAACCCGTACCTATTTTTGCCAAATAGACCTTTAGAATGACAAAAAAAAAAAAAAAAAAAAAAAAATTCAAGTTATTTGATTTATATTTGCTGGAATTTTAGCATTTTGAGTAAGGTGGGGATTCCGAAAAACACGAACTGAGGAAAATACGATCGAAATACCGAAGGAGATATTGCCGACCAAACGGTATAGTGGTTAGTGTGCTGGCTTCTAGACCGCGAGGTTGCGGGTTCGAGTCCCGTGTAGGCATGGGTGTTTGTAAATGTATGTTGGTTTGTTAAATGACGAAATGTTTCGGCGCATTATAGCCCTCGTGTTGCTGACGGCGCCAGATAATCTGAATACAACCAACCAACCTAAGGAGCTATTGCAGCTATCCTAATTTTCAATACATATATATAAAAACTGTTATGCAATGGATAATTCCCGCATTTTTTAAAATTTTTTATTCAATTTTAAATGTTTCGAAAATGCCATAAACATAAAAATTTGTGCTCAATGAGCTTTAAAAAAAAAAAAAAAAAAAAAAAAAAAATTGAAATCAAATTTACCTTGTTAGAGGTTCGGCGAGAAAACGGCTCATTTCGTTGGCATTGAACTTGACGTAAAGAGATCTCAAACATCTTGGCTTGAAATGCAGCAATGGAAACCAGATTTGCAAGTATCTCGCAAATCACGGCAACCTAATAACAACCAATGTAAACCAATGTGCCAATGGTCTACCAATGCCAACTTTTTTTACGATAATTATTTGGCAGAAACCTCACGATAACCATAGAAAGCAGGGATTTCTTTACGTCACGAATTTTGTTGACTGTTTTGATCGGACTGGTTTTGGGGCATTTTCTTTTCTTAATATTTAAATAACTAATTTTTTAAAAGAACTTTTGTTTAAATATTTGGAATCAGAAAGAAATTCTTCATAAATATGAACTAATTTCACTCGTTTTTAAAAAATGTGGGAATTGTTCATTGTAGTTATCGGATCAGTTCAAAATTTTGTAAGAATAAGGAGAAGGTTTCAAAGATTATAAACATGTAAAAAATAGAAAATAGATATTTTTATAAATTTTGTGAAAACAAGGGCTACCAAGTCCTTTTAAAGCTATTGAACTGCGTAAGATTGTTTTTAAATTGATTTTTAAGTTGAAACTGACTTGTGCCATTCGTCGAACATCAAGTCCACGCAGTCTGTGATTTTATACACACTTTAAATAAAAAGAAAATAATTTTTAATTGCGTCACTTTTATGGCAAAAATGTGATATGATCACTAGAAATCAGGAAAATTTTGAATTCTTTTTATAAATAAAGTTTTCGTCAAATGGTCAGTTTGGCTACACATTTTTAGGAGAAAATTTTTCACCGATTGTCGAATATAATAGGATTCAAACTCCTACTCATGATGAACTAATTTTTTAAGAGGAAGTCGTTGTAAGGATCATTCCCTATCGTTGCTATGTTACAATCTTCTATCCCAGTGCATTTAGAAACTAGTTTGCATAAATCTTTGAAGTTTGGTGAGTCGGTACGAAAAAACCCTTTTTTAAATTACATAAAGTGTTTTAATTTAATCTCTATTATAAATGAAAATTAAAATAGCAAAAGACAAAACCAGGTGGCGCCATTGCATATGCATCGACGTAAGGTTTTCAGACATAAACTAAACTATATTAGACGCTATATTCGAGTTTTTAATTTATGTTGTTGTTTCTAATCTCCCTTTTGTGTGACGAAGTCAGACAATATCAGTGAAGCCATTGACATTAATGGAGTCTGACACTAGTTGTGGACAGTTATAAATGTCCTCCCAGTCCAGTCCAAAGCAGTCCAAAATGTGCTGAGGTGATGCCTGTTCTTTTTGGCATTTAGGGCAAAGAGGAAAATTTTTGCTTCCCCCAGAATATGTGAGGCCTTTAAGGTGACCACTAGCAAGTCGGGACAGACGGGTATTGGTGTGCCTATCATAAGGAAGAGATAGGGAGTAGAATTAATTTATGTCATTTCTTTAAATAATAATTTTCATAACTACTCACCAAATGTCAAGGTTTCATACAAAATAGTTTCTAAATGCTCTACAGGTCGGAAATATCGATCAAAATAAGTATCGATACTATATCGTTGCATAGAAAAAAATATCGATTTATGATTTTTTTTAATTTGGTTTTATCGATTCAGGATTTTTTATAAGAAAAATTTAGATAATTTTCAACATCTTTTAATGGCAACGTTGAATATTTATCATAATATTTTTACAATGTAAATAACTGAAAAATTAACAGAGGGATGAAATATACATATATGTACTTTACTCGTTTTTTCCATTTCTATTTTAATTTTCAAAAGCCAGGGAAGTGCACCCCTTTGAACCTTCTTGTTAGCGCCCATGATTATGAAGTGTATGGCAAATATTGAACATTGGTGCCATTTTAACTGCCTCTCGGAAAAGTCCAAATTTTAGTTTTGATGTTTTTGAAAAAGGAACAAAGAAAATCGGAAAAACACATTGAATTACAAAAAAAAAAAAAAAAAAAAAAAAATCATTAAAAAAATAAAAACGTTTAAAAATATCGATATATCGGCGACTTTTATCGATATTTTTAATATCGATATTTAAAAAAAAATATCTATACAAATATCGTCGTATCGATATATAGCCGACCTCTAAAATGCACTGAACTAGAAGATTGTAACATAGCGAGTATAGGGAATGATCCTTACTAGACCTTCTTAAAAACTAATAAAGCACCTTCTAAATGAGTAAAGACAAAATATTGAACTATTTTGAACTTCATCAGCAAATGCAGAAACGACCATCTTTAAAGATCAATCAATATAAGATATTCATATCCAGTTAAGTTTCTTAGAACGGCTTACACACAAATTCTTCCGTATGAGCTTTACCAAAAGACCACTTTCAAAATTTCTATCAAGCAAATCGTCTCTAAGTAAATATTTTCCCGAAGAACTGAGTACACACGACATAAAGCTGGTAAAGGAAAGCAATATATATTTTACGAAATCTATTTCAAACATTGTGAAAAAGTGGCGGGAAAAAAAAAAAAAAAGAAACGGGAAAAGGGCGAAGTGGGGTTGGACTTCTTTCGGGAGTGAAATTTTTCTGCTGTTCGGATCAATTTGGGGTCTTGTTAGTTTCGGATGGAACTTTCGCTCTGACAAATCCAGTGAAAGAAATGGACTCGGACGATATTTTATTTTCGTTTCTTTTCTTCTGGACATATCTTGAGTTCTGAATGTATGACGGAAAGAGAATGTTCGATGTTTCGGTTCGAGGACCAGGAATGATAATTCCGGTAGGTTCTGGAATCGGAATTATAAATGTGTATAATTGATTTTACCAAATGGTAGTTTTTGATTGCAATGGACAATTCCCGCATTTATTTTTCCCATTTTTTTATTCGATTCTAAATGTCTCTAAATGACCATTAACACAAAAATTTCTATTCTCCTCGCTTTTTTTTCATTTTTCATTTACATTTTAAGTTTGCCTGTCAGATTTTTGCTGAAAAACGGACCTTTTTTTCCCCCCCCTCCGACTCCATTGTGACGTCACCGCATCCAAAATATCTCCACAGGTCACGTGGTGGTTGCGGTTATTAAAACGTTGTTATCATGGAAATTTCAAATACTTGTCTTCTCATCATTTTGTTTTGAGATTATTTGATTGATTTTTTTCTTAAAATGTCTAACATTTTCTACAAATATTGTATCGTGCCAATGTGCAAAAGCACAACCGTAACAACTCCTGACAAAATTTTCATTTACATACCACGGAATGAAAATACTCGAAAAAAGTGGTGCCAAGCGATGAAGAACAGTGGCGGTTCTAGGCAAATCACAAGGGAGGGGCTACAGCATGCAAAAATGTTCCGTAATGAGAAAGCAAAATTAATTAGAGCTACTGTTGTGGTCAATTAGATTTTATCGCAATCAAGAAATAGTACATTAATATACAGTGTGGCAATTATTTAATTAACTTTAATTATATTTGAGTAATTAAGTGCAAATAATTATTTTAATTAATTATTCAAAATGGTGGTTTTTTTAAAGCAATAGTCTAGGTGGATGACCTTAGTTAAAATTGAGTTGTTTTTCTCGATACATTAATACAAAAACAAAACATCAAATTTTGTAGAGTCTGTGTCTGTGATTTTAGACATTCCAATTTGCAATTTTCATTCGTCTTGCTTTTTTGCGACTGAAGATGTTAATGACGTCTTCTATGGAGATTTTTCTATCCTTTTGAATATTTGCCAGTGCTAGTCCGTTTAACCTTGCCTGGCCCATGGTGCTTCTTAAATATGTTTTAATCCGTCGTAATGTGGAGAAGCTCCTTTCGGGTGTGCTTGTTGTAACGGGGATTGTTCCAAATATCTGTAGAAGAATAAAAATGTTGGGGAAAAATTGTTGATCGCACTTCTTCAGGGCCTCAACTGCTGTATAAGGCGGCTCAATCTTACTATCCCATTTGTTTTTCCATAGCTTTATTTCTGACTTTAGTATAAGCTCAGAGCCATCTAGGTACTGCTGGTAATTTTTTGCAGCCTTGAGGATTTCTTCTTCTTCGTACTTCAAAATATTTTTTGGAACAAGGCCTTCTAAAGGTAATATATCCACCAATCGTTGGGAAAATCTCGATTCCAGTTCTTGAATCAAATGGTCTACCAACGGTAAAAAAACCATTCGTCTGTAATACTCCTCGGGATTTGAAGCATCAGTATTTTCTCGATGAGTCTGTCGAAAGCATTTTCTTGGTATGCGTATTTGGCATTCGATTTCGCTTGCTTTTTGCAAAGCGTCTTCGAAAATACTACCGAATTCGACATCCACAGTTCTTCGTAGATTTCTGAAAACCTCTAATATGCAGTTTATATTTTGCAGGGCATTTCCAAAATCTAATTGTGGATTTTGTAGTTGCTCACTTAGCCTTAGAGTTATTGCCATGCAATATGCCGTTGTTTCCAAGGCTATGATGAATTCTCCTTTTTGAATAGCCGAACTGAGCATAGAAGCTTTGCTTGATGTTTCCGAGTTGGTATCTGGTGAAGTTGAAAGCTGATCAAGCAGTGTTACAATAGGGAGAAATAACTCTTTAAATCTAATTAAGCTATCGTGTCGCTCTACCCATCTAGTGGGGCACATCACCTTTAAACTTTTCTTCTTTATTTCTGGAAGTTGATTAATTACTTCCTCTAGAGCATTTTTTCGTAGAGCAGAAGCAGAAAGAAAAGTTGTTACCGCTCCTACGGTTCCTAACATGTTTCGTATGGCAGGAATGTCACACGATTTTGAAATAACCAAATTCAAGGAGTGGCTGAAACAGTGACTGTAAATAGCCATGGGTTGCTCGTTTGATATCAGGGCTTGCACTCCTTTAAACTTTCCAGCCATGTTAGAACCCCCATCATACCCTTGGCCGCAAAGGTGTTCTTTTGTTAAGCCCAAGGCATCCAACTCTTTATCGATTGCTTCTTTTATAGCAACACCAGTTGTCTCTGTCATTTCTGTAAAACCAACAAATTCTTCTTTGGTAACGAAAGATTGGGTATCTATGTACCTAACACAAAATGTCATCTGTTCCTTGGTGCTGACATCTGTTGTTTCATCGCACATTATACTGAACAATTTTGATCTTTTAACATCTTCTGATATTGAAGAACGAAAAGTTTCTCCGATACAGTCTATAATTTCATTTTGGACTGTGTTGCTAATCATTGCACTGTTACGCCTGCAAATTGAGAAATGTCGCTTGAGGTCTTCGTCCCCAGCATCCACACGAAAAGCCAAAAGGCTTTGGAAAACTCCATGCTTTCCAACCAGAAGATCCTCATTACTTTCTTCTTTTAATTGTGAAATCAAACCGTGATCACGATGTCCTCTTAAGGGCAAATTGTTCCTAGCACAAAATACTATAGTTTTTACTATAGGCCTCAATCGTTTTCGATTATCCTCAATAATGGCCGATGTTTCGGAATCTAAAACAACGTCAATGCTTTTCTTGCTTGATTCCATTACTTTTGTAAATTCTACTGCTTTTTCCATGGAGAATTTGTGGTACTTAGTATTTTCATGCTTACGTAGATCTTCGGTGGCTTTTTTATATTTGGCTAACGGTTCTTTTACCAGTGTTTTGAGAGCCTAAAAAATGTACACGCTTGTTAAATTTATATTTATACATATTTTAGGATACATAGTTTTTCTAACTAATTGAACATTTCGGTCGTTAAAGTAAAGCACCCGGTTTAGTAGTATAAAAAAAGGATTTTAATAAAGATTTAAAAGTTGAAAGTTTAAATTGATTTGTTTCGCATTAGTATTAACTTTATTTCTCAAAATGCCGACAATATAGGTAAGCCTTCCGCAAAAATTGCAAAGAACGCGTTTCGCAAAATTGTGGAGCTGGCCAGTTTTGCTGTTACACAGTACCTTTACACTTTCAAAATAGTATTACACAAAATGTTCCATAAATTTTGTACATTATTTACGGGTCACTTACAATTTCGTTAATTTTTATTGACAACTTCAAGAGTAATAAAATAAAATATGGAGTCAAAATTTTAATAATTTCAATATAAATTGGGCAAATTTAGGCTATAACTTTTTAAAGTATTAAAAAAACAATTATTAAAGTTTTGAAATATTAAAGTCAGAAATGCATTTGAAATTTTTATTCTTAAATTAATCTTAAATCATTTATTTTTAATTGTACCCAATTTTTTTTTAATATCTAAGGAACAATATTCGACGATAACGACCAATCAGTTGGTTGTTGATATAATCGTTAAAACATTAAACATTTCATACAAATGAAAATATCACACAAGTTACAATGAAATGCATAAGAAAAGAAAATCAAATATTTTACCTGAGATCCGATACCAGCACCTGAAGGAGCAAAGAGAACGCATTGGGTGCAAAGTCCACCGCCTAGCATTTGGCTATATGCTAGCCACTTGTATTTTTTTAGCCAATCATGATTAAATTTCCGTTTCTGTTTCCCTTCTACTAGTTCTGGAAAAGGAAATGTTGTTGGAGGTATCCAAGTATTTTTTAGTAATTTTAGTTTCTCATCATCTGTTAAAACTTCTTTCACGGCTCTTCCTATATCACAGGGATCATGTGATTTTTCATATGTATCCTATATATAAATATAGAAATTGATTAATTTGATAATCACTACGAGTATATACGTATTTTTTTATTTTTTTTGTAACAGAGTATAATAGATATCGTTTTTGTTTTTATTATCCTATATATTAAATTACTTGCATGTACAATTAAGTTACTTGCAAAAAAATTCAAAAATGCATTTTTCGAAAAACTGCAGTTGTCTGGCTTTGGAACTGAACGACACATAAAAATAAATATTTATGTGTAAAGTTTACCGGAAGATTTATCTTGCCAGGATCATAGGCTTTTATCGCACTTTCTGACTTCGATTCCAAATTTCCAACATCTAGCTCTTTACAATGGCTTTTAGCGCTGCTCTCTTTTTTCCCGAAATAATCGGTTAAATGTCGCTTCATTTTGATAGCGTACTATGCACAACTATAAACTGGTATAGGGAGACCAGTAAAAATTCCAGGCTGGTATGAGTCAAAGACACACAATACAATAGGAAGAACAAGGATGTTCTGGAATGTCTTCTGAACTAGTTTTAAAACCTGTTCGTGTTCGTTTGGTACTTTCATAAACGAATAATAAAATAGACAGGACGCTGCAATATCTATTATTAAGAGAGGGTGTTACCAAGACGG
Source organism: Linyphia triangularis (assembly GCA_963978545.1). Classification (NCBI taxonomy): domain Eukaryota; kingdom Metazoa; phylum Arthropoda; class Arachnida; order Araneae; family Linyphiidae; genus Linyphia; species Linyphia triangularis. Next base: position 32,102,295 of record OZ021722.1, read on the forward strand.
AACACGTGACGTGACTAATTCCAATGCCTTTTAAAAACCATTTCTACCCTTTTCAAAATATTATAAAACATTAGTCTAGACTTTCATTTTCATTTCATTATCAATTACAATTTTCAGAAGTAAGTAAATGATAAAGACCATTATTACCAATTAAAGGCAGCTATGTCAGAAAACAAAATACAAACTAACTTTTATAAGTCTTAAAAAAATAAAATTATTAAGATAATTTTTAAAAAATGACATGACTGTGAAAGGTTATTGAATCCCCTATTTCAAAATCAATTTTGCATCCAAATCCAGTATAGTATTCTGGCATTTTTTCGGCATTCAAGAAAATAGTCTTCAGCTTTCAATTGTTTAACCTTGAAGTAAATGAAAGAATTTTTCTCCAGTTCCGTTTTGAAGGCTGTCGTCACGTGACCGCGCTGTTCGTATTATTAGGTTTTGCCATACAGACTTGGTCTAGTTAATTTATTCTTAGTCTATGGGTACTTTGGTTACCTATTAACAGGGCACTTGGACCAAACGTCGAAAACTTTACCTTTTACGGAGAATTGGGCGGAGAAAGGCAGACGCGTCATTTCATATAATTCTAGGGGGGGGGGGGGGGCAAAAATGAGATTTTCTGATCGGAAATTAAACTTTTTCTTAAATATTTGTATCTAGAAATACATTAAAAAAAAAAAAAAATCTAAAATCTTAGGTGGGGGGTTGTTATGAAAGGGGGCAGGGTTGTTATGAAAACCATTTTATCCAGTGTAAGTTTCACCCTCATGGGGGGGGCTATAGCCCCCTTAGCCCCCCCCATGGAACCGCCTCTGATGAAGAATATGCCACTGTCGACAAAGACTGTACGTTATGTTTGTGAAGATCATTTTGAAGAAAGTTACATTATAATTTTTATAAGTGGAAAATTAAAGAATGTTTTCCTGTTAAGTTTAAAACAAGCTATATGTTAGGAAAGCTATTCTAAATTTTTGTAAACATCAAGTGTAAAGTAATGGGTTAATATTCAAAGTTCAGTACGGATTCCGCGTCAAGAATTGTTTACATAAAACCACGCCAAATTATGTTAACTTGTCATAAAAAAAAAAAAAAAAAATTAAAAAAAAAAATGGCGGGGCAGCCATTTTTGGAAAAAATCACCTTGGTGCAGAATCCGCACCGGCTATGGATATTGACAACGTCCCCCTTTAACGAAAAAATACCGATATTTTCCCACCAAACTATTTATTCCCATCACAACAAAACCATTCAAGTTAATTAAAGTAGGGAATCTTACCTATTGGCTTTTACGCCACGGGTTTCCGCTGTTGCAAAATCCATATTCTTGCTGAAATAGACAGCCATCATTGTCGAGTCAATTTTTGGCAAATTTTCCGATCGGCCTCTTACAAAACCAGGTTCTATTTTTGCAATTAAATAAAAAACAAATACCTACAACATAACCGACCAAAAATATTTGAGAAACGGCAACTATTAAGTAGAAACCACAGAGTATATAGCTGACACTTTGTGGTAGAAACTTCACCATAACAAACGGAGCGAAGGGATTACGTCACCGAACCTTTCGGGACTCTTGACGTCATACTCAAAATCGGCCCGTTTTGAGCGGATCGTAATTTGAGGATTTTTTGCGCATTTTCTTTTCTTAATATTTAAATAACTGATTTTTTTAAAGAACTTTTATTTGGGTATTTAGAATCAGAAAGAAATTCTTTATAAATATAATCAATTTCATTCGTTTTTAAAAATATACGGGAATTGACCATTGAAAAGAAATGGTTTTTATACTTTATATTTTTATATCTCTATTATTTTGTACTTTTTGTCATAACCAGTGGAATATTGGCTTTTTAATGTTCGATCAATCTGCTAATAGACTGATAGGCGACTGTAAGTTTAAGTACCTCATCAAATATTATTCTGAATTTTTTATAGAATGTAAATGGGCCGAAGCTGTACAAAACTCGACTTTGAATAAATTGAACTATATCTAATTGCCAAATATGTCCTAACTTGCCAAAAAAATTAGGATTCTTTTTTGTCTGGTAACCCACCTCTCTTTACTTTACAATTTAAAAGGTTGCAAATAATTTGTCTCTCCTGGCATCAAAAGATCTTACATCTTTTAAAAGTCTGCCAAGTTGCAAAAACTAAAACGTCATCAGTGAAGTAAATAATATCTCCATCTTGGCTCACTTTTAAAAGTTGGAAATATTTTTCGCCAGAGAGTAAATATCGTCCGACTCTTCCTCATTGAAAATTAAAGAATGTACACTATTTGAGCAAGTTATGACATATTTGGCAATCGGATTTAGTTCAATTCATTCAAAGTAGATTTTTTTTACCAGCTTCGGCTATTTTTGCCTCGGAAGACCAGTGGAATCATAATATATTAAAATTTCCTCTAAATCCTATAAAACAATTCAGAATGATGTTCGATGGAGGTACCTAACTTGCTGTCGTCACTCAGTAATAACGTTTGATATCACTTCTTGAAAGTAAGATCGGGGTAGGATTTCAAAGAATAAACCAAAAGGATTTTGATGAATACACAATAATCTTATTTTCATTGCACAAACAAAAAGAGTTTCGTTAATGTTATTACAAGTTTTATTGCCACAATCACTAAAACACTGCATTTGCATGCACTTTTACCATGATCAGGTCAAAACATAAAACAAGAACAATTAGGCAATATTTAATGACGGAAATCTCTCCAGTTTAGTTTGACGTCTTATGATAAAATAAAATAAAAAAAACATTGCTATTATGAGTTTTTTTTTTTTTCTTAAAACAAACTAATGAGTTTGATTTTAACCTTGGCGAGAAAATTTGGCACCTAATAGCCAAGTCTAATACCAATTTCTGGATATTGAGTCAAACTGCACTTTGACGAATGTACAGTACCTTTGAAAAGCTTACTTTATTAATGAGGTATGGGAGATAAAAATTCCATTGATGCAATAAAACATATTGTTACGAATTTTTGTATATTTATAAAGATTTCGTAGTGTTAATTTTGTAAATAGGAAAATTTATGTACATTTTGCATAAGGCAGTGCAATAGTTCGTCTTAGTTTGTTTCCCTGCAATGAGCCTCCCAGTGCTTGATAACGGGTTTTACAGAGGTAACTTTGGGAAGCGAGTTTCAAGGGGCAGGGCATTTAACATTATGGTAATGGGAATCTCGCCAAATTGGCGAGATAGAGCCAAGTTGGCGACGATTTTGGCGACTAATTTTTGTTGCCAAATTTGGCGAGAAATCGCCAAATGTCGCCAAACTTGGCGACCATTTGGCAACATTTTCGGTCCCCATGTACATGTATAGGACTTTTCGACTACGATCTGGAAAATTCCAAATGTCTATCTCTGGAATATTCACGAAAGTTCCCCTCCCCTATATAAGACCAGCCAAGTGAGCGGGGAGCGTTAGTTCTTGGATTTTGAGTCACTGTGTTAGTTGACTAGAATTACTGAATCTTAGTGAACATTCCGAGTAGTTCTAAAGCGAACTGTATTGCATTGTCTTTTGAGGCGATTTAGCAGATGTTGTCAAGTTTTTAACTGCTGTTTTGTGCTCTATTGAGGTGAAAAGAGCTGTATTGTGTCTACTAGAACGAGAAGTTCTGGAGCTGTAAGAGAACTGTAAAGAGTTATTTTGGAATAAATTTCTGCAAGTTTTGATCTGCTTTGGCTTCAAATCTTTCGAACCCTACAACGCAACAATATATGTGTAACTTAATTGACTAATTTCAAAAATTGTGGCACAAGTTTCGTTACACAATTTAAACGCAATCGTACTATAATTTGAGTCATCGCTACACGGCGACAACGGCCACGTGACCAGGGAATATTCCCCCGCATTGGATAGCGGTCAATTTCAATTAAGAGAGTCACTCTTCCTCCCTGACATCAATCTCAGAGACATGTCTGACCACATTTCTGTCGCGTGTCCGGTTGCCATGGTCACCGAGGATGAGAAGTGCCATTTTCGTTTTGGAATATTGCCTCTCTTCGCTACCTATTTGCATTATTTGCATAGGATACAATACAATGGATTGGATTTTAAACAATTAGGTTTCAGAGAGAGAGGCGTGACTTTTCAGATAAGGGAAGATAGTATCGATGCATTCCTCGGAAATAGGAGAGTTGGCTTCAGAATTTAAATTGTAATCGTTGGTTAATATTGTCGATGTTTGATTTGGAAGTGAGAGTAGTATGAATGAAACTTTAAACTAGTTTAACAGGATGACTAATGGCTATAGATGGAGACTTACGATATAGTATAGGTGTTCAAATAACTTAAATTAAATTAACTGTACAATTTTCCATTATCTTATATATTATTTCTGGATGACGGTTTTTGCGTCGATACCTTTTCTCCTTTTAACCCATTAATGCCTGACATTTTTGTTTAAAAAAAAAAATTAATTTACAGGTAGCAAGTATATACAATTAACAGGAAAAAAAATTGAATTTTCTTCAATACATTTTTTAAAAATTTAAAGTCCTTAAAAAGAGACGCTAGGAACAAATGGGTACATGGTTTTTCTTGTAAGATGATATTGACTCTGCTTGGATATACTGTTAGGGATTTTTTTTTTTTGTCAGAGATCTTATTTTAAGTAAGAAAACGTATTTATTAAACAAAATATGTTTTTATAGTAAGAAAAATCATATTTTTATTTAAAAAAAACAAACATAATCAAACATTTGAAGGGTAAAAATCCTTTTTTCTTGTAAATAAATCAAAGAGATTTGTGTTGAAATACATGAATTATACTACACTGTTAAAAAATTCAGTTCAACGTTGAACCAAATTTTGGTGCAATTTCATGGCTGGTAGGCAGTTGCACCAAAAAGTGGTGCAACTTCCATCAACGAAAAATACTGATGAGGAGGTTGCACGAAAATATGGTGCAACCTCGGATCACCGCAACCGTAACCGATTGAAATCGACAACAACCGCATCAAGACCGAAAGCCAATGTCTAGCACAGAGTATTTAAATCATTAATCGAATATCAAGGTAAGTAAAATGCTTTATTTTACATATATGGTAAATGTTTTTTGCTTACTGTAAATTATTTATCGATGCAGAAACTGATTTGCCCTGTGTTCAGTTAGGCTTAAGTGATGTTGACAAATTCGCCGCAATGCATTACCAGTGAAATTACCTTAAAATTTCTGATTTCGCAATGTTTTATCGCACTCTTGCTACAAAAGTGACACAACCCAAAATTCTTTTTTTTTAAGTTAAAGTGTATACATAATCATAGTTTATATGGGCTGGAAGGACGCTTAAGTCTGTTTCAGCTTGAATTTAATATGAAAACAATCTTGTGCCATTCAACTAGCTTCAAGTACATGCAGTCTCGGATTTTTTACTCAAAATGATAAATTTTGACTTATATTGCACCCTTTCTACAAAAATGACATATGTATGAATAAAAAATTATTTTATTCAATAATTATTAGCATTATCCTAAAGTTTATAAGCTTTAACTGTTGTATGCAGTTTCAGACCCGAGTCATTTTTCATGAAATGTTTCCACCCTTGAAAGTGAACAATGGTCCCTCCTCTTTTCAAATAAATAATAGTACTTAAATAATATTTATTAGTTTTCCGTCAACTTTTAATCACGCTTATGGAAGAATGGTTTGAGAGGCCGCTCATATGAATTATGTAACAGTTTATGCCACTGCAGTTGAAAGTTTAATCATACAAAATATTCAAAAGTTCAATTTAATCAATTTCTCGAATAATTCAATGCATTTTCATCTAAACATGTTTTCTGAAAAAGAATGTTTAAGGCCCCTTTCGTTCAAATTATACGTTTTCAATTAATGCTATTTTAAATGTATTTTTTTCACGCATGGTTTATTGTCTTTTTATATATCCTTTATTTCAATTCTACCTGTATCACTAATAGACTAAGAGACGACTGCATGTTGAGGTACATCATCGAACATCATTCTGTATTTTTTATAGAATGTGAAGAATGTAAATCCCCTCGTCTGCTGTGGCAAAAATGGCCAAAACTGCTCGATTTAATGACTTGAACTAAATCCGACTGCCAAATATGTCGTAACTTGCTAGTATATTAACTCACTTTTTCTTCTGGTCAGCCAACGCACTTTGATTTTCAATGAAGGAGGCAAATGATTTCTGATTTCTGGGTCAGAAAACTAGCATATTTCAAAAGTGAGCTTAATTGGCAACATCAGTTACGTCATTAGGGACATAATATATATTGTGTACTTGATTCATTTTTAAAAGATACAAGTAAGCCGTCGCCTGATATCTGAACCGTCTGCAGCCTTTAATTGAAAATTAAAGAACTAAGGGTTATAAAATAAAAAAAGAATGCTCATTATTTGGCAATCGGATTTAGTTCAACTCATTCCATATCGATTTTTGACCAGTTTCGGCCATTTTTGCCACGGCAGACCAGTGGACTCATAATCTAACTTTTCTCCACATTCTGTAAAAAAAATTATAATGATGTCCGATGGAGTACCTTAACATGCAGCCCTCCTTCGGACTATAGAGTTTAATTGAGAAATAAATTGCATAAATAATAAATCGTCTCGGATAGTTATCGATTAAATAACAAAAAAAATTATTCTGTGTAGAGCGACCAGTGATATTTCAATGAAATTGCAGTAAAGTATACACAATTTTATACATAATAAAAATAATAATAAACTCGGGACTTAATCATGCTCTTTTGTATATTTCAGTTTCCCGATGATGATGCTCAGCTCAGCTCACAAATCCATAGGAGTGCGAGGTGGTGGAGATCTCTTCTGATCATCACGTTGCAAGGCATCCCAGATATACTAATATTCCTGTCTGGGGGTTTAGGTGGTCAACGAAGATGTCCAAAGTCAAAAGAGTGTCCCTGGAGCCAGTTTGTAGCTACTCGTGGCATGTGGAGTGTCCCATTGTCCTGCTAGAATTGCCCAAGTCCAGCCGAATGCGCCATGGACATGAATAAGTGCAGGTGATGGGAGAAGATGCTTACATACCTGTCAGAGTCGTCTCTAGACTAATCATGTGTCACATATCGCTCCAACAGCATATGCCACATATCATCGCAGAGGCTCCACTAAGTTAAACAGTTCCCTGTAGACATGTAGGAACCTTGGATTCATAAGGTTGTCTCCAAACCCTGCTTGTCCATCTGCCCAATACAATTGTAAAGGAGACTCATCAGACCAGGCAACAGTTTCTTGTCATCAACAGTTCAATAGCGATATTGGTGGGCCCAGGCGTATCGTAAATCCTTGTGTCATGTAGTCAACAACGTCATGTGTGGGATTCCGCCTCACATCATTGATGGTTCTTTGAACTGTTTGCACATTGACACTTGTTGATGCCCCAGCATTGAAATTTGTGGCAATTTGTAGAAGTGGTGCACTTCCATCTTGCTTAAGGATTCTCCTTAGTTGTTGATGGTCCCTGTCTTTCAAGGTATTTTCCTAACCGCATCGATTTCTCTGAGATTTGATGTTTTACCGGGTAATAGATACACACGGTACAGTTTATTTACCACGGTACAGTTTATTTACCACAGTACTGTTTATTTACCACCTCGGAGATACTATGTCCATCTTTCAAGTGCTGACTATAATGCCACGTTCAAAGTCAATTAAATTTTGATAACCTATCATTGTAGCAGCAGGAATAGATCTAAGTCAAATGAGTACACAATTGAAGACTATGCTGCACCAGAACGTGGTTCGTATATGATCTGGATAAGTAACCTGATGCTCCGTTCAAGAAGACTAGAACTTATTACAAGTTTTATTCTAAAAAAACCTTAAATAATCTAGTACATGTTTTATATTTAATTTATGTATAAACAATGTTTCTACTAGGTCTTACTCTTTAAGAAATCCTTACTTTTAGTTTTCATTTATAAAAACCTTTAATAATTCTTATTTTTCTCTAATAGTAATTTAAAATTCCAGCTTATTTATTACAGCTAACTAGATTTGACTCATTTTCAATATGTTTGTGGTATTAATGGTTTCAAATGTGTTGTTTATTTTTAAATAATATAGTTTATGCTAATTATCATACAAAATCTTGTTCAGGTTTGATTTTTAATTCATGTATGCAAGTTAAGGTTAGTTCTTATGAAAAATATTAAAGGTGTTTAATAGCTTCTTATTGTATGAAAAGTGTGGGAACCTTGATTAAAAACAATGTTTTTGTGTGCTAAATAAAGTAGACTTTCAAAAGTTTCATTTCTACCCTGCTCGTAATAAACATAAACATGAGCTATCTTTTTCGGTATGTTTGTGGTATTATTGGTTGTCCCTCAGCTTTTTTTAATTATTCTTTATTAAGAATTCCCCTATTTCAACATGAAAAACTTGCATTTAGTACAAATAACAGTAAAATGACTTCCTCTGAAGGTGACTTTAAATAATTTTTTTTTAAATATATTCTATTTTAAGCTACATGATACCATTGCATAATGAAAGGTTGCTGTAATATGATAAAAAATATAATCTGCAAAGTAATAAGTTGATTTAGTGCTCAGTTACAGACTTTTAATCAACTAAATGTTTTAAAAAGCCTCTTCAGTACTTTTCCGTTAAAGGAGGCCATTGGCAAAATCCAAGTGTGGTACGGATTCTGCGCCAAGATAATTTTTGCCAATAAATGGCAGCAGCTGCCATTTTTTAATAAGTTAACTGCCTATGGTTGCCATGATTTGGCTTGGTTTTACGTAAACAGTTCTTAACGCAGAATCCGTACTGTACTTGGATATTTTTTGCCAATAGCACCCTTTAAGGGAAAAGTACTGTCTCTTCTGTATTAAAAATGTATGTTTATAATATATTACTTTTTTACAAATATATTTAAACAGAATTTGTTTGATAGTATAATTTAGATACACATGTCCAACAGGGCAAAATATAATGGTATTCTGAAGCTGTGGTTTCCTTAACACAAGTTGTTGTGTAGAAAGTGGGATGCTAATTTTACCAACTGTATTGTTATTCATAAAATGTTTTGTAATTACATCTGTTCAGTTTGCTTTTTTGTAATGAGCAATTAATAAAATATTTTGATTTTGTATTTTCATTTATAATGTGAAGCTGCTATTTAAATTTGAATATATATATGAAATTGAGGGTGTCATGACTCATTTTTATTGCATTTGAGATCTGATTAAATAAGTAAACAATGTTTTCCTGTTCAAGTATTCTGTGTGAAATATACAGGGCTATAAAAATAGTTTGCTAAAATATGAGAATTGTTGATCTGATCATAATTTTAATTATTTAAAAGGGTTATTGTTGGTAACAATAAATAAAGGTATTCAGTTTTTAAATAAATAGTAATGCTTATTAGAAATAGAATTTTTTTTTAATTATATTTTCTACTTAATATGTGGATATTTTATTTGTTGAAAAAAAAAATTACTTTAATATTTGTTGTTTCCAAATGGATATATTTTTAATTAATGCATGATTATACTACTTCATTGCCCTAGCTGAAGAACCCATGCAGTTATATCCTCATTGAATGTTGAAATGATAACTATTTTTTATTTATAATACATTAAAATAATTTATATACAAAATATTATTTATAAAACTATATAATATATGAAAAAGTAATAATTTAAAACAAAAAAAATTATTTAATACAAACAATATTTAATTTAAAAATATATATTCTATCCACAGCTATAACAAGCAGGGGGGGGGGGGAAGGGGAGGGGGAAAAACGCATTATTCAACATTTAATGCACCTTTAAGTTGAGGACAGAAATCATAAATATTGATTCATCCTTAACTTCAAAATGCGGTACAAAAAATATAAAAGGGGGTTTAAACTATCACCATAAAATGGTATAACAAAAACGCAAATATTGGTTCAACGTTTCACCATAAAATGGAGTAGCGAAAACACTAATTTTGGTGCAACCATGCACCATAAAATGGGGTAGCGAAAACGGTAATCTTGGTGCAACCATGCACCATAAAATGGGGTAGCGAAAACGGGAATCTTGGTGCAACCATGCACCATAAAGTGGTGTAGCGAAAACGCGAATTTTGGTGCAACCTATCACCATAATATGGTGTCCGAGGTAGCACCATTATTTCGTGAAACTAAGCACCAAATGTTGGTGGCAGCTAAATGGGCACCAAATTTTGGTGCAGGGTGGAACCAAATTTTTAACAGTGTAGTTAATACAAATATCTATAATACATTAACAACACTAGTAAGTATAATATAGGATTTTAAAATGATTATACTAATTTAAATAGCTTTAAAGTTCTAATAAATGACTCAGTTTACGTGATTCACTGTTTTTGTGTATTTGCTTCCGCATTTAGAGAAGCGTTGTTTGACAAATGCAAGTACTGCATTATATGTTCAAATATGTTTCTGCTCATTGCAGAATTTTGAACAATACTAACTAATTCGTCGTTGGGGTATCCACTTGTTAAAAAAATGACAAAAGAAAAAAGACCTAGCTCATTGCGAGTCATACTAAACGTTGTATTGCCCTTTTGGTGAGCATACAGAATATACTGAGAGACTATGAAGTCTAACACTTCATTTGAAATAAATTGTTCAAAATAGATATTGGTAACCAGCTTGTTTTCAAAAATCCTGGCGTTGGCACTTTCAACGATAAATTCTGTTTTTTGCTAGTTGATATATCTGTGTTGATCCATTTTCTTTTAATTTGCTTTGTTTTCATCACATGCTTATTTGGAGAAGGCTGTTCTGTTTTCCTGTCAGGACGATAATTAAATGTCATCAATACTTTTTTTCTCGTTTTATTCTTTTGATAGTAACAGCAGGTGATGCTCGTAACTGTTGGAGAGACAACCTATCAACTTCTACAAAATATTTTGGTCGATTTTTCTCACGCGTTAAATCATTTTCTTGAGAAGGTGAACATTTGCAAATATCTGCATCTTTGAATCTATATATTTAATAGGCAATACGTTTTTTGGGGTTAGACCGTCCGCCTAAACTGCTCAACCAATTTCAATGATCAAGGTGTCATTTTAAAGGAAATAAACTGTAGATTTGTCAAAACGTGCCAAAATAATTTATTAACACTTCATTAAATAATTAAATTTTAACATTTTTCATCATTAAGCTACTACAAAGCCTCAATGATTTTGAATATATGAATGGAAACATCCTTACGTATGTAAACAACAAACCCGTTGCTACTTTTAAAGCTCTTTTTAAACTCTTCGTTTCAAAGTTGATTTTTTCTGTTTTTCTGAAGCATTTTTGTATTAGAGTAATTATTATTTTGAAGTATTTCTCTCTAGAAAATGCCTCGCGTTGGACGTCGTTCTCTAACGGGGCGACGTGAACGAAACAATCACTCTCGGTACAAAAAGTCAACATCTTTGAAGTTTTAAGTCAGAATGTTAGCAGATAGTATATTTAACTTTCTATTATGAAACTTGCAATTTGGGTGTTTTCTCTATTAGCCCTTACATTAAATTTATAAAAATTTGGTTCCATTTTTTATGGCTGGCAAACCTATTCAAGCGCAGCAAGATGTTTTAAACACAAATTCGAGCGGCAAAGCCGCTCAATCCGAGCGCAGCCAGGCGTTTGGGGGTTGGTGAGTGTTAGCGAGCAGGGGGCGAAGCCCCCTAGTACATCGTTATCAGGTAACTGCTCCAGCAGTACCAAAACAACTTCAACAATCAATTTCTAAAATTAAATTTCACAATTGGATCAATAAAATAATGTATTTCAAATTTATCGAGTAGTTATTGATGAAAGTAAGTTTACGAGTAACGACAATAAATGATGACGATCACACAATAAAAAAAAGAAAGATATTAAAAAAAGATAATTACTACGTTTATTTTAATTACCTTATCTAAGCATATTTTTTACTAATGCAACAATAATTTGATAAATATTATTTTAAAGTTGTATTAAACTAATATATTTAAAGGTTTAATAAAGAACTTAAAGTTTGATAAAGAGACGCATCAGTAACGTTTTTAATATATTGAACTAATGTACTTTTCCGAATAAGAAAAAATATTATTACACTTAAATTTTAATTTGTTAAATTTTATATTATGCCCTATATAACACGCTAAAGCCCCACATGTAACTCAATCAAGGACAAACGATGGTTTCATCTTCGGTTTTAATTATCGTAGAATCTTGCGGTTTGCCCAAAAATATTTTGTTTACTATTTTCTATAAGTCTGCAGTGGACATGACGTCATGATGAACAGACATTATGCGAATAATGTATTTTAAGATTGGTTCCACCTTGTCTGGCAGCGGCTGAGTGCCATCTTTTGTAATTAAATGACCCAAAAAAGAAATCTCTTTAACTCCAAAAACACATTTTGAAGCATTGATGGTTAAACCGTACTCGTTTAGTTTTCTACAGACCATGCCGATATGTTTCCTGTGTTCAATTACATTGTCGCTAAAAATCAAAATATCATCCAAGTACACAAAACAAAAATTGAAATTGCCTAGCACCTCATTCATAAACCTTTGAAAAGTTTGGGCGGCCCCACACAATCCAAAATTTAAAAATGGAAATTCGAATAAACCGAATGGTGTACATACTGCAGTTTTAGGGATATGTTCCGGATGAACAGGTATGTTAAAGTATGCACGAACTAAATCAATCTTAGAGAATATTTTTTTTCCACTAAGAGCATTCGAAAAATCCTGAATATGAGGGATGGGGTACCTGTCTGGCACTGTACAAGCATTGAGCCGACGATAATCACCAACAGGTCTGATACTATCTGTACCCTTTGGCACAACATGAAGTGGAGATGCCCATGGAGATTTCGACGGTCGGCAAATGCCCTGATTGACCATGTATTGAAATTCTTCCTTTACCGCCTCGTACATCTTTGGATTTAGTCTGCGCGGACTACTGTGAATTGGTGGACCTTTGGTCTCGATGTAGTGAACTGTAGTATGCTTAACTTGTTTTAGTTTTGGTGAAACCTCAAGAATACCAGGAAACTCGGACAAAATAGCGTGATAATCTGACATTCCTGATACTAACTTTACAGAAGACACGTTGTTGTTTTCTGTTTTTATACCAGATTGAGTTAACTTTGTTGTCGTGTCTACCAGTTTCTTGTTTTTTAAATCTACCAGAAGCCCAAAATTTTTCAAAAAATCAGCCCCGAGGATTGGTGTGGGAACTGATGCAATTAAAAATGTCCATTCAAAACAACGTTTTAGCCCTAAGTCTATTTTAAGTCGTTTTGAACCATAAGTAAAAATTTTGGTGTCATTAGCAGCAAATAGTTGTAACGGCTCTGGCTTTAGTTTACTTGCATTGTTTGGTGCCGGTATACATGAAATGTCTGAACCAGAATCAATTAAAAATTTCAAATGCGTGCGTTTGTCGAAAATGTGTAAGCGACAAGATGTTGTGGCTACCGATTCCGTCGCTTGAATTCTTTGCTCAGCGGCAGCCGAATCTAGTTTCCCTGTACCGCAGAATTTTGCTGATCAGAGCTATCGAAGTTGCATGGCGGTTTGCATTTAAAGGCCCTGTCACCAAATTTAAAATGATAGTAGCATTTACCCTCGAAATTTTGTCTTTCCCTTGATTGCGAGTTTTGTCTCCTATTACGACTTTGGGATCTATTACAATATCGTCCTCGATAATTCTTATCTCTTGAACGAGAGAGACGTTCGACTTGCTTGGCCAATTCCGCGATTTCTAGTCGGAGAGCACCGATTTCTCCACCGGGGGAATTTCTATTTATGTGTTGGTTCATAGCCATAACAGCATTGCCTGGGTTATCAATCCGCACCTCGGCAATTTTGTCGGCCATTTTGGCCAAGTTATCTACACTTTCAGTGCTGATTGACAAAATAGTCTGCATTTCTGAGGGAAGTCTCTGTAGAAAAAGAGTTTTTAGAAAATCATCAGAAAAAGCAGTTCCTGCTAATTCTCGCATTTTTCGTAACAGATGTGACGGTTTTTCGTCACCTAATTGCAATTCCGATACTAACTGCCGGATTTTTTGCGTTTCCGATTGCGAAAATTCCTGTATTAAGCGTTGTTTCAAAGTTTCATATTTGTTTTCATTAGGAGGTGATAGTAATATGTCACTGACTGTGGATAAAGTATCCGGATCTATTGCGGCGACTACATGATTGTATTTTGTTAAATCACATACGATTCCAGCCAACTGAAAATTGCTTTCTACTTGAATAAACCATATTTTAATTTTACCCTTCCATAACGGTGGGAGTTTAGCTGCCACCCTTGAAATCTGCTGGTTCTGACTAACCTCATCGCTATTCTGATTATTCAACCCTGCATCACCGTTATTCATCATTGTTAGTTTTCAGAATATTTCCAAAAACGAAATTAGTATAACACATTAAACTTTCACTTGCCAAAACGAAACTAGAAAAACGTTCACAATAAACATTCTTTTAAAAACAAATTACAGGACACAAGAACCCCATTTGGAACGAAATACATCCTAGCCATGCGGGATAGAGAAGAAACATGTCTCACCTGTAATTATTTGCTGCTGCGTTAATCAGTCATTCCAGGTCACCAGTGTCGTGAGGCTAGTTAGTGTATGAAATTATAAATATTAAATAAGCAATACATGTTGCACGTTACTTAATGAAGTCTATTATTTAAGGAAAAACTTTACAGGCATTTTACGTTAAGCAGTAACACAGCGAGGATTCATTAGCACGTTAATAAGAAGAAGCAAGTAAAAAAGGTGGATTGTTCGAATCCGAAGTAGTATTAATCCAACCGCACCGTAGTAGAAGTTGTAGTTATTACGACGTCGCATAATGTCTGTTCATCATGACGTCATGTCCACTGCAAGTCTAAAGCAATTTTTTTTCTTTGGGGGGGGGGGGGGGTTGTATACTAAGTAAATTTAACTATCTTTAAAAATTTAAATACGAACCCCTATTTTTTATGTTTTCATTCGATTTGGAATACCTCGTTTACCCTAGATATCAAATTTCAGTTCATTATCTTCAGGAACACATCACTTATGAGAGAAAATATTATGGCCGATCTTGAGGGAAATTTCTTTGTAGCAGGCTGAATCGAACATTTTGCATGCTTCAAGATGTAAATTATTATGCGGTCCCTTAAAGTGAGCTTCTTTTACATTTCTGCTAAAATAGCGAGAACCAAAAGTCAAAATGGAATGAAAAAAATCGTGGAGGGGTTTTCGACCATGATAATTCTAATGGAAGCAGAATAAATATATAAATATATATTCTATTTAAAAACGTTAATTAATAATTCTTAAAAAACTGTTTAATACAAAAGTTGCAAGCTATTTATGTTTAGCCTTAAACAAACTATCCTTTGAAATAAAAATTGCTAAAATATATCAACTTAGTATATAAAAATTTATGGCAAAAAAAAAAAAAAAAAAAAAAAATAAATAATATTTTTAACATTTATTTATAATTTTTTTGACATCGTTTAAATTACTAATCACTCATTGGAAAATTATGAAATTTGTTATCTAGACGGTTTTTTTTTAATTCTAAATCTAAATTTTGTATAATATTATGGGGTTGCCATTGAACTTTTTAAAGTTTGATTTAGTTTTAATTTTTAAATGACCCCTCATGGTAAAAAAATTATATACAATTAAATAAAGACCTTCCTCAATTGAAAATGGTACTTGACTTTTGTTATTTCATCAATTAGAATATAAGATATAGCCATCATTCGGATTTTTGAATTTTTTTTTGTGCGTTCTGTACCATGGACACATTGTATATTCCGTGTTTAAATTTTTCTTTTAAATCGGTATAAATTATGGTATGTAGGTTAAAATGAAAGAAATGAAAAAAAATTCTATAGTGGTATTTCTTTTAGATGTATCATACGTAACAAAATTGGCAACGCCCTTGAAGCGCTCAAAAAGTCTTTAGCATCCTCACAAGTTCAGTAATCAAAAGAACTTATAAATGTTAAATTTAATTACTACTCGACGGTGAGTTATTGGTTACGACGCATGTTTAAAAACTTACCATTTAAGTTATCTTAAGTGTTTTATTCGAAAATAAATCAGAGACTGCCTTAGAAAGACGAGAAATATCACATGAAAAAAAATCAACTAAGTGCGAGTGCTCAAATATCTGGTGTTCCCTACTTAAAATCTATGATTCTTCATTACTAGACAGCGTTTTAGTGAATATTATTTATAAATGCTGTTTAAGGAGTATTTTGAAACATGTTTGATCAATTGTTTTGTAATTTCATAGTAAAATAAACAAGCTCATTTTTAATTCTTTCGATATTTTGCTGATAAATAATTCAAAAGCCTCAATATAATGCTCTTTTATGTGGTGCTTCTAATTCACTGGGGATCCATAAGCAGCTGTCTACTCTGTTTAATTGTTATTTCTGCACTAGACTGTATGAGTCATGACTACAGAGGATGTTTACACATTTTTAAAACGATTTTATTAAAGAGTTTTAAAATGCAAATATTTATGAGGTGAAAGTGTCTGGCAACAACTTATTGTGTCAAATTAAAATTATCAATTGATACCTTCATATGTATTATTCTTTTAAAATGACGCATGTAAATAAATAAATTGGGGTTCGACATGTGTATATTAATGTCCAAGGGTAAAATAGGCAAAGCTATTAATTGGAAAGAGAAAATCCGCCAATCAGCACTTTTACATGGAAAGAAGACTCCAAAGGAATACCCGAGGAAGATTGGCACAATTTCAAATGTTTCTAAAGTGAAATCGTAAGAAACAAGAGACAATTCACTGATACAGAAATCAATTGCAATGTTTTTAAATAAATCTGTAGCAACAATAAATTAAGATTTACAGATTAAAAAAAAAGCTAACAACCATTATGTTCACCGCCTTTTGTAGGGGCAGTGGCTCAACACATAAAAAATCTAGTAGGAACCTGTATAAGAACCATTTTACAGGAAATAAATATATATTATTACCGTCGATGAAGCATATGTTTCTCTAAATGACTGCAAAAAAGATATATTTACTATCGTAAATGTGGGAAAAAATAGGTCCAAACTTGCTTCCCTAAAATGTTAAGAAAATTTCAGCAAAGGCTTTACGATTGTCGCAAGTTTCTCTTGTAATGGGATATTAAAAGTAAGAAGAATGGGAATTTTTTTTAAAAATCAACTCAACATACTATTAAGATAATGTTTTACGCCCTATATTCACAGAAAAAAAAATCAATTATTTTATCATAAGGGTATTAGGAGTGAAACTGCGCCAAGACAAAACCACCAGTCATTTTTCGAAAATACTAGTAAATTCCTTAAAAATCGAAAAATTAACACAGGTATTGCATACATACTTTTTCAAATATTCATGTAAAGTCTCCTGACACTGCCTCCTATAGATTATACTACCTTTTACTAAAAAGAGCTCTATCTAAGTCCAAACCCATCATGATTGATGTACTCTGAAAAACAGTGGCAAGCAATACACCTGGAACTTTTACAGAAAGACCATTTAACATGGAAAGTACTATGCAGACATCTAGTCCAGAAACCATATCATCGGTTGGTTGGTTGTATTCAGATTATCTGGCGCCGTCAGCAACACGAGGGCTATAATGCGCCGAAACATTCGTCATTAGACAAGCCAACATACATTTACAAACACCCATGCCAACACGGGACTCGAACCCGCAATCTCGCGGTTTAGAAGCTAGCACGCTAACCACTATACCGTTTGGTCATATCATCGGATAAAGCATTTAAAAAAGAAACCGTCTTTACATTTTAACCATTTAAAAATGGTTTTGAAATCGTTTTAAAAATGTGTTAACACCCTTTGCATTTTAATGATGAATATTTTGATAGTGAATATCAAAATCATTTCTTCTTTTAGCATCTTATCTTACCTTCGGTTTTGTTTATTTGTAATAGACAAATTCTTTGGAGAGCTAATTAACCCACCTTTTTTCATTCAATTGATTTGTAACTTGGCAGATAACAAAATTAATAGATGCATTGTCAACAACAATGAATCTATCAAGTTTTGGGTATACTACGAATTCTCCATGAAATTTAGCCACTTTTCGAATTTAAAACTCTGAACTCCCTGTAATCGGGTCCGAACGAGCACAACATTGAATAGTTTCATTGACATGTTTATAACTTGACTGAAAATTTGTGTAATTAATATATGTTAACGAGGAATAAAAGTTTAAGGATACTGCCCATAGAAATTGGTAATGCATATAAGGGAACTTCGTTTTAAAAAACTTTATAAAAATTTTGTTTTAAAAAAAGTTTATAAAAACTTTGTTTTATGAGTTAGTCCCCCCTCATTTTTTTGCCTGCCTTAAAAAAGAAAAATCTACTCCTTTTACACCAGGATTCCAGATCTTAATTTAATGTTCTTAGGCATTATATTAGGATATCGATGTAGCCCTAGTGTAGCTCTTGTTAAAGAAAATCTTTAAAACAACCACCTACTCAACTAATTAACCAACCACCAAACCTATCCTTTGTGTCTCGATTAATTCCTAGACTGCATTTCATAAATCTGTTCCTATACAAACTTTTCCCGCTAAGCATTCATCACATTAAAAAGCAGATTTCAACTTGAATTCCAAGTTGGTAAACACTTATCCACAACATCTGATATACAAGACTTTGAATTCAATATCTGATGCACGTACTTGCAGTCTCTATTTCTGAGTGTCCCCCAATAGACAAAGCCACTCCGAAAAGCAGAGTCGGAGGGATTTCTACCAGAATGCCAGGCCTGTCTCGAGTAGTGAATAATGCATGAGATTATTCCAAGTATGTAGCCGACATATTTCCACATGGTGGTGGCTGCCCTCTATGGAGTAAAGTCCCTGCATAGCGAGGTCTTCTATGGGTTAGAGGTTTATGTGAATTTAAGTACGTCAAATTGAATTGAGCTCTAAGGCTTATGTTGGAAAGGAGGACATTGGTTGATGAGATTTTCAAGTTCTGGAGGGATGAGTGTTGTAGAATGTAGTCTTGAGGTTGGTAATGCAGTGTTGAATTCGGTTGACTTCAGTTAGGTATTATTGAGTTTCGAGATTCAATCATTATTTGTATATAAAAAAAAAAATAGTACTTGGAAAACAGTAGAGTGTACTTATTTTTTAAAAAAGTTGGATGTTTGTGAGAGCTCCAAAATTATTTCATATATTTTTGAGAAACAATCGCATTTATTTTTTAAAAAATTAGATTGAAAATACTGATGCGTCAGAATGTTGGGTTTGGATTTTGAGACCTTGCGATCAATAACTATTCTTCGTATCTACTCAGTCATTGGAACATGGTCAGTTTTTCTTTAAAGTAGTATGTAATGTAATTTAAAAGTTTAAAAAAATGAGATTATATATTTACAACGGGTAAAGTATGTTTCAAGCTGAATTTAATGCATTGTATTATATTCGGAAAGACATTTTGTTTTGGTTTATCCCCCTCCCACCCCTCTCCCTCAACCCACTTCACCTTGAATATAAAATGCGAGTAACAGGGGTTTAAGGACAATAATGCTACAATACCTAGAAATAATTTAGGAGTTATTTTCCGTTTAGTTTTTAATACCATTGTTCAACCAGACCATAATTGTTATGAGTCAATAATATATGAAAATGAACATAAAATTTTAACTATGTGTATTCTCTTTACAGGTAATACAGAAATATGAAAGAATGTTGCAACACCATTTTCATTCATCAAAGTTATAAACCTCCATTTTAAGCTATATATGGATAATAATTCTAATACGATTTTTATTGTTAAAAACTTAAAAAGAGTGCATTTCTTTTATCATCATACTTGGAACAAATATCTACAAATTCCCCGCTAATACAAACTACTGAGTTTATGGGTTTGCTCAATTACATTCACAAGCAAAGCAAAGAATACTATTTCATTACCAATTGGTGTTTTCTAATTTAAAGTATTTCAAAGCATATTTTGATAACCAAACGACGCTAAGTTATCACACCATAGCCCGATGGAACCATACCTTGAAGAAGTAATAAATGGTACCTTGTTCCCAAAGCTCAGCAAGGAATTTAAGTGAATAGCTTGTTCGAATCTGATAAAGAATCCAGGCTGGAAACAATTTCGAGGCATTGCAACTCCCACCGCTCTGGATAGCTTATAAACGGCTTCTGCTCTGCAAGCAAATGAAGACGATTGAATACTTCCCCCCATAACACTATGAAATAGATTACCATGGTTACATGCACATTGTAACTTGTTTGGGAGGAAGTTGCTATACTAAACTTCAACTTAACTAGACATCACTTAGACGGTAGATCGTGACAGTGCTCATAGGTATTTAATCCATTTTGGCGGAGTGAAGACATAATTCTCGCCAAACCTTATAGCCTTTTGTTCTCTACAGGGTTGTGGTTTGGCGAACATTATGCTTTCACTCCGCCAAAATGAATTAAATACCTATGAGCACTGTCACGATCTATCGTCTAAGTGATGTCTAGTTAAGTTGAAGTTTAGTATAGTATAGATCATTATGGTGGTTGTTAAGCCTTCCTCTGCTTCAAGTCAATAACGAAGTATGCACAATCCAGAAGTTGCAGTTACAGATCAGTGCTCATACCCCATACCTGAAGGAAATTCAGGGTTTTTAGAAGTCAGTTATATACCAAAAGCTATTAAACTCTGACTGTTCGAATGCCGAAGAAGTTAACCCTACTCAGAAGTGAATAAAACAAAGTATATACTACAAAGCTAAAAGTCGAAATCTGTAAGAAGCTTCAGATCAGGTGCACGGTCCATGATTACATTCCTGTAGTCCATTCCAAGATCAAACTGCATTTTGAAGATTAAGGAGTGGTTATTTAAGGAGAATGACGCTAGTAAAGAGTATTGTGGTTGAGGATTATTTTGATGCAATCGTTTAAATACTAATGTCTGGTGATGTACCAGAAGGTTTTTGATAAATTTCAGTATAATTTCTATGATAGAGGTGAGCAGGTTTGTAGGAATAGAGTAAATATTTGTATTTTATTCGTTTATATATATTTTTAATCATCATTTGTAAATTTTGTATTTTTTATCGATATGCTAATCTTCATTTTTATAATTTGCTTTTCGGTTTTTATATTATCTTGTGTACATATGGGACTTCGTTGACAATATTTTACTTGTCGTTTGATAAGTGCATAATTTTATAGTGTCATATGTGTAAATTTAACTGTCTTTTATACACATTGTTATTTTAATGAAAAATTTGACAATTTCATCGATATAAATTAATTTCAATGAATTATAACTAGTTTTTGTTTTCCTTTTGAGTATTGTTTATTAAATATTTTTATTTTAAAATTTACAAATAGCAAATAATTTTAATGATATTAGTATATTAATTTTCATATAAATCACTGGGAAATATAGCGAATATTTTTTATTTAATTATATTTGGAGATAAGAGGTCAGGTGGCTATGGAGGAACATTGTACATATTTTTATGTCATTTTTTATTATATAATACTTTCTTCTTCTTTTATATTGTATTTATTTTGTATATTATTGTTTATTGTTTAAATAGGTCGCATTCTTTTTGTTTATATTTCAATTGCCTATTGTATTTATTTTAAGTATTGTTTGTATGTATTTTAATGTAATTTAAAGAAATAGGAGGTCAGGATTTCTTGGAGGAATGTTATGACTATTTTATTTTACTTATTTAAATGTATTTTATTTATTGTAAACATTGTCTTTTGCTTATAATTTAATTATTTGTATATACTGTAATTTTCATTATGTATTTATTATTTTTTTTTTATGTATACAATAATTTTCTGTTAGTATATTATTTTTTTTTAATAATAATTTTTAATAATTTGTTTTAATTTTTAACAATACTTTTTACAAATAGTTTGTTTAATAATGAGTTTTTATAATAATTTCAAAAAATAATTAGGTTAATGCTTTAATAATTTTGTTTAGCGATTTCAATAACAAATTTAATACTGAATTTTAAATAAATGTTTATAATAGTTTTTGATATAAATTAAAAAAAAATAAATTATAATACTTTTTAAAAATAATATTTAATTATATTTCTATTAATTTTGGTAAAAAAAAAGTGTAAATTAGTCTCGTAAGAATTTTGTTACTAATTTATTATTATTTTTAATAATAAGTTTTCATTTCTTTTTAACATTCTATTTATTGTATATCATTGTAAAAAATATTTTGGAAGTAGGAAGGTCTGGAGGTTATGGAGGAACATTGTTAATGTTTTACTTTACTTATTTAAATAAGTTGAATTTTTCAATTGTAAATATTATTTTTTGGTCTGGTGCAAATATTTAATTATGTGTATGTAATGTATTTTCAGTTTCATGTATAATTTTATTTAAAAATATTGTATTTTTCCTTTTGTACGTGTTTCTTTTACTAATAATTTTTAAAACTTTAAGTATAATTTCAATATTCTTTTGTTGCAACTTTGTGTTATATATTTTAGTTACAATTTTGTGTATATTTTAGTGATCTTATCTAAATATTTTTTTGATTTTTGTAAATATTTTATATTATAATTTAATCTTTGATATAAACGATTTTTAAATTACTGATATAAATGGGAGCAGAAAGGATGTTGGAAGATAATATTGTAAATATTTTACTTTATGTTTTTCTCTTTGCTTACACCAAAGATTTATATCTTTTATCATTCATATTTATTGTAATTGTTTCTCATGTGGATTTTATACAATTGTCTGCAAATATTTAATTTTTCAAAAACATATTTCTTTTATATATTGGTTTGTGTCTATCTGTTAGAAATTTCCTTCATACTTGACATAATTTTAGTTATATGACTTTGAATGTTAATCCGGAACAGTGTGTAAGGTTACTTCCCTTTTTATATGAATTCACTACGAAATTTACCAGGTTAGCAATCAAAAGACATTCATGCATTCTACATTTTAGATGTTTGGCCACATTTCAACCCTTGAATATTGATTTATCAAAATCTGAATAAATTACTTTATATATGCTTGTCCTTATTAACATGTGTACCCAATTTCAGAATTTAGACAACACTGAATTTGTAACATTGGAATATTCCTCATTTGGAACGTTTCCACATCTTTTCGACTATTTTTAAAATTATTTAATGAATATCATAACTGTTAATTCTTCTTACACATGCCCTAGTTGACATTTGTACCGAATATAACCAAATGCCGAATATATTTTCACCAAAACTAAAAAAATTCGTACATTTTTAATAAGTTTTAAGTCTCATTCATTGTTAGCATAATTCCTTTTATTGTTTTGTAGGTTCACTATCATAACTTTTATGAATTAACAATTAAGTCTAAAATTAGGATGTTTCTATCAATAGGTTATTTTATTGATATGTTATGTGTAGGGAGGGATGGGACATGTTCCAAGTTCGCCTACGATATCTCCAGCATTACAATTTAAATTGGTTTATAAAAACAATATATTAGTTATTAGCATCATATTTATATTTTTCAAGTGTTTCAAAATGTTATTCCGAATGTTTCAATATTGTAACAATAGAATATAATTTGTTACAAATATTTTTTTAACATATCCCACCCCACCCTACTCTTCCTTACATAGACTGTATAAACGGTCATCAAATTGACGACTTAGTTTTAAAACGCCATTCGACAATTTTGACAAACATCTTTTCCATTGCTGTTTTAACTACTGTAAGTTTACATTATGCAGAACAAATTCAAAAATTCTTAATTTATAATTGAAGTAATTAATAAAAAAGTATCTTACTTGCCGATTATTACCTCAATAATTGCTTTCATAATTCCTCAAATCTCAAGATGAAAAATTTATATCCAACCGGTCAATCGGGCTGTCTAACTAAAAAACCAAGCAAACATGGACACAATTACAACTCTGTTACTTAAAATTACTTTTAAATCGTTATATTATTTCATGCATGAAGTTCTGTGTTGATTTCAAACACTTACAACTCGGGCTTTGTTCCAGAAACACAATTTCTTTTTCGACTCGTTCCTCAAAACACAACAAATTCTCTAATTGCTTTTTTTAATTTTTCATATTCTAGTCGAGAAAAATCCCACCAACAGTCACAGTGTACGGTGCCAAAGTTTAATTTATGTAACAGCATCGTAAACACAGTCGACGATAAAACATAACTACTGATTGCACGTAGCACGGCAAATACGAAATTATTCTTTAACGTGCAGTACCTGGCTAAAACGCGATACGCCGGAAAATTAATGATCATTGTGCATTCGTCGTTGATTATTTAAATGATCAAATGTACGAGGGGATGTGGAATTGTGGTATTCCCCCTGAACCAACTTCGGCGAAATGTTAATTATAATTATGAATAATTCATTTTCGGGAGGAAATGCACACACCAATCGGCTGTGTGTATATAGACGGACGTTTCGTAGGAGTTATGTGGGAAAAGGAGCATCTGATATTTCATTCACAAATTGAATGTCTGATAAATGCAATATATCCCATTGAGATATAGGGATATAGTTACCGAGTTGTTTAAAATTGAATATATGTAACTTACAATATAAGAGGTTAAATACTGTGTGAAAGTGTTGAACTGTACGCTTCTTAAATAGTGTTTAAATATCACCCGCTGATGCATTTAAATGTAGTATATTTAAATCTTTGGTGATTTTGACTGTAGTCACTTTGTTAAAGTGAATTTTAATAAAATGGAAACTTAAAAGAAGAGATTGTTGAACATTATCACAAACTGCTTAATAATAGATATTGATTTTGTTTAGAAATGAACATCACAGTATCAGTATAGGTAAAAATATGAATGGAAGTAAAATATTCATTCAAGATCTTATTAATACAGTGAAAATTAAAAAAATTGTATATTTAGAATCGTAAGAGCAAGATTAGGCGTTTATTTTCAAAAATCTATTAAAGATTTCTTTGAAAAATAGTTTATTTTTTTTCACGTTCACAGTGTACCAGGAAATCGGTGTTTACTTAAAGTGCATCTTAATTCCCTCTGAAAGTTCTTTCAAACGAATAGTTTCCGATTATATCTGGGTGGGGGCTGTAAAACGCATGAAAAAGGATTGAACCAGTTTAGGAATTAATCGTTTCACATAAAAGCATAACAAGAAAAAGAACTATTTGTAACCATTTAATAATTAATATTTAATGCAAAAACTAAAAAGAATACTATGTGAACAGTTCAATACGAAGGGAGTTCATCAGTTGGATATTGTATTCGATTACTTAGAGATGCAGGTAGGTATCGAAATAATTGAAACAACTGTGAATAAAAGTGACATCTAAGAATACGCTTCGTATGCATTAAAATATAATCCTAGCTACGAGTATTTTTAACACGCTTTTATTAGCTTCGTATGTATCTATGTATCTTTGAACTCGATTTTCGACCACTTCAAAACGTTGGATTAATTTGAAATTTTGCATAGTTATCAAGGACCGATGACAATACAATAATTCAATAAGTTTGTCGCACTATCGTAAGGATTAGCTAGTGTTGTCCTTGCGCCGTTAAACTCCAACCAACCAACCAACCAACCAACCAACCAACCAACCAACCAACCAACCAACCAACCAACCAACCAACCAACCAACCAACCAACCTTCTCCGGAATCAAATCATGGTGTCCCCGTTACCCGTTACAACCCCTGTAGTCACAGAACCTACCATCGACAGTTGATAAGGCAGACATTTGAAAGATCTGTCGTGGACACTACGGTTATACTATCAGCAAAAAGTTCAGATTTATCATAGAAATACCACAGTTTTTCATGTAAATGTGGACACGATCTAAGGGGCCATATTCGAATTAATGAGATATTCGCGGTTTCACCTTAATTGACGTAATTGACTGAGACATGCATGAGTTAATCATTGAGACAAGCATATGACTACTGGTCAGATCAACTAATAGGGAGTTTCATTCAAGTTTCACAATGGAATAATTAATAGTTTAAAAAACTAAAAAACACTCTTCAATAGAAAAGTGAACTAAAAAATAGAAAATAATTTCAAATAAGTTTGAAATAAGAATCGAGGGATTAACAAGAAATATTTATTCTATCGTAAAAGAGCGTGGGGTGCTTGATATCAATTGTTGTAAATATTTAATGACAGAGATTGGTAAAAGTAAATCCATTATGAAAATATCTTAAAAAGCACCCCGCGCTTTTTTACGATAAAATAAATATTTCTCGTTAATCAGTCTATTCTTATTTCAAACTTATTTAAAATTATTTGCAACTTTTTAGTTCACTTTTCTATTAAAGTGTGTTGTTTAGTATTTCAAACACCATAAAAAATAATATATAAGATTTTTGATGACTGTCTTGTAGTTATTGTACATGAGATGTGGTTTTCAAAAATTTGAAATATTTTTAATTTAATTTTTTAAATTGTTATATCTTTTTAATTTTTTAATTTTTTTTAGGTATAAGTTATTTATTAGATGACTCTAAACGAGTTTAATTTCATTAGAACATCCCCAATAACTGGAAGTTTTACTTACCTTTACTTTCATGTGTGAGGTCGCCAGGTATTTCGAACATTTACGCATACACACATTGGTGCAGACATTAAAAAAAATATATGAATGTTAATGTATAAATACACAAAACAGTGTGTGTTAATAAGAACAATTGTCCCGGCATTATTAGTCACTACCGAAAGAACGTCAATAACCACCTGTAAAAAGATTCTGTAAATTTGCATAAATTACTTAAAATATTTCTTTAAATTTCCTAATAAAGTCAGTCTTCCCTAAGAAGCATCTGTGCAAATCATATCGTTTCATTCAAAACACGTGAATTGAGGTGATATGCAGACTGGAATCCATAAAAAAAATTGCGTGTTAACTATTCCAAATATAAATTGTTATCATTACAGAGCTAGAGGCTACAGAACTGTACTATAGAGGAATCTATTAATAGGCTAACTATTTGGAACTCACGTTTCCCTTACATTAATCGATATTCAGCATATAACTGCGTATTAACCGTATTAGTATACGGTATTAGTATGCGCAAGGCACGAATTTGGAATAAACCATACATAGTACAAGCTATTAGACCTGGAACATTCAGATAACCTCTAAATATATACATAGAGTCGTAAAAAAAAAAAAAGTCTTCCCATATAGCAAAACGAGTATGTTCTATCGTATGAGAGCAACTGTGTACGTAGAGGTAATTTATGGAAGACCAGCAGAATACCCGAAATTTTATCATGTGCATTTTAGCAATCCAAAGATATTCATGCTAGTTCGGTCGACGACGTTTGATTCCATTTCGACCCCTGAAAATTGATTTATTAAAATCGGAGTAGCTTGTTGCTACACTGCTTGCCCTTATTGACATTTCTACCAAATTTCCGAGTTGTAATTATATATGACAAGCTGTAAGTGAACGAGTCAGTCAGTGAGGGAGATTTTTGTCTTTTTACGTTCAATTACCTGTATGTTAACATAGGGTAATGCAAGTATTGGATTAGGTAAAAAAAAAACTAGGGGTGTGGAACATTGCACAACTTTCAATTGCACTTTAGTACTGATGTCAATTTGTGTCATTTACCGTTTTTATATTTTCATCATACATTTTGAAAAAATGGCCAGTTTGGCCAATTTTTCTAGACGAATGATGAAAATATAAAATGACCAATTTTTTATCATAATTCTTGTATATGTCTTATATATATATATAAACACGTTGCAAATGGATGATTTTGGCGATATACTTTTTTTAATTCTTATATTTCTTTTCTTATAAGTGAAACTGAAGAAAGGAGGCCAGTTTGGCGATAATTCTTATATGTGTCTTTTTCAAAAAAAAAAAAAAAAATTGTTAAAATTATGTTTTTGGAGATATACTTTTCGAAAATTCCTATATTATCTTTTGTTATAAGTGAAACTGAGAAGAGGAGAAGAAACGATCGTTGATGAGCTATGTTCAAGCAAAGAGGACTCAGTGTTGAAGGCATTCGTTTTGCAACTTTTTAAGGGAATTTCGGAGGTGGGGATGTTTAAAACACCTTAAGAGGCATTAACACAGCGATTTTTATCAAAATAGTTAGAGCCGTTTTTTAGCGATCATTGAAAAACAGAATTTTTTCAGTGGCAGATACCTTATGCGCATGAGTGATTTTGACGAAATCCTTAATGGTAGGTCCTTGGGCCATCACCAACCTTCTCACCAAATTTGAACATCGTAGGACAATTTGTTTGGGAGTTATGCTGACCACAGACACATAGACACACATACAGACAGACATTTTTTCTAGATCACTTTTTTGAGATCGGGATGTTCCAAAACGTGGAGAAATGCAAAAAAAAAAAATTAAAAAAAATCGCATTTTTTGTGTGGACCGAATCCTATACTTTTATTACCTTATGTATTACAAATGGGTAATTGAGAGTAAAACTAGGGGTGTGGAACATCGCACAACTTTCAATTACTCTATATTGCTGATGTAGATTTGTGAAATTTATCATTTTCATATTTTCATCAGTCGCTAAGAAAAAATTGCCAGTTTGGCGATATTTTTTGTGGTAAAAAAAAAAAAAAAATCGAAAAAATGGGAATTTTGGCTATATGCTTATCGATAATTCTTATAATATCCTTTCTTGTAAATGAAACTGAGTAGAGATAAAAAAAAAAAAAAAAAAAATCAAAAAAAAAAAATCGTCTATGAGGTATGCTCAAGGAAAGAGAACTATGTGTTAAAGGCATTCGTTTTTCAATTTTTTATGCCATTAAAGCATTTTTATGGGAATTTTGGTGGTGGGGATGTTTAGAACACATTAAGAGGCATTACCACAGCAATTTTGAACAAAATCGTTTGAGCCGTTTTTTAGCAATTACTGAAAAACATGATTTTTTCAATGGCAGTTACCTTATGCGCATGCGCGATTATAACGAAAACCTTAATGGTAGGACCCATGGCTGTCACTAACCCTCATACCAAATTTGAACATCGTTGGTCAATTTGTTCAGGAGTTATGCTGACCACGACCACACACACACACACACACACACACACACACACACACACACACACACACACACACACACACACACACACACACACACACACACACACTTTTTCTAGATCACATTTTGGAAATCAGGATTTTCCAAAACGTGGAGAAATACAATGCTATACTTTCGAAAGAGGAACGAATACGAATGCTATACTTTCCCTATGCATTCATATGGGTTAATTGAAAGTAAAAGTAGCATTTAGAGATGTTTTGGAACTTGCTGAGTTGAAAATAGTGGTTTGGAAAAAATGTATGCGTGTCTGTCTGTGGTCAGCATAAACTCCGGAATGGATTGACCTACGATGTTCAAATTTTGTGTACAGGTTAGTGGTAGCAATGGGACCTGTTATTAAGGTTTTCTTCAAAATTGCTTAAGGTATTTGCAATTGCAAAAATTGTTTTTCAGCAATCACTAAAAAACGGCTCTAACGATTTTTACCAAAATGTGTGTGTCAATGCCTCTTAAGGTGCTCTAAACATGCCAATTTCTGGAATTTTCGTAGAAATGCGATAAAGGCATAAAAAGGTGACAAATGAATGTCTTTAAAACTGAGTTCTCTTCTCTTGAGCATCGCTCAACCAACAGAAATCTGTGTTTTAGATAATACGATGGATCAAACAAATGAGTGGACAGGTATTCTAAAAATAGGAAATTATAGAATGAAACACAGATATTTTCCGAACAGAATGCAAAAATTACAACATCTCTCTGAAAAGTAAATGCACCTTACAAATGAGAATATTATTTGTAATTAATCCTTGTAACCTATAACATATTTTCTGCAGGTTCTTTTTAAGATTAGTAATTGAAATTAGTCAACTTTAAACTCGTATATGAAAATGTTTAATATTAATAGTATGGACGTAATGAATTTCAAATTGACTTTCAGTGGAAATTTGATATTGTATCTCGTCTAGACGAGATCTTTTGTTTAACATATTGCACATGTCTGAAGTATTTATAGTCTTGCTTTTAAATATTGACATTAGACGCCAGTGCCTTTGAATAAGCTTCTTACTGTGTTACATGTCATGTTAAAGCTAAAAGGTCATTAAATGTACTAAAATAGTTATTTTATCATCAACTACTTTCAAATATATAAACTGTGTTTATTTCTATGTATTTTACATTCATAGTACTTTTTTTAATGACAATTCCTGTCTGCCAAAAGATCGTTTTGTGACCAGTAAATGTTTGAAAGATTATAGATATGTTTTACATTTTAAATGGAAATTCTAAAGAAACTTTCGAACTATTAAATCCAAACAATTACGCACGTTTAAATATCATATTCTTTTTTTCTCTTTTAATCTTCCAGAAAGAACTAATCGAAACTTGTTTCTAAACTTCTTATTTTAAATCACGCTATTCCAAAACTAATGGAAGATCAGCCAACGAAAGATACACTTTCCGATAAATGGAGTCTTTATTTTCTAAGTAATTACAAATTTTCCAAGGTTTCTGAAAGCGAAAATGATTTTCTTATGGGGTCCAGTTTCAATATTTTAAAATAGAAAATTCGAAAAACTTAAAGAGCTTTTCGTAATTGGTTCGATCACGCAAAACTTGAATTATACTAGTTTATTTTTCGAGAAACATTTAACACTAGATACTTAAAATATTAAGTAGAAAATGAGTTGCATAATATACAGTATTGTTCTTAAACACTAATTACGAAATAAATACGAGCATTAAATTCATAAACTAATCAGAGAATTTATCATAAATATTTCGTATA
Source organism: Linyphia triangularis (assembly GCA_963978545.1). Taxonomy (NCBI): domain Eukaryota; kingdom Metazoa; phylum Arthropoda; class Arachnida; order Araneae; family Linyphiidae; genus Linyphia; species Linyphia triangularis. The sequence continues at coordinate 32,133,120 of OZ021722.1, forward strand.
AGTAATATTAAATAAGAATACCTTTAGAGGATATAATTTGAAATAATTGTATTCTTCATACATTACAATTAAAATATTAATCTATTATTAAATCCTTTATATTAACTTTGTTTGTTTGTGTTTCTCTGGTGTGTACAAATCTTCAGAGAGTTAATTAACCTACTAGTTAACTGACTGGTGGTCAATGACAGTGCAACCTATCTGTCATGTTTTGAAGTCTGTCACTGAAAGACCGCTTTTACACCCATTTCTATAAAGGTGCGTCAGATAAAGATACCAAGCCATATTCAAGTAAGTAAAATTTGACCATACTGTTGCACAAATTGTCTGTATATATTGTAAATAGTGACGTATTATTTCAAAATTCTATTGTAATTTATTTTTATCTTATTTTATTTATTAATTAATAGCGATTATACAAGTTAGAAAAAGGTGGCAACACCAAAAGCAATCGAGAAGTTTCGAGATATTTCTTATCCGATGAATTGGCTGGAAATTTCGAGAATGTCTCACGCGCTTGTATATAAAAGACTGGAGAACGGGAAAGTTTTCAGATTGACTTCGGACTTCGTTGAAAGCTGATCGCTTTGTTTACCTATTGGAGTGAGCTTGTATAATCGCTGAATTCGAAGTTGTTTTTGTTGAAGCTTGTGTTGAAGCTTGAGAGTAATTAAACTGTTGCCTGTGAATAAATTTTGTGAGTTTTCTGAAGAGAGAATAAATACTTTTAAACCGTGAAAACTGTGCCATCATTGCCTCAGTGGAAAAATTCATAACAATATACAGGGTATTCACAAATTAGTTGGGCATTGGAGTTCAAATAGATTTGTATAACTCTTAAGAACTAGGCATTATAAACCATTACTTTTCCCCAACCAATTTATGTTTACTATGCCATTCTGTATGGAAAAAAAAATAATGCTTATTATGCCAAGTTATAAGGAGAAATACAGATCTTTTTGAACTTATCAGCTTTTATTCACGTTTTATTATACAAAGACCAAAACTAATCCAAATATGTGCAATTTGGCGATATTTAATAACTTAAACCTTCTCGTACTAAGGTTGACGAGGCTAAAACTTCGGAGGACTAATTAAACCACTTGCCATCATCCAATCGAGCTGAAACTTGGAAGAGATATTTGTTGTGAATGACAATGTATTCAAGCAACTATTAGGATTAAAAATATTAGTAAATAGTTCGAAATGGATACTTTCTTCATTATAAAAACACGATCTTAGCTCATTTTTTTGCAATTGTCCATCAAAGTAGGCAGTGTATACAAAAAATTTAAATTAAAACTTTGTTTTTATATGTTATATTTATGGGGTTGATATTATTTACAATTTAAAAACGCAAACAGACCGCAAAAGGGTACAATTTTCAATGGTGCATAAGGCTGAAATATTTTGATCCTAGTATAAGCTTTCAAAATAATATATTCTTGCATAAACTGTTTATTACATTTAAAAAAATCTAATACGGTTCTCTATAAGAAGGTCTCGATAAAAAAAAAAATATTCTATTTAATTAAAAATCTTTCTCAGCACGGTAAAAAATTTGAATAGCATTTAATACAATAAATTGTCCTCAAACTTCTATAATAAAATGGAAAGAAAACAACAGAATACATAATACTTCTACATAAATACACTAACTTCGAAATATGAATTTGTAGGCAATGTTCTGATATATTTGGAAATTTTATGCAATGGAATTAGTTCTCGAATCCTTCAGAAAACTCCTCCAAAACTTGTCTTTTGATAAACATAAAATTTTCACGTAAGCTATTAATAAGATCTCCTTCACATCATTATGAATTTTAAGAATGTAAAAAAAAAAAAAAAAAAAAAAAAAAAAAAAAAAAAAAAAATCACAAATACGTAACTTAACATTAACCTTTATATTGATATATAAAGCAGAATACCACTATGAGTATGACAATGTGTATGTGTTTGTTTTTTACAGAATACTTCAGTTGAATGAATGAAATTTTGCCCACTCAAAACAAGTAGGAGGTAACTAGTTACTTGAGCTTTTGAAAAACCACCCTCTTTCCCTTTTTCACACCTTAAAGAATATCATCATAACTTGATATCTTCTGAACCAATTTGAACCACTTTGTTTTCTATGGGTATCATAACTAATCCAAATTATCCGGAAAACAATTTCATTCCGATGTTTTGATTTTAAGGTGGGGAGATGAAGAATAGGGGACAAAAGAAGAAATGATCCCAGCTTGAGATATACGCAACCGACTTCAACCGCTCTTTTTATTCACATGTATCTTGATTGATCCATTTTCTGAGAATGTAATTTCATTTCCGTGTGGTTAAGGCTAAATCATAGATAGGATTGAAAGAGGGCATATTCATAACTTGCAAACGACTAAAGCCATTTGAACCGGGTTATATTCGGGCCCCAGCTATTTAGTCCACGTAACGCTGGGCTCTTCAGCTAATATTATAAAGCAGAGAGAGAGAGAAAAGCTCAACGGGATATTTAAACAAAATATTTATAAAACTTATTACTTTTAATCACTCATACGTTAATACAGGGTATTGAAAGTATTTTTTTTAAAGCATTTCTCCACTTTTTCCGTTATTCCGTCTTCAAAAAAGTGGTCTATAAAAATTGTCTGTATGTAGGATCAGCATATTTCCAGAATGAATTTGCCTAAAACGTTCACATTTGATGCAAGGGTCAGTGGTGTACATTGGCACTGTCACTAAAATTTTCGTCAATGTAGTGTATGCGCAAAACATGAAAAAATCAAGTTTTTCAACAAATGATAAAAAAAGGTTCTAATGATTCTGATCAAAATCGCTATGGCAATGCCTCTTAAGGTTTTCTAAACATCCCCATCTTATAAATTCCCCTAAAAATGCTATTAAAGGGGTAAAAAGGAAAAAAGAAATGTCTTTAACAAAGAGTTCTCTCCCTTGAGCATCGTCGTCAACAACCATTTTTCTCTTCTGTTTCACTTACAGGAAAAGATCATGTACAAATTATTGAAAATATGGTCCCAAAAACACCATTTTGGCATATTTTGTTTTGCTAATGTGAGAATTATATCCAAAAATATTGCCAAATTGGCCATTTTTTCAAATGAATGAAAGTGTGAAAATGGTAATAATATTATTCCATTTCAAATTTAAGTATAGTTTCCAGTATTATAGTGTAACTGATTGAAAGTTGTGCGATGATCCACACCCCTAGTTTTACGTTATTGTTATCTACCGTTGTTATTAAAATAACAAAAAAAAGTAGAGGTATGGAACATCGCACAACTTTGAATTACACTATATTACTGATGTGGAATTGTGTCATTTTTAATTTTTTTTTTTATTATTATTATTTTATTTTCATCATTCGTTTAAAAAACATGAGCAGTTCGGCGATATTTTTTGCAATAATTCTTATATAAGTCTTTAAAAAAAAAAAAAAAAAAAAAAATGGTGATTTTGGCTTTATACTTTTCGATAATTCTTATATAATCCTTTCGTATAAGTGAAACTGAGGAGAGGAGAAAAATCGATCGTTGATGATGTATGCTCAAATAAAGAGAATTCTGTGTTGAAGGCATTTGTTTTTCAACTTTTTACGTTAATTTCGGAGGTGGGGATGTTTAGAATACCTTCAGAGGCATTGTCACACTGATTTTGATCAAAATCGTTAGAGCCGTTTTTTAGCAATCACTGAAAAACATGATTTTTCCAATGGCAGCTACTTTATGCACATGCACGATTTTGACGAAAACATTAATGGTATGTCCCATGGCCATCACCTACCCGCTCACCAAATTTGAACATCATAGGTCAATTTGTTTGGGAATTATGCCGACCACGTACACACACAGACATCCATTTTTTCTAGATCACCTTTTTTGAAATCAGTATGTTCCAAAACGTGGAGAAATGCAATTGAATAAAATATGGTGCGTAATTTAAAAAGTAATACCAATAACATTTGTATAATTGATAAAAGGTCATCACTAGGTAACAGACAGAAAACTATCTGTTAATCAACAGTTTCTGTCAGTCTTGTTTTACATCAAACTAGAAGTGAAGCTGATTGTCAACTGTTATTCAAATTAGTCGCACGAGAGTGCTTAATATTTTGATATTCCCATAGCATTTATTACTGACTGATTGCTGTTCACGTGGAACAACTAGCTGGAAAAGATATATTGCACTTCCGTTGTAGAGTCATTACATAAATTGTGTGCACTCAAAAATGAATTTGGTTAAGTCATAAACAATCCAGACATCAAACATTAATACACTTAGGATTAAATAGAACTATATCTATAAGAAGAATTTTCAGGATGCGAAAAAATATTTATAAGAGGCTTCCAACAATAAAGAAATTGTAGAAACGGTTATTATTTTTAAAAAGAACTAGAGCAAAGAAAAATAACTCATTGGATTCTGCATCATATTTTTAGAAATAAATATTAACTCAAGAATAAAATAAAAATGAAGCCACAAACCACAGGAAGAACTGGCAATGTGGTAATTTCTCCCATTCTCTGTTATAGTACAAGTTTTAAAATAAATCAGTTCACTTTCTAAGCTCAGATAGATTATAGTTAAATGATAGAAAATCTCACATGCGAGTTTTCATATGCACCAAATGTGTCAGCGAGTTATCTCTGATTAAAATTATTTTATTAGTGTATAGTAGAGGGGTTTTATCAAACAAGTCGCGGGCTTGGTTTTACAAGGTTCTAACTGACATTTTCACTATTTTGAGATATCGAGGCTCAAAGTTTCATTTGACTATAACTCGAACAATAAAAAAGCAAGTATTTCTAAATTTTCAGTACTCATTCGTATGTTTATAGACTACTAAATGCACAAATAATATATTTTTTAAACTTACCTAGTTTACAGATATGATATAGTGGTTTTTGCAGATAGAACTTTGTCACTTATGCCAAACGATTTCGGAAAAATTGAAATAACAACTTTTAAAAGAAAAATCATTATGTAATCGAACCTTTAAAATTCTTTACTTTACGTAGTTTTTATTGCAATGACATATTTGGAAAATAAGTTGAGTAGATTGGGTTAAAAACATACTAATAAATACAAAACTTCTGCAACATTATTAAAATAATAATTGTTTATACTCTGTGCGCAATACCAAAATTCTTAATTCATCAACTGAATACAGACTGCACTTATATTTTTAAGTGGTAGAATGTAAAAACGTGATTATTTATAGTTTGACCAAGTTCTAACTGCAGTTAAAAACTTGTCAAACCAACATTTCGATAATTTTGTCAGCAGTTGGAACTTTGTCACTCTAGTAAATTTATTATTAACCATAAGAGTGCAATGAAAATTATATCAGTGATAGTACTCTTTATTTGAAATGCAATGGAATAAAAAGCTCATTTTTGACAAAAATGTCAGCTAGAACCTTGTCAAACCAAACCCGTGAAGTGCCTACACCTTTGAGCCTAGAGATGGTAGTTATTTTGCATCTGTAATATTTTAAAATACATGATTTGTGACACACATTACGATTACTGAAAAAATAAAATATTTTGTAATAAAGAAAATGATTTAAAAATTGAGACACATATTTGTAATTTTTAATTTTGTCATAAATGATATACTAAAATAGATTTTTTATTTATAATAAAAATCTACGCCGTATAATTAATTTTTTGATATATTTATCAATTTAGATTATTAAATTGTCGAGTTTGTATCAGTCAAAAGCTTGAATTCTGTTTAAGAATCTTAAATCAGATTTTTAAATGTATCGCCCGCAAAAACAATTCTTATGAACATATCAAACATAAATTTAAAAAAATCCCCGTGTAGCAAATTACAATAAAAAGAGAATCCAAAGTTAATAACAAAACATTCAATTTTTTTTTAATAAAAAACAACAAACAAGTGCGTTTTGTGACTTGTGGACGGTCACTGCAAACAGTACGCTAATATACGATAAAATATCTTAAAATACCAAATTTTTCCTGTATGAACATTAGATTTCCTTTATTTGTTACATTGCATCAATATTTTGCTACTTTCGTACTTATTTGAGGGAATAAAAATTTTGTACTATTTTCGTTGATTTTTGCCAATTCTTTGTAATTTTTTAGCCCTTTCAATATCAATGTGGCACGTTTTAATATTAACTTATCATAATAAAACTTAGTACTCTTTCAAAATAGGTCAAAAGGAAAAAATTCCGTGTGTGTGCAGTCAAATCCGAAGAATTTTTTTTTTTTTAAATTTAAATTGTCGTCATCTTTTTAACAACTTCAGGCTCGTTGCGGTACGGGTTAATACTAATTTATCAGAATAAAATTTGGCACTCTGTCAAAATATGTCAAACGGAAAAAAATGAGGGGGGGGGGGGGAAGAGTTAAAATCGGGTGAAATTTCATTTTTGACACTTTATAAGGACAACTGTAATGTACACATATGGGTAATGAAGGTAAAAAAAAAAAAGTTTGACTCTACTAACTTGAAACTAATATATCCCCCAAACACCCAAAATCTTTCATTACAAACAGAAAATTGTCAGAGATGCACATCACAAAAAAAATATTATAGAATTTTATCGACTCGAATATAACGTGACCTTACATAGGCAAAAAAAACAAAAGATAGATAGCAGAAGAACAAGTTTTGTCTGAACATATTAAGTATTCATATACTTTCAGGTATTATAAACTTTGTTTTTTTTTCTTTCTTCTTCTCTTCCGAACAGTTTATTTTCGAGATGAAAAACTTCGCATTTGGGAAAAAGGGCAGATGCCTGCAAAAGTGCTCTGGAACTTCGTGAGACTGGAGTTGATTTAAAAGAAAAACATTCAAAGTTCCGAAGAAAAGTATCTTCTTAGTTTCCGTGTTTGCTGCCCAAGAAACTGAATTGATACAATGTTACCGTTTTCGGGACTGGAAACATGAACTATGGGGACGCTCTTATAAATGTTTTGGGAATTCAGTTTGAAAAGGTTAGCTGTTTCTTATCAACATATTTATTTTCTATACTTCTCAATAAATTTGTAATTTTGGGGAATATTTATTTCCCCAAACCAAGATATTTCTTAAAAAATCAAAGCCATGCATTGATTTGTGAATTCTTTTCTTTCTATATTTTATTGAAATAGTTTTAAAAGTTAAATTGTATAACGTGTATAGAATACGATCATACACTACTTAATTTAAATTAAAACAGTTACGGCTTCTAAATTGTCTCAGGACTTACTCATCCTTTGAGATTTTGGTAATGTATATAGTTACGAATGTCTGTATATTTGTAAATATTCCGTAGTATTGGTTATGTAAATAGGAACATTTATGTACATTTCGCATAAGGCAGTGCAATAGTTTGTCTTACTTTGCTTTCCTGCAATGTGACCCTTAATGCTTGAAAACGAGTTTTATAGAGATAATGCTGGGAAGCGAGTTTTACAAGAAGCAGGCCATTTAACATTATGGTAATGGCAATCTCGCCAAGTTGGCGACGGTTTTGGCGACTAATTGTTGTCGCCAAATTTGGCGAGAAATTGCCAAATGTCGCCAAATTTGGCGAACATTTAACGACATTTTCGGTCCCCTTGTACATGTATAGGACTTTTCGACTACGATCTGGAAAGCTCTCCAAATATCTATTTCTAGAAGATTCATGAAGGTTTAACTTTCCTATATAAGCCCAAGAGAGCGGGTGATGGAGTTAGTTGACTGAGTTGAGTTACTGACTGACTGGATTTACTGAGTTAGCTGTCTCTCAGCGAGCATTCAGAGAGTTCCTAAAGTGAACTGTATTGCATTGTTTTTTGCGGCGATTTTTAGCAGTTGTGTTGTCAAGTTTTTAACTGCTGTTTTGTGCACTATTGTTGTTTAAAGAGCTGTATTGAGTCTACTAGAACGAGAAGTTCTGGAGTTGTAAGAGAATCTGCGAAGAGTTATATCGGAATAAATTTCTGCAAGTTTTGATCTGCTTTGGCTTCAAATCTTTCGAACCCAACCACGCAATAATATTTTTGCTTATTGATATACTTCCAAAAGGTGAATCTTTTAACAATAACAAATTGTAGTTGAACACTACTTTTTTTTTTTTGACAAAATCTCTAATTACAAACACATTGCAATTTTTTTCCGTTCAGTTTAAGGAAAATTGTTCATGGGATGCATAAAACCTTTTTAGAAGGTAAAAAGCTTCTAAAAAAAGCTTTAAAAAAAGCCCATAAACAAATCAGATTTCATCTGGAAGTTCCACTAAATTATAAAATTACCGTGCATTTAACTTTAGGTACCACATTTATTTTACTCGGGACATATATAAGTATGCCTCCGTTTTAGGTCGTTTTATGAAAACGATCTCTTTTAGAGGTTTCAAAGTACGGTCAATTGAACTGGCATTGGCAAATTTCTCGTTTGAGTTTACGGCTACTTGGCAGGACGAATCGCTGCTCGCTTCGCTTCAGATTGGTTCGAGGTTGTTTTTTTTGTTGCCAGATTTAGAGGGAACATTTTGCTAAGGAATTATTTCTGCCACATTAAAAAAAGTTTCCGCCAAAGTAAAATGTTTGGTTACGATGTGCAGTCGACTGCGAATTATGTTGTGTTTTTATTGCGAGCACAGTATGGTTACATTAAATCTTCTTTGGATCTCAGTGTAGTTAATGCTTTAATAAATCACTGAATTGTATGATTATTTAAAAGAATCAGTTATTATTCCAAGGGCTGTTAACTCTATAGAAATGTTGCAGGAAAGTCATTATTCTTAATAGTGTTTTTATTCCTTCTGTCTAACTTTATCGATTTGAATGTTAGTAAGTTAGAAAGTCAATTTATTATTTAAGAGTAAGCTATATTTATGCAGGGGAATGTGTTGTACCTGGAACCAGATCTATATTAGTCGTTTATAATTATTTATAAAAATCTTATTTTGTGAAACTGTGATCGCTGAAAGTGTAACTAGGTTTGTCACCATTAATCACGATAAGAAACTTCACAATGAGCAGCTTGTGCTGCAAATAAAATAAAACTCTGCTATGTCTGGTCCAAAAGATAACAGGTTACTCTGCTATATTATAAATTATATCAAGACAGTGTTTACTTGGGTCAATCCCTATAACCCCCGCTTTCAATTTCTCATAGTAATTTTTTCTTTCTTTTTTTTTGTGTGAAAAAATTGAAGTTAAAAAAATTAGAAATAGTCCGAAAATTTGGAATGTTTTGATAGTAACCAAGAAATGTTTGAAAGAGACAAAATTCCTCAAAACACCCAATTCCTTTCTGTTAGTAAAATAACTATTATTTGGTTATTTGCAGACAAATTATTTGCAAATACTATGCAAAGGGCTACCTGGTATTAAACCAATGCCGTTATTCTAGATCATAAAAAAAGGCGTGAACGCGTGAACACAGTTAAACCGATGATGATGAAATAAAGATCTTAAATTGTTCTTCCAGTTCATTAAATTAAGAAAGAGATGAGGCAAAAACGGAAGAAAACGAAATGTCAATTACTGAATATTTAAATATAATAGTCGATTATGTAAGGATTTTAAAGTAAGAGTGGTGTAAGTTGATTAATCTTTATTTTGAGAATCAAAAGGTTTTATTCGTATCAAAGAACCTGCATTTGTCCATTATCATGCTGCAGCCTGGTTGCAAACTATTCAGGTTGCGACTTAGATAACCTTTTCCTCTACTTTTCAGTCCTTCTAAATTATATTTCTGACCTTAAGTCAGAATTTTGGAAAAAGTGACTTGCACCACTCTTGAAACTCCTCATATACTTGGTGGTGAAACTTACAGACTAAATAATAAACTAATTGTATGCTGCGTAATTATTTCCAAAACATATTATTGGAGTTGAACCAATAGAGTTAAATAAGTAATTTGTTTTTAAGAGCATAGTGACCACAAGGATATAATATCTTGTTTGGTAAGCAAATTGATGATAAGATTGGCCAATATAATGCTTAATAAGATATAGAGGAAACTAGAATGGTTTATTTTAAAGCAGTATAACATTTTCTCCGCTGTCTACAGCCCTTCGTTATGTTTAGTTACGCTTTCTTAATTGCATTATTAAGTGCATTTGTAATCAAAATGCCTATAAGAACTTAAAAGTCTCATTTACTTTTATGGTTTTCTGAAGTGATAAGCAATAATAGTTAAAGGTTCCTCAATTCACTCACTTAGGTGGTATGAACTTACACAACTAATTAAATATCAAGATATTAGAAATTTTGAAATAAGTTGTACGTGTTACATTAAACAGACTATAATATTAACAGAAATAATTGAATGTTTAAAATAGGGATATGACATTTTAAATTTAGAAATCTTCTCATTGCAACCATGTAAAGGGTACCGTCAACTATTCTTACTTTTACAAGATTTTTCTGATAGGAGTTTATAATTAGTAATATTAGATTTTGACAGAAAAATTTCATCTACACGAATGAAATTCTGCAATGAAACAAAATACATTTATAATTAATATTATTGAGAACAGTAAAAATTTAAACTGGAAATGCTTAAGGAAGGTCATCCTTGCATTTGGAACTCCAATGGAAGAAACTATGAAAACATTATACCCTAACATGTGCAATAAACAACTTGTTTTCAGAAGATATTGTACTTCTACAACTTTAAGAGAACTGACAAGATTTTTTTTTTTTTAATATTTTTATTATGACTGCAATAATTTGAACTATATAGACCGACCAATGCCAACCTGATGGCTGCGAGGGAAGCGCTCTGGCCTCGCATGCCAGCTCCCGAACGTTGAGTTACACATGATTGATTGCCATGGTTTGGAACCCTCATTAAGCTGTAGTTTCCGGCATGATTAGCAATAATTGTGCATAAAAATAGGTCGTTGAGCGTACAAAAGCAATCAACTAGATCGACTTTACATTTAATGTTCAAGTTATATTCAGTAAAGGTTAATTTAAGGGGGTTCAGTACCAAAATTTCGTCAAAAATCGCATTTAAAAAAAAAAAAAAAAAAAAAATGATTTAAAAAAAAAATAGTTCATACATTTCTGATAAGAATGATGTTTTTATCTTATTCCTCCGGTGATTAGAACGTCCCGAAATTACGTGTTATTTAAACATCACTAATGGGCGTAACGCCTTGAGCTTCGGCATAAAGTGCGTTTTTCGGGCATTAGTATTTTTCACAAATGTTGCAAATTCAGATTGATATATCTCCAGAACCATTAATAATTGGCATTTAAAATTTTTAGAGCGTTTAATTAATATAGTTTTAAACATTTTGTCTACATGTAGTTTTATTTTTTAAATTCCTGTTTTGAATTATAACATTTAGCGTAAAATATAACATAAAAAAAAAATCGAAAATTTCAATATTTTAACTTTGAGATTTTTTTTGAATATTTTCTAACACTACCATCAAAATTCGCTGAGGACAAAATTTTCTTTATGTAACTATGTATTATAGAAAGCTTTGAATTTCAAAAAAAATATTTTTTCTTGACTTATATCAAAATACGCAAACATCAATTATTATGGATTTTTCTTGGTTTTTAATTTTTTTTAAAATAAATTATTACAATATTTAAATAAAAAAAAAAAAAAAAAAAAAAAAAACATTATCTCCAAGACATATACATAGTATCTCATACACAAGATAAATGTTTGGCATAAAAAATATTTATAAATTAATTTTTTTTTCTGTTACTGGATCCCTTTAAATATAGTTGAAAAAGTATTAAATTAGAGTCCAGTTAAAGCATTAAGATTCAAATCCACTAGTGTGTGTAACTTGAGCATTTAAGATAGCTTCAGGAATAACTTTTTGAAAGTACATCAATTATACATTTTATTTTATTGTTGAATGAAATAATATTCCTTAGGTTTCCTCAACGTTTTAAATTGCCATTTTTTTCTTTTATACAGTGCTGCCATCTATTGTACACTACTAACACAAGTCATTATTTTTTTTACAATTTCTTAAATTTTTAATTTTGATATCCTAATAAGTAACACCATGTGCAAATGTAAATTCGCTATTCATCAATAGAGGAGATAGTCTTTAATTTGATATATCAGTTATGAATTTTGGTTTTGGGCATTTGTATTTGATTTTTTTTAGTTTATATTTATTTTTGGATTTATATTTGATATAAAGGAAGAAAAAGGGATCGTCACAGAAAAAGCATTCATAAATATATAAAAATTTTAAGTTGGTTGTAAAAAATGCTCTGCTCTAATTTAATTTCTAAAAAGGAAAAATCTTCAAAACATAAATGCCAGCTGCTTTCAATTAACGGATAACTGTTTAAATTAGGCAAAGTTGATAAATTAATTAGAACCTCTAGACGAGTTTTTCTATGTACTTTTCAAATACAATTTTTTTGTCTTCTAATTTAAAAGTTGTTGAGCATTAACACTCCGCCACTCTTGCAGCAAAAGATGTAGATTTGAGTTAATGGCACACCTCAAGCGAGTACTTAATCAATTTATTAAGCAATGCAATGTTCTCTTTCATTTCACCCTGCCTTAAATTGTTAACTTTTACAAGCAATTTGCTTTTCTTGAGAAGTCGGGGCAATTATCCCATTATAAGGGTCCTAATCAGCACATTTTCGGAGTTATGTATCGCATCAATTATCTGAAAAAAGGAAATAATTGTGTAGTAATAATGTAGGTTTTTGGTTAAAGAGTTTCTGAGAAAAATTATGCTCACAATTTTTTTATTAGTTTGTTTTAATATAGGGTTAGTAGGTAGTTTTTATAAAATCATCACATATTAAACTGGAGTACCTAATGTATATAAATTTTTTTATCGAATATGTAGAAGTGGTAAAGTAATCCTTAATACGATGATGGAATATTATGCAATGTATTGTTAACATTACCATATTTTTGGCATCTATAGAAGACATCTAATATGAAACAAGCTTAGTTTAAATTCCTCACCCACTTACATGTATAATAACTCATTTTCATTTAAGTACATATATAAATTATAAGTAATCAATATTTTAAAATAATGCTTTAAAACAAACACTAAGGATTATTTGTAAAAAAACCTTAAACACTAATTGGTTAATATATATTAAATATCAGTCAGACAATTTAAATTTTTTTCCCTTTTATATTTGCATATCTTAAATTACATTTTTTTTTTAATATATTAAAAAAGTAAAGTCAACTGTTTTGTTTGTATAATTTCTTATAAAAATATTTTGACTATCAATGCATCTGGTTGGAAACTACCATGAAAAAATATTAGCTGTCTTTTGTATAATTCCAAAATTTCTCAAATAAAATATTTTTCAAATACATATAATATTTTCAGTTTGGTTCATTATCCTAAAGTATCTTTTTAATTTTACTTGTTATGAAAAGTAGTAAACAATGCTTAAAATAACGATTAAAATTTTCGCAAATTTAGGTCTATCTTAATATGATTACACAAGTTACGATTAGTTGAGAATTCTGAGTATAAACAACCATTTTGATTTTCCTACAAAATACGTTAAGGAGGACATAGCATATTGTACAATTTAAAAATACGCTTATAAAAGGATATAATGATTGAGAAAACAGCCTTAAATAGAATTGTTGTCTAGAGTAAAAATATGCAAATAAAAGCGAAAAATGTATAAGATCATAATACAAAACCTATAGGTCTTAACATATTAAAAGGAAAACAAAAGTATTAAAACTAAACAGCTTAATTAATTGTAAAATGTGTTTTGAAGTAGTGGATACAAATTGCATTTAAATGTTTCAGACCAAAAGTCACCATGGATGATGGAACTAATTACACATGTCATAGTAAGAATAAAAATATATCAACACCGTTTTTTTTTTTTTTTTTTTTTTTTTTTTTATAAAACTACAGAAAAGTTGGAAATAATCTAACATAAAAAAATTAATTTACAATGCAACCGCTAAATTTTTACAGTTATATGAAAGTGGAAAATTTTAACAAACCAACTTCCAATTTAAGATTAACTAGATCGAAAAAATATATTTTAGAAAAATACTAAGTATTTACTGACCAAAACAAATACTAATCCAGTTACTTTTGAATAGAAGAAACACACATGTTATGGAAATGGATGTATGCTTAGACCTCCACCAATAAAGACAACGATAATAGCATTGACCGAACCATAAGATAAAATGAAGCGAGAAAGACCAAGTTTGGGACTAAAGAAAATATCTTGGGATGAAAAGGTTGAGTATTAGCCATAAAGGTAGTCTTTGACCGGAAACGATGACACTGAAAACTAGGGCCCTCATGCTCCACATCGGTATAAAGAAATTCAAATCAAAGCAAAGTCAAACATTCACGTTAGCCAGCATAAATAAATAATCTTTGAGCAAATTTACCTAAACCTCTTACAACACACACCTGCAGACACTTCACTAGCTTTCAAAAATACTACATTTCATATTAAAAAAAAAAAAAAAAAAAAAAAAAAAAAAAAAAAAGGAAAGCAAATTATCTGAGCCGCATCCTTTAAAAATTCCCCAAAGGGAAAAATCAGTTTAGTTTTCCCCTTTGCTTGTGAGGAAAAGGGATGGGCGGTTGTCAGAATCCGGTGGATATTGAAAGGAAATTGGTGGTTCAAAGCGAAACGGGAAAGGAATTTGCGAAGGGAAATTACGTTTCCAGGGTTGCTCTGCATAACATCAAATCCACATAGGGTATGAGGAAAAAAATAAAGTTTGAACTCCAGGTAAGTTATTTTATATCGACTACATGCTAGAGGTTTGTTTGTGTTTTGACGCCTACTTTATTTTTAGTGTTTCACAACCCTAAAGAGCTAGTAATAAAAACATGACATATATATTTGTCCGTAACAAACATTAAAAATTGAAATGCGGAAAGTAGTTTGAAATATTTGAATAAGTGTTTTTTGCATGTAAGTTTTGGTGTCCTAAAAGGAAAAACTTATGTTTTGGGATTCCAACTAAAAGAACTGGTGAAGGTTTTTAAGGTACTAGAGGGCAAATAGGATTTTTTATGAATATGAAATAAAAGTATCAAGAAATATCAACTCGTTTATTTTGCAACTGAATATATATATATACATATAAAGTTCGAATGGAAAAAGGAATGTCCATGTATAATTCCAAAGAAAATGAATTGGTTGATGAATGATTTTAGAATTGAATTAAAAAAAATTATAATAATTATTATCATATTTTTAATTGAATTATATTTTTCATCGCCATTGAAAAATTCTGAAGTTTTAATGCATAAATTATTTTATGACACTAATATCAAATATTTTTTTTTTTAATAAAATAATTCCTCATCCAAATTTAGATCTTAATTTTGTTTTCAATTCAATTTGAAACCTTTTTTCCATAATAATTAATTTATAATTCAAATTGCGAATCTTCTTTTTCAACAAACACCAATTTATAATTGAAATTGTAAACTGATCAGTTACAATGAATCCTACTATTACGAATTTTTCAAAATTACCTTCTCCTTTTTTTGATTTGAAAAAGAAATACATCAGTAATCTTTATAAACAGAGATTAATTTGAAAAACAATCTGCTAGATCACAATGTAATTGTATTGAATGAAATAGTTTTAAAAGATAGCTATATCTGAATTGGGGGAATTTAAGAAGACAATTCTATACAATCTTAGAGCCTGTACTTGGTCCCCATTACTGTACTTTGCATTCTACCTTTTAAAGTAAATAAGTAGAGTATTGTTTTTATTTCTATCGGTTTTAGTTAAATACGTCCTGGAGATAAGACTTTTGTACATATTGGTTAAATAAATCCCACTTTTTAGTATTTTTATGTTTTCAAGGAATTGGGAACAATAATATAATCGATAAAAACAAGGTTTTTAATATAAATCCTTTGTATGCATTGCCAATTTTTATATTTATTAACACAGCACCGATTCCGTAAATATCGCTTGCTTGGTATATGCATCTAATTTTAAATATCAAAAATATTTCTAGCAGTAAAATGTGCAGCAAACTACGTTTCAATTTTTTTTTTTTGAAAATGAACGTGAATTTATGCTCTCATATCCAAATATCATTTATTTATTTTAATTGAACTAATTTTGTTGCTTATTTATTAAAAAAAGTTTGGCTACAAGAAAGAGTTTCTTCAATAGTTGGTTAAATACTATTTTAGCTCGATTGGATGACGACAAGTTGGTTTATTTGTAGTTCATAAAAGTGACCTTTTAATGACAGTTACAGCCCCAAAATTTGATAGAATGCATTGTTATCGACATCGAATCTATCTCCCAAGTTTCAGACCTATTGGATGACAGCAAGTGGGTTAATTAGGCCCCGCAGATTTGCCTGTCATCGACTTATCCAGCCAGTCAATCACACACACACACACACACACACACACACACACACACACACACACACACACACACACACACACACACACACACACACACACACACACACACACACACACACACACACACACACACACAATCGAAGTTAATATAATGGATTTAAAAATGTGATTGAAGAAACCTAGAAACACTTTCAGGTTGCAAATAGACTTATGTTCGTAAGCACACACATTACATAAATTTCGATTAGTCTATTTTTTAAATTTTATAGTAAGTACAACTACACATTTATGCCATACATAGTGTAAAACAGTTCTTATTAAGGGATAATTTATTCTTTTTAGGAATTTTGAATAAATACTTTTTGCGGGATAAATTATCTCAATCTTATTAAAAAGTAAGAAATTAAGTTTTTTATTATTTGATAATTTTTGTCAATTGGAACGCACTCATTGACGCTGGACAGTTTAGCAAGATAGGGGTTGAGAGGAGAAGAAAAAAAAATGCTTACGATTCATTCATAATTTAAAAAAAAATTAAATGTTTTTTTTTATGTTTTCCTCTGATAAAAGTGTTTCAAGATTTGTATGGAAATGACATATTTTGCAAAAACAGTCACTAGGAAAAATAAAATATATTGTTTGAAGTACCCCTGGACGTTTTCTTTCTTTTTGAGAAGTACACAAGTAGAGAAACAACATGTACGGTATTCAGCTATTCCTTTATAAAAGCGTTAGCCATTACGCGGCCAGCGATACATTCTTCTGGGGCCCGTCGGCAGCACAAAAGAACAAAAATCAAGCTCCCCGGTTAGACTTTTTTTTTTTTTACATAGTTATAATTTGTCCGGAATAGTAAGCGTTTACTATATAGAACAGAATTCACCACTATATGGCCCGAAGAAACTATATGAAGCGAGTTTCAGTAAGATGGCTTTAATTAAGATTAAATACATGAATAACTGAATTTTATTTGGATGATTTATTAACAATAATTACTACAAATAACGTGACTATCATAAAATAAATAAAATGATTTCGACTATTATCGTCTTATAATTGATACCGACTAAAATCGGGGTATCTGGAAGAACAAAAAAATTAACCTTTTTTTTTTTTTTTTTACTTTGACTTTCGTAAAAATGAAAATTATTATTATTATAATTTTCGATTATTAAAAGGAAAAAAAAAAAAAAAAAAGAATCAAACATTAATTGAAATTTTATTAAGATAAAAAAAAAAAAAAATGCACTATTTTTTTCAATTTTCAGTCATGCTTTATACTATTCACTCGACAATAATTAAAGATACGTACTCGTATATTGCAAATATGGGTATAAATAAATGGCCCGCGAAAAGCTGTAACATAAGTAAAATGGCCCGTCACCAAAAGTTAGTGGCGAATGCTGCTTGCTGCTATATGGCGAGTTGTTATGGGAACAGAATGCTTCTTAGTTAGCTGTTGACTCATAATGATCCCATGATCAACGATTATTAAATATTTTTAATAATGTATCATAGGACACCAAAATCTTTATAGCATTTACGAAAACAATTCTTTTGTTCTCAATATTACAATCACAATGCAAATGATAAAGCGTTTAACTATATTTAAAATTACTGTCTCATTAGAAATAGCCAAATTAATTTTCATTGTTGAAAATCTGCAAGAATGATTTATTGATATGAATTTTTTTAATATTTGTAAATAATAGTATTTTTATCCCATTATATTTATATTTATATATGTATCTCATTGTATTTGTATTTTACATTGTACTCCATTATGTTTGTATTTTACATTGTACTCCATTATGTTTATATTTTACATTGTACTCCATTATGTTTGTATTTTACATTGTACTCCATTATGTTTGTATTTTACATTGTACTCCATTATGTTTGTATTTTACATTGTACTCCATTATGTTTGTATTTTACATTGTACTCCATTATGTTTGTATTTTACATTGTACTCCATTATGTTTGTATTTTACATTGTACTCCATTATGTTTGTATTTTACATTGTACTCCATTATGTTTGTATTTTACATTGTACTCCATTATGTTTGTATTTTACATTGTACTCCATTATGTTTGTATTTTACATTGTACTCCATTATGTTTGTATTTTACATTGTACTCCATTATGTTTGTATTTTACATTGTACTCCATTATGTTTGTATTTTACATTGTACTCCATTATGTTTGTATTTTACATTGTACTCCATTATGTTTGTATTTTACATTGTACTCCATTATGTTTGTATTTATATGTCACATTATATTTATATATACATCCCATTATATTTGTATTTCTTACCCTGGATCTTAAGCCCAAAGGTATTGTTTTAATTGATGAAAAGTGTGGCCCGGTGTCCGTCTCCACTCAATGTTTGGGCATGATCAGGAAAGGGATTGTGTGGGCATGCACCAGCTTCACTTGCTGGTATAAAAATATATGTATACTGATGTTGTTCAGTTGTATTGATTTAATGATATTTTATAAAACTTAAATAAAAAAAGCTTTTGAAATGGACTTGCACTTAAGGCCAAGGGTAAACTGTGCATCGGTCCTAGGCCAATTATTTTCAACCCTTTAATATTTTATATTATATTTGTAATTTGTATTTGTTAGATTGAGTGTGGTATAACTGAAGAGGCGGATATGATATGCACTTTAACTTCAACTATGGTAGATACTTTGACTTCTACTTCTTTAGAAGGTGGAGATGCCTGAGTTTATATTTTCTAAAAATGTTTTGATTGGTATTGCATTATATTTGTATCCCCTTATGTTTGTATTTTTATTTGTATCTAAATAACTTATATTTGTACTTTTATATTGATTTTGCATTTTTTAAACAAATGGTGATTATAAATGATAAGCATTCTATTTATAAGCCAATTTTTCCATAAAGTCTTCTCCAGCTTTAAAACAAAAAGAATTGTAAAAAAGTGTTTTAATATAATAACACAACTACATTTTAGAGTCCCAAACCGTTTTTTTTTTTTTTTTTTTTTTTTTTTTTTTTTTTTTTTTGTAATCAGTCTTAAACATTGCAATCCCGAGTCTATTCGGATGCAGGTTAGTTTATCCGAATTAAAGAAGAAGAAGAAAAGAAAAAAACACCTACCAATAGCCTCTGTAATTGAAAGGAACAGACAACTGTCAAAGCATATTTGCTGTTTTAAAAAACGTTGATGGGAAAACTAATGCAATGTGGGACATTTAGATAATTAAATTTTGCATCACTGCTTTCGAAAGGGAGCACAGAGGCTAAAGTCAAATACTTTCCAAGATTGCAAATATTTTGTTTTAATTTTCATTAGTCTTTAAACCAAATTTGTGTTTTTAATTCACATTTTGGGCTTAAAAATATGTTGTTTATTTTTACTTAAATTATTAAAATAAACTTTCATCTTTAACTTGCATAAGTTTACAATCTTAAAGCAGCTTAGTTTTACCTTTTAAAAAATGTATTAAATTCATTAAATTTTATCATTTAAAAAATAAAAATTTGGAGGAAATTTCAGTATGCCTGAAATTCTCTATTAATATGCTTATTTAACTATTAATATAAATATAATTGCATTATGTAATTAATTATGATATTACGTATATAATATTAATCAGTCACATATAATTCAATATTTTTATTATGATATTCATGCTTTAAATTTGGTTTTATTCTCAAATAAAATATAAAAAATAACACATCATTTTATAAAGTTTACAGTTTGAACACGATACGATATTTCATTAGATATATTCAGTATTCTATTTAATTTGTTATTTTTAGTGGTAGACTATTCAATAAAAAAATTTCAATATCAGTCTGCCTCGGTTTGTGTTATAATTTCATATTAAAAGTTCTGTTACCCACTTTTAAACTCAAAACGAATCATTAAAAGCATTTTTAAAAAATATTTTAATTTACAAACTAAACAGATAGCATATATGAATAACTTGCTTGTTATTCTTTAATTAAGATATGATTTTTTACGTCTTGCGAAAATGTTAGCTTTATGAAATATGAAAACAAGCTTTTTTAAAGGAAGCTTACAAAAGTCAATGTTGATTAAATTTAAAATGCTATAATACTCATTTGTCCATATTTAAGCAATAATCCAATTATTCAAAGAAAGATAATTTTTTTAGTTCAGAAAAAAAAAAAAAAAACTTTCGGACAAGAACCAAATAATTATCCAACAATAAGGAAAGGGAAACATAATTTAAAATATATCTATTAAGAAATATATTTATAACTCTAAAGAATTTCACTGAAATTTAATGTAAATAGAAAATGGGAATGTTATTTTATGAATACGACAATTATTGTAAATAATGATTCGTTGAACTAAAGCGTCATTTTTATAACTACAGGAAAATAGCCCCAAAGAGGGCAGTTGAAAAACAAAATTCGTTCATTCTTAAAATATTGGTCAAAATGTTTTTGGTAGTAGATTACAAGATCCGATGAGTCCCCAAAACTTAAAGGGGCGGAGCAATGATTTTGAGGGGAGGGGGGGAGGGGGGGTTACTTCAACCCAAAACTCAATTTTTCAATATAGGTCGATTAAGGAATCTTTTATTACGCCTTTTTTGTGCTAAGTCAAGCCAAATAACTTTCAGATAAATCAGAATACTCATTTTTAAGATATAATAGGTCTTATGGTTAAAATATTTGAAAATTATAACAAAGCACACAAATAATTTTTGAGTAAAAACTAAAGTTCAACTTAAGTTTTCCACAGTCATTGAAAGTGGTTAATATTTTTGAACTTGTTTTCCAAGCCTTAAAAGTAATTAAAAATGTTTATAGATAATTAAGAGTTCTTAATTCTCCTAAAGTTTGCCCAATTCTAATATTTTTAAAAATTCAACTCTGATTTGCTTATCCCCACCGCCACTTATCTCGGCCGTAATTTTTTGGTAAATTTCTATCAAGCATTCGTCAACTTGTACATCCTTTAGTTCATATGTGCTGATTGGTGGAATGAAATTCGACTGATTCTCTGAGAGGCGAACTCGTAAGAGCAGTGTTTATGTTTTGGGAGCCAAAAGAGTTTGCTATTAGCAAGTTCTGTTTTTTAGTAGAAACTACTTACGAATACTATGCCCAAAAGGTGAACTTGTAATGTGCTATGGCTAAAGCAGAGTGCATGTTAAAAAGAGATTGTAACATCAAAGTTTGTTCATAAGGCAAAAAGTACAAATTGTGCATGAAAGATTCTGCTATTATACAAATTTTCGTAGGCCCTTAAAAAATTATTTATGTCCTTAAAAGTCTTTGATTATCATTCTGTGATTTCAGTGGAAACCCTGAGTTAGTTTCTCGAATGGTAATTTTTTAAAGGAAACTTTTCCCATAAATTAGGGCAAAAAATGTGTGTCACACCTTCTTATTCAATTTTGGATTCCAATGCTCGAATTACAATACATCAGCTACAAACAAAATCAACACTCTGAAAATAAGGGAATTGTTCACGTCAAACTAATTACCATAAAATGCTGCCTGGTCTCTCCTAGTTTTCAATCATCTCACCCAATAAGCTTTTCTTAGTAAAACTAAAATGACAGCACTTCTCCTTATGATGTAGTTTGGGCAATCACAAAATGGTGGAAGATTGAGAATATTCGTGGTTGGTATGGATTTTTAGATACAATTGCAGGCAACCAACGCAGTGATAAACCTAGTATTATCCCTCTACATTTCATTAAGGTACCTCCTTCATCTTTTGAAGCATTATATACTGCTTTAGCGAAGACAAAACCTTAGGAAGATTTTTGACTTGCCTTGATAAATGAAGGCATTGAACATTACCCTATCAGATTCACCAAAATAACCACTCCAGAAAGTTGTGGTGAGAATAGGAGGATTTCAATTACATAATGTCCTTCCTCGGTTAGGAATGATAGAGGCTTTCAAAAACTCTAAAAAAATTCACTGTATCCTTATATTATAAATATAACAAATAAAATGGAACTTATCAAGCAACGGTTCATTAGTTAAGTTGTGGATCCAGTACCTTGAAATGGTGACACTAGTAAGAAAGTTCATAGAAGCAGAAATGTCTGGTGATTGGGAGATGATTTTGAAGACTGTCAAATATGTGGTTCCATATTTTATTGCGAGGAGAAGCATTTCCTATTCAAAAGCATGTCTTATTTATCTACAGTAGATGTCTCAGTGGCAAAAAAATGTGTCACAGTCTGGCCGGGAAGAAGTCAAAGATGCTAGAGAGTGTTTGTTTACTATTTTGTATGGAGCAACGGATGGTAATCTTGACCAACTTGGCTACAGTTTCTTCCATAAGTCACTTCAGAAGAAAACAGTCAGATATGAATCCTTTCCTCCCACTTCCACAAGTACAGCTCAGCGAGGATCCAACCAAATATAACAATGGCTTAGCACACACCCACGTCCAGAAAATTGGGTTTGGGTTCAAAGAAAGGGTGAACTACAGCATATAAAAACAACTTTAGAACTCTCCCGTTGCCCATGAGGTAATTACTCAGACTGATTTCTTGCATATGCAAAGGAAATTGCTCAACTCAACAGTGAGGTTGCGCCGTGCGTTGGAAGAACTGTGATGGAGGGATCTGCAGTAATTCTGAAATGGATAGCTTGGACAGTGATAATCTTGGATAGTTTTGCATCCATGATGAAATTCACTTAGAAACTGAATCTGACCATGATAGTTTATAAATTTTTCTCATTTTACTCACATAAATAAAACTTACTCGATAAAAATTATGTTGGTGTTTTATGAGTATCTTTGAATATTTTACCCATAAACCCCATCATATCTTAAAAACTATTCTACAGATCTGAAAATTATTTCATTCGATTCAGCACAAAAATTGCATAAAAAACGATACCTCACTCGACTTATATCAAGAAATTCAATTTTTGGTTGAATTCTCCCCCCCCCCCCCTTCTCCTTCTCTCAAAATCAGTGTTCCACCCCGTTAAATTTTGGGGACTCATCGGATCTTGTATTCTACTGCCAAAAAAAATGTTATAACAGAAGTTTCAAGAATGAACGAATTTTGTTTATATCGTATTTTTCCTGTACTATATAGTTACATCATAAAGTTGTTCTTTAAAATTAAAGTAGCCATCTATTTTAAATGACCTTTCTTTTAATTATTTAAGTATTTGAAAAGGAAAAATTATTTTAGAATTTTTTTATTTGTAGAATGATTGAATCTTAATGCATTATATGAAAATAAGCTAAATTTAATCAGCTAATGTCTGTATAATTCTGCTATTTTTCTAAGTTTCGTAGTTATACTCTCATAAAATTAGAGTTCTCAAAGAAAGGCATTTTAGTAAATTTGTTAAAACTAAGCCATTTTATGCAAATTTAAACAGCATATTTAGAAAATTGTTTACATACATATGTTTTACTATAAGGTAATAAACATGAAGTAGTATAGAGAAGACATTGGAAACTATGAAATACTATACTTAGGGATTGTCCTCATAAAACTGTATCGCCACTTTCATAATGTAGAAATGTATATTTTATTCTAAATAAAAAGTTTAATGTAATTCTGGCATGAATCATTTAGAACAATGCTAGTAAAATCCCTAAAATAATAAATATCTATATTCATCGAACATAAATTTTGAAACCTAAAACTCTAGAATGACATCTATATATTGAACTTCAGATAACTATTCTTTTGCAATCAGGTTTTACAGTTTAAAAAAATACACCAAATGTCACATTTCGCAATAAAATTACAGTTTACAAAAAAATAAAAACTTTCATGAAAAAATTAGTATCGATTTATTGCAATCCTGACATAAGATCCTAACACGATTTTGAAAATGATTTTAATTTATCGACAGTGATTGGAAATCGAGCTTTTGAGAAGTGAATGAATTCATCGGGATTATAGTTTTCATATCTAATAAATAATAATATAACACATTGAAACAAAGTTTTTAATATAAATCCCTTACATGCATTGCCAATTTTGATATTCATTAACACAGCAACGATTCTGTAAACAGCGTGTGCTTGGTGATTGCATCTAATTTTAAATATCAAAAACAATTCAATCAGTAAAATTTGCGACAAACTACTTTTCAACATTTATTCATTAAAAATGAACTTGAATTTATACCCTCACATCCAAATATCTTATTAATTCAAATTAAAACAATTTATTATTTATTTATAAAAAAAATTTGCAACAGGAAAGAGTTTCTTCAATGGTTGGTTAAATGCTATTTTAGCGTGATTGGATGATGGCAAGTTGGTTTATTAGTATTCCGTAAAAGTGACCTTTTAGTGGCAGTTACAGCCTCAAAATTTGATAGAATGACATAGAATCTATCTGCCAAGTTTAAGCCCATTTGGATGACAGCAAGGGGATTAATTAGGCCTCTGCAGATTTGTCCGCCATCGACACACACACACACACACACACACACACACACACACACACACACACACACACACACACACACACACACACACAATCGAAAATTAATATAAAGGATTTCAAAATAGTTTAATTCTTGTCTTTATTCCGTTTAATCTTCTTAATAATTTTGTTTTCATACATTTCTAAATTTTGTAACAAAAAGTATGCAGGATATTGCTCACTCATTTAATATTTTTATATAATTTTTTAAATGTTTCGAATGACTTGTTTCCACATTTTCCTAAAAAAATGGAAAATAGTATTTTTAAGTACTTTATATTCATTTCGATTCTGTTTGTGGTGGAAAAAATCTTCGGAGACCTAATTAACCACTTGCCGCCATCCAATGACGTGGATAGGACTCATTGTCGATTAAATGCATTCTATAAAATTTTTGAAACAACAAAAGTTAGTTAATGGTACGGAATGAATGTTTTCTTCGTAGTGGCCAAACTCTATGAAAATTCGATACGAGCTCAAAATCGTTTCAATAAGTTGAAATTTTACATAAAAGTCGATAATGATTGAAATGATATAGAGTAAAATGTTCTTATGAGATATTATTTTTTTTTAGAAATTAAAGTGAAAAAAAAAAAACTAAAACGAGAAGATTAATGCTTTGTATTTTTTCTTATTAAATTTAGAAACTGCACCAATTATTCCATTAATTACTGGCCCATAATTATTCCATTAATTACCATCAGCATACTTTTTCTATGAATATTATTGACAATATTAAATTTTCTTATTCTTTATTTTATTTTTTATTTATAATTTAGAAAATAACTTTATACCTGCATATTTATTCACTTTCATTTTAAAATTATTCCTCTTTCGTTCTGGCAAGAGTTTTAATAAAAGTGCAGATTTTTCTAAGTATTTTGGGGAATAAATATGGTGTTTGAACATGGATATTGTACTTAACTTTCAATATTTTTAAAATTATAAATGTGAAACTTCTCAGTGCAAATGTGATTGATAAGGAAAGAAGTATAAATTTTTATCAGGAAAGCTTATGAATAGTGAGGGTACAGTTTACCGATACTGATATTTCAGATGCAAGTTATTTTTAGTGTAAAAAAATTACATTAAATGAAAGTTTGTGAATATATTAATATATATCATTAAATTATTATAAATGAATATTGATTTATATAAATCCTGAAATACCGGTAAAGATATTTGAAAACTTCATAAATAAATTACTTATTAGCAAAATCTACATCTTAAAGTACTTTTGAATGCCCTTGTAAATCTCTTAAAAAGCGATACAAAAATTAAGGAAATATTCCGTAAAATACCAAAGGACAAGGAAACTGTTACTAGATAATCATTAGATGGTTAAAAATAAAATTAGCCGTTCAATATTTGAGCGCAGAAAATATGGCAAGAGAAAAACGTTTAACCATTACGTTTTTGTGCATACTAAAACCACAATTTTCATAATAAAATAAGAAAAATCCTCTTTCATGAAATAAAGTAAATTAAAAAGAAATTAACGATCTTTTTTATCCAGATTTTCCTAGTTGTTGTTGAAAGGCTTCAAACTCATAAAATGAAAACGGCACTAACTTAAAAATATGTTTAATTATTTATCTGGAAAATATTACAATTTTGTTTGAGGTTAAGCGCACAATTAAAAAAAAGTACATCTACCCTTTCAATATAAAACTATAAAACTTGTCAAATATCACTAACAATATTAATTATTTAGTAGATGAATTTTCTATTTATTTTTTGTAGGCGATTTATATAACCATGAAATTATTTTGTTTTGAAGTATACACAATTTCAGTCACTTAATGTTAAGTCGTCGGAATAAAATTTAGTACACTACCAAAATAGGTCAAAATGATAAAAACAAATTTAAAAATAAATAAAAAGAAAAGGGATGATAGTTACAATAGGATAAATTTGATTTATGACCAGATATAAGAATTGACCTGATGGAGATATAAAAGCCTCGTTTAACCCAAAGAGACTGGGAAGTTTACATTCATAATCAATTGGTGTTTGAACCAAAAGTATCAAATCCTTTAAATTTCGGAAAAACTTGTTTAAATATATTCAACCTTCTAGATTTTATAAACAATTCTAGAGCTAAGACTATATCATTTTATAAGCATTCTCATACAGGGTCTTTCAGAAAGGAATCCATAAATTTGAAAGAAGGTCGTAATTTCAAGACAGTGAGAGACAAGTTGTCTTTTGGATAGATTGTCATAGAATGTTAACCCTTTGCCCTCCATGCTGGACGTTAGCCACCAGCTAATCAAGGCGACTTTGTGGCATTTATAAATACTCATATTATTTAGTATAGTTTTGGAACCAAGTAACGTATTATTATAATGATATTGGACTTATATGAATTGGTTGGCATCGAGAAATATATATCCCCCCAAAACACACTTTTGAAAAGTAGAAGAACCACCAACCTCAAAAACACATAAAACTTTCTTACAATAAAAAAATCAAACATGATGAAAATTTTCAGCCACAAACACAGTGATATAAAAAATGGCCAACCTCTGATTACAACTCTCGGTTGTGACTCGCTTAAGAATGTATGCTTACTTAGTTTATTTTTAAAATTTAAGTTCCGCTCCCATAAAAATGTACGCTGCTTGAGGTTGGCGCTTGTCATAGGGATATTAACAATACTTGCGTTTAAACTAATTTATGGCTGTTTGCACGAATATTCGAGTTTACGATTTCATTTGGATGGCTAAGAAATACAAAGTGATGTAAATCTTCATGTTCATGTAATTTTCAAAATAGTATAGATAAACTGTGCTCAAACGCTTGCATTTGAATCGCTTTTAAGAATTTTTTAAGTAGGAAACTGAAGTGCTTGTGGTAAGCTTTTGTTTGGTTGATACATACATTTTGGAAAGTTTTTATGTGTGGGGGGGGGGGGGTTTTAAAGGTTAGTAATTAAGACGGGCGCCAACCTCAAGCAGCGTAAATTTTTATGGGAGCGGAACTTAAATGTTAAAAATAAATTAAGTAAGCATACATTCTTAAGCGAGTCACAACCGAGAGTTGTAATCAGAGGTTGGCCATTTTTTATATTACTGTATTTGTGGCTGAAAATTTTCATCATGTTTATGATTTTTTTATTGTAAGAAAGTTTTATGTGTTTTTGAGGTTGGTGGTTCTTCTACTTTTCAAAAGTGTGTTTTTGGGGGATATCATAACTTTTTTTTAAACACTGGCGACTTCTCTTTTTTGAATTTGTCCGTTTCATCGATTTTCTATTTATCACCTATGGTACACCTGGTACAAAGGATATTCATAATTCTTCAAACTGAGTTCGACGATACCTTACATGCAATAACTATCTTTAAAATTGATAAACCGGATGTGGTACAGTACCCAAAAAACAACAACAGAACGATGGCTATATCTTCGGTTCTAATTATCGTAGAATCTTACGGTTTGCACCAAAATGGTTTTGCATACGATTTTCTATATATCTGATGCAATTTCTTTTTCTTGAGGGACCGTTTACTAAGTAAAAGTAACGCTATCTTCGAAAATTTCAATACGAACACTTATTTTTTATCATTTCATTCGATTCAGAATACATCATTTACTCTATATACCAAATTTCAATGCATTATGTTGAAAACACGTCACTTATGAGCGAAAATGTTTCGACCATTTTTTGACCGATCTTCAGGGAGAATTTCCATAAAACGAAAGGTATTTTTAAGGTTCTTCTTCACAGCGGGAGAATCGAATGGCGTTTCACGACGTTATAAAATACAAGTATTAGTCTAAAATTGCATAGAAACTACTTGGATTTATAGATACATGTTTAAGATTAATACAAAAATAGCAAGTAAACGAAAAAAGTAACATAATTTATTTACAACGTTAAAGATGTGCATTCTTCACACGAAATAAATAAAATATCGAAAACTCTAATTGCAGAAGTATAACGTATACTACTGATAATTAGAAAATTAATAAATATAAAATGTAGGCATTAGTAAACAGTATTCAGCAAAGTGTGATTATTTTACAGAAACATTTCACTGTAAACACAAATGTAACTTGATCGTTGAAATTATTTATAAAATGAAAAAATCACCTGATTCAGTAAAATTTTTAAAGAATAACTTATTGAAATTGCTTATAAAATGTTGCTTTAAATAAATGTAATTTAAGGAAGTAAATTTTTAAAAAAAAAACGACACTGTTGAAAACCACTCAAAACATATGTTCCACGATTCCAAACACGTTAGACAGATTAAAAATATACATACAAAAAATAAAACTGCTTTGTTTGTATAAAATAATTTTTTTTTTTTGTAATCTCAAGAAATTCTGTTCCGATTCACCCCGCTGTTCCTATTCACCCTATTTTACGATAATTGAACGTTGTGTGATTTTCCACACCTCTAGTTTACCTTTAATTAATCTTTGATAGTTTTCAAAAGTCGTCTACTATACGGTCCCTTAAAGTGAGCGTTTTTTACATTTTCGCTAAAAAATCGAGAACTAAAAGTCAAAATGAAAAGAAAAAAATTGTGGTGGGGTTTCAGACCATGGTGAATCTAATGAAAGCAAAAAAAAAAAAAAAAAAAAAAAAAATATATGTGTCTATTCAAAAAAAATTTAAAATTGTTTTATTAATTAATAATTAATTATTAAAAAAGAAATTGATGCAAAAGTTGATTGCTATTTATGTTTGGCCATTTACAAACTATCTTTTGAAAAAAAAAAAATTACTGAAATATATCAATTATTTAAGTATTTATGGCCAAAAAATCAACTTTTCTATTTAACATTAATTTATCATTTTCGTTTTATCATTTAAATTACAAACCATTCATTAGAAAATAACGAATTTTTGTATTTCGCATTCTTTTTTAATGCTGAATCCAAATATGGAATAATATTACCAGGTTTTTATTGAACTTTTTAAAGTTTGGTTCTGTTCTAATATGTAGATGACCACTCATGATAAAAAAAAACTACTTACAATTATTAAAAACCTTCCACGATTTACAACGGTACCTTTTGTTTGTTATTTCAACAATTAGAACAAAAGATATAGCCATCGTTCTGATTTTTTTTTTTGGGTACTGTACCAATAGCATACCTGGTACTTTAAAGGTTCATAATTCATCAAAACAAAAGTCCAACATGCCATATTTATCTTGGAAATTGATAAACAGAAAGTGGTACTACCTATGCTATACCTGGTACCTTAAACATTAATAATTTTTCAAGACAAGCGCAACGACACCCAACATGCCATATTTATCTTCAAAATTGATAAATCAGAAGTTGTACCACCTATTGTATACTTGTACCATGAATATTCATAATTTCTCAAGTTGAGTTCAATGATATCTTACATGCCAAAATCTACTTGAAAACTGACAAATTGTTTGAATGCGGACGGCAGTAACCATCAAAATCGACCAAGAACGAGTAACAGAAACTTGTGTACGGCAACTCAACTGACAAAACTTAAAGATATACGTTGCCATCGACAAAGAGCCTGTCTGCCAAGTTTTTGCTCGATTGGTTAGTTTGTACGCACAACGACCTATTATAGTGCATAAATAACGACTAATCAGTTCGGGACCCACAGCTTAACTTGGATTCCGAATCACAACGAACATCCACACCTAACCCAGGAATCAAATCCGGCACCTTTAACATACATCCCACTGAAAATTTATTCTAATAAATTGTTACAAATAAATATTACAAGTTTTTTTACAGTCTAAATATTGCGTGTAAGTTATTTTTTCTATACCAAGCATTATTTTGGTTCACATAATAACCCATTGATATTTGACAAAATTTAAAATATTCTTAACAACAATTTTAAAATTTACTATGAAATTACAATTTTGATGATATTTGATTCTACGATTTCATTTTACAACGGAAAGTAAACAAAATCAACAAATTTTTAAAAACGAATGACATTTTTGCAAATTCCATTATCCAATCGCAATGCGTGGTTCATTTAGTCCTCTGTAATGAGTTGACTGTGACGTCAGCTCACATAACCTCCACATTTATACTTTGTATTTAGCCCATAGTATCTTGCAACAAAATGTGATTGTTTTCATTTTTCAATGGAGATTTCCCGAAATTAAAATGTTTTTGAAAGTTAACTCTCTAAATTGTCATACAGTTCAAATAACACATGCAACTTGAAGAACAAATATTTCTCTTTAATACTGTCTTTTCAAAAATTAAATTATTTAAATTTTAAAGATGTTATAAGCCATATAATTATAGTCCAATTCGTTCTCCTATACTTTAACATTACGTTAAAACTCACTTAAGCCTAACATGTCGGAAAAACTAACTTCCAAATGATAGCAAACCTGTTTGGCTACTTTTGGCATATATATCTGAACCTCAATTACAAGCTGATCGCCTTTATCTGTCGCCAAATTATGAAATGAAAAAAAAGTGGTTTTAAATTAATTAAAAATAGAAAGAATTATTTAATGAAGTTCAAACCAGCGTAGGATCTTAAGTTGAAACAATCCCCATCCTATAATTCAATCCGTTTGAAGATCTATAGCTTAGTTAGGGCTGGACGTTTGTCTAAATTTTTACATGAAAATCGGGCTAGAACTCGTTTTTTTATTTCGTTTTGGAAATTTCAATATTTTTTTTCTTCGTTGTCTTTTATCCTAGGTACTCAATTTTTTTTTTTTTTTTTTTTTTGAAAGATATCACCGAGATTAATCTATGGTATTTTTTGTATAATTATGTGAAGTTTCGTAAGCGCGCTGGAAAATAGTCAATTTCGGCTTTTTCGCTGGAAGTTGTGCAGAGAAGAGATACTTACTGTCGTTTCTGCCTTTTTAAGGTTGGCGGCGAAACGACCGTTTCGTCTGATTTGCAAAAAAAAATCAATATTTTATTTTTTATAATTTTGTGCAGTATGATAAACTTTGAAACACTTCCCAAATAGCATTGCAGGCTTATTTGTGCACGTTTGACAATAATAAGTAGTTTGACGTCTTCCACCAGGTTTTTCCCTGTCAGAACAAATAATACAATCCCGTTTTCTTTCTCCCACATCGGGAATATGTAGCTTATTATTTAGTCTGTTGTCCGCCGAAGATGTGGATGGACGCGTTCTCGGTTCCCGGAAATCACCTCTCAAATGATCTATAAGTGCTTTGGTAAACTTGTAATGTGTCATTGGTGTTTGATTATTTTTTTCTTGTTTATTTATATCTAGAAATATCACCGTACAGTGCGAAGCATTTGGTATGCTCGCATACCAACCTTTCTTATACAAACTCTATCTCTCTCTCAAGGCGCAACGTTGCTCTTGCGCCAGTAAATTTCAACCATCAAAATCAAACCCATCTACAAACTCTCCTTATCGTTCCTTTCAAGTGGAGCAGAGAATGTCTCGCATCGTCAAGAGCACACTTTTCACGTTCTCTTCTGACACAAAACCCGCTGATATTTTTTTATGTACATCTTAGTAATTTTACCATAGTTTGATTTGATTTATTGTGCCATTTTAAGAGAAAACTTCAGGAAAACATGCATTTCTCAAAAAGTTGTGCTTGAATAAGTTAATTCCCCGATATCACAAATAAACCTTAATGTCCCCTGAAAGGGGGACAGCGGAGTGCTAAGGGTTAAACACATGGGTTTTCAAATTGATTGATAAAAGTAGGTATGATGCCGGCTGCATCTGGTTTACCGATAAGACCCATTTTCATTTGAACGGAATTGTCAGTAAACAAAATTAATTAACATGGAGTACTAAAAACCCGACTAAGTGTCTTATAAAAAAAGACTGGGATCTACTAAAGGGATCGTATCGCTTAGACTGCTTTATACAGTATATAAGTCATAGTAGACTGAGAAGTGACTGCAATTTTTGGACCTCATCAAACATCATTCTGAATTTTTTATAGAAATTGGAGAAAAGTGAGTAGATTACGAATCCACTGGTCTGCCGTGGTAAAAATGGCCGAAACGGACCAAAAATCGGCTTTTACTAAGCTGAACTAAATTCAATTGCCAAATGAGCCATAACTTGCCAAATAATGAGCTTTATTTTTAATTTGGTAACCCTCACTCTTTAATTTTCAATTAAGAAGGTTGCAGACGATTCGGATGTGTGACTACGGCTTACTTGCATCTTTCACAAATGTTGGCAATAAACATTACATCACTGATGACGTAACTGATGTCGCCAATTTGGCTTACTTTTAAAATATACAAGTTTTCCGAGTCAGAAATCGTTTGCGCTTTTTCTCTTTGAAATCAAAATGCAGCGGGCTGCCAAACGAAAAAGTTTGTTCTCTTTTTGGCAAGTTATGACATATTTGGCAATCGGATTTTAGTTCAACTCATTCCAAGTCGATTTTTATCAGTTTCGGCCATTTTTGCCACGGCAACCAGTGGATTCGTAATCTACTCACTTTTCTCCAATTTCTATAAAAAATTCAGAAAGATGTTCGATGGGGTCCAAAAATTGCAGTCGCCTCTCGGACTATAGCCCTTTTCATACGAGAACCCCCCCCCCCCCCCATAAACTCATTCCACTATATTCAGATTTTACACAAATTTTTACCACGTTTCAATAACTAATTTCACAAACCGATATATTTAAAATTCCATAACTATCTATCAAACATACCACTAGTCTCTCCTTTCACTCTCTCACTATTTGGGTAGTTATGTCCTTCCTTTCAAAGTTAAGAAATACTTTCTAAAAGACCCAGCACCAATTCTCCCTTCGCACTAACAACTCAGAAAATTTCTCCAACGCACGTTTAACCCTTTCATCAACTCACTTAATACTCAGAGAAATCAAAACCAAACCCTTCCATAATCAAATCTCTCCACCCCCTCACTTCAATCGAAATCAAACCTCAGAAAATTCAATATACATCCCCAACCCAGATCTTCGAGGTCATTTAAAAATCGACTCCACTGACATCCCGAATACCCATTTCATCTCGCCCGAGGATCATTGCGCCGGCTCCATTTTCGTATCCAATTGTCTCCTATCGGCATATCCTCTTATTACGGAGTCTGTCATTGCGAGTATCCTTTTATGATAACCACATCATACGGCGGATTCGATAGAAAGAGGAGGAATAATCGCATAAAAGGGGAACTGAATCCTTCCAGCGACATTTCGCTGCGGCGTTATCTCGACGCCGCGACTGCTTCTAAGTAATTGCGAAAGCGAAATGAAGTGAGATACGCAACAAGGGACCAGGCATTGTGTTTTTAACCACATATGCTGCAATTTATTGAAATGTGTTTGACCCGTATGTTTTTGGATTTGTGTAAACATTTGTTTAACGTGGTATCGCAACTCAAAAACTACTTTTTATACTTGGGGCGTTTTTAAGGTTATGCACTCTGCGATATAGCTTTGAAAGTATGTTTTGTGTTACATATGATGTAATCATTTGATTTTTGTTATTTAAGCTGCAATGGAGTTTTATGGACTAGTATTATAAGAAAGGTACTAGTCATAGGGTTTTTTAAGAAAGGAATCTTATTTTTTTTTAAATTATATATCTGCAGAACAGTTCAAAACAGAAAGAAAGTGGTAGCAATACAAAGATAGCCATGAAATTCTTAATGAATAGGTTAGCAAAATAATTTGATGGAATTAAATTTGATATCGGATGCATATGGTTTACAGATGAGATTCATTTTTATTTTGACGGATTACGCAATAAACAAAACTGAGGAAAATGGGGTACTAAAAACCCATTTCTGTGGCTTGTAAAACCACTGCATGGTTTTGTATGTTTTTATCCAGTAAAATGATCTTAGGGCCTTTATTTACGTGGAAAGCGATAAAAACTCATTTCGTTATATTTAGTTGGTTGGTTGGTTGTATTCAGATTATCTGGCGCCGTCAGCAACACGAGGGCTATAATGCGCCGAAACATTTCGTCATTAGACCAGCCAACATACATTTACAAACACCCATGCCAACACGGGACTCGAACCCGCAACCTCGCGGTCTAGAAGCCAGCACGCTAACCACTATACCGTTTGGTCGGCCGTTATATTTAGATTTTGCAATTTATTACACACATTTCAATGTAACTAATTTTGCAAACTGGTGCATATATAATTTCATTCCTTTCTATCCCACATCCCACTTGTATCTTCTTTCTGTTTGTTTCGCAGTTATGTCATTTCAAAGTTAAGTGTTCCTTCCTGAAAGACTTTGTATTTACAAATAGTATTTCCGAAGAAAAAAAAAAAGGAAAGAAAAAAAAAAAATCAGTACAACTGGACCTCTTGTTCTCAAATAAATTTCTTAAAATTTTAATTGTTGTTAGTTATTGGAGCTAGAATGGGCTGATATATTTATGGATTAATATCATGAGATAAATAATAGATTTTCACGTGTTTCCGGAAATATTGACAGTACAATTGAACCTTTGTAAATTATAGGACCTCGAATGATATTTGTACTGAGAATCTTGTTATTTAGTAAAAAATTATTTATGATCTAAGATTGTTTTCTGCAGCAACAATCTTTCTAATGAAGGCAAATAATCGGTAAAAAAATACAGGATCTCTGCAACACGATACATTTGATTTGCTTATTCAAATGAAATTTAAGTGCTGATCAGATTATAGCTATTTCAATTGAAAGAAAAAACTATTATAGTAGATATATTGCGTTATTTATGGCTTGATTGGTTGGCTGTTTTCAGATTATCTGGCGCCGGCAGCAACACGAGGGCTATAATGCGCCGAAACATTCGCCATTTGACAAGCCAACATACATTTTCAAACATACATGCCTTTCACGGGACTCGAACCCGCAACCTCAAGGTCTATATTTATGGCTTGACTTATTTATTTATTGAAAATCTATTGCATTTCAATAATTGTAACAGAGTATAAAAAAATTACATTTTTAATAACTTGAAGCTAATTGTACCGTTATTTTCTAAAACTAATCTCGAGGTTTTAGTTTATGCTTAATTCTGTATTCCACAAAAAATTTCTACAACGAATATAATATTTTACCCGATCATGAAAGATATGATTGAGCCCAAGCATCAAGTAAAACAAACTAACATAATTTCTCTATCATTCATACTCCCTACTTGGTACCTTTTATCATAATTCAACACAATTGTTGGGGGAGTGTCACTCCCCCATCTCTCCCCTCTCCCAATTACCAGACGATGCAGAACTCATTTGTTCCCTCCACTCGTTAATGTTTATTGATTGCTAGAGAAATAATTGCTTTGGTTCTGTAATGCTCGCTTAAACATGCATTAGGCCAGGGGATGGTCATATTTGGTCGCTGGTCCCCTTTTCCCCAGAGAGAACCCCCCCTCTCCCTCCCTCCTGGTCTTTGATGCATCCTGGTTATTGGACAGTCTCGGTGGAAATTAAGAGACTTTGTTCCAAGAGGCAGAGAACGGATTGGAAGTTGGAGTGAGTTAATGTAAAGGATCAAAGGGCACTGAGTTGAATTTCGCTTCGCTGGCACGGAAAAGTTTGTTTTAATAGTTACTAGTTACAAATATTTTTAGAAAGAGGTTTTCTTTGAGACGTTGAGGAACTGTATTTTATGTATATTATGTATGTATTATATGTATTTTATGTATAACTAGCTGTGTGGGCCCGCTCTGCTGGGGACCCGTTTAAAGACGTAGGAGTTTACATTCAAGAAAAAGTGGAACAGATGTAGTAAAGGGCATTTGGGGAGTTTTTTCATTTAACAATCAGAAAAATCGCAAAAATCAAAAACACGGTAACTAAAAGAAAACTAAAACATAAATAATAATAAAATTAAGTTAAAATATAAATATTAAGGGTGCTCTTTCGTTAGACGGTTACCAGTTTGCGCCAAGCCTAAATGTTTACCCATATAAATGGAGCGTAAATGTACCGCCAATTCTAAATATAAAAATTATAAATTATTTGAAAGTTGTTACTTTAGATTACTTAGGCCTTCTTTTTGGTGATTTTTTGGCTGGTACCCGACAAACGGATTACTACCAAATTAAGTTAAAATATGAATAATTATAAAATGAAAATATAACTGAAAATAAAATCGTTGCGAGAAACCGCATTTATCGGTAAAAAAGTGCCTAACAAATGTCTATTTATACATCTGAAGTAAAAAAGTTTTGCATTCATAGATTTTTTTTTTGTACAGAGTAGTCCCATGCATTTCATAATCAGGACCAAAATAAAACACCAAAGAAACAAAATCACAAGTGAAATACTACGTTTCTGATGTAAATAATAAATCATGAATGATACAAAAAATGTTTTCAAATCTATAGGTTAAATAACATGGAACTGTGATACATACTACAAAAAAAACGGAATTTTGATATTCTGTTTAAAGGAAACGAATAACAAATATTTAACTGAAAATAAAAAAAAAAAAAAATAACATATGTGGTAATGACTTGAAAGTTTTCAGTGAATTTCAATAATTTGTTTATATTCAGATTATAAGCTAAAATCGCGGCTGCGAGGAGGCGTCGATTTACAGTAAATATATGTAAAATTATAATAATATTTGAATTGTTTATCGGAAATACGTTTGTAATACATAAAAATAATCAGAAAATAAGGGGGACATATTAAAATAACTTTTGGTTTTATTCTGATGCATTAAAAAAATATCGTTGCCATTCCAAGGATTTTTTCTTCTTCATGTTATTAAAATTTAATAAAAACAACTTTTAATCGTATTTAAAAGTTGTTCTCTACAATCTCCATGTACTAAAGCTTCTATGTACCGAATATCGTACCTCTAGATGCAAAACTGTGGATTTGTACAAGGTTCAGACGTACAGACAACTCAGTTTTATATACATAGATTTTCATTTTACAAATATTATTTTCTTTTAAAGGTTTGACTCAGAACTCATATATTTATTCCTTTTATTATTTTTTATAGTTAATATTGCTTCTAGAACTTTCTAGAAAAAATCTAAGAAGTTCAACAAGTGTATGTATGCAAATTCTATTGTACTGATTATAATACTTTCTGTTTGGAAGATTCTTAAAATGTAAATAAGTTGACAGTCCCTGAGATCGGGGAGTTAAGTCTTGAGTTTACTTGAGAGTTAATCATTCGTTTCCTTCTTTGACGTACTCTAGGCAACAATATTAAAAAGATATTGCAGAGCAACTGTGTATGGATCAAAATTGTCGTCAATACTCATATTTCAGCATGGAAACTTTAAAGATAAATGTTACTTATAGTACAGGTCGTATAGTAAAGGTCTGAATCAAATTTCTCCAAGTTCAACATACGATTAGAAGTTAATTATGCAACTATACTAAACTTCAACTTAACTTGACATCACTAGACGGTAGATCGTCACAGTGCTCATAGGTATTTAATCCATTTTGGCTGCGGGAAAGCATAATGTTCGCCAAACCACAACAGAACAAAAGGCTATAAGGTTTGGCGATAATTATGTCTTCACTCCGCTAAAATGGATTAAATGACTATGATCACGGTGAAGATCTATCGTGTCGTGATGTCAAGTTAAGTTGGAATTTAGTATAGTGGGAAAAGTAATACTTTTTCAAACGAGGTAAAACGCTTATTTGACGATTGCGATAGCACGAGTCAAATAACTTACCGAGTTTGAAAAAGTGTTGCATACAATATTTCTTATAATCAAGAGTAAAAAATATTTTTAATACATATATTTATTAATGTTGCCAACACCAGTCAATGATTTTCTTCTGAAAATATGTCATTTTAATGTCAAGACTATATTTTTAGAGCACGAGGCGTGCGAGAAAGTACTTTTTCGCACTTGTGCGAAAAAGTACTAGTTTCACCACGATTTTCGATTCAAAATGATTAAAAAAAGTTTAATTTTTGGCACGTTGTTATAAAAAAACTATTTAAGAAACGTTTGCAGTATTAAGCAAAATTGGCTTATGTGGTCTTAGATTTTGGCGACAATTTTTATTCCGTCGCAATCCATCCGGCTGACCGCGATTACAAATGCGTAGCCGCAATTGCATGGCCACCAAGATATTCAGACATAATTTCACTAGATTTTTATTAATTTGCGAATATATCAAATGCAAAGTTTACTCAAGCAACAACCATAATTTAAAAAATCTTTTTGCCTCAATTATCGTTGCTTATTGTTACAATGACTACGGAAATGCAACAGCTAACATACATGGAGCTGGACTACCGGCAGGATATATTCAGAGTAACTAATAAAGCCCAAATGGAAGTGTACTATTTTTTTTTCTTAAAACTTTGCGAGACCCATAATATATTCTAACTTTAAAATTTTCTTATGGTTTTTAACTTTATGTTACGGAGCATAATAGCAGCCTCGCCAAAATTAGAATCATTTGATTCGTGCAGTCTGTATATTTCAAGAATTGGGTATCAAACAAAAATAAACTTTCACAATACTTTAGTGGGATATTTAGAACAAAGACATGACTATAAAGATGACTATGTTGAATACTTTAAAAAAAAAAAAAATTAATGAAACTATATACTTTGATTATTAAATCTGTAATGATGACATTTTGTTATTTCCGATTCTTCTTATACAATTAAATATTTGAAATTAGAATTCCTAATACGCCTTTTCATGTATTATTCCAGGTCAGTGTTTTTAATGTGATAAGCCATTTTTCCCCTCAATACAAAACAAAAATTGATAAATGATGCACTAATTTAAAGACTAAGACTTTCGCTTCTGACGAATAGTTTATTTAGAGTTCAACATCACGTTACATATTCAAAATAAAAGTTAAAATAATATTTGAAAAAGTTTATAAAGTACAATACCTAACTCTGATGAGCTGACAAAAAAACCATCCCTCAAAGCAATCTTAACCCATTAACGACGGTTGTTACCAACCGATATTTTAGTTTTCTTTCCTTTTGCTAATAAATTGCGATTATGGTTCCACTTAGTGCTTTTTAAAAATCATAAAAATAATTTTCCAAAAATTCTGAAAAAATTCAAAACATACCATAAATGATCTAAATAAATAATATAAAAGTTAAAAACAGTGACTCTTTATCCATTTCAAATTTGTTTTTCCTGGATTTTAACTCAAATCAGTCTGAGTGCGGGCCCATTTGTCTACTTTCGATTTATGCTATATAAAACTTCATTCACCTATACCTCGTTGGAAAGGGGCGATTTTTTTTTGAGGGGGGGGGGGGAAGGGTTATAAATTCTCAAGATCATGTATATTTTGATGGGATAGTGGCATAATTCTATGTCTAGACTAAAATTTAGAGTTATTTTGACAGAGAAAAAGGGCTTCGTCGTTTCAGCTTTGTGTTTCCTAAATATTAAGGCTGGCTGTTTTCAGATTACCTGGCGCCGTCAGCAACACGAGGGCTATTATGCGCCGAAACATTCGTCATTAGACAAGCCAACATACATTTACAAACACCCATACCTTACACGGGACTCGAGCCCGCAACCTCGCGGTCTAGAAGCTAGTACGCTAATCACTATACCGTTTGATCGGCCCAAAATATTAAGGAATTTTGTAGTACGAATATCTTTTTAACAAGCTATATGCACGTTTGCTAATTCCTATTTTCTTAAATATTTATTTTAAAATTTAAATATTAACTATCCTAAATGATTCTGTTAAGTTTTTAACATTAAATGTAAATCCGTCACGTATGTCACTTAATTTCACACTTCATTTAACCCTTTGCACTCCAGTGGTGCCTCTCAGGCGCCACACGATTGGATGCCAAACCACGAGAGGACCATTAGGTGTGATGCGGAAATTCGATGCAAGGCCAATGACTGTGTTTAGTTTCCATGAAGCAAATCCATAAACACCAGCCGAACCTAAAATGTCTCGAGTTGCTGATTCCTAAGCGCGAAAAAGGCCTGGAGTGCAAAGTGTTAAAAGACCTCCCGGAAGGCTTTTACCTTCCCGCAGATGACCTCCTGGTAGAAAAAGTTCCGCTTCAAATATTTATTGGAAAGAGAAACAAAAATTCTACTGGGTACATAATTTACTTACGAAATAAACAAGAGTAAAGACTCCTCTGAGCCAATCAATTTGAAGTTTTCTAATTGGACACTCCTCAGAACGCGTTAATCGACATCACTAAACGATATCGAACCAATTGGAATTGTCTTCCAATAACTCAAAACTATTACACTTCAGTTAATGGCTAATCCAATACGAGGCATCAGTAAGTTCTGATAGAAAGGAGAATAACGAAATTCACTTAATTAACCGAATATGAAACAGGTTTGCGTCGAATAACTCGATTAGTGAAATAAAGGTAGGGGAAAAAAAATGGCGCAAAGCTAGTGAAACGGATGCGTTTGAATCTGGCATCGAGCAAAAAGAAGTAAGTTTCACGATTAATTGCTCATTGCAGAAATTATTATATTCACTTGGCTGTAAAGTTATTGAATTAATCATCGAGTTGCGGTTAACAGGAGAAAAAATAAATTTGATTCGTTTCCTAGTTAGAAATAACTAGGGAAATATGATTACGTTGGTTTTTTGCTCGTCAAATCAACATTTGCTTTGAGCATTTTTTTTCTCCCTCTTTTGCTAATTTTTCGCATTTTGGTTTTTGGAATATGTAGCTGCATATTAGCTTTTATAAAAGAAGCACTTTGAGAGTAATTGACGTAGTTTATGTTTCATAAACATAAATATTTTTTTTAGTTTTTGAAAGATTATTTTTTAACTAAACTTAAAAATAGAAAGCGTAAAATTATTAAACGTTGAATAAAAAATCGTAATTTATCTATTCGTAAAAGTTTATTAATAGTTAAATAAAAAAAAATGCTTGTTTACAATATATAACACTTTCTCGAAATGTATTCAATTTTTGTACGATTGGTTTGTATACGGCCATTTTCATGCACAATAACGGCTAATCAGATCAACATTTGCAGCTTAACGTGGATTCTTAACCACAATGAACATAACCCAGGATTCGAACCATGCACCCTTAGCATGGCAGGGCCAGGGCGCTAACCACACAACCATTAGGTGGGCTTATTCCATTTTTAAATCATTTATATTAACTTTAATTTTGTTAATTACGGTAGAAAAATCTTAGAAGGACTAAGTAATCCATTTGCCGTCATTCAATCGAGCTGAAATTTGGAAAATAGAATACAATGCGTATAATAACGCTAATAACAAATCTATGCGTCGTTAATAACAAATCCATAAAGTTTTTAGGTAAACATAGAAGTTAGCCAATGACACGGAATAGATATTTCCTGCGTAGTGGTCAAACATTATGAAAACTCGACCTGTGCACAAAGTTCCTTAAAGTAAGTTCCAGTTTTTATGCAAAACAAAATTTAACCCACTGTCGGTCATGGGAATGGGCAAAATTCCCCAGTGGTTTTCCCTGCAATAATTTTTAAATTATATTTCTAATTCAAATGCATAATTTTTAAATTTTTTGTTTTGTTTTGTTTTAGATAGGTTTTAGACTATCATCCTAATAAAAATATCTAAAATATATCGTATTTTAAATTTTATTTATAAACTTAAAAATGTTTGGTATTGCTAGAAAAACTGGGGAACCTAAAACGTATATATACGTGCATGACCGTCAATGGGTTTTAAAGTTGTTCTAAGTAGGTCTCTATTGTTCCCGAGAATACTATTCGTAAAAGTTCAATGCATTTTCACATACATGTTGGTAATGCATATAAGCGATTTATAGTAAAAGCTTTGTTTTTACTATTTTTAATAAATCTACGCATAATACCTGTTTTTATAGTCTTTTATTGTGAATTTGGAATTTGTGCGCCAACTTAGAAGAAAAAATATGCATATTAAAGTAAATATTTTTGTTTGACATTTTAATTATGTACGTTGTGACTGTATACAAATCTTTTCACTAAGTAAAACGGCATTGCTTTGTTATCACTCCGAGCCTTATTTTGAAGCAAAGTTGGAGAAAGAATGAAGCAATCAAATCGATTCATGAAAATATCTGTTGATTTTTTTCAACAATCAATTTTTTGAATGTCTTCAGACAAGATAATACATTGAATTTAAAATTTAATAAACTTTCTCAATTCTATTGTTAAAGCAGTCTATACAACATTGAATATATCATACAAATGAAATTTATCACATTTAGATTGAAGCGGCACTAAAATAGTTTTCTTTTTGTTAGAAATATTTACTTTTTGATTTACTTATTTTAAAAGCTCGCGAAAACAATAACAATTTTGTTTGAATGTAAATAAGATTTATCGACTAAGAATTTTTTTTCCGTGGATACTTAAGATTTTATCGTATCCAATCGATCTTATGAAACATCTTTGTTTGCTTAAAATCTAAATACGTGTACTAGGTAAGTCAAAAAGGAAGTTGCGAATTGAGCATCGTTTAAATTAAGATTAACATTTGACTATTTTTCTTTCTCGACATCAAGAAAAAAAATTAGAGATAGATTTTATCGGGATATTTTAAATTAAATAAATAATTATCTTAAAAACGTTTTTAGAAAAAGTTGGAAATATCCACAGCTTACAATGTTATTACTCAGACATTTTAATGGTTAAGATAAACTTCTTACAGTGATAAAAATTTCAAATATTAATACTACGCTTAAAGCTTGATCGCCGGTAAAAATTTATTTACATGCGAAAAGAACACGGGTTTAGCAAAATTAATTGGACCAATGGGATTAACTTACAGGCTGATCTTATCAGGGAAAATATATTTCGCGACCAAAAATGAAAGAACGATAAAAGTTTTCGATATCTGTGATATTTAAAAACTGAATTATCTTTGAAAGATCATTTGTGACAAAACTATTAAATTTGTGTTTTTTATATATTTAAAAATTGTTAGGTATTATTTCATCGTGATTTTGTATGTATAGGAAAATCTCTCGATTCCTATAGGTTCCATTAAATATAATTTTCAATAGTATATCAATTTAAAAGAGTACCCGTTGGGTTTTCGTATTTCGAACACTGAATTCTAATCGAAAAAGGGAGACGATTACCAACACTGTTGGATTGCTACACATTTAACCCTTTGCACTCCAGTGACGCCTCTCAGGCGCCACACGATTCGATGCCAAACCACGAGAGGATCATTAGGTGTGATACGGAAATTCGATGCAAGGCCAATGACTGTGTTTAGTTTCTATGAAAGAAATCCATAAACACCAGCCGAACCTAAAATGTCTCGAGTTGCTGATTCCTCCGCGCGAAAAAGGCCTGGAGTGCAAAGGGTTAATCGTGAGGTAACTGGAAATGCACAATGGTACTTAATACTAGGATGAATTAAAAAAAAAATTAATTCAAATTTTTTAAATTACGATTCGTTACAGCAAATGTTCTAAGACTTCGCCACTATTTTGAATGAAAACATCAACACTTCGAACCAAATTGTTTAGCAAATTTCGTGACTTTGTTAGTGTTATTGACGAGATTTCTACAGTTATGATTTGTTTTATTTTGTCGATGTTTACAGGACTTCTCCGGAATATACGATCTTTGAGATAATCACACATAAAAAATGTCTAGTGATATCTGGTGACCTTAGTTGACATAGGCCTATCGAAATTAAATTCTTACCAAGGAATTATTTAAGCACAGAAAAATAGGTTGGTTGGTTATTTTTCAGATTATCTGGCGCCGTCAGCAACACGAGGGCTATAATGCGCCTAAACATTCGTCATTAGACAAGCCAACATACATTTATAAACACCCATGCCTAACACGGGACTCGAACCCGCAACCTCGCGGTCTAGAAGTTATCATGCTAACCACTATACCATTTGGTCGGCCAGCAAAATAGGATTATGTGCAGAATTGGATGAAAATTACTGACACTTTACACATGTTTCTATTGCCTTACGTCAGACACAACAACTTTTACTCGCGTTCTTTTATCCAGATACCAAGCTTAATTCGAACATGTTCAATTTGGTGATATTTAATGACTAAAACCTTCCCTTATT
The DNA here is from genome assembly GCA_963978545.1 of Linyphia triangularis. Lineage (NCBI taxonomy): Eukaryota > Metazoa > Arthropoda > Arachnida > Araneae > Linyphiidae > Linyphia > Linyphia triangularis. The sequence goes on from OZ021722.1 coordinate 32,177,858, forward strand.
AAGGTTAGTAAAATAATTGTAATGCTAATTACCCCACTTGCCATCATCCAATAGACCTGAATCTTTGCAGATAGACTCGTTGTGGATGATAATGAATTCAATCACGTTTCGAGAGCAAAAAAAGTTTGTAAGTCGTTTGGAATGGGTGTTTTGTTCGTAGTTGTCAAACACTATGAAAACTCATTCGGAGCTCAATAAGTTGCAATTGAACATACAAATTAGCAATGCATATACAGGATTTATATTAAAAACTTTATTTTAGTGGGACATGTTTTTATTTTTTAAATTAATTTTTTATTTTTGTCGGTCCTTTTAATGACACCTTGTAAGTTAAGTCTTAAAATATTCTTCGGGTGGAATCGTCGTTTTATACAATCGGAAATACCAAAGAATATTCTCTCAAACCAACCAACCTTAAATTTCAGAGCTTTTAACAACCACCTCCAGATGCAGGTAGCGTCTCCGTTTTGAAGCGTCTTACGAAAACTGTCCCGGGCTATTACGTCGCTTTGGATGAGAAAGGAAATTGGAAGTGACAAATCACTTTCGTAGTCTCAGTTTGACGTCGAAAGATCGAATTGTGTCGTTCGGAGGGGACGTTCATAAAGGGGTCCTGCAATATCCAAGTTGATGGTCTCTTTCCGTGAGGAAAAGTTGTGACTTTTGATTTAAATACAGGCTGAGTGTTTTTAGGTTGGAAGTGAGTTGAGTTGGAACCGGCGCTTTTTTTTTTGGTAAAGTTTTTGTTATTTTTGGTGACGTAGGGGATGTGTGATGTGTCGGAAATGGAGTAAAAATGAATATATTAATTTGTCAATTGTAAATGCTTTCTATAGTAAGTTTTTTTTCTTTTCTTAGATATTAGATACTGTAATAGTAATAGTAAAGAATTATGTTTTCAATGTAAATATCTAAAACATTAATATTAAAGGCCGACCAAACGGTATAGTGGTAAGCGTGCTAGCTTCTAGACCGCGAGGTTGCGGGTTCGAGTCCCGTGTTAGGTATGGGTGTTTGTAAATGTATGTTGGCTTGTCTAATGAAGAATGTTTCGGCGCATTATAGCCCTCGTGTTGCTGACGGCGCCAGATAATTTGAAAACAACCAACCATTAATGTTAAATTTTATTAAATTAAAAAAATTTCTAAAAATCAAACAGAATTACTGAATGCAAAAAGGGGGTAATGTTTTTTTCCCCGACATTTCAACAACATTTAATTGTAACTTAAATATTAAAAGAAATTAATTTTACACATACATAAATAAAAGAGTGTGTGGATGTATTTGTTTTTTATTTAAATCTGTAGTTTTATTTCAATCTTGATGAAATTTTCGCACTTGAATAGCGAAGCAAAAAGTCAATGATTAAATGAGATTTTGAAAATCCACCCCATCTCCTCCTTTCCAAACCTTAAAAGGGTATGATCATTTTAACCGAATTTTATACATATGTATCTCGATTATCCCATACTATCGAGAACACAATTTTATTCGAATTTTTGTGAGATTAAGGTGGTGATATTAATGATTGAAGAGTGAAAGGGAGCATTCTTATAACTTGCAATCCATTGGACCAAATTGTATTAGACAACATCGGGCCTCAAATGTTTGTGACGGTAAACTCCCGGTGTTTCAGATAGTTAATAAATAATGCAGAAAGAACACATATTGAGAACTCTTTCGAACAATGTTGGAGAAGTTATTTTGCAGATTTCTAAACACGAACATTCTTAAGCGAGACATGTACCTGTATAAGGCTTTTCGACTACGATCTGGAAAGTTCTCCAAATTTCTATCTCTGGAAGATTCGCGAATTAAACTTTCCTATATAAGGCCAGCCAAGAGTTAGTTAGTTGTCTCTCAGTGATCATTCAGAGTAGTTCCAAAAGCGAACTCTATTGCATTGTTTTTTTGCGGCGATTTTAGCAGTTGTGTATCAAGTTTTTAACTGCTGTTTGTGCTCTATTGTTGTGTGAAGAGCTGCATTGAATCTACTAGTACGAGAAGTTCTGGAGTTGTAAAAGAATCTGCGAAGAGTTGTATCGGAATAAATTTCTGCAAGTATTGATCTGCTTTGGCTTCAAGTCTTTCGAAAAACTTCAAATTTTATTTTTTGACCTATGGGGAAGGTTACCCTAAAAATAATCTTGAAATCAAACAAAAGGTTTCCGAAAAACTTTCGTGAATACATACATAAAGGATGAATAGATTAAATATTTATTGTAGTTCAGTGGTCAGAATCCTTTGGTCATTGTTGGTCTGCATAATTATTTAACTGCGGAAGTGTTTGCTAAGTTAAGAGCTAAGCCTAGAAAATTATCATTCATTAAAATTAAATTACAATTCCAACTAAAATGCTTTAATTCAGTTGAAAACTTAAAACAATCGAAACTTGATAACTTAAAAATGAAAAATTGTTTTAAAATGACTTTAAAATTTGTATATTTTTACTTATAATTTTCGAAATATTTTTTATGCTTTTCTAACTTTTCAATTGGAATTATCATAGGGAGTTTGAATCTCAACTTAGTTACGTAGTACGCTATTTGTACGGAAAAGTGAATTCTAGTTACTTTTTAAATTAATGTTATAACTGTATTATGTTAGGAAGGTTACAGATAATTTAAAAATCACATTTACAACTTCTAATATGTTGTATAAACTATACACTGTGGGAATTTTATAAAAAGAAATCGAAACGTAAAATGCAAATAAATAAGGACAGGTACAAATTTTAAGAACCGAGTTTCTTATAAATGTGCAAACAAAAAGAAGAGTGTAAAAAATAATAATTCAGTACCTTTAAAATCAAGTACACTCAATTAAAGGTTATTTTAAACTGAAACATTAAGTATTAAATTAATCACTTATGTTAATCCGTTAAGAAGAGTTGAATCATTTAGTATTCCTTTGAAGATATACGCGTATTATAACAAAGACAAAAATAGAAACATTGCTTATTATTTTTTATGTGAAATTGTATTCGAAAATTTTCATATTCAGTAAAAGCGGCCGCAATAAATCAAAGTTCCGTTGTTTGCTAACAGTTGTTATAATCGCTTAAGGGGTTACGATAACGAAAAATATGAAAAGAAGTCGAATTTTGTTTTATAATTTAGAAAAAATATTTAAACATATCTTAAAATTTCACAAAAAAAAAAAAAAAAAAAAAAAAAAAAAAAAAAAAAACGCTTGAAAAAATTCCCATCACTTTTTTAGTTATGAATGTTTGAATTATTATTTCTTGTATTGTACTAAAACAAAACCTCAAATGCTTATATCTTTTTTCGTGGTTTTCAAATATTGATAGCATTAAAAATACTAAGGCTTTTCAGCTATTATACTTAAAATAATTTTTTTTCTACTTCAGCAATATAAATATACACTTAACAGATGTATGCATTCAGATTTCCTATTCCTGCCATCACATTTTCTAACTAGTTCTCAAAGTTGAAAATTAGAATTTTTCATGCATTTTTGTATCAAAATTGTTATTAATATTAAAAAAAAAAAAAAAAAAAAAAAAAAAAAAGTGCACCTGAATTCAAATTGGAATGCATACATTTGTTTGAATACTATTCAAGATCACATGCATAAATTGTTTAAAAAAATTTAATAAAAAAAGTAGAAATTTTTAAATTGTTAACAAATTTTTTAAGTTTTTAAAAAATTGGGTAAGTAATTCGAAAATTTTAAATAGTGAGGAGTGTTTTTCATGTGTGTTCAGCAAGAGGAAAAAAAATTGGATCGCGTAATTTCAAAAATAAAAAGTCAAAGTTATCGGAACCCATTAAAAACTAAGATATGCCAATGAACATGCCGTAAATGTTGTTCTACTTAGGTACAATGTAAGTAAGAAAGAAAACTTAAAGGTATACGAATAAGCAAAGTAGGTCTGCCACAAAACGTTCTTTTATCCTCACCCGTTGCGAGACAACCAAATTGCTTCAACGAAAACCAAGCAATGACTTACAAACTTTGACGTCATTTACAAAGTAAACAGTTCGTGAAACTTATGTGACGTCATTTTTAATCTAGAATGTTCTTTCAGTCTTCTAAATTATGTTTCAAAACTCATTAAAAATATGTTAAAAAGTCATTAAAATCATGTTCGTATAATAGTAATAATCAAACTGTGCTCGTAGAATTATTAGATTTATAATAATTCAAGCACTTCACCAATGTATGATTGATTAAAATACATTAAACTAGGTGTGTGGAACATCGCACAACTTTCAATGACACTATTAACAATGGTCATTGTAGTAAAATTTGACATTGTGTTACCATTTTCTTATTTTCTCCCATTTGAATAAAAATGGCCTGTTTGGCGATATTTTTAGCAATAATTTTTACACGAGCAAAAAAAGCACGATAAAAAAAAATGTGACTTTATTCGGTAGACATTACATTGTTCTTGTTTGCGCGTGAAACGTAACAATATCCATCGTTGATGGCAGATACACAAGGGCAGAGAGCTCTGTGTTAAAGGCACTCGTTTTTCAACTTTTTACGCTTTTATCGCATTTTAATGGGAATTTCGGAGGCGGGAATGTTTAGAACACCTTCAGAGGCATTAGCACAGCGATTTTTATCAAAATCGTTAGAGACGTTTTTTAGAAATTACTAAAAAACATTATCTTTTCAATGGCAGCTACCTTATGCGAATGCGCGATTTTGACGAAAACATTAATGGTAGGTCCTTGTTCCCTCACCAACCCGCTCACCAAATTTGAACATCGTAGGTTAATTTGTTCGGGAGTTATGCTGCCCTCGTACACATATACTCACAGACATAAATTTTTTCTAAATCACTTTTTCGCTCTCCGGATGTTCCAAAACCGTGGAGAAATAATCTCGATTTTTTTTTTTTTTTAATTTTTTTTTATTGAATGCTATACTTTCATTATCCTATGTATTGAAGGTAAAAAGTTTAGCAATAAATAAGAGTAAAAGTTTTCAATAATTAAACATAGGAATGGCTATATGTACATTGATAAAATTTTGCGACTTCTGCAACCTGGGAAAACTAGTGAATCACAAATGAAATTTAAAAGGAATTAAGAGTAGGTAATTGCCTTGTGATCAAAATATGAAACAAACACACACAACAAAAATTAAATTTAAATATTTTCCGTACTATCATTCAGGCCAATAATATTGTAATTTACTCAGATTCGAAACAAAGTCCAATTTCTTACGCGAAAGCTACCTTCACCACTATGCAATCCCAACAAGGCTTTCCAAATTTTGAATATTAAAAACATGGTGCTCGTTTATACTAAACCACGTATTAATGCATCTTCGTGTACAAATACTTCCACTTTTAAAATCCATTAACTTTCATTTTAATGCAGCCAAATAATTAAACGGAAGACATATTCAAAAGTTAAAAAAAAAAAAAAAAAACTCATTTACGTTTTATTAAAAAAAACAGTAGTAGAAAACGTAAGAAAACATTTAAATCACCCGAAAAGGTTGATATTTTTTTTTTCCATCGATGGCGATGGAAAAACTAATTTTTTTTTACTGAATACGAAACGAGAGAAAAGGAAATCAGAATGAATTGGAACAAAAAAACATCTTTGGAAATGCTTTTCGTGTTAGTTGAATTAAAATAAATGAAAAGCGATTCTTTTCTAAGAAGCTTTTGCTTTATTGATCCTTGACTTAGATATTTTTTTTTTAGCTCTTGATTCAGTCCGAAGTTTCGTAAAAATCTTAAGGCACGTTTTGAGATAATGTCTCCTCAGAAAGCATGTTTGCTGAGTATTACCTCTTTGTGTGTGAAGTTACTGAAAAAGTGAACTGAGTTTTAGTTGTACTTTTTGTAAAAAAAAATTCTTCGGCTAAACTTTCGTACAAAAAAAACTGTAAATTGCTCTAAAATTGACCAACCTTTGCATTATGATCTTTTATTTGCTTTTATTAAATTAAAATAATTTGTTTAACGTATAATCGTTTATGCATCTCTAAGTAATTTTAATAACAAATTATTTGATAGATACATGTGAATGTACACAAAAAGAATAAACATTAACCATAAAAACAAAGTTTTCAATATAAATACTTTATATAAATGGACTTTTATGTGCAATTATAACTTATTTAAGCGATTTTGAGCTCAGGTCAACTTTTTGAAGTGTCAAACCACTACGAAGAAAGACAAGCTATCGATTCCGAGCTTTAGAACAAAATTTTTTGCCCTTAAAACTTTATAAAATGCATAGCCATTAACAATTTATCACTAATATTTCAGCTCGATTGGATGGCGACAAGTAGATTAGTCCTCCAAAAACACCAATTAAGCTTGTGCACATGAGGCTTTTTAGTAACTGACCCAAAACTTCACAGAATGCATTGTCATCAACAACAAGTCTATCTGCCATGTTCAAGCTTGATTGGATGATGGTAAATTGGTTAATTTGCCCCGAAGATTTTCCGGCCACTAATTCACAAACACGCAAAATCGAAGTTAATATGAAGTATATAACTCATTAAAAACGATTTTGAAATAGTTAAAAAGAATGATTTTTTTTATTATCCTGAACCTTGTTTGTTTAGATAATTTAAAGTATATTATGATTTTTTCAGATTTTTTTGGAAAATTATATTGATGATTTTTAAAAAACACTAAGTGGAATCATAATCACAATTTATTAGGTAAAAAAAAGACGATTGGCAAATTTTCTTTCTAACCAACATTAATGGGTTCACAAGAACCCACTGTTGTTACTTGGCGAAAATATATTTAAAACTACAAAATCAAAAAGGCGACAAATATATGATGGAAATAATGAAGAGCCTTATTACTCTCCCGATATTAAAGCTCGCATGCCAAAGTGACGGGTTCGATACCCGGATTAGGCATGGATGTTCGTTGTGGTTCGGAATCCATGTTAAGCTGTTGCTCCCGGTCTGATTAGCCGTCACTGTGCATAAAAATAGGTCGTTGAGCTTACAAACCAACCAGCTTAATACTAAAGTATTTGCTGGAATAAGGGCGCTTTTATATTGTATGTTGTTCTTTTTCATCGAAATTTCTTACAATAATGAAATAAGTGTTTCAACTATTTTTATTACACAATCTATAATCATAGTTATGAATAAAGAAAAGTTGGTCCAATTAGAAAAATTTACATGTATAGTTTTCTGAACAAAATGCGTGACGTAATACCACTCATAAATGACTTTTTGCTAGTAACCATCAAATTGGCGGAAAGTTTATGAATCAGTAATTTTAAATTCTGCAACAAAATAGCTGGAAATCAGATCCGCTCTTGAATGGTAATCCAGCACTGAACTACCTAAGACAGTATTCTTATTAACAGGAAGTAATAACACAGCTTATTTTTTTTTATGATCTTTTTTTTTTTTAATGACCCCTATGTAATTACCCTATGGGTAATGAAAGTATAGTATTCGGTCAAAAAAAAAAAAAAAAAAAAAAAAATGCATTTTTCCACATGTTAAACATCCTGATTTAAAAAAAGTGGTATAGAAAATATATCTGTCTGTGTGTGTGTATGTCTGTGGTCAGCATAACTCCCGAACAAATTGACCTACGATGTTAAAATTTACTGTGCAGGTAGGTGGTGGCCATAGGACATTAAGGTTTTCGTCAAAATTGCGCATGAGGTAGCTGCTATTGAAAAAATCATATTTTTCAATGATTGCTAAAAAACGTTTCTAACGATTTTGATCAAAATCGCTGTGGTAATGCCTCTTAAGATGATCTAAACATCCCCACCTCCGAAATTCCCTTAAAAATGCTTTAATGTCGTTAAAAGTTGAAAAACGAATGCCTTCAACACAGAGTTCTCTAACCTTGAACATAGCTCATCAACGATCGCTTTCACAGTTTCACTTACAAGAAAGGATAATATAAGAATTATCGAAAAGTATATCACCAAAAATACCGTTTTGACAAAGGCTTTTTTTTTTTTAAACGTATATAAGGATTATCGCAAAAAATTTCGCCAAACTGGCATTATTTTCTAAGCGAATGAGGGAAGTATAAAAACGGTAAATGACTCAAATCTTTATCAGTAACAGAGTAATTGAAAGTTGTGCGATGTTCCACACCCCTAGTTTATTTTGGGGTCATTTTTATTCCTTGTGGATCAGTTTTTAATCTACTTGCCGTGATTATCTTGAGGACAAACTAATTAATTCATTTGCTGTCATCCCATCGACCTGAAACTTGACAGTTTGCAAAACACAAACGGGTTTCTAAGTATCCCATATTCACCAGTTTTAATTATTGACATTTCCATTTCAACATAATGGAATTGATTTTTCTTTTATAATCAAATTTCATTTTAATACAAATAATTTTTATTTTGCTAAAAATTAGTCTTTAACTTCTTATTTTTTTATGTTTGTTGAAGGTTTAATAATAAAGATAGTGAAAATAAATGTAAAGATTTTTTTTTATACAATTACCACAAGCAACACACATAATAATTTTTCACACCTGTCTTCTCTGTATATTTTATTTATCATCAAGCATAATAAATTCAAGAACAAAAAAAAAAAACAAAAAAAAAAACAAAAAAAAAAAAAACCTTCTACATTTAAAAAAATAAATAATTTAATGTGCATTTGTTTAATAGCTGCGCGCCAAATTTCGTGGAAATAGTCTATACAGCTACCACGTCATTCGACTCTAAAGTTTATTCAACACTAACACTTTTCATTCAACACTAAAGTTTCTAAAATAATAAATTATCATTTTATAGACATATTGTAGACATTTTATAAATTATGAAATTTGTAAGCAAGAGAAATAGCATTACATGGTTTATTTAGTTGCACAGGATCTTTAAGAAAGGACTCGCTAAACTTGAAATGAGATTACTGCGAAACTGTGATAAAAGAGATAAAAAGGGAAAAGTGGTATTCTGATAGAATTTTAAATACACCAGCTTGAAAAACTAGTTACAATATTGAAATAGGTCAACAAGTTGTTGTAAAATCTGAATGTAGTGGACGAGTTTATAGTTTCCCTCATGAAAATGAACCCTATGATATATAGTATGTCATACCCTATGATAAAAAGAATGTCACAGTTGGCCAATTCCATTGTTACGGGTGTGACACATTGCACATATTTAGGGCTCTGTGGGGAGAAAGATATAATTTGAAAATATTTTTTCTTTTAATAAAAAGAAAGCAGTCTACTATGAGAAGCACCATGACGACTTTCATTAATCCCAAGATATTGCTTACATTTTATAAAATTAAAAAATGTCTTGTTACGGGTGTGACAGTTTTTTTCCTCAAAAATCAACTATGTTAACTACACTTTCAAAATTCTGTGAATTGATAGGTATTTTTCATTAACAATATTTTTTTATATGAAGATGAGGTTTAAAACTTTAACTTTGTATGTTGATTTTAATTTTTATATTGATAAATCTTCTGATGAATTTTTTAAAAACGGTGTTACGGGTGTGACACCTTGTTACGGGTGTGACTGCGTGCACGTTCACATGCAGTTGACTTGTATTTAAAAGTCATTTTTGAAAAAGAAAATTATCAATGCAATTGCTTTTTACATAAAATATATTTAGGCATATTTTCCAATAAGAAATTATCATATTTCTATTTTGATAATGTTTTTTAATTATTTCTTTATGTTACAATACTAAAATTGCAATAGGTAGTATAACCGACTTAAACTGTATTTTGCCCACTAAACTTCAGCCAGAAATATTACATCCATGATGTAAATTGTTTATCGAAACTGGAAATGGCCTCTATTGTTGACTAAGGTGGGAGGCTCAACTTTCATTACAACGGACATACTTTCGCATGATGATTCATTATTTTCGAGCTATATCCAGTAAATTATCCACCTGGATTCATATACTTGAGCATCAGTTCTGACTTGTCCATGTCAACATCCAAGACTTCTGCTGTACCAAACTGTATAGCGGTTAGGGTGCTAGCTTCTAGACCGCGAGGTTGCGGGTTCTAGTCCCGTGTAAGGTATGGGTGTTTTTAAATGTATGTTGGCTTGTCAAATGACGAATGTTTCGGCGCATTATAGCCCTCGTGTTTCTGACGGCGCCAGATAAACAACCAACCAACCAAGACTTCTGCATAAAATATTTTTGTTTTCTTGGCATTTTTCGATCTTCCTTGAATTTGAAGGGATCTGGCTCCATAAAGCATTTCTATTTTGATAATGTTTTTTAATTATTTCTTTATGCTACAATACTAAAACTGCAATAGGTAGTACAACAGACTTAAACTGTATTTTGCCCACTAAACTTGCTTCACGAATAGTATTTTTGCTGCAAATCTGATTCTCCCATGATTCTGTTTTTGAAAGACATGACATCTTTCATTCCAGGTTACTCTTTACTGCTTTCATCACTGTATTAAAAATTAATTACTTTGCAAATTATTTTTTTATTGACAAAACTGACAAATGTAAACATACTGGCACATTGTGAAACATGTTTGGCGCCTTCAGCAACTCCTCTGCAACAAGTTTTTTTTTTTTTTAACAACGATGACTAGTGGGCAAAGTTTTCTTGGTTTAGCAAACTGTTTTTCCAAAACTTCGGTTGAATTGGCAAGATCATCCTATTGAATTGGCCTGCTCGTCAGTATAATACTCATCTGAACATTTGTTAATTGAGGATTCTTTTAAGTTTTAATACCTTCATTCCCTCTTATGTTAATTGTGATACAATCTTTTTCTTGTTTTCCCTTCATTTTTTGTCTTGTAATCACTTTCGCAAGATGCTCTCTTAACTTTCATGGGTCAGATTTTAACTTCTCCCAAAATTTGGTTACTCTTGCACGCGAAGATACCATTTCCCGCTATAGAATTTTATTTAATAATTAATTATGCACTGTAATAACATTAGAGACACATTTTATCATGAAGCATTGGGATTATATACATCTTTTTCCTATGCTTTCAAGATACCATATACAGTGCTGGCACTGTATATGATATGCAATAAGTTATTGCTCATATATCGGATATTCTAAAAATTTTGCAATTAATGATCCAGGTTATGTCAAAAGTGCATTATATCTAAAACATTTACATCCTTTTTCATTACAGTGTATTATTGTCTGAAATTTAATTGCAGATGTATTTAGAAATTGATTACATAAGTAGAACTTGAATTAACTGTTACACAGAGAAGCCCGTAATGTCACACCCGTAACAAGAATAAAAGAAAATACAAGACTAATTAATTTTGCCAATAGTACATTGTTATAAATAGGTCTAACTAAGAGAATTCAAAAGCAATTTTCAGTAAATCAAGTGTTTCATTTAGAAAATCAAACTTTTTTATCTTTTGTGTTACGGGTGTGACATAAAAATTGTGGATTATCAAGGCGTCTTCTCACTTTAGGCACCTCGAAAATAGGTTATTTTCGCGATTTTTTTTCGAGGATTTTTGCAAACAATTATGGGATAAAATGGATCCTATATAATAAACACATCTTTCAAGTACAAGAAATTTTTTATTTTTTATTTTTTTGAACAATTATTATAATAAAACAGTAGCATCGAAAAACCCGTGTAGAAATGGCTTGTTGATGAAATTTCGGAAGCTATCCGGCCGATTGTCATGAAATTTGAATGACATATTCTTCATAGTTATGGCTATAGCGCATATCATCAGATTTTTGATATTCGCGAAAATAACAAAATGGCGCACGTTTTTCGAAAAAGTAAAAAAAAAAAACGCGTTTTTTTGCAGTTTTTTGTAAAAAAAAAAAATACTTCAAATCAAAATTTCAAAAATCTGATGATATGCGCTATAGCCATAACTATGAAGAATAAGTCATTCAAATTTCATGACAATCGGCCGGATAGTTTCCGAAATTTCATCAACAAGCCACGAACATTACATTTCTACACGGGTTTTTCGATGCTACTGTTTTATTATAATAATTGTTCAAAAAAATAAAAAAATAAAAATTTCTTGTACTTGAAAGATGTGTTTATTATATAGGATCCATTTTATCCCATAATTGTTTGCAAAAATCCTCGAAAAAAAATCGCGAAAATAGCCTATTTTCGAGGTGCCTAAAGTGAGAAGACGCCTTAAAAAATATAAATAAATTATTGAATTAAATTGACAAGTTTAAGCTTTGTGTGTATTAAAGTTGAAGATATTAGCTCATAGAATGCACACAAAAATCACGAAAATTCTTTCTTAAATGTCAAAAAAAATTATGTTGTCAGATATAAATATAACTATGTTTATATGTAAAGAAAAAATCTGTTATTTCAAAATACATTTGATTTAGTTTTATTCTACAAAATTAATATTTGCGTATAAATTCTGAATCTATAGATTTTTATCTAAATTTTGATATATCAAACTCATGGTTAGAATAGATTTTAAATTTTAGTCCCCATATACTGTTTTACATGGAACGCACCAGTTGTAAATTGTAACAGTATTTAATGTGTGAAATTTATATACACAAATATTTAATTATGAATTTAATAGTATAAGAAAAATTAGGTTAGTTAGCCTTCAAATTGATTTATGATTTGTTGTAAATATTGTAAATTATATTGTTATTACGTTCATTTTACTGTGGCATTCTTTTATTAATACTCTGTATACTTGACAATGCTGCCTAAATGGCTACTTTTAGAGGTTTTTGCAAGAAACAGACGGCTTTTCAGTACCCCATTGTAATCAGTTTTGTTCATTGACAAATCCGTCCAAATGAAAAGGAGCCTCATTGGTAAATCAAATACAGCCGTTGTCAAATTTACTCCAATTAATCAATTCTGCAAACCGGTGTATTTAGAATTCTACACCTGTCTATCAAATATAGTACTTGTCTCCTCTTCCTGTCTCTCACTTTTTCGCGGTTATGTCCTTTCAAAGTTAAGGATTCCTTTCTTGAAGACTCTGTACCTAATCTTTCAACTCTCAGTTTAAAGTAAGCTGTAAGCATTTTAATTGAAAATCTGCAATTTCCTAAACTACCAATTTTGAATGAACGCTTGCCAATTATGCAATCTTAAAATAGAAAAAGAAAGTAAAATCTCTCGTTTTCTTCATTAGCTTTATTTTATGATACGGCTCATTACTTTTGAGTCATTATCGTTATCTGAGCTCAAAATTTGCCATTTACACAATTTCTCAAGACGGATAAGCCTAAATAACGATGAAACAACAACGAAAACTCTTTCGAATATTCAAATTTTCAAACCAAAAATATTGACACGGTTCTATTTATTACCAAAATATACTACCATCCAAGAAATAAAAATGTAAAAGACAATTTTATCCGTCTCGATTTAAACTTCCAACCCAATAACCTAATATCTTTGTAGTGTGCCATCAGAATAGTTTAAAAGTGTTGCAAGTCACTTTGCTTCGTAAGTCTTTATTAAGTCAGTCATAAATTATTCATAAGTTGTAATCACTGCAACTTGTTGCTAACTACGCGTATGCATATATCAAATTAATTTCAAGTCAACCGCGTTGTTCAATCTTAATCATTTTGACATTGAAGACGCTTGGATGTTTACTACATCGATTTCTTCTCAACCCTCTTTTTGAGTTTAATAATTCTCGATAATAAAAATAAATTCTAACGATGTGTATTTAAAACGTTGCACCAAATATTTCATTACTTAATACATTTTACTAAGAGTGAAATAATAATAAAAGAATACATATTTGATGTTGCTTTATTAAGATTTTTAAAACTAATTTATTTATTTCGTTTTTAAAAGAGGGATAATCAAAGTAATTCCAATAAAAGTTAAAAATATATTTTAAACAAAAAACACCAAAGTGACAAGTAATTTATAACTAAGTAACAATATAAATATGATAATAAAATAATCTTATAAATTTGATGCTAAAAAGTTCACTTAAATTTTTTCAGAAAAAAAAACACATAAAAACAAAGTTTTTAATATAAATCTTTTATATGCATTGCCAATTTTTATATTCCTTAACAAAGCGTCGATTCTGTAAACAGTGGGTGCTTGGTGTTTGCGTCTGATTTTAAATATAAAAAACATTTCTATCAGCAAAATGTGCGGCAAACTGCGTTTCCAATTTTTTTTATTAAAAATAAACGTGAATTTGTGTACTCACATCCAAATATCTTTTATTTATTCTGATTAATATATAATTGTATTATTCATTAAAACAATATTGAGAACAGGGAAGAGTTAACAATTTTATTATTTATTTATTAAAACAATTTTGGGAGCAGGAAAGAGTTGCTTTAATTGTCGGTTAATTACTATTTTAGCGCGATTGGATGAAGGCAAGTTGGTTTATTAGTAGTTCGTAAAAGCGATCTTCAATGACAGTTACAGCCCCAAAATTTGATTGAATGCATTTTCATCGGCATCGAATCAATCTGCCAAGTTTTAGAATGATTGGATGACGGCAAGGGGGTTAATAAGGCCTCCGCAGATTTTCCCGCCTTTGACCTACCACCCACAAACATACACTCAAAATCGAGGTTAATATAAAGGATTTAAAAACTACATTTGTCTTGAAGTCACAGCATACATAAACATTCATCGGAAAACTTTCGGAATATATTCACCACGTTCTATATTATTTGGAAGAGACTTGAATTATTAAATAACATGCAAAAAAAACGTTTGGTATTTTTTAATTAATTAAAATTGATGGCTAATTAAAACTGAATACACTTTCTTTAGCTCAGAAAATAAAGAGGAAGAATACAAAATAATTCTTAATTAGATAATTTTTTCAGAATTCCCCCCTATGGGGGATTCCTGTAAAAGTTTCTTATCAGAGATAACCATTTCGGATTTTTATTTTTTTTTATTTTTTTATTTCTATCGAATACTAAATGTAAAAGTCATTAAAACTGAATTTAATGCTCAACAATTTAATTTTTTTAATTGGCGTGATAAAACTGAGTTTGAAATAAATAGAAATGTTCCATATATTTTTATTAAGCAAATTTAAATTAAAACTAATTTTATGTACAATTGAATTTCGGGAGACATTGCAACATACAAAATTTACTAACTAGTGTATAGGAATAAAACATACAAATGACAAGAATTTTTTTTACTTCACATTTTGCAATATTTGCTTTTATAAAGCGTAACAAAAATATAATATAGATTTGACAATTTTACACGGAAGATATTCATGACATTTCTTGTATAAACGCTAAAACTATATTCGTTATATAAACGCTAACACTATATTCATTGTATAAAAGCTAAAACTATATTCATTATATACACGCTTTAACTATATTCATTGTATAAAGATTTTTTCAAAATATATCATCTCTTAGCAACTGTTGATCAGATATTCTGCAAGCACAAAACTTCAATCTAGTGAATGGGCTGAAATAAACTTAATTTCCTTACGAAATAATTCTATAAAAATAAACCTACAAAAACAATCCCAAATACTTTTTTTTGAATATTTCCCTTTACCAAAACAAATTGTATCAAAGTTTTATCACAGCGCCTTTAATGGGGATTTTACCACCGGGTCCAATCGTATTTTTAACATTTTATCTAAAAAGCGAAAAAAGAAATCTGCCCATAAATACGAGATTTTTTAAATTGAAATATATGCATCGATTGTGAGGGGGGGGGGGGGGCGGAGAGATTTGAGAGTTCCAAACTCCCACAGCGGCCGTATTTTCTTAAGACAAGAGCCTTAAATATGTGAAGACATGATAAATGCTCGAAGAAAATCAAATGCTTCTTTTTCCTCGTTCTGTTTGTGAAAACAGCAGAAATGCTTTTTTTGAATTCCAACAGTAGTTGAAGGATGATAGATTGTCTTTTCCTTTTCTTGTACAAACAACTAAGTTTATTCTTTTTAATTTTCCTAGTAACAGCAATTCATTCGGGGAAGTATGAGAAGCATCTTGTATTGTGTTTCATTCGAAAAAAAAATAATAATTTACGTGAGTGCTTTTAAAAGGTTGTAAAATGATTGGCACCCTCTTTAGAACTTTTAAAATAAATGTTGTTCTGTTGAGGAAAGTATAGGAGGAAATTCTTGAGTTAGCGGCATACGATAATCATTGAATTACTTTAGAGCTTCATTGCATTGCCTTAGAACTTTATACCATTAATTTAGAACTTCGTTGCGTTACTTCAGAACTTTGTTGCATGACTTCAGAACTTTGTTGCATGACATAAGAACTTTGTTCCATGACATAAGAACTTTGTTCCATGACATAAGAACTTTGTTCCATGACATAAGGACTTTGTTCCATGACATAAGGACTTTGTTCCATGACTTCAGAATTTTGTTGCATGACATAAGAACTTTGTTCCATGACTTCAGAATTTTGTTGCATGACTTCAGAATTTTGTTGCATAACTTCAGAATTTTGTTGCATGACTTCAGAATTTTGTTGTATGATTTAAGAACTTTATTCCATGACTTAAGAACTTTGTTCCATGACTTAAGAACTTTGTTCCATGACTTAAGAACTTTGTTCCATGACTTAAGAACTTTGAAGCATGACTTCAGAACTTTGAAGCATGACTTCAGAACTTTGAAGCATGACTTCAGAATTTTGAAGCATGACTTCAGAATTTTGAAGCATGACTTCAGAATTTTGTTGCATAACATAAGAACTTTGTTCCATGACTTCAGAATTTTGTTCCATGACTTCAGAATTTTGTTGCATGACTTCAGAATTGTGTTGCATGACTTCAGAATTTTGTTGCATGACTTCAGAATTTTGTTGCATGACTTCAGAATTTTGTTGCATGACTTCAGAATTTTGTTGCATGACTTCAGAATTTTGTTGCATGACTTCAGAATTTTGTTGCATGACTTCAGAATTTTGTTGCATGACTTCAGAATTTTGTTGCATGATTTAAGAACTTTGAAGCATGACTTCAGAACTTTGAAGCATGACTTCAGAACTTTGAAGCATGACTTCAGAATTTTGTTGCATGACTTCAGAACTTTTTTGTATGACTTCAGAACTTTGTTTCGTTACTTTAAAACTTCGTAGCGTTACTGTAGAACTTTGTTGCATTACTTTGTCACGCATCGCCTTCAACTATTTTCGCGCATCTGTGGCTTGCTTGAATCTACCATTCGTAAATAGGTTTTCTTCAATCATTCATTAACGCAAAAAAATAGATATTTTTCAGGGCTCTCGTTGCCTGTTTTCCAAGCTTGCACAAAAAATTTATGTGGGCATGTGTTGCTCAAATTTAGACATTGTGACCGACATTCACCACTAGCCTTACTTTAACCCCTCTGTTGATCTTACTGAACCGAACATCAAGAAATTTGTTACACGTGTGCGTAATGTACCATTATATGCTGTCATGGTTACCATTGCATTTCTCATTCCTTTCCGCTTACCATTCCGTGGTCTGCTCTACCAGTCTATAATCCGACCAGCCTGGTCTATAAACTTTCAATAGGCGTGTCAGCAAGTATACACCATAAAAAGTTTTGGCAGTTGGTGTCCGACTGAAAGACTGAGAAAATTTAGGTCAAGTTCTTCTATGCCTATGGTGGTGGGGAGTGTCGCAATTGACAGGGTCGCGTAATGCAAATTTTGAATCATAGAGGTACCTGAGAACACAGCTGTTTTGTCATACATGCGGAATGAGTTAATGCATAAATCGACTTAACAAATAAAACAAAATTCCGCTTTTTTCCTCCCTCCCACGTATAAGTACAGTAATAAAATATAGGATACATGTACGGCATGCCAAACTAGACATAATCGTTCTTTAAAAATATCCTTCAATTCAAATGAGATAAAAAGAAAGCATTTTGAATAACTTAAAAACTATTCGAACTTTTACTGTATAGAGGAGGGTAGAAATTTATATTCGCATACTTTTATTTTTAAGTTGCATTTCCATTCTTTTCACATAGAAAGAAACCATGTCTAAGTTTCACTTTCTCCAAAAGTTTAAGCTCGAAGTAGGGAAACGAACGCGCAGAATGTCTTTCTAGAAATGGAAATTCCCCCCTTTTTTTTTTGTTATTGTTACTTTTGCATTGAGAGAAATGGAAAGTATTTTTGTCTCTTCTCAAAAGAATAAATATTGGAGAGACTGTACTTTTATAACAGGGTATAACAAATAAATCGCATATTTTCGAGTTAGGTGTAGGGTGCGAAAGTAAAAAGAGAAGCGGCTATAGTTCCTTAAAAAGTTTTTCAATGTTCACCAATTTTTGCCTTATACCGTAGGTGCCAGCGGACCGTATTGTGTTTGAATGTCTATTCTAATAAAAGTTTATTTTTAAATTATTCAGTTCATTTAAATGGCAAGTACATAGTGCTTTCCTGTTTATAAATCTTAATTATTGGTATTGATTACATTTTTTTTGCAAGAGAGTTTGACTTGTCACCGATTTTTTTTTTTTTTTTTTTTTTTTTGAGATGGAAGGATTAGTACGGTTGTAACATAACTAATTTTTATTTAATTAGCGAACTCCAACAAGAGTTAGTCAGACTTTTTATTTAGCCTTACAAATCACTTTTAAATGTGTTTCTTCTATGGTATATAGAACCAGGGGACTGATTTGTATTGATATACGAGAATAGAAATTTATTTGATTAAGTTCTTCTTTAAAATTGCTTTATTCATAACAGTGCTTTATACAAGCAGTTCTTTTATTCAAAAGGTTGGACATACTATGCGTTTTAATTTTCTTTCTATAAAAGGTAAAGCCATCGTCATTCACTCATCACTAATTCTCCCACGTCCCATATGGTCACAACTCAGAAAATCGGAACAAATATCAACAATGGCCAGTATAGAAAAAGTAAACTATTCCGATCTCGATTAACCCATTTTAAGGGGTGGAAAAGGGGTTAAACGTTCCAAACGAGGGATATTCGAATGTTTCACTTTCCACATGGTCACATCTCAGAAAATCGGTACAGTACGCAAAAAAGAAAAGGGGGGAAAAATAACCGAACGATGGATATATCTTTGGTTCTAATCATAGTAGAATCTTGCAGTTTGCACCAAAATGTTTTGTTTGCGATTTTCTACTTGTCAGGTTTAAAGGGGCTGCATATTAAGTAAATAATTTTACTCTATCTTTTAAAATTCCGATACGAACCCCTATTTCTTATGTTTTCATTTAATTTAGAATACACTTCGTTTACCCTAGATACCAAATTTCAGTTCATTATGTTGAGAAACACGTCATTTATGAGCGAAAATATTTTAGTCGAACTTGAGGGCAAATCTCTTTTTAAAGATTAGCGAGGAAGAAGTAAACGTTTTACGAGCTTCAAGACGTAATCTATATCACGGTCCCTTAAAGTGAGCTTTTTTAAATTTTTGGTAAAATATTGAGAACTAAAAGTCAAAATGGAATGAAAAAAATTCTGGAAAGAATTTCGACCATGATAATTCCAATAAAAGCAAAAAAAAAATCTAAGTTTCTATTTAAAAAAAATTAAGACTTGTTTTAGTAATTTATAATTAATTATTAAAAAACGGTTTGAAACAAAAGTTGCATGTTATTTATGTTTGGCGTTTAATAAACTATCGTTTGAAACAAAAATTGCTAAAATATATTAACTATTTAAGAATTTACGGCTGAAAAAAAAAATTTCTTTTTTACATTAATTTCCATTTTTATGACATCATTTAAATTACTAACCACTCATTGGAAAATTAATGAAATTTGGTATTTAGACGTTTTTTTGGATTCTAAATCTAAATATGGTATAATAGTATGGGGTCGACATGGAACTTTTAAAAGTTTGGTTTAGTTTTAATATGTAGATGACCCCTCATTATAAAAAAAAAAAAAATGTTTATACAATTAATAAAGACCTTCCCATTCGGCCACAACTCTGAAAATTGGTGGAAGTGTTAAGAAAGGCAAATGTAGAAAAAATAAGTTATTCCAATATCGATTAATGGATTTTTAAAGGATGAAATGTCGACGTAACATTCAAACTATTTGAGGAATATCTTAATATTTCACTTCCATTACAGTTACAACTTTGAAAATTAGAACTTAAAGCAAACATAAACATAAATAACAATCTCGATTAACTAATTAAAAATCGTCCAAAGGGGGCTAAGCGTTCTAAACGAGGAATATTCAAATGTATCATTTCCACTATATTCACAATTAAAAATTTTAGAACAAATGTCAACAAAGGCACGTATAGATAAAGTAATTGTATTCATATTTTGATTAATCAATTTTTCGGGATTGAAACCAGATCAAACGTTTGAAATATGAATACATGAATGTCTTTTGTTTGCTAAAATGCACGTGGTAAAATTTCGTAGCGTATTCAGCTAGTTCAAAATATAAGTGCGTATTTTGAAAATTACATTTTATGTAATTGTCTCTAAGATTTTATTTTTAAGTTTGTGTTCTTTCAAAATAAAAATGCTAAATATTATGATATACACTACACTTACGCAATACATTTTCGACATAATATAATTAGAAAAAGACGCATAAATTTTTAGATAAAACAAATAAAACACGATTCTCAAAGGTGTCCGTTACCCCTTTTGTTTATTGATTATCAAAGGTTAATAGAAATCTATTAGAGCTGAATCATTCTGGCTTTAAACAACGTAAGACTACTTTTTCTGTAAATAGTTATTGATAAAAATGCATTTAATATATTAATTGTGACTCATTTTCTTAAGTGTTATAACAAACCCAAGTCACAGAACAGCCCCAGTATGAGGTCATCTCTATATATATAAGGCAAAGCCCTCACTCACTGACTCACTCATGACTCACTCATCACTAATTCTCCCACTTCCCACATAGTCACAACTCTGAAAATCAGCACAAATATCAACAATGGTAAAAATAGAAAAAGTAAACTATTCCGATCTCGATTAACCCACTTTAAGGGGTCGAAAAGGGGTTAAACGTTCCAAACGGGGGACATTCGAAAATCCTACTTCCCACATAGTCACAACTCTGAAAATCGGCACAAATATCAACAATGGTAAAAATAGAAAAAGTAAACTATTCCGATCTCGATTAACCCACTTTAAGGGGTCGAAAAGGGGTTAAACGTTCCAAACGGGGGACATTCGAAAATCCTACTTCCCACATAGTCACAACTCTGAAAATCGGCACAAATATCAACAATGGTAAAAATCGAAAAAGTAAACTATTCCGATCTCGATTAACCCACTTTAAGGGGTCGAAAAGGGGTTAAACGTTCCAAACGGGGGACATTCGAAAATCCTACTTCCCACATAGTCACAACTCTGAAAATCGGCACAAATATCAACAATGGTAAAAATAGAAAAAGTAAACTATTCCGATCTCGATTAACCCACTTTAAGGGGTCGAAAAGGGGTTAAACGTTCCAAACGGGGGACATTCGAATATCCTACTTCTCACATAGTCACAACTCTGAAAATCGGCACAAATATCAACAATGGTAAAAATAGAAAAAGTAAACTATTCCGATCTCGATTAACCCACTTTAAGGGGTCGAAAAGGAGTTAAACGTTCCAAACGGGGGACATTCGAAAATCCTACTTACCACATAGTCACAACTCTGAAAATTGGCACAAATATCAACAATAGTAAACATAGAAAAAGTAAGCTATTCAGATCTCGATTAACCCACTTTAAGGGGTCGAAAAGGGGTTAAACGTTCCAAACGAGGGACATTCGAATATCCTACTTCCCATTTGGTCACAACTCTAAATATTGGTACAAATATTAACAACAGTAAACATAGAAAAAGTAAGCTATTCCGATCTCGATTAACCCACTTTAAGGGCTCGAAAAGGGGTTAAAAGTTCCAAACGAGGAATATTCGAATGTCCTACTTCTCATTTCGTCACAACTCTAAAAATTGGTGAGAATATCAATAAAGACAAACGAAGAAAAAGTAAGTTATACCGATCTCGATTAAACCACTTTAAGGGGTGGAACAGGGGTTAAACGTTCCAAACGAGGGATATTCGAATGTCCTACTTCCCCTTTCGTCACAACTCTGAAATCTGGTGCAAGTATCAACAAAAACAAACGTATAAAAAGTAAGCTATTCCGATCTCTATTTACCCACTCTAAGAGGTCAAAAAGGGTTTAAATTTCCAAACGAGGGATATTCGAATGTACCACTTCCCATATGGTCACAACTCTAAAAATTGGTACAAATGTCAACAATGGTAAACATAGAAAAAGTTAGCTATTCCGATCTCGATGAACCCACTTTAAGAGGTCAAAAAGGGGTAAACGTTCCAAACGAGCGATATATTCGAATGTCTTACTTCTCATATTTTCACAATTCTGAAAACTGGTGTGAATATCAATAAAGACAAACGCAGAAAAAGTAAACTATTCCGATCTCGGGTGGATCAAGGGGTGGAAAAGGGGTTAAACGTTCCAAACGAGGAATATTCGAATGTACCACTTCCCATATGGTCACAACTCGGAAATTTGGTACAAATGTCAAAAAAGATTAAACATAGAAAAAGTAAGCTATTTTGTTCTCGATTAACCAACTTTAAGGGGTCGAGAAGGGGTTAAATGTTCCAAACGAGGGATATCCGAATGTTCCTCTTCCAATGTAGTCATTTTTCTGATATTTTTTTGCAAATGTTAAAAAAATAAGTCATTCCAATATCGATTAACGAATTTTTAAGGGATGAAAAGACGACGCAACATTGAAACTATACGAGGATTAACTTAATGTCTAATTAACTTAATTCCAATACAGCTACTACTTTGAAATTTAGAACTAAGAGCAAACATAAACACAATAAACTATACCAGTTTACTATTCACAATTATAAATTTCGTTTAAAATGTCAACAAAGGAAAGTTCCTATTTTGATAAATCAATTTGTCGGGATCGAAATGGGAGCAAACGTCTGAAGTGTAGAATACATGAATGTCTTTTGATCGCTAAAATGCTAATGGTAAAATTTCGTAGCGCAGCACGGGTATTCAGCTAGTGCATGTATATATGCGTTATTTGATACCCAGTTTATCTAGCAATACACAACATTTTTAAATAAATAAAATTCAAAGTATTTAAATATTTTTACTAGGATGATAGTTTATAACCTATCTGTAACAAAATAAATAAAAAAATAATTAAAAAAAAATAATAATTAAATATTTGAATTAGAAATATAATTTAAAAATTATTGCAGGGAAAACAACTGTAGAATTGTGGAACCTCTGGAATCCCTGGACCATCAAAAATAGTAATAAATTGGTTGAAGTAAATACTACAACTAAAATAAAAATTCTAGAGCCAATATAAATACAAGTAAAAATTATTTTACTTTTTTAAGATCATTGTATAATGACGGGGGAAAAAATATTAAAATCTTACCTGGTCTCTCCACTATTATATGTTCTATCTGTAAGGTAAATTTTTGCGTGCCTGAATAAATAAAATCCACATCTGCATATTATTTTTCCATGAATCACACATTGGGAATATTAAGTATTTTTATACAGTACATTTTCTTAAACACAGTGTAAATATGCAAGTTAAAAGTATTGTAAAACTCGCTGCACTTTTGGAGTATTCAGAATTTAGTAAGGCATTGTTTTAGTTTTCTAATCAACATATTAAGTTATTAAACATCAATCAATTTTAGTTTTTCGTGATAAATTTTACAATTCTTAACAATACTGTCTATTTAATAAAACGAATTGTTTTTATGTGTATAAAACCGCTCTGGAAGTTAAAGTAACTAAATTACATCTCACGTTTATTTAAATTTCCACACATTATTCCTTCTTCTCATGTAGGAAATTTTTTATTATTTTTAAAACAAGGCACTTTATACACGGAGCGGGCCCTGAAAAAGTTTAACTAACGGGTATTAAATAAAGCCTTTCGGATGATGCGGAAGTATTGACTTTGAAGTATTCATCCTTATAGCTTCTGCATATGTCAAAATTTAATGCGGGTTCAACTTTTGTACAAACAGGTTTTGAGCATTGTAAGGTTAGATGGTGGTATTCACACGTTGTGGGTGCAGGTGGTACAGCTTCGCAATTTCAGTGTCAGTTTACAATAGGTCTTGTGTGAAGCCTGTCATAACATTTAGTTAGACGCAAAAGATAATTTTATGTTGTTATGGAACAACAGAACTCCTCAATATTTGTGTTTCTGTAGATTTATTAAGCTAGAGTATATTACGGATTCAAAAGAGCATTCTGTTGCACAAATTGTCTGTATATAGTGTAAATAGTGACGTATTAAAATTCTATTGTAATTTATTTTACCTTATTTCATTTATTAACAACGATAATACAGGTTAGAAAAAGGTGGCAATACTTAAAGCAATCAAGAAATTTCGAGATGTTTCTTTTTCGAAGAATTGGCTGGATATTTCGGGAATGTTCTCTCGCGCCTGTATAAATAAGACTCGAGAACGGGAAAGTTTTCAGATTGACTTCGGACTTCGATGAAGACTGATCGCTTTGTTTACCTATTGGAGTGAGCTTGTATAATCGCTGTATTCGAAGTTGTTTTTGTTGAATCATGTGTTGAAGCTTGAGAGTGATTACACTCACTGTTGCCTTTGAATAAATTTTGTGAGTTTTCTGAAGTAAATAAATAGTAGTTTTTATCTTAAAAACTGTGCCATCATTGCCTCAGTGGAAAAATTCATAACAATTCCTCGAACTTGAAGCAAAGAACTGATAACTAAATTTAATAACCTGATGAAAAAATATTTTTATCAAAATAGAAGGCAATAGACATAAAATATATAATCTTTTTAACCCTAATTGATGGAAAGGTGCTGAATATTTTGATCTGAGAAAAAGACAAATCAGGCTTGCCCGAGATGCGGCTCTGCTCCAAGCAATTTTATGCAATTCACAGATTTTGAAGCTCAAGAAATATATTGTAACGAATTTTCTTCTCAGTGGAATGAAGACACTGGACCATTTTAATCTTTCAATTTTTCACAAAGAAATGTATAATTCTTTAAATAACAAAATAAATTTAAGCTCAGGCCAGAACTTCCAGCTGTCCCGACTCAACAGCAACAAAAACGCAAGTTTCCTGATGTTGAGAAAAAACTTGGAACTGCATCCACAGCAGTTCAATTCCAAAACATCAACAGACTCAAACAACCTCGACTAGACTCACCTTATTTAATTCCCCCACGAGTCTTTTATAGGTTGGCGACATTCTCCAAAATTCTAGAAATATCCAGATAAACATTTACCGTTGCCACTTCTTTAAAACTAATACTTCCGATACTTTTTTATAAATAAAAAGTTATAATTAAAAGTGATTGCAGAACTAAATAAGAATTAGAATTTACCAAATATTTGTATTATGTACATTTATTTACAAATTCCCGTTCGTAACAATACGAACCCAAACCTAGTACGTTGCATAAGACCTTTGTATATGTGAATTTTTTTTTTTTTTCTGTAAATGCATACGATTGAAAATTTCATTCTAAGAAAACAAGTAGACAATACAACATGGAGGATGTTTTCAAAAGAGTAACGTCTACAGAGAACTGATAATTTCTAGGATAAATTTTAAGAAAATAATTAGTCGTCAAAACAAATTGAACTTTCTTTCGGTTAGATTGCTGATACAACGAGAACTGTTAATTGCTACTAAGGAAGTTGAAGATAATGCAAATGAAGAAGCATTGACTCAAGAAGAATTAATGGAATTTGATTACAATGATTGAGTTGAGTTAAAAAGTGATTAGCAAGATTTCTGTAGAATTTCAAAGAACATTGTCGCTAACTTTTTTACATAATAGACTTTTTATAGTATCTTAATAGCTCCCATTCTAACTTGTATCAGTAACTAGATTTACCTAAGCATTGTAATTAGATAATATTGTTATAGTTTTATGGTGAGGTCTAGAAATAAATTACAATTTATCACTAAAATAGTTATTTATGCAACTAAATTGGTTGGTTGGTTGTTTTCAGATTATTTGGCGCCATCAGCAACACGAGAGCTATAATGCGCCGAAACATTCATCATTTGATAAGCCAACATGCATTTACAAACACCCATGCCTTACACGGGACTCGAACCCGCAACCTCGTGGTCTAGAAGCTAGCACGCTAACCACTGTACCGTTTGATCGGCAACTAAATTTAGGAAAGTAATACTTTTTCAAACGAGAGAAAATGCTTTTTACCAAGTTTGAAAAAGTATTTTCCCACGTGTTGCATACAATTTTTTTTTTACAATCACGTGAAAAAAAATATCTTTAATGCATACATAAGCTAAAACTGGCAACTCCAGTTAATAAATCATTTTTAAAAATGTCATTTCTTTTACCAAAACTATACATTATTAGAAAACGAGGCGAGTGGGAAAGTACTTTTTCACACTAGTACGAGAAAGTCACTTTCCCGTACTACTCGTAGTACAATATTACTTTCACCACGATTTCTGATAATAAATGAATAAATAAAATTTAATTTTTCGCACGCTGTTATAAAAAAAATATATTTATCAATTTTTTACCATTTAGGTCATCAAGGATGGTCTTTTTTAATCATGTGTTATCCAAAACAAGGAGGTATGAAATTTGTCACCATAAAATTATGATTTTGTCAAAGTAGATTCTAGAAACCCCAGTGCAGTGTCCCAAATATGTCAATTGATATTAAAAAAAATTTGAACTTGTCGCTGTTTTCCCCTAAGCCTTCCGTTAATGTCCTTAAAAGCACCATGTGAAGGTATCTGTTCGCTAATAGTATGCATCCACAAATGCTTATTCCTCTGTTTCTTACTAAGATAAAGGAGATATATAGCAACCGGTTACCCATTTTGTCGATATTTTAAAATTTTATACTAAAACTTTAAAAATTAAAAGTAATAAAACTTTAAAAAAAAATAAAAAAAATTTAAACAACGTTCTGGATGAAAATAGACTGTTAAAAGATTAAAACAGAACGTCAGCAAATCTTCGAACGAAAAGGTTTGCAATCCGGACCTGCGTCCACACCCACACTCGTTTTGTGTGAAAGAGCCTTAAGGCTAAAATAATATTAAAATTACATTAGTTGAAGTAGAGTGTTTGATTACATTGTAGTTTTCATGGCTTATTAATTTCACCTGCACCAAAAGATAGCAACAGCATTCGAGCTATCAAAAGGTCTAAATTTTAATGGAAGAACGCCTAACCTATATCCTACTTGCACGTAGTCGGAAAAAATTGTGTCGGAAATGTCATTGGACAACCTTGCATATTATTTCAGGACAATGTTTTGTTGGTGGAGATCCCTTTTTCTTCTTTTATGCAAACCAAAAATTGATATATTATACATCAAGTTAAAGGCTAAGACCTTTAACTTGATATATAATTTATCTGACAAATATTATTTGCGATTTCAAAAAGTTTTATTTCTTTGAAAATCGAAGCTAAAAAAGCAGAAATCAAGGAAACAGGGAAGTTGAGATAGTATACTGTAGATGACACCGTTATAGGGGAAAAAAAAAGAATTCCGCAATTTAAGCACGTTGGGGAAAACTGAGTAATTTGATTTCTTCCAACAATAGAAAACAATATCTAACTGATGAATTTCCTGACAGTAATTCTTCCAAGCAATCTTAAATGTGCAGACCGTGCATGCTCGCTACTTTAGAGCAATCTAACTATTATTTAAATATAGTATAGAAACTTTAAAGGCTATGCTATTCTGTAGGGTTCAAAGACATTTAATAAAAAAAAAGTTATACAAACATCATAATTGCGTAGCATATCCCCAAACTAAGGAAGAAAATAATATATTCAAATAGCAATTAAATCAAACAATTGAATGAATCAAAATATATTTGCAAATTATTATATATTTATTTCAGCGATGAATTGATTGTTTGATGCGATTAGAAATTTAATAAAGTAGTTCAAATTAATCCATAAAAGTATGAGGTTAGATCATTGTTATTAAACTTTTAGATAAATACTAGGGGGCTTCGCCCCCTGCTCACTAACGCTCGCCAACCCCCAAACGCCTCGCTGCGCTCGGATTGAGCGGCTTTGCCGCTCGAATTTGTGGTTAAAACATCTTGCTGCGCTCGAATAGGTTTGCCAGCCATAAAAAATGTAACCAAATTTTTATAAATTTAATGTAAGGCCTAATAGAGAAAACACCCAAATTGCAAGTTTCATAATAGAAAGTTAAATATACTATCCGCCAACATTCTGACTTAAAACTTCATTAGCTATGCCCTAACATTGAAGTCCCAATATCTTAATATTCTGATAAGTAGCCCCGTTAGAGAACGACGTCCAACGCGAAGCATTTTCTGGATAGAAATACTTCAAAATAATAATTACTCTAATACAAAAATGCTTCAGAAAAACAGAAAAAATCAACTTTGAAACGAAGAGTTTAAAAAGAGCTTTAAAATTAGCAACGGTTTGTTGTTTACATACGTAAGGATAGCTTTAAAATTAGCAACGGGTTTGTTGTTTACATACGTAAGGGAGAACGACGTCCAACGCGAGGCATTTTCTGGATAGAAATACTTCAAAATAATAATTACTCTAATACAAAAATGCTTCAGAAAAACAGAAAAAATCAACTTTGAAACGAAGAGTTTAAAAAGAGCTTTAAAATTAGCAATGGGTTTGTTGTTTACATATAAGGATAGCTTTAAAATTAGCAACGGTTGGTTGGTTGAACCCCCGAGCAGCCGGTTTGTTGTTAACATACGTAAGGATGTTGCCAATCATATATTCAAAATCATTGAGGCTTTGTAGTAGCTTAATGTTGAAAAATATTGAAATTTAACTAATTAATAAAGTGTTAATAAATTATTTTGGCACGTTTTGGCAAATCTACAGCTTATTTCCTTTAAAATGACACCTTGATCATTGAAATTGGTTGAGCAGTTTAGGCGGACGGACTAACCCCAAAAAACGTATTGCCTATTAAATATATAGATCTGTTAGTGAGATTTTGGGAAATTATTTATGTACCTTAGATATCTCAAACAGTGCATTTTGTTACTTTTGTTGATTCATTGATAATTCATTTTTAAAAAATAGTTAACTTCTAATAAATACAGGGTGAATAATTAAAGTTCAATTTTTAAAAAGCTGTATAAAAAATTTGGTCTGGAATGAAACTGAAATTTGATCTGCATATATTTGAAAAAGGAATAAACTTAATGGCATAGTAAAAACTGTTTCGATCAATTTTATTTTGTAACCTTTTGAGCCTATATTGAGTAAAATTTTATGAATACTGATGAGTGTTTCATTTTTACAACTTTTTGAAAGTTGAACTTCAATTACAGTCCCCGCGGTATTATAATAATCACCCCGGGATGATTAATTTCAAAGTTCAACTGTCAAAAATCATGGAAAAAAAACGCGAATTTTTTTTCCCATATCTCATACGGTTGCTCCCTTCTTCTCTGGTATATACAGGTAAATTTAAGATCGTTCTGACCGGTGCTTTTTTTTATGACTTTTTGAAAGTTGAAATTCAAATGTACATTGTTGATGAAAATATAAATTTTGTTCCAAACCACGTACTTCAAAGAATTTTAATGGAGGAATCCCTTTATTCTTATTTCGACCATTATTATAGCAACACCTTTAATATAGTAGAATGCTATATATATTCCCAAGGCATTAACCAATGAAATTCAGTAGATCAAGTCGGTTAATTATAACCATTACAATTGACAAATTCAAAAGCTTTTACTTCTTTTTCCAAACTTTTGCCTACTTTAATGTAGTGTTAATGAAAGGTTATTTATAAAACAAAATATATACAGCTTTTGTGTATAGTATCACTCTTTCTTTGTTTTATGCTGCTCCTACGATACAAGTCACATTTTCTGCAAATGATCGATTATCCGAAAAATCATTTATCTGACTACCCCATTCCCCTAATTGTTTCGGATAATCGATGCTTTGCTGTACTATATTCACTACTGAACTAGCAACCTCCAAGTAAAGTTAATAGCCAAACGTAATATGATCATCACACATCTAGGGAAATTACAGGAAATAAATTCAGCCGTGTCCTAGATAAATGAAAATCGCAAATATACGAAAGAGACATTAGCCTGTAACAAAACCCTAATAAACTATTCGAAGAATAATTTTCACGATTCTGTTGAACATCTTGCAGTTGTTTTAAATATGTATTTCATTTGTCGTGGGGACATAATCTATAACCACAAAAGATTCTCTGTGTGTGTATCTGCCTGTCTCTCTATAAAAAGCTACTTATAATAGGAGTAGTACTCTGAAAATTTCAACATAAATAGTTTTGGCCATCTTATTGAACTTGAGAAATAGAATTTTAAAATTTCAATTGATTTTTTTTATTAATTTCTTTTTCATTAACTTTTTGCAAAGTGATTTCTAATAGACCTAGATTTCTGAAATGCGCAACTTAAGTTGTTTTTGTCTTCTAATAGGACTTTTGACAATCAGAATGTTATAAATTTAATTTTTTTTAATTATTATTTCTTAAATTTTTTTTGTTTACAATGTGACTTCCAATAAACGCACAACTCTGAAATTTTAAACGTAAGTAGTTCTGGCCTTCTAATTTTGCTTTTCACAAACAGAATGTTCAAAAATATTCTCGGAGGGGAAGAGTATTATTGTATCAACAGAGATTTTTTTTTTTACATCTCAACAGCGAGAGGGTTCTAATAACTCGGTTGTTTTAGATAAATTTCATTTGCTGTTGGTACATAATCTATAACAGTAAAACAGAAACAAAGGTTCTCTGTGTGTGTATCTGCCTGTCGCTCTATAGAAAGTTACTTCTAATAGGAGTAGTGCTCTGAAGTTTACAACATAAGTAGTTTTAGCCTTTTTACTGAACTTGGCAAATAGAATATTAAAATTTTAGTTAATTTTTTTAATGAATGTTTTATAGTTAATTTTTTACAAAGCGACTTTTAATAGGCCTAGATTTCTGAAACGTGCAACGTAAGTAGTTTCTGTCTTCTAATTGGACTTTTGACAATCAGAATGTTATAAATTTAATCATGTTTTAATTAATTATCATTTCTTAAAGTTTCTTTACTATGTGACATCCAATAAACGTACATCTCTAACATTTTAATTAGTTCTGACCTCCTAATTTTGCTTTTCACAAACAGAATGTTCAAAAATATTCTCAGATAGGTAAAGAGGGTTGTATTATTGTATCAACAGATAAATTTTTTTTATATCTCAATAGCACGAGGGTTCTAATAATAAAGTTTAATAAGCTATTAATCTTTTAGCGAATGAAGCAAACTTATGAAATGAACCTTTCTTTCCTGCGTAAGTATAGCGAAGCGAGCCTATACTTGTTCAGCAGTGAACCTTTCTGCGAGCTAAGCATGCTTGTGCAGAAATGAACCTTTCAGAAAGCGAAGCATGTCTGTGTTTAACCCTTGGTAAAACGCGCTACTATTTGTCTCGCGGTTAGTCACGTGGGGGACAAAAGTCTCCTAAATTCAAATTTTTGTGCATACCATTAAATTCGGGACCAAATACCAGAGTAAGTGTTCATTTTAATTGAAAACACATCCTTATTGAACAGAATAAAGTAAAAAGTACTTTAAAAATAACTTGGGAGGGAAAAAAGGGAAAAAAACAACAACAACTTGTAAGAAGGTTTTGATTATGGGCTTCAATCTATTGAAAAATTGATTGTGGGGAACATATGCCAACCGCGGGACTAACCAAGGGTTAACCTATTTGCTGCCGATCACGTGCCAGCGCGGAATGTCATGTTGTTCCCCTGTATCCCGTCCAGATCAGACTCCACCCGATCGGAGTTGCCCTTATTTGCTGGAACTACCTGAAACTGTGTTTTAAAAATACAAGCTTCCAGCTAACCTTATGAAAGAAGACAAAATCTGTCGATATTCATGTTAAAGGACAAATATGATTCTATTACTTCAGTTAATTCCAGCATGGACGGAAACTCCTACCGTGTGCAGTCTGATCAGGAAAGACTAGGGGAGTAACAAGACATTCCGCGCAGAAACGTAATCGGCAGTGAATGGGATAAGTGTCAATGAACTTTTCAGTGAACGAAATTATCCTGGATTTGCGTAGCAATAAACTTTTCGGCGAGCGAAGCGAGCCTGTCCGTGATTTTGGAACCTAGACAATGATGGGTCTCCGTAATGCTGGACCACGCTGCTAGTCATATATATAAAACTTGCATTTGTTTTTATATATATTTCAATGTTTCAAAACAGTATTGTATTTTCTCATAAAACCAAAATAAAATTATTTGAACAAAGAGTTCAAAAGTAATTATAGAATATAGTATTTTAATTGAATTATCTCTTAACTTGGTTCTTTGGTTTGTAGGTTTTCGATCTATTTAGCCAACAATAATGATCAGATCGAATAATGATAAGATCTTATCAGATCGGGACCTAAAGTTTAATGCTAATTCCTAATCACAACGAACATACATGATTCATCCAGGATTTGAACCCGTCACCTTTGACATACGAGGCCAGAACTCTAACCATTAAGCCATCAGGAGGGCTAACGTAAATGTACATTTTACCATGCATTCAAATATATAAAGCCTTTTATTATTAAGTATCATTGTTATATTTCTAACATTAAGATATTTCTATTAAATTACTAGCTTAATACTTGTACATCGCTAAGAAATTTCATCATGAATATAGTTTGACAACTAATTAAATAATCTGTCGTTACATCATTTCTATTTCTTAGTCAACATTAATATTGTAGAAAACGAAATCATACTTAATTTACTAAATAAATTTACGAATACTTGCCGAAATTTCAATGTGCTAACATATTAGTCTGGAACTAATATTTACATTAATATATGGATTAATAAGAAACAAATATTTGCGCAATTCAAATTTATTTCACCATACGAAATTAAATAGATAAATTATCAATATTTTATTAAAACCTTTCAACTTTAAATACTGATACGCTACTCGCTCAAAGGAAATATTTTTTTTTTTTATTTTTTTTTTTTAAGTGCTTACTAATATTTTAATTAAAAAGGAAAATTTAATTTAATTAATTAGTAACATGAACCATATGAAAACAAAAATAAAATACTAAAATACGAGCACTAATAAAATTAAAATACTAATAATTCATTAGTACTAATAAATTAATAAAAAAAAAATGTGCAAATGTCATTTAGAAAATTAATTAAATCAACACGATTTTACTTTTTCGCATTAGATTTAATCAAAATTATCAAAAAATCAAAATCAATAATTTACTATGTTTTCTTTAACTGTAATGGACACATTTAACTAATTAAAATGAAAGAAAGAAATTTAAATAAAATAATTAATTTTAATAAATCCAATAAAAAATAAGCCGACCAAACGGTATAGTGGTTAGCGTGCTGGCTTCTAAACCGCGAGGTTGCGGGTTCGAGTCCCGTGTAGGCATGGGTGTTTGTAAATGTATGTTGGTTTGTTAAATGACGAAATGTTTCGGCGCATTATAGCCCTCGTGTTGTTGACGGCGCCAGATAATCTGAATACAACCAACCAATAAAAAATAACTCTAAATCTAGTTAAATATATTCTTTAAAGAACTATCGAGAAAGAGCAAAACTTTTCACTCCCTTGTACATATAAAACCAGAAGTTACTGAAAATTAATTTATTTCAAAGCTTATAAATACTTCATCACTAATTTCATAAAATTAGGTGGAGATGTATTGATTAAGACCTAACTTCTTACTTCCTAAGACCTGAAATTCTACGTCATTGACAATATGGCTCCCTTTCAAAAGACGTAATTGGCGTCAAGAAAGATGAATAGTCTGAAATCGTCTTAATTGAAAATTAAATAGAGGTGGGTTACCAGCGGAAAAGGGTGTTCATATTTTGGCAAGATATGATACATTTGGCAATCAAATTTAGTTCAACTCATTCAAAACCAATTTTCAAACAGATTCGACCATATTTGACCAGGCAGACCAATATATTCATAATCTACAAGAATTTCCCTATATCCTATAAAAAAAATTCAGAATGATGCTTGATGGGGTAATTGAACTTACAGTAAAATCTCGGACTACTAAAAGACGCAAATTCATTAGATTGCAGCATTAAGGATTTACTAAATTTCGTCGATTTATACGAAACCTTTTCCTTATTTGAACAAATCAGTGAATTTGAAGATATGTATGCAATGATTTTTTAACCCGCCATCCAATTGTTTCTATCAAGGTTCACTTCATTCTCAATCTGTTTTTATACTACAGTCGTTTCAGAGTTATTCAATTCTAAATGTTTCGAAAAGGCCATAAACACAAAAAAATTTCTCCTCACTGAGCTTTTTCTTTTTTTAAATTACAACCTAAAATTGCTTGTTATATTTCGGCGGGAAAACGACACATGTGGCTCGAATAAAATATGACTTCACTACATCTGAAACAACTTGGCTTGAAACGCAGCAGCGGAAACCAGTTTTGCAAGTTTCTCGCAAATCGCGCAAACCAGTATGGGATATGACAAATGTCTACCAAACACACACCAACTATTTGGCAGTAACCTCATGATAACCATAGAAACAAAAGGATATAGTGACGTCACAAATATATCGAATCGTTTCGATAGGATGAGGTTTTCGGACATTTTTTTTTCTCAATATTTTAATAACTAATTTTTTTAAAAGAACTTTTGTTTGAATATTTGGAATCGGAAAATGTCCATTCCTACAAAATTAAGACCTCATTAATTCTTCCTCTTCCATTCAAATTTGCTGATCTGTTTTTGTTCTCTAACATGCGTATGGAGATGGGCATTTGATTTTCCCCTATCTAACATTAAAGATTCCCAGACTCGTGATGTCAATCTTTTCTTGTGCGCCAATAATCCCTTTTATTCTGACCTACTCGACATCTGCCTCTCATGCAAATTGGACTTGCGGTGCTGTGTTTTAAAAAACTCATCAAGGAGCGATTCCTTCTTATTATCCACGACTGTTTCCACCTTGTGATGAGGCTTCTCTGGGCTCATTACATTTATTGTGAAAAGTTTTTCTTTAACCTCTCGCTGAGAAAAACGTTTCCTGACAGATATCTTTGAGCTTTGAAAAGAGAGTGCAAAATGCTTCAAAAAATGCTTGTATATTTCGCAGAAATGTAAACAACTAACGCCATTTGTTAACCCAGATTTGAATAAATAATTAAACATCGCAGAAAAGCAAAAATGAAACCATGAACGGGGAAAAAGCGGGTTGCACAGTTAAATAGAATGCGAAAATGCGTCCCCGCGGAAATGGTGGAATGCTTAGAAAGATGGTTAAGCAAGTTCTCTAATAATATCAGAGCAAATGAAAAAAATGTAACATATTGTTGCGTGGATGGGTTCGAAAGATTTGGCCAAAGCGGATCAACACTTGCAGAAATTTATTCCAATATAACTCTTCACAGATTCTCTTACAACTCCAGAACTTCTCATTCTAGTTGACTTAATACAGCTCTATATACACAACAATAGAGCACAAATAGCAGTTAAACTTGACACACAACTGCTAAATCGCCGCAAAAGGCAATGCAATACAGTTCGCTTTAGAACTACTCTGAATGTTCACTGAATTGGTTGTATTCAGATTATCTGGCACAGTCAGCAACCCGAGGGCTATAATGCGCCGAAACATTCGTCATTAGACAAGCCAACATACATTTACAAACACCCATGCCTAACACGGGACTCGAACACGCAACCTCGCGGTCTAGAAGCTAGCACGCTAACCACTATACCGTTTGTTCGGCAGAATGTTCACTGAGACTCAGTAATTCCCAGTCAACTAACTGCCTAACCCACCAACTCTACTCACGGCCGGTCTTATATAGGAGTCAATACTTCGTGAATCTTCCAGAGAGAGAAATTTTGAGAACTTTCCAGATCGTAGTCGAAAAGTCCTATACATGTACATGGGGACCGAAAATGTCGCCAAATGGTTGCCATGTTTGGCAACATTTGGCAATTTCTCTCCAAATTTGGCGACAAAAATTAGTCGCCAAAACCGTCACCAATATGGCGAGATTTCCATTACCATAATGTTAAATGCCTTGCTTCTTGTAAAACTCGCTTCCCAGCGTTACCTCTGTAAAACTCGTTATCAAGCATTAAGACTCATATTGAAGGGAAGCCAACTTAAGACGAACTATTGCACTGCCTTATGCAAAATGTACATAAATTTTCCTATTTACAAAATTAACACTACGAAATATTTACAAATACACAAAAATTCGTAACAATATCCTTCCATTGCGATTGCATTTTGTGTCTGCGTATAATATGCTTTCTGGACGGTGTTCTTTGTGAGGATGCAATTTCCTCCATTTATTCAAAATCAATAAATGATTTATCAATTTAAAGGTTAATACCTCCGATTTTCAGAAATTATTCATTTGCGGTTTCACAATGTTTTGTCTGTTTAAAAATTGAAGGATTGGACAATTCCCGCATTTTTTAAAAAACGAGTTAATATAGTTTATGTTTATGAAGAATTTCTTTGTGATTCCAAATATTCAAACATAAGTTCTTTAAAAAAATAGTTATTTAAATATTAAGAAATG
Organism: Linyphia triangularis; assembly: GCA_963978545.1. Taxonomy (NCBI): domain Eukaryota; kingdom Metazoa; phylum Arthropoda; class Arachnida; order Araneae; family Linyphiidae; genus Linyphia; species Linyphia triangularis. The sequence goes on from OZ021722.1 coordinate 32,214,378, forward strand.
AACAGCGCACACCTGCCTATTTCTTGAGGACTCCTGTTTACCTGGTATTTTCACACAAAAAAAAGAGGTTACATTTTTTTTTCTTTCTTTTTCATGCATCCAAAGTAGACAGATCACTTAAAATTGAATCGCATAAGGTAGCTGCCATTGAAACAATTATTTTCAGTAAAAAAATCGAATTTTTATTCCTCCATATCATGACTTTTAAGAATATTATGATTTCAAAAAGAAGATCTAGAAAATATGTATGTGTCTGTGGTCAGCATAATTCCCGATCGAATTGATCTACGATGTTCAAATTTGGTGTAAATGTTAGTGGTGGACATGGGACCTGAGATTAAGCTTTTCCACAAAACATGAAAAAAGCATGAATTTTTTTTTTGTTCACCAATTGCCAAGAAACGGCCTAAATTCCCGTATAATTGCTATAAAAGCATAAAAAGTTGGAAAACGAATGTCTGTAACACAGTTGTCTTCCATTCATCATCGTCCATCAACGGCTGTTTCTTCTCTGTTTCTCTTACAAGAAAGGATAATGTAATGGTCATAAGAAAAGATATGTAAATTTCACCTTTTTGGCAGTGACTTTTTTTTTTTTTTTTTTTTTTTGCCATTTTAATACTTATTGCCAAAAATATCGTCAAATCGGCCATTTAAAAAAAAAAAAAAAAAAAAAAAAAAAAAAAAAAAATCAATGAAAATACACTCATGTCCATAAATTAAGGATAATTCAGTTTTTCCCTAATAACTTCTCAGTGGAGCAGCTTAGACACTTGAAATTCACTTCAAAGAGACATCTTTATGCAACATAATGATAACTAAAATAACTCAGTAGCAAATTGAAATGCAAAGTGTACAGCGGGGGCATATGCAAAAGAATGGAGTACCATTAGTGTGCAGTTGTAAAGATGCATTTACATTAAAAATCACTCAACTCATGGAGTGGACTTCTACTGTGAGATATGATCTCCCCTGTCATCAGTGTTTACTTAGCACTGTATTCTCATACTTAACATGAGTTACTTGATGAATTGTAGTGGCTAAATTGCTCGCCCCACCTTTTGAACTGTTTGTAAGTGATAGAAAGTTCCTAATACATCAAGTCTTAACACAATTCATATGGTAGAAGCGTCCCACACATGCTTGAAGAAATTTGGATTAGAGGAGTGACCTGGCTTACTTATAGGGGCAATATTCATATTTTTTAATCGCTTATCCAAGGCAAAAGTGGAATAAAATTTGCCATAAGTATCAATAAATACGATTTAGAAACCGATATATCACCATTAAAAACTTGTCTAGATCAAGTTAACATAATTACAGGGAAAAAGTGGAATTTAATTATCTTTTGGTCTCTTGGGGAGCTTATGTAACCAAGTCAACATACTGCCCCCAAAGACCAAATCTTTTTAACATCAGATACTATTTACTGAAAATAATTTTGTCAGTCTCATGAGTAATATTGGACATCAGAGGATCTGTAGAAAGGTGGGAACTTGATATTTCATGGTAAATGCCAGTTCAAGATAATGATTTGGTGGGTAAAGAGTTTTGGTCTTTATATTCAATTTGTTGAATTTGTTTAATAAGCTCCCCAAGAGAGCAAAAAATAATTAAATTCCACTTTTTTTCTGTAATTACGTTAACTTGATTTAGACACGTCTTTAATTGTGAAATATCAGTTTCAAAATCGCGTTTATTGATAGTTATGGTTTATTTTATTCCACTTTTGCTTTGGATAAAGGATTAAAAATATGAGTATCGCCCCTATAAGTAAGCCAGATCACTCCTCTACTCCAAATTTCATCAAACATGTGTGGGACGCTTCTACGATATTCATTGTGTAAATATTTAATGCATTGGGAACTTTCCCTCACTTGCAAACATTTCAAAAGGAGGGACGAGCAATTTAGGCATAGAATTCATCAAGTAACTCATGTTAAGTATGAGAATATTGTGCGAAGTAAATATTGATGACAGGGAAGATCATATCTCACACTAAAAATCAACTGAGTGATTTTTAATGTAAATGCATCAGTACAACTGCACACTAATGGTACTCCATTCTTTTGCATATGCCCCGCTATACACTTTGCATTTCATTCTGCGACTGAGTTGTTTTAATTATCGTTTTGTTATATAAAGATGTGTCTTTGAAGTAAATTTCAAGTGTCTATGCTACTCCACTGAGAAGTTATTATTGAAAAACTGAATTATCCTTAATTTATGGACATGAGTGTATTAAAACATAGCGGTAAATTACACCAATTCATGAAAAAATTTAAATGCAGTGCAAAGAAAGTTATGCGATGTCCTACACCACTAAATTATTTTGGTTTTCAACGAGAAGGGATTATACAGTGTAGAAGTTACTACTTCAATGTAACGAATGCCTTGACAAAGCCGGCAATAATCCCCACTTCTTATCATCATACTTTAAACTACAGTAATAAATAAATGAATTACTTTTTTGAAGATGCAGAACTCTGCTTTAATTTTTTCGACTTTAATGGCGAAATAAGTCCCGGAGATTAAACTTTTAGCTATTGCTTAAAGTTCCACTTTTAAATGGTTTTTATTTTTATATTTTCAGCGCTCTGAATGAATTAGGGAATGAAAATATGATTAAGGAGACTTGGAAACACACTCAATTTGAAAATGGTGGATTTAAGTTTTTGAGTTTAATTAGTCTGTTTTTAATTTTACAGTAAGTACGACCATATTTACGTAATACTTAGTATAAATTAGTTCTTATTCAGTAACAATTTAGCCTTTTCAGATATTTTGAATATATTCTTTTTGCAAGATATAATGTACAATTCCCACATTTTTTTTTTTTCCCCAATTCTAAATGTTTCGAAAAGGCTATAAAACATAAAAATTTCTGCTCAATGCACGTTTTTTTTTTTTTTTTTTTTTTTTTTTTTTTTTTTTTAAACTTGCAATCAATGTTTCCCTGTTAAACGTAGGCGAGAAAACGATTCATACGGCTCGAATTGAATGTGACGTCAAGACTTCCCAAACAACTTGGCTTGAAATGCGGCAGCGAAAACCAGTTTTGCAAGTTTCTCGCAAATTGCGCCAACCTGTTCGGGATATGGCAATGGTCTATCAACGCCAACTATTTGGCAGAAACCTCACGATAATCATAAAAATGGAATTAAGCTTTGACGTCACAGATTGTGTTGAGAGTTTTGATCGGACTGGCTTTGACTCATTTTTGGGGCATTTTCTTTCCTTAATATTTAAATAACTATTTTTTTTTAAAGAACTTTACTTTAAATAGTTGGAATCGGAAAGAAATTCTTCATAAATATAAACTAATTTCACTCGTTTTTAAAAATTGCGAGAATTGACTATTATTCTCATCGTAATAGATATAATAATCTCCATCAATATACAATACATATATACCATCAGTGATAAAATTACTACAACATTGCATACTATGTGTGTGCTTATGAAAAATGTGTGGTTGTTACAATATTCTGAACGAGTAATATAAATAGAACCAGTGAACTATACGGTTAGGTGTATCGTCCCAGGAGATTTCTAGAGACCAGAAAAAGTGAAAAACTTTAATTTCATAATATCATAATATACTTCTTTTGGTAAGTCAACATTAGATTAAAATACATTTCATAAATCAAAGTCGCAATAGTTAAACTTATCCAGCGATTCTCAACCTATGGGGCGCGCCCCCTAGGGGGTCGCGAGCACACTAGAGGGGAGGCGCGAGAATATCCAAGAGAAAATATTGTTTAACAAAATTGATTAACTGACTGAAAGGAAAACAACGTACACATAGAAAACAAAATACATTTTGACATATTTAACAAATAAAGTCAAACAACTTACTAAATCAAAACTTACTTAATCAAAACATACTAAATTAAAAACAAATTTAATAATTATTAGTAACTTTCTTGAGCCTGCCTTGCAGAGTAAAATTTTTCGAAGGAAGTTTAATATTAGAAGTAGCCACTCTCAGTCCTGTTTCTATATTTAGCCGAGATCTATATTTTGTCTTCAAAGAAGCTACGGCTGAAAATCCAGTTTTACAAAGGTAGGATGTTTAAAATGGTAATAGAATGCGAAATGCCCTTGTTTTTAGTGCAGAAAAACCATCCTCTACTCCTGCCCAAAATTCAAACAGTAATTTATTACTAAATTTTCTTTTGGTTTTGCCACTTGTCGTGAAGTCTATGAATTTTTTTCCCTCATCAATTGAGAGTCCTTCGGGAGTCTTAAGAAATGGATCCCTAACCCACTCGTAACTTGCTATCAGTTTGTCGTCAGCAATAAAATACTTTTTAAAATTCTTTGCGGTTAAAAGCCAGCATGGCTAAATGATTTTCAATGGTTACAAAAACAACTTTTACATGTTCTTCCTCAGCCTTGTAAGTTTTAGTACATTTGCAAACATTGTTAGGTTTCTTTTTTGCTTTAAATTTCTGCTCCACAATTCCAATTTTCTACAAAAAGCATTAACTTTATAACTCATATTCAACATAAGTGTATTTGCTCCTTGGAGTTGAAGAGCCAAGTTATCTCAACCAAGTAGCTCAATTTCATCACAAATAAACCATTGCGAAAACTCTCGGCTTCCGTTCTGTTTTCTTTTCCTAGGAAAATGGCAATTTCTTCTCTTAATTCATAAACACGTTGCAAAAATTTCCCACGTGACAATCATCTTGCCTCGCAATAAAATAGTAACGCTGAATGTGACTGAACCCATGTCTTTACAAAGTGCGGAAAAGATTCTCGATTTCAGGTGTCTCATTTTTATATAATTTACTACAGTTACAACCGTAGATAACACAATATTCAGTCCAGGACTCATTTATTTCGAAGCCAAAGCTTCTCTGTTGATCATGCAATGTGTCCAGACGCACTGAGGCGATTTTTGTTTTACAAGTGCTTGTATACCTTGGAATCGTCCAGACATTGAACGAGCACCATCGGTGCATATTCCGAAGCAAATTTTTCCATTCTATGTTTGCTCGTTCATAAAATCATCTAAAATAACAAATAATGCGAGCGCTGTGTTTTGGAGTTCTATTGGTTTGCAGAAAAGTACTTCTTTTACTACTGACATAATATCACAAAATCGAACACAGTCAATTAAATGAGCATCGTTACTACTATCTGTTGCTTCATCAAGCTGTATTGAAAACAATTTGTCACGCAACTTCGAGAAAATATGACACTGTACATCTTCTGCTATATCATCAATTCGACGAACAACAGTATCATTTGAAAGAGGTATGGACTACAATTGTTTTGAAAAATTATCTCCAAACATAGTTTCTACAACCTCAATTGCTGCTAACAAAATAAGCTCTTCACCAATGGTGTAAGGTTCTTTACATCCTGGCAGTTTATATGAAACTTTGTAAGATGCAATTAAAACTTTTTTATTCACTGACCAAGTTTCTTTTTGAAAAATGATTTTTGCTTTTTATATGATTTTAATTTTAATTCGAAGAATTCTCTGGGTTTGTTGACGTACTCACTATGAAGCGTTTCCAAATGTCGTTAAAGTTTATTAGGTTTCATGCTGTCTGCGGCCAGTATTTTTGAGCGAATGATACACAGGGGCCGTTTTTCTTCATTTACTCCAGTACTGGTAAACCCAAAATTTAAGTATTCTTGAGAATATTTTCTTGATTTTATTTTCGGAACCACGCTCGTCTGTGTACTTTTTGATGCTTTACTATCATCTAATGCTCGCTTACTTCCGTTTAAAAATGTATCCATGAGTCTGCATAAATCTGCCGCAATGAATATTTAACATGGTGAATTGCAATTAACACGAAAACATATATAACATACACATTCACGATAGATTCGATAGCGATAGAAGGATCGACTCGAATGAGACTAGCTGGAATTGAAACTTCTGTTATCGAACATTTTCCTTCTTCCTATGAGAAAACATTTGCTTTGCACATACTCGAGAAGGCATTGGTCTTGTTCACCGCCCGTTTGGCAAAATGCAAGATGTGGTTTATCGCCAACGTTGGCTCGCTTTTACTCTTGTTTTGGCAGTTAGTTAAAAACAATTTAAAAACGGAATCCAAAATACTCAATATACATTATTGTTGTATACATTTTATTGTAAGCGGGGACGCGATGAAAATTATGACTGAAAACTGGGCCGCGAATACTGAAAGGTTGAGAAACTCTGAACTAATCCATTCATTATTTGTCGGTACTTAAGTGTTAAAATATTTTCAATGAATACTCTGATGGATGGAAAACGGTTCATTACCAAATCACCCACAAGCCTTTCTGAGTTCGGCTTTCCAAATCAAGTTTCATTATCTCTCTCAGCAATAGAATACAACAAGTAACTCTGATAAATTCCCATTCCTCTAAACAATTATTAATCCGCATGGATAGACTAGTCAATATATACTAGAAATTAGTTCTAGAAACTCCGCCGGAGTTCTGCCCCACAAAATATCATCCACAACTCCCAAGTCGGAAGTAAATTCACAAAACCTTGTCAATACTACGCAGCCAAAATGTACTTCTCAAGGCCTAATTTTCCATAAGACCCTGTAATAGCCCCCGAATTTCCGGGGTCCCCAAATTGCCTGAAAAATTCTGAATTGTGGGAATGAGAAGCAAAGAGGTCTAAGTGACTTTTCTTAACTTTTGAGAAACTACACTTTAAAGTTTGATATTCATATTAAATTCTATGAAAATTATATGTTGTTCAAATACTAACCTCTGGAATGAAGATATCAGTAGCTGTTTTTACTAGAGGTCGGAAATATCGATCAAAATAAATATCGATACTATATCGTTGCATAGAAAAAATATCGATAAAATATTGATATATCGATAAATGATTTTTTTTTTATTTGATTTTCAATTTTGCCATAAACAAAGTTTTTCGGGGCAAATTTCTACTTTTCATGATTGCTTTTTTGTAAGGTGACTAATTTTTCAACTGAAATAGATCTATTACAAAAAAAAAAAAAAAAAGTGTTATATTTTTGCTTAGTTGGTGAAGATGGTTTTAAGAAAAATTTAGATAATTTTCAATAGCTTTTAAGAGTATGGCAAAATAATGAATATTGGTGACATTTTAACTGTCTCTGCCAAATTCAAACTTTAGTTTTGAAGTTTTTGAAAAGAGAATAAAGAAAATCGGAAAAACACATGGAACTACAAAACGATCACCAAAAAACTAAAAATGTTTGAAAATATCGATATATCGGTGACTTTTATCGATATTTTTACTATCGATATTTTTTTAGAAATATCGATAAAAATATTGTATCGATATATAGCCGACCTCTAGTTTTTATATACACCTATTAATTTACCTATGAATTTTTAATTTTTTTTTTTTTTACATATTTGTAATTTTAAATACATTACTTATCTCTATTCATTAAAAAAATCACTTGGACCCTTTCTTTTCAGGCCCTCAACTCTGATGTAAATACTGATATATAATTCAGCATACTTGAACAATGACAAAATATGAACAAATAGTTTAATAACTCTTATTGGTTTATAAAATATTAATATTTCAACATTCAACCAAAATTTTAATGTATGGTAATCGAAATTGTCATTAAGGGGACATGGGACAATGAAACTACAAAAATATCACCAAATGACTTTTTTTGTTTCTGTTCTATAAATTGCTAACGTCAGTATCTTTAATTTCGCGTTTGAATTTTTGAAATCCATGATAGGTAAAATCTTTATTTTAATGAACTATTTTAACACATTGCAGACTTGTTGGCAAAAGTTAAAAATGCACTTTTCTCAGTGTCGCTTTTTTCACATTTTGCGTATGTTCGAAAAGCTCTTTGCGATTCATTTTTTGATAAATCAATCTAATTTTTTGTCGAAATAATTTTTAATGTACTATAAAGATATACACACAGACTTTTTTTATATCATATACTTTTTTCTATTTCTTTTCATGATGTAAAGCTAAATAAGTGCATTTTTTAATAAAAAATCACTAGCGCCAAGTTTGAAATTTTTGTTCTGTTCAACTTAAGCACCTAAAGATAAAAGCATGCGTGAAAATATTTATAATATACTGATAAACAACTTCAAATTTTTCTTTCGTGTACGTTAAAATATTGTGTCACGATGAGCATTTTGAAAAAAGTTAAAATTTCGTATTATTTTAATGCATTTTTCTTAATAACTTACGATCTATTTTATATTATCTGTTCAAATTTTGTGTTTGTCTTATAAGTCAAATCTTCCATGTTTATGCCGAATTTTATTTAATTCCAAATGAAACTAAAGAATTTCGAAAAAGTGCCCCATGTCCCTTTATTATTTAAATAACATCAACAATCGTCGATTTTGGTCGCCTACTGTATTGCGCTTTTAATAATTGCCTTTCTAAATCGGGCCCTGCATATGCTCGTTTTGAAATTGTGCAAAACGTGTTCTTGAGGGATTTTGGCATAGAAGACAACTAGAAACTTAATGCATGTACAGCTCTAAAGATTGGTAAAAAAAAAAAAAAAAAAAAAAAAGAGGAGGGGTGGGTGGGGGGGGGGGGGAGGATACAAAATATTTTATAAAAGTTTAACAAGATCTGAGGTAAAAGCAAACGTTTTCTATAATTCAATGCAAGAGTCGTTATCATAAGGAAATATTTACCACTTGGCGCGATTTTTTCAACCTGGGAAATCTGGAGAATCATAAATAGAATTTAAATCTAAGAAGAGGATAAGGCGAGTTTTGGCGTATGTGCAGTTTTAAAAATGTCAATTCAATAAAAATTAAATTTTGAAGAAAAATAGGAAGCCAAAATAATAATAATAATAATAAATAAATTTAAAAAAAAAATAGTGTTGAATAGGAGCCAATTGTGATTTGTAGGGCACATTTATGGTTTTAGCACTGTTTTGGCTGTCAACTTGTCAGAGACTTCTTTTTCTACATAAGGGATTTTTTTTCTGCTGAAATACTTTTCTCTTGAATACAAACTTATAGCAGTGATGGGGTCGATGAGATAACAAACTTGTAAATGGTTATGTGTTTACGATTGTAATAATACGAAACGGTTTAAAGAAACAACTTAAATAGTTAATACGCCATTCTCCAAACTCAATCTGGTGTCTTCAAATCTATAGAACACAACTACCAAGGTAAAGCGCGAGGATATCTAGTTCTGACTGCACGAGGTCATCCAGCTAGAGATGCACGAGGATATATTTATTCCGCTACAAACTGATTTATTCCGCTATAAACAGTCAATATTGAAATTAAAAAACCAGTTTAAATTGAAACAGCTCCTTTTAATATTTTTTTGTAAAACAATGTAAAGTTAAAATTTTGATTATTTATGTTTAATCAAACAACAATTACTCCATTTATAATTTTGTTCGTATTTAACTCCTATTATTAACATTCAAAGGTACACACAACAGATTGTTTTCAATTTTATGCTCCAATCACAACATTAACTTTAGGTTTAATTCTAAAACCTCAAATAATAATACATATATTTTTTTTTTAATTCTAGACTTTTTAAATATATGTAACAATAATACAAAAAAAAAAAATTTACATCACAACACTTACTATTATACGCCTATAGAGATTTCACAGTTGAAATCGAAAAGAGTAGACCTTAATAAAAACATTGTCTTAAACGTGTATATGTCTCATCTTTGAAAAACGCCAGTCATAACATGAAATTTTATAATACTAAAAATTCTTATGTTAGTAGATATAAAATTTTATTTTTATTATAATTAGAATTATTAATATTAATTATTAAAATTGTATGCAAATTCTTAACAATGTGAGCTTTTTTATTCCCTTAAATGATCCTTTAATAATTTAATTCAAAAAATTGTATGAGTTGTGGTTATTTATATAAAAATGACACTTCGCCTTAGTACTTAAAATTAGGGAACATCGCACAACTTTCATTTACACTATAATAATGGTCACTACATTTAAATTTGTCGTGGAATAGTGTTATTACCATTTTCATATATTCATTCATTTGAAAAGATGGCTAGTTTAGCGATATTTTTGGCGATACTTCTTACACGCATGGGGAAAGAAAAACAAAGAGAAAAAAAGGCGCATTTGGCAATATACTTTTCGCTAATTCTTACATTATTCTTTTTGTAAGTGAAACAGAAGAGAGGAGAAAAACGGTCGTTGATGAACGATGCTCAAGGAAAGTGAACTCTGTGTTAGACATTCGTTTTTCAACTTTTTACTGCTTTATAGCTTTTTTACGGGAATTTCGGAGGTTGTATTTGTTTTCAGATTATCTTGCGCCGTCAGCAACACGAGGGCTATAATGCGCCGAAACATTCGTCATTTGTCAAGTCAACACACATTTACAAACACCCATGCCTTACACGGGACTCGGAACCCGCAACCTCGTGGTCTAGAAGCTAGCACGCTAACCACTATACCGTTTGAACGGCTCGGAGGTCGTAATGTTTATAATACATTAAGAGGCATTACTATAGCGATTTTAATCAAAATTGTTAGATCCGTTTTTTAACAATTACAAAAAAAAAAAATTTCAGGGGTTTTTTTTCTTCTTTTTTTCTTTATGTCTATCTTTTTTTTTTCTTCATGATTTTATGTCTTGCGCATACGCAATATTGTCTGAAATTTTTAATACCGGTCAATGACCACCACTAATATGTATATCAAATTTAAAATTGTTCATCCATTCGTTCAGGAATTATCCTGACTAGACACACACAGACAAATTTTTCCTAAGTCAGAATGTTCCAAATCGTAGAGAAATGGAAAAAAAAAAAAGAAATCTTAAATTTTCTTTTGACCGAATGCTATACTTTCATTACCCTATGTTAACACATGGGTAATTGAAAGTAAAAAACCGTTCTAGACATGTAAACATTAAAATAATTAGATACGCCACTAAAAATCCATTCATAAATATTATTTATGTTATTCTTGTTTGTATAAGCTCACAAGTCGAAAAAGTACAGAAAAGATGGGGAGGGGAAATCAAGCCTTGAAAATATAGGCAAACACAATTTACCCGAGAAAACGTTGAAATGAGTTTCATTTTTAAAAAAATGACTGAAACGTATTGATGTAGTATCTTAGTTCTGACAAATGTAAAAATTTGGCCCTATTAGATCTGTCTTTAGTGTTTTCAGATTGCTAAAAGTAAACATCAATGTAATTAAAAAATTTTACTTTTTAGATTTTTCATAAAGTAAAGAATTTTTATTTCTAGTTGTGTGTACATTTGACTTAACCTGTTATTGCTTTGTTTTTCCAAACATAACGTTTCCCGAATTATTATTTGAAACTGACTGAAATTTTGTATTGGACATAGCAAATAGAAGTAACATCTGAAAATTGGAACCGTAAATAGGGACTTTTGTACTGCATTTGTTCTTCTAGAGTGTTCTTCGAAAACTCATTTTGCCACCTGTTTGCAGAAGATAAAAAAAATATTTGATTATCTCATTCTCCTCCTAAAATAATATATATTTTTTTGTCTCATGGAATAAGTATTGAAATTAGGTACATTGATGTTCCTGTATGCAGTAAATATTTTTTTAAGTTTTGAACCTATTTAAAGGCAGTTGTTAAGAGAAAATACAATATTAGTTTTTTAGGGCAAGAAAAGATGATCAATTCCTGCAGAAGAAAACAGACAAAAATAAATTTCATGTAAGTCGATATGTAATTGCCTATACCATTTGAACACTTATTTTCAATTACCTTATATGTAAATAGGGTAACGAAAATATTGCATACGGATTTTTTTTCTTGCATTTTTACACGTATTAGAACGTGCTGAGTTCAAAAAATTGGTATGGGAAAAACATCTTTATGTTCGTTTGACTGTGGTCAGTATAACCCTCAAATGGATTGTTCTCCGAAGTTCAACTTTTGTATATGGGTTAGTGAGGATCATGGACCCGTCATTAAGGTTTTTGTCAAAATTGCGTTTTTACTGCCATTAATTTTTTTTTATGTTTTTCATCTATTAGAAAACAAAGGTACAAATGAATTTCATCAAAACCGCTGTAATATTGCTGTAACCTCTGTAGTATTTTAAATATCCTCCCCTCTGAAATTCCCGTAAAAGCTCGATAAAGGTGTACAAAATTGAAAAACGACATTAAAATATGTAAACAAAAATTATAAGTTACCCCAATTCATGTCAAATTAGTAGGAGTAGCCAGTATTAAAGTGTAATTAAAAGTTGTGTGATCCTCATCCCTAGTTTCATAAAACATTTAAAACTATACTCAGTGGTGCAACAGCATTTGACCTTGACCTACTGTGCCCAAACCAGCTTACTTGACCGTGGGCTCCGGGGTGCCATACAGCAATGTTCCGGTCAGATGGTCAGTCTGACGCGAAATCCCTAGTGTTTAATTCCCAAGCATGCTTGGTATTCATTTAATCGACCCACTTAAAAGATGAAAGGCTGAGTTCATCTTTCCCAGTCCGAGGATCGAACCGCAGACCTGTGGCGTGGAAGAGCAATGCGCTACCACTGAGCCACTGGGCCTTAAAACATTTATTACTCCAAATTGGATTTGAAAATATTAATCTCTGTTAAAGGTAACATTTAGCTTTAATAAATTTTTAATCACAAATAATAAAGATAAATTAACTTTATTTTGAATTTTTTGCATTTAAACATGCCCTATTTCCATAAAATACCACTCGCAGTTTCTACTCTTTGCTCTGAATTATCTTGAGAAGTTTTATGTGGATTAACGTTACGAGAAGGGGGTCAGAAAGAAATTCACGAAAAGTTTTATTTCTTTAATCAGTTTAGGATAACTGTAATTACTTGATCGACTCTGTGAACACATAATTCCAACAAGGAATGAAAAGTCAATTATCGGTGCATGATGTCTTCAGAACATACACTGAACACCGACATTGTTCAAAATAAGAGGAATCAACTGAGCAGAAAAGTGTCTTCCAACCTCTGATGTTATTAGCTCTCTTTAATGTTTTTACGCTTGGCAACATGACGGCTGGAACCTATCTTTGAATCACATTAAGACATAATTAGCGTTATATAGCATAGTCTAAATGAATTATTGTTCATACAAATGAATAAGCTTCTGTATGTCGCGATCACAAGAATAGCCCCCTTCACTTTGTAGAGACAGTTGTCTGTTGCCGTGGAAACAAGAATAACCCTATTTTCCCCAATAGATTACAAGAGTAACACATTCACATTTGACTTATTGTAATCTTTTTAAACGCCAATGTAATACATGTTTCGACCTTAGTCTAAATCGACGAGTGTTCTATAGCAACCATCACTCACCAGACTATCTGGAGAGAGTTATTCTTCTGATAAAATAAGGCTGTAGCAAACGCATGTTCTTTATCTTTTAAATACGTGCTACTAAAATTATGTGTATTTTATTAACAAATCTTGATTTAGGAGGGAATATCTTAACCACTTTCCCTTAAACATATTTATTGATATTGTTATGAATTTTTCCGCTGAGGCAATGATGGCACAGTTTTTACAGTATAAAAATATTTATTCTCTCTTCAGAAAACTCACAAAATTTATCCACAGGCAACAGTGTAATCGCTCACAAGCTTCAACACAAGCTTTAGCAAAAACAACTTCGAACACAGCGATTATACAAGCTCACTCCAATAGGTAAACAAAGCGATAAGCTTTCATCGAAGTCCAAAGTCAATCTGAAAACTTTCCCGATCTACAGTCTTTAAATACTAGCGCGAGAGAATAATCGAGAAATTTCCAGCCAATTCGTCGGAAAAGAAACATCTCGAAACTTCTCGATTGCTTTAGGTGTTGCCACCTTTTTTTAACCTGTATAATCGCTATTAATAAATAAAATAATAATATAAATTACAATAGAATTTAAAATAATACGTCACTATTTACAATATATACAGACAATTTGTGCAACAATATCCATGGCCAACTCAAAAGTCACACCATGAAAATATAATCTTCTTTGTGAATCCACTAGTCACATTCCGACTTGGTCAAGTTAACCCCTATTTAATATTACACAATTAGATATTGTGGGTTGTCAGTCAATGCTTTTAAAAAAAAAAAAAAAAAAGAGATTTCAGGAAAATTAGTCAAAAATGAAACTCGGTTAGGTTGGTTGGTTGGGGTTTTATGGCGCAAGGGCTTCACTAGGGCCATGCTGCGTCAAAACTCGGTTGGGTTGGTTGGTTGTATTCAGATTATCTGGCGCCGTCAGCAACACGAGGGCTATAATACGCCGAAACATTTCGTCATTTAACAATCCAACATACATTTACAAACACCCATGCCAACACGGGACTCGAACCCGCAACCTCGCGGTCTAGAAGCCAGCACGCTAACCACTATACCGTTTGGTCGGCAAACTCGGTTGGGAATTAACGGAACAGTTTAGTTAGGCTTATTTGACTTTACGAGGAAGACAATAATAGAGTCCCCATTGAATTATTTATCTTAGAAGTCAAAATATTGTAAGACCAAGCCAGTGTGCTGTTATAAGGCTGGTGATTTGAATTAATATTGGTTGATTTAAGCTAAATCAGTCAAAACATAAATGTTCTCTCCTATATGTGACTAGAATTCGCAGAGAAGGGGGCAGAAGTCTGTCAATCGTCATTTAACATGAGATCAAACTTACGAGAAGTGAATCTTGGTGTTTTTGATACAATGCTACAGAGAAGCATTAATTTCGTGTAGCCCTTGAACCAGAAAACTAAAAACAACCAACCCAGATCAAACTCAATAGTCATAGAAAAAGTTAAAATTGAGGGACTGAGAAGCAAAGAGGTCTAAGTGACTTTCTTTAACTTTTGAGAACATACGCTTTAAAGTTTCTTTTATATATTAAATTCTATGAAAACTAGTGATATTTTCATCCCAGAGGTTAGTATTTGAACAAAAAAGTAATTTTCATACAAGTTTAACCCTTAGCACTCCGCTGTCCCCTCTAAGGGGACATCGTAATTCTAGTATATCACTGGGATGTCCCCTTTCAGGGGATATCAGAGTTTATTAGTGATTAAAGGGAAATAACTTATTCCAGCACAACTTTTTGAGAAATACATGTTTTCCTGAAGTTTTCTCTTAAAATGGCACAATAAATCAAATCAAAATATGGTAAAATTGCTAAGATATACATAAAAACAATGTCAGCGGGTTTTGTGTCGGAAGAGAACGGGAGAAGTGTACTCACGACGGTCCGAGAACTTCTCTGCGCCACTTGAAAGGAACGATAAGGAGAGTTTGTAGATAGTTTGATTTGTGTGTGGAAATATACTGGCGCAAGAGCAAAAGTTGCGCCGAGAGAGAGTTTGTAGAAGAAAGGTTGGTATGCGAGCATGCCAACTGCTTCGCACTGTATTAGTCCAAGAGCCCAGAGCGATCAGACATAACTTATTTTCACATGGATGAAACCTTAACTACTCAGTAGCGTCTAGCGTACTTTTAATACCTGCGTGCTTGTGGAGCTTGCCCTGTGACACCTGGGCAGGTACCAGGTGAGAAAGGTAACTAAAAATAAGAGTTATCTAACTGAAATTTGTATGGATGATCTTTATATATATTTTGTAGAATATTATTCTAAACTAGTATCATAAAGTGTCAGACACTTTTCATGGACCAGAGCTTTTGTCAGACGCTTTAAAGCTCGACAAAAAATTAATGAACTTTACTTATTTTTACATGTCTGATTTTTAAATATGTTATTAAAGCAACTATTACAAAGTTATATTTTATCAGTCAGACAAATTCGAGTGACCAAACATCCCCTAAACACAAAAATTATTCAGCCGGGAGTGCGAGCGCGTGAGCACTATGCGCATGCGTCTCAGAGTAAAAAATTTAAATATATTGAAAATACTTACTAATTTCAATCCAAGATTTTCGCATCCTTATTTCAATAAGATGAGCTTCAATATTAAGTTGTTAATTAATAAATATTGTTACGAATTTTTGTATATTTGTAAATATTTCGTAGTGTTAATTTTGTAAATAAGAAGATTTATGTACATTTTGCATAAGGCAGTGCAATAGTTCGTCGTTAGTTTGTTTCCCCGCAATGTGGGTATTGATGCTTGATAACGAGTTTTACAGAGGTAACTCTGGGAAGCGAGTTTCAAGCGGCAGGGCATTTAACATTATGGTAATTTGAATCTCGCCAAATTTGGCGACCATTTGGCGACATTTTCGGTACATGTATCCCATGTACATGTATATAGGACTTTTCGACTACTATCTGGAAAGTCCTCCAAACATCTACCTCTAGAAGTTTCAAGAAGGTTCACGTATGTTCTCAGGTCACCCTATAAAAGCTCAGGAGAGCGGGTGATGGAGTTAGTTGTCTCTCAACGTTCATTGTGAGAGCTGTATTCCTGACTTGAGTTGTTGACTGATTTTGAGTCACGGAGCTAGTTGTTAGCTGAGTCCGATAGTTGACTGAAGTCGGTTCTTGAATTTTGAGTCACTGAATTAGTTGACTAGAGATACTGAGCATTCTAAAGCGAACTGTTTTGCATTGTCTTTTACGGCGATTTAGCAGTTGTTTGTCAAGTTTTTAACTGCTGTTTTGTGCTCTATTGATGTGAAAAGAGCTGTATTGTGTCTACTAGAATGAGAAGTTCTGGAGCTGTAAGAGAACTGTGAAGAGTTATTTTGGAATAAATTCCTGCAAGTTTTGATCTGCTTTGGCGTCAAATCTTTCGAACTTGTACAACGCAACAAGATGAGCTTCAATATTAAGTTGTTAATTAATAAATATTAAAGTGAATTCATTTATTGCATGTATTTGGGATAGTGAATATATGAGGAGCCATTTTATTTTATAAGGAATAATCTTATTTTATTGTAAAAAAGATACCAGTTAGAAAAATTTTAAGAAAAATTATTCTACCAAAAATATATAACTATGATTAATTACAGCAAATATTTGTTTATCTCTTAATCATCGCAATCATCGACATAGTCATTAGAATTTTCATCGTTCATCCAATCATGATGCTGTCCATTTAAGTCATCCTCGTCGTCATCAGTGATGTTGTCGTTGCTGGCAGCGTCCTCTGCAAAAAACAGTTTAAAGAAGCGCTCGCACTCCCGGCTGCATAATTTTTGTGTTTAGGGGATGTTTGGTCACTCGAATTTGTCTGACTGATAAAATATAACTTTGTAATAGTTGCTTTAATAATATATTTAAAAATCAGACATGTAAAAATAAGTAAAGTTCGTTAATTTTTTGTCGAGCTTTAAAGCGTCTGACAAAAGCTCTGGTCCATGAAAAGTGTCTGACACTTTATGATACTAGTTTAGAATAATATTCTACAAAATATATATAAAGATCATCCATACAAATTTCAGTTAGATAACTCTTATTTTTAGTTACCTTTCTCACCTGGTACCTGTCCAGGTGTCACAGGCAAGCTCCACAAGCACGCAGGTATTAAAAGTACGCTAGACGCTACTGAGTAGTTAAGGTTTCATCCATGTGAAAATAAGTTATGTCTGATCGCTCTAGGCTCTTACTCTATATGGTGATATTTCTAAATATAAATGAACAAGAAAAAAAAAATCATGCACCAATGACACATTACAAGTTTGCCAAAGCACTTATAGATCAGTTGAGAGGTGATTTCCGGGAACCGAGAATGCATCCATCTACATCTTCGGCGGACAACAGACTAAATAATAAGTTACATATTCCCGATGTGGGAGAAAGAAAACAGGATTGTATTATTTGTTCTGACTGATGAAAGACGTCAGACTACTTATTATTGTCAAACGTGCCCAAATCAGCCTGCAATGCATATTGTTTGCATATGTTTCAAAGTTTATCATACTGCCCAAAATTATAAAAAATAAAATATTGATTTTTTTGTAAATATATATTTCTCGATACCAACCAATTCGTACAAGTCCAATATCAAATTAATACGTTACTTGGTTCCAAAACTATACTAAATAATATGAGGGTTCATTAATGCACATTTCTGCCGTAAAGTCTCGCTGAGTAGCTAATAGCTAACGTCCAGAATGGTTCGGAGAGGAAAGGGTTAATATAAATAAGAAACTTTAAAGTGTATTTTCTCAAAAGCTATGAAAAGTACTCCTTTGCTTTTCAGGCCCTCAATTACAAATGAATTTTAGTAAGCTGGATTAAATTTGCACGGAGAAATCAAGAATCGTATGCTTCGAAAATTACTTGAATAACAATACAGGGTGTTTGTAAAGTAACTATATATTCCTGTGATAATCACATTTTATTGCATAAATTACATTAATCAAATATATATCATACTAGGACACATCCTTGGTACTTTGCCCCCTTGTCCAGTGTTCCATCGGGGTTTGCCAAGTATGTAGATTCCACGGTCATCAAATTTAACACCACTTGGATTTCTTTGCATAGGATTCACTAATTCCAAGGTGTACAGTACGCAAAAAAAAAAAAAAAAAAAAAAAAAAAAAAAAAAAAAAAAAAAAAAAAAAAACAGAACGATGGCTATATCTTCGGTTCTAATTATCGTAGAATCTTACGGTTTGCACCAAAATGCTTTGCTTACGATTTTCTATATATCTGATGAATTTTTTTTTCTTGAGGGACCGTTTACTAAGTAAAAGTAACGCTATCTTCAAAAATTTCAATACGAACCCATATTTTTTATCATTTCATTCGATTCAGAATACATCATTTACCCTATATACCAAATTTCAATGCATTATGTTGAAAAACACGTCACTTATGAGCGAAAATATTTCGACCATTTTTTGACCGATCTTCAGGGAGAATTTCCATAAAACGAAACTTATTTTTAAGATTCTTCTTCACAGCGGGAGAAATCGAACGGTCAAAGTGGCGCGTTTCACGAAGATTAAAAAATACAAGTATTAATCTAAAATTGCATAGAAACTACTTGGATTTATAGTGCCATGTTTAAGATTAATACAAAAATAGCAAGTAAACGCAAAAGTAACATAATTTATTTACAACATTAAAGATGTGCATTCTTCACAAGAAATAAATAAAATATCGAAAACTGTAATTGCAGAAATATAACGAATTCTACTGATTACCAACACAAATGTAACTAGATCGTTGAAATTATTTATAAAATGAAAAAGTCACATGATTCAGTAAAATTTTTAAAGGATAACTTATTGAAATTGCTTAAAAAATGTTGTTTTAAATAAATGGAATTTAAGAAAGCAAATTAAAAAAAAAAAAAAAAAAAAAAAAAAAAATTGATAGTTTACAGAAAAAATAATTAATAATTTAAAAAACTAAAAAACACGCTTTAATAGAAAATCAAACTAAAAAGTAGAAAATAATCAATAGATTAAAAAACTAAGAAACACGCTTTAATAGAAAAGTGAACTAAAAAGTAGAAGATAATTTTAAATAAGTTTGAAATAAGAATAGAGTGATTAACAAGAAATATTTATTTTATCGTACAAAAGCGTGGGGTGCTTTTTAAGATATTTTCATAATGGCTCTACTTTTACCAATATCTGTCATTAAATATTTACAAAAATTAACATCAAGCACCCCACGCTTTTTTACGATAAAATAAATATTTCTTGTTAATCACTATTCTTATTTCAAACTTATTTAAAATTATCTTCTACTTTTTAGTTCACTTTCCTATTAAAGCGTGTTTCTTAGTTTTTAAACTATCGGTTATACGATAATTGAACGTTATGCGATTTTCCACACCTCTAGTTTACCTTGAATTAATCTTTGATAGTTATCAAAAGTCGTCTACTATACGGTCCCTTAAAGTGAGCGTTTTTTACATTTTCTCTAAAAAATCGAGAACTAATAGTCAAAATGGAAAGAAAAAAATTATGGGGGGGGGGGGGTTAGACCATGGTAAATCTAATAAAAGCAAAAAAAATATATGTTTCTATTCAAAAAAAAATTTGAATTGTTTTATTAATTAATAATTAATTATTAAAAAAGAAATGGATGCAAAAGTTGATTGCTATTTATGTTTGGCAATTTACAAACTATCTCTTAAAAAAAAAATCACTGAAATATATTAATTATTTAAGTATTTATGGTCAAAAAACTAACTTTTTTATTTAACATTAATTTATATATTTTTTTTTATCATTTAAATTACAAACCATTCATTAGAAAACTACGAATTTTTGTATTTCGCATTCTTTTTTAATGCTGAATCCAAATATGGAATAATATTATGAGGTTGCTATTGAACTTTTTAAAGTTTGGTTCTGTTTTAATATGTAGATGACCCCTCATGATAAAAAAAAACTACATACAATTATTAAAAACCTTTCACGATTTACAACGTAACCTTTTGTTTGTTATTTCAACAATTAGAACAAAAGATATAGCCATCTTTCTGTTTTTTTTTTTGGGGGGGGGGGGTTCTGTACCAGGTAAATACATTGAACAGCTTAAACAACGTATTACAGCTGCAATTGAAGATATTACACCAGCTATGCTGCGCCATGTTTTCCGGGCCACAATGGAACGCTGGGTGCTGTGCCGAGTTGTGCAAGGGAGACACATTGAAAATGTGTGTCCTGGTATGTTATATGTTTCTTTATTGGTGTAATTTATGCAATAAAATGTGATTATCGCAAAAGTGTACAAATTTATAAACTTGTAGTTGAGTTTTTACTCCAGTGTATGTTAATTGTTTGTTTTCACACACCATATTTGAGGCATGTTCCCCCTCTTTTTCTCACCATAAGGGGTATGATAATAACTTGAATTCTATTGAACCAATTTGAATCGGAGTTTTTTTTTTAAAAAGATATCTTGATTAATTTAGATTGTAGGGAACAATTTTATTCTGATGTTTTGTTGTTTAGGTATTCTGAAATCGAGTGTTGGAGGCTAGGGAGAGGAAAGGGGGGGGGGGGGAGGAGCAGCGTGTTTGTAACTTGCAAATGTTTTTGGAAATCGAACTATGTACTCTGAGCAAAAGAAAATCAATGTGATTTCAAAGTTTTAAGTTCTTTAAAAGCATAATTACACATCTTACTTTACATAAATAAAATATTATCTGCAAAAAAAACCCGAAATTTAATGCTAATTTATTACTAAAATGTTTACTGATCTTGAAAACGTCATTATCTAATTACATATCTAATTAGTTTTTTTATCTGGAACTTTCCTTTTAAAGTTTCGCAAAGCAGAAATACGAGATGCCGATACAACAGCCTTCTGTCAAGGAAAAAAAATCACTGTTAATTCAAACCAACCAACTTTTCATTTCAAGCTTTCAAGTACAAGAATTCATCATTAGTAAATATCCACACAAAAAACAACGTAAATAACGCATTCCATTGAAGTCCTACTAAAAGTCGTATCCCTATTGGAATAATGTCAAAATATCACCTTTCTACAGATTCATTTTGCAAATGGACCATGGCACTCGACGGGGAGTCCTCGCTAATTACCAGAGATGTAATGCTCCTTGGAAATGAAATCCATAGAAACCCTTATCTTAAGAAACACTCGTCTTTGATTCATAATGGAGGGCTCTAATCAAAGGATAAGCCGATGCACCCCTGAGGCTGTGAAATGTTTTGCAAATCGAGAATTTAACTGCAAAATGATATTCAGAAAGGAACGAGGGGATTTCAAAAATTATGCAGTTGCAGGTACTGTTGAAATTTTTCTCGTTTTATTGCAGTGTAACGCGTTTATGTTTTTAGAGAAAACAAAAAATGTTTCGTGTTTTCACTGCCGAATGGAATACCTGTATACAGAAAAAAAACGCAAAACAAGTTTATATTTCCGTCACAAGATTGTTTTAAACAGCATAGATACTGTCACAAGAATAGCTCTCGGCACGTTGTCAAGTTCTGTATATTGCCATGGAAACGAAACTAAACCCATTGTACACTGGGGATTTCAAGAGAAATATTCTACATTTGACGTATTGTAACATTTTAAACCGCCAGTTTCTTGCATCCACACTCCTATTCCAAATTTAGCTCACCTAATGGCCGTATGGTTAACGCTCCGAATTCGCATGCCAAAGATGTCTGATTAGGCATGGGTGTTCGTTGTGGTTCGGAATCCACGTTAAGTTGTAGGGTCTCGGCCTGATTAGCCGTCATCTATAATAATAAAACAGAGTCTATCTATGTGTCTCTGGATCTATAGAAAGCTACTTAAAATAGGCATAGAGTTCTGAAATTTTCAACATAAATAGTTTTGGCCTGTTTTCACAAACACAGATAAAAATATTCTCAGGAGTGCGGGGTATTGTATTATTGTATTAACAAAGGGAAACTTTGATTCTCGACAGGGGAGGGGGGTTCTAATATTAAGGGTTTACGCAAAACTTTTTTAGGGAGTAGAGCGAGCTTATGTTTGTGCAGCAATGAACCTCTCAGTGAGCGAAACGAGCTTTTGTTTACGTAAGAATGAACCTTTCAACGAGTGAAGCTACTTATGTGATATAAACTTTTTGCGAGCAAAACGAGTTGCGACGAAGTTACATTGAATATTTCGTCTAGTAAGAGCTTTCCGAGGACTATAGTCACTGGATTGTTACAGTAGGATATGAGCAGTTGAGAGTAGTCCTAATGGCAGGGATAGAAGGAATTGCAGGATGTTTCGAAATGGGAAATCAATTAGTATTTACGGCACAAATGAAAAAATCCTAAAGTCTTCTATAATGTAGACCGACAATTGACCCAAGGCTAAATTTCTAAATCATCGCCGCGTCTTTTTACTTTTAGCTTTTGTGCAACAAGCGGGGATCTATTACATTTCGAGTGTTATGGAGAACTGACGGTGCGTACTCCTTCGGAAAGGCCCAAAATGCGCTGTTTAGGGTTGAAACATGGGGCCTCAGAAGATCAGACATTCAAAAACTCGAAGTTTTCCAAAATAATTGTATTAGAAGAATCCTTAAAATCTTTTGGTCTGTTAAGGTTAGTAACATAACAATTTTAGAAAGGGTTAGGCATTACTTCAATAGAGGAAGAAATCAGTAAGAGAAGGTGGCGATGGACGGGTCATGTGTTAAGAGTGCCAAAAGAGAATTTAACACACGTTTTTCTCTCTCCTGGGCTCCTGGTGGCAAAAGGAAAAGAGGAAGACCTAGGACAACTTGGCAAAGACAAATGCAATCAGACCGAAAAAAGACTCGCTTAAATGGTCTAGAGGAAGCAAGATCCCTGGCAAAAGATCGGAGGGCATGGAGGGGTAAGCTTGATGCCTTATGTGCCAAACAGCGTGAAGAGCCTAAGTAAGTAACCAGTAAATCTAGATTAATTTTTTACTTGTTTTTAGCTTTGCTTCGTTTAATCATTTTGTATCCCACTATTATTAGCAATGAGAAACAATTATGGAAGAATACGTCCGATCACTTTGCCAACTTCAATAAATCTTACAAAGCGATGTGAAAGAGACGATAATCACGTTATCTAACATCTTAAATGTGCAAAACATAAAATAAACGAAGCGCTTTCGCGTTGCTTGGGTCTTCTCATACTCATTTAGAGAAAGCGTGATTGCTCTGTTCGGGATTCTTCAGTGTTTTTTCAATACTCCCTGAGACTTAAAAGGTTAAAAGTTGTAATTTTTAGTAACATGGTCGCATCGAAATCATGGGCTGATGTCGAATACAACAGACAAGAAAAATTAAAACGAGTTCTTGTCTAGATCTATTTTTTTTTTTTTCCAAATTATGAAATAGATTTCAGTGAAGAATCGATATTAAACTCGATCAAAACTGAGAAGATACATTTAAAAATCCTTGTTCCACTATTCATGTGTTATTATTATTTTTATATAAAGACTTCAAAAATAGAACTCTTTTTGAAATCGAGACGATTTTCATGTTAGTAAAAAAACTTAAGGTTCTTAATCACTATATCATCACAGTATTAAGTTCCATTCAATTATTTCATCTTTAAATAATTAAGCAGTACTAACTAATGATAAGACCAACTTGATGATACAAACTAGTACAAAACTTGCTGTGTGGAACACCACACAACTTTCAATTACACTATAATACTGATCAGTTACCCTTTTCATATTTTCATTCATTTGAAAAAATGTTCAGTTTGGCGATAATTCTTACATGGGCAAAGAAAAATATAAAAAAAACTGTCAATTTGGATAGATACATTTTCGATAATTCTTACATTATCCTTTCTTGTAAATGAAACAGAACATAGGAGAAAAACTGTCGTTAATGAGCGATGCTCAAGGGAAAAGAATGCTGTGTTAGAAACATTTGTTTTTCAACATTTTACATCTTTATAGCATTTTTACTAGAATTTTGGAGGTCGGGATGTTTAAAACACCGTAAGAGGTAATACCATAGCGATTTTGACCTAAATTGTTAGAGGCATTTTTTAGCAATTGCTGAAAAACATGATTTTTTAACTTTTTTTCTCCATATTTTCATGTTTTGCGCAAGCGCAATATTGACGACAATCTTAATGACAGGTCCCATGGCCACCACTAACCCCTACACCACATTTGAACATCGTAGGTTAATTCGTTCGGGAGTTATGCTGACCATGCACACACAGGCACACGAACACACATACAAGCATTTTTTCTAAACCCCTTTTTTGAAGTCGGGATGTTCCGAAACGTGGAAAAATTCAAACAAACTCGGGAAAAAAAAAATTGACCGAAAACAATACTTTCATTGCTCTATACTAACATATAGGTAATTAAAAGTAATACGGTCGATTACATTTAAATTTTAAACTATTATAAATTATCTAAATTTCATACAAATTGCATATTTTTTACACAAAATAAAAACAAAATATTTCTTGCTTTGAGGAAATGATTTGGATTTTAACTTCTAAGTAAAAAGTACCTAATAACTACTATTGATTGACGGAACGAAACTTAGTTGAAATAGTTTTTCAGAAAACAGCTCGGCGTTATATAATTAATGAATGCTTACCTAAGCATTAATTTGAAGTTAAAGGTGATCGTTAAAGGTAGATTAATGATTTGAGTTAACGTAGTTTATAACAAGCATCAATGGGAAAACGCAAAAGTTTTTCAAAAATTATTGCAAGTTTCGAAGACTGATATCGAAACTATGTTATTGATGGGATTCATCTAATTGTAATAAAACCTAGATTTAGATTTTATGCGGCTTGTGGAATTTTAGTTATAAGTAAGAATTTTTATAGTTTTTTTTTCTTTCAATTACCTATATGTATACATAGGGTAATGAAAGTATTGTATTCGATAAAAAAAAACATCCCAGTCATATTGGAACACCCCGATTTCAAAAAAGTTATCTAGAAAAACTGTCTGTCGGTGTGTGTCTGTGGTCAGCATAACTTCCGAACAAATTGACCTACCGATGCTCAAATTTGGTGTGCGGGTTGGTGATGGCACAGAGACCTACCATTAAGGTTTTCATCAAAATCGCGTACGATCATGAAGTAGTTGCCGTTAAAAAAATCATGTTTTTCAGTAGTTACTAAAAAACGGCTCTAACGATTTCGTCCAAAATCGCTGTGGTAATGCCTCTTAAGGTGTTCTTAACAGCCTAACCAACCTCCAAAATTCCCGTACAAATGCTTTAATGGCGTAAAAAGTGGTAAAACGAATGCCTTTAACACAGAGCTCTATTTCCTTGATCATTTTTTCTCCTCTCCTCAGTTTCACTTATAAGAAAGGATAATATAAGAATTATTGAAAAGTATATCGCCCAAATCATTTATTTGGCGAAGTTGAATTTTTTTAAGATCCATAGAAGATTTACGGTAAAAAATCGCCAAAAGGGCCATTTTTTATAAATGAATGAACTTTTTTGAATAAACACAATATCGCTTAACTCTTCAAGATTATTGTATAAATGACTTTATATCAAAGTTTAGATTATAGATATTCACTAAAAATTTAAATACTTCAAATTTGTGAATATGAGGATTTTTTTTTTCTGCTAGGGGATAAAATAAAATTGTCCAATTTTCGTCTGCTCTGTAGCAATCACTTTTTAAGCTGACATACGTTTTTATATAGTTATCATGAAATCATAATGTAAAATGTGAGCAAAACTAAAATCCATCAACTATTTTAAAATGTTTGAACTACTTAACAATTGAATCAAATGAAAGGGGACCATATCCAAATGAAAACCTATTGACATGTTCCATTTTTACATTTAACAATTCAATTCATTTTATGAATAAATTGACAGATTTCCGTGTTAAGATACTTTAAAAAAAAATTCAAATTGTGATTATAATTCCTTTTATTCATCACAATATAACTAAAAAATAGTTAACTATTTTTTTTTCCGTTACATTATTTTTTTATATCTTTTGTCGCTTTATTCTATGCTTTTACTACTTTAGCGTAATTGAATAAGTATCTAAGTCATAGACTGTCGTCATATCATCTCCCCCTTTTCTTCAAAATATGTGAAAAATTATATATTGCCTAATTACCCAATTTAAATGTAAGTTTAGATGATATTGTGATGTGTAATAATAGAGGCTCACTTATTTATACAGGATAAATAACTTATCATAGATAAATTTATGTTTACTTAAATAGCTTGTTTCAAGTCTTAAATTTCTTAAATATACAAATCAATCACAATAAGTTTCTCATAAAAGTAATAAAACCTCCAAAACATTATGAAATAATAAAATGTTTTTATATAAACACTGCAGCTGATTGTTCCAAGAACATTTGAGGCTTTGCGGATGCGAAGGACGAAATTAACATTGGATCACGATTACGATCACACACACAAATCACCGAATCTAAACCCTTCACAGATTCTATAGGTATATTTTTCATGTTGAGTTCGCCCTTTTTTCTCTTTCCAAAATACTCAAAGAATTATACCAAGCATGGGAAAATCAATACAGGGAAAACTTTTCGGTACTATTCCATTAGACGGGTACCAGATAAAAATCGCGAAATTGCAGTGATATCTCATTCAAACTAATAAGTTTTAAATTCTTTGTAATTTCTGTAACAAATCGTAAATATTCAGACTTGGCGAAATATTTACGCATTATTTAAAGTAAACATTCCGGTTTGGCAGCAATTGGTACCAATCGCGTTTTTTTTTTTTTTTGACAACAACTTTTTGTGGACTGTGCCCTTCGTATTCACAACCCCTAATTTGTCCTTTTAGGTTGTCTCTAGAGTCTCTTGTCTCTTCCCTAGCGGTGAAGACACTAGATGAGAGATAGATTAGATTGGAGTTTGATAGGTTTGTTTGGAATTTCCGACTGACTATTTCTGCCACCATAAAGTGCTTATAGACAGAGAGCCGACTACAAGCTTAGGTACCTCATAGAATATCATTCTGAATTTTTGATAGAATATGGAGGAAAGTTAGTAGATTACTAATCCACTGGTCTGCCGTGGCAAAAATGGCTGAAACTAGTAAAAAATCGACTTTGAATGAGTTGAACTAAGTCTGATTACCAAATAATTTGCCAAAAAGTAAACACATTTTTTCGTCTGGTAACCCACAGCACTTACATTTCAATGAAGAAGGGCTCAGACGATTTCTGATCTCTGGTTGGGAAAACTTACACATTTTAAAAGTAAGCCGAATTGGCGACATCAGTTACGTCATAAGTGACGTAATATGTATTGCCAACTTGGCTCACTTTTATTAGATGCAAGTAGACTGTCACCAGATATCTGAATCGTCTGCAACCTTCGTAATTGAAAATTAAAGCGCGATGGATTATCACATAAAAAAGAATGCTCATTATTTGGCAAGTTATGGCATATTGTGCAATAGGATTAAATTCAACTCTTTCAAGGTCGATTTTCGTCTAGTTTCGGCCATTTTCGCCATTGCAGACCTGTGGATTCGTAATCTACTTACTTTTCTCCACATTCTACAAAAAATTCAGAATGATGTTCGATGAGGTATCTAAACTTGTAGTCGCCTCTCGGACTATTAACACAGCTAAATACGTCTCGTAATTTTGAGCATCTAGAAGAATACGAGGTCGGAATCTTCCTAGTGTAAACCCCTCTCTCCAACCACACTACATCAACGAGACGGTATTGAGTCCACGACAGATTTAATGTGTACCAGCCCCCATTAGGAACACACTGATCTTCGGCGGCGGTCGAGGATCGAACCCACAACCCTCCGATCACGAGCGCGATACTCTGACAACCAGGATAGCGGAGCCTTGGAGCTTGATAGGAGACGGGTCTCAATTTGGAGTCGAGTGCTCAAGTGTATCTGTATGTGACTTGTAAGCCATCATTAAATATATAGTAAACATTTAGATAGTCTAAGTATATAATTTATCTGAGTTCTGGAAAAACACGGTTAAATGTTTTCTCCTTAATCTTAATATTATCGGTTAATCGAGTTTATTTCTCGCGCAAAGGCTTCACGTGGGACATAATCAGTTAATCTGAATTTTTAAAAAGCAAGCCTTACATTTCATTGCTTGGTTTGGTTTTGGGTTTACTGGCACAAGAGCAACATCTAGGCTATACTGCGCCGAACATTTCATTGCATTTCTGTATTGAAAACTGTGACTATCGAGTAATTTTCACATTCTATAGTATACTTGACACCAACAGTTTCTGAAGGAAGTTCATGATTCAATTAGTCAATTTCGTTTTTATTTGCTAATTAAAGTGTTATAGTTTAAACACGTTGGCTTTATACCATATAATAATATAACCCTTAAAAACAGTTTAAAAAAAATCCTTTATATGCATTATCAGTTTTTATATTCATTAACACAGCGGCAATATCAAACATTTCTATCAGCAAAATGTGCAGCAAACTATGTTGCAAAATTTATTCATTAAAAATGAGCGTGAACGTCATCTAAATATCATTTATTTATCCTGATTGAAGTAATTTTAATATTTATTTATTTAAAAACATTTTGGCAACAGGAAAGAGTTTCAACAAGGGTCGGTTCAATTATTTTTTAATGCAATTGAATGACGGCAAGTTGGTTTATTGGTATTCCGTAAAAGCGATCTTTTAGTGATGGTAACAGCCCTAAAATTTGATAGAATGCATTGTCATCGACACCGAACCTATCTACCAAGTGTCAGCCCGATTGTATAACAGCAAGGGGGTTAATTAGGCCTCCGTAGATTCCGCTCCCATCAGCAAACAAATATGCAAAAGAGAAGTTAATATAAAGAAATTGAAAATAAAACTATTACGGCTCTTATTATGCAATGGTGTAAACGCGCTACCGTTTAAAGCGCTCAGATAAGCCACTTTTAAGTGGCACATCTTAAGTTCTTCACACTTAAGTTCCATCACATGGAACTTATTATACTGGGCTACGGCAGGAATTAGTCTCTTCCTCTAGTCACAGCAATGGTCCAGTATAATAAGCTCCATATGAATGCATGTATTACCTAGTATACATGTGTCAGACGGACAGCTTTGCTATTCTCCTAGTTCTAACTATTTCAGATGATTTTAATATAGGTTTTAAAAATACAAACTTAAAGCTAGCCTAATCATTGATATAGATAAATAACTGGATAGACTGCTTAACGCTGGGAAAATGAAGTCGTTGCCAGATGTCATTGGTGGGATAAAAAAAAAATTTGAATTTCCGAGGATTGAAAATTAAATGTTGGGTTGTACACAGCTGAAATGTCAATAGTAGACCTTAATTAGTAATAATGTGCAAAAAAATATATACTCTAGCACTTTACAAGGTTTTTCGCATTCCCATCCAACTATAAAACTGAACTGTAATTGGTTAATCATTCCACCAGCGTCATCAACCACCGGCGCGTTTTTCTCCTTGCATTGACATCAGAGCAGTCTATCCAGTTGTTTATCTATATCGATAAACCTAATAAAGGTACCGAGGCTAGGTGTAAATGTAATACAGGGAATTCTGATATTTATCTCGCTAAAGTAGTGGTGCTTTGTTAGTTCAGATAATTCCAGACTGAATCACATCTCCGATCAGGGAAGGCTGATCAGGACTAGTAAACTTAAGGAGAACGGAGCTGGCTTTTTTAAAGTTATTTGCTGAATGCTGACCACTGAAGAGACACACGCGGCTTCGTATTTAAATGTCATATAAATCACCAGTATGTCATTCGGTAGGTAGCATGATATTGGTTTAAGAGAAAAAGTATGGTATGCACAACAAGGGATAGCCACAACAAATTATCAAAATAATTTATAATTTTAATTATCTATCTTCAATGTTGTTTAAAAATATTCCTTGTAGAAGCAAGACCTATTAAAAGTTTACTCACCATAATAGGAAATAATTTGTTCCAGAAATTTAGAAATTAGTTTGTGTAAGTTAAACATAATATAGTCAACAAAATTACTCTTCGAGTAAAGATTCCATACTCAAACAACTTTTAATAACCTCGAACTTAAACGAGCAAAAGCTTAACTAAGCGAAGATAAAACAATGATTAATTTAGAGCTGTGTGCATTTTAGTGTATACAATCTATTTGCTAATTTAGTAATGGGAAACAATGAAGTTTTAGTAGCACAATTAGGTGCATTATCATTATTTTATAGTTATCATTTATTGACGGATTATAAAGAGAACAAAGTATAAATGTGAACTGTTAACTTTAATATACATATATTAACTTATTTTGTCCTCTCAAAATGTGTTGATTCACTTGAGAATTGAATAATTAAGACCTATTATTAATGGGAATTGATTCTATATCATTTCAATACTAAAATCATAAATTTTTTACTTAAATAGAAGAATGAATAATAATAAATATTATTTAGAATACCAACTTAAATAGAATATTAAAATGGCGATATTAAACAAAAACAACTTTAACTTCTTGGTTTATCTAAATGTATTACGAAAACGTGGAAGCTTTTTTATTTTGATATAGGTATTTATGTGATTATTTAAATTAAGCTTTTCTCAAACTTCAATTAAACGTAATAGTATTTAGTACTATATGAAATAATTGTTTCCTTTTCCAACATACATACAGGTTTTCTCTTTTTCAAGAAGCAAATGAGATACAGTTTTCATCACCAATACCTTTCGGAAGTCTAATCCCCTGATATTTTAATTTCACGATACCGTTCGGAAAGGCCATAGTGTAACTTTTGCTTCAGTGATAAAGTTTGACTCCGCGGAACACTCGCCCTGAGATGTCTCCTTACCTACCGCCTTTCCACCCATCTTTGCTTGCCTTAGAAATAAAGAAATGTTTGATACATCCTCAATCAAGTGATTTGGAATTCCTTGACACGTTGAGTGCCTCGTCAGCCATCGGTGGCTGACAGTATAAAATATGATATAAAACTAAAAAAATTACATTGTTTTAAGTGATTACTGAAAATTTACTTAAAGTTTATTTGCTATTAGAGTAAAGCCTTAACACGCCGAGTGCCACGTCAGCCATCGGTGGCTGACATTGATCTTTCCGTTTAGGCCGCGTCAACCATCGGTGGCTGACAGTACTCTGTTGTTTTTCCCACACCTATAATTTGACATAGTGCCTTTCTTAATACTTTTTAGTTTGGTTTGTTTTTGGGTTTACTGGCGCAAGAGCAACATCTAGGCTATACTGCGCCGAAACCATAAAAGCATTAACAATAAACGTTATTTAAAGAAATGATTATAAAAACATTTCAATTAATACATTAAATGATGAAGTAAAATCTAATTTCTTGTAAGAACTTAAAAAGATTTACATGAGGGGATGAACTTAAAAGCGAGGACAATGAAGGATGATATGAATTAAAAAGGCGTTGCCTTGTCGGATTAAAAGAAGGACACTGAGATAAAATATGTAAAACAGAAAAAACAACTCCACAGGAATTACATGTGGGGACATCATCTGCTAGCAGAAGATGCACATGGGTAAAACGAGTGTGGCCTATTCTAAGACGTGTAAAGCCCTTATCACATGGCAAAAATTTCGGCCAACCCAACTCTCAATCCAACCGTATGTCCAACTTGAAACCAGTTTTTGAGCTCCGCGAGTTGGCGTAGGGTTGCCATAGTTGGGTGAAGAGTTGATAGTAATTTCTATCTTCCGACCGCCATAAATATAACTTTATGCTCATGTTTGGCACAAATTTATGCCTACTAGAGTTGATTTATTTTCCAGGGCCGTACCAAGGATTTTTTTTTTTTCGGGAGGGATACGCGCACCCATACTCCGAAACTATCTGTAATAATGTTTTATAAAATAATTGTTGATAATACTCTTAGATTAAATACCCTTATTTAATTAATTCAATAAATATTAACTTATTAATTATACAGTGCTATTGATCTACGTTTTTCTTAGTAGATAGAAAGAATCTAAATTTTATGAACTTTCATTTAAAGTATTGTAAAGATTTTTTTTCCCGAGGTATTTATAAGTATTTTTAAGGTTTCTTTTCTGAGGAATTTATAAGTATTTTAGAGGTATTCTATTAAGTGGAAGTCCTAGTAAAGATCATTCTCTCTACTCGCTATGTTGCAATCCCCGGGCCGGTCAGAATTTGTGAAAAATGTGCCAGTCTTCTTCGGAAGATTTTTTTTAAGTATTTAAATTTGTTTTCAATATAACTAAGTGCTTTACTTAACATTTAAGGTTAAGTATATATTATTATTCCAGCTGTTATTTTTTAATAAACGTGATAGTTATATAAGGATGGATGGATATTCTATATTTTACAGTTTATTTTTTTATTATTATCATTAAATCAACTACCATTTGTTTATGGAAACCAAGTTCACTCAAAAAGGATATAAATAGTACAGAAAAGAGAATAATTGTTATAATTATTTATAATAATTATTAAAATTTGATCAATAATAATATTGAAAATTTGCGTCGGCATGAATCTAAAATCACAGGCCCGATTTTATGTCCCAGTACGCCCCTGCTTCTAACCCAGTGCATTTAGAAACTACTTAGTAATGAAACATTGAGATTTGGTGAGAAGGTACGAAAATGATTACTTAATGAAAGGTCATAAATTGTTTTAATTTAATGCCTATCTATTATAAACGAAAATTAAAATAGCAAAAGACAAAACCAGGTGGAGTTGCTATATATGCATTGCCGTAAGGATTTCAAATATAAGATAAAATATATTATACGCTATTTTCGAGTTTTTAATTTATGTCAATTCATTAAGAGATCATTTTCGTACCAACTCTCAAGGTTTTATAGAAAATAGTATCTAAATGCACCGAGCTAGAAGGTTGTAACTAGGGATGGAACGGATATCCGGCAAATATCCGATATCCGGCATATCCGGCTGATTTTTCAATATCCGAAAGACCGTCGGATATCCGATTTTAAATACCGGACATCCGATAATTTCATTCGGATATCCGGCTATATATCCGGCCACCAGGTATCCACAAGAAATAATTTTTTGCAAAAAATAATTATCTTTTTCGGACAAAGTGGACACCGCATCCTACACTTTTTTTTTCTAATTTTTTTTTTCTTGGACATATACTGCAGTCAAGTTAGAAAACGAAAAAGTTCCTTCGTGAGAACTATGCTTTCGCATATCCCTAACTTCAGAGATGAGCTAGAAGATGCAGGTGTATTTACATAGTTTCAATTCACAGAAAGATGCGCCGTATTATTGGCGCCGAGTTGATAAGCATAAACCATTCCTCCAATCTTTTTCCATACACATCCTTCATACGTGTTTTGCAATATGTTCTTTTCATTCCAAGTTTATGATCTGATTAATTCCAGATGCTATATTTGAATGCTTCTCCGTAAAACACGAACCGAAATACTAATAAATAATACTTTTTTATACAACTTGTTAAGAGTTTTAGTTATTCTCACTTTCTCCTTTTTTTCTGACATTTGCTAGCGAGTAAAAAGCAATAAATAGCCAATGCGCACTCCTCAATGCTTTTTTTTTTTTTTTTGCTCTATAGACGATAATATCCTACCCCTTTATGCTGGGAATGGTATGGTCTAATTTTTGATTTTTCATTGGCAGAAGTTGAAAGCTGGTATATTTTTTCTGACGTAAAATGAAGTATTGTAATGTTTAGGTCTTTAACGCAGCGCCACAATGTGGAAATATATTTAGCTCTCTAGAATGTCTTGAATCATAATTTTCTCCAATTACAATCCAATTTATAATTTTTAATAATGGCTCATTTAAAATCACCCATTTGGAAGTATTTTAAAATTAACGGAAATGACGAAAGCAAAGCCCTATGTGTTACTTGCTCCACAGAATCGTTTAAAAAATATATTGTGCGCGGCAAAAGCCCAAAATCCTTTTCCACAAAACCCTTACGGAACCATTTAATGAATGAGCATAAGGAAATTCACCGAAGGTTAAAAGACTCACTAAAAGCATCAAATATTGATGAACAAGAAAAAACAATTCATCAAAACAAGAAATTAACGTAGACAACATTGGAATCGACATTATTTGTACCAAAATTGTGGAGTTTAGGTGATCCTAAAGCAAAAGCCTTAACCACAAAAATATGTAAGCACTAATTTTGTTTGTTTATATTAAATATATATTTTAAATATGGTATAGCATAATGTTGATGAATTTTGGGTTCGAAATTTTTTAAGTTTATATTTAAAGATGGAATATTCCGATAGATCCAATTTAATCTTTAATCTTAATTTGATCTTTAAATCCGTAATGTTTTAGGTGCATTACAAAAAAATAGACTTCAATTACATAAAATATTTCAAATAAATCTTTTGTTATTAACAAATGCATCCGGTATAATTTTGTAATCATTTATCAATTATAAACAATGCATGAAGTAAATTGAAAGTAGCATATATTGCATATAGCATATATTATTAAGTATTGCATATATTTTAATCAAATTAAAAAATTCTTATTAAATTTGTTGTCAGTTTTATTAAGTATTTTTTAACACATTTGTCTTAATAAACTAGAAATAAATATCATTAGTTAATGGAATTCCATTGTTTTATTATTTTGACTTCAGAACAATTGCTGTGTGTTTTTCGGGTAAAAGCAATATAGGATATTTATGCAGACTTGAGGAAGATTATCTTATGTTTGCATTACATGATACAAGGTAAGAAGAAGTTGAGTAACAATTTACAAACGTATTTCTGAAATATTTTCATCACATTGCAAAATGTTTGGTACAATTTTAAGTAACACACAAACAAAATGGTGATGAAGTTTCAAAATTGTTCAGCAAGTGTAGGTATTGGCATCACTAAAACATCGTTTCATCAACTAAAGTTTAAATAAAAAAAATTTAACTCAGTGGGGCGATAGCCCGTGTGGACCAAGGCCTGCTGGGCCCAGCTCAGCTTTCTTGACTGTGGCATTTGTGTGTCACATAGCAGACGGTCATTCTGACGCAGAACCCCAGTGTTTAGTTCCCAAGCATGCATGATCCTCCTCAGTTTATTTCTTTCAGGTATAAACAGCAAAGTCAACCTTTCCCAGTCCGCGAATCAAATCATGGACCTGTGGCATGCAGTGCGGTGCGCTAACCACTAATTATAATTTACTTGATACTTCATATCATGACCATTTTTTTCGTATATAGCATATCGTATAACTATCGTTTTTAGTATATAGACCAAATATCCGGCCGGATATCCGGTGAAATCCGTTTCGGATATCCGTATCCGGTAGACATGGTACCCCGGATATCCGAAATCCGGTATCCGGCAAAACTCACATCCGTTCCATCCCTAGTTGTAACATAGCGAGAATAGGGAATATGATCCTTACTAGGAATTCCCTCTTAAGGTATATTTACCTACTAAATAGTGCAGAAAAAACCTCATATAGGTTTTCCATAATACATTTGCCCCAAGATTTTTTTTTATAGATACATGGATATGTTTAAAGTTTCTTTTCAGAGCTATTTATAGGTATTTTAGAGGTATACGATTAATTTCTACCTGCTTAATGCAGTATAAAACCTCATACAGTTTTCCGCAATACCTCTGTCCCAAGGTGTTTTACATGTATTTTCGAAAATTACCTTTAAGCAGGGTTGACATGGTTTAAATCAAGTTTTTTTTAAAGAATAATTAAAATTGTATTTTTTTTTTATAATTACTTTTTTAATTATTTGTAAATAACTTCTACTTTTAACCAAAAGTTTTCCATTCCAAAGATATGTTTTTTAAAAGGAATTTATGGAAAATGTAACAGTTATAGAATAAAGGTGAATGCAGAAAAAAAAAATTATATTGTATTGAAGGAAGTTTAAGTAACTCTTACTGAAAAAGCAACTACAGCAAATTTTGAGAGAATTTTTTTCTTCTTTTGGAGCTGTACAATTGTTTCATAACAGACTGGGCTTAGAAAAAGCAGCTAACTGATTTTTTGGTTCAAAATGTTAAAATCCTAAATTTGGGGCATTTTTTAATGGGCATACAGAATCTAGTTTTCTATCATTTTTAAGAAAATCAGTAAATGAAATACCTACATTCTTGATGTTTTGGTGAATGAAAAATTATACGAATACTATATAGATAGAATGAGTTAAAATCTATTTTAAAATAAATCTTGTAATTAATGACTGTTGAAAAGTAAGTTCTATAATAATCTAATTGATATGTTTTATAATTGTTCAAAATTATTAATTTAATTTAAATCATAGGCTGCATTTTAAATTTGTTTCTAACATAGAGGTTTTGTGTTTTAACAACTTATTTCTAAACATTAAAAATATATTTTTGAACAATTTATCACCATATACTGATGAATGTAAGAGCAATAGTCCATGTATTATGTAGTAAATAAATACCATTGTATTATACTGTATACATTGAATTTAAAAAATATTTTTAAATAAAATATATGATTTGAATGGCCACATAAGTAGCAACAATTGTTTATTTACTTAGTTTAAATTATTTTCAGAAAGAATATCAATTGTTATTTGAACATTTTTTATTCTAGTTAATATCAAATTTTATTTATAAATATGTATACATGTAATTAGAAAAGGATTAAAAAAAAAAAAGATTCTACCAAAAAAAGTGACTTTTTCCCAACCCTGCATTTAAGTGAACATAAGTTTTTTTCCTGCGATTTTTTTTTATAGAAACCTTAAAAGGTTTCTTTAGAAATCCAACAAGAGAACATTTTTACATTTTAAAACTGTTGAGCTAGTCATTTTTGAACATTTACTGAAATTTTTAAATCATTGAAATATAAATTTAGAACCAAATAAATCATTTTGCTTTATATATGTTATTTTTTAAAAAAAGATGTACAACGTACAAATTTTATGCTTCTTTCCCTTCGAAGTTTAAGTAAAAAAAGTGACAGAATTTTAAAAACTACATATTTACTATTCTCAATATCTGTTCTAAAATTCCTATTATAACTTTATTTGAGCAAAACAAAACTTTTAACAATTTATACAGAGTAACTGCATTTTCTGAACAAGAATTTCTGTTAGGAGATCATTTATGTAAAGTTCCCACAGCAAATGTCTGAACGTGTACAAGTTATGTCACTGGCACAAGTGACAAGTGTGGAGTACATTGCTTTTCATTGACTAAAAGCAAAACCACTCTTGGAAACGGGTTTATGTCCAAGCAAATAGCATGATCCTGAAATGAGAAATAAATATTACATTCTATGTACTGTGCTGTAACACATATAATATTAATTTATTTACCGCAGAAATTACAGACTTACGCTAAGAACAGGAAATAAGCTGTGGTTGCCCCGCTGATGGTTGAAAATATTTTTCCAAATGATATTTGGTATAAAATAGCTTTATATTTACAATTTATAAAGTCTGTATGGTAAACAGTTTCTGGATTATTTTAAATTAAACATCAAGGAGCGGTGAACCTTGTTGGGTCAAACCACGTCAGATCAAACAAAATAATGGAAAAAGTTCACCCACAGTCTCAGATTTTCCCCAAATTTTGTATAATAGAATTATTGGCTAGGATAGCCACAAATCTCAATTTTGAAGGCTTCATGATTTTTAATTACTGAGAAATTAATTATTGTATCTTAAATTTTCCGCGAGATGCACCATTTTTTTTCTGAATTTCTTAAATAACTCATTACCTGTACAAGTTACTGAAGTGAAAGTTTGTTTCTAGGTGTAACTTTTTAAGCTGATTTCAAAAATGCAATCAGAAATTGTGTGGCTTCTATAGTTTTTGCCTATAGTTTCTATAGTTTGTGAAAAGAAAAATATTCAGTTTATAGTTGTTCATTGTGAAAGTTCAATAATTTTCTTCTCAGCTCTGAGACAGAAAGCCAAGATGAATTTTTTTCTGGAAGTAGTGGTATACCATCTTTACAACATATAAAAATTTAAAACATGTGCTCCTGATCAAACACGTGGAAAAAAATTCTTGATTTTTTTTGCAAAACAATGTTTAATGCAAAAACTATAGAAGATACACAATTTGTGATTGCTTTTTTGAAATCAGCTTAAAAAGTTACCCCTAGGAACAAACTGTCATTCAATAACTTGTACAGGTAAGGAGTTATTTATTTTTAATTTTTCTCTTACATATGAAGGCATTGTGTATCACTCATAGATATCAATATAGAATATATCCTTTATTTTTAAAGAATTTTACTTGCAGTAGTCCCAATGTCAACCCTACAATATTTTTAATATGTAGAGTAGACTTTCAATTTTATAGTACATTAAATCATGAAATATAAAATTACATCAACTTATATTGGTTTTTGAGGGATTTATTTAACGCTATGCATCTTAATACAAATTAATTTATAGACATCTGGTATAAAGTAGATTTTGTTTTAATTTGGTATATTAAAAATATTACTAAAAGAAATATAACTGAATAAATTGTTAAAACATTAGCATTTGCTGTGTGCACAAAATTTAAAATATTTATATACTTTACACGTACTGCTAACTTTAAGAAAAGATTAGGAAAAACAACAAACTACTTGTATACAAACTATAAAATATTTTTGTCCGTTAACGCAGTGCAATCTTTTCTTTACAGTAGCAAAACCAAATGTTTTATACAACATTTATTACATAATTAAACTACTCTTTAAAAAATAATCGTTTTTACATCTAGCACAGATCTTTTATTGAATAATTAAAGAAAATAAAACATTAAAAAATACAAAATTTAAAAGAAAGTTGGTAAAGAAAATATCAAAACACATGGCGCATAATAAACTAGCCAGGCTTGGCTACTTGGCGCGATATTGTTCCCGATACGTATCGGAAGCTAGTTTATACAATTTCTGTAATTGAAAAAAATTTAAGTGCAGATGAGAGTTTAAAAATTTCAGTTGATATACTTTTTAATCAATTCACAAATATTACAATGAGAAAAGTTTTAAAATAAATAATTTCAACTTACCTACGGTGAAGAAAATGGAGTGCTTCGGAAACAAGTCGCCATCTTTGTTATGATGACTGTGCAATCGGGGCCGCAGCGGAGCTATGCGAAAGCAGTCATCTGATTGGTTCAGACGCAAAGTTGGGCTAAGGTTGGGCCAACGCTGTCGATTCGAAACGACGACGTTGGGTGTAATTTCCCCAACGCCAACTTCCGTAGCACACGGCAGATTACACCCAATTTTCCAGGTTTAGGTTGGAGATACGGTTGCGTTGGAGGTTGGGTTGGCGAAGCGGTTATCGTGTGATATGGGCTTAAGAAGCACTTCCCTTTTCCGGGATTGCTGTATGGGGGCAAATCCGGATATCAGGGGCTGAAACGAACGCAGCTTGTTAGCCGTCTGTGCATCCCACATGGCCTGCCAAGTGAGAGACAGAGCAGTGTCACAAGCTTTTATTGCGTCGTCAGGGCAGAGCCAAATGCTCCTAGGTCCACTTGCAGATCGAGCAATTGAGTCGGCACATTCGTTACCCATGATTCTCACATGACCTGGGATCCAACAAAAAATAACTTTAAAACCACTCTCTAAAAGTAAAATGTGTGTTTTTAAAATGTCTAAGATAAAAGGATGGGTCTGGCTCAGTGGATTATTTAAGGCATCCAAACAGCTCTTCGAATCTGTATAAACAATCCACTGACCGTGTTCTTGCTTTAGGATGTATCGTAAAGCCAAGAGTATAGTCACAGACTCAGCTGAAAAGACAGAGCTGCTACTGTGTAGTTCGCGAGACATGGTTGGTTGGTTGGTTGTATTCAGATTATCTGGCGCCGTCAGCAACACGAGGGCTATAATGCGCAGAAACATTCGTCATTATACAAGCCAACTTACATTTACAAACACCCATGCCAACACGGGACTCGAACCCGTTCGCGAGACATGATGTTATTGTCATAAACTGCAGCAGCTCTGACATGCCCCTGGCTTTTCGACCCATCAGTATAAATTGGTTTAAAATGAGAAAAATTAGTCCTAAGGTAATGAAAAAGAGTAGTAAAAACAATGTCAGGGGTATCGCATTTTTTAAAATTATTTAAAATGTTTAAAACTATGATATTATGATGATGCCAAGGTGGTACATTAACACGTTCACGCCGGCGCGTACTACCGGTGGCCCGCACTAGACTGTCTCATCGGGCGGCGAATACCACCGGTGCTACGATGAGACAGTCTAGTGCGGGCCACCGGTGGTAAGCGCCGGAGTGAACGTGTTAAAAATGACAGGACGAACTTTGAAGTTGTCCAAACTACGAGATGAAAGGGTTTGATGTATTCGCAATGAAAATGATGGGATGCAGGATGGACGAGCATTAAAAAGTCTTGTATGAGATGGATTATAAATATTATGAGAGAGAGGATGGCGTTAATGACTTTTGATTTTATAATAAAATTTTAAAGACAGCTTGTATCGTCTCAGTTTCAAAGGTCGTTCCAGACATGTGTTAAGTACACTTGGAATTGGTGATGTACGGAAGGCTCCTGACGCGATTCTGACACCTTGGTGGTGAACAGGGTCAAGGTGCATCAACGCCGATTTTCTGGCGGATTCGTACACCACAGACCCATAATCAAGTTTGGAACTAACAAGGCATCTGTATATTCGTAGCATGGAGGTAGTATCAGCACCCCAGGAAGTGTTAGAAAGCACCTTCAGAAGGTTCAGAGCTTTAGTGCACTTTATTCTGAGATGTTTTATATGAGGCAAGAACGATGAGCTTCGGATCGAAAATGACCCCAAGAAACTTCGTTTCTGATACAACAGGTATCTGAGCCCCGTTTAAAAAAAGCTCAGGGTCGTTATGAAGCTCACGTTTCCTGCAAAAGTGCATGGCCACGGTCTTTTGCACATTGAATGCAAAGCCATTCTGATTGGCCCTGTCTGAAATCCTTCTGATGGTAATTTGAATCTGTCTCTCAATAAGAGACATATTAATTGAAGCGCACGATATTTGAAAGTCGTCGACGAAAAGCGAACCACACACTGCAGGTGGTAGGCAGGTCATAATGTCGTTAACTTTGACGATAAACAGTGCGCAGCTCAATACACTTCCCTGGGGAACGCCTTGCTCCTGAATAAACTCATCTGATAAGATAGAGTTGACGCGTACTTGGAAGACTCTTCGAAAAAGGAAATTCTTAATAAAGAGTGATAAATTTCCTCTGAGACCCATATTATGTAGGTCTCTGAGGATACCATATCTCCAAGTACGGTCATAGGCTTTCTCCATGTCGAAAAATTCAGACACCAAATGGTTCCGCTTGACAAATGCCTCCCGAATGGATGTTTCAAGGAGGAGCAGGTTGTCAAGTGTACTGCGTTCATGACGGAAACCACTTTGAAACCGAGAGAGACAACTGTTATCTTCCAAATAAAAAAGGAGGCGAGCGTTGACTAATTTTTCAAGTAACTTGTACATGCAACTAGTCAATGCTATAGGCCTGTAGCTGGAAGGACTCTTAGGGTCTTTACCTG
Source organism: Linyphia triangularis (assembly GCA_963978545.1). NCBI lineage: Eukaryota > Metazoa > Arthropoda > Arachnida > Araneae > Linyphiidae > Linyphia > Linyphia triangularis. Next base: position 32,256,179 of record OZ021722.1, read on the forward strand.
GCTTGACTATTGGAATCACAAGAGCACGTTGCCATGCTGACGGAAATTTATTTTCCCGCCAGATCCTATTGTACAGCTTGAGAATAAATTTCAGTTGGAAAGGCTGGAGATGTTTCAGCATACTATAATGGATTTCGTCGTGACCAACAGCCGAGCCGCGAGTGTTGGAAAGAGATCGCATCAGCTCGGCCATGGTAAAATCAGCATTATAGTTTTCCAACGCGGTAGATGTAAAATTCAATTTAGTCTTCTCAGCTTTGTGTTTAATAGAGGCAAACGGCTCTTGGTAATTCGAATCTCTATATATATAAGGCAAAGCCCTCACTCACTCACTCACTCACTCACTGACTCACTGACTCACTCATCACTAATTCTCCCACTTCCCACATAGTCACAACTCTGAAAATCGGCACAAATATCAACAATGGTAAAAATAGAAAAAGTAAACTATTCCGATCTCGATTAACACACTTTAAGGGGTCGAAAAGGGGTCAAACGTTCCAAACGGGGGACATTCGAAAATCCTACTTCCCACATAGTCACAACTCTGAAAATCGGCACAAATATCAACAATGGTAAAAATAGAAAAAGTAAACTATTCCGATCTCGATTAACACACTTTAAGGGGTCGAAAAGGGGTCAAACGTTCCAAACGGGGGACATTCGAAAATCCTACTTCCCACATAGTCACAACTCTGAAAATCGGCACAAATATCAACAATGGTAAAAATAGAAAAAGTAAACTATTCCGATCTCGATTAACACACTTTAAGGGGTCGAAAAGGGGTCAAACGTTCCAAACGGGGGACATTCGAAAATCCTACTTCCCACATAGTCACAACTCTGAAAATCGGCACAAATATCAACAATGGTAAAAATAGAAAAAGTAAACTATTCCGATCTCGATTAACACACTTTAAGGGGTCGAAAAGGGGTCAAACGTTCCAAACGGGGGACATTCGAAAATCCTACTTCCCACATAGTCACAACTCTAAAAATCGGCACAAATATCAACAATGGTAAAAATAGAAAAAGTAAACTATTCCGATCTCGATTAACACACTTTAAGGGGTCGAAAAGGGGTCAAACGTTCCAAACGGGGGACATTCGAAAATCCTACTTCCCACATAGTCACAACTCTGAAAATCGGCACAAATATCAACAATGGTAAAAATAGAAAAAGTAAACTATTCCGATCTCGATTAACACACTTTAAGGGGTCGAAAAGGGGTCAAACGTTCCAAACGGGGGACATTCGAAAATCCTACTTCCCACATAGTCACAACGCTGAAAATCGGCACAAATATCAACAATGGTAAAAATAGAAAAAGTAAACTATTCCGATCTCGATTAACACACTTTAAGGGGTCGAAAAGGGGTCAAACGTTCCAAACGGGGGACATTCGAAAATCCTACTTCCCACATAGTCACAACTCTGAAAATCGGCACAAATATCAACAATGGTAAAAATAGAAAAAGTAAACTATTCCGATCTCGATTAACACACTTTAAGGGGTCGAAAAGGGGTCAAACGTTCCAAACGGGGGACATTCGAAAATCCTACTTCCCACATAGTCACAACGCTGAAAATCGGCACAAATATCAACAATGGTAAAAATAGAAAAAGTAAACTATTCCGATCTCGATTAACACACTTTAAGGGGTCGAAAAGGGGTCAAACGTTCCAAACGGGGGACATTCAAAAATCCTACTTCCCACATAGTCACAACTCTGAAAATCGGCACAAATATCAACAATGGTAAAAATAGAAAAAGTAAACTATTCCGATCTCGATTAACACACTTTAAGGGGTCGAAAAGGGGTTAAACGTTCCAAACGGGGGACATTCGAAAATCCTACTTCCCACATAGTCACAACTCTGAAAATCGGCACAAATATCAACAATGGTAAAAATAGAAAAAGTAAACTATTCCGATCTCGATTAACCCACTTTAAGGGGTCGAAAAGGGGTTAAACGTTCCAAACGGGGGACATTCGAAAATCCTACTTCCCACATAGTCACAACTCTGAAAATCGGCACAAATATCAACAATGGTAAAAATAGAAAAAGTAAACTATTCCGATCTCGATTAACACACTTTAAGTGGTCGAAAAGGGGTTAAATGTTCCAAACGAGGGATATCCGAATGTTCCTCTTCCAATGTAGTCATTTTTCTGATATTTTTTTGCAAATGTTAAAAAAATAAGTCATTCCAATATCGATTAACGAATTTTTAAGGGATGAAAAGACGACGCAACATTGAAACTATACGAGGATTAACTTAATGTCTAATTAACTTAATTCCAATACAGCTACTACTTTGAAATTTAGAACTAAGAGCAAAGATAAACACAATAAACTATTCCAGTTTACTATTCACAATTATAAAGTTCGTTTAAAATGTCAACAAAGGAAAGTTCCTATTTTGATAAATCAATTTGTCGGGATCGAAAAGGGAGCAAACGTCTGAAGTGTAGAATACATGAATGTCTTTTGATCGCTAAAATGCTAATGGTAAAATTTCGTAGCGCAGCACGGGTATTCAGCTAGTTACTAGATATTTTAGCAAAGGAATCAGCCAGAGTGTCAGCAATACCTTTAGGGTCTGAAATAATTCCTAGATTAGTCTCTAAGATAGAAGTAGAGTGTCTAGGATATTGGCACTTGATTTTACTAACTTTATTCCAGACCCTTTTAGAAGAGGTATTGGATGTTATGGTGCTGACATAAAGCATCCAAGAATCCTTCTGGTTACACCGGCGGATCCTACGAGCTTCAGCTCGAGCGCATTTAAAAGCTATAAGTTTGGCTTCAATGGGGTATCGGCGAAAGATACCCCAGGCCTTCCTCTGCTTTTTGTGAGCAATTATACATTCGTCGTTCCACCACGGTTTTGGTATTTTCTGTAGATTGGTAGATGTCACCGCTATGGAAAAGCGAGCAGCTTCAAAGATGGCCTGGGTGACAGAATTTACTGCATCATCGATGTCATCTTGGTTCAACATCTCGTCTGAAAAATGGACGACGGAAGAAAACTGTTCCCAATCTGCTGATTCTATTTTGAAACGAGGTATACAAACAGAGGGAACAGCATCGACTCCTAACATCTCCAGTCGGATAGGGAAATGATCACTATGGTAAGGATCCCGTCCGACATGAAAAGACCATAGATGTAGGAGAGATGGTGAACACAAGGTAAGATCGATGGCGTGAAATGTCCTCGATGGGGTGTGGAAATGTGTGGGTTACCCGTTATTAAATACATAAAGATTATAGTCGTCTAATAACTTTTCAACTTGTCTTCCACGTTGATTTATGTCTATGTTATGTTATGCCAAAGAGGACTGTGACCATTGAAATCCCCCATTAAAATAATAGGGGGTGGAAGCTGGTCACAAAGCCTGTCTAATTCTGATTGTCGTATGTTACGATTAGGGGGGAGATAGATTAAGCAAACTGTTACTAATATATTTTTCACGGTGGCTCAAACGGCAACAGCTTGTAAGGTGGTCGTGAGCGATAGCGGGGTGGATGGACTGCTATTAGATGTGAATATAGCAACACCACCGCTAGCTCTGTCGCGGTTGAGGTAGTCCTTACGTAGAGGATTATACCCCCTAACAAGAGAGCTCTGGAGAGGCTTCAAGAGCGTCTCCTGCAAGCAGAAACAGACAGGTTTGTATAAATCTACAAGATGTTTTATATCTAGCGAATTGTGGTGGAAACCGCGACAGTTCCAAGATAACATATTGAATGTTACTTGGAAGAATTGCCGATCCGCCGGTCTAGTGACTTGCTCCTCGGATGAAGAGCAGGGGTCTCGAGGCCTGGGTCGACCTCCATGTTACCTGGCTTCAGACCCGAGATGACATCGGTTTCATCATCAGTGGATGTTTCCGATGATTCCGATTTCTCTTTCTTTGTTTTTACTTTTTGTTGTTTATTTGACTGGATTTTTTATTGTATTTTGGTTTTTAGAGCTTCTCCGGGTTTACTGGTTTGTTTAGTTTCAGATTAATTTTTGTTTTTTATAGGTTTTACAGTAGTTTTGGGGGACTTTTATTAGAATTCGAATTTCTGGGAATTGGGATTGTCTGAGATGAAGAGGTACTGTGCTTGACGAGCGGGGAAAAACATTTAAGCAGTTGTTCGGGTGACATTTGAGAATTAGGTACATGAATATCTGTTTGTGTGGCTATTGATTTTACTTGTGTTGATTTGGGGGCAATTGCTTTGGCTATTGTTTTGGCCATAGAGTTTTCAATTGTGGTTTCATAAATAGTTCGGGCTTACGGATATGAGTTGTTACTGTGGGTTTTTATTTCTTTAATTTTCTTTTCTTTATCATATGTAGGGCTATTTCTGGAAAACGATGGATGGTTTCCAGAGCAGTTTACGCAGGTGGGCTCTGCTTGGCAGCCTTCGCTTTGGTGTTCAGTGCTGCCGCACACTGCGCAAACTTCGTGGTCACTCCTACATGTGTTTCTGGAAACCCCGAACTTTTGGCATTTAAAGCATCACAATGGGTTGGGAATATATGGTTGAACTGGGCAACATAGATATCCTGCTGTAATTTTGCTGGGTAAGGTTGGGGAGTTGAAGGTCAAAATGATATGCTTGGTCTTTATTATGTTGCCATCCCTTTTGATAGTGATTCGGCGTACATTTGTTAACCCTTGTTGAGAAAGTTCTTTCAGAATTTCGGTATCTTCAACGTGTTGAAGATCCGATTCTTAAATGACGCCTTGGGATGAGTTCAGACCTTTATGTGGTGTTACGTTGATTTTGATGTTTCCCATTGTCGATGCTGCTAGTAAGTATGGCGATTGTCTTGAGTCTTTTGTTTGAATAAGAAAGTCACCCAATTTTAGCTTTATGTTTTTTGGCTCGTTGCCACAGATACCCTTTATGACCTTTTGGATGAAAAATGGGGACATTTTTCCCAATTCACCGGATTCGGATTGAACAACTAAGAAAGTGGGTTCATTCAGTTGAGAAGCTTGTTTTTTGGTATTACATCACTGTCAACCTCTATTGTACGTTTAGCAGATTTAGTTGGATTTTGGGGATTTGAACCTCCCGTCGGGCTTAAAGAAAGAGGAGATTTAATTTCCATAAGTTTTTTTTTAATTTTATTCGGGCACTAGAGTCCCACCCACCATGGAGTCCGCAACTTCGGGGTTAGTGAATACAGGCAAGCAACTAAAATAATGAAAAGAAAAAAATCACAACTAAAAAGTTACACACGGTAAGTCACTAACGGGTTATCCAGTGCCTATACGCGACCGACTCGTCCCTGTAGAAGTCTCCACCCTTAACGAGATTCCCAGCAAACGAGCCGGACGCTTGATCCCTAGCCGCCGACGAAGTCGAACGACCAGCCGATTGATACACATGGGACCAATGTGTGCCTCCCGTTTATCTGAAGCAAGAGCCAAAGTAGTGTATTGAGACAGTATGTCGCCCCTCAACTACCAGGATCCCCCTTTCCAGAGACACGGGTCTCCACGCACGGCAAACACGTGGGTGATTTAATCCCCAAGAGGAGCTGATGACAACAGAGCGGCACAAAGCTTCTCAAGGGGAGCCCTCACTTCTGAAGAGGTAACCACAACGAGGGAAGAAAGAAGTCAAACGATAAATACAAAATCTAAACGAGAAGGTAAAACAGAAGAACGGATAGATCACTGGGGCACCCCGGGGCTTAATACTTTTTTAAGTACAGGAATGGTAGTTTGTTTCAGAGTTGTTTTCAGATTATCTGGCGCAGTCAGCAACACGAGGACTATAATGCGCTGAAACATTCGTCATTTGACAAGCCAGCATGCATTTACAAACACCCATGCCTTAACACAGGACTTGAACCTGCAACCTCGCGGTCTAGAAACTAACACGCTAACCACTATACCGTTTGGTCGGCTTTAAAGTACAGGAAGTCTTAGTTTTTGAAGTACTATTGATATTTCAATACATAAAAATATTATTGAATATACTATATCCAAAACGCCCTTGTGAAAAATTGCCTACCTAAGAATTTCAAGTCCGAAGTCTGGCAACACGTGGAATAAATATCTATAAGCATTTCATTCTAAACATAAATATATTTTGCTGCGATAAAAAGCAATAGCACTAATATATTTATACAGCTGTATCGAGTAAATTTCATTCTGTTAGTCGAGCTCTTCGCATTGCTATATCACAATACCAGCGCTTCTAAGAAGCTCGCGTGGCCTTAAGGGGAATTCCTTAAGAATTTGCGTGGTGCTCAACGTGTTAACCAAAAACTAATAAAAATTCTGTTTCCACAGTAAAATACATTAAAGACCTCTCAGGTCGATTAAGTGTTCCAGGATGATTTTTTGATTGTACGAACCCTAGGGTTAATGTTACAGATCAACCCAAAAGAGATATCAGAGGCATCCATGTTTGTCTTCAATCCAATACGCATTATTTATCAATGGATCAATAAGTATCTTAAAGATATTAGAGTTTAATTAAATAGATCATTGACCGTTGTTAAAGCTCCTAATGTACGATTCCCGAATATTTTAAAAATAAGTGAAATTAGTTTAAATTTATGAAGAATTTCTTTCTGATTCCAAATATTAAAACAAAAGTTATTTAAAAAAATTAGTTATTTGAATATTAAGAAAAGAAAATGCCTAGAAACCCAGTCCGATCAAAACGATCGGCTATAGCTGTGACGTCACGACATCCTTTCGTGTTTATGGTTATTGTGAGGTTTCTGCCAAATAGTTGGTGTGTGTTGGTGATATTGGTAGACAACTGCCATATCCCATACCAGTTGGCGTGATTTGGAAGAAACTTTCAAAACTGGTTTCCGCTACTGCGTTTCAAGCCAAGTTGTTTCAGATGAAGTGACGTCGCATTTTATTAGAGCCAAATGTGTCGTTTTCCCACCAAAATCTAACAAGCGATTTTGGTTGGTTGGTTGCCCCGCAACCTCGCGGTCCAGAGGCTAGTACGCTAACCACTATACCGTGTCGGCTAACAAGCGATTTTAGTTTGCAAATTTAAAAAAAAAAAAAAAAAAAAAAAAAAAAAAAAAAAAAAAAAAAAAAAAAAAAACGCGAAGTGAGCCGAAATTTTTTGGGTTTATGTCCTTTTCGAAACATTTAGAATTGAATAAAAAGAAATAAAATAAAATTAAAAACTACTTGATAAATGACCTTGGTTGGTTGTTTTCAGATTATCTGGCGCCGTCAGCAACACGAGGGCTATAATGCGCCGAAACATTCGTCATTAGACAAGCCAACATACATTTACAAACACCCATGCCTAACACGGGACTCGAACCCGCAACCTCGCGGTTTAGAAGCTAGCACGCTAACCACTATACCGTTTGGTCGGCAGATAATGACCTTGAAATATGGATGCCTTTTTTCCAGAGTAACGTATTTGATTGATACCTTGAGAAAGATCATTTTAACATCGTAAAAGAAAAATTCCGAAAAGTTTCACCAACTAGCACCCCATTCTGAAGAGTACCACATATAATTTTATACTCACATAAAGAGCTGAAACCGACAGCTCAACTGTAAAAATCCGCGATTACCTGGAACTCAAACTCCTGATCTACAGTAATATCATATGGAAATGAATCTCGTGGGATTTAGTATAACGATATTCGCGCATTCAATTATTGAGAATTAACAATATATTAATCAAATATCAAAGTAAAATAGCTACGTTAAAAGTCCTTTTGATAAATTACAACGCTTTATATAGAACTTATCTGCGAAGTCCTTTTCTATATACTATTTACGTTTATTACTATTACTCAAAACTAACAATGAATTATATAAATTTGAAAAGGGAAAATTTTTACAAATAAGTATAATTTTGATTCGATACTCAAACTAAACAGTAAAATAAAATGCACGCATATTAATGTAAGCTAATATACTTTGAACCTATGAATAAGCATAAAATCTAATCTATAGATATTCATACATAGAAAATACATATTTAGCAAACGTTTAAATATCTGTGCATATTTAGTCAACTAAACATATCTTTCTAAACCTTTATTGAAGTAACACAGCATGAATCTCTTTAATTAAATTTTTTATTTGAATTACATGGTAGCAAATATAATAAAAACTACAGGTGAATCAATGGATTTAATATTTGGGTCAATTTAAAAAATTTTACAATTTTTTTTTTGTATAAAAAGATAAGATCTAAAACTAAACGTTATTAAGAAACGCTAAGGGTTAGCCATAAAAATAAAAAAATAAAAATAAAATTTCAAATGTTGAAGAAAAGTAGTAAAAACTACAAATTATTGATTAAGAATATTACATTTATAATTTAAGAAGAGTTCAATTAAACATTTAAATTAGAAAAGTCGCTTACTTACATCAATCCTAGCTGAACAAAAAATATCTGAAATCTGTCGACCCGTTTTGTCATTACCCTGGCTAAAATTCCAAGGTTATTTACTGGCGATTCGGATCATTAAAAAATAACATTGAATAATCTGGCTGAGATAAATATAAAAAAAGTTATACCAAAATTGATCATTTCGTTCAAGACATACAGTATAGAGCTGTAAGGTCGGCTGTTTTGACATTGGGAATTCGCATTTGTATTTTCTATGGACAAAAACTAAAACTTATATAAATAAGTTTTTGCTCTGAACAGTTTGAGCAGAATTTGTTTATTGATCTCTTGCAAAGTTTGGATATTCTTTTCGCGGATGAGGTATAAGTTACGCAATTCCAATTCAATTTTGCCAATACTTAGTATATGGAAGAAATTTAATTTGTTTAGAATTTTATATTGTTTTTATTTAATGAAACTAATAACTGTAATATTAAACTAAATATATATATATTAAAAAAAAATGGCACATACCGTTTCCAAAGTCACCTGAAGACGTATCGAAGATGTCGAAGGTTTAATTGTGCGGTTTCGGGTGTCTATTTCTGCTACTTTAGCTTATCACAGCTATATGCGCCTCATAATTTTTAATTATGATAATATTATGAGATTGAAACCTTTTCGTGCAAGCCTCTCCCCCTCGAAACGAACGAGAGGACATTGAAGCCACAACATATTTAATGTGCGCAGTTAAGGGTCGATTACACGGGGTGAGTTTACTAGCTACTAGCCGGCTAGTTTACTTTGTTGATAGTAACATTGATCGGTGTCATTTAATCACTAGAAGATCTAGCTGCTAGCAAAAAAGCTGGGGGTAAAGTTGAAAGCCGGTCTACTTTACTCGCTACTCGCCAGTGTTTGAGCGACCTAGCTAGTATATTAGCAATGTCATCAGAATTGCTAGTGCAAAAGCGGCAAGTCGGTGCCAAAGAACAAAAACATGTGGTTTCTACACACCATCTAGTGAGTGTGTAGGAAGCTTTTAGTGTCATCGTCAACTAGTGCACTCGCCGACTCGCCGGCGACTAAACTAGCCGGCTAGTAGCTAGTAAACTCGCTCCGTGTAATTGACCCTTTACCCAACTATAACTTCAGCTTATAATTTTTTGCTAACTTTCTGCTCTGCAAGCAGATGAAGTCAATTAAATACTTCCCCCATAATGCTATGAAATAGGTTACCGCATGGTTACCTACACATTTTAACTAGCTTGGGGGAAGTTTCTAGTATAGATCACTATGGTGGTAATTAAAGGGTCAAACTTCAACAAAGGTGTGACCGTGCGAGTTTACTAGCTACTAGCCATCTATTTTACTAGTTGATAGTAAACTAGCTCCTTATCATCCAAACAATAGCAGGGCTAACTGCTAGTAAAAGAGCTGGGGGAAAAGTTGAAAGCCGGGCTACTTTACTCGCTATTCGCCGGTGTTTGAGCGACCTAGCTAGTATATATTAGCAATGTTTCATAAGAGTTGCTAGTGCAAAAGCGGCAAGTCGGTAGTGGCTGTCAACTGTCAAATTTGCAGCCAAAAAACAAAAACACGTGGTTTCTATACTCCAACTAGTTGGCTAGTGAGCGTGTTGGAAGCTTTTAGAGTCATCGTCAACTAGCGCACTCGCCGGCGACTAAATTAGACGGCTTGTAGCTAATAAACTCGCTCCGTGTAATTGACCTTTTTAAGCCTTCTTCGACTTCAAGTCAATAACCAAGAATGCACTATCCAGAAGTTGCAGTTAACGATCAGTGGCATACCCCCATTATCGCATTCACCAGTATTTGTGGAGGCAGGACCAAATCCACTATCGTTACTCATTAACCCTTTGAAGCTTTTGCCGAAGATTTTTAAAGTTAGCACGCTATCTGATGATATATGAAAGGTTATCAACAATTATAATCCAAATTCTAATAATCCAAATCTTAGCAATATATCCAAATTCAAATATAATTGCTAGTATTTCTCATTGTTGGCACTTTCAGTTTTCAAATGCTTTTACATTTGTTTATTCTAAGATAAGCTTTTGAACACAGGGGATTTTGTCGCTTTACCTCGAGAACTAGGGGTAAGTTTTTTTGCAAAAAGTTTTTATACTCATTAGGCCTTTGGAGCTTTTGACGAAGATTATAAAGTTAGCACGCTATCTGATGATATATGAAAGGTTATCAACAATTATAATCCAAATTCTAATAATCCAAATCTTAGCAATATATCCAAATTCAAATATAATTGCTAGTATTTCTCATTGTTGGCACTTTCAGTTTTCAAATGCTTTTGCATTTGTTTATTCTAAGATAAGCTTTTGAACACAGGGGATTTTGTCGCTTTATCTCGAGAACTAGGGGTGAGTTTTTTTGCAAAAAGTTTTTATACTCATTAGGCCTTTGGAGCTTTTGACGAAGATTATAAAGTTAGCACGCTATCTGATGATATGAAAGGTTATCAACAATTATAATCCAAATTCTAATAATCCAAATCTAAACAATATATCCAAATTCAAATATAATTGGTAGTATTTCTCATTGTTGGCACTTTCAGTTTTCAAATGCTTTTACATTTGTTTATTCTAAGATAAGCTTTTGAACACAGGGGATTTTGTCGCTTTACCCCGAGAACTATAGGGGTGAGTTTTTTTGCAAAAAGTTTTTATTTATTTATTTATTTATTTATTTATTTATTTATTTATTTATTTATTTATTTATTTATTTATTTATTTATTTATTTATTTATTTATTTATTTATTTATTTATTTATTTATTTATTTATTTATTTATTTATTTTTTTATTTTTATGCTTCTGAAATTATGCTTATCACTTGGTAGCTGTACAAATGAGCTTAATTTCGTGTTTATTAATTTTTTTTAGTGCTGCTCATCAAGTACATTGCGCCCGAACTCAGCGGTCAACATATTCAGCCTGTTGGAAGGTTAAAATGGTAACCTTATTTTGAACCTGAAAATCAGCCGACCAAACAGTATAGTGGTTAACGTGCTAGCTTCTAGACCGTGAGGTTGCGGGTTCGAGTCCCGTGTTGGCATGGGTGTTTGTAAATGTATGTTGGCTTGTCTAATGACGAATGTTTCGGCGCATTATAGCCCTCGTGTTGCTGACGGCGCCAGATAATCTGAATACAACCAAGAACCTGAAAATCATAAAAAGCATACGTTTCCTTATTACTTTATAATAAAGCAGACATTGTTTGCATCCAAGTCATTTGTTTTGGTCAATTTGGTTATAAAACAAAATAAGATTTGGCATTATTGAATAAGTCTGAAGAGGCTGTTCTCTCTACTGGTTGATTTGCGATGGACTATATTGTTTTTGCACTTAAACTCATCCTCTATCGTTAATACGCGCGAAAAGGGTGTATGTTTCCGAAATATAGTAAGCTCTCAAAGATTAAGCCAATGCATTTTAAACCTTTCAATAAAATATTTCAGATCTGTGCAGCTATAACTGCTACTCATTAACCAAATCCTCAATGTATTATTCAGTTGATTTTGAAATAACAATTTTGATTGTTTTCCAATCCCTTTCTAAAATGTTCAGGACTTAAGGCGGTCTTAAGACGTCGAGGAACATCGGTTCTTTTCTACTTGCCGCTCGGATTTCTGCTGATACGTCGGGTCTCTTTTCTCGGCGAAAATGATCGAGGGTATGTGATGCATGGTGCCTGAAGGGGTCATTAATTTGGGTCTGATTCGAGAGTGACTCCAGTTATTAAGAGTAGCGGTGGTCGGAACCTTCGCGAAGTTATGGCTCCCAAAATAAGCATAATTAGCATTCAAACTCGTTTTCTTTTCTTTCGTGGAAGGAAGAATCGGGGAAAGAGAGGTTCATTAAAGAGCTGTTTTCCACCCGCTTTCCATTCCAAAATGCAAATGAGTTATTATTAGAATTTTTTTCTTTTCACTCATTGAAAACGTATTTCGGGAAAGATGGGGACAGTTGCATTAGGGTGGATTTAAAGTTTTTGGTACTCATTATCGTTGGTGAATTTTATCTGTGGTTCGAGTATCATTCGCGTTCACTCTCTATAGATTGCGCAATTCAATACATATATGAAAAAAATAAAATTGATGGTTATTAATGTTCGCCATTTTATTTTCCGATTTTCCACACGTCGGAATAAACTATTGCCAGATGTCGGACTTAAGTGTGTGAGGAGTTTTATACAATAACGTTGCATAATTTTTTTTTTTTCGTTAAAATAATTATTATTAAAATCAATATTTAGAAAAATATAAATGCGACATTTATTGCATACATTTTGAAATGTATATTCTGAATACTTACCCTTTATTGCAACCAAACCACTTCTTGTCCATTTTATTTTTAATTGTCTTTTATCGAATATGGAGTTTTTTTTTTTTTTTTTTTTTTTTAATTAATATTACTGTGATTAGTTGTTTTGTAATCTCGTAACAAAAATGCATTTTCACACTTGACTATTTTTAACATTCAGACGGATTCTTTACCTCTGAACTAAAAGGAATGATACCAAAATCTATGAAATAACAATAAGTTACAATATGGACTTGTGGCTGATTTATAGTTTACACTCTATCAGAAGAATAGCTCTCGTCAGATAGTCTTAATAGCGGTTAATATTGTGTAAAGACACTGTCACAAATTTTATATGTTATTGGATGTTTAAAAAAAAAAAAAAAAAAAATAGAGAACATCTCATTATGGGGATAAAAAGACTGGTCAAGCCCTCTGGTGTAACTTTTTATTATGACTCTATCATTATGAATTTGTACGATGAATACGGCTTCTGCTTTTATTTTCCACTTCGAAGCGGTAACGAAAGAGAGAGCGGACCTAAACGAAACGAGAGGCCCTTCCTTTTAGCATAAGCAAAGTCTAAGATTGCCAAGAGTTCCAGAGACCACGTAAAACTGTACCCCTAGTTTGATCATAGATATGTAGTAAAATAGCGAGATGAATAAACAACATTTTAGGTCTCTTGAAAATATGCATAACTTTTATTTTGATAATTAAACTCTTTCTGGTCGCCATCTCATAATGTGATGTCATACAGTATTATGTCCGTAAACGAATGTCCCGATTATAAATTTTAAAAGTATTTAATTTGAGTAATTTATAAACATAAAGGTTTAATTGTGAATTTAAGGGGGTCCAGTACCGAAAATAAAAAAAACTATATTTATGTACATTTTTATGTCAAAAATTTATTTTATGTATGAGATACTATTCATATATCTTTGAGAAAATGTTTTTTTTAAATATTGTGTTTAGTTATTTAAAAAAAAATTAAAAACCAAGAAAAATCCATAATAATTGATGTTTGCGTATTTTGATATAAGTCAAGAAAAAATAAACTTTTTTCAAAGTGAAAGCTTTCTGTTATACATAATTATATAAAGAAAATTTTGTCGTCACAGAATTTTGATAGGTGAATTAAAAAAAATTAAAAAAATTCTCAAAGTTAAAATATTGAAATTTTTGCTTTTTTTATGTTATCTTTTATGCTGAATGTTATATTTTAAAACAGGAATTAAAAAAAAATAAAATTCTGTGAAGACAAAATATTTAAAACTATATAAATTAAATGCTTCAAAAATTTTAATAGCCAATTGTTAATGGTTCTGGAGATATATCGATTTGAATATGTAACATCTGTGAAAAACACTAGTGCTCGAAAAACGCACTTTAAGCAGACGCTTCAATGTGTTACGCCCAGTAGTGATGTTTAAATCACAGGTAATTTTGTGGCGTTCTAATCACCGGAGGAATAAGATAAAAACATCATTCTCTTCAGGAATGTATGAACTATTTTTTTAAATCAGAAAAAAAAAATGGGATTTTTGAAGAAATTTCGGTACTGGATCCCCTTAATAGTGTAAAAAAACTAGATTAGTTTACCTTCAGTTTTATTCATAATTTATTGTAAATAGTCTAAATTAAACAGTTATAATGTACCATTGACTGCTATATTCTTTTATGGACACCCTGTAATTTACGCTACAGGTAACTGATTCTTATTGAGATGATACTTTTATATAGAATTCCTCAATATCTTAGTAATGACTAGTTTCCCATTTAAACTTAATAATACTATAGTATTTTTAAAAATCATAACCATATTAATAATTCCACTCACACATACCCAAAGCTAATAGTTGATCTTACTAGTATTCAATAATTTAAAGAGTCACTTGTACTTCGTTCTTAATTATTATTATTATATACATGAAATGTTTCCGTCAAATTATGGAAATGATATTTAAAATATTGGTTCGGACGTGTAGTTGAAAAAGGGTGTTCGAAAAACGTTTTTCAAATTAAATTGTGCTTAGAATAATTATAGCCCGAAACCACAATCCCACAATTGTGGAAAGATCTGAAGTATGAATTTCAATTTCCATATTTGTACATTCTTAAGTGCACGTCATCTTCATGTCAACAACCCACTTTTAAAAATGTATGATTTTTACACATAAACTTAAAAAGAAACAATCGAAAAAGTATTGTACGTTTATCTTCTGACTTGTTTTAAAGTCTTTTGTTAATTTTCAAATAAATTACTTAACACTGGTTTGATTTACTCAACTGCAAACAAAAGCCATGCAATATCGTGCAAATCGAAAAACACTAAACAACTTTATGCAATTCTACAAATTACAAGTCACCCTTTGGAAAAATGTTGCTCAAGTTTCCGGAGGGCGAATAATTCGAACGTGTTCAGCTAGTTAACTAGACTTTGTTAATTAACGTAATTAATGACTATTGACTTTAAGAAGCTCAGAAATTTCCTTCGAAGCTTTCCAGGTCTTGCATAAACTCTCATCACTATGAATGCCTCCTCACAATAAGGATGCATTTCGTGAGTCTGTGATAAGAAACTTCCCAATGCATTCATTAAACAAGTGCACTAATTTATCTTAATAAGAGGTACGTGACTGTCATAGAAAACGAATAAATAATTCTTAAAACATATTTGGGAGCACGATCGCGATAAGGGACCTCCGGGAATTGTAAGGAAAAGGTATTATATTGAAAAACAAAAAAGAGGCACTCGCAGATTTTTATCTGTTTAATTTGACTTTCTTATAAATGAGTGTAGATCAATCGAAGGTTTTTTTATTTTATTAAATAATAATTTTTCAAATAAAATCAAAATATTTTTCAAATTTCAAATTATTTACGAAAAATGGCAAGAAACAAAAAATACCTCCTGTTATATAAAAGAAGTAGGTAAAATATGTTCTGAAAAAACGACCTCATTTTTCTGATAATCTTGTTTCATTCTTGACTATTAACGTTCAAAACTGGAATAGAGTTATATTTACCATTGCAGATATTTTAAATCAAATTCTAAAGAGAATTTTTTTACATAAACTATAAAAATGAATTTTTAATGCTGCTGAAGAATTGAATTTATAAGGATACAGGGGGGGAATGTATGGCAATTATACAATTTATTTTTTTGTATTTTTTACTCTTTTATCTAAATTCAATACTCCAAATCGGTGTGATATTTTTGTTGAATATTGAAAAAAAATGTAGTCATACTCAAGACCAGTAAAAGAGACTTAACGCTGTCAAATGAGATAACTCCAAAACAAGTAAAATGCCAGTGATTTACTGCATAATATACTGTGCATGTTTTTGTCATTTATAAAAGTCTTACAATTATAATGTATTTTCCTTTAACATAAAAAACAAAAGTTATATTAAAAACCATTCTTTCGGTGCCACCAGTATTACTAGCTAGTAAATTAAAAACAGTATCATTTTTAAACCACTCTGCTAGTAGATTTTCCAGCATTACAATTTGGAGTAAATGACACGTTAATTTTCTCTTCTTTTACGTTAAATTAGCCGTATGATGACATAGGATAATGAAAGTATTGCTTTCTTTAAAAAAAAAAAAAAAAAAAAAAAAAAAAAAATTGCATTTTTATTTTTAAATATTTTTACACGATTTGTACGTCCTGGTTTAAAAAAAATTATATAGATAAAAGGTCAGTGCGTGTATCTAGTCGGAACTATTTCTTAACGGAATGACCTACGATGATACTTTTGTATTCGGATGTAGTGTTGTCGGTAGGAGCTGTTATTGCGGATTTTCGTCAAAATGGCGCGAATGGCAATGTCTACCATACGAAAAAACGACTCTAAAAATTGTGATCAAAATTTTCTCTACATCCGCATTAAAACATCCCCACCCTCGAAATTCCGGCAAAAATACGATAAAGGCATCAAAAGTTGAAAAACGAAATTAATAAACCAACTTACCATCATCCGATCTCGCTGAAATAACATTTAACCAATAATTGAAGGAACATTTTCCTGTTGCCAACATTGTTTTAATAAAAAAAAATGTAATCAGAATAAATAAAAGATATTTGGATGTGAGTGCATGAATTCACATTTATTTTTAATAAATAAATTTTGAAAAATAATTTACCGTATATTTTGCCGATAGACTTTACACATGGCACGAACAGTTTTGGTTCTCTCTTCTTAGTTGCTTTAAGAACTTCGAACACATCTTCTTATGGACCCTTCTATTGGCAAATGATCGCCAACATCTAACATCAATTTTGATGCATTTGACGGTCGTCCAGATCTCTTTCTCTTGACAGTTGCATTTTCCTTGCCTTGCGCAATCATTGCTTCTGCAAGGGGAACAATGTACTGCAAATGAGGAATTTTCATGTGCTTGGTTTCTTGAAATACTATGAGTGCATTTACAACTGCCGTCATCAAAAGTTTATATATATAAAAACCCTTTTCCACCATTTTTTTTTTTTTTTTATCATCTTTCAAAATCATATGAGGTATATCATTTGATCAGACAAATCCACGCCTCTCATAAATTTATTATAGTCAGCAATGGAAGCAGGATAGTTTACCATTACTTTTTCTCGATCTTTCTGCTTCCATTGACCATACGTGACATCAGGCAGAGACAATTGGTCAAGATTAGAACTTCTTTCGAATCTTGCCATCTTGCTGCTAGACTTCCATTGCTGTTCTGAAGAAATTCATAATATCCCTTCTGAAGTTTGAAACATAGAATTTTAGCATGTTTCTTCAATGAGATATACAGGTGCCAATTGAGGGGAAAGATATGTTGTCCATGAGATGCATACTTGTGAAAAATCTATCAAAGGTAAGTGTAACATCCGGATTACATATCGTTGGGGCAAGTTTTAGAACAACACTTTTTCCTGAGTTATACCGTCATGTCTGTCAGAATAAATAAGCACATATTCTTTGTCTATATCTGAATAATCCAATTCGTCAATTAAATCTGATTGATTTTGCGATTCAATTGTTTCTTCTTTTGACAATGCCCTCCGGTTATAAATGATACTTATAGGCCTAAAAATTAAAAAATGGCAAGCAAATAAAGCATAAGTGTTTTTCAATAACCAGTGGGATAATAATGTCCCAATAAAAAAGACCATTGGGACAATTAAAAAAAAAAAAATATTACATAAAAATGCATTTACTTCAAATAAACTGCTTCCTGTTATTATAAAATGGACAAAAACACATGAAGAAATAGGCACATATTCTTTGTCTATATCCGAATCATCCAATTCATAAACTGAATCTGATTGATTTAGCGATTCAATTGTTTCTTCTTTGACAATGCCCTCCGGTGATAAATGATACTATAAGCCTAAAAATTCAAAAAAGGCAAGTCTTGAGAATAAAGCATAAGTGTTTTTCAATAATCAGTGGGATAATAATGTCCCAGTAAAAAAGACCATTGAGACAATTAAAAAAAAAATATTACATAAAAATGCATTTATTTCAAATAAACTGCTTCCTGTTATTATAAAATGGGCAAAAACATAAGATGAAAGGAACACCTGTTTACTGTATAAAATAGCTACCAGAATGCACAAAAATATGCTCTTCTCATACACTTGATCTGAAAAAGTAACTTGAAAAAAGTCTATATTGAAAAAATTGAACTAAAATCTTAAATATAACCACAGAAACCAGAGGGACAGGCTATCACTTCCATTTCATCCCTTTTTTTAAACAGGGTGGTTTGAAACTATGAGCGGACACATATGACTCTATGGGGCCGGTTAAGGCGATAGAGTCTTAGCTCCCATTTTGACCATCTAAGCTTTTTTCTCATGTAAGGCTTACTCAGTTGAGACAAACCATTTAAATTTCTTTCAATACCGTGGTTATTTAAATAACTTTTAACATCAATATCGATATCTATATCTATATCTAGATAAAATTTAACCTCGTATTAAGTTATTAGCTTCCAAGGATTAGTCAATACTTACAGGAAAAAACAATACTTTCATAACCCTATGTAAACACATGGGTACACATCTGTTCTTCCTTATTTTACAAAAGTATTGTTATTTCCTTAGTACCCTGATGGTACCAGTACACTCTCGCCGAGACAAGACGAGCGTGTGCGAGCGGGAGAGTGTACTTGGTGCGCTTCTTCCGCCCTGTTTCGGCCTATCTCTCTTCGCCTACGCTCGTACTCGCCTGCGCTCCATCTGGAGTAGGTTTTTTGGCACGAGTCATAGACCCGAGTCTTCCTGAGAGTCGAATACGATGCGACTCCAGTACACTCTCTCTCTCCGGCAGACAAACCGACTCCAGATGGAGCGCAGGCGAGCCCAAGCGTAGGCAAAGAGAGATAGGCCGAGTCAGAGCAGAAAAAGCCTAGCTCACCAAGTACACGCTCGTCTTGTCTCGGCGAGAGTGTACCGGAGACGCATCGTGCTCGCCTCTGGGGCAGACTCGGGTCCTTTGACTCGTGCCAAAAAACCTACTCCAGGTGGAGCGCAGGCGAGCACGAGCGTAGGTGAGGCGGGATTGGCCGTAGTCAGGGCGGAAGAAGACTAGTGCACCAAGTACACTCTTCCACTCGCACATGCTCGTCTTGTCTCGGCGAGAGTATTGGTACCATAACTGCTACGAAAAGAAACGCTCACTTCCATTTGCTCATGTAACTGTTGCTACTAAAATTAAGCAATTTAACTTTTTCATATCTCTTTTAATGAGCCTTGGCTAACCCACTACGATTGCAATTTATCCTAAACCTTATATTTTCCTTCTTGTGATATACACTTATAATATACTAGCTGAATACCCGTGCTGCGCTACGAAATTTTACCATTAGCATTTTAGCGATCAAAAGACATTCACGTATTCTACATTTCAGACGTTTGCACCCATTTCGATCCCGACAAATTGATTTATCAAAATAGAAACTTTCCTTTGTTGACAATTTTAACGAAATTTATAATTGTGAATACTATATTGGAAAGAGGCATTTGAATATCCCTCGTTTAGAACGTTTAATTCCCTTCGGACCCTTTTAATTAAGTAATCGAGATTGAAATAGTTTATTGTGTTTATGTTTGCTCTTTGTTCTAAATTTCGAAGTAGTAGCTGTATTGGAATTGAGACATTAAAATAATCCTCGTATAGTTTCAATGTTGCGTCGACTTTTCATCCCTTAAAAATTCATTAATCGATATTGGAATAACTTTTTTTTTTTTTTAAATTTGTCCTTTTAACATTTGCACCAAATATCAGAATTATGACTACATTGGAAGAGGAACATTCGGATATCCCTCGTTTGGAACATTTAACCCTTTTTCGACTCCATAAAGTAGGTTAATCGAGAACGGAATAGCTTACTTTTTCTATGTTTATCTTTTTTGACATTTGTACCAATTTTCAAAGTTGTGACCAAATGGGAAGTGGGACATTCGAATATCTCTCTTTTGGAACATTTAACGCCTTTTCCAACCCTTAAGTGGGTTAATCTAGATCGGAATGGCTTACTTTTCTATGTTTATCTTGATTGGCATTCATACCAATTTTAAGAATTGCGACGAAATGGGAAGTAGAATGTTCGAATATCCCTCGTTTGGAACGTTTAACCCCTTTTCGATCCCTAAGCGTGGATTAACCGAGATCGGAATAGCTTGCTTATTCTATGTTTATTTTTGTTGACATTTGCCCCAATTTTCAGAATTGTGACTATATGGGGAGTGGGATATTTGAGTTTGGAACGTTTAACTCCTTTTCCACCCCTTAAAGTGGGTTAATCAAGCTCGGAATAGCTTAATTTTTCTATGTCTGTCTTTGTTGACATTTGTGCCTATTTTCAGAGTTGTGACCAAATGGGAAGTGGTACATTCGAATATCCCTCCTTTGGAAAGTTTAAACCCTTTTCCACCCCTTAAAATGGGTTACCTAGGTCGGAATAGAATGCTTTTTCTATTTTTACCATTGTTGATATTTGTGCCGATTTTCAGAGTTGTGACCAAATGGGAAGTGGGATATTCGAATGTCCCTCGTTTGGAACGTTTAACCCCTTTTTGACCCCTTAAAGTGGGTTAATCGAGATCGGAGTAGCTTACTTTTTCTATTTTTACCATTGTTGATATTTGTGCCGATTTTCAGAGTTGTGACCAAATGGGAAGTGGGATATTCGAATGTCCCTCGTTTGGAATGTTTAACCCCTTTTCGACCCCTTAAAGTGGGTTAATCGAGATCGGAGTAGCTTACTTTTTCTCTTTTTACCATTGTTGATATTTGTGCCGATTTTCAGAGTTGTGACCAAATGGAAAGTGAGATATTCGAATGTCCCCCGTTTGGAACGTTTAACCCCTTTTCGACCCCTTAAAGTGGGTTAATCGAGATCGGAGTAGAATGCTTTTTCTATTTTTACCATTGTTGATATTTGTGCCGATTTTCAGAGTTGTGACCAAATGGCAAGTGGGATATTCGAATGTCCCCCGTTTGGAACGTTTAACCCCTTTTCGACACTTTAAAGTGGGTTAGTTGAGATCGGAGTAGCTTACTTTTTCTATTTTTACCATTGTTGATATTTGTGCCGATTTTCAGAGTTGTGACCAAATGGGAAGTGGGATATTCGAATGTCCCCCTTTTGGAACGTTTAACCCCTTTTTCGACCCCTTAAAATGGGTTAATCGAGATCGGAGTAGCTTACTTTTTCTATTATTACCATTACCATTGTTGATATTTGTGCCGATTTTCAGAGTTGTGACCAAATGGGAAGTGGGATATTCGAATGTCCCCCGTTTGGAACGTTTAACCTCTTTTCGACCCCTTAAAGTGGGTTAATCGAGATCGGAGTAGCTTACTTTTTCTATTATTACCATTGTTGATATTTGTGCCGATTTTCAGAGTTGTGACCAAATGGGAAGTGGGATATTCGAATGTCCCTCGTTTGGAACGTTTAACCCCTTTTCGACCCCTTAAAGTGGGTTAATCGAGATCGGAATAGCTTACTTTTTCTATTTTTACCATTGTTGATATTTGTGCCGATTTTTAGAATTGTGACTATGTGGGAAGTGGGAGAATTAGTGATGAGTGAGTGAGTGAGGGCTTTGCCTTATATATAGAGAGACTAGCTGAATACCCGTGCTGCGCTACGAAATTTTACCATTAGCATTTTAGCGATCAAAAGACATTCATGTATTCTACACTTCAGACGTTTGCTCCCATTTCGATCCCGACAAATTGATTTATCAAAATAGGAACTTTCCTTTGTTGATATTTTAAACGAAATTTATAATTGTGAATAGTAAATTGGAATACTTTATTGTGTTTATGTTTGCTCTTAGTTCTAAATTTCAAAGTAGTAGCTGTATTGGAATTGAGACATTAAGTTAATCCTCGTATAGTTTCAATGTTGCGTCGACTTTTCATCCTTTAAAAATTCGTTAATTGATATTGGAATGACTTATTTTTTTAACATTTGCACTTTTAACATTTGCCCAAATATCAGAAACATGACTACATTGGAAGAGGAACATTCGGATATCCATCGTTTGGAACATTTAACCCCTTTTCGACCCCTTAAAGTTGGTTAATCGAGAACGGAATAGCTTACTTTTTCTATGTTTAATCTTTTTTGACATTTGTACCAATTTTTCGAGTTGTGACCAAATGGGAAGTGGGACATTCGAATATCCCTAGTTTGGAACGTTTAACGCCTTTTGCAAACCTGAAGTGGGTTAATCCAGATTTTAATGGCTCACTTTTTCTACGTTTATCTTTATTGACATTCCTACCAATTTTCAGAGTTGTGACTATATGGGAAGTGGGATATTCGAGTTTGGAATGTTTAACCCATTTTCCACCCCTTAAAGTTGGTTAATCAAGCTCGGAATAGCTTAACTTTTCTATGTTTGTCTTTGTTGATATTTTTACCAATTTTTAGAGTTGTGACCATATATGGGAAGTGGTACATTCGAATATTCCTCGTTTGGAACGTTTAACCCCTTTTCCACCCATTGATCCACCCGAGATCGGAATAGCTTACTTTTTCTGCGTTTGTCTTTATTGATATTCACACCAGTTTTCAGAGTTGTGACAATATGAGAAGTAGGACATTCGATTATATTGCTCGTTTGGAACGTTTAACCCCTTTTTGACCTCTTAAAGTGGGTTAATCGAGATCGGAATAGCTTACTTTTTCTATGTTTACTATTGTTAATATTTGTACCAATTTTTAGAGTTGTGACCAAATGGGAAATAGGATATTTGAATGTCCCTCGTTTGGAACGTTTAACCCCTTTTCGACCCCTTAAAGTGGGTTAATCGAGATCGGAATAGCTTACTTTTTCTATGATTACTATTGTTAATATTTGTACCAATTTTTAGAGTAGTGACCAAATGGGAAGTAGGATATTCGAATGTCCCTCGTTTGGAACGTTTAACCCCTTTTCGACCCCTTAAAGTGGGTTAATCGAGATCGGAATAGCTTACTTTTTCTATTTTTACCATTGTTGATATTTGTGCCGATTTTCAGAGTTGTGACTATGTGGGAAGTGGGAGAATTAGTGATGAGTGAGTCAGTGAGTGAGGGCTTTGCCTTATATATAGAGAGATTCGCATTTCAAAGTATTTAAAACCCGACAGAAATATAACATGTAAAGTTTCAAAAACTAAATCCTACGTGGGATTTTCAGATGGGTCAAATGATCCATTGAGGTTAATGCTTCACTGTCTATCTTAATAGTCAAACGCCCTTAACGCAAAGTCAATGGGGCAGCTGAAATTATTCGCGTTAAAAGGAATAAATTAACGTTAAGTTTTGAGTAAGGAGAACTGCTTTTATTTCGCGTTAAACGGGACTTCATGTAAAGAGATTTCACGTTAACAGGACTGTATTATTGTACACTTCAAATATTTTTATGATGATGAAAAATTTAGTTTTGCATTCAAACCAACATATACTTAAATAAAAGGATACTTACGTATTATAACGTTGACTACTGATAGTAAAAAGTTCAAACCACATGGCGTCCGTCGTCGGAGGTTAGGTTCGAATCTGACTATCGTCGGAGCCTTCACTTGGAATGCCTCAGCAGAACGGTGGAACAAACATTCTAACATACGCCGCATCATTTTGACGAACTAAGGGAATCAATTTGGCGAACTTTTTATATCGCCAAAGGTCGACGGTATAATACGCAAGAACTAATAAAAAATATCAACTAATAAGTTAAAATAAAATGCTTGCACAAGCAAATTTATTTAGAAATATAAGATGGGTAATGCAAAGTGTTTTAAATCAGACTAATCATTTACGCTATATATCTAGTAAAAATTATTTAAATACGCATAAATTTCAAAAATAAGCTGTAACTATATCAAAAGCAAAATCGTTAATCACAAAATGAGGGGATGGTTTTTAAGTTAAAAAACCATTAACTATCTTACCAAGTCAAATATAAACTGCAAGAAAAGTCGCAAGCAAATGAGAAAAAGAACTCTTTTCAGTTTATTAAAAGATGGGAAAAAAATCGAAAGAAAACTTTCATCCAAGGAGAAGGGGGGGGGGGGGAGAGAATGCATATAGATTTTCAAATTACAAAGTAAGAGTTCATTGAAAAGACTCTGGCTTCTTTAAAAAGAAAAGTGCGCTTTTATTTATTCCAAACAAAGAAAAAAAAACTTTCAGTCAATGGTTTTGTCGATTATAAAGATCATTTTTCATTTCTGGAGAATAAAGTCCTCCTCAATATGGCAGGGATTGTCGCTTCTGTACGGACGATCATGATCTCAAAATTCGCGACAAACATTTCCGCGCTGCTTTTTAAAAGGATTTAACTAGAAAAAAAAAGATTTTCTTAAAAAAAAAATTGAGAAAAAACTTGGCGTTTCGAACACAAATTGAGAACTTGTGCGTCTTATCCTTTGGAGAAAAGAGAAAATAATGGATGATAAATGTGCTGAGGATAAAATAAATATTCATTTGTCACGCCTCTGGCTTTCAGTTCTCTACACTTCCGCAGATAAGAATAAAGAAATATAGTGAAATGGAGCGATATTTTTACCCGAATCGTCTATTTCTTTTGAATTCTGTCGATAATTTAGAGCTCACGCTAAATCAAGTCACGGAAAACTGATTTTAAATCAAAACGAACTATAAAATATGCGCGCTCAATTTGGTTTCGCATTGATTTTTAGCCTACTACTCATTCATTATCATTTTCTTTTTCCAGTATTGGAATTGAATATTTTAGAGAAAGTTTACCAGATAATATGAAGAAAAGTTCAATGGTAAAAAGTGTTTCATTTTGGAAAACTACTAAGTGGTGAGTGTTTGATACAAATTCTACAATAATCTCCAATTAAAAAGAAACAAACCATACCGTAAACCGTAAACCATACCGGTAACTTTGGAATAATTTTTCAGGTTTTTCTTATAACTTGTCAATATATATTTAACAAGCATTCTGAGGCTATTTTATTTTATGTATTTAACCTTATTTCAAAATATGGGTATGATTTTTATTTTATGCCCAATGATACCCACCTAAAAATCTTTCATATTTGTCTCAATCTTTTGGGGTAGCTTTGAGACACTGTTTTTGGTTAGAAGCATTAAGGAAATTCTCTGTACCAATGTTATATAAAGGCATTTTAATATAGATTTAAAGCACAGTTTATGAAGCAATTTATCATCTCAATCTTTTTTTAGGAAAAGTGTTGATGTAATTGAGTGTTCTTCCAAATCTCTGAAAATTTACCCCCTTCAGTAGAGGTCGGCGATATATCGATATGACGATATTTGTATCGATATTTAAAAAAAAAATATCGATTGTTAAAATATCGATACAAGTAACCAATATATCGATATTTTCAAACATTTTTAATTTTTTGAAGATTGTTTTGTAGTTCCATGTGTTTTTTCGATTTTCTTTATTCCCTTTTCAAAAACTTCAAAGCTTAAGTTTGGACTTGGCTGAGAGACAGTTAAAATGGCACCTTAACCAAAAAAAAACAAAAAAATAACATAATGTAATGGAAAGATAATATCATTTATTAGTAGTCATTAATACAGCGCCGTTTCTGTTGCCAACGTGTGCCTGGAATTTGCATCTAATTTTAAATATTAAAAACATATCTATCAGCAAAATATGCGGTTTCCAATTGTTTTCTTTCATGAAGAACTACTGTCTTTCAGTAATAAGAAAGACATGCATCCAGCACTTCTGAAACAATTGGCTTTAGAAACAATTCATAGTTCCTCATTAGGGGCAGTTCGGATATTCACTGATGGAAGTAAACACATAAATGGCAACACGGGCAGTGGAGTAGTAATTGTAAATCCCGATTGCGTTACAAAATTTAACAAGCGAAACCCAAACTTTTGTTCAGTCTTTAGATCTGAATTGATAGCCATCGATGAAACTCTACATTATATGATTTCCAATAATTTCTCCTGCGATATCTGGATTTTCTCTGACAGTAAGAGCTCCATTCAATTCTTGAGCAAATGGCGAAACATTACCGACAAACACGGCATGGACATTGTGAACAAACTAAAGATTTACTCTTCGCACAGTGTCATTCATCTGCAGTGGATACCCTCCCATGTAGACCTCTTCTTTAATGACTTGGCCGATGAATTGGCTAAGGAGGGCTCTGCTGTAACATCCGAAAATTGTGGTCATCTTACGTTTAGGGAAATTTTCTCGAAGGTCAGAGCCGACAACAGCAAGACATGGAGGATTCCATCAACTCATGACTGGTATGAACAAAAACGTCCTGAGGCTGCCCTGGAGCTGAAGGGCGACAGGAAATTACAAACCACCATCACCAGACTCATCACCGGACATACTAGCACACTTGCATATGTTCAGGGACAAAAGGAGTACCCTGTGTGCCTCAAGTGTGTTTCCCATCAAGCTTCACCGGACCATCTGCTTTCCTGTTTGGATTTGGAGAATAGCGATCTCTTTAAAAACCATGAGCAAGTTCGAGACTTTCTTTGGGCGTACGGTCTCTTGGACTTGGTCTAGATTTGTTCTAGATCAAGTGGAATAAGAAACAACACAACAAAAATGCGGTAAACTACTTTTCAAAATTTCTTCTTTAAATATAAATAAATGAGAATTTATGCATTGACATCCAAATGTAATTTATTTATTCTGATTGATAATATAATTTATTTATGAAAACAATTTTTATAATTTATTTATTAAAACAATTTTTATAATTTATTTATTAAAACTATTTTTATAATTTATTTATTAAAACTATTTTTATAATTTATTTATTAAAACTATTTTTATAATTTATTTATTAAAACTATTTTTATAATTTATTTATTAAAACTATTTTTATAATTTATTTATTAAAACTATTTTTATAATTTATTTATTAAAACTATTTTTATAATTTATTTATTAAAACTATTTTTATAATTTATTTATTAAAACTATTTTTATAATTTATTTATTAAAACTATTTTTATAATTTATTTATTAAAACTATTTTTATAATTTATTTATTAAAACAATTTTGGCAGGAATTCATGAAAAGTAGAAATCTGAAGCGAAAAATTTCGTTTCTGGCAAAATTGAAAATCAAATAAAAAAATAAATAATGTATCGATATATCGATATTTTATCGATATTCTTTTTCAATGCAACGATATAATATCGATATTTATTTGGATCAATGTTTCCGACCTCTACCCTTTAGAATCTTCGAAAATTCGCATCATCGCTGCTGCTGTTGGCAAACTTGATGCTATCCCTTCTTCGTTTTTACTGGCACAGTAGGCATACTAAGATGTCCCTATGTTGCATAACTGGGTGCTGAAAATTTACAATGTTCAGGTTATTAAATAAAGTAACAAATTTAACGGACTAAAAAGCACTAGAAAGATATGTCAAATAATGTACTTCTAAATATACAAACCTATCGGTAGAGAAATATTTGCAAGTTTTGAGAAAGTGAATGAAAGTTTTAACGCGAAAGAAAAAAATAAGCTGGTCTGCAGTCGGGGTTGAGTACAACCTCAGCTTCAAATATTTATAGTGAGGTAGCAAAGCATACCAGAGTATGAAGCGGAGGTGATTGACAGCCAATTCATACAGCATCGTGTTGGCGGAAAATGCAAAAGTCAAAAATTACGGTCCCAAAATTACCTCGGTTTACGGTAATCTTTTTTTTTTTTTTTTATTCTTTTTACTATTTTCGATTTTGATCCTTTGTGGTGGATGGGCAGAATCTTTAGATTGCTGATTAACCCATTTGCCGTCATCTAATTCAGTTAAAATTTCGCAGATAGACTCATTGTCGATGACAGCGCATTCTATCAAGTTTTGTTAAGGGAGGGGAACATAAGTCAATGGCACAGGGTGGTTGTTTTCTTTGCAGTGGACAAACATAATGAAAACTCATTACGAGCTCAAAATTGTTTAAATATCTTCTATTTTCTATGGAAAAAAAATTAAAAGTGCATCTGTATATGTTTAAGAGGAGATGAAAAGAAAAGTTCAATACAATCTCACATAAATGATGTTAATGCATACACAAGATTTATAATAAAAACTTTGTTTTTATGTGCGAGGTTTTTTTTTTTTTTTTTTTTTTTTTTTTTTTAATGTAGAAAAAAATATGTTTACACAGATTTTTTTTTTTTTGTAGTACTAGTAGTAGTATTACTGCTAGGTTCATAAAACTAATCCGAATCAACATTTTTACTATAAATGCATTGCCATCTTTTATATGTGTAACTTAATTGAAGTTTTACTTTTCTTTTTTTGGTGAACACATATAGATCCGCACTTTAAATTTTGTTTTTCCTTAAACAATTTTGAGCTTTGATCGAATTTTTATAGTGTTTAACCACTACGAAGAAATCTTGCAACGTTACAAAGAACTATTGTCTAAAATTTTTTTCCCCCTGGAAAACTTGATAGAATATTGTTACGAATTTCTGTATATCTGTAATTATTTCGTAGCATTAATTATGTAAAAAGATAAATTTATGTACATTTCGCATAAGGCAGTGCAAGAGTTCTTTACTTTGCTTCCCTGCAATATGTGTCTTAATGCTTGATAACGAGTTTTTCAGAGATAACGCTTGGAAGCGAGTTTTACTAGGAGCAGGGCATTTAACATTATGGTAATGGCAATATCACCAAATTGGCGAGATAGAGCCAAGTTGGCGACGGTTTGTGCAACTAATTTTTGTCACCAAACTTGGCGACCATTTGGCGACATTTTCGGTCCTCATGTACATGTATAGGGCTTTTTGACTACGATCTGGAAAGTCCTCCAAATTTCTATCTCTAGAAGATTCACGAAGGATTGACTTTCCTATATAAGCCAGGCCATGAGTTGAGTTAGGGGAATTAGTGAGTTGAGTCAGTTAGTTGACTGGAATTACTGAGTTGAGATACTGAGTCTCAGTAAGCATTCAGAGTAGTTCTAAAGCGAACTGTATTGCATTGTCTTTTGCAGCGATTTTAGCAATTGTGTTGTCAAGTTTTTAACTGCTGTTTTGTGCTGTATTGTTGTGAAAAGAGCTGTATTGAGTCTACTAGAACGAGAAGTTCTGGAGTTGTAAGAGAATCTGTGAAGAGTTATATTGGAATAAATTTCTGCAAGTTTTGATCTGCTTTGGCTTCAAGTCTTTCGAACCCATCCACGCAACAATATATTCCAATCGAAAAAGAGTGTATCTGTCATGATTCAGCTGTATTGGATAGCGGAAAATTGGTTAACTAGCCTTCCAACATTAACTTCATTCACCCAATTTTTACATTCTCAGTATAGCTACATAATTTATATTATTTTAAATATTTTTGGCTATCAATAACCTTTTATAATTTTCCCAATATTAGTTATAAGCCAGTAAAATCTTGTATAATCATTTCTATAGAAAGAGCTCATTATTGGTTTCCGAAGAACAAAAGAAGAATCTCTATTTACAAAGTGAAATAACTTCATTCCCTAACGATTCAAGATTAAATATACTATTATTTAAAAACATTTATGATTACAAAATCTTTAAAAATTTAGACGCCATACTATTCATTCCTTAGTTAATTGACAATTTTAATTAAAATATTTAATAAGATTAGAACGAACCTCAAAAATTTCAACATCTTGCAATTTTATTCTTTAACCTACATTACTTCTCACCTTATTCTTTTACATCACCTGATGTGGATAAGTCGCTGACAAATTGAAAAATTCAAAGCCTCTAAGCAAAATACGACGAAATTCTGGGATGCGTTTGAAAAATGTGCAGTATGATTTTCTAATCATGTTTAATATCGTGAGAACTTAATCTCCTGATGACATGTCTATATTTAAATACTAGAGTTACACAACTATAAATTAAATAAATAGAAAACTCTATACACAATATGTTGAATAAGATAACTTAAAAGTGGGCAACAAGGAAAATTTTAAGAATGCCCCTTTTACTATATAGGAATGGATGGAATTTTATAGATAAATGATACTACAGGTAAATTAATGACCAACAATAACCGACGACTAAGATATTATATAGTGTTTTACATTTAAACTGGAGGTAATTGGAAACTTTAATAAAATCTTAAGAACTATACCGACGATATTAAATTGCATTTACTAGAAAACCATATTTTTAATAATTATGTTTATATTCGAGTCTTTCACGGATTTTGAAATCATGTAGAAAATTAAATGTTATTGAAAGCCTTTATATACAGGAGTAATAACCGCAGATACTTTTATTCCAATGCTGTG
Source organism: Linyphia triangularis (assembly GCA_963978545.1). Taxonomy (NCBI): domain Eukaryota; kingdom Metazoa; phylum Arthropoda; class Arachnida; order Araneae; family Linyphiidae; genus Linyphia; species Linyphia triangularis. The sequence goes on from OZ021722.1 coordinate 32,286,630, forward strand.
ATTAAAATTGTGAAACTTTTTTAAATTTTGGCTTAAAACTAACTTAGTACAATTTGGTCCCTTACAAAAAATGTTGTTAGATGCAAATTTAGAGCAAGGCAAACTTTGTGATGAGATTATTATTTTGGAATTGATTTTTCTTGTTTTATGATTTTCACACGTTTAAATGTTTACAAAAGTATTAGCAGAGACTTTTGACTAAATCAGATCATAATCAGACACAAACTATTTTCGGCATACAACCATGCTATAATCTTATATATATAAAAGAAAGTCGTGTTAGTTACACCACTTATAACTCAAGAACGGTAGAACAGATTTGGGTGAAAATTGGTATGGAGGTAGCTTAGAGCCAGGAGACGGACATAAGATACTTTTTATCCCGTTCGACAGCGTTCCCGTGTGACTTGACAACAAAACGCAAATGATAGCTATGTAATTGACGTATAATGACAGCTATGTAATGACGTATAGATGACAATTTGATATTTATAAAACTCGGTATGGTTGAAAATTTGAGTTTTGAAATAAATTTTTAGGTGAATTGAAGTGAAGTGAAGTTTAATTAATAATGCCGCGAGCAAGACGATCGAATCTTTCCCGACAAAGCCGTAATGCAAGAAGAATACGAAATGTTGCAAATGAAAGGACTGAAGAAGAACAAGAAATTGCACGTGAACAGCGCCGCGATAGTATGGCTCGACTTCGTGCTTCTCAATCACGAGAGCAAAGTGAAGCAGCCCGTGAAACAGCTCGGTTGGCAATGCGGAATCGTCGAGCGAACAACAGAGGTCAACAAATAGATAATTTGCGACGCAGAACAAGATATTTATCAAGTGCTGATTTGAATCGAGCAGCGTTTCGATACGATTGCAGCAATGATTACAGCTTGCATCCTAGCGTTTGTATTGGGCAAATGGACGTTGTTTGTGAGTATTGTGGTGCATTAAAGTTTTCCGGAGAAACGGCTGGATTATGCTGCCTTAATGGTAAAGTGAAATTACCGTTGTTGACTCCGCCACATGAGCCATTGTATTCATTGCTTTGAATATTTGTTTTTAAAATAGAAGCTGGAGCTGCACTATAGACACCAGGCATATTTTATTGAGTATGTTCACCGGTGTTTTGTACGTATTAAAAAAATATATACAAAATTCTTTTAAGCAATAGCAGTAATATTATTTCTACGTTTACAAAAATTTTAATGGTTAAATTTTTCTAGCTGGCTTTTTTAACCCTTTACACTCGAGGCCACATGATTGGATGCCGCAACTCGAGAAGACCACTAGGTTTGATGCGGAAATTCGATGCAAGGCCAATGACTGTTTAGTTTCTATGAAGCTAATCCCTAACCTCGGATTGAACCAAAAATCCCGCGAAACGTCTCAAGTTGCTGGTACCTCAGCGCGAAAAAGGCCTCGAGTGCAAAGGGTTAAAATTATGAATCTAACTTTATTTAATGAGAGTGAGTCAAAACATACATAGAATCTGGCATAGCAAAGGATTATTTAGACTCAATTTGACTTCACACTTGCAACCTAAAACGTAGATTCAGCGAAGATTAATGAAATTCACTGAAAACTTTCAAATCATTTCGACATTTGCCACCAAAGAGAAGAATGAATATAGATTCAAAATATAAAGCATCTGCGGCCAAGAGAACTAGGGCATCACCGCTGTAAAAAGAGCATCAACTGGAGAATGACAGAGCTCGCTATAACAAAATGAACCAAAACATGAAACTGTTATTGTACTTTGGAAGCTGATCACCAACAACAATTAATCCGAAGAAATTCCGCGTCTATGTAACACAGAACAGATAGATATCCTTCAGCGGGTCCCCAGCAGCGCGGGGCCACACAGCTAGTTTTCTATAAAACAATCATAATATTAATATTAACTGGTAATCGTATTATAACAAGCATAAGATAATAATTTCTTAAATAACTGTCAGCTAATCATACTACAAATAATTATTGATTGATCATATTAATCATACAATAAGTTACAACGCATCGCTCATACTCTAATATATGTATAACAAACTTGTATTACACAGCACATGACTCAAAGTAAAGTTTTAATATACTCAAATAACTTTAGAACGGATTAAACTAGAGTTATGGAAGAAGTGTTTATCTAAAGTTCAACTAGTATCCTATGAATGCTATACTATGAAAGTGATTGCAGCGCCCCTAGTGAAAACTTTTGGAAGCTACTGATTGTATCTCGGAACACATGATAGATAACGAAACGAAATCAATTATAAAAGGGAATAGCATTCCCTGTTTAATTTTGCATGCATGCATTTAATTAAAAGGCTTAAAATAACCACGGGAATTTATGATAAATTCAATGTGAAATGAAAACTGATGCCCTACAATAAATTGTAGTTCGAGTGTATATATGAATTTTATGCTACCAAAGGGAAACTGGTGAAGAACACTTATCTCGATTTCCTTCTTGAAATTTTCTTAAGGACATACGTTATTTCGTTCGTAAACGAGCACGTTTGTCATAAGATCAGTTACGTATTTGAGCTGGATGAGGAGTTCAAAAAGTTATCAAATTAAAATTTAAGGGCGTTTAATTGAGTGCTGTAAGACATCATTTCTAAATACATGTAATGTATTCGCATTGGGATAGTCAATGAAGCTATTAGATCGCTCTAGTAAATTCTTCAGTTAGCGAGAACCACTTAGAACATAGTAGAACGTCCCTCAAACTCATATAAGCTACGTAATCCGTTTTGACTCCGCCTCTTAGAATATCAAATCTTGACTAGTGAATGCATCCCACTTCGCTGAGAACCTCTCTGAAATTAAACTTTTATATTTGTTTAATCTCGGCTGCTTTTTTATATCCTAAGAGTGTCCACACTATTTTACCGTTACATACACTTGACACTTTTTATTTGATTTGTTTTCTCTCTCATAGATTTCGAGGTATAAACACTGAAGCGAGCTGCAGAAACCCTTAGTTTAGATTTGGGTGTACCCATTTTTATGCTTCTCTCAATACTCCATTCCTACACATTAGAAACAAGAGGAGTTGAAAGATGTATAAGAGGAATTTTAGTGTCAGTGGATGTCCCAATCCAGTTTGTCTTAGCTGACATTCCAGTTCTCAAACACTTTTACAATTGTTACTTTTGAACATAAATGTGTCGATTCGCTTATATGGTCCACCATGTTGCCTTCTGTAAATGTTCAACTTTCAAAGTCCTTTAAATAGCATTGTTTTCCAAAATCTTCTCAATTACCTCTACCACTATCGTAAGCACTACACTTTTTTAAATCCTTTATTAATTTTGATTATGTTTATCTATGGGAGGCAAATCTACAGACGCCTAATTAATCCCCTTGCCATCATCCAATCTGGTTGAAACTTGGCAGATAGATTCGATGTCGATGACAATGCATTCTATCAAATTTTGGAGTTGTTACTGTCACTAAAAGGTCTCTTTTACGGAATACTAATAAACTAACTTGCCGTCATCCAATCGCATCAAATCATTTATTGTTGAAACTCTTTCCTGTTGCCAAAAAAAAAAATTCAAAAATAAACAATACAATTATTTTAATCAGAATAATATAATGATATTTGGATGTTAGAGCATAAATTCACTTTCATTTTCAATAAACAAATTTTGAAACACATTTTGCTGATAGAAATGTTTTTGATATCGGTGGTGTGTTAATTAATATAAAAGTTGACAATCCATATAAAGGATTTTTTAAAAACTCTGTTTTTATGGATTATATTATTTTATAACTGTTTAGTCTCTTAGCGACAATAGTGTCACTACATTGCTATGTTACTAATAGTGAAGTGTTTATGATAAATTATTCACTCAATATATGTCCTTATATAAAAATGCTTTAAAATGATTTTGAGAATGAGAGCTTTTTAGCCTTCTTGAACTTTTTAGCCTTCACTAACAGATGCTCCTCGTGCTCAAAACATACGTCTCTTTGTATACCACCCCTCTATGCATTAACCAACATTAACAAATAAAATGGGAAGTCTATGCCGTCAGAGGTCGAAGATGAAATTTGCATCGGCTTTCTCAAATCCTAAAAACCGATTTGGGGAGAGTTTTAATTTCCACTTCCAGACCTCTCGCTATTGGAAATTCGAGATAGTCTTCCGAATAGACTTCCAACCGGAAAAGAGGGGGGGGGGGGTGCTTCATGATAACTGGAAATGAATAAGAAAAAGAATATTAGTAGCAGGAAGTTTTCTTTTTTGAAAAGGTTGGGGAAGTTTGGAGGTGTGACGCCATTTTTGGATTCCCAATCCCTATGATGGAAAACGAACGAAATTTAAAAAACGAATTCCTATTCGTTTAATAGTTTTTTAGTGTTAAATTATTATTATTATTTTTTTTTTTTTAAATCCTGACTTGTTGTGTCTGCAACAATGAACTCTCTCTAGTTTTGGGTGCAAAAAAAAAAGTAATCAGTCAATGGTATAGAGTGTATGTTTTCTTCGTAGTAGTCAAACACTAAAAAAACTTGACAAGAGCTCAAAATCGCATAAATTAGTAACAATTGCACATAAAAATTGGCAATAAATATAAAAGATTCACAATAAAAAAAAAAATTTAACTTAACAACTAACCAAGATATGTGTAATTTTTAAATAGTTTTATTTGGTTAAATTATTGTATTCGTATCTTGGATTAACATATTGTTTTGGAGTTTTCTGGCGAAAGGAACTACACAGACCTACGAGCTACAACTAGAGACTACACAGGTGATTCGATACCATGATCGTCCGGTCATAAGACCTATTCCTTAGTTAACGAAGCCGCTGCAATCCATATATCTTGAAGGAAAAACAGCTTATTCTTAGAAATCTGATCTCGATCATGATCTACCTTATATTCCGATAAAATTTATTTCACTTGTTTACTTTGAAAGTAAAGTAGTAAAATGGTGTAGCAGTAAGTTCTGATATTCAATGCAACAATTCTGGCAGTCACTTTTAAAACACGAAAATTATGTCGGGCATGAGAGAACACTTTTACCTGATGGTTAGAGTTTATGCTATCGTTACGTTTCTTTTTGGTAACCCTTCCCGATATTGTTAACAACGTTCACAGTATACTAACGTACTCCATTTTATAAAAGTTCAAATGAGCTCAATTGCTTAGAAAATTAGTGAATTTTTTCAAATAATTGTTACACTAGAGAATATATATTAAACACTAATTCATATATAAGAGTTAGTCAAAACATAAAAAAAAACAATTTCATAAGCTTTTCACTAAATATAAACCCGTCATATTTCCTTTCGTTTAAAAACAAATACTTTTTATAAATCCTTTAAATTAACTATGATTTTTTGTATTTGTATAGGGCAAAATCTGGAGGACTAATTTACCAACTTGTGTTCATCGAATCGAACTAAAGCTTGACAGACAGACTTGTTGTCGACGACAATTCTTTCAATCAAGACTTTTCGCGGGGGGGGGGGGGATAGTTAGTCAATGGCAAAGAAGCGATGATTATCTTGGTTATGGCTAAACACTGAAAACTCGATATGAGCACAAAATTGCTCTTATAAGGTTGCAATTATACAATGAATTTATAGATGACAAGGCACAATTTCTCCATCAGGACAAAGCAACAATCAAGACAAGAGTTAAAAATTCCTTTGGAAAAAAATTTATCATCTGTTCAGTTTGAATTTTACTAAATATAATTTTTATTCTATTTTTCCTATTTTACAACATTTTTGAAAACAATATTACTTGGATAAATGGATTTTCCACTAAAGTCAAGCCCAGTAAACGTGAAATTGCTTAACATGAAATCTCGCATAACACGAAGTAAAAGCAGTTCCCCGTGCATAAAACTTAACGATAATTTATTTGTTTAACACGAAATTCGGTTAACGCGAACGATTTTGGCGGCCCCATCGATTTCGAGTTAACGGGGTTTGACTGTATTAATATATTGATAAACTATTTGATAGTTTGTCAATATATTATTAGTCTTACTATTGCTATTGTGATAAAGTATTTGATTTAAAAAAAAAAGTGTCGCGATCGTGGTCGTAAATGGTGGCAGTAGTCTGTTTTGCATTTTTAAAATCTCGAATTTAGCCAGCAAATGATTCTAGTCGATTTTTTCATCCTTTAACTTTGTATGTTGAGGCTTCCGAAAGAGCAAAATTATTTTCTTTTCAAACGGTTCAACCTTAGTTTTGCTTGTGGAACTTTTCCAACAGGAGTTTTGTGAAATAAAATTTGTTGTTTCTTAGGCAGGATATTTCTTTGAGATTCAAACATGGACTAGCAGATTTATTGCGTAAAATGTTGATTTTATAGATGAATCAGATTGCATTTTCGAATTATTTTCACTGCACTGTTTCTTTCAGAATTATTATGAATGACAAAATATTACCAAATAAAGGATTTCGCTTTACTTCTAAAAATCGTTTGCATTTCATAATTTTGTTATTAAAAATGAGCGTTTAATAAACTTTTCATAATTTTTAAAAAAATTAAATGTCTCGTATAATTTTCAATCTGATTCAGTTAGAAAGTACACATATTAAAATGAACCGTTTAGAGCAGCGTTCGTCACTAACTTTTAAAGGCGGACCGTAGGACTTCTGTTGGAGCTTTCACGGGTCGGATACACCAATATACGTATCTTTAATTATTACTAAAGATTGAAAAAATATTGATTTTTTTTATCTTGTTAAAATTATAATTAATATTTTATTCTTTTTTCAAATAATTGAAAAATAAGTATTTTCATTATTAGTAAATCAAATTCTAAACTAGGGAGGTGGAACATCGCACAACTTTCAATTACATTATAATACTGACGTGGATTTGTGTCATTTACCGTTTGTATAGTTTCATCCTTCATTTAAAATAAATGGCCAATTTGGCGATAATTCTTGTATTTATCTTTATAAAAAAAATCGCCAAAATGGTGATTTTGGTGATATACTTTTCGATAATCCTTATATTATCCTTTATTATAAACGAAACTGAGAGGAGAAGAAAAACGATCGTTGATGAGGTATGCTCAACGAAAGAGAACTCTGTGTTGAAGGCATTCATTTTTCAACTTTTTACGCCATTAAAATATTTTTACGGGAATTTCGGAGGTGGGGATGTTTAGAACACCTTAAGAGGAATTACCACAGCGACATTTACCAAAATCGTTATATCAGTTTTTTAGCAATAATTGAGAAACATTATTTTTCAATGACAGCTACCTTATGCAGATGCGCGTTTTTGACGAAAACCTAAATGGTAGGTCCCATGGCGGCCACTAACCCTCATACCAAATTTGAACATCGTAGGTCAATTTGTTCGGGAGTTCCACAGACACATACACACATTTTTTCTAGATCACTTTTTTGAAATCAGGATGTTCCAAAACGTGGAGAAATGCAAAAAAATCGAAATATTTTTTTTTCGACCGAATGCTATACTTTCACTACCCTATGAACATATAGGTAATTGAAAGTAAAAAGTTGTGATTCTTTTGTTTCAACGTTATAGTGCTACTTGACCTAACTTTTAATAAAAGTATTTAAACTATACTTCCACATTACTCCGTTTTAGTTGATCTAAATTGTGAGATATCAAAATCATTTTAAAATTGTGAGTTGTCAGATAATTCAGTTTATTTTATGAAAGAGTCGATGTCTGTCGCAATATTTATTGCAGCCAATCTAAATAAATTGTCCAAATTGGATTGAGTTAAGTTATTTCTGTATTTATTCTTGATGAAAACCATCTTGCTGAAAGCTTCTTCATATAATTTCTTCGGGTACGTAGTGTTCTACTGTTCTACATAGTTAATACATATTATTTCGGATAAATTACAATTGTGTAAAAAAAAATCTGTACCATGAAAATTGATTTTTTTTAAACCTTCTGTGGTGGCGACGGGCAGCAGAAAAATCTGTCGCGTAGTGGCTGACGCTGGTTTGGAGTCAAATGTCCCTATTTGATTATTTGGGAAAATGAGTCAATTATTGCAACTGTTCCTTTTAAAATAGCAACAAAATTGTTAAAAGGAAAGTGTTAAAATCTCCAACTATAACGGGTTAAGAGAGGGAGACAAATAAACGACAAATGGTTAAACTTCATTCTCCATGGAATATTGAAAGGTTTGATTCTAATTTACCGGCAGCCAAATAGATTACACCAAAATGCCAAGACGATTAAATCTAACCGAACTGCCTTTGTTAAATAAAATGTCAATTTTTAAGACATCAGAAAGCTATTGGGAATTCATTTAGGTGGGAATTGACGTATCTCAAATTTTTATTTAAGCGCTTCATTGCTGGCATTCCTTCAATCTGTGGACCCCAATGAGCAACTTCTGGTTCACCACTACAACTTTACCCTATGTTTATGTAATTGAAGTGTTCCAGTAAAATGATGTGTATTATCTTTGTAAATAAGATGTTTGAGAGCTATATTTAGGTTTCAGTTTTATTGAGAAAAATAAAGACCAATTTTCTCAAATGTGTTTTTTATGTACTTAATTAGCTATATCACCACTAACAAAAGATATAATCTCTACAAGAACATAAATTTGTATCATAACATTAAAAAAATGTCAAAATAAGCAAATGCAGGGTGATTATAATTAAAAGTTCAACTTTCATAAAGCATGATTTCAAAAGCATGAAAAGCACTTAAAAGCTAAACCTTGGATTTAAAAAGCCATAGTATGGGCTAACACAAAAAATAATTTGAAATAGTATTTTATCTTATGCCATAACGTTTCTTCTTTCGGTGAGTAGATACAAATCAAATTTCTGGTCATTCTGACTAGTAGTTTTAACATTAATTATAAACACCCAGTATATGTTGGCCATAGTTAAACTGATAGTATTTTGTGCCACCTAATGCCCATTCTAATGAGCAGAACTTCTTCAAATTTAGGGAAGAATGAAAATTGGAAAATTATATCTGAAGAAACATAAATATTAGTTGAAATCTGGCTTCCATAGTTAAATATGTCACTTTAAGGAATTATATAGAAGATAACTTACAGTATTGAAGCTGAACCTTATCAAATGAATGCTGTACCTCAGAATGAAACGTCCTTGAGTAACATTTTAATGATTTTACAGGTAAATAATTGAAACAAAATCCAACTAGACTCTCAATATAAGGCTCTTTTATAACTCCTCTGTAAAACTTTTAGAAATTTTTATAGCAGGTTATGTTATTATGGTTCAATATAAAACAAAGTTTTAAAACATCATCCAACAAAAATCCTAAAATTGTGACTCACTAGACTCTTATCTTGACTGATTTAAAATTTTGACCAAAAAGGAAAGCATAAAAAAAATGGACTGCTGAAATATATTATCTGTCCTTGGAGCATTATTTGCGAGCGGCTATCTGTTTACAAAAATTTTACATTTAGTGATAATTTCCTTCAAAGCACACAAACTTTCGGTAATGTATTTTCATTTCGACTGTCTCCAATACACAGCGTCAATTTAATATTTGTCACCCAGTACTAGACACAATACATTTAGATTAAGAAATCCCTACAACGATAACCACAGAGTGGAATCCATTCGTTGGTCGAAAAAAAGAAAGTCGGCATTCTTCTTCAGCAACCATTCCTCGGACCGAAGTCTATTGTCCAGCAATCAGTGAGCTGTCACTTCTTCTTATCGGCTGCACGATATGTCCCAATTCCTGCCACGCCGCTCCGGGTGAAATTAATGTTCGTTTATTTTCATCTTTGCCCCCTTGGATCTGATGGTTGGACACCATGCTGCGAGATGATTGGTTAATAGCTTTTCGGGGAGGGGTAGAAAATGTGAGATTTGTGAATGAAACGATGGTGCCTCATTTGGAGGATATGCTATTGATTGTCTTTTTAGTACTTGTTATTGAAATTAATATATTTTAGACGATATTGTTACAAAATTTACTGTGTATTTTGAGTAAAAACACTCGAGTTCTTTATGCCTTGAATCATGATGTGATACTGTTATTTTAATGAACTAGGGTTTGAATGATTTTTAGGAACTAGTAATACCAGAAAACCATGAATTTAGACATTTGAATTTTTATACGATGCCAAAAAAAACAAAAAAACATTGACTACACTTTGTAATTATTTCTTCAGTTGCAGAATGCCTATTCTGGAAGTTAACCCTCTAAAGCATAGAGCAACATATATGCTACAGTACTTGAGAGCATAGGCACCAACTACACGGGGGCAAAGGGAATGATCGCCCCCGTGCTCCCTCAACAACGGGGGCAACAACCTCGCTCCAAAAATCTCTAAACATGTATTTTTTAATATAAAATATTGCTTATACAGCACGTTTTGTAATGTTCTAAAGAATAAAAATCCTATGACAATATATAGTAAACACAATATTTGTAAACACACTAACACTATCCAGCCCTCTCCCCTAAATAAGGATCAATAAGTTTAGCAGTTCTTATGTGCAATTTTATAAAGTTATATATTTTAAGGTATTGTATATTGGGAATAAGTAATTTTGTGATGATGAATTACAGGTGTAGGCTCTTTTTGCGTTAGCTATAATTCAGAACTGTTAAAATTTGCTTTTGGAAGTAAGTTTAGGTAGATCAGGAAAAAAGTTATGATATTTGGAAATCTTGGGCTCCCCCCTCCCCCCCTCTCTCTCTCTCTCTCCATTAGTTTATCCACATAGTCTCGCCCCGGTGGTAAAAGTGAAAAGTTATCTCCTATGCTTGAGAGTAAAATTAGAGCAATAATATATTTTATTGTAAATTTGAAATTGCAATTGATTATATCAGTCATACTAATATTGTTTAGAAATAAAAAGGTTTTTTTAGTATACTTTTTTTAAAAAAAATCAGTTACATTACCTCTAGTTGCATCATAAAGAGAGAAAAAACATGCTCAAGAGGATTAACGGAATGAGGAAAGAAGAGGATAAAACATGCTACAGGACATAAGTGAAAAGCAATCCTTATGTTGTTGAAAAAGTTATATTATTCAAGGAAACGAGAAATTATTTAATATCTTTAGGAAAACACTGAAGTGTTAAGTGGAAAAGTATAAAACCAATTAGAAATGGGAGTAACTGATGCTCAATTATAATACTGGTTAAGTGTTTATTGACATACGAGAAAACCTGCTAAATAATTTGATTTCATTCCGACACAGTTGCTGATTCGCCAGTTAATATGTTGAGGGGTGCTGTCACCAAAAGAATGGTTCTTAGTATGACTTTATTCTAAATGTTCTTGTTGCGTTAATGTGGAAATCAATATAAATTTGTGAGATTTTAATAAAAGGCCCCGATGGCCTGGCAAGTTGAGGTGTCCACAGAAAGAATAGATACCTCAGGTGTTCTGGATGCATAATATAACTGATATCTATCTATATTACAAGGTAAAAATATTTATAACTTTGAGCCTCCTGACGAATTGTGCGATTTGGTTAGTAAAAAGATATTTTTGTAAATAAATTGATAAAATTATGTGCTGTATGTATGTTTGTTAGCGTCCATACTTTCTGTTTACAGTTAATTCCAGAAGACGAGTGTTCATTCTTAACCCTTAAACAGGTAGGATTAGGGTTAATTTTTTTTTTTTTTTTTTGCAATCTGTAATAAAAATGTAAACAAATGGCGTAATAAAATTTTTCCCAGTAAATAGCGTACAAAATTATAAATGCTTTTTCTAGTACCACATTTTTGTAGGCAAAAATATTAAAAAGCAATAATAATAATAAAAAGAAGAAATTTTCTAAACATGGCAATCTCCCTTAATACAGATTTTCTAATGCTCTGTACTTGCGTACACAAAACACATTTCAACATTTTTAAACACTTGTGTGATATCACATTCAAACTGCAAGTCCTGCAACCCCTAACGCAACCTTATCTTTTTTTTTTAAAGTGACTATCCTTATAATTTATCTTAATTTAAACTGGTATATAGTTCTTTTATAGTAGAATTTTAGTATTATGTTATCTAGTAGTTAATGCTCAAATTGATCACTCTATTAATTCAAAGAATGGCATAATATAGTATGAGACTGATAAATGGTGCTTACAAACTTGAATCTGAAAACATTTTAATTTGATTTCCATTTAAATTTATTAAATCTTTTATATTAATTTCGATTTGGTGTGAGTGGTTGCCTGACAAGTCTGCGGAGGATGACTTAATCAACTTGCCGTCATCCAATCAGACTGAAACTTAGCAGATATATTCAATATCGACGATGATGGATTCTATGAAGTTTTAGGAGCCGTCACTGACACTAAAAGACCGCTTTTGCATACGTTACTATTGCTTCGGAAGACTAATTAACACACTTGCCTTTATCCAGTCATTCTGAAATTAGACAGATTCGTTATCGAATCGATAAGAATGGATTGTAGTAAGTTTTGCGGGCTATTACTGTCACTAAGAGGTCACTTTTACAAGTGCTTTTATAAGTGCTTGGACAATGCTTTCTATTAAGTTCTGGGACTGTTACGCAAAGGCCGTTCTACACACGTTTCTATTGACTTACGTCAGACTTGTCAGCTTTTATTCACGTTCTATTATCCAGATACCAATCTTAATTTAAATATGTACAATTTGGCGAAATTTAATGACTCAAATCTACATCTATTGAGGTTGACGAGGCAAAATCTTCGAAGGGCTAATTAACTCTCTTGCCGTCATCCAATAGAGCTGAATCTTGACAAATAAACTCGTTGTGGATGAAAATGTAATCTATCAAGATTTTGGGGGAAAAAAAAGCTAGTAAATAGTTTGGAATGGATGTTTTTTATCGTAATGATCTAACAATTTTAAAAATCGATCTGAGCTCAATAATTTGCTATTGTTCATTAAAATTGACAATGTATATAAAGGATATAATATTAAAAACTTTTTATGAATTATATTTTTCGCTTTCTAAAAGTAAGGAATTGCGATTCACATGAACTATTTTCCCTTAAGAGTAAGATTCTGAGAGATTGAGCCACTTAACATTAGGGGGGGATTCACACCATCTTCGATTGTCCCCAAAAAATTACCAGTTCTAATACCCTTATTAGATGATAAAATCTGAAATTATTTGTTCTGTAGTTGCACCGCTCAAATTCTATGACCTGTCAAAGATCAAATTTAAAAAGGGAAAAAATTGGTGTTTTTGTGACATATAAAAACTATTTTTATCCGTTTAAAACTTCACAAGCAACTTGCCACCTTCATTTCTTCTGTTATGGAATGTACTAGAATAGATCTTTCTAAAACATATAAAAAGTTCATGGCAAGTCAATTGCGCAAGGTCATTCAAGGTCATGAAAATCCAGGTTTTCATGTTTTTTAAAATTTTCAAAACTGAATTATATCTTGCGCGTTTGATTTGTCACTTCAAACTAGGTGTCATTGGATAGAGCTGTATTAGTACTATTTATTAATATATAAAACATTGAGGCAAGTTGAACACGTTGGAAGTTATTTGGCGCTAAAATCGATAAATCTCCGAATTTGACACAAATTTGAGCTCGTATATCTTGCTGCGGGAACAATATATTGACACAACGCTGAGACTATTTAAACACACTTTTATTATACATAATGAGAAATTAAACCTTATTGAGGCAGGTCGAAGAGAAAAAAATAAATGATTTTTTTGTTGCACCCCATCCTTACATATTGATGCATTACTGTTTTCATTCATGTTTTCAAAAATTAATCGGTTTTCACTTCACTCTTCCTCATGTTTATAACAATTGCTTGTTGTATGTCTTTTCAGCTAAGAACTGTGACTGGATTGACTCCAGAAAGTTTCAAAAGACGGGGGAAAAAACCGAACTTCGATGCACTATGTCGATAACACCAAGCAATGGCCACTTAAACTTAACAGCTCCTCTCTGGTGAAGAAATTCCATTTGAAACACGTCATCCCCACAATTTTCTAGCAGTTTACTAATATAAAATTGTTTATCGTACAGGACTACGTATAAAAAATGGGGCTGAATCTCATATTCGCAGTCCTGATCAGCAATTAGCTTTATCTCTTTTATGATATTCTACATTTGTTGGGAGAGAGTAATTTCGATTTCAAATCTGAATTTACTATGCAATCAGTTCCAGGAACAAGTCAGACCAAACCCTAAAGACGAAGATAATATAATTTAGCCGAAAATTTATAACTCTGATGTTTTGCACAGATGAAAATTGCACATCAACGTTTGAAACTGCAGAGGATTTGTCCCTACATATTGCTAGAGGAGAACACCAAATTACTAAAACAATCACAGGTCAAGACAAATCCAGTAGTGCATTTTCAAAAGGAATGGAAGCAAGGACAAAAAAGACTAATTATGAAATTACTGCAGATTTTGAAGAACCCACTATAGAGAATAGAAATTGCATCTATTCATGCCCTCTACATACCTGATTTTCTCCAATGATTCCAAGATAAAATTCGTCATCTTGTTCAATGACTTCATCTTCAATAACACTGCATATTTCAAACGTACCTTTCATTCTGTGGAAATGTGACATAACTTGTTCCCGTGTCAAATATTCATTTGAACAAAATTTCTTGTTTCCATCAACTGTGAAATTTCTCATCATACTTGCAACAGTTTGAGGTGTTAATTTATTTCCTGTTTTATTTCCTTTGTTGAAGTATTCTAAACTGTGTTTGATTTTGGTTCTTGAACTTTACTTTTGTGTTTCATTGCCTATCCTTCTTTGCGCACAAGACTTGATTAGATGTAATTTTTATTATCTATAGTGGGTTCTTCAAAAGCTGCAGTAATTTCATAATTGGTCTGTTTTGTCACTGCTTCCATTCTTTTTGCAAATGCACTTCTGGTTTTGTCTTGACTAGTTATTATTTTAGAAATTTGATGTTCTTCTCTATAGCAATAAGTAGGGACAAATCCTCTGCAGTTTCAAATGTTGATGAGCAATTTTTTTCTGGGCAAAACATCAGAGTTATAAATTTATGGCTGAGTGACATTTTTTTCTTCTATAAGGTGTGGCCTGACTTGTGCCTGGAACTGATTGCATGGTGAATTTGCAGTTGAAATCCAAATTATTGTCCCCTAACAAATGGAGAATATCATAAAAGAGATAAAGTTAATTCCAGATAAGAACTGAGGATATGAAATTCGGCCCCATTCTCTTTACGCTGTCCTATATTCAATAAACGGATTTACATTAGTAAACTACTAGAAGATTGTGGGGATGACGTGTTTAAAATGAAATTTCTTCATCGGAGAGGAGCTGATGAGTTTAAGTGGCCATTGCGTGATCCGAAGCTCAGTTTTCTTTGGTACTTTGCAACTTTCTGGAGCCGATCCAGTAAAAGTTCCTTGCCTAAAAGACATACTACAAGCAATTGTTATAAACATGAGGAAGAGTGAAGGGAAAATTGATTAATTTTTGAAAACATGAATGAAAACAGTATTGCATCAATATGTAAGGATGGGGTGCAATAAAAAAAATCATTTAATTTTTTCTCTTCAACTTGCCTCAATAAAGTTTTATTTCTCATTAAGTATAATAAAATAATGTTTAAATAGTCTCAGCGTTGTGTCAATATATTGTTCCCGCAGCAAGATATACAAGCTCAAATTTTTGTCAAATTCGGAGATTTTTCGATTTTAGCGCCAAATAACTTCCAACGTGTTCAACTTGCCTCAATGTTTTATATATTAATAAACAGTACTAATACAGCTTTATCCAATGACACCTAGTTTGAAGTGACAAATCAAACGCGCAAGATATAATTCAGTCTTGAAAGTTTTAAAAAACATGAAAACCTGGATTTTCATGACCTTGAATGACCTTGCGCAATTGACTTGCCATGAACTTTTTATATGTTTTAGAAAGATCTATTCTAGTACATTCCATAACATAAGAAATGAAGGTGGCAAGTTGCTTGTGAAGTTTTAGACGGATAAAAATAGTTTTTATATGTCACAAAAACACCAATTTTTTTCCTTTTTAAATTTGATCTTTGACAGGTCATAGAATTTGAGCGGTGCAACTACGGAACAAATAATTTCAGGTTTTATCATCTAATAAGGGTATTAGTATTGGTCATTTCATACCAAAATAAACTCAGGATGCCACAAATAACACAGCCAGCCCATAATCATGAACAAAATCAATTTAATAAGATAAGTTTACAAGTATGAAGCCTCAAAAACCATCACAATCCAATCCTGTATATATATATACCTTTTACAACCATTACGGTTACAGAAATAACCATGAAATTTGCATAACATGGAGTACGACACATAATAATTCAATAATAAATATAATATTAAATAAATCTCCAATATTCGGCCCCATCGGACTCCATGAGCAAATTCTAATCCTTCTTTACATAATCTCCGTAAAGCTTTACCTTAAAAGAAAACATCAATACATTTGATTAAATATAAAATGCAAACAAATTTTCAACTTCTCTTTCACAAATAAAATTAGATCATCAACATACAGCTAATATAACATTATTGTACTTATAAACACAATTAACCCAACACCAACTTTCAAATCCAAGTTTCTTAACTATCGAATCAAACTCTGTTGCCCATTGCCTTGAAGATACTCTAAGTCCATAAATGGCTTTTTCTAGTTTACAGACCTTTTGTTCATTACCACTTTCTACAAAACCAGGTGGTTGTCTCATATACACTATCGTGTCCAATTTGCTGTACAAATATGCAGACTTGACATCAAGCTGAAAATGATTCCAACCTAACAAACACACTAAAAGTATAAAAAGAAATTTTAGTACAGAAAAATTTATCACAGGTGAAAAAATATCAGTGTATTAAAAAATATGTCGTCCTTGTCCCTGTTTGAAATCTTGTGAACAAAGTCTCGCTTTGAACCGTTGTACTTTATTGTTATCATCGCATTTAACCGTGTACACCCACCTACAATCTTTGCATTTGGCGGCGGGTTAACTAACTTCCAAACTTGTCTGTCTTTCATTGTTTGAATTTCATCTAACATAGCAGAATCCCACTCGATCTTATCTTCACTCTTCTGTGTATCTGCAAAGCTCTTTGGTAATTCCACGTTATAAATTTCATCTTGAAATATGTCTTCTATGCAGTTTTCAAAATACATAGACTCATTACTTTGTTCTTCTGAATTAGTTCCTCGATTTTCATTATTGATATTCACAATTTCAGACTGAGCTTGAACAGTAGATTCTGGTTTAAAAGAACACACACTCGAATCATACACAATGTCATGCATTTCGCAATATTTTTGAACGTCATTTTGTGATCTTGGTCTTGCATTATCAGGTGTAAAATAATACACATAGACCCTATTGCCTAATGTATTCATCTTTTCCTCTCGTCTCCATGATTTAACATCCAGTTTTTGTTTATCTGCTCTCTCAGGACGCATCTCTTACCATCCAACTCCTCTACTTGAGTTTTATTAACCTTTGAGACTGAAATGGTATTCTCATTTTCCTGTTCATCTTCGCTAAAATGTTCACTATCAAGACTTCTAATTTTTACGTATTCACATGCTCTATCTTTACCAAATAAAACATCAACAGCTCTCTTACCTTCGTCTATTTTCACGTGTATCGTTTCTACAATTTTCCTTTCTTTTGGTAGATAAATCCTATACCCCTTGGTTTGACTTGCATAGCCAATTAAGATACCCATCTTTGCCCTTGGTTGTAACTTATTTCTGTTAACTTTCGGTATATGGACAAATGCCAATGATCCGAATATTCTAAAATGCCTTACTGATGGCTTGTGACCAGTCCAAAGTTCAATTGGAGTTTTTCCGTTTAACAACTTATGTTCACAGCGGTTTCTTATGTATGTAAACGCGTATAACGCTTCTCAAAAAAAATTGTGGCTTTAATCCGCTATCAAAAAGCATAGATTTGACCCCGTCCATACAAGTTCTATTAAATTTTTCGCAAATTCCCATCTGCTCTGGTGTTGCTACGGATGATCTTTCAATTCTGATCCCCAACTCACGCAAATAAGTTTCGAATTCTTTATGACAAAATTCTAAACCATTGTCTGTTCTCACGCACTTTAATTTAGTATTATGTTGTCTTTCGGATATCGCCAAGTAGTTTTTGAAACAACCAAAAACCTCCGTTTTCTCCTTGACCGTATATACTTCTACTTTCCTTGAGAACTCATCAATTATGGACAAAAAATATATTTTCCCTCCTAAAGTTTTTGTTGATGCAGGTCCCCATAAATCCATATGTATTCTATCCAGAACATTACTAGTTCTTCGTTCGTAATTTAATTTTAATGATGACCTAGTTGATTTCGCTATTTTACATGTATCACACGAGTCTAATTTACCAACTAACTTTTCCAAACCATAGACCACATTATTTCGACTCATCTGCCTTAATAAAGGAATATTGACATGACCAAAACGCTTATGAACTATTTCAATGTTCGTACTATAAGTAAAATTACATTCAGACCTTTTACTATTGCAATAAGCATATAAAATATACAATCTACCCTTCCTACGTACAGAATAAAAATACTCGTTCAATTCATTATATACAATCATTTTATCATTTCCCCAAAACACTGTATGCTTTGCTATATCAATGCATGCACCACTTATTAAGTTACGGCGTATGTTAGGTGCGTACAATACATTTCTCAGAATCAAATTTATCTTACGATTAGCATCTGTAAAAACTAACTTTACAGTACCTGTACCTTCAATCTTTAGATTTGTGTTCTTGTCTCCTACAAAAGCTGTTGTCGATACTAGACTTTTGAAATCCTCGAAATACTCCTTTTTGTTACAAAAATGGGAAGTTGCCGCTGAATCTATGAGCCACTCGCTCATTTCTAGATTCTTATCCTGAATAACTACATGTGGATCCAAATCACTTTCTGACCCCACATAGTACATGTCGCTTTGAAAATTTCGGTCTTGTCTTCGCGATGTGTTATACTGTTTTTGTGTGACTGGCTGTTTCTGTAGTTGAACCCTGCAATCTCGGATTATATGTCCTTTTTGCTTGCATCTCCAGCAAAGCCCCACAATTCTTCGTTCTGTAGCTCTTTGAGGATGATTAGGCTTTGTCGTTTTCGGCCCTTTTGCAATGAACGCATCCGCTATCCCCTCAACTTCACTGTCTTTCTTCTTCTGTAATATGCGGCCAGATTCATTTATAAGACTATCTTCCACATTTTCCATCCTAAAGTTGTCTTCATCAAGTCGATATAACACTTGAACTATATTGTCGTATTCAGCCGGAAGCCTTCTGATTAACTGGAAACACTGCAACAACTCGGGTATTGCAAATCCAGCTTCTTTTGTCTGTTGTGCTTTCTCCGCGACTCTTTTGATAAAGATCCCAATCGTCTCGTTCTCTGGTTCGAACCTCAGATCATAGAATTCGTCAACAAGTCCAGCCAAACATGCTCTTGAAACCGGTTCAAAATTCTTTTTCAGAATTTCCCACGCTTCTTTTCCGTCTGTTGTAGCTGAAATCAGGGATTGATACTTCCGTTCCACTGCTTGATATATTGTTGTATATGCTCGATCTTTTTTCCAGTTGTACATTCGCCTTTCTCTGTCTGATGCTTCATCCGGACATGGCGTCGCCTCGTTCGTAATAAACTCCCAAGAACCTCTGTCTATTAGCAGCACTTTAACGTCACATTTCCAACTAGCATAGTTCGTCGAATTTAGCTTCGGAAAATTAAAACTTAACTCAGATAGTTCAGTCATCTTCAGCACGCTTTTATCTTAAATAAGTTTGAAGTACACTATCACGTCAACACACTTCTACATACTTTTGACTTCTATTAACTCATTGGGCTTTTCTACTGGCTTTCTCTGAGAATCCTATTCAGGGCACCCTGTCCTGGGCCCATAACCCTATTGGTCATTTCATACCAAAATAAACTCAGGATGCCACAAATAACACAGCCAGCCCATAATCATGAACAAAATCAATTTAATAAGATAAGTTTACAAGTATGAAGCCTCAAAAACCATCACAATCCAATCCTGTATATATATACCTTTTACAACCATTACGGTTACAGAAATAACCATGAAATTTGCATAACATGGAGTACGACACATAATAATTCAATAATAAATATAATATTAAATAAATCTCCAATATTTAGCAACTGGTAATTTTTTGGGGACAATCGGATATGGTGTGAATCAGGGGGGGTTCAACTTCTCAGAATCTTGCTCTTAAAGAAAAGTCGTCTATGCTCTGAATAGAATAATAAATTTTCTTCTGCATTAAAAGTTACACGATTCAACTACTACCCGAACATTTAAAATGTTGAGACAAGTATTTTTTAGAACAAACATTCCTGTCATTACATCACAACAAAACATCAATCCACTTTTCCCTTTAGACTAAACTTTTAGATATAAAAACACACAAAAAATCATTCTGCGGTCAAAAAAAAAAAAAAAAAAAAAAAAAAAAAAACCACTAAAAGCCAATATATCTACCTTTCACAAGACCAATTCCCAAGAAACTTACGCTTCCGCTTTTTTTTTATTTATCGTGAATTTAAGGTGGTTTATTTAGTGAAAACTATTCTGTTTTACACTTCGTCATTTTTTAGAAGCGTTTTACGGCCTGGAACAAGTCATCAAAATGAAAACTAGATCCGTTACTTACAAAGACGCTTTAACTGCGATCTCGCTGAATTCAAGTAAAATCAACGCAAATTCCGGCAGTGTCAAAGGATAAGTATCCATATTATTATTTCTGGTTTTGAGCAGTTAGGTTTAGGTAGGGGTCTGGCGAGAGAGGGCAGGGATTGGACAAGGTTTACGATATTCGAAAGGAGGAATGGGTAGGGAGGAATGAACATCTGGATGTAATATGGAAGTCAACAGCTGAGGATTCTATGATATTGCGTTGTATTCCAAACTAAGAAAATAAAGAATATTCCACTAGAGCAAACTTGAATAAAATTTAATATTGTTTTCGATGGGGATGGTACATGTTTATGGAAAGTAATAAGAAGTTTATATAAATATGAGAGATTTATACGTGTATTTGAAAAGGTAAAGTAATGCTGAAAGAAAATATTCTAGTTTGAATTATTATATTGACCAGTGTATTTCTTCAAATGCTGAAATATTTCATTAATAATCATTTTATGCTTATGTCGATGAATGTTCTGATACCGAATAAATGTTTTAATATCATTATTATTTTTTTTACCAAAGGAAATATTATTTATTTACTGTTTTGGAATGTACATCTATGCTTCAATTTTTGTCATCGCTTATAGCTTTCAATTAAATGTTATGATAATATCTAATGGAAAAGCTTTAGAATTCGAACGAAATTTCAGATAATCAAAATGTGTGAATACCGAACAGATTACGAGCTGGCACTGCCTCACCGTCAACAAACAACCTGAACTTGAACTAATTCAGTTATTTCAAGTATGAACTTTACCATCTATAATGGACTTTAGTGGTCTGATGAGTAAAGGCATCAAACTCATGACTGCATGGAAAGAGATATTATTATATTTGAATGTAAAGAACTGGAAAATATGTCTACCTCTATTTTTGAGCAAACATATGATGGTCCATAGAATTTTTTTTTACTAAACCCTTAGAAACTTGTTTCAGCAGTCAATCCAATCTCATGGATCCAATCCTGAATGAATTCACTGCCGAGAAAAGATCTCATAATCTTGAAAATAAAGGACTGAAAAAAGATTGTTAAAGAAAGACAGGATTAAAGTTGTTGAGGGGACCAACGCCTATCCACCAATAAAGAAAGATAAAATAACTGAATAAACTAGGGGTGTGGAACATCGTACAACTTTCAATTACACTATAATACTGATGTCAATTTGTGTCATTTACAGTTCTTATATTTTTATCACTCACTTAGAAAAAAAATTGCTAGTTTGGCGATATACTTTTCGATAATCCTTTATTAAAAGTGAAACTGAGGAGCGATGAATAAACGATTGTTGATGAGGTATGCTCAAGGAAAGAGAACTCTGTGTTGAGTGCATTCGTTTTTCAACTTTTTAAGCCACTAAAGCAGTTTTACATCAATTTCGAAGGTCGGGATGTTTAGCATACCTTAAGAGGCATTAGCACAGCGATTTTTATCAAAATCGTAGGTAAATTTTTATCAATCATCGTAGGTAAATTTGATCGGGAGGTATGCTGACCACAGACACACACACATAGACATTTTTCCTAGATCACTTTTTTGAAATCAGGATGTTCTAAAACGTGGGAAAATGCCAAAAAGTTTTTTTTTTTTCTTTTTTTTTTATACCGAATGCTATACTTTTATTACCCTATGAATACATACATATGGGTAATTGAAAGTAAAAATATACCGACATATTTATTGAATGTCAAATGTATTACTCTCTTATGACGAAACACAACGTTGAGAATTTATATGAAAATCATGAAAGCAGTTTTACTGATTAAATATCAAGCGACTCCTAATTTTCAAAGACTACTGTTCTACTCGCTTTTATCATCGGTCAAGAATAATGGGAAGAGAAAGGGATGAAAATGGGTCTCTGCAATCATTTTACCGGGGACGGAAGGAACAGGAGCCAGCACAACTGGGACCATTCAATTTACTTGGTGAGATGGAGGTGGGCAGCAGCGGGGAGATAGATACGTCACTTCCGATAATGATTGGTCATCGTCACCAGTGTCATTACGACACAATGAGGAAATGTGTCGTTTGTCATGACTACCCTTCTCCCAACCCCCTCTCCCTTGGAGAATAGAATGTTCGGTCACAACGAGGTTTGGCAAAATGATCAATCCAAAGTGACAAGCGAGGGGAGTGGGGAAGATTTTTATGACTTCGGAGAGATGGGTTGTGCCGATGTTGTGTTATGGCTGGGAGATGTTTGGGTTTTGACTTGGATTAAATGTAATGGGTGGAGTGACTGTGTGAAGGAAGTGCCAGGAATTATTTTAAAATGTTGAATTTTATTTATGTTGAATGAAAAGGTGTGATGTGCATTCACACAATCATTTTGTTGGGATAAATTGCTATGTGACTGTTCGTAATTTCTTTGAAATTTTAAAAAACAACAAACACTTTCAATGTGATTCTCAATTTTCTTATCCCTTGAAAATAAAATTAAGCGTTTGACTACTCTAGAATCAATTTCAATTCCAAAGTAAACTTCTGTTCAGAATAATAAATAAAACATTTTATATATTATATCCTCACAGTGTTTTTTTTTTTTTTTTTATATATGATATCTTCCTTTCCCTTTATACAAAACCCAAAAGAAAAATTAAAAATATCAATTTAAAGGCTGACCTCTGCTTCTGATGTATAGTTTATTTACAATTATACAATGTGTTATTTGTTTGAAAACCGTAGTTTGTTTTTTTAACAGAAATAGTTGTAATAGTATACAGTAGATGGCAGCACACAGAAAAAAAAGAAAATTTCAGCAATTTTAGCACATTGAATAAACTTAAAGAATCTTATATCTCTCAGCACTATGAACTCCCAAAAAAGTATTTCTTCTAGACAATCTACAATGCTCCTACTGGCCTCTGAACCAATCGTTTGGCTATATTTCTGCA
Source organism: Linyphia triangularis (assembly GCA_963978545.1). NCBI lineage: Eukaryota > Metazoa > Arthropoda > Arachnida > Araneae > Linyphiidae > Linyphia > Linyphia triangularis. The sequence continues at coordinate 32,310,220 of OZ021722.1, forward strand.
CCCAAGTTTTAAATGCACTATAAATGTTTTCTTATTTGAATAGATGTATAATCAAAAATTAAAATTGATATTCATCAACTTGATATTGCTGCTCCATAATAAAAAAAAATTAATACCTCCATTATAAAGCCTTGCATGAAATATCGTTGTCTAGAAGGAACACAAAATACATATAATATTTCTAGTTCGGGCATAGTTTACGTCTATAACTTTCAAACTTTTCAATAAAAGAAAAATCATTCATTTCCATATTTCTAATAACATTCAAACATTGATGTCTCTATGCTGAAGCATAAACTTAAATTAATGCCCCTCTAAATCACTTTCTCAAAAACGCTCCCAATGCATCTTAAATAACTACCGACGACAGAAATCTAACTCACTTACATGCCATTACCGATTGTCATTCTTCATCTTGAAAACTATTTCTTTCATAATGAACTTCGACAAGAACTTATTGTAGGTAAGGGAGGGGGAAAAAATGAAGAGAAATCCTCTACCCTAAAGAAAAAAAGAAAGAAAAAAATAGAAAAAAAAGAGAGTCCAAACATAAAGTAAAACAGCCACATACAAAAAAAAAGTCTTTGATATCAAAGGTACCACGTTGAAGTAAAGTAAAAGAAGAATGGGTAGCAGCAATTGCTTTTGAGCACAGTAACTCAAGGTTTGGAGTGTCCCTCTGCTTCCATAGAGTTGAGGTAGTATGGCTGAGTGAAAATTCTTTCTCAGTTGTGCGCCTGCGGCCGACGGCAAGTATTTTTACTGTGTCTTGAAATTCCGTTTCAGTGGGCAACGGAGCCCGAAGTTTTCTGGAAGAGTGTTTCCGGAAATGCTCAATTGTCCGTCAATTGATGAGACTAGGAGAAGCGAAACATTTCTTTTCTGGAGGAACAGGAAGTGCACTTTTCTGGAAGATGGAACTGTCCGTTCACTTTCTACTTTATTTCCAATCCTGTTCTCTTTTTCTGTCTTATGTCCAAAAAGTTTTTTGGGAAAAATGAAAAGGCATCGACTGAATGAGAGCTGGAAAAAAATGTAATCGAGACGTTTCTGGTCAATGTAGCGATTGGAGAGTGGAGTTGATATGGGATAGAAGTTTTATTGGAGAGGATATGGTTGATAAACTCCCGTAATTATGAAAATGATGGATGGGTCTATAAATAACGCATATATTAAATCTATTTCTCAAGAATGTCAATAGATACTTTTTCATTCATGTTTTGCGCAATTATACACTGCACTATGCAAGAAAATCTAAAATGTTTCGGAAATAATCATTCGTAAATGCAGCTTTGTTTACCAACTATTATTTATACAACATGGTTAACTGTTTTATACTTGAAAACGCTATTTCAGAACAATGTATCATAACAATGAATGAATTGCCTCAATTTGTCGAATTAAAGTTGTAGAAAAATGTTGTCAGTTGGTTGATTTGTGCGCTCAACAACCTATTATTATGTACAATGACGACTAATAAGGCCAGGACCTACAGCTTAACGTGGATTACAAACCACAATGAACATCCATGCCTAACTCAGGATTAAAACAATGTACCTTTGACATGCGAAGTTAGAGCTATCAGTTGGGTTGAAGAAAATTTTATTTCGTTTGGAACGACAGGATGTAAGTACTAATTCACCAATAAGGTATCCAAACCTTTTTGGAAAAGACTGATTGATTAGGTTTGTTAGAAGCTGCATTTAATGTTTCGCAACATTGTCTTACAAAAGGTTTTGAATTACCAACTATGAATAGAAAAATAGCGATACAGTTCTGAAGCAAAAAAATATTTCAGTGATATAAAAATTGTGGTTATATTCTTATACCCCTTAATGGCATTTAAGTTTTCTATATTTTATCTACACAAAATTTCTCTCTTTTTAAATCCCTTGTATTAACTTCGATTTTGTTTGTGGCGGGGCAACATTACGGAAGGAACCCTCTGGCCATCATCCAATCGAACTGAAATTTGACGGATAGATTCGTTTTCAAAGAGAATTCATTCTATTAAATTTTGAAGGTTGTTACTTAAAATACACACGTTTGCTTTGCCACTTTGGAGGCCAAATTAATCCCCTTGTCGTCATCCGATTGCGCTGAAACTTGACAGGTAAACTCGTTGTTGATGACTATCTCATTTATAAACCGAAGAACAAATATTGATATTAGTGTCTTAAGGAATAAATTATAAATAATTTTCAGGGGCTTTATCGGAAAGCTTTCTGTTATAGGATCAAAATTGTATAAATTTGATGACAATTCGAATGAAATGTCAATATGAAAAACAAAATGTGTTTAAAAATATTTAGTAAAACGGCTATCTCTAAATCTCTGATTCCTATCAAATTCCTATCAAAGATTCCTAAGACAAAGCCTTCATTGACAACGTTAATCTCCCACTTCCCATGTAGACTCAACTCTAAAATATAATATGCCATCTGAAGGTTGTGTAGTTAGCGCTCTTGTCACGCATGCTAACAGTGACGGTTACGAATCTCGGATTATGCATGGATGTTCGTTGTGGTTCAGAATCCACGCTAAGCTGTAGGTCCAGCCTGATTATCTGTCATTGTGAATAAAAATAAGTCGTTGAGCGTATAAACTAACCAACTAAAATATAGTACAATAAGCAAAAAAAAATTTAAAAATCCGAACGATGGCTATATCTTGTATTCTAATTGATGAAATAACAAAAGTCAAGTACCGTTATAAATCATGGAAGGTCTTTATTAATCTATAATAATAAAACAAGCTGTGTGTCTGTCTGTCTATCTGTCTGCCTGTCTATCTGTCTGTCTGTATGTCTGTCTGTGGCTCTGTGGATCTATAGAAACCTACTTAAAATTAGAGTAGAGCTCTGAAATTTTCAACATAAGAAGTTTCGGCTTTCTAATTTTAAGTATGTCAAACAGAATGTTAAAATTTTAATTCATTCATTTTTATTTAATTCTTTAATTAATTTATTTTACAAAGTGATATCAAGTAGAGATACAGCTCTGAAATTTTCAACATAAGTATAGTTTTAGCCTTCTAATTGAACTTTTGAAAAACGGAATTTTAAAATTTTAATTAGCTATTTTCTAATTAATTTTCTTAATTAATTAACACATTTTTTTACAAAACGACTTCTAATAGAGCTACAGTTCTGAAATTTTCAACATAAGTAGTTTTGGCCTTCTATTGGTCTTTTGAATAACATAATTATAAATTTTTATTTAGTTCTTTTTTAATTAATTAATTAATATTTTACAAAACAATTTCTATTAGGGCTGCAGATCTGAAATTTTCAACATAAGTAGTTTTAGCCTTCTAATTGGACGATTTTGCGTTGCTATGAACTTTCCTGCGAGCGAAGCGTCAAAAATTGGGTCCTATACACCAATGACGGATTTCCGCAACGCGGGGCTTCACAGCTGGCTAAAATAATGCACATGGTAAAATTTCGTAGCGAAGCACGGGTATTCAGCTAGTTTTATATATATATATATATATATATATATATATATATATATATATATATATATATATATATATATATATATATATATATATATATATATATATATATATATATATATATATATATATATATATATATTTTATCACGAGGGTTATCTACATATTAAAACTAAACCAAACTTTAAAAAGTTCAATGGTAACTCAATAATATTATACCATGTTTAGATTTAGAATCCAAAAAAACGTCTAAATACCAAATTTCATAATTTTCCAATGAGTGGTTAGTAATTTAAATAATGTCAAAAAATGATTAAATGATGTTAAAATAATTACAAATTAATGTTAAAATGAAAATTTATTTTTAGCTTAAAATTAATTGCATAAATAGTTATTATATTTTAGCAATTTTTGTTTGAAACGATAGTTTATTAAAGGCTAAACATAAATAACATGCATCTTTTGTCTTAAACAGTTTTTTAATAATTAATTATTAATCAATAAAACAAGTTTTAAATTTTTTTTAAATAGAAACATCTTTTTTTCCCTTCTCTCTTTCATTGGAATTATCATGGTCGAAAACCCCTCCAGAGTTTTTTTCAATCCATTTTGACTTTTGGTTCTGAATATTTTAACAAAAAAAAAAAAAAAAAAAAAACTCACTTTTGGGGACAGTGTAATAGAATACGTGTAGAAGACCGAAAAACGTTCAAACGTTTTCTCTCCAAAGTGAAGTGTTTCTCAACATAATGAACTGAAATTAGGTATCTAGGGTAAACAAAGTATTCTAAATCGAATGAAAACATAAAAAAATAGGAGTTCATATTGAATTTTTAAAGATAGAGTTAAATTTACATAGTATATAGCCCCTACAAAAAAAATTGAACGAGACATATAGAAATAGTAAACAAAACATTTTGGTGCAAACCGCAAGACAGTATTCTACGGTAATTAGAATCGAAGATATAGCCACCGTTCGGATATTTTTTTTTTTTGGCGCACTGTACAAATATTAACAAAGAAAAAGTAAGCTATTCCAATCTTGATTAATCTACCGTAAGAAGTCAATAAGGTATTAAACTTTCCAAAAGAGGAATATCCGTATACCTCACTTAGAATGTGGTCATAATTCTGAAATTTGATACTAATATCATCTAGGACAAACATAGAAAAAAAATCTTTCCCAATTTTGAATATACAACTCGAAAAGAGATTAAGCGTGGTTAAGTTCAACAAGTTACAGAAACGTTTAAATTTCTTGATATTGAAAAACTAACATTAAGGGGTAGAAAAAGAGTTAAACATTCTAAAAGAAAAATATTCAATTCTCCACTTACAAAACTGTGAAATTCGGTACAAATATCAGCAAGGTCAATCATAGAAAATGTAAGCTATTCCGATCTCGATAAATCGTATTTAAGGGGTTGAGACAGTGTCAAACGCTCCAAATTTGGAACATTTCCAATTTTGCCTGATGCCAGGTAGCTAGTGCAAATGATCATAAAGTTGAACATAGTAAAACAAATCAGGATTTAGAATCATCACCCTTTCGAGAAACAAAAACAGAAAAAAGATAAACATTCTATTGTAAGTATGGAATATCCAATCTTTTATTTCCCACAGAGTCAGGATGCTGAATATAGCTGAGAATGTTTCTAAATACTTCTTAAGCAAAGACACACTTTCAACCAAACCACTATTCAAGGTTCAAAACATTCTAAACGTTATACAACTTCGTAATGCAAAAGGGTATTCAGCTAATCTATCTCTTACATATGAATTATGAAACGTTTGGTATTTTTTTCATATACGGTTCTGTTGAATTAACCATCCAACACAGAACACATTACTGCCTTTTCAAAAATTGGTTATCGAAATTAAGAAAACTAAAATTAAAAAAATTCGATAATGAGGAACTTGCACAAGTCAGGAAAATGAATATTTTTTTGTATTTTCTAGTGTTATCCAACGAATATATTAGAGCAGTGCAATTATTTTTTATCTTTATGCTTTCAATTAATCAAAAATCGAGTTTAAAATCAGCCGAAATCAAAGCAAAGGTCACGTGATCAAAAACGCATTAAAAAAACCCGTGACGTGATTAAGCAGAGAAAAAGTGGCAAAACGAAGGAAAAAACTTTCTCATTCCTTCTCTAAAACAGGTTTTAGACTGGTTCATTATCTGCTCGTTGACGTTCCTCGTAAAAGTGGCTTTTTCCCGCCAAATCGCAAAGTGAAAAACTAAATATTTTTTTAACTATCTATCCGAGCTCAAATTTTTGAAAGAATGGTATTGTTTTTCATGATTTTTTCTCTACTTTTATTTAAAAGTAAAACCAAAAAACGTGAAAGTTCCTCATTGTGTTTTGAAAATTATACAACTCAAGAATTTCGCCACGACATTTCTACCATTTAAACAAGAATGTATTCTGCCAGAAAACTCCATGAATAATTGTAGTTTAATGTTCAAAGAAATCCAAATTACGAATCTACAACATGCATGCCATTATTCTTGTCAAAACAAATTGAAAGTGTTGCCGACCAACATTAACCACAGAATTTAATAAATGACTTTCCCCAGGTCATTTCGCATATTCTCAATGAATCATGCTCCAATATTTTATCCCTTTCAATAAATCATGCACCCCGAATGAATTGTAAATGACCTTTAGTTAGTGAAGGAGTGAGGACTGATAAATGTATTTTACGTGATGCCATAACTTCGGACGCAAAACTTTATACGTTAATACTTTGTTTCTAATTAACCATCGGTGTTTAAAATATTTTTCATTTTAAATAAAATATTATCTTCATTTATGAGATCATCCAGTTTAAAGTTTAAAAGTTCGTGTGAAATAATTAATCCGAGTTTTAAATAATTCCAGAATTAATTTGAGGTAGAACTTACTGCTTGGTTTAGAGTCACGAATAGAGGGAATTGTTAGAATCTATCAAAGAATGTGTCATAAGAGGGAAAATCGCTAAAAAATTGTTAGTTATGAACTTCAGTAATTGTATGAATTTTAAAATGGTATAAGATGTTGTTTGTTCAACTCATTTTCTGATACAATTTAGTGTCTGTAAACAGTTTGAAAACAGATTTTTAAACTTAAGCTATGAATACTGTTGGTTAACCATATGATTTCATGAGAAATAAGGACATGATTTGCTTAGTTTTCTTTAAAAATAGTTCAAGAATAAAAGAGGAATGAAGACCTATATACTAGAGGGGCTTAGTTACAAAACTTCATTTTTTTTTTACTTAATTTTTTTATTTCGTTAAATATAAAACAGAAACTGTACGAAAAAACTTATAGGACATTATATTTAATCGATGACATTTTCTAATAAATAGATCTAAATTAACACTGTATTTTTCTTCTCATTATATAATCATGATAAACTATTGAAAAGTAACGGTTCAAGGCATCTTCTCCGGAGTTGGTGAATAAGACTGCTTGGGATTTTTCATTATAAACGAATTGACTCATTACCGAAACACGAGCATGGCATGCAGTCTATTTTCCAGTAATTTACTTTTTAGCAAACGCAGAGCTACAGGAGCACTCTGTTACATTCTTTAAGAAGAAGATTTAAAAAAAGTATTAATAATTCTCAACTTAAAATACAAAGTTCTTTTATATATAGCAGCACAAACCAAACGGCTCGGTTAATTTTCGATAATCCAGAAAAATTTATTACTCGTTTTATTGTTTTCCAGTTGTCTTCTAACTGTCTTCCATGTGTCTTTAAACACATTAATCAACTTCATTTGCCCAAAAAATTTAATTTTATAAACTTTCTATTATTCAAATAAAATTGAATCGATTGATATACAAAAATGATTATTAAGTTTGATTCTATTCATTTCCAGAATAATAGATCGAAAGATAAATAATCTTATATAAGATAAATATTCTTTCATATTTCTGGTCGATTTTTTTTATGACAATCCCTTTTCTTTCCTTTATACAAAACCAAAATAGGTCAATTTTATTCTACTTTAAAGGGTTAAGATCTTCGCTTCTTAGTTTATTTACATTTTTATCAATTTTTTGTTGTATTTTCATCTCCTTTTACATTGTTATTATGTTTATGTTTCATTTTTATCTTCGCTACTTAGTTTATTTACAAAATAATTAACTTCGCTTTTCAAACAAATTATACAATGTGTAAAGACATTTTGTAATTTGTTTGAAAAGCGAAGTTAATTATTTTGTTTCATGAGATGGGTCTCTATGTAGAGCAGCGTTTGCCGCAATTTGAGAGGCGAGCCTTATAAATTATGTTGGAGTTCTCCACGGGCCGGTTAAACCAATATATGTATCTTTAATTATTATCCATTTAACAATACATAACATTTAGGGGAACAGAAAACAAAATTACCTTAGTAAAATTACAATTGATATTTGACTTTTTCCCCCAAAATAATTAAAAAATAATAGTTTTCATTATCAGTATATAAAAGACCAAAAAAGAAGAAAATCTTTTGTTCCAACGTGATCATGGGACTTGACCCAACTTTTAATAAAAGTATTTAAACTGTACTTCCAAATAAAGTCGATTTCTGTCACAATATCTGTTGGAGACAATTTTAATAAATGGTCCAAAATGAGTTTGACATAAGTTATTCCTGTAACCATTCTTGATGAAAACCATCTTGCTAATACCTTCTTCATAAAGTTTCTTCGAACACGTAGTCGAGAACTCTGTTTTACATAATGCACACATACTGTTTGCTATTTCAGACAAATTAAAGTTAAGTAAGAAAAAAGTCCATACCGCGAAGGTTTTTTTTTTCTTTTTTTTTTTTTCTAAATCTTCGGTACTGCCAGTGAGCCCCAGAAAAATTTGTCACGGGCCAAATCCAGCCCGCGGACCGCGTAGTGGCTAACGCTGATTGTAGATGGTGTGGTTGGATGCGTTGAATCCGCCTGGTAATGATCTCCGCTTCTCCCGTTATATTTTAAGCTTCAATAAATAAATGTGTTGCGTTTTAAAAATGCATGTCTTTGCTTTATACAATACTCTTTGGTATTTGTTGAAAATCTTACAAATGCTAAAAAAGTTCTATTTCATATTTTATGATGGAACTGTTTTCAAGTTACATTATATCCTACAGCAATGCAACACAATTTCTAACTCTGGTGAACTTCCAAAACAAAAAGCTAATTCCTCTAAGTAGTCTTAAACACACAGGCAATGCACGAGCCTACTAGGGTACAATAATTCAGTCACACTAAATGTCAAACCTAAACTTGGTGTGAGTATGGGATATACGAAACAACCAACACCAACGAAGTAATGAGTAAATGAGTACACCAACGAAGCAAAAAGTGAGTATTAGATAATGTCATTTCAAGTAGATTCATGTTGACGATACTGACACAACTGGTTATTAATAACAGCGTTGGATTTGCTCAAGCAATGAATGGATGTTGACGAAATCTAATCAGTCTTTTCTTATGTTGACGTCCGCAAACAATTTCGGTAAAAGGTACAATCTCATTGGCTGCCTGTCAAGGAACGAGGAGAAGGGGTGGGGGCGCATCGAAGAGAGGATAAACGATAATTGGCTATGAAAACATTGACCCAGACCAGAAACCAATTTCGGCAGGGGGTTGGCCCGAACAAAAAGCGAATCCGAGAGGTCACAGTTCACAAATAACTTTCTTATCACTGTCTATAAGAGAAATCATTCCCGTTTGTTATCCTACTTTTTCCCGGAGCAAAAGAAAATAATACAGAGAAATAGAAAGGGAAAAAAAAGTTAAGAACGTCATCTCCTTCTCCGGAAATGAAATCGGGGAGGACTTTTTTGTGGGAGTTGTGCTTTTCTGGAGAACAAAAAAAAAAAAAAAAAAAAACGGATTGAATTCTTTCTTCCAGAGGCGGGATAGTGCTGTGGTCATTAGGGTTGCCTTCTGTCTGGACTGTCGCTAATCCGTGATTTGGGTCACGCGATCGCATCAGAAAAGAGAGCTGTCATCGGCAGTGAAATATGTCGACGGAAGAAGACTCTGAGATATCAAATTCGGTTTCTGGATGAAAGAGAGAAAAAAAGAAAGTGTCTCTAAATGTTCACGCAATTTTCAGGAGCATTCGACTCATATTTGATTCTGGTTCTTCTTGTAATGGGAATCAATTCCCGCCTATTTCGGAGTAACTCTATCGGCGTCAGTTGACGTTTGATGCTTTTTCTTGTCGAATTATGTCCGCTAGGAAAGAAACATTTTCGCCGCTTTATGACCAGATATATTTGACAATGTTTTTACTGGTACCGATTTTGAAATCTCTTTTGGGTGTCCAATTTGCAGACAGCATAGATATGTGTTTAATCTGTATGTACCTATAATTCTCAAGTTTTTTTATTCGCGTATTCTTTGGCCTTCCTGATTGAAGAAATAAGAAATTGGAAAAAAATTAAAAATTGGAAAATTGTAGCCCATTTTTTGAGAGGTAGTTTTTTTTTTGTTTTTAGTTTATAGCATACATTCTTTTATTGTAGTAATAACTGAACAAGATTTCATATTCTGAGTTTTAATATTGCAATTCCAGCTTTTCACCATGTATTTGTTTCACAAAATTCGCTTACATTTTACTTGATTATTATTTAAGTAATGTTCATTTAATTACAAAATATAGTTATGCAAGTATGCATGAATTTTACTTTCAATTATATTATATAGCATACTGTATTGCATTCGTGTTTTTTTGTTTTTGTTTTTTTGAATTTCTAGACATTTTGAAAGGTCACAAATCAAAAAAAAAGTGGTATAGAAAAAAATTCTGCCTGTGATCAACACACTTCTTAAACGGATTGGCCTACAATGTTCAACTTTGTATACGCGTTAGTGGTGGCCATGGGACCTGTCATTAAGGTTTTCGTTAAGATATAGCAAAATAGAGCATTCACTTTTTAAGAGTTCCAATCATTTCCACCAAATTTTTGTAGAAATTTTATAAAAGCGTAAAATGTTTAAAATTAACGTTTTTAACATAGTTATTTTTTCTTAAGCTTTATCCATCATTGACTGTTGCTCCTCTGATTCCAAAAAGGAATAATAATAATTTTCGCTGAACATGTCGCTAAATTGACGGGGGATTTTTTAACCTATCTAACAATTATCGCTAAGCTATCGAACAACAATACCAAGTCGAGTAAACACTGTTCACGCCTGACCACGCAGCTAGCCATCTACATTGCAGTATTTCTTAAACAAGACATCGTAAAAATCGGTAATAGTTTTTTATTCAAATTCACACACTATCTGTAATATCTAAAGAGAAATGCGGTTGTTAAAATGAACACAAAAATATTTTTTTAAATCAAATAATATGACCCATAAAAACAAAGTTTGTAATATAAATCCTTTATATGCATGGCCAATTTTTAAGTTCAATTGCCTCTTATTAAGCTCAGATCAAGTTTTCATGTGGTGATCACTGCAAACAAAGCAACCGTTTCGAACAATTTACTAACTTTTTTTTGCCCCAAAACCTATTTCCTAAGATTCAGTCAGTCTTCTGTTTTTCAATGTGTTTCTGTGTATATTGTTTATACTTGATTAATTTTTTAAGAAATAGTAGTATTTTTGGTGCAGTTTGGCCCTTGTGTTGCCCTTGCGCCTAATAAATCTAAAATTCAACCAACCAAGCTAAGATTCAGCTCGATTGAATAACGGAAAGTAGGTTAATTATCACTCCCAAGATTTTGCCAACCTAAATAGAGGAAGGTTTCAGTCATTAAATATCGCCATATTGAACATGTTTGTTAAGATTCTTATCTGGATAATAAATCGTGTATAAAAGCTGATAAGTCTGACGTAACTAATATGGCCAGACATCCCACTTTTCACCTCGCTGTCCCTCTGACCGAATATTTTGCCAAAGTGTCCCGCTTTACCGTTGCAGAGTCCCGAAAAAATCCTTCTAAACAAAGCAAAAATGTCGTCAAAACTTGAAAACCAACAGAGCAGGTAACTGATGAAGACGTAACGAAATATAAACATATGTAACAACGGCACTTGCGCGGCAGTTCCAAAACATGGTGGAAAGCATTGCAAGCGAAACAAGAGTACCTGCCTTGTTTCAAAGTTTCAATTAGAATGGATGAAGGGTAGTAGGTTCAGTATTAGTTCGAAACGACAACTGAAGCGTGAGCAAAAGTAGCATTTTGTAACAGACAGCCCCCAAATCTTGACAGAAAGCATTGTCATTGACATCGAATCTAACGGTCAAATTTCAGAGCGATTGGATGACGGCAAGTTAGTTCATTAACATTCTAAAGCAGTAATAGAAGCGTGAGTGAAAGTTGCCTTTAGTGACAGTGATAGTCTCCAAAACTTAATCGAATGCATTGTCCTCAACGTCTATTTCTCTCCTGCCAAGTTTCAGCTCGATTGGATAACAATAAGTGGGTTAATTATCTTTCCACAGATTTTCCCGCCACAAACACACAAAATCAAAGTTAATATAAAGGATTTAAAAAGAAAGAAAATTCACAAATCGCACCAAAGAAAAATTCCCATTTCAGCAACGGATATTATAATACCATTTAAAAAACCTAAGTCTGGATTCCCTATAGGGAGAAAAAGACTGTCAGTAAGAAAGAAAAAAAAATGAAACAGCTAATCCTTAGCAAAACCCTTCTTTCATAAGGATGTCTAAGAATGTAATCTTTGCTGATGCAAGCGCCATCTGTCGGAGTCGAGGCTATTTATCCATTGCTTTGGACTAGGACCCTATAAAGGCTCGCCTACATAGAGAATTGGCTCAGAAAGTCTTAACGGATTACCCGCAAAGGCTTCAGCTGCAAACTTTTCAAAAACCTCGTCATTAAAATCAAGTGAAAAGCTAGGTTTCTTTTCCCATCTCCCTTTTTCCGGAAAACTTTTTTTTATATATAAATATATATAAAAATGGATTGAAAAAGAAAGAAAAAATACTAAAGAATATTTTTTTAGAAAACTCATACAAAGATATTTTCATCTTGAATTTTTTTTATTCAGATAATTTGTTTGACGCATTTTTTCCCCCCTCATAGTTGTCTTGATTAGCCCTAAAACAAGGTTCCATATTTTTGTTTAAATATAAAAGAGCCGCAGATTTAAATTGGCATTTTCATTAGCCTGTTTTATTTCTTTAAATACAGTATAATATAACCCTTAAAAAGAGTTTTTAAGTAATCCTTTATATGGATAGTCAATTTTTATATTCATTAACACAGTGCCGATATCAAAAACATTTCTATCGGCAAAATGTGCGACAAACTTTAATTTAATAACTTTAACTTTTAATAACTTTATCAAAATTTATTTATTAAAAATGCTCTCACATCCAATTATCGTGTATTTATTCGGATTAAAGTAATTGTATTGGTTTATTTTATTTATTTTTTAATTAAAAGAATTGGCAACAGGAAAGAATTTCAACAATGATCGGTTCAATGCTTTTTTAGCGCGAATGGATAACGTTAAGTTGGTTTATTAGTATTCCGAAAAAGCGACCTTTTAGTAACAGTTACAGCCCCAAAATTTGATAGAATACAGTGTCATCAACATCGAACCTATCTGCCAAGTTTCAGACCGATTAGATGACGGCAAAGGGGTTAATTAGGCCTCCGTAGATTCCTCTCCCATCGGCAAACAAAGATACAAAAGCGAAGTTAATATAAAAGATTTAATAAGAAATTAAACAATTATTTACTACCTTTATAGCTGAGGTCATAATCATATTCTTACTAAATGAAAGTGAAATGGAATTGTTACGGAGCATTTTATATTTCTGTTCTTTCCAACTTCTAAAAATAGTTAAATCTGAAACATTGAAATAATCATTTCACTTTTGTTTTTTATCTCTGGTAAACTATACGCAGCTGTCATCATATTTACCCCATCAAACATTTTCACAAACGGGTGTATTTGAAATTCTATATCTACCAATCCAACTTACCACTTGAATAATTTTGTCTCTCCCTGTTTCGCTGTTATAGTACTGTCCGAACCCCGTTAACACGAAATCGCTTACAAGAAATCCCTTTTTACTTAAAGTAAAAGCAAGTCTCCGTACTTAAAACTTAACACGTCAATTTATTTGTTTAACATGAAATTTGGTCAACGCAAACAATATCGACTGCCCCGTCGACTTTGCCTTAACGAGGTTTGACTGTAGTTCTTCATATATCTGGCTTCATAAAACTAAATCTAATTTTGAATTTGGTGTCAAAGACAACGAATTACAATTTTTTTTTTTAATAAGGGTATTGAAAGCCATAGCCCTAAACGTTCACTCACTGGACGGTTGACCTTGCTCAACATCTCAATCATACTTGCTTTTAATGTTTATTTTTCTTCCTGCACACCCCACACATTGAATAATTGCTCTTTGCTCTTAACTAATTATCACTTTCTTCGTAAACTAACAATTTGTCTTTTCAGGAACGTATTGCAAACTAATTTTTTATGTTCCTAAAGCCAAGCACGCTTGACTAGCAAAAACAAACTATATTCACAATACGTGACAAGTTAGGAAAATGAGTAATTTAAAAACATCAACATATGAATTCAAATCTGCAACTTCCTGGTAAGCATATTTTATTTAAAGATATAAAGAATCCGTTTCCGATGCAGAACATGCTTTATCAATAAGATTCGAACATATGATCAACATTTCGGAAAGTCGATCAGTGGAAGTAATTGTTTCATCGATGAATAAGTAGGTGGGAGAGAAAGTTCAGTTGAGTTTTAAAACTTCGGCTCAGCTGAAAACACGTTTCTTTTGAAAATATAACACGCACACATACATTATGTAGCATAAAAAGAATTGAAAAAACAATAACTTCGAAAAACAAAAAGAAGCAAGAGTCTTTCACGGTCTCGATTAATCTAGGGAGAAATCATGTGAACAGTCCAAATGTGATAACAAAATAATGCGAACTGTTTTGTGCTCAGGTGCTTTGTGGACCTGACCCAATAAATCGATGTGCGAGCAACCGTGAATCCTAACAAAACTCCTCCATCTCATTTTGGAATCCGATATTTACTTTCCAGAGATAAGATTCTACAAATCAATGATGAAACTCGTTGAGTTTTTGTTTCCGAACATTCCTTTTTGGTTACCAGCAAAGCAATGCTGATGTCGATAAGGGAATATCGAAAAAGTGCAACTCCCAGCTGGGGCATTATCTCCATAGCATCTAAAAAAATTAATGTAGCACTGCCCTCGGGTCTTTGGGTACTAGTGGTCTTTTACTATTTTTTTTTTCCGACTAAGAACTTCTGCCATGTCAACAGTTCTTGTGATCTGCAATCAGGTCGAACACTTCTTTTTTTTTAATTACAAGCTTACAGAATGTCTGTAAAAGAACCCAATAGCAATATAACGTTTTCTGCATCCAACATGGGACACTAGGGAATTTAATCCAATCAATTTTCAAAAATGGTCAGAAAATTCTCCAACAGATGGTGCTGTTGATTGAGAAACTTAAAAAAAAAAAAAAAAAAAAAAAAAACGATCTGAACGTATTTCAGAAATTATAAAATCATGATTTTCATAAAGTTACCACAATTTCCAGAAACAACATGGTGCAATTAAAATATCGTTTTGTAGTGTTTGTAACGTGTTCAGACTATCTTTTAATTTTAAATTTCTTTCATTCAACAACGCCATCTGTTAGTGAATATTGTAGTTATTTCTGAAAAAAGATGAATAAAATTCCGTAGATGCCCTGGTAGAATTCAGTAAATGGTATATTTTTACCATTTTTGTTATTATTCATTTTTCAAATATGTTTGTCTATTTTGGGATACCCTATATTTTCATCTCAATTTGCGATCTCATGCTGTGACGCGTTTTTAATAGATTTAGAAGCATACTTTAAAAAAGGACACATAGCATCTTTTTTTTTTTTTTTTTTTTTTCTACTTATGAACTAACGAATTTTGGTTGTAATATTTTTTACAATAGCAATAGTTATCCAATTTATTTTCTGACAAAATATTCTTCCACGAAATCCCGAAATGAATATTTTTACTTCATAAAATATTCATGCAAATCATTGAAGTTGTAGAAATTCGAAGAATTTCCCGTTAAATTTAAAATAACATTTTCCTAAGAATAAATTATTCATAAAACCATATCAATCTGTTTTATTTGCAATAAAAAAAAAATGGATATTTTTTTTATCTAAAAAATCACCAAATAATGCTGCTGCTTTACTTTATCCAACAAAAAGTTCAAACATACATATCAATTTACCAAGTTTTCAAAATAATCTTTATTACACAGTTCTGAACGCAAAGGCGAGTCGAATGAAATCAAAACACACTTAAGAGAGTAGTTTTGGTGATTAATTTACGACTGTTAGACAGGCCTTTATTTATCTTTAAATTAGAAAATTAATAAACAGAAGGCAACTTCACTTTCAACTCCTTTTCTATAATAAATTCTCAACCTCCAACTATTTTATTAAGTAACTATAGTTGAAAAGAAACTAAAATGCAATGACGAATAAAATGTGTTCCTCTTCACCAACCCTTAAAGTTCAACAAATTTTCGGATTACTTTAGATGCAAAATTGATTCTTATATAAAGAGAATATAGTCAAATCCCATTAACGCGAAATCTCTTATTACGTAATCCGGTTTAATGTTAAGTAAAAACAGTTTTCCGTATGATTGATGAATTTTAAACTTAAAATTAATTAATTCGTTTAACATGAAATTGCATAACATGAAATCCTGCTTAAGAAGAAGGAAAAATTGCCCTTCAACCCCCCCCCCCTTTTTTTTTTTATTGTCTTCATTATTTGTGATGAAATTTAAAAGTCTTACGAAAACATCAACAAATTGAAACCCTATGAAACAGGAAAAATGCCCAGGTAATCAAATTTCAAGGAAATCGGTGTAAAATTAGTAGATTTGGTCGCGAATTTAGATGGCACCCTTCGTTAACTGTTTTTGTGAGGTCACGTGCCCTTTCTGTATCCAACTGTAACTCAGTCCTATTTGCATATCGTATCTTGTCAATTGTCAATATTAGTAGAAAGGAGCAACGTTATTGTCAGAAACGAAGCAAAATTTTAAAATGAAACTCATGATAAATTCTTAAAAAAAAAAAAATAATAATAATAAAAAAAAAAAAAACGAAGTTGCCGCTAAGTATGGAATCGCCAACAGCACCCTACCAAAAATTTTAACTAACGACTGGCAAAAATGAAGATGTGAATTAAAATTAGTAGTATAAAAACACATATAGCCGATAGCTAGTATTTTAAATTTGCATTAATTAGATGAAAAAGTTTTTAGATGGTTAAAACGAAATTCGGTAATCCCATCGACTTCCGTGTTAACGGGGTTTGACTGTAGTTTGTTGATTCTAAAAATACAGTTAAGACTCCTTTTTCGGAACTATTTTTAACAGGAATTACGAATTATATTACATTATTTTGCATGCCCGCAGTCAATCCCCAAACTTTCCCATCTTTCTTACCCTCTCAAAATTTCTTCTTCATTCCTTCTATTGGCTATCAACCCTTCAGGTTCATAAAAATAAAATCACCCCGATCCACTTTATTTAAATCTCCGCCCTACACTCTGATAGCTCTTCAAATTGCTTTTGGATGAGTCGACTTCGACCGATATCGTCATAACTTGGCTCGAATTCGGTATTCCCAAAATCCCGACTAAAACTGAGAAAAAACAATTTTGAGGAGGTAAAAGAAGTTTTTATTTATATTTTAGCTGGAAGGGAATGGTGGGAGAAAAACAGCTCTGAGGTTGCATCGCGGCAAAAGCGTTTGAAATCCTGGAAAATTGAATGCGACAGACGCTTGTTTTGTGTTGAGGGGCAGGTTGGGTAAAAGGGGATGTTGAGTTTGGATCTGGTGCTGACAGAACTCGGTTTAAAAGGGAGTGCTTTGTTCGCCACGGCCATTATGCAAATGATTTATGGCGGAAAGATTGCGGTCCGACACTGGAATGGATGCACTTTTGACGCCTCGCGTTAATTGGATTCGAATGCAGGAGGCATTCTCTTTAGCATATTCATAAATTAATTTCTTTTTCTTGTACACTATCTACCGTCATCTCTCAGGTAGGGGAATGATAATTGCTTGACATTCTTCTGCCAGGTACTTGGAACGTGCTGCATCTGTTGTTCCGCGTCGTTGCTGGGAAAGGGGAAATTAGGCTTTTGTTTGAGGAATCAGCGTTCGCGGGATCGATGCTCATAAAGTGTGTGAAGTATCAATTTGAATTACAACAAAGAAATTGATTTTATGTGGCTGCAGCATTGACAGTTCTAGTAACTAGTAAGTGAATAACTTTTAACAAAAGTTTGGTGATTTTGTGCTCGAATGAAGGAAGAAGGAACGTTTAGCAAATAGGTAAATTATGGACTACAGCACATGAAAGATCAACAAATCAAAGAAATAATAAAAAAAAAAATTAAAAAATTAAAAATAAGTTAAGTAAATTAAATGAAATTTAATTTTCTACGGCAAATTCTCACCTTATGATTAAAGATTTAAATGGGAGAGTGGTACCTGTTTTAGCAGAAGTCATTAAAAGGTAAATATATATATATATTTTTAGTAAATCAGTATGGAGCAGCAGCTACTTCAACGGCCATGGAGATGACAGATTATATTACAGTTTTTATAGATGTTTTACTATAGTTAAAATGGGACACTTCTGTTCTTCCTCTAATCAACATTTTCGATTCAATTTTATCTCTCAAATACACCCAAAATCTTTTCAAAAATTTCAACATCGTTGACGTTTGGTCGTTCTAATCTTGTGCCACGTTTCTGTTATATAACAAAATTTCGAATCGTTACAATACTTAATGTGGCTTTGCTTTGTAACATAAGTAAGTACGTGCTTTCTAAAAAAAGTTGCATTTAAAAATAAATTAAATAGACCTGTTACTGCAATTGTTAACTGCATATAAACAAAAGAACTTATGGTGAAATCCTTAGGAATTGATTGTCTAACGAGCCAAACATCGCACAATATATTGGAATCCATTTAATTTGTAATTTGAAATAACACTACAATGGACTTATTAAGTCAAAAATGAACTGAGATAAAAAACTTAAAATTTACGAACTTTTTTGTTCAAAATACCAATTTATATTTGAGATTTAAAAAAAATATTTCAATTCGTCTACAAGGTTCAATTGATTTAGATGAGGATTGGATATTCAATTAGGAAGTAAAACAATTTGAAGCTTTTTATGGTTGGTTGTTTTCAAATTATCTGGCGCCGTCGAGCAACACGATGCACCGAAACATTTGTCAAGCCAACATACATTTGCAAACACCCCTGCCTTACACGGGACTCGAACCCGCAACCTCGAGGTCTAGAAGCTAGCACTCTAACCACTATACCATTTGGTCAGCGAGGCTTTTTATGAATTTCACCTCCAAAAAATAAGATTTCGGTTATTATCATTAAGAAGAAACAGCAATTATCCTATATCAACAAGGAAAGCTTCCATTTGGAAGCTTTCCTTGTTGATATAGGATAATTGCTGTTTCTTCTTAATGATAATAACCGAAATCTTATTTTTTGGAGGTGAAATTCATAAAAAGCCTCGCATAAAAAGCTGCAAAATCCCAACATTGGTCAATCGTATATCTTATAATTTCGCTTCAGTTATTGGAAAGAGTCATAGAAGCAGAAATCCTTATGTTTATTACTTAAATGCAAAGTCAGAATGCAATGGTTTTCTCACGCGAGTTGTATTTTAAAAGAGAGAAACAATCACAAAATGATGTAAATAGAATCACACGTGGAAGGTCAGATTCTCAAAAAAACTGTTATTTACCCAGCCAAAGCACGGATCAATGCACGTAAGTAGACCATACAGAAAATGTATAGTCTCAATTTTTTTAAAGAAATCCTAAGAAACGGATAAAGGTGTGAATAAAAAAATTTACTAATTTGGTATTAAATAAAATAATTTTTTTGAACAAAATGTACAAGTCTATTTAATATACAAAGTATAAACTATGGTACCTTTACGATTTTCATTAACTTATACCCCAGTTAATACAAATCGTGATTAACAATCGGTTTAAAAAAAAATTGAAATTGAAGTGAACTGAATAAAAAAAATTCAGGTAGATAGAAAACATGTTACAAGAATGTAATTCATGTAATATGATGAATGAAAAGATATATGCATTATTGTGCGTAGTTTCATCTGCGGTTTTTTTATTTTTTAAAAATGTAAAACAATTAAACATAACCAATTTTGTTCTCCAGTAGAAATGCAGCAAAACATTTCACAAAGTTGTAAAAAAAACATTGAGAAACCAATTACTAAACAAAATAAAAACACAAAATATGCTTTATGTAACAGACATTTGTATAGTAATTAATGACCTACAGTTTTTAATGTAACTTTTTCTCGAAAAGTTATAAAACAGTTTTTTATGTACTTGAAGAGTTGTATTATGCGCCCCCAATTTTCTATAAAAATTTTGAAAAGTGTCCATCAGTTCACTAAAAAAAAGTTATGTTTAGTTTATCTTTCCCACGACACCATACAACAGAAATAACAAGTGTAATATTTAATTGCAGTTCAAAGTCTCCAATTAAAGGATGCATTTTGTATATCACCAATACAATTTTTTACATAATAATTTTTTTTTCTAAAACTCGCTTAAGATATAATTATAAACGTTATTCCTATACTCTCTTATCCACTTCAAGTACACTGCATTTATTTCTCTTAACAGAATCTTAACATCACGTAGTAGTACATTAACTTACCCAACTTTTCTATTCCCCCCCCCCCCCTCCATCATTATTCTCAAACATCAGAAGCCCCAAGGAAAAAAAAAACTTCCCAGAATAGTTAACCCTCTTTAAACGCAAGTACTTACAAAAAACGTCAGGTGCAATTATCCTTAGAAGTCGAAAAGTTGAAGACAATTGTGGTTGCAGGGGCGATATGTTCCCAATTATGGCTCAGCCCCAGGAGAATAATTAGAAGGGCGTACACGGGCTGACACCCTCCCGTGGCTGAAGCATGATAGGGATGATCAGCCCTATCAATCTTTCCTTTTCTCAGTAGACTTTAATTGAACCTTAAAGAGATTATATTGCGCTGTGTCTTTAACTAATTATCGTGTGGTTTGGAATATTGGATTATGGAGTTTAGGGAGTTATTTCTTTTATTTTTTATTCATTTTAAATTTAGGTATATTCTTTTATGTATGCATTTTATAGTTTAATGCCAGTCACGTGTGTGTAGTGGAATGAAAAAAAAAATTAAATTCAGTGTTTTTTTTTTTTAAATGTATCATATTATCTCCAGTTAAAAAAAGTTTTATTAGAAAATATTTCATTCGCTTCTATCGCGATTAAAAAAGCATCGCACATTTTAAAATATGACGCAGTTATGGCGCTTTAAACAATAAAGTAAATTATACTTAAAAGAAGAAAGTGGATCTCTTATCAGATGGTGTTTGCAAACAATTAGTGAATTGGAAATTAAAGTCTAATTTCATGTAGACAAACATTGAAAATTTCCAAATGTTACCATAACTCTTGTCAAATTTTGTGATATATTTACGACACTTCATATGGTCATAAGCATTAGTGCTCTGATGAAATTTAAAGAATATTTTATAGTTTAATTGTTTTCTGTAAAACAAGATGTTTTACTATCAAAATAAATTATTAACCATATTTTATACATCTCTGCTGTCTATGTTATCTACTATTATCTCACAGATAAATATCGTTTTAATTATTTTTATGATTATATTTATATCATTCAAAGCATAACTGCAATTGCAACTATAATTATATAAACACTTCATATGCTGCTTTATTGAAAATTTCATAGCAATAAAAAAATAAAAAAATAAAAAATGTGCTAGCAACTACCATTTTCTTTTAAAAAAAAGTTTTCTTAAAAGCCTTTCCGAAATAATCTTACAGAAATGGCCAAACAATCCTGAACGCATTCTATTAAATATCCCCTCTCAGCATGGCTGAAAAATAGAAACAATACAGCGATGTTACATTAAATACATTACTCCCTATCCCTTCAATGCATATACATTCAAGGCTGCAAAAAATACTCTGAGGAATAATGCAAAATCCGTATTTTTCAACGAACCCTACGCTATCCAAAGATTTCCTACAGCAAACTAATCCATAAAGCTGTCCCAAAACGTACAGCCCCGAAAGCCTTCCATTTCGGATGTTCCAACAGACGAAAAAAAATCCTTCAAAAATACTCATATTTACGCGGCGGGTTTCCTCCTCTTTTCATATTTATGCTCCTTTTTCTCATTGTATTTAGGAAGGAATATTTCGATCTTACGAGAATCTTATGCAAGAAATTCTGTAGGAAGAACCTTACATACATTGGACCAAGAACCATGTATAACAAGTAACATTGAGGGAAGATATATTGAGTAGCTAGGCCCGGAAACTTTTGTGGAAAGATATATGGGATGTATTTAGAAAAAATAAAGTACATATTTTTTAACATTCTTTGGGGGTTGGATTGCATGGCGAGGGAATAGCGTAAAGACTTTGGACCATGGACTTGATGGGAATGTTGCCCCTGGGAAAGATGTCTTTGGGGTTGTTTTTGATTTGGAGGAAATCCCGAGGGGCTCTTAGAGTTATGTGACATGAAAAATAGTTCTGTATTAGATTTTAGACTACAGAAGAAAGATTTTGTGATGCTTGTGACTAGAAGTTTGTCTAAAATTTCAAAGCTTTAGGGTGTTGCTTATGATGAATTGAGATTTATGAATGATTTGAGAAGAAAATTGGAGGTAATATAAACTAAGTTATGTAAGACTTATGTGTATTAACAACTTTTTCTTTCAAAATTTGTATTGTTTGATTTATTGAAGCAAAGTGCAATAAAGAGTCAAATTAATTCACAAGACTGTCTGATAAACTTATTGAATTTATTAAATAAGATAAATTAATAAAAAAAACAACATTTTCTTAATTTTAGTTTAATAGAAAATTAGTTTATGGACATAAATCTAAAGTATTTATTATTACAGAAAAACCTAAAATTTCTTTCGTGATCACATCAGACCTTATTTTTTATTAATTTCTAAAGTAGATTACAAGATTTAAACATTCAGAATTTTGTACCTTATTTCACCTACACGTTCAATGAGATAACGCGAGTGTTACGTTTCATTTTGACTGAAGAAAAAAATACGTTCATTCTAAATTTCTAACTATTTTTCAATTCCGATATAAATCAAGATACAGACTTACATTAAAAAAAAATATTTCAGAAAATAAAGACAATCCTCATTACCGAATATCATTCCGAAATTGCACGAAATCCATTCAATTAATTATTCATAGCTTGGTAGAAGGAATGCAATGAAGTGCCAGACACTTATGAATGGAGACTGGAGAGTTATAAAGGGAGTCAATCTATTTTAATACATTTGAAAGATTTCTTGAATTGTCAGTTTGACATTTGCTTAAACGTCAAAAAGATGATCTTACATTTTGAAATTCATTATGTCATAATGTGATTTATTTTTTTATTTGATTTTTTCATAAAAGAGCGGAATTTCATTTGAAATACGTCTTCATTTTCTTAGATTTAACATGCATTAAGCATTTGAAAACCAAGAAGTTTAAGAAACTTGATTAAGCCTTAATTTAAAACTTGAGAGCTCTCAATTAAAGAATTGACAGTAAAATAGATATTTCTTGAAATTTGAATTATAAATAAAGGAGAAGAGTATTTTTTAAAATGAAAGTGCAGCAAAAAAAACTTAACACTGTTCAAATATAGATGTTATACAAAAACTAGTTAATAATTTTGATTGCTAAATATGGTTCCGAAGGAATTGGAAAAAATTGAAAACACAATATTATAATTGTTTTTAGGCAGTTTTCGTGAGTTTAAAAGTTTAAAAAATAATTATTATAATATTAATTTATATTTTAAATTAACATTTTGGTATAAAGGAATGCATACTTAAGTTCGGTTAAATATAAGAATATAAAAAGTATAAATTCGGTAATTTTTTAATTATTTTTTTTAATTACAGGTTCGAAAATTGAATTACTGGTCCTGAACGGTATGTTGCAATGACTATCCATTATCTTTGAATAAATTATCTTAAACTTATTTATACTTATTTATATTTAACTTTCAAGTAGGCCTATCCTGCTAGACTATTTAAAAAAAAATGTCAAAAGCAGCGATTTGACCCAAAAATGAATTGTTTAATTTATAAGTTGAGTACTGAACATTAAGAGAGGAATTAACCATTTCATTAATAGTCTGGCCTCGTATGCCGAAGATGCGGGGTTCGAATCTTGAGTAAGGCATGGGTGTTCATTATGATTCTGAGTCCACGTTAAGCTGTAGTTCAGGGCTTAATTAGTTGCCATTGTTTACCATAGTAGGTCGTTGTTCGTACAAACTAACCAGTGATAGTCTTTTTTTTTTTTTTCATTTTTTTTTCTTTTTTTTTTCATCAATTTTGATTTCGTAGTAAAGTTTTGCGGTTTTCAGTCTTTGTTTTGAAAAAACCATTACATAACACAAACATTCAAACTTAAGAGAAATGATTAGAATAATGAAAAAGAGAGAATGCAATCTTTCCTTTGCTGAATAAAGTCTGAAAATTACAAACGTTTCAAATACGACAGTCAATTGAATGTTGGAACTATTAATAGCCAAGAACTTTAAATACAAAAGTATACCCTATTCAAATCGGCTTAAAACGTGAGCGGTATTTCGATGTAGCGTGACCAAAAAAGAAAAACTTTACAAACCGAAACGGAATTAATTCAAAACCACATTTCAATGATTGAATTCAGAAAAACTCAATGTAAATATATTTATATTTATGAATAGAAATCGTGCAGAACTAGCATTTTGTTGAAATAGGACAACGTCACTCAGAAGGGAAGAGCATAAGCATCAAAGCAAGTATGAAAGTAGCTATCATATTTAAGTAAGAAATTTTATTTATGGTTTATTGTTTTGTTTTTTTCATGATTTACTATTAATTTTTTGCGATTTTGTTATGGTTTAATTTTAAGAAAATTAAAAGTATTTTAAATTGTATAAATTGTAATTAAGTAATAAAACAAATATCAAGCTATGTTTAGAAGTATCACGTTTTGCTTTAGAAATCATTACGCTTTGTTTTGCCAAGACGTTAGGCTTGATGACAAGCTGCATAGCTTATTATGAATAGCTTCATGTGATTTTCATAAATTAGTGTTATTTTTTTGTGCGTGAATTGTACTCCTTTCATCTATTTTTATGTATTTTTATTGAAAAGTATTCTCTAAGTGGCATATAATGTACTTAAATATTCTTTCGTGAACTAAGTTTGCATTAAATGAATTATATCGCTTATGAATCAATTAATATAATTTTAATAGTTCTAAACTATCTTTCGATTACAAAGCCATTTATTTTCACTTTCTACGAATCAATACAAGGGTGTTTCATTCGAAATATTGTAAAAACAAAAACAGGAAATGAATTTAAAAAATAATTACTAAATGTTTCCAAAAACGAAAAACAATTTCCTTCAAAATATTTCACATGGGTATATGTTTACATTTCTTATATAGAACACTGCCGTTGAACTATTCGTTTATAGTATAAATACTAAGTTTAACTGCCAATGAATTAACGCAGTAATTCAATTAATAATATAAGAACGTGCATATTTATTATATAAATAATTAACGCATTAAATAATAATTATAAACTTAGCATTATATTAATTATAAACTTAGCATTATATTAATTATAAACTTAGCATTATATTAATTATAAACTTAGCATAATTATAAACGAGCATAGATAAAATTTAAATTGTTGTTAAGCTACGATTCCAAAGCATTCATTTTACTATTATCCTATCTTTTCAAAACACGACGAATAAAATAACAAGGACGTTGTTCAAATCAATCATTGTATTTAAAGGCTCTAAAACACTAAAGTATTCTTTAGTAATACCCCCACTGGGTCCAATTCAAAGACTTTGGCATCTCACCAAATAGCTCTACTGTTAAAACCTCCAGTTTTCTCGAAAATCCATCAGTTTTCACATTAAGTATTAAAATGATCTCTTTCTTTAAAAAAAGAGCGTCTTTACTGAAACATTCTCTTCAGGTTAATGCCTGAAGATTGTTTCCAGATGTTTTTGAGAAGTTTTCTGGGTATAATAAAATATGAACTCCGCTATTCTCATTCCTTTGTATAGAAGATAACTTCTTTTGACAGTTCTGGTATGAATTGACCAACTTTAAGAGATGGATGTATTTCACTGGAATAAATGTCGTTGTTTAGTTAATTTATGAATGACTTGTCGATTATAAATTAACTAAGCGTTATAAATTAACTCTTGAAGATGACTAGATGAATGATACTTGTCATCTTTAAGAGATTTTTAGGGAAATATCCGTTTAAATTTTCTTTTCAATGATTGGCGGATTCAAGGAAAATAAATACAGTGCAGCATCGATTTTCCGGAATACCGATAAATCGAAACATTGATTAGTCAAAACCATCCAAGTCTGCAAATTAGAAATTTTGGACTTCTTTTTCAAAACATTAAGCCTACTTTTACGTAATTTCAATGTATATTTGGGTAATTATCAGAAGTGTGATGCAAATAATAAAGTTTTGCTATATTTATTAATCTTTTCGGAAGTAATATTTTGGAATAATAATTGATACTACACTACAAAGCAGTAAGAAGGGGAAAAAACAATCTGTTCGTGTCGTATCAAAATTCACAGGCAAAATCATGCCATAGTATATTATGTTACCGGTTATTAAAAAAGGTTTTAACTCCACTTTTCGATTAAAATCCCCTTGTGGAAACGGGAAGAGCGCACTTCTCGATAAGTATTAACTACAACTTGATCACTGAAATTAATTTGCAGTCAATGTAAACATATACGTAAAAGTGTTAAGCTCATGTCGAATTAAAATTTTAAAAGGTGTTTTTTACTTATATATTCAATTTGAAAAAGTTTTCATAACTTTTTCACTTTAAGTCTAGCATAAGTAGAAAGACGAGGGTTTTCCGTGATGCGGTTTTATATTTAAATTTAACTTGAAATTTCCGAAAGTAAAATCGGAAATTTCCACTGGCAGTCAGTAGGTAAACTAACAAGAAATTGCTACCGAAATTGAAGAACTCGAAAAGTTTATTAAGCGTACCGAAATTTCAGCGAAAGTACCAAGAAAACGGAAGCATGTTGCCCTAGTGTCTTCATTCTATTTAACCATTCCAGGCAAATGAAAGTTTAGGTTCCTCATCCAGTATCATTCAGAATTTTGTATAGACAATAGAAAAACGTTAGTAGGTCATGAATCCACGTGTCTACCAAAGCAAAAATGGCCGAGACTATTCAAAAATCGACTTTGAATAAATTGAAGTAAATCTAATTACCAAATAAGTCATTACTTTCCTGAAAATTAACATCCTTTTCTTTCAGATAACCCATCACTATTTGATTTTTAATTAAGAAGTTTGCAGACGATTTGTGTTTCCTGGCGCCAAGATATGTCATATTTTAAAAAAAGTCAGACAAGTTGGCAATTTAAATAGTACGCCATCAGTGACGAAATATTTATCGCCAACTTGACTGACTTTTAAAATATAGTAGTTTTTTTCGCCAGAGAATAATATCGTCTGCACTTTTAGTAATTGAAAATTAAAGAGCAGTGGGTTACCACATAAAAAAGAATTGTCATTATTTGGCAAGTTATGGCATATTTGGCAATCGGATTTAGTTAAACTCAAAGTGGATTTTCGAATAGTTTCGGCCATTTTTTTGTCACGGCAGATCAGTGGGCTTATGTGACCTGCTAACGTTTCTCTACATTCTAAAAAAAATCAGAATTATGTTTTATGAAGCACCTGTACTAGCAGGCACCTATCAGACTATATGGATAAAATCAACTTTTATTAACAAAAAACAGTCACTTTAAACAAAAACCGGTCCAAACATCTGCTGTTAACATACAATAGAAATAAAAGCAAATAAAATTGAAAAAAGAATTTCACCATTCAAGTTCTTTAAAATGGAAGCTACAAAGAATGTTAACTTTTAATTTAAAATTATCGTCTGCAAGAAATGAAATTCAAAATGCGTTTACTGAATCAATTCGAACTTTCTCGATATCGATTAGAAATCCGAAGTTTATTACAAACTTCAAGTAATGCAAACAAAGGATTCAATAACGCGTGTTGGACTTCGATATTACTAGAGCGATATTAACTTTCATCTGTCGTCCTAATCGCTATACCTTACTGAATGGAGGCATTTTGGAAAACGGAATTGCAAACGAATTATGAACTTAACAGTGAAACAAAAGGTTTTTTTTTCTGTTTGAATTACTATAGAATCAGCTTGGTGATTAAAAAAAATATAATAAATTTACGAAACGTGTTCATTTGATTTTTACAAGTTTATAAAAAAAAAAAAAAAAAAAAGGTACGGGCTGCAGATATCCCATGTCACTGCTGTGTGATGACATAGAAGAAAAAACTAACTTTTATATCCAGAGTAAATTGCAAGATAAATTAGAAAACACTCTTTTAGACAGTATTGAAATACTTATATTCTATGCACGGTAAAGAGTCCAAGTAATTTAAATTCATTCTCTCTATTTAAAACCAAAAGTCTTACTCTCTCATAGACTAACCAATATCATAACATTTAACTCCGATTTTTAAACAAACAATGCAATGTGGAATTGTAAATAAATTATTCATCCGAAGCAGAAGCCTTTAAATTGGTATATCACTTATCAATTTCGATTTGGTACAAAAGGAGAAAAAAGGGTAGCAAAACGCCGAGTCCAGATATAATATATAAGCTAAAATTAATGGATTACAATTTAAATGTCACTTCAGTATAATAATTAACATCTGATAAATGCAGTGAAAATAATATAACCAATAAAAACAAAGCATTTAATATAAATCCTTTATATGCATTGCCAATTTTAATATTCATTAGCACAACGCCGATTCCTTAACCAGCGTGTGCTTGGTGTTTGCAACTAATTTTAAATATCAAAAACATTTCTATCAGCAAAATGGGTGCAAACTACGTTTCAAAATTTATTTATTAAAAATGAAAGTGAATTTACGCACTCACTTCCAAATGTTAATAATTTATGCGGATTATAACAATTTTATTATTTATTAAAAAAATGGGCAACAGGAAAAGTTTCTTCAATGGTCGGTTAAATGCTATTTTAACGCGATTGGATGACGGCAAGTTGGTTTATCAGTACCCCATAAGAGCGACTCTTTAGTGACAGTTACAGCCCAAACATTTGATAGAAATAATTGTCATCGACATCGAATCTATGTGCCAAGTTTCAGGCCGCTTTGATGACGGCATAGGGGTTAATTAGGCCTCCGTAGATTTGCCCGCCATCGACATTATTTTCATCTTCTCTCATTTCCAATGCCATGTAACATGTCTTGGTTAGTGTTTCGTAATAAACTATTTTCACATTTATTCAGATATATAAAACGCAAATTTAGAATCATATACCATTTAAATAAAAAAAAATATATATTAAAGTGTTATTTATTTTGATTTGTTAAAAACATAAAAAGCATTTTTAAAGAAAACTTCTACTAACTTCACTTGAATACTAAAGTGCGCTTGAGACACATCCCCTATGGGTTGTTCTTCGACTTCGAATTTCTTCCGCGTCATTAGATCTCCTATTTAACGTCAATTAGCGAATTCAACTAGCAAAGCAAATAAAAAGTATGAAGTGTTAGCGAGGCAGTTGCTTCGATTCAATGAATAACTTACGAAATTACTTAAATTAAGCACTTAGATGTCACTGAAGCGGTTAATAAGGGTAATTAAAACCAATTACCACTCAAAAGATTAAACTTTAGATACTTTTTAATAAATTCAGATTACTTAATATTCTTAAGATATTATCTATTCGTTTCAAGTAAAAATTGGTTTCTAACCAAAGTGAGATAATCAGTTATGTTATCCAAGAATTATTTTTTTTTATACCAAAAGCGATATTTAAAATATGGTCTATTAAGAAGTAGCTTTTATGTGAATAAAAATACATAATATCTCTATGTATAAAAGGCAAAGGGCTCGCTGATTCCCTCATCACTAATTCTCCCATTTTGCATATAGTCACAACTCTGAAATCTGGTACAAATGTTAACAAAGACAAACATTGAAAAAGTAAACTATTCCAATTTTGATTAACTAATTTTAATGGGTCGAAAAGTGTTATTCATTCTAAACGTGGAATATCCCAATGTTTTTTTTTATGCAAGCACAACTTGTAAATATGGTACAAATGCCAACAAAGGAACGCATAGAAAAAGTAAGCTTTTTTTTTAATAACAAATAACCAACTTTAAGGCGTTGAAAAGTGTTAGATTTTCTTTAAAAAAAGTTAAATATTCTAAACGAGGAATATTCAAATGACTCACTTCCAATGTAGCCATATTTCTGAAATTGGGTACAAATGTCAACGATGCCAATTGTAGAAAAGTAAACTATTCCGATTTTGATTAACTCCCTTTCAAAGGTCGAGACACGGTCAAACGTTCTAAATTTGGAATTGCTATATGTATATGGTAAAATTTCGTTGACAAGTTCGATTAGTCAGCTAGTGCATAAATATATAGAAGTGTTATAGTAACAGTTGAAAAATTTGAAAAGGTTCAATTGTTTTCAGTTAAATTACACTAGTTTGAAAAGTTACTCATACCATTCGTTTCACAGCCATTGAAAAAAAGTCCAGCAAACATGCAAAGCTAACCCAGTTTACTTTTAAGGTGCAAAATTTCATCAAATATCTTCAATTTTGCATTTTTAAAACAAGACCAGTTCAAATATATGCTATAACTTTGAAAATTATGATATTCATATGTCAATAATTCATGAATTTGAAAATTCAATTTGAATTAAAACTTTAAATTTAAAAAAAAAATGTATTGCCTAAGAGAATATTCATTACAAAATACTACTATTTTATGTGATTATGAATGTTTGGTCTTACATAATGTCAATGCTCTAAATGTCAATGTCTTACATAATTTCATATATTGTTTTTTGGTATAATTTATAATAAACTCTGATACAAAATGAGATTCCTTTTCCTGTATAACGATTATTTCTTCACTTTTTATTTTTCTCTTTATAGAATTTGATATAAAAATACGAAAAAGTTCAACTAATTACTGAAATAAAATATTGATATTACTTGAAATAAAAAAATAACTTGGCATTGAAAACTATGAATAAAAGTAGTTCAGTGGGAAGAAATTGTATTTTTCTTTTACCTCAAATTAGTAATAAAACACAATATTAAAAGTAAAAAAATTACATATAATAAAAAAAATATTATTTGACTAAAAGAAAATAATTAAAAAAAAAGAAATTTAGAAGGTAATATACAATAGTGAGGTATGTAACAAAACCAAATTCTAGTGTTCATTGGCAATATAACAATAAAGCCTTTATTTATGAAATTAAAATTATATTAGTAGATTTTAAATATATGTGTAGTGACATTAAGAAAGAAAATATTCTTTCTAAATGACTAGATGGAAATTCTTGATACATTTATTTTATAGTTAATTTTATTCAAAAATGAAAGTTAAATTATCCAGTAAAATATATTAAACAGAAAAAGGTTTTGCTTGATATTTTATGGTGGCTTTTATTTTTAAGCTAACAGATAGTTATCTTTGAAAACGATTTTAATTTATTTAATATTTTCTTACAGCGTTGCTTCTTTTTAAGATAAGTTGTTTAAAATAAGTCATTATCTTTCAATTCGTATGAAAAATTAAAAAAAAAAAAAAAAAAGGAAGAAAATATTTAAATAGCTTAATACATAAGAATTTATTCTGTATAGTTTTGATGTTTTTATTCCAAGTTGGAAATCAAATCAATTACTTTGACTAAGATTAAATTGTTTCTAACTACCTACTTACTGCAAGGTTATGTATTTGGTGTGGGATTTTCTAGATCTTTCTCGGTTTTTATGCAACCTCTTTCTTCAAAGCCTCGTTGCCCAAATTAGTGAGTGGGTTTCAAAGAGACTATTATTATTTTTTATTCAATTTGGTGCGGAAAGCTTAGATTTTATCTCATTGAGATTCATGTGCAGTTATAATTCATTAGAAGTCTGAAACTTCATTTTTTATTTGCTAAATATCCTGCGTTACCACTGCTTAATTTTTCACAACTTTTATTACAAGGAGTTCTCTCTAAAACACATAATTATTTCAAATTAAATGATTTCACTCGCATTTTTTTACTTAAAATCTTATAAAAATATACAAGGTGTTTTTAATTAAAGTTCAACTTTTGGTTGAATAACCTGAAGTTTGAACTTTATATGTATATTCGAAGAAAAAAAGAAGAAAAAAATAGAAAAGACATAAGATAATAGACATAAAAAAAACTATTTCGAAACGTTTTTTTCTTATGCCATATCACTTTTCTCCTTCGCGTAGGTAGGCATAATTTAGGTCATTCTAATGAGTGCTTTTTTTTTTTTTTTTCTCTTTTTTTTTCCCACAAATTTTTGGAAATAGAAGTTTAATTATCATCACAATTATTATCACACCACGTTATAATTAAAGTTCAACTTTTAAAAAGCACGATTTCAAAAACATGGCATTCTTTCTCAAGCCAAATCGTGGCTTTCAAAAAGCAATGGTATAATATAAGAAACTAGGGGTGTGGAACATCGCACAACTTTCAGTTATACTATATAATATTGGTATTTAACATAGCGTTACTTACCATTTTCTTTTTTTCACTCATTTAAATAGAAATGGCCAGTTTGGCGATATTTTTAACGATAATTTTTTCATCATCATCATAAAAAAAAAAACCTCCAAAATGGCAAAATTGGTTTTGTTCGATAGACATTAATTACATTGTCCTTGCTTGTGTGGGAAACGCAAAAAAAAATCAATCGTTGATGTACGCTGCTCAAGGGCAGAGTGCTCTGTGTTAAAGGAGCTCGATTTTCAACTTTTTACGCTTTTATCCCATTTTTAAGAGAATTTCGGAGGTGGGAATGTTTAGAACACCTTCAGAGGCATTACCACAGTGATTTTGAACAAAATAATTAGAGCCGTTTTTTAGCAATTACTGATAAACATGAATTTTTTAGTCGCAGCTACCTTATGTGCATGCGCGATTTTGACGAAAACCCTAATGGTAGGTTCTTGGGCCATTA
The DNA here is from genome assembly GCA_963978545.1 of Linyphia triangularis. Lineage (NCBI taxonomy): Eukaryota > Metazoa > Arthropoda > Arachnida > Araneae > Linyphiidae > Linyphia > Linyphia triangularis. The sequence goes on from OZ021722.1 coordinate 32,342,942, forward strand.
ATACCCGCACACCAAATTTGAACATCGTAGGTTAATTTATATGGGAGTTATGCTGACCACGAACACACGGACACCAATTTTTTCTAGATCACTTTTTTGAAATCCGGATGCTCCAAAACGAGAAGAAATGCAAAGAAAAAAATTGAATTTTTTTTTATTGAATACTGTACTTTCATTACCCTATGTATACATATGGGTAATTGAAAGTAAAAACTAGTCCGAAATAATTTTTTCTCATGCCATACCGTATCTCTCTTCTTTGAGTATATTCTCGTCAAATTTCAAATCATTCTAACCAATACTTTTCTTTGAGCCTTATGAAAGTTAAATTTTAATTATACTCACCCTATATATTTTGAACATCTGCCTTGTATTAAATTTTACTGAATTGTAGAGTAAACTGTCTCGAATGTAAAATAATCAAGAATTAAATAATCATTCAAAGCAACTGAATAAAATTAATAATTTAAAACAAGAATATTTATTTCATTGCTATTAAATGGAGATTAAACAACTATAAATATACATTCCCGCAAATACATAAAGTGCTCCTATGCACCCAACCAACAAGTATAGCAATTCCTGTCCAGTATCAAAACTGAAAACGCGAAATTCCAGACATTATCCTAGACCAGAGAAAAGAAATTATTTCTCTTGAGAAAGAGACAGCGTCACCAAAGATAGCAATTTCTAAAGAAAGTCTTTCGAAAGGGAGGAGAAAAAATTCACTTTGTATTCGAAGTCTATAATCCTCAACTATTCCTTCTTTTGATAAACGGATTTCCGTTCCTGGAATTTTTTTTTTCTTTTCTTCTACTTTTTTCCAGTTCTTTTCTCTGCTGCTCCTCTACTTACTTAAGTGCGTGCATGGACACCATCCTGAATGAGAGAAGGAGAAGGCTACCAAGACTTTCTTGGATAATTTCAAGGTACTTTTATCCTTCAAGAAATAAGGTAAGAAAACAGAGAAATGCTATAGAGACCTGGGTGAGAATATAACTCATAACGAACTTTGAATGCGTGCGTACAAATGAAAAGAGCAAAGCGACAAAATATACAGAACCTTTGTGAGATCCCTATCTTTGAAATGACATAACTGCGAAACAGTGAGAGACAGAAAAAAGAGACTAGTGGTATATTGGATAGACAGGTAGGGAATTTTAAATACTCTGGTTTGTAAACTTAACTGATGAAGAAAAATTTCACTACGGCTGCATATGGTTTACCGATGAGGCTAATTTTCATTTGGATGGAATTGTCAATAAACAAAACTGGTGAAAAAAGGGTATTGAAAACCCATCTGTGTATCTTACAAAACCACTGCATTATACAAAAGTAACCGTTTGGGCTGCATTATCCAGTAAAAGTATCATATGTATATATATATATATATATATATATATATATATATATATATATGATAATAAAAATATAAAACATTCGGTCAACAAAATTTTTTTTTAAAAAAAATCGATTTTTTTTTTTTTTTTTTTTTTTTTTTTTTTTTTTTGCATTTCTATCTGTGGTGTGCATAACTCCCCAACAAATTAACTTACGATGTTAAAATTTGGTGTGCAGGTTGGTGGTGGCCATGGGACCTACCATTACAGTTTTCGTCAAAATCACGCCTACTCATAAGGTAGATGCACACTGAAAAAATGATGTTTTTCAATGATTGCTAAAAACGGTTCTAATGGTTTTGATCAAAATCACTGTGAAAATGCCTCACAAAGTGTTTTAAACACCCCATCTAATTCCCGTTAAACTGCTTTAATGGCGTAAAAAGTTGAAAAACGAATGCCTTCAACACAGAGTTCTCTTTCCTTGAATGCACTTAATCAACGATCGTTTTTTTTCCCCCTCAGTTTCACTTATAATAAAGGATTATCGATAAGTATATCACCAAAATCACCATTTTGGAGAAGTATTTAAGACCCATACAAGAATTAACGCAAAAAATATCGCCAATCAGGCCATTTTTTTCTAAAGTAATGATTAAAAATAAAAAAACGGTAAATTGCACAAATTGACATCAGTATTATAGTGTAATTGAAAGTTGTGCGATGTTCCACACACCTAGTTAATGAGGAAAACGATGAACTCATTCCACTACATTGAGATTTTACAACAATTTTCTGCCGCATTTCAAAATTGTAACTAATTTGAAAATCAAGGTATTAAAAATTCCGTACTTGTCTCTCCAAAATACCACCTGTCTCTTCTCTCAGTCACTCACTGTTCCGAAGCTATATCATTTTAAAATCAAGAATTCCTTTCTAAAACACCTTGTTTGTTTGTTTTTTATCGAAGGGGAAATAAAAGGGAAAGAAAAAATCCTTTTACAAAGAACACATAGCGGAGAATTTATATGTCACTTGAAAGAGGGATTTTGAGAAAACAAAATTTGAAAGTTTTTAAAAGTTTAAAATCAAATTAACATTTTAGTCTTTGCAATATTTTCACAAATAGTGATCTTAAACTGCTCGAAAATCTTCTGATACTCAAATGCAGAGCTTATTGATTAAAGTGCATGTTATAAGGAGATGAAGCAAAAACTTACATCCAAAATGACTGGATGGTATGTAATTTAAGATACATATATGGTTCTGAGATGATGTTATTCCACTAGTTGTTTTAAATATTAATATTCATTAAGTGAAAAATTTGTATCAGAAAATTAGTTCTTAATAAAGTCCTTTTGGCGCTTTTAAATTCGTTACGATTTTGTAATGCCTTCGTTGCTGACTTTTTTTACTTTAGGAATATCATTATTTTTGGGGTTGTTTATGACTAGCTTGTTGAATCTAATAAAACGTTTTGTACACGCATCGCATGTTAAAAGGATAACTATATAAAAGGCTTTGATAGAGAAAATGCAACCTATAAAACGAATTAAAATTGTTAGATGATTCATTTATTTATGAGCTAAAAAGTATCTAATTAGATATACTAGAGAGAAATCATCCCAGAAAAATTTAAGAAAGATGCAATCAACTATCACATACAATGCTAAGAATATCTTTAAAAAAAAAAAATACATCATATAAGATTTTGTGTAACAAAAAATATATTTTATCTTAGAACTTAACTATTAAAAACACAAAACACGGTTATACATGGAATGGGGCTATTTTTTTGACATTTAGTAATTTTATTCTGCACGTGTTGCTTTACACATCATAAATTTTGTCTTTGCTTAGACTATTCATACTTTAACGTCTTTTTTTTTACAATTCTCCAATACTTCCACCAATTTCAATGGATGTAAATGGCATTAGGAATGGACATTCACCACTGCGAAATTTCAAATATCATCCCATTTCCCTTTTAAAAAAAAAACATTCTTCCTTTCTATAATGATCTACATAGATTTCTCATTAAGCATAATTTTGGGACAACCTCCCCAACTATTTTACCTCAATCAAAACACAAAAAAAGTTCTTTTATCCTTCACATTCTGTTCGACGCAGCAGCCTTCCAGCGGATGTTCTTCCGTCGAGCAAACGACAGTTGCCTCGTTGCCATATCCCCACATCGTGCATTTTATGGGCTTTTCTTCCGTTCTCCCTGCAGCCACAGCGAAATGGGAAGATCGTCTGGGCCCTTTAACCACCGATAACAATGCGAAATAAGTGGCTATTTCGGAGGCGGATCCAATGATAATGCGGAGCAAGTCTTTTGAAAGGCACTTGCATGTACAGTTCGAATTTTATCCGCAAGGTTATTATTTTCCAGAAGAAATTCTTGATTTTAAGTATCTTATCTTGCATTTTAAACAAATTCATAGGAAACAATTTATTTAAGAAAATTGATCGTGCGCTGTTTTTTGTGTAACTGAATGTAATTTAATTTTTAGATCATGATGTTGAGTTTCTTGACGAAATTCAAGAAAATTGTGGGATTATTGAATATGTCTTTGAATTGTTGAAATTACGTTCCATCATCTTATTTTGGATTACTTAAAAAATTGCTAGATACTTTGGGTGGAGTGGAAAAAGCATGTATAATGTAGACTTTATTTTGTGACGAAGACAAATAAAAAATATTTTTCCGTTACTGACATCTTATTACATATTAATAACATTTTATAGTTATTTTCATACTGTTTTGTAGTTCCATTGGGCATTTGAATCTAAAGTACCTTAAAACTATGTATAATGCAACTTAGTTTTAAAAAAAAAATGTGTCATTTCATGTAATGCAACTTGTTTTGCCAGTATTGTATTAAATAATTTCATGTAGTGTTGTAAAAAGATTCAGGATTATTACTGAAATGAAAGCCTTCAAAAGAAAATTTGAATCTTGATTCAAAACCATATTTAATAAGTTTTCTCTAAGTAACTATTAGCAATACGGATTTAGTTTAAATTGCATGCAATTTGCAAAAATACTCAAAACAATCCAAGAAGCCATAAAAAAAATATGATTTTCATTAACAATTTGTTTTTAAACTTGAAGAATTTTAATTTTATACAATCCATGTATGGAAAAATAATTTTATACAATCCATGTATGGAAAAATAATTTTATACAATCCATGTATGTTTTTGAAGTTAAATCAAATCCCATTAACGCAAAAAATGTAGCACTATCTTCAAAATTAACAAAATTGACCGAAATAAAGCACATTCAAAAACATGATTTACATAATTTTAAACGAGTTATTTGATTATGGAAAATAGGTACTGTAACAGAAGCAGATCATTTTCATAGTATAAGTTATCTTTTATAATGTGCTCATATTCGTTTAATTTTAATGATAAGGTCAATTTTAATGTGATCTGATTTCAGAAACGCTTTTGTAAATGACATTTTCCCTTGCAAGGTCAATATAAAAATTATGCAACTTTTGAAATAACGCATGGAAATCAAATTATCTTTTAGAATTCCTTACCATATTTTTGGCATTTTTGAAATTTGCACTGATATCCTATCTTGAATATACCGAATCTCAATCTGTGGTCCCAGTACAGCAAGTGATCCGTAGAGTTTAATAAAAAAAAAAATTTAAAAAAAAAAGGTGGGGGGGGGGGGGAGAGATAAGTTTTTAAAAAAAATTTACAGGTACAAGATTTGAAATTAAACCAAGTCTGAAGCCTCATCTTAAATTTCCTTTTCTCTCTTTGCATTATATCTCCATACTTAACCAACCCCATTCATTTCTACCGAAAATGGCCGAATATACATTGACCTGAGTTGTCTCTGTAACTGGTTTGTTTTTTACATTTGGAAATTTTCACATTTTTGGACGAAAGCCACCCGTGCTCTAATAATTAAATAATCCTCCATAACAAACTTATAGAACACACTTACATGTTTTACCCGTGTGTATGAATCACATCTTTTTCTACATTATAATAAATGAAATCTCATTCTCTAAAATTCAAATTTATATCAACGTCCTTTATCTTTTGACTCGAATAAAATATTACTGCTTTATAACAGGACATTCTGCAGTGTCCGTTTCCTCTTCACATTCACTTAATGGGCATTTAGGGCATTCTAAGGAAGGAATAAAAGAAATTTTAGTCATTGCTGAAGTGCTTGCGTGGTTTATGATATTTAGTCACTTCCCATTTGAATGAAGGTAGGAAAAGAGGAAATTAATCTTAACTGGTATGACCATTAAACCTTACCATTATTCAGAACAAATAACAGAGAACCACCTGCTAACGATAGCCCAGTTTGGCCAAAAAATTCAGATGCTACCTTTGAGCTTAATGTGACACTACACCATCTGTTTATTTACTAAAATATAGAAAACTCAGTTTGAACAAAAAATGCCGATTCTTCCTTTGCGTTTAGTGTAGCACTACACTATCTTTTTATTTACTAAAATATAGAAATAGTTTGAAATAAACAGATGGAGTAGTGCCCCACTAATCACAAAAGTCGTATTTAAATTTTTTGTTCAAACTGAGTTATTGTTATAAGGTGGTTTTCTGTAATATTTTCTACGTAATGGTAAGATTCAATGAACTTGTCTACATGGAAGTATAAAAAAGTTAACAAGTTAGTCAATAAGTTAGCTTCAAGTACATGAAGCAGTTCAAGTTTAAACTGTAATTTCTTATTTCGAGCTCAGTTGCATGTGCGACTTTTGTGCTCTTCCGGTAGTTATTTCTTTGTATGATACTAATTGGGGAAGTTCAGTACTATGATTTAGAAATTTCCAGATTTTGGAAATGAATTCCGCGAATATCCTTAATATCACTTATTATGACACAGTTCAGATTAAGCAAAGGATGATTTACTAAGAGTCTTAAAACATTCGATCCTTTAATTATTTAAAGCTTTGCTGGTTGTTCAAAGCATTGTACAATTTTCGCCAATCTAATTCCATTATGGTTTTTACTTATATAATCCACAACAAAGTTTAAAAAGTAAAAAAGCCAGGCCGCCACACTTCTACACACAAAATATTGGTGAAAAACACAGGTTTGCAAAATTAGTTACAAAATTGTAATTTTATAACAAATTGCTGTAAAACATGAACATAGCGGAATGAGTTTATTGTTTCTCTCAAGAAAAGGGACACTACATCGGTAGCCAGAATTATGAGGACAACTGAAAATTGCATAGAAAAAAATTATTTCTGAAGCAAATTAAGTGAAATAAATACATAAAATGCTTTTAATGCTAAAAATCTTTGTAGAAAGCAAAACATTGGAATATACAAAATATGAATGTAAAAACCTATATTATTATTTATACATAATACTTAATGCATATAAAAGTTATTTCATACTTTAGTATTCATATGCAAAAGATTGCTCCCCTTTGTATTTAAAGAATTATTTCTAAAAAGTTCAGAATCTACGCAAGCAAATGACCCTACGCATGATGACGTCACAGCCGAATTTATAATTGCCACTATTTTCAATTCAGAAGTAAAGAATCGTCTGCGAATTATGTAAAATTGTTTTTATTTTATTTTAGGAATTCAAAAAAAACTATCAAAGTGTTGTGAAAAATTATTGTATAAACTCAATTCGACTGAACTTCAAATCCGTCGTCTGAGATTCAATGGCTGACGCTGATCGACCTAAATTTTACTTCCCTTTCTACATTGAAGTGAGCGCTCTATATGATGAACACTAGTAATACCCGATTCCTAACTATTTGGTTAATAATCATTGCAGAGTCCAAAACTTTCCTTGATGAACTAATATAAATAAACATATACGAGTTATTTTCGCTATCATTTACGTCGACCATTGAACATATGAAGCGGTTTACATCTGTGGAAGCTCCAAGAGCTCTTTTTTTCCTCACTAGAATGTTGGACTTAAGTAATTTTCAAAGTGGTGTGTAATAGTTGAAACTCGATAGATAAGGAATGGCATTTCGAAGGTTAATAAGGATTATGGATTTTACAGAGCTATAATTGAAAAAGTACAAAGTAACTATAGGATTTCTAGTAAAAACTTACATACTATAGCAGTATGACCAGAATATGATTGTGGAATTAAATGATAAGCGTAGATTAGTAAGAATTATTTCATGTGAAGTAGTCATACGAATTTAATGCTGATCTTTCTACAAACCTTAATGTAAAGATTGTAGAACACTTTATCCATTATATGGGCTAATCGAATAACTATCTCTGATAAGCATTGAAGAATTAGACTTACGACTGTTTTCTGGAACTTCACTGTTGCAATTCGCCTGCAGTGAAATTGCCGAGCCTTTAAATGCATAACGTTACCTCTCTCTAATACAATTAACTATAAAATAATAGCAAATCTTTTACTGTATAAAATATTCATTGACATTTTTACATCAAAGATTCACCAGTGCGAATAACACCCCAGTTCGAGTCGTGCAAGTTAACCATTGAACATCAACAAAATGGTCTTCTATTCCGATTCTCTCTCTCCTTCGCTCGCAATAAAAGGGTGTCTTTGTTACGTCATGATTGCACATAATAAACGTGAGAAATAACTCATTTTCGATACAAATGCGTTTCTATGCATGACCTCCCAACCACCGAAGCAATTAATTGAATCCGATAAATGCAACAGATGGCGGTGACATTCGTTTCACGCGACCCATGGTTCTTCGGAACAACAAAGCAATCCTTTTACCGCCCCTTTCGAATACTTAAGTGACAGTCGAAGCCCGTTTATTAGTTCCCTATTTCAATTAATTATTTTGATTTCATATTTGGAGTTGGTAAGGAATTTGCTTGCTTAGGAAATGGTGCAGCTTATCTCACTTTGAAATTTGTGTAAGATTATGATTCGAGTTTAGTTATTACAGTTTAGTTTTTAAGTCATTCTTATTAACATGGATTAGTTTTTTGCAATTCTGCATTTACATTTCAACAAACCCAAAATGTTTCAAAACATCGGTTAATGCAAAATGTTTCAAAAACTTGTTTATATGCATTTAGCTTTATGCATTATTTTTTATTCAAAACACTTAACAGAAATCTTCAACGGAATGTTTAATTAAACAACAATTAATATCATATATGGCACTATTTCAAGAATCATTTCACGCGAACTGGTCTTGCATATTTAACAAACCTAAATGCAAAGATTGTGCAACGCTACATCCACGAAATGGAACTTATCGAATAACTATCTCTAATAAGCATTGAATTATTAAAATGCTACAGTTTTTCTAGAACTTTAGAGTACAGTTGAAATCTGCCTACAATGAAATTGCGATGTAGAGAAACATTGTACAGTGTGCTTAATTTAGATTATACGATCCCGTTTGTCTATTTATGCCACTATGAAGTTTATCGCAGCTAAATAAGCTTTGTACTTTTTAACTATTATAATATTACGAGGTTAAAATCTTATTGCGCATACTTCTCTCACCAACCTACCCCACCAACAAGAGGACTTGTCATTATCGTACACACCAGTATTGAGAGAGTCCAAGATCAAACCAACGATGCTGTACAATGTGTTTTGGTTAATTCGAATTCTATTATAAATCAATCAATATGATATCCAAAATTGTGTTACAGTTAAGGAATAATGTTATGAATTTTTCTCAGACGAAATGGCGACGCCATTTTTACCAAATAAAAACAATTTATTCTTCCTTCGCAGGTTCAGAAAACTACTCGGAACAACAGAACAATTGCTATCAAGCTTCAATACAAGCTTCGGTACGTACAACTTCGAACATAGCGATAATTCAGGCACAGCGAAAGTAAAAAAACACCTGATGCTTTCTGAATAGCGTCCGATACTCGATTCATTTGGCAATTCTATTTTTCGCCTCTTTTTATAGTCTCGGCGACAGAAATTTCTAGCAAAATCCAGCCAACCTTGATGAAAACGTCTAGAAATTTCCCGATTGAACTGGATCTGCCACATTTTTTAAACCTGTATTATCGCTGCTAACAAATAAATTAAAATAAAATAGAACTTTAAAAGAAATAGTTCACTATCAATTAGTCATATTATACTCACTACAATTATATACAGAATTAAATGGGAAAAAATAGAACTTTAAAATAAATACGTCACTATTTACAATTATATACAGAATTAAATGGGAAAAAATATTACTCTAAAATAAATACGTCACTATTTACAATTATTTAAAGAAATTTGTGTAACAATATCTTCTATCTAAGATAAAAAAAAAAGTTCCTTGTCAACAGAAAAACAAAACGTCTAGCCAGAAAAAGAAATGATATATATTTTTGTGCACGAAGTCTGCATGAGTTTCTTTGGATTCATAAGCGAAACCCATCTTTAAAGAAAATGAATAATTTTATTTACTTGGCATATCAGTATTTTCTTAATCTTCCAGAATTTCGTACATTCTATTAAAAAAAAAATGTAGAATGATGGGACATTAATAGATATTAATAAAAATATCATTTGGTCAAATACAAAGTTGGCAATTTCGTACATTCTATTAAAAAAAATGTAGAATGATGGGACATTAATAGATATTAATAAAAATATCATTTGGTCAAATACAAAGTCCATCAAAGCAAAAATTAGGTACATTCTCAACTCATCCACGTTCAAAACAACTTTTGATCTTCTTGTGTGAAACTCTTCCAAATTTATGTTTTCGATAAAATTGCTCTCGTATCCGCTTCGGACCAAACTATTTATGGCTTCCTCGCCAAATGAAAGGCTTAAGTGAGGGGCAGTCTGTCGATTCTATCGGTCATATTATAAAAGATTGGGAACAGGATATCAACAGTGGCTTATCTCAATTTTCTGTGACGGGGCAATCGATTCCATACACAGAGAGGCCTAAATAAGTTCCTCGGGGCTTATAGCTGACAACATTTCATAAATCCCTTGGATGCGAGACTGGTTTGTTTTCTTGGGGAGAGGCTGATACTCTTTTTGGGGTGCAACATTAAGGCAGGCAAAATTCATCATTATTTGAAAAAAATGTATTGGCTCTAAGGTTGGTTGTTTTCAGATTATCTGTCGCCGTCAGCAACACGAGGGCTATAATGCGCCGAAACATTCGTCATTAGACAAACCAACATACATTTACAAATACCCATGCCTTACACAGGACTCGAACCCGCAACCTCGCGGTCTAGAAGCTAGCATGCTAACCACTCTACCGTTTGATCGGCGTATTGGCTTTAAGTGTTTACCAGCTTCACAGCATGATGAACTAAATACCATGTATAAATATTTTATGTAATGAAATAACATCATTTTTAGTCCAGATCCATACCCACTATAAATATATGGTTGGTTGGTTGGTTGGTTGGTTGGTTGGTTTCAGATTATCTGGCGCAGTCAGCAACACGAGGGCTATAATGCGCCGAAACATTCGTCATTAGACAAACCAGCATACATTTACAAATACCCATGCCTTACACAGGACTCGAACCCTCAACCTCGTGGTCTAGAAGCTAGCTCGCTAACCACTATACCGTTTGGTCGGCATATAAATATATGGATCAATATTCACCCACAGTTTTAATTCCTTAGGGTGCGCATGTGTAATGATCGTACTGTACTGAATAAATGATAGTCATTTAAAAATAATTGAAATAAAAAAAAATCTATATTAGTAACAATTTAGGCAATTTTTATCTTATAACTGGAATGTGGTAGGTTCCGCCTAAAAGTTCCACTGTGTGAAAATAGTAGAACTTGTAAATGCCTAATATGTTAGCAGATATCAGGTTGGTATTCGAACTCTCATAGGTTTGTTTTTGCTATAGCTAGAGCCATATGTTTTTCATCTTGTAACCTGATGTAGACGAAAAATAACAACATAAATTTTTGGCCTGAACAAGAGGACATGGTGAAAACTTACTTTAAAATCACATAGGTCACCGAAATTTGTTCTCCTTCCGGTTGTGACCAAAACTTTAGCCAGACCTAGAACTGAAACTGCTTGATGAATTTTGGTTCTTTTTTTGAGTTGATGGGAGGGGATATCTTTCATACGTTTCATTGAGAAAGAGGATTTCTATACCCTGAAAATATGATCCCCGATTTGAAATATTAATTGCGATATTGTGTATTTGTTTGTATATGTGATGGAAAAATCAGCATGGGACTTAATTAACCCACTTGCCGTCATCCAATTGAGATGAAACTTGGAAGATAGACTTAAAACACAATGAAAAGTTGATCTAAGGTCAAAATATCTTAAATAAATTACAATTACACGTAAAAGTTGGCAGGGCTTATAAGGGTTTTATATTAAAAACTTTTTATTTATGAGTTCCATTTTTTTTTATCAATATACGATCTTAAATTTAAAGAATTATTCCACAAACAGGCTTTGCTCAATCATGAACATTAAGAAAATCGTAGGTACTGTTTTAATAAGAAACAAAAAGTTTATTTAATTAAATCGTCGTACATTACATATCCTAGATAACTGTCCTAGATAGTTTTATAATATTTATTTATTCTGCCTTTTTAAATAAAAGGAAATCCATAGCAAATGATATTTCGCCTGTGTAACATTAATTTTTAATTTTTTGACTAATAAGAATTGAATTATAAATTTTAATCAAACTGATATCACACTGTCATATCGTTGAACAGTACACTACTCTCTTGTATACAGATACCTACTGGGAAATTCCCTGACGTGCGCACAGGAGATTATGGGAGTTTTTTTTTTTTTTTTTTTTTTACTCCTAAATAAATTAGAATTATAAAATTAAGATTAATCTAGTAGTTGTGATTTTGCTTTATATAATATTAATTAATGACAAGGTTATAAGGAAAAATAATTATTTTAACCAAGTACAAATCTGCATTAATATCGGTCGACTCACGGGACACGTTTGGATCCATTGCTTACTCGGTGACTTATAAATGTAAATTTGGCCTAATTAAAATAATTATTTTTCTATATAACCTTGCAACCAAAAATATTATATAAAACACAACTTCTAGATTCATATTAATTTTAAAATTCTTATATGTTTACGGTTAGAAAAAGAAAAACCAAAATCTTTTATGAGTTCACCAGAGGATTTCTCTGCTAAATATTTAAAGAATTAAATGTTCTGACAATCGAAAACAGAATTGTATTTATTGAGGAGATATATTTTCTATTATTAATTTGTAAAAGGATAATTTCCACAGAACTTGAGAAATAATATAAATTTAAAGTAGTTCTATATTTATTTATTGATCAAGTGCAACTATTTGCCTTTTTTTTCCCCAATCACACATTGTTACGTTTACATAGCACAAACCGAAACGTTTTCCCTTAAATTTGTTCTTGGGGGAAAAAAAAAAAAAAAACTAAAACCCCAACTCTTTTCTCATTCCGAAAGAGACCATACAAAAGTCCAAGAATATTACAAGAAAAAACTCTCGAAAGAAGTCAATATGTTTCTAAAAGAAAAAAAAAAAGAAACTACAATAATGATAGGGGATGCTTCCAGAAGCCGGTGAGAGTAGACTTTTTTTTTTTTCCAAAAGGGTTGGCGAGAAATTCCTTTTGTGCCGGTTCGTGTCTTTTGAGGCCCACACAAATAACCTTAGAGAAGATCAGGTCAGTTCCTTCAAAAGATTTCTTCTTACAATGTTCTTTTTAGAAGGGACAACATGGCGAGAAATGGAAAATGTTCGATGGTACGGCAAACACTAGGGAGAGGTGGGATAAAAGAACTGTGAGATATCTTTTCAGTCTTCTGAATTCTCCTTCCCTAATGCTGAGAAGAGAATTATCTTTTTGAGGTCTAGTTGCGAAAGGAGTATTTTGCCGGACTTCTGTCTATGGAATAGCACAAAAGTGGAAAAAGTTCATGAGGTTAAGTGAATATGTTGGGTAAATAGGCTTTTTCTGTAGATGCTTCCATAGAGTCTAAGTATAAGAAAAATATCTGCCTGAGCTTACAGAAAATTTCTTTTTAAATCCTTTATATTGACTTCGATTTTATGTGTATGTCGATGAAGGGCAAATCTGCGGATGCCTAATTAATCTAATCGATCTGAAACTTGGCAGATAGATTCGATGTCGATGACAGTGCATTCTATAAAATTCTGGAGCTGTTACTGTCATCAAAAGGTCGGTTTTACGAAGTACTAATAACCCAACTTATCGTCATCCAATCGCGATGAAATAGTATTTAACCGACCACTGTTGAAACTCTTTCCTGTTGCCAAAAATATATTTAACAAATAAATTATAAAATTACTTTATTCAGAATAAATAAATAATATTTGGATATGAGAGCATAAATTCACGTTCAATTTTAATAAATAAATTTTGAAACGTAGTTTTCCACACTGCTCATAGAAATGTTTTTGGTACTTAAAATTAGATGCAAACACCAAGCACACGCTGTTTACAGAATCGGCGCTGAATAAATGAATATAAAAATTGGCAATACATATACAGGATTTATATTAAAAACTTTGTTTTTATAGGTTGTATTACTTTATTAAATCTTTTATATTAGTTTTCGTGTTTGTTTGCATGTTTGTATCAGGCAGATCTTGGATGGTTGAATTAACCTCTTATCATCTAACCGAGCTGAAACTTAGCAGATAGACATTATCAATGACAATACATTCTATCAAGTTTTGTAGGCTGTCGTTAAAAAGCAGCTTTTACAACGTTACTATAGGCTCTTTGAGGGACTAATTAACTCACTCCATCATCTAACCAGCTGAGACTTGGAAGATAAACTTTGCCTATGACAAGTTTTGGGGTAATCACTAAAAGGACACTTTTACACACGATACTATTGTCACTTATGGGGACTAATTCATCCACTTGTCGTCTTCCTATCGAGTTGTATCGTGGCAGATAGACTCGTTGTCTATTACAATGCATTCTATCATGTTTTCCGGGAGCCAAATAAAAAATTTACTAATAGCATAGAATCGATGGTTTTCTTCGTAGTGGTCCTCAAAATAGATTCAATAAGATGCAATTTCACACATAAATTGGCAATACATATAAAGGATTTATATTAAAAACTATGTTCTTATAGATTTATTCTTTAATTAAGGAATGTAACTCATATGTCGAGAAGATTCATATGGGTATGCTGATGGTTTTTTTATACTACTGGGAATTCATACAGTTCAAATATAGATATACATATCACTTATTGTCCAGTTGAAATTATCAATTTTGTAGTTTAATTTTATTTTATTTTTTTATCTGCAAAGAATTTGTATTTTGACTACACCAAAGTAACCAAATACTCTATATTTGTTCTGTGTGCCAATAATTGTATACAAAGAGTAAATTTGCTATCACTCAAAACTTAATAACTTCCTTTTAAATGGGTATTATTACGTTATTAATGTTGTAATATCAAAATTAAAAAATGTATCAATATATAAATTATTAAGTAAATTATTGTTATTAAGGTAATAATAGCAATTTGAAATTACCTAGAAATAGCTATTTAGATGATTTTATAAATTAATTTATTTACTTAGCACTTAAAAATTACAACTACTTAACAACTTTTTATCATACTAGAAAGACTTTGCTTATACAACTTACTATGCTACTAGGAAGACTTTGCTCTGAAATTGAATACTCCCCTAAATGCATGTTAATGAAGTTATTCTTAGAAATTTTTTGCTAATTAATGCTAAAATATACAAATTGAAACTAAAAGGAATATTAAAACTCTTTTGAACCTGATATATTTATTCTTATCCAATTTATTACATATATCCTATATCAGAGAGGAATGGTAAAATTTAAGATAATCACCAAATTTTACTTATGATATATAATATTGAGATAGAGAGATGATATCACTTTCCAAATTAAGAAACGTAAAAAAAATTCTGTTATATTCAGCTTAACTCTTCTCTTCAGATATCGAATTAAATATACTAATAACAATTATTTTAGTTTATCATTGATATTGATGAAAGATATAATGTTCCTTAAGTTCCTTTAAAATTATTTATGCAACTATTTGGAAAAGTAATACTTTTTCAAAGTGGTAAAACGCTTATTTGACAAGTGCGATAGCACGAATCAAATAATTTACCGAGTTTAAAAAAGTATTTTTACACGTGTTGCATACAATATTTCTTTATAATCACTCACAAAAAAATATCTTTAATACATGTATTTATTAATGTTGGCAACTCCATTCAATGAATTTCTTCTGAAAATATGTCATTCAATGCCAAGACAGTATAACATTTGAGCACGAGCTGTGTGAAAAATCATTTTTTTCACGATAAAATGCTACTTTCGACACGATTTTTGATTCAAAATAATTTTAAATTTTTTTTTTTTTTCGTTATTACAAAAATGCTATTACATCTTTTCTATTGTGCTACTAAGTGCTATATATGACACAACTTAAACTAGGGGTGAGGAACATCGCACAACTTTCAATTACACAATAATACTGACGGGGAATTATGTTATTTACCGTTATTATATTTTCGTCATTCATTTAGAAAAAATGGACAGTTTGGCGATATTTTTGCGATAGTTCTTGTATGTATCTAAAAAAAAAACTCAACCAAAATGGTGAATTTGGAGTTATACTTCACGATAACCCTTATATTATCCTTTATTATAAGTGAAACTGGCTAGATAAGAAAAAACGATCAATAATGAGGTATACTCAAGGAAAGAAGACCCTGCGTTGAAGACATTCGTTTTTCAACTTTTTACACCGTTAAAGCATTTTTTTACGGAAATTTCGGAGGTTGGAATGTTTAAAACACCTTAAGAGGCATTACCACAGCGATTTTGCACAAAATCGTTAGAACCGTTTTTTAGCAATTACTGAAAAACATGATTTTTCAAAGGCAGCTACCTTTTATGCGCATGCGCGATTTTGACGAAAACCTTAATGGTAGGTCCAATAGCCGCCAATAACCCTAATACCAGATTTGAACATCGTAGGTCAATTTATTCGGGATTTATGCTGACCACAGACACACATACACACACAGACAGACATTTTTTCTAGATCACATTTTTGAAATCAGGATGTTCCAAACCTTGGAGAAATGCAGAAAAAAAATAGATTTTTTTTTTTTTTTTTTTTTAATCGAATGCTATACTTTTATTACCCCATATGGGTAATTGAAAGTAAAAAAGTTGGTTCAAATTGATTCGGTTGTTCTCAAGTTCTTATCATTCCCTTTTTGGAGTTAAAAAGGGGGAAAGGGTGTAGTTTTTCAATATTTCATGTATCCAGGTACCTTCCACTTGTTTAAAAAATTTAAGTGTGCAAAATTTCACCAAGATCAGAAATAAAACTGAATATTTCAAGTTATGATCATACCCGTAACAGGATGAAAAAAGGTGAGGGATTTTCAAAATTTCGTACAGCCAGATTCAATCGTGTTTCAAATTTCAGTTCTGTAAATTTTGTTCATCAAGTTTCAAATAAAAATGTAGTTTCCTATAAAAATAAACAAATATGTGTACCCAAGGACACTCTTCTTTATATGGGAAGGTAATTCTACAGCAGAGGGAATGAGAAATAGCAGTGCATGCCGTAGATGAGAAAGCAAGAAGCAAGATTAGTACCGAAATTGAGAGTCTTTTTTTTTTTTTTCGATTATTGATAACTCTATCCAATGATTTTGACAATAATTGAATCACAAATTCCGAAAACTTGGGACGTTCATCTGTTATACTGCATTTGCCGGACATTGAAAATTAACTTTGTAGAAATTATACCAACTACCAGTACGTATGAAATCTAGACACGAGACTTTATCGCTATTAAAATATCAGTCTGTATATAAAAATAAACACACACAAAAAAAAGATACGAAATTCACTTTAAAAAAAAAGGTGCTCTTTTTAAAATTTGCTATGCAGTTTTTAATGATAATTTTTTCAACCTTAAAAATGGCGTTCAGTTTGTGCATATGAAGTGTAAGGTTATGTTTCTAAAATCAGAGTAATGGGGAAAAATTTTTGGGAGTAGATGAAAGTGCAACGGCATCGGTCTTTTAATTAAATTTTTATTTTCTACCATTATATCAATTAAAATACAGAAAAGAACCTGATAGAAAGTGTAATGATCTCAGTTCCGATTATATTTGGTTCACTGGTGTAGTGATGGTTGGTCGGATTCAGATTATCTGGCGCCGTCAGCAACACGAGGGCTATAATGCGCCGAAACATTCGTCATTAGACAAGCCAACATACATTTGCAAACGCCCATGCCTAACACGGGACTCGAACCCGCAACCTCGCGTTCTAGAAGCTAGCACGCTAACCACTATACCGTTTGGTCTGCGGTGTAGTGATGGGACCAGATTCAGAAAACTTCATTGTAAACGATAACATAAGGATTTTATTGAAACATTCTGCTCAAATTCTTTCTTATCATATCCTATCCTGCTCCGTCAGTCTCTCTTCTTCCTCCTCACAGTTCGAGGGAGGATTATTTGTTCTTAATTGTGAAACTCACAGAAAGATTAATAAAACATTAAATGCTGATATTAAAGAAGCATAAAAAAAGCAATATTACACTCCTTATTTCATTAAATCTAAGCCTTTAAGAACACTTTAATACCTATTTAAACACCTCATTTTTCGAAAACGGAAAATATTCCGCCAAATCTTAAAAATTCTCTTGGTTAAGCGATAGCTACATCAGCACGCGCATTGTTCCGTCTTTAATTCCTTTGTAAGCACGAGTTCCTACGAAATCCATGTAAGTGGTATCGTCAAATGAGTCCGTCTAAGTGAAGCCGCTGTAATGAAGAAAATGCTTTCATACACGAAGCGTCTTCATCTAATCTATTTAACTATTAAGTCAAGAGGCTCAAATTACAGGCATTCCACGCGTGTCTTATCTCTGAAGTGTCTGGAATATATATGCTCGAGGGAGACCTTCTCATGAATATGAAAAGAATAGTCATACGAAATTTGCATACAAAGCACGGCATATCCACTTAACGATTATAAAAGGAAAATTAACCATGATATAACTTGGTATTAAATTGTTTTACTTAGTTGGCGTTCTCTTAGAATTAATTATCGTTTGAGAAAATCGTAGCTATTCAGTTTTCTATGTGAATAAGCTTATTGAAGTTGCCATTTTTAAAAGTAAAATGATATTGCATACTGTAAATTTGTTTTAAAATGTGGAACTAGTTAGGTGTATTATAACTTAGGCATTTAATTAGTTAGGTATTAAATTAATTAGGAGTTTTAGTTGATGTTTTCTAATAAAATATATAATACAGAATCATGTTTTGTTTAATCTTTTTGATAGGGACGGTGTTTTTTGAGACTTAACACAAAATGCTAAATGATATGCCAATTTAACGGATGCAGCCTCCGCTTTTGATGACTGTAGTTTATGCACAATGCTCTTCATGTTATGTTTTGTAAAATTCAAGTTAAGAAAATCAGAATTTGTTTAATTTTCTTTTTTACTTTCAATTACCCATAGGGTAATAAAAGTATAGCATTCGGTTTAAAAAAAAAAAATGCGATTTTTTTTTTTTTTTTTTTTTTTTTTTGCATTTCTCCACGTTTCGGAACACCCTGATTTCAAAAATGTGATCTAGAAAAAATTTATGTCTATCTCTCTCTGTGTGTGTGTTGTGTGTGTGTGTGTGTGTGTGTGTGTGTGTGTGTGTGTGTGTGTGTGTGTGTGTGTGTGTGTGTGTGTGTGTGTGTGTGTGTGTGTGTGTGTGTGTGTGTGTGTGTGTGTGTGTGTGTGTGTGTGTGTGTGTGTGTGTGTGTGTGTGTTATTTAATCCCAAATTTGCTGACTTTTAAAAGATGAAAAATCTTGGCGTCCGGAAAGACTTCCGCACTCTTCCGCATTGAAAATTAAAGAATGGAGGGTTACCAGAAAAATAAAGAATTTTAATTTTTTTGGCAAGTTATGACACATGTAGCAATCGGATTTACTTCAACTCATTCAAAGTCGATTTTTTTTAATAGTTTCGGCGATTTTTACTCCAGCAGAGCAGTGGATTCATAATCTACTAACATTTCTTTACGTTCTATAAAAAATCAGAATGATTTTCATTGAGGTACCTAAACTTGCAGAATATAAGTTAGTATATAAATTAAAGTGGCGAAATTGATAATAGTACGTGAAAGAGGGTATGGTAAATGGTATCATAATTGGAGATCTACAGAACAAATTTTAACTACGTTTTTTTCCATAGGTATCTTGTCTGTTCAAAATTATAAGTAGCACAATTTCATTCTGATGTGTCGATACTAAGGTGGTTAAGGGGGTTGTGAAGTTAAAGAGGGCATGCTCATAAATTGTTATCGACTTAATCAAATTGAACACGGGTTACACCAGGAACTTTAGCTTGTTGAAGATATGAATGTTAGATAGAATAAAAAAAATTGCGTTTCTGAATTTTGTTGAAGGAAGGAGTTTCAAATTACCAAATAATAAAGAAAATTTAAATTTCTTTTTTTGCTTTTTCAAACTTATCTATTTTCTTCGATTTATGGCAAGATAAAATAGTAAGTGTAACTAACATGACAAGAAAAGGGTTAAAAGTGATTTTGATTTTTAATTACTACAGTAAGTAAATAATAATCTAATATAAACATTATTCCAAGTGCATACATTAGTCTTTTTTTTTTTACTTTAAATTACTACTGTAAGTAAATAATACTCTAATATAAACATCATTCCAAATGCCATACATTAGTTTTTCTATACCTTTTATCAGTTAAAAACAGCACAGTTAATAATAATTATTTCCTCCGAGGAAACAGTTTTAAGTATATGCCTTTAAGTTCCCTTAAAGGCGATCTTGTGCATGAACAAATCGAATTCATTCATATTAATGACTGAAGGTAATCAAGATGCAAATGCCTTCCAGCCATAGATAAGTAAGGCATCGGTGCGCCTTGATTCGCAAGCTAAACACTTTATGCGAAAGAATTTAGAACAAATATTTCTCGTCACATCTGCCTGAGGACCGCATAAATAATCGTTTTCTCACCTTCCCCCTCGCGATTCGAAAACTCTCATAAGAATTTCAGATAAGCCAAAGGTGTCATCAGCAAACATACTCCCCCCCAGTATCACTGCTTTATCGTTGCATGTGTTCGTACGCAAAATGAAATATTCTTTTAAGGAGAGTTGGTACCCAAACATTTATAAATAATAATCGATTTTGAGTTTATTATTGTTTATCAAAATTTAAATTCTCCACTTTAAAAGAATACCCCATTTGTAATAATACCTGAACAAGAAGTATATTTAATAAATTTTTGAAGGCAAAATTGGTGCTTATTAGTATAAGTAAAGTTTTCTTCTTAAAATGCTTTTTTCTCAAAACGACATTTTTCATTATTCATGTACATTTTTCTCAAACACTGCACAAATTATCTTTCTAAAATTTGTACCACATATTCCTTTTATATATCTATACATATTGA
Organism: Linyphia triangularis; assembly: GCA_963978545.1. Taxonomy (NCBI): domain Eukaryota; kingdom Metazoa; phylum Arthropoda; class Arachnida; order Araneae; family Linyphiidae; genus Linyphia; species Linyphia triangularis. The sequence continues at coordinate 32,363,755 of OZ021722.1, forward strand.
ACTAAGATTTTGTTGTTATTTTAAAAATATTTTTCCTTTGGCTATTTTCGTCGAAAAAAACCTTGTGATTTTTTACGAATTTGAGTGACTTTCACGATAATTCATTTAAAAAAAGTAAATGAATCCCAATCAAAAGCTCACTTCAGTATAATAACAATTGTCAGCTAAATGCACTGAAAAAAAAATTAGGCGTCTATGTGAATTACTTTCTGAGTAAAAGGTACATGAAATATGCCTAATTAACATTATCGGTATAGAGGGTACCAACTCCCCTTAAATTGTTGTCTAGTGAATTCTCTTAAATTCTATTCTAGGTTCGAAATGTAATTCAGAGGTTGGTTTCAAGTGTTCTAGCTCTTCGGAAATTTTTTTGGTAGTCTTTATAATATTTTAAATTTCTCGTCAATACTTCGATAGTTAAAACAAAACCCTTTTGCTATTAATCTAAGGTATTGTTGCGTGAATGGGTTCGAAAGATTTGAAGCCAAAGCAGATTAACACTTGCAGAAATTTATTCCGATATACTCTTCACACATTCTTTTACAACTCTAGAACTTCTCCTTCTAGTAGACTCAATACAGCTCTATACACAACAATAGAGCACAAACAGCAGTTAAACTTGACACACAACTGCTAAACCGCCGCAAAAGACAATGCAATACAGTTCGCTTTCGGAACTCTCTGAATGCTTGCTGACAGACAACCAAGTCAATAACTCCACTCAGTCAGTATCTCAACTAACTCAGTAATTTCAGTCCACTAACGGACTCATGGCCAGGCTTATATAGGAAAGTCAATCCTTCGTGAATCTTCTAGAGATAGAAATTTGGAGGACTTTCCAGATCATAGTCGAAAAGTCCTATACATGTACATGAGGACCGAAAAAGTCGCCAAATGGTCGCCAAATTTGGCAACAAAAATTAGTCGCCAAAACCGTCATCAATTTGGATCTATCTCGCCAATTTGGCGAGATTGCCATTACCATAATGTTAAATGCCCTGCTCCTTGTAAAACTCGCTTCCTAGCGTTATCTCTGTAAAACTAGTTATCAAGCATTAAGAGACACATTGCAAGAAAACAAACTCTTGCACTGCCTTATGTGAAATGTACATAAATTGTCCTTTTTACATAATTAATGCTACGAAATATTCACAAATATGCAGAAATTCGTAACAGTATGTATTATGTGCTTAAACAACAAGTTCAGTTATGTTAACAAAATTCTGGCTTTAACACAACAACAAAAGACGTTACTCCGAATATATATCACTGTAATTTGAAAAGAAACATTTAATTTATTTAATATGAACTTAAAAATATATATATATATTAATTAACAACCTATGCTTCATAAATATACCATCGTAAAATTTACATGAATTTTATGTTTGACAATCAACGAAACATAAGATTAAAGAAAAATAACAAAAGCAAAAAGATATATGAATTATATAACCATTATTCCCTTAAAGTAAATGTTATTGTTTAAAATTTGTCAAAAGTGTGATCCGATGTCCGTTCCCATTTAATGTTTGGTCATGAGCAGGAAAGGCATTGTGTGGGCATGGCACTTGCTTTGCCTGCTTGTATAAAAAGAGATATATGCTGTTGTTGTTCAGTTGTATTGATGTATCAATAAAATAAAATAAAAAAAGGAATGAATGAATGAATAAAACTTTGTAGTGAGTTTGGACAAGTCCAGGGTAAATAATACAACTGCCCTAAGCCGATTATTAGTATTATTTTTACATTTTGTACGAGTAGGTGGAAGAACAAACACAGATAATTTTTACTTAGAACATTTACCCCATTCGAACTCTTACGGGTTGTAGAAAGAGTAGATCTCAAATTATTTTTTAAACTGCCGAATCCTTTCCAATTCATATCCTAGGCATAATTAGTTTAAATAACTTATATTACAAACAAAATGCAATTAATTCCTTCGTCATTGCAAGGCGCGAGGCCTGCTGAATTTCTAAGTCACAGAAACTGCATGAGAACCATACTACGTCGAAACACTGTAAAAACACTGCCTTCCGAGAGGTCTTTCATGAAGAAGTACCTCGCATTTTTATGAAAAAATACACTTATAAGGAAGTTTTATCCAAGGAACAATTTATATTGACAGATGTTAAGGAAACATGCATTTAAAAAAAATAAAAATAATAATAATAACAAAGCGAGCAAAATCATTATTTTCAAGATCAGGTTTATTGTTTTCTAAAAACATAAACTGTAACAAAACCGCATGGAACCCCAGATAAATGAAACTTTTGCTGATATCAGTTGGACTAAAGGTATGATCTAATTGGCCAGACCTTTATTGTTGTTTCTAACCTCCATGTCTAGCATCAGCTAGACGAGATTCACGAGATTAGTAACTTACAAAAAATGTAAAACAATTAAGGTAAGATCAAACATGTCATCCCGGGACAACCCCAGACACCTTAGAATGTGTGCAGGAGAGGTGTGCTCAGATTTAGGTTTGAGAGAAGATTTACTACCGCCTGTGAAAATAAGGCCTCTCAGATGACCACTGAAAAAGCGGAGGAGTGCCGTCTGGACACGTCTGTCACAATTTAGAGCAAATGATCTTCCAGGACGATCAGCACGCAACTAAGAGTGTGTCGGGTGGACAAGCCAAGTCTGCTTATCGGAAAGTTTTCTAACAGAGAACATCTAGAACAGCGTTAGCTACAACGCGGCTGGCGAAAGATTTTTCTGCTGCCCGCCGGCACCTCAGAAGATAAAAAAAGAAGAAAAAGAAATCAAATTTCACGATATGGATTTTATTTTACATAATTGTAATTTATCCGAAATAATGTGTCAATTATGTAGAACAGAGTTTTCCACTATGAGACCGAAGAAACTATACGAAGAAGCTTTCAGCAAGGTGGTTTTCGTCAAGAATCTATATATATAATTCTCTTATGTAACGTCCAAATTTGGCTGTATTTCTGTGAGCAGAATGGCAACGACTTCAAATATCCGATCACAAATCTTCTAAATGTACTTTATACACGAATTTCCAAATTCAGCAAACCAACCAATTGCAATATATCTTTTGAAATTTGACTAATACATCTGGCAACAGCAACAACTTGGATTCACTATATTTTGTTTTTCTTAATATAAATTATTGCCTATTTAAAACTTATTGATTTAATATTTGCGATGATGCAAGAATAAATAGTTCCAAGATGTGTACATTTCTTTTGTATTAGCATTCCGGATAAACCAGACTTTTCGGAAAAGTTATCTGCTGGAACATGTTCCGGAGGTGGCCGGGTTGAATTCAGCGCTAAATCGCCAAATTTCAAAAAGTCGCTAAGAGGCATTGTGCAGTAAATCTGAACCTATATTCATTTCTAATCAGTGCAAATTCAGCTATTACGAATTGAAAACTATCAAAATAACCAATAAAACCACCCACTCAACTTCAAAATCTCATATGAAATTAAAAAAAAAAAAAAAAAAACTTTTGGCGAAATAGGGCTAATTTTCTCGCCGAATTTGATTTTCAAAAAATTACGGTTGATTGAATACCGGATAATTGGCCTTTCACTGTTTTATTTTATTTTCTAAGTATCGCAAAAAAGATTATTTGAACATATAATTGCTTCGTTAAGAAATTTCGATAAGCAACTTTAATTATTTTGGCGTTTCATACGAAACCAACCCGTAAATTTTAATTGTTCAATGAAATAACCGATCTCTTTTAAATATATGTACGATACTGTTTATTTTTGTTGTTTTCCAAGAACTTTCTACTAAGTTGCCATAATGTCCCTGTTTAACGCGTCTCGACAGCAGTAGGATAATGACGTGGCAAGTATTCTGGCTCTTCATAAATAATAAAACGTTTTCAGTTTCATGGCATTATGCAGCCGAAATAGATTTTTGCTAGGGCATATTTTAAATGCTTTACTTTGAGGCGAGCAAAGCGAGCCAAGGGGATTGCATAGCAATCCAGGGGGTTGGCGAGCGTCAGCGAGCAGGGGGCGGAGCCCCCTAGTAAATACAGGAATAACTTAACTGAATCTCGTTAGGACACGTTATTAAAATTGACTGAAACAAATACTCCATAAGACATAGATTCTATCATAAAATAAACTGAATGATTTCGACCACCATCTTCTCACAATTGATATCGACTAAAACGGAGTAATATGGAAGTTTAAATACATTTATTAAAAGTTTGATCAAGTCGCATTGTCACGTTGAAACATAAGATTCACTTCTTTTTTAGACTTTTACTTACTAATAATGAAAACTATTATTTTTTTGTGCAAAAAAAAACCCTCAAATATCAATTGTAATTTTATTAAGATAAAAAAATGATTATTCCAGTTTTAAATCAATAATAATAAAAGATAGATATTTTGGTGTATCTGAACTGTGAAAAGCACCATCATAAGTCATACGGCCCGCCTCTAAAAGTTTGTGGCGAACACTGATCTAGAGATATACAAAGGAGTGGATGGCAATGTTTCTTCAGCACCTTTCTTCTCCAAGACATCATTTCCCCATATGTCTACATGCGATACGACTGTCAGATAAAATCCAGATGGCCAGTAGCAGAGTAATATGTATTGTTACGAATTTTTGTATATTTGTAAATATTTCGTAGTGTTAATTTTATAAATAGATAAATTTCTGTACATTTCGCATAAGACAATGCAATGGTTTGTTTCACGGCAATAGGGGTGTTATCGCTTGATAACGAGTTTTACAGAGGTAACTCTGGGAAGCGAGTTTCAAGGGGCAGGGCATTTAACATTATGGTAATGGGAATCTCGCCAAATTGGCGAGATAGAGTCAAGTTGGTGACGATTTTGGCGACTAATTTTTGTCGCCAAATTTGGCGAGAAATCGCCAAATGTCGCCAAACTTGGCGACCATTTGGCGACATTTTCGGTACATGTATCCCCATGTACATGTATAGGTCTTTTCGACTACTATCGGGAAAGTTCTCCAAACATCTACCTCTAGAAGTCTCAAGAATATTCGCCGCCTCCCCTATATAAGCACGGCCGTGAGTATGGTTAGTTAGTTAGTTGACTTGGAGTTGTTGACTGATTTTGAGTCACGGAGCTAGTTGTTAGCTGAGTCCGTTAGTTGATTTTCAATCACTGAGTTAGTTGTCTCTCAACGTTCATTGTGAGAGCTGTATTCCTGACTTGAGTGAGTTCTTGGATTTTGAGTCACTGAATTGGTTGACTGGAGATACTGAGCGAACTGTATTGCATTGTCTTTTGAGGCGATTTAGCAGTTGTTATCAAGTTTTTAACTGCTGTTTTGTGCTCTATTGAGGTGAAAAGAGCTGTATTATGTCTACTAGAACGAGAAGTTCTGGAGCTGTAAGAGAACTGTGAAGAGTTATTTTGGAATAAATTTCTACAAGTTTTGATCTGATTTTGGCTTCAAATCTTTCGAACCCGTACAACGCAACAACTGGTGTCAGAAGTGGGATTTGATGCCGATTACCAGAGCAATGGCGGAACAAGATGAAAAATTTCAACAACTTTTTGCTTTCATGCAAGAAATGAAGAAAGGCCAAGACGAGATGAAGAAAGGCCAAGAAGAAATGGGGAAGAAAATGTCCAAAGGGCAGGAAGAGATGAAGAAAGAGATGTTCTCTGGCAAAGAAGAGATGAAGAAGGAAATATCCGAAGGGCGAGAAGAAATGAAAGCGAGCCAAGAACAAATGAAAGCGGCCCAAGAGGAAATGCAAAAGAATATTTTTGCGATCTCTGTCGGACAGGAGGAATTAAAGGGTCATCTTTTAGCAACTATGGAAGAAAGCGTGAAACAAATAGAAGACAAATTTGAAGGCAAATTCGAGAATGTCGAAAAGAAGTTTATTGATTTAGGGAAAAAGATAGAGATTCTGGAAAAGAAGAATTTAGAAGAAAATTTGGGTGAGATAGAAGAAAAGATAGACCAAATGTTAGAGAAGAGACTGTCGAGCAGAACTATTTCGGATGATTTGAGATGTGTACCAATTACCACCCGACCTTCAATCAAGCTTTCGACTTACGATGGAAAATCTTCCTGGCAAGTGTATAAAACTCAATTCACAATTGTCGCCAACGCCAAAGGATGGGACTCCGTGACAAAAGCCTGCCAGTTAGCTGCATCTCTGCGAGCTGAAGCTGCAGATATACTACAAACGCTTTCCGAAGAGCAACGCTTGGACTTCAACGCACTCTCAAGTGCATTAGAACTGCGGTTTGGCGAAAAATGTGTGAAAGACTACAGCAGGCTGCAGTTGAAATCTCACCAACAGAAGCCTACCGAAACACTCCAGGAGCTCGCCACGGATGTTGAAAGGCTCTCCCAACTCGCCTTTTCAGACTGCCCGGCTGAAACGAGAGAAATCCTGTCTCTACAGTACTTCGTCGATGGCATCAGGGATGTAGAGATACAGAAGGCCCTACGAATGGCAGATGTCAAGGATTTAAAAAGTGCTTTAGTATATGCCATGAAGTACGAGGCAGCCCAGCAAGCAACTCGTAGAGAACGCCATCCTATCAGGACTGCTACTATACAGGAGCCAGAACAAATTGCTGCTCGCCTGGATGAATTGCAAAGACAAATCATTCGAAATCAGATCAAAACTTGTAGAAATTTATTCCAAAATAACTCTTCACAGTTCTCTTACAGCTCCAGAACTTCTCGTTCTAGTAGACACAATACAGCTCTTTTCACCTCAATAGAGCACAAAACAGCAGTTAAAAACTTGATAACAACTGCTAAATCGCCGCAAAAGACAATGCAATACAGTTCGCTCAGTATCTCCAGTCAACCAATTCAGTGACTCAAAATCCAAGAACTCACTCAAGTCAGGAATACAGCTCTCACAATGAACGTTGAGAGACAACTAACTCAGTGATTCAAAATCAACTAACGGACTCAGCTAACAACTAGCTCCGTGACTCAAAATCAATCAACAACTCAAGTCAACTAACTAACTAACCATACTCACGGCCGTGCTTATATAGGGGAGGTGGCGAACATTCTTGAGACTTCTAGAGGTAGATGTTTGGAGAACTTTCCCGATAGTAGTCGAAAAGATCTATACATGTACATGGGGATACATGTACCGAAAATGTCGCCAAATGGTCGCCAAATTTCTCGCCAAATTTGGCGACAAAAATTAGTCGCCAAAACCGTCGCCAACTTGGCTCTATCTCGCCAATTTGGCGAGATTCCCATTACCATAATGTTAAATGCCCTGCCCCTTGAAACTCGCTTCCCAGAGTTACCTCTGTAAAACTCGTTATCAAGCGATAACACCCCTATTGCCGTGAAACAAACCATTGCATTGTCTTATGCGAAATGTACAGAAATTTATCTATTTACAAAATTAACACTACGAAATATTTACAAATATACAAAAATTCGTAACAGTATTAAAGTTTGATCCCTGTTGTTTTGTTTCCACAAAACAGGTGTTTATGAACAGTGAAACAACTTCTACAGAGGATGAACTCTCGAGGACAAATGTACATCCTTTCTATCTTATGAAAAAGACAAATTTTTCTTTTTCATTTCGTGCAACCATTTTTGTCATGAATTCTTGCTAGTTATTAGTTTACTGAAAACTCAAGTGATGTCATACTTGCATTTTGTAGTACAATGTTTTATAGTTATTTGATAGTTGTATTGAACTAAACTGGTGAGTCCATGATTACTTAGAGAAATTACTTTTTGAAGGTCTTTAGAGTATCATATTCTATTGCTAAGAGATACAAGATTCCTTAAGGTCATCAACTTGCTGAAATTGCGATTTTCACTTTTTTGATGTGCTGGCAACTACTGTAAACTCTCACAACTTCTCAAAAGTTTCAGAATATTTCTAATTTTTTTTAACTTTGACTGTCAAACAAATAACACAATGTGTAATTGTAAATAAACTATTCGTAATAAGAGGGACTTATTCTTTAAATTAGTAAATCATTTATAAATTTTGGTTTTGTATAAAGATAGAAAGAGAGCGTAAATATATTACGTCTCTCAAAACTTCGACTTTTTTTGCTGAAAAACATACATTTTTCAAAATAGCGCATGGCTAAAGGCGTTACGCACATACCCTATTTTGACGAAAATTTTAATGACAGGTCACATGGTCATTACTAATCCACTAATTCGTATACAAAAAAAAATTAGCATCGTACTTCAATCGGTTCGTATCACAAATAAACACACAGTCATTTTGTGACCATTTTTTTTTTTTTTACTTAAAACGATCCAAAACGTGAACTTGAACATACTGGAAAGTGAAACTAAAACTTTCTGCTCTACTCATTGAACCAAAATTTTTATTTCAAATTATTAGTTTGAAAAAGTTATTTTGAGTTAAATTAAGATTATATCTGGAATTTTATAATTGAAAGAAGAAAAAAATTTTGGTTTTATTCGACACTCATGAAATTAAACCGGTTTATTAAATATCTGCTTCATATTAAAAAACAATCTAAACCAAATTATCAAAGAAAACCAAGTATTCTACGAATTAATTGCATTAACTCATAACAGATTCGATGCATGTGCTGCTATCTATTGGACATTTCCTGAACTTGCCGAGGAAAAGGCATGATATAAATTGTTAACCAATATTTTAATTTCATGAAGAAGTCTACTCTCACAGATATTACGCAACAGTTGTGTACGTCATTTAATTATTGATGTGATCAAAACCTATTAGTATACACTGTACAATTTGTGGCACCTGAAACCATTGTACGCTGAAGCGATACTTTGTTAACTTTTGGACTTCTAAGTATAGGATGTTCAAAGTATCAAAGTTTACCTTTTGGATCTACCTGAAACCTGTAGCAATAGATCTTCACAAAATCATGAAAACGTACTGCTGAGATGATGAGAAAATAACGCTAGAAGAAACAATAAATATCAGTTCAAGTTTTTACCATCAGAAGGAAATGTGGCACTTTAAGGACTCAAAAGAAACTTAACTTTACAAGCTGAACCTTATCAGGAAAGATGTAAATAAAAATCCTGACTAAAAATATATAATATGCCATTTACAAAAATGTTAATTATTTTTTTTTTTTTTTAAATACCTATTTTTCATTTTCTAAATAATTACATTTTTTGTAGAAAAGTAATTTTTTTTCAAAAAAAAAATTAGTAAAAATTTATAGTAGAACTAATCGCTTAAAGTAAGACAAACTTTTATATTTTAGTGTAATTTTAATAAAAGTCAAAACAAAATCTTTTTCTGAAATAAGAGTAGTGAAAATTCTTTAAATAAAAAGGTTTGAAAAAACACTGAGCTTAAAATCTTTAATATCAAATAGATTTACGTTAAATATGATATCTTTAAAATATGTTTACATAAAGAAAATACAAATATGTCAATTTTTCAATTGTATAGGAATTTCCCAAGCATAACTGAATATGAATATATTTTTAAGAAATGGGAATATATGTTACTCAATTGAAGGATAAAGATCTTACATTGCCTGCTATTTGACGAAACTTTCAAAAATCGCCATCGCTAAGAATTCTTTCAACCGTCCAAAAAATGATAAGTATATTCTCCGAAAACTGACATATCTTCCATCAGCCGTGACTTTTGATGTCAGAAAAACGCGTCTATTATATATTATTTCCCGAAATATAAATATCTGTACATTTCAGATTCGGATGTACGCTGTCCATTGTAAATATCTGGACTTCTTTTTAGAGATCATTGAAGGAAAATCTTATGGAAAATGGCGAACTTCTATCACATGAATGGAAGAAGCAATGACATTTTTGGTTGGACGAGCGCAGATTTCGAAGAAAATCTATTACCTATGCAAGCTTTTAATATCAAAAGACGAGTTTAATCTGTCAACGAATCATCCTTCTTACAAGAAAATAAGATAAATGTAAGACTGCACAAACCTTTTATCAGGAATACATAACCATACCAACGTTTATTTTAAGAAAATACATATTATAAATGTTGCTTTAACACCGAAATAAAGTATTATAATAGGAATTGTTAGACGATCCTTCCAAACAGACCAAAAGCTTAACTTTTTTTACTACAATATCTGCTGAACTTTTACTTTAAAACATACGAATTTTTACTTTATGTAATCAGCAATTAAACTTTAAATATAACTAACGAAATATGAATGAAACATAACTTTTTTTTTTTGTTTATTTTTTATTAAACTTTAAAAATAACTTATAAGCTGGCGACGACCTGCGTACATGCGCTTTTGGTTAGGTTTGTGGTACACGACCCTGATCAGACTATTCTGAACTCTAGGTGAACTGTGTTCCTTGTGAGAACTATTCTGCTTGCGGCATCTGAGTGCCACCTGAATATGCAGATCTGTTTTTGTAGTTTAAATCTGTATGCAGACAAACTTATGCATTGAAAGTTGTTTGGTTGGTTGTTTTCAGATTATCTGGCACCGTCAGCAACACGAGGGCTATAATGCGCCGAACATTCGTCATTAGACAAGCCAACATACATTTACATACACTCATGCCTAACACACGGGACTCGAACCCGCAATCTCGTGGTCTAGAAGCTAGCACGCTAACCACTATACCGTTTGGTCTGCTTTGCATTGAAAGAATCCGCCTGCCTTAATACTCGCTCGTATTTTCGTCGTTGAAATGTACCTGTTTCTAAAAATTTAATTTATTGTCGCAGCTTTGACAAACATGCCTTATTCTCTTTTTCTTTTCTTCACCACCGGGAACTACCTGAGATGAAGTAATAATGGCCAGCCCCTCAAGCAACCACTACAGAATTTATTTGTGATTTAAGATCTAATACTTGCTCTCTCCCCCCCCCCCCCCTTTTTTTTCCATTATTAAATGGGATCACTTTTATGTCCCTGGTTTGGTTTAGTTTGCACGGTTCCAGGAGTCTATATCTGCCACAATGAAGTGCTTATCACAGCCATACTCTGATCTCAAACCATAACATCTGGATAGCTCATAAACGGTTTCTGCTCTGTAAGCAGATGAAGTCAATTGAATACTTCCCCCATAATGCTATGAAATAGGTTACTTACACATTGTAACTAATTTGTGAGAAAGTTGCTAGTATAGATCACTATGGTGGTTGTTACGCCTTCATCTGCATCAAGTCAATAACCGAGCATGCGCTATCCAGAAGTTACAGAAAAAATCCAGAAAGATCGGTTATCCAGAAGATCAGTGCAGCCAAATACGCCTCGTAATTTTGAACTACGGTAAGATTATGAGGTCGAAACGTTGTCGCGCATACCCAACACCAACTAGGTGTGTTGGCCTATTTAATGCGTACCAGGTCTCCATTATTGTACACACTAAGTGAGGAATCCACCCCATGATTTACCTACTGCTCATGAGCCTTACTGCTCAGTGCCTTTAACTGCCGGGACACTGGAACACCGGGATATTTTTGGCAATAATCTTTTCAAGGGGTACAAACCCACCAAAATGACGAAATTAAGCATGTTTTAAATAGACATTACATTGTCCTTACTTGTGCGTGATACAGAAAAAAAATCAATCGTTGGTGGGCGATGCTCAAAGTTAGAGAACTGTGCGTTAAAGGTCGTTTTTTAACTTTTTACGCTTTTATCGCATTTCTACCGGAATTTTAGAAAAGGCGGTGATTAGAACACCTGAAGAGCCACTAGTACAAAGATTTTAATCAAAATCATTAGAGCCGTTTTCTAGCAACTAAAATTAACTAATTACTGAAAAACATGATTTTTTTTCATGATTTCAACGTTATGCGAGTGTGAGATTTCGACGTAAACTTTAATGGCAAGTCTCATGGTCACCACTAACCCACACATCAAATTTGAACATAGTAGGTCAATTCGTTCGGGAGTTATGCTGATCACGTACACACAGACAATTTTCTATACCACTTTTTTTTAAATCAGGAAGTTTCAATACGTGCAAAAAGAGAAATGTGAAGAAAAAGGAGAGAAATGCAAAAAAAAAAAAAAAAAAAAAAAAAAAAAAAAAATTGGATCAAATGCTATACTTTCATTATCCTGTGTAAACATATGGGAAATTGAAAGTAACAAGATTATAGTATTTTCCCTTTAATTTTTGTTAATAATATTTTATTACTGTTGTTATAGCCTAGTGTAAAAATTATATGTTTTAAAACAAAAGTTCGGAAGATATTGTGTTCAAAAAAATTTAAACCTTAAGTTTATGGGGCAGGATAAGTTGATGACCCCTCTTAATGCAAAATTATTTTATATGCTGGCAAAAGAAAAGTGTCTATGGGGAAGTGTTTGTTTTACTTTTAATACAAATCTGCAGTTTTATTCAGATCTTGATTAAATCTTGTGTAATTGACTTTTGAAATAACAAGCCACGGTCCCTGCAAAATACTTTTTAAAAAATCTCCTTTTCTGATACTTGAAAGGGAATGATCGGTAACTTAATATCTACTGAACCAAGGCCAACTAGTTGGCCATATGACAGAACCAATTTGGGTCGGGTTTTTTCTGTAGGTATATCTTGAATAATCCAAATTATCGAGAACACTATTTCCTTCTGATCTTCTGTGGTTAAGACGGAGAAATCGAGGATGAGGGTAAAAGAGGTTATGATCAATGATCATACTTGATATCTACTAAACCAATTTGAACCATGCTTTTACTTTCAATTATTACCCATATGTATACATAGGGTAATAAATGAAAGTATAGTATAAGGTCAAAAAAAAAAAAAAAAAAAAAAAAAAAAATCTTTTTTTTTTTGCATTTTCCTCGTTTTGGAAAATCCTGCTTTCAAAAAAATGATCTAGAAAAAATGTCTTTGTACGTGTGTCTGTGTGTACGAGGTCAGCATAACTCCCGAACAAATTGACCTACCGGTGTTCAAATTTGGTGTGCGGATTAGAAATGGCATAGGAACCTACGATTAAGGTTTTCGTCAAAATCGCGCATGCGCATAAGGTAGCTGCAATTGAAAAAATCATGTTTTTCAATGATTCCTAAAAAACTGCTCCAATGAATTTGATGAAAATCACTGTGGTAATGCCTTTTAAGGTATTCTAAGCATCCCCACTTCCAAAATCCCCTTAAATATGCTTTAATAGCGTAAAAAGTTGAAAAACGACTGCCTTTCTCTTTCCTTGAGCATAACCTCATCAACGATCGTTTTTTCTTCCCTCCTCTGTTTCACTTATAAGAAAGGATATAATAAGAATTATCGTAAAGCATTACGCCAAAATCGTTATTTTGGTGGAGTTTTTTTTTTTTTTTTTTTTTTTTTTTTCAAGAACCATACAAGAACTATCGCCAAAAATATCGCCATACTGACCATTTTTACTAAATAAATGATGAAAATATAAAAACGGTGACTAAAATCCACGTCAGCATTATAGTTTAATTGAAAGTTGTGCAATGTTCCACACCCCCAGTTTCTTTAGGTATGTTGACTAATCCAGATTATCATCCCACCGTGTTTCAGTGCCGGACCACAGCTAATTCATTGAGGCCGGATAACGCCTGGAACTTCCGATTGTAGTAAAATAAAAAATATATTTAAAAAGCTAAAATAAACAAGATGTGGAATCGAAGTAATTTAATTAATAGAGTTGATTAAATTTAATCAAAAATCAGAAGTACTGTTTACATTATATGTGTAGAACTTTGAAAACTCAGAGTATAGTGGCCGACAACGATGAAAGTTAAAATCCTCACATAATATATTACCTTCCATCGGGAAAAAAAACTATTCATATTCGTTTCAAAGAAACGGCTCTGATTTCTCTTTAAACCCGGTCTTTAAACTTTATTCGAAATCGAGTAAAAGTGATTCTCATATAGAAGAAGAAATCCGACCTTAAAAGGCTTTCATCCGCAGAAAAATGGCCGGCATAAAAATTCACTATCAAAAAAGAAACTCTACCTAAAAATTTTTATCAGCAGGGAGGTCAGGAGGAAATAACAATTTTAAAAGAGGTCTGAAAAGAGTGAATTTTTCGAAAAGTTCGTTCGTTTTTATGCTTCCCGAGAGAAGGCTTCCTACTTTCACGGGGCTAAGGAACTGTTCCCTTGCACGTGAAAGATTATTAGCGATAACAATACAAGTCATCGTTTTTCAGTCTCAATTTGTATCGATTCTATTTTAATCGAAGAACGAATTTGATTAATTGAGTATACGAATTTGATCATATCGGGGCTTACTTTTCAACAGACTAAGTCAAGTTTTTGCAGTTTTGGAGTTTGGAGTTGCTTTTCTAGAATAGACTCTCCTCACAAAAGTTAGGTGTTCGCTGAAACTAAAAATTTATTTGATAAAGTTTAGAGTATTAAAGAAAAATGTTTACCAATCATGAAATCTGAATGTTTTTTCTCTTTGTTTTTGTAAAGTTAGGTTTTGAACTGAGTGTGTTCCAATTATAAGCCTTAAATGTTAAACTACTGATTAGAAATGAATTTATATATTTTTTAACTTCTATACTACACTGAAGTTATGAGTAAAGTTTTTGGTATTTACGTATTAGCTCGTCGACCGTTGACAAACTTTTTGTTGACCACAAAAAAAAAAGGTCGAACTGCTGCCTCAGTTGCGTGGTGGACCGACCGTTTCGACAGACTAAGGGAATTAGTTTGGTGCACCTTTTATCTCGTCAACTGTCGAAGGGATAATACGACAAAAGAGTTAGTCTATGGTACAGAATCGATGGTTTTCGGCTGAGCTGTCAAATACTATGAAAACTCGATTTGAGCACAAAATTGCTTAAATAAGTTGCAATTCAACATGATACTAGGCAATGTATATAAAGGATTTATTTAAAAACTTTGTTTTCTATGGGTTATTTATTTATTTATTTATTTATTTATTTATTTATTTATTTATTTATTTATTTATTTATTTATTTATTTATTTATTTATTTATTTATTTATTTATTTATTTATATAAAATATCTTTAAATTAATCTGTAGAGATCAGAACAAAGTCATTTTCGAATTGAATTTTCAAGTCGTTAATTGCTTAGGAGGCTAAATCGAAATACAACACTTCGGACATATACTTCAGTGGTGGCCTGTGATAGAAAATGTTAGTGCAGTTACAAACATGCCTCCCCAACCACACACACACACAATCATGTACAATCAAACTTTAACTTTTTTTTATTTTTTTATTATTATTATTATTTTAAGAATCGGAATTTTTTATTCAAAAATTATTTAACTAATTAACATATAACTCGTTATAATTAGCATATTTTTTTACAGTGATTACTCTAGTTTTATTCATGATTTGAAGTGAGAAGCGGTGCATAGATGGCGCTGTAAACTGGACGAGACCACAGAGACTTTTCGCAACTTCCGGTTGGTGTTTGATTTGCGTGTTTGTGGATACAAACTGTGTCTTTCTGAGTCTTAGTATTTATCCATAGTAATAAATTTTAATCATAATGAATAAAGTGTAGTCAAGAAGGAAGTAAGGGCAATGTTGCTTCGTTCCGCAATGTGTGGTATAAAATATAGGTATGAAATGTAGTATGAAATATAGACTGAGAGGCGACTACAATTTTTGGACTCCATCAATCATCCTTCTGAATTTTTTATAGAAATTAGAGAAATGTGAGTAGATTACGAATCCACTGGTCTGCCGTGGCAAAAATGGCCGAAACTGATCAAAAATCGACTTTTAATTAGTTGCACTAAATCCATTGGCCAAATGCGCCTTAATTTGCCAAATAATGAGCTTTTTTTTTTTTTTTTTTAATTTTTTTTTTATTTGGTAACCCTCACTCTTTAATTTTAAAATTAAGAAGGTTGCAGACAATTTGGATGTGTGGCTTTGGCTTACTTGCATCTTTCACAAATGAGCCAAATCGGCAATAAACATTACGTCACTGATGACGTAATTGATGTTGCCAATTTGGCTTACTTTTAAAGGATACAAGTTTTCCGAGCCAGAGATCAGAAATCGTCTGCGCTTTTCTTCATTGAAAATCAAAATGCAGTGGGTTGCCAGACGAAAAAGTTTGTTCTCTTTTTGGCACGTTATGACATATTTGGCAATCGGATTTTAGTTCAACTCATTCCAAGTCGATTCTTCATCAGTTTCAGCCATTTTTGCCACGGCAGACCAGTGGATTCGTAATCTACTCACTTTTCTCCAAATTTTATAAAAAATTCAGAAAGATGTTCGATGGGGTCCAAAAATTGCAGTCGTCTCCCGGACTAATAGAATAAATTTTGTTTTGATCACATTGAATGAATTAAAAATTTACCTTTTCACATTTTACCAGGTATCAGCTTTTAAGATGGGTTTGCAAGAACCACCACTATTGATATCAAAATATTGAAATCAATATTGGTACATCATATAAAATTAAAAATTTCTAAATTGATATCCTTAGTTTTTATTAGAAAAATTGTAAGTCTTTAATAACATTGCAACTAAAACTGACAACAAAGTACGTATCTAAAACTAAGAAAAATTTATGCTAACAAATATGTGTTAAATTTTTTTTTTTTTTAATATCATATGAAAGTAAACACATTTCTGGTAACTTATGTTACCCAAAATTATCCATTTTAAAATCAATGAAATACTTGTTTCAATCATTTTTAATATTGAAGTAATATATTAATTAAAAAATCCTTAATATAACTGTCGGCAAAAAATAAATTATTTTTATGAGTTTTTTTAATCGCACCACCCACTTCCATCAAAATTGAACAAACTCAACCGGAATTCGAGTGTTGTCCACTTTTAGAAATTAATTTATTAAAAAAAAGGAACTACCAGGAATGAACTTTGAATCTTTTTGTACAAAAAATTCTGTAAATTAGATTCTTTATTAAAATTTGTCCCTCTTTGCACGGAATGACCCTTAAATATTTTAGTAGACACCATTTGAAATTATAATGCACCTTTTATAATGACCTACATAAATAATTCACTTTAACACCTTTAAAAAAAAAAAAAAAAAAAAAAAAACTATTAAAAACAGGACATTTAATTTAAAGTACTGAATAAATTTGTGTAGCGTTACATGGAATACAGCCTAATCTCTAAAAATACAAACCTGTCAAGCAAATGAAATTAATATTAAATATATTATTTATGTCTTAAAATGTAAAATTATATCATATGAGCTGAAACTTTTGAGGGAAAAAAAATCTTTATTTCATCAAATTGGGTATCTAAAACAAAATTTGGTACATATAAATGTATCCAAACGAGACTTATGGCCTACGTCTGGTATCGTCAACAAAAAGTTTGCTTTAAAAAAAACATCCAATGGATCGGATAAATCGATCCCTCCATCTAAAATTAATTTCTCTTTGTATCTCATCTGAGCTAAAAGCTCCAATTTTTGAAAATAGTCGCTGCTCATTTAAGTTTTTAAAAGCAAAACAAACCTTGAATCGAAATGACAAATGCATTGAAAGCAAACGGAGATACTCTGCCGGAAGTGAGTAACCGGAAGACGCGGGAAGTCTGCCAATCAGAGACGACTTGGGATTTGTTTCCAAACATCAACCCATAAATAGGGCCAAGAAAAGAAATTATGGTTGGAAATTGCTCGTAATATAATTTTTAATGTTAAGAACCTCCATCTAGTTTCAAGAGTTCCTATAGTTTTTTTTTTAGCAGAATTTTTTTAACATTGAAAGTAGAGAAAATCGCAATTTTTCTAAAAACTTTTGCATTTAAAAATCTAGCAAAATTCATTTTATTTTCCAATCAATTTGACTGAGGTTCAAAACTTAATTCAGATTTGAATTTTCAAATCATTTTTCAAAAAGATTATATCAAACTTCAGGTTATCACTGTTTAAATGAAGTTTCATATGCCAAAAACACGATTTCTTTTAGATATAAATGAGTTTAAAATATTCAAATTTATTTTCAGAACAAAGTAGTACTTCAACCTAATAAAATAACTCTTTAGCCTTCAGATGATACCATTATCTTACAAAAATTCTATTTAGAGATTATTTTAAAGCATAAATTCTTCAGGGCGGCCGAAGTCAGAAAATCGCTGATCTGGCTGCCTCGCTACACATTACGTGGAGGGAAGGCTCTATTGGATTTCATTGCTTACAATAGTAACGTATGGCAACGTCACAGCCGAAACGCGTTTCATGATCACATGACTGCTGCTCGGAGGAAGATCACCTTGATCGGAAACGTTTCTTTTTTCCTCGTGAATGGAGTTCTGAGGCAAAAAGTTTGCTGTTTATCGGATTTTTTCACAGTTGTCGTAAAAATTGGATCTTCACTTTAGAAAATTATAGAATATACAATTTTAGTTTTGAACTAATAAATTTAGATGCAGCCCGGCTGCACTGGCTGTAGTGCACGAGCTGCCACTGGCCATGCTTGCGACTAATGTTGTTAGCTTTTAACAATGACACCGTCTATCTAAAATGCTGCAAATATACAAATGAAAGATTCTCCTTAATAACAAAGAATAAAAAAAATCTTTAAAGAGCCAGTATCTCAAAAGTTACTTCCTAACGCATCCATTTTTCATTGTTGAGTTTCGATCTTAAGGGAGTATTCTACTGTAGAGGCATGAATTTCGCCCTGTTTTTGAAGCGCTGTATAAAGGAAACAAGAAATATTTTTGCCATCAATTTTTTTTATCATTTGTTTATTGATGTTTTATTATTACATAAAAAAATTATTAAAAAAAAAAATTTAAATTGACAAAGTTATGAGCAGTCAAAGTGGGGGGTCAAAAAAAAGAGGGTGTCCTGGCGTGCATTATTCCAACCCTCCTGGTGATCTGAAACATAAAAAACAGACGGATTCTTAATTATTATAGATGCCGCTATCGTATAACCCTTGGATAAGTTAAAAAAAAAAAAATTTAAATGGCGGCAGTTTGAAAAAAAAATTTCAAGCATTTTTTTTTCAAACTGCCGCCATTTTAAATTTTTTTTTTTTTTTTTTTTTTTTAACTTATCCAAGGGTTATACGATAGCGGCATCTATAATAATTAAGAATCCGTCTGTTTTTTATGTTTCAGATCACCAGGAGGGTTGGAATAATGCACGCCAGGACACCCTCTTTTTTTTGACCCCCCACTTTGACTGCTCATAACTTTGTCAATTTAAATTTTTTTTTTTTAATAATTTTTTTATGTAATAATAAAACATCAATAAACAAATGATAAAAAAATTGATGGTAAAAATATTTTTTGTTTCCTTTGTACAGCGCTTCAAAAACCGGGCGAAATTCATGCCTCTACAGTAGAATACTCCCTTAAGAACAATTTGGAAATTGACCTTTCGCCACTACTGGGACCATGAAAAAATAAATGTTCTGTAACTTTTAATGTAAAAGTCCTACTATTATTAATTTTTATTACTTAGATTAATTTGAGTTATCTTGTGATTTACACTAATATCCTATCTCTAATAGTAAAATAAATAAACCCCTTTACAATCTTTAAGAGACTAAGGATACCCCGTATATGTATAAAACAACTTTTTCAATCTTTCAGTTACTAAATAAAGAATTCTGTTTGATTCTTTTCTCAGAGATAATTTAAATATACCAGCAACCCAGACTCCTAAAGAACACCAAGCGTGTTCCTGGACATTAATTTGAAACAGCATTTTCTATTTCATTTTATGTTTCGTTCTCTTTGCCAAGTATTATTCTAGTTAATAGATTCCATTTATAAATGTCTTTTGCTTCTGTAACATTCCGCCAGCCTCAGGCGGGAAATTCCCACCTTTTGTTTCGATTCTCAATCTTCCTTTGATTACTTTCTACGTTTTCCATTTCCTTTTGATTTTACACTTTCTACTGGAAGAAGATACTTTGTTTTTCCACTTTTTCCTTAAACGGAACTATTCAAACAAAACTCTAAAAAGTTTCAAAAAACGATTTTAAGTTTCAATAAATTACTTTCATATTGTTACGAATTTTCGTATACTTGTAAATATTTCGTAGTGTTAATTTTGTAAATAGTAAAATTTATGTATATTTCGCATAAGGCAATGCAATAGTTCGTCGTTAGTTTGCTTCCCCGCAATGTGTGTCTCAATGCTTGATAACGAGTTTTACAGAGGTAACGCTGGGAAGCGAGTTTTACAAGAAGAAGGGCATTTAACATTATGGTAATGGCAATCTCGCCAAATTGGCGAGATAGAGCCAAGTTGGCGACGGTTTTGGCGACTAATTTTTGTCGCCAAACTTGGCAACCATTTGGCGACATTTTCGGTCCCCATGCACATGTATAGGACTTTTCGACTACGATCTGGAAAGTTCTCCAAATATCTACCTCTAGAAATTTCACGTATGTTCGCCTCCCCTATAAAAGCTCAAGTGAGCGGGTGATGGAGTTAGTTGATTTTGAGTCACTGAATTAGTTGTTAGCTGAGTCCATTAGTTGACTGGAATTACTGAGTTGAGATACTGAGTCTCAGTGAGCGTTCAGAGAGTTCCGAAAGCGAACTGTATTGCATTGTCTTTTGCAGCGATTTGAGCAGTTGTGTTGTCAAGTTTTTAACTGCTGTTTTGTGCTCTATTGTTGTGAAAAGAGCTGTATTCTGTCTACTAGAACGAGAAGTTCTGGAGTTGTAAAGGAATCTGAGAAGAGTTATATTGGAATAAATTTCTGCAAGTTTTGATCTGCTTTGGCTTTAAATCTTTCGAACCCATCCACGCAACAATATATTGCGATAAATATTACTCCATGCAAATCGGGTCCGGATCATTCCTGAATTTCAGAATATAAATTGTTATTTTTTTACGATGAAAATTTATCCATATTCTTGGTTTACACAATTCAACAAAATCTAAAATACTTTACAGTGATTAGAATCGTAACTTCGACGTAGACCAAATTCTTGATAAAACTAGGGATGCGAAACATCGCAGAATTTTCAATCTTAATATATATAAATTACATGTCACGTTGTTTGTTCCCGATGCACTCATAAATTATTCAACCGATTTTAATCAAATTTGCACACCGTGTGCAGTTTGATCTAACTTAAGAGATAGGATAGCTTACATCTCAATTTATAGCCGCAATATTATTTTATTGCAAATTATTTGTTTATTATTATCTGTTAGCTCCAAACGATTCTAACAGATGGCGCTGTGTTGAAAGTACCAACGTTTCACATAAGCTACAATTTAATGACATGTGATTTATTACCGTAACTGATTTATTACTGCAGTACTGAAAAATTTATTTTTGTGAGCAAAAAATCAAGTGTCCTGCTAAATGCTCGGTTTCTCGATCAGAGTGTAATTGCATCAGACCCGAAACAATTTTCAACATAAGCAATATTATTTTATTGCAAATTATTTGTTTATTATTATCTGTTAGCTCCAAACGATTCTAACAGATGGCGCTGTGTTGAAAGTACCAACGTTTCACATAAGCTACAATTTAATGGCATGTTATTTATTACCGCAACTGATTTATTACTGCAGTACTGAAAAATTTATTTTTGTGAGCAAAAAATCAGGTGTCTTGCTAAATGCTCGGTTTCGCGAGAGGAGTGTAATTGCATCAGACCCGAAACAGTTTTCAACATAACAAGTTTTGGCTTTCGAATTTTATGTATGTCAAACCGAATGTTAAAATTTTAATAAGTTCTTTTTTTATTAATTTTTTTAATTAATTTATTTTTTACAAAGTGACTTCAAATAGAGATACAACTCAGAAATTTTAAACATAAGTAGTTTTAACCACCTATTTAGACTTTTGAAAAACAGAACATTAAAATTTTAATTAGTTATTTTTTAATTAATCTTCTTAATTAACAAATTTTTTTTTACAAAACGACTTCTAATAGGACTACAGTTCTGAAATTTTCAACATAAGTAATTTGGGCCTTCTAATTGATCTTTTGAAAAACAGAATTTTTAATTTTTATTTAGTTCTTTTTGAATTAATTTTTTTAATTAATTAATAAATATTTTACAAAATGATTTCTAATAAGGCTACAGCTCTAAAATTTTCAACGCAAATAGTTTTGGCCTTCTAATTGGACTTTTGACAAAAAGAACGTTCAAATTTTTATTCAGTTCTCTTTTGATTAATTTTTTAATTAATAAATATTTTACAAAACAATTTCTAATAGGGCTACAGCTCTGACATTTTGAACATAAGTAGTTTTGTCCTTCGAATTGGACTTTTGAAAAACAGAATTTTTAAATTTTATTTGTTTTTTAATTAATTAATTAACAAATATTTTACAAAACGATTTCTAATTGGGCTACATTTCTGAAATTTTCAACACAAATAGTTTTGTCCATCTGATTGGACTTTTGGCAAAAAGAACGTTATAATTATAATTGGTTTTTTAATGAATTTTTAATGAATATTTTCACAAAAAGTGACCAGAGCCTAAAGTGAAAAAGCCTAGAGCTCTGAAAGTTTCAACATAAGTAGTTTTGACCTTCTAATTTTGCTTTTTACAAACATCACGTGTTAAAATATTCTTAAAGGAGTGTTGTGTTATAATTATTAACGGGGCCTTTTTTTTTTTTTTATTGTTTCTCGACAAGGGAGGAGCTTCTAATATTAAGGCTTTCCTTACAATTAGTTTTTAGTCTGTGAAGCGACCTTACGCTAACGCAGCAATGAACCTTTCATCGAGCAATAGCATAGCCGGCCACGTGTTATTTAGACTGAAGTATAAATTCAATTCATATTATAGTAAAAGTAATACAGTGGAACTATTTTTGCTTTTTAATTATTAGTGCTTCATTGTTCAAAAATCTTTAATTAAAATATATACATGTAAGTATTATCATATAGTTAATACCTGGAATGCCACCACATAATCTTTGATTAAAGTTTGGTTCACCTATTATTCTCCTGCGTAATTTGAATCCACCTCGATTATGCAACGGTACGCGTTTGGTCATCAAAAATATCACCGGAAATATACTTGAAACTACCATTTTAACTGGAAAGTTTAAAGGAGAAGTGGTCCTGTTGCCACGTATTCCGATGATACCATCAGAATCTACGATACCCTTCAAAAGGTTACAGTTTCCAATTAGTTTAGCTTTTGCGATGTCTATAAATAAGTCTCAAGGCCAAATAATGTTCATTTGTGGTTTAGATTTGGAAAATCCATGTTTTTCTCATGGTCAACTATATGTTGCATGTTCACGTGTAGGAAAACCGTCGAATCTATTTGTGTTAGCTAAAGGCAGGTTAACCAAAAATATTGTGCACTGATTAGTGCTAAATTAAATTGAAATTAAAAGTATTTATAATTCAAAATAATAAACATTATTGTTAAAGATTTAAAACTATCTGCCCTACCTACCTCATTTATTAGTTCAAGTGTCACGTGTTATTTACTGCCAACTTTATAATATATTCATTTGTTACAAACTTGAATACAAAAAATAAAAAAATTTAAATTTATTTCTTTTGTATTGATTTTTGAGCAATATCAACGGTAGTAGAAAATCAATCATGGAGGTCGCCATGTTTTTTTACAAATGGCATCTGTGTAAAAAAGTATGGTGGTCCCTATGACTGGTGTTCTCCTACCGTTTCCCTTGAATAGTTTACTACTATGTAATATAACAAAAACTTTAGCCACAGCAACGCGTGGCCGGGTCTGCTAGCTACATTATATAATACTAGTCACTGCATTTAAATTTGATAAAGATAGGGTGTAATTTACCATTTCCATTTTTCTATTTTTATTTATTTAAAATTATTGGTCAGTTTGGCAAAATTTATTTCATTTTCCAAAAAAATCCAGCGAAATTGGTGTTATGTTTTTTGATAATTATTATATTATCCCTATGGGTAATAGAGGAGGTTGATGGACAATGCTCTTAGGGAACAGATCTCTGTTTTCAACTATTCGGCCTTTATCGAATTTCTACACGAATTTCTGAGCTGGGGATTCTTAGAACACCTTAAAAGGCTTTAGGACTATCGATTTTTATCAAAATCGTTAGAGCTGTTTTATGACAATTGCTGAAAAATATAAATTTTTCAATGGCAGCTACCTTATGAACAATTTTGGCGAAAATCTTAATGACAGGTCCCATGGGTACCACTAACATATATACAAAACTTTAACTTCGTAGGTCAATTCGTTCCTAAGTTATGCTGACCATAAAGACAAGCACACACACAAAGATATTTTCCACCTAGTATACCTCATTAATCTATTTTACATATTAGGCAATTGAAAGTAAAATAGGGGTGTGGAACATCGTACAACTTTCAATTATACTTATATACTGACTTGGATTTGTGTCATTTACCGTTTTTATATTTTCCCCATTCACTTAGTAGAAATGGCCAGTTTGGCGATATTTTTGGCGATAATTCTTACATGGGTCTTTAAAAAAAAAAAAAAAAAAAAAAAAAAAAAAAAAAAATGATGATTTTGGCGATATACTTTTCGATATCCTTTCTTATAAGCGAAATTCAAGGGAGAAGAAAAAACGATAGTTGATGATTTATTCTCAAGGAAAGAGAACTCTTGAGTTGAAAACTTTCGTTTTTCAACTTTTTACGCCATTAAAGCATTTTTGAGGGGATTTTGGAGGTGGGGATGTTTAAAACACCTTAAGAGGCAATAATACCACAGCGATTTTTGTCAAAATCGTTAGGGCCGTTTTTTAGCAATCATTGAAAAACGTGATTTTTCAATGGCAGCTGCCTAATGCGCATGCGTGATTTTGAGAAAAAAACCGTTAATGGTAGGTCCCATGGCCACCACTAACCCTCTTACCAAATTTGAACATCGTAGATCAATTTGTTCAGGAGTTATGCTGACCACATACACACACACAGACAGACATTTTAACATTTTTTCTAGATCACTTTTTTGAGATCAGGATGTTCCAAAACGTAATGAAATGCACAAAAAAAAAATCGTTTTTTTTTTTTTTTTTTCTTCTTTTTTTTTTTCTAAACCGAATCCTATACTTTCATAACCCTATGTATTACATATGGGTAATTGAAAGTAAAAATTGAGAATTTTTGAATAACTTCAAATTCATAGTGGACCAAGCCTTGTTCCGAGTCTTATTTGTTTGTTTTTGGTCTACCAATAGTCCAAAATTATTTTTAATTTATTCTAACACACATTTTTCAAGGTCGCATAAATTTAAAATAGATTAAAGTAATTAAATTTTAATATCTTGAAATTATTTAAATGATTGGACAGAACAGAGAATAATTATGCGATCTTAGTTCACCTTTTACATTACTGTAATATCCCAAAACGTGTTTATATTACGCCTTCCATTAAACATGAACAACCCATCACAAAAAATCACATCAAAGAATTGTCAAAATGAGATATGCACATACCCAAAATCTTTATACTCGCATTTTTATCAGGCTTCATTTCTCAAACTAAATATATTTTTACAATTTATTGCCTTTGTTGTTCAAAGTACACAAAGAGATAAAATCGAAGAAACCTCAAAATGAAGTATTTTCATGACATTAAATTGGGCAAAACCAAAAGGATGTGATTAGTCAAACGAGATTGAAGTAATGGAGTCTGTGAATGGCCTCGCTCGAAAGTAATAAACATAAAAGAGGAATAATGTTTTCTTTCTTTAAGTTCTGGATTATTCAATGTGAAGATGATACGTAACTCATCAGCAAGTTACGTGTATAAAGAATTCGCAGTGAAGGTACAATGTCGCGTACTCAAACGATCGCATGCATAATTTGGACATTTTGGAAATTTAAATTGAAGTGAAATACTCTAATAAAATTGCATTTTTTTTTATATGGAATAACTTAAGATCTTTATAAGTGGCAAAAATAGACAGTTGGAGCTTGCAAACCAAACCGAAACATTGAATATTGAAGTCATGCAAAGTACTAAAAATGAATTTATGAACTTTCCGAGTTCTTACTATAAAAATAGTAAAGAAGAAGAAGACATATTGCATCTCGCAAACAACTATCAACGTCAGTTTCAATTTCTTCATCCTCATAGACCGATTCCTCCTTTATATTTCGAAAACGAGTTTAAAATTAATAAACTGATATGCACATATTTGTGTCCATTCAAAGTAAACAAACCTTCAGAGTTGAGGGAATGGCAAGACTGCGCCAGTTTCTTTGCCGATTACATCGAATATGAGGTCCTGGAGTTTCCAACAAAATGTCCCTCAGAGCTTTTCTCTCTGGACATGACGCTAATAAAGCGACGAGGTAACAGCTTAGATATCAGCACGATCTTGAGTACGGTGCTACTATCGTCCGGTTTTGACACCTACACGGTGCAAGGTTATGCAACAGAAGAAGTAACGAAGAAAATCGAAAGGGAGAAGGCGGAACCATCACTTCCTCTCAAGTTTAGATATTTTGACGAATTACATGGTAAGAAAACCCACTCTGTGAATGTTACGAAACAGAGTAAATATTATTTGAATTTTTCTGAAATAAAAGATTCATGGATGAAAGAAAAACTTGTTGATGAACCTGAAGAACAAAAAGAAGAGCTGAGCGTTAGAAAGAAGGATGATGATATCCTGTATGGAAAAAGAGTTCACTTCTGGGTACTAATTCGATTTATCGAGCATGGCGTTCACCAATCCTTTTTCGTAGAACCTACAACTGGTGAGAAAATTTCTTTAGAGGATCCTAATTACTTGGGGATTGAATTTGTGTGGAACGATAGAAACTTTTGGAGTAACAAACAAAATTTCGATAACTCTTGCAGGGGAATAAATTTCGAACTGAATGACTGTAGCAAATGGGAGGCATTTTTACCAGAATACGACATTTCAAGTCCAGGATCAGAAAATGGTAATGGACAGATCCGCATGCCTCAAACGTGGATCAGAAGTGGTATTCAAATAACACAAAAGGACATAGAAAACAAATACCCAAAAGATGGCAAACAAGTGCAATACAAGAAAGCGATAGTCAATAAGTACAACCCACAAACAAAAAAGGATGGTCTAGTATACAAAGTAATACGTTATGAAACAGATGAATTGAAAGTTCCGTTGAACAGTCAGTCTTTCTATATTGGAAGAGAAGATAAATTAGAATATCGTTTTATTAACATAAAAGAAAAAACTGTGGAGGATTATTTTACAATCGGCCGACAGGATGCTTTGAAGAGGCACAAATATAGTTTAGAGGATGATCCATTATTTCTTCAAAATATGACATTTTACTCGCACTTGAGGGAAGACCGACTAGTAGCCAGATCCTGGAATCAGTCAAAAATAGAAGATAGATATGAGGATAGGTCAGATTTCTTGTGTAAAAGAGAAGTATCTTATGATACACGTTCTAAAATTGCGAAACAAAATGGCGGGAACAGAAGAGCTGAAAAGAACAGCTATCAAGATGCCAAGCCAGAAACTAACTTCAGAAGTAAATTGCAGAGTGAAGCATTGGTTGAGAACAGTCAGAATCGCAATTCTGAGGGGAAAGGATCAGAAGTTCAAAAAACTGAATACTCTGCAGATTCTAATATCACGCCGTCATCATTCGAAAACAACGAACCAATTTTAGAAAACATAGATTTCTCAAAGTGGAGTTTTGAAGATTTTCTACGAAGCATAGCTCCAGAGGAAAGGTATGCTACATCAGAGTCTGATTCTGAAGAATTAGTAAATAAAGTTAAGATGACTGAAGGCATTCAAAATTTCGAGGAAAAGGTGTCCGAAAAGCAGATTATGGATAAATCTGATGATCCTGAAAAGGTGGAATTATCAGAGGAACATTCAGAAGCAGATGAAGAAGTACCGTCACAAGAGCTTTCTTCGGAAGTCGGGAAAGAATCAGAACTAGAAGGTGAATTTGATAAAGAATTAGAAGTTTACGATGAGCTAAATTTCGACGCCCTGTCAGACGAAGAACTCGAAATAGATTACCAGATATATTTGTCGAATTTGTGGGAAGACTACAAAAGTTTGCATGATTCTAATTTATTCTACATGAAGGAAGAATTTCGGAACCGAAAAGACATGGGCAACAAAGAAATTGTTCTTCTTAAAAAAAAGATCATAAGAAAAAGAAGATCGAACACTAGGTATCTTCAGAGAAAAGAATTGGGAAGACCTGCAATCCGTGTTTATAAAAAAAAATCAGAAGAGAACGATACAGAACGTAAAGGGGGTCACACGAATGCACTGATATCTCATCTGAATTTGAAAGAAAAAGTAGGCATTGAAAATGTGTTGTATGTCAATGGCTTACGTATAATTAAGAATCTCGAAGACAAATATATTCATGATGCAGATGAAGAGATTATAAAAAAGGAAAGCTTGAGATTATTAGATAAAAAGCTTATGGATAACTCCTCAAGAGTAAAAAATACCAATGAAAAAAATGTTTTGTCTGTAAGACAAAGTTATCTTAAAGATCCAGCCTACCCGTTGGATATGTCTATAAAGAATGTCTGGTTTATGTTGGAGAGTAATACTTATCGATTAGATTTCCATCATTCTCTGGGGAAATGCACGTCCAGAACTTTAATATTTACGAAGCCAGAATGCGAAGGCACAGAATTTTCATTCTCGGATTACTTATGCAGGCAGACGATTCCTTCTCATGAGACGAAATACATTAGCAGTCCTCGACTATACTGTTACCTTGTTGGTTTAATTAAAAAAGAAGCTATAGTTCTAAGGGAAAATACAATTATAGAAAATTATATGAAACAGTTATTAGCTAATAGAAAAAAGGAAATGGAAATAGATTCCTTTATTGAAGAACAGAGGGAATAGATAAGCAGCAAAACATGAGCTTATAAGTAATGTATTTCAAAATAGTTTGACAAAATTCGGATTTGAATATGGTATATGAGTTAAGAGTTAATAAATTTACATGAATACCAATAAGTAATTTAATTAGGTCTACTAAGAATAATAAAAAAAAACTATGATATGTAACTACACTGTAAAACAACATAAAAACAATATTTTCTCATTTTGATTTAATCACAACTAAGCTTCATATGTAACAATTGCATACTTACATTTTATATTGTCTTCAGTATAAGCAGAAGGTTGACATTGCACCAGATGGAGATTGAAATGAGATGAGTTTTTGGTCTGTATAAAATTCACAGGCTAACTTGATACATGTCGAAAATTTGGCAATAGTATTATTCAAAAAATAGTAGACAAAATTTATTGTATTGAAAAGTGGCATGAAAACTGAATGGCTTTATTTTTCAACTTTGTTTGAACGAGGAGTGAGCAAAAGTATCGAAACAAAATAAGAAATAAAATATCTCTGGCATGAATATTCCGATTAAGTAGGTCGCTTTATTCAGTATATTGTTACGAATTTTTCCACTGAGGCAATGATGGCACAGTTTTTCAGATAAAAACTAGTATTTATTCTCTTCAGAAAACTCACAAGATTTATTCACAGATAACAGTGCAATCACTATTAATCTTCAATACAAGCTTCAACAAGAACAGCTTCGAATATAGCGATTATACAAGCTCACTCCAATAGGTCAACAGAGCGATCGCGATCAGCTTTCAACGAAGTCCGAAGTCAATCTGAAAACTTTCCCGTTCTCCAGTCTTTTATATACAAGCGCGTGAGACATTCGCGAAATTTCCAGTCAATTCATCGGAAAAGAAATATCTCGAAACTTCTCGATTGCTTTAGGTGTTGCCACCTTTTTCTAACTTGTATAAACGCTGTTAATAAATAAAATAAGATAAAAATAAATTACAATAGAATTTTAAAATAATACGTCACTATTTACACTATATACAGACAATTTGTGCAACAATATACATTTTAGGTTTATTGGCAGTAGTGTTTCTGTTCCAAAACATTATTTTTATATATTTCCTATCACTTCCAGAAATTATTGATTTTCTACAATTTGGTCTCGCAGATGAATTTCAAACTCAATATTCAAAATTGCATTTAAATGCATTTCAAGTAATGATTAAAAAACTTATTTAATGCTAAGCAAAACAGTTTAAAAACTATCGTTGCAGAAAAATTGTTTGAACGCATCTTGTAGATGTGTCAATAACCACAAAGCTCTTGAAAGGTACCGAGAAGTACAATAGCTAGTCATGACCTAAAAAAAATTCATCCACAAGACCAAGTAGTGAAATTAAATCAAGGATCCCTCAAAGAGACGGTTTGTTTCAAAATAATTTTGCCAAAAAACAAGACTCCCTACTCGTCAGCCCCCAAGAAATGTTGTGCGTCACCTATGTGGAACACATATTGGTCAAAGTTCGCTTTACTTAGCATTGAACACACAACTGTTAAAATCTAGAATATATTCTAGCCCAAAATCTATATACAATAAATTTTATATGTTGGTGACAGTTATTTCATTCAGGTAATTTGTTGATCAACAGGTCTTTGAACAAAGCTGGTGGGCTGGAACAAATGTAGTAAAGAAACATGTTAATACTAGGAAAAATCTTGTTTCATATATAAAGGCATACATTTCAACATCTTTGCCAGAAACAGTTTCTGCAACAATACCTTTAACAATTATAATCACCATAAAATGTCCCATTATAAGGAATGTCACTGTCAATGTTTCAGAAATTGTGTTTCAATAATTTTATGGGTATGATGTTTCCCTATTACTGGAGATGATACACTGGTGAAAATATATCCCCTACAATGGAATGTTAAACCAACCGACACTCAATCTCCCTGTAGAGACAATTATTTTGTTTTGGTTTGTTTATATGCTCAACGACCTATTTTTTGTTATTTTTTTTTTTTTTTTGCACGTTAACAGCTAATCAGGCTGGGACCTACAGCTTAACATTAATTCCGAACAACAACGAACATCCATGCCTAACCCAGAATTCAAACCCGGCACTATTGGCATGCAAGGCCAAAGCGCTAACCCCACAGCCATCAGGTTGGCACACAACAATTATTTCGAACAGCAATAAATTGAAACAAATCGATTAAAAATAAATTAGGAGTTATCATTCTCTTCTATTAGACTGATACCAGTTGGCACTAAGCCTAAATTTTTACCTGTTAAAATGATGCATAAATGTATAACTAGGTCTAAATGCGTACAGTTAGTTATAGCAACCCTATAACAGTTTATTATAGGAATTATAAATGATTTGAAGGTAATTAGTTTGAATGAAATATAACGGCAGTTTGGCATTTATTATCTGGTACCCATCTAACGGAAGAGTACTGTAGTTATTAACATCTAAAACCCGTTATTTTTATAAATATATTACAACCATACCAACAGTTTAAATAAAACTTTGAAAGATTCTTTCTTTGTGAACCAAGAAATACTAAAAAATACCATGTTTATTGTATCAACCATCAGTCCAATGCAGCCATACATAAGAGTAGCATCGTCATTAAGATCTCTCACCAAAATCTTTACAAATATAACAAAGGTTGTGGAGCACATATTAGATTTTTGAGATAAACTGAGGTAGGTTGAAATTCCAAAATTTAAAATCTTTTCAAAACACTAGAATTAGACATTTTAACTCTTAAGTCCAGCTGATAAATTTCTGTACTATAAAATGCCATCTTATTCAAAGCAATCCATTTAATGATTTGAATATCACAGTGCTTCTTAACTGACACAAAACCCTTTCTAAACTGACAACTAGTTTCATTATTTATTTGTTGCTTAGTTGACAATTACACTCACTACTTAAACAGGTGATTTTTTAGACAGGTAAACAGGTTTTTCACATTTGGAGAAAATATTTAATTCCTGATCATAAACAATGTACAGAAATAAGTTATTAAAAAATTGTGATATTTTTTTTAAACTTCTCTATAATTTGATTATTATTCCAGGGGACACAGAGTTTTTTTTTTTTTTTTTTTTTTTAATTAGGTAGGAATTAATAAGGAAAACCCCCAAAAATTCAAAAAATGTTTTAGGGATAATTCCTAAAAATTTTAGGGATAGTTTCAAAAATTTTAGGGGTAGCTTCAAAATTTCTAGGGATTATTAAAAAAAAAATGTAGGGATATTACTTTTAAAGCTGCCATAAACTCCTAACACATTCTTTTCAAAGCATGTTTCAATAACAGCAAAAAACTGCAAATTTTCACAAAAAATGAATCAATTGAAAAAATGTCAGCTAAATAACAGTTATATAACAAAACAAAAAAACAAAATTAATTAAATCCACTTAATTTTTAAGCAACATTCAAAATACTTAAATATTGCTTCAACTTTAAAACTTAAATTAACGTGAGTTTGACTATAATTTAAAATTGTTTGTCAATAATTAAAATTTTAGAAAAGGTTTTCTCTTATGGAGGATTATCTGTGTTTTTTCGCGGGTTTTGGAGGAAAATAGAGGAGATTTCGAGATTCTTAATTTTTTTTAGTAATTATTGAAAAATTCAAGTACAATTTTAGGAATTTTAGAGCGAAACAAAAAATGTAAGGCATTTTAGAGTGAATGTGATCCCTGTTATTCACATATTAAATATTTGTATGGAATAGAAGTTGGTTAATTAGGCAATTAGTGATAAAATTGTGCTTACTGAAGAACACTTTATAATTAAGAATGGTTTAATAAAGATAAATAAATTTTGCGATACCTAAGCACATAAAATACATATTCCAATCACGCCTTGACTATCCAATTATCAACATTTATTTTCTTAAAATGTTCTCTGTTTAATGTTGAATCATAGAAACAAAAAATTTGTGTCTTGTAGTTTCTGAGTTAAATTAAAATATAATGCATAAAGTAGGAAGATATATTTTATTTAAATACATTTAAAAATACAAATTTGGAAATGACAAATGAAATGGATTTACATTTTCAATGCTTTACATTAAAAAATGTATCACAAACACAAATGCTTTCACATGCTACTTCCACAAAGTATGATTATGTACAATATTACGTTAGAAACATACAATTATATACTAAATAAAAAAGTAATCCACAAAAAAATATTCACTGATCTTTTTCTATCTAGACAAGTTAATTTAATAAGTATACAAAAATACACATATTTAAAACTAAACTTTTGTTATTACTAAGTTATTGCATTACCATTACAATACCAAAATGAAAATAAAATACAAACACATCTATAATAAATAAGTTAAAAACAATAAGATAAAGTTTTTGAAAAATAAATCAGTTTTAGAGTTAATTTGTGCAATATTCAGAGATTAGAAAAACACTCCATTTTTAAACATGCGCAGAAAAAATTCTTTGTTTTTGGTATCTACTTTTAATTGCTGATCAGGAAATTTGAAATTACAAACACAAGTATGTTCAGTCTGATTAAAGTTACATACCAATGTCTTATAATGAAAAAAAAAAGTAAATACCAATCAACCACAAATTTATTTTTTAGACATATACCTAACTACAACAATTTATTACATTTATATTAATGCATTTGAAGCTTCTAGCACAAGTTCACAATTTTATTTAGAAGAAAAATTGTTTTAAATATTCAGTATACTTTTTTAAAAATATCTGCCCTAGCTATGAAACTACTATAAACTACATGGTAATAGCTACTTCTTAGGAGGACGCCATCGGTAGCAGTCAATATGATGAAACAACAACTCGGTGGTAACTGGATTTCGAATACTTTCGCAGACGCCTAAATAAAAAAGTTTAACAAATCATTTTTGAACCCATTATTAACAATGATTTTTTTTTTTTTGTGAATTTTGAAAACTGATTATTTTATATAATATTTTTTACAAATATACAAAATACTTCTTAGAAATATAATAGCTTGTAGAAGTATGAAATTTGTTTTGGTACATTGGATAGAATGTCTAAAATAAAATAAAAAACAGTGTTTGATATGAAAACATTCACTTGGATCAAAAGGAAATAAAACCATACCCATTGCAGTCTTGAAAGCATTGGGGAAAGACTTGTCAGTTCTTTCTCTCATAAAAACCCATTGGTTATTTTCATATTTGCACTCAATTATTTTCTTATCCATGTCCCTTAGAGCTTTTGTTATCTGAAAAAGAAATTAAATAGAAAATTTAAGGATTTATACTTCTACTTTTATTCAAAAGAGGCTAAACATCCATAGAAGTGATTTTTAAAGTAGGATGATTTTAAAGTAAAATACAAAGAACATATTGGTATGTTGTTAAAATAAGTATAAAAATTTGGGTTGAAAGAGAATTTGTCCCTAAATATTGGTTCTACAGATGTTTATATTCAATACATCAGGTCCAGGTACTTAGCATGTACAATTTAACATTTTATGACCCTAATTACCTTCTGCTATGGGTTAAAACAACTCTGATAATTTACGGTTTATTATAAAAAAAAAGTTTGCATCTAAACGTGATTGCCCCCCCCCCCCCCCCATTCCTTTTTACCAAAAATCTAAGTTTCAAACCAATATCTTTATTATCTTTATTAACAGCAGTGAACTTTAATGAACTTTTTCTATAGTTACTTTTGAAGCACTTTGCATGTCGAAGCATTTCCGGTTGAATCCTACTAATTTCAAACTGATATTCGATAAGTCTGTGGTATTTATATTTTAATTATAAGAAATTAAATTCACAAATTTCTGATAATTTCAATTGTACCAAATGGTAGAATTTTGGTTGGAAAATTTTCTTCTCAAGAACTTTTATTCACCATATTGCACATGACTGCAGCATTTATAGTTTTGTATGGGAATGTTGATCTCGGGTAGACAGAGGACAGACTGATACAAGCTTTTGTTCAAGAGCTTTCACTGTAGTAGTACAATATAAGCTAACATGTAGCATACAAGCAATTGAAAAGCAAAATGCTTAATATAAACAACAATAAAGCCACACATCTTAAAAACTCAACTCTAACAAAAACTTGACTAAAATTATATGGGGTAGAATAATGTTTAAATAAATCAAATCTATTTGATAGAATCAAAACCAAATGCAAATCATTGGATACTAAGTCTATTAAAACTTTACCAAACAATCTCACCTTAAAACAATCAATTCATATGCATAACTACATATTAATGGATATGTTTTGACATTTAATATTTTTAAATAATATAGTACTTTATGTTACTTTACGTACTTAATGTTATTTAACATACTCTATGAAAAATTAAATAAATTGTTCATAAAACAATATTGAATGATAAAATTTATTTTAAGACTAATAACAAAGCTTATGTTTTAGTTTACATATCTACATTTTATCTATATAAAAAAAAAACTTTGACTAGTTATTTTAAAAAAACTTTGTGAAATATTTAGGAGCATTTCAAATCATTATTCAAATCCACAGAAATAATTCTTGGATTTTTTTACTTACACATGAAGTAAAAACAAGTATAGATTTTTTATTTAGACATGAAGTAAAAACAAGTATAAGGAAATCGCCAAGAGGTACAAAATCACCAAGACACTAAGAAAATGTAACTCCGAGTTCGAGAGCAAAGTTGACTTACTATGGTTACCAGAACAACAGAAAATTATTTAGATCAGTCAGAGTTTACATAAAATGTTGACAAGATTCATACAATTTATACATAAAATGCCTTATACATTAAAATATTATTTCTGTGGATATCATTAAACAATTCATGAAAATTTTTATCAATTACAAAAGAAACCCAATAAAAAATATACCTTAAGTTCAGCAAAGGGATCATTCTTTCCTCCAACATATAGTAGACCAACTTTAGTAGGAAGTAGACTAAGGGATAAATATCAAGATCATTATTATAAAACGGGTATTTTATTATCAATTGACTTATCAGCTTTAATTAGGAAATTTAATTTTAACCAACACAATAAAAACATTAATATCTTTTTAATATACTTACTTAAAAGAAAATTAGAAGAAAGAATTTGAATTATAACATTCTAGCATTAACTAAAATTCTCATAAATTAATTATTGATAGAAATGAGCAGTTAGGAAACAACACAGATGACTACATACATACAGCTACTTACCCTAAACCAGTACGCATTTCTATTTTTAGTTTGAAGTCAACAGAATTCAGATTCGCAGGTTTCCATTTGAGAACGTTGAAGCAGCGACCAGAAACATAGGGCTACAATATATATCTCATTATTTTGAACATGTGAATATAGATTGATGATTTAACTATTTTTATTTGGCAAACCAATGATTTTAACACCACACAGAAATATCAACTTATCTTAATTTGATACTAGAAATGCTATTTAATTTTGCAAAATGAAGAGAATATTTCATTCATTAATATTTTTCATAGATTTATATATTTTCTTAGGTACACTTGTACTGTGGAGGACCAAGCCCTCTCAAAGTAAAAAATTATGGTATTTCAATAGGCTCCAAACAATTTCATAATTTTTTACTAAAAAGAACAAACATGGTTATTTCAAAACAGTTTACAACTTATATTTACAGCTAGAAATCATTAAAAAAAAATGCTTTTTGAATAATAAACAATTTACATGAAAGAACTCAACATTTATAGATACACATAATCCCACAAACAAATTCCATTTATTCAAGTATTTACTTAAGTCATTATTTAAAGTTGACAATTTAATGCATAGCTTAAATATTTAAAATATTAAGTTCTTGTGTCACTCAATATAAATTTTTGCAAGAAGTAAAGACTTCCTTGTGATATGCTAATGATTATTTTTAAATTATGTAGTGGTATCTATAAATGTAAGAAAAGCAACACAGGAATCAATTGACGTATTAAATACGTTTTTATTTAAATCACTAAAAGAGAAGTTTCCACTAGCGTGACCACAGCCATCGATTGTACATTTTACTCTGCTTGAAACCAAACACCATCCTTCGGTTCGTTGTCACTCGCCACTCTTGATTAGTGCTGACATTTAAGAGTAGAAAACTACTACTCACATAAATTAATATTTTTACGGATTGTTAAATCAAGAAAAAAAAAATTATCTTTTAAAGTAAAGTCATATTTCAATTTCAAAATCTAGATTATCGCTTATCTGAAAGTGTTGAATATTCTTTGCTGAAATAAGAATACTACAGATTATGGCAAGCAAACTCACAACATATTGCTAATGTAAATGGTAGACAACAAACCGCAAATGATACTTCCAGCCTTAAAACAGAAAGAAATATCCATTGATATTTATAAAGATATCCTTAGTTTTACATCAATTAAATATATTTATACCATTTAGCTACCTAACAATTACAGTTGCTTAGCAAGTTTCACTATTAAATAATCGACTGATTTCTTAACAGTACGTTAACAAAATGTGTATTGATGGAAAGTGCTTAACTTACATCTGGAACAGGTTGAAATATGAGACCATCCACTTCATGAGACATGTTCTTTTTAAACTTTTCTCCCAATATCTATGAGTAATAAAATAATCAAAGGATGCACTTAAAAATGTGTTAGCAATTTAGAAATGTTAGTAAAAAATTGTACTATAAAAAGAAAATAAACACTAAATTTTAGTAATTAAAGTATTATATATAACTTACATAATATTAACTTTTAATATTATGTAAGTTATATATAATACATTAATTACTAAAATATAAAGCAATCTTAACAGATTGATTTATATTTGAAACCTACTTAACAATTTGCAGTTGAATTACAAATTTATATTTTAATTAACAATAGAAAATAATAGAATGCTATAGATTAAAATTAGTTGTTTAATATTATTATTCAAAATAATAACACAATGCTTATAGCAATTAAATAATAATTAAACACACTACAACTCCCTAATTAAAAAAAAAAAGCAGAATTTCATAGGATGAGGAAATTTTGAGGAATTACATAATTTCAGTAATGATCAAGATACATGTCAAAAAAGCGGAAATCCACGTTTTCATGGAATTGTAGCATGTTTGAATAACTTGTTCTGACAGGGGTTTGCAATAACTGAAAAATATTTAATTATAACTAAGCAAATGGATTATGACTGACCTGTTTTACAAAGGAAATATCCCAAAACTCCTTGGCCCTCACACTAAAAGGCTCCTTTGACCGATCAAGCTTTCCAGCTTCCATCGCTGCTCTTCGAGTCGCAATTATTTCCTTGCCAATGCAGTACAGTCGACGATCAAAGTCTGTTTGACCAACATCTTGCCCCTAAATAAAAATAAAAATTATTACAATACGAAATGAACTTTTTAGAGCTCTTTACAAGAAAAAAATAAGTAAAAGAGGAATAGAAGGGGGTTTTTTTCTAGTAGTGTATGACATGACCTCGTTATTTTATTGAAAATATACAATACAGAGGAGTTTCAGAAAAAGTTGTTCAATATTTATCAGATTTAGGTACTCGATAAAGCTAATATTGTGGAGTGTTCAATAGTCTAAGCAATGATGTTTATGGAGGGCATAGTATTAAAATCAAATGTCCACTTTTGTGCGCCTATTGCATGAAATAATTCCTGCCAGTCGAAGCATGTCATTTACTCGTCATACTAATTTTTGCAAGAATACTTGTAGTTATGTAGTACCTTATCAATATTAGAACCAAAAAATTC
Organism: Linyphia triangularis; assembly: GCA_963978545.1. NCBI lineage: Eukaryota > Metazoa > Arthropoda > Arachnida > Araneae > Linyphiidae > Linyphia > Linyphia triangularis. The sequence continues at coordinate 32,402,163 of OZ021722.1, forward strand.
ATGTCTTGTTTAGTTTCCAAGATACTAAGCCAATTTCTCAAGCTCTAATTATTACAGCACATTGTAGCAACATAAACATATTCATGTGCTATTTACACTAGAACTGGTTTCTTTTACATAATAGCACATAATTTACTTAATACTTAATAAAAGTTTAATAAGAAAACAGAACTGAACCTTTATGTTCTTATTGGAGAGTAAAAAAAAAAAATTTCATTGTGGCATCCTGTCATTTTGATCTGCTACTTCATAAAAAGGACTTACTATACATTTTTTCAGATTTTTAAGTCAAGTTTAAGGGGTCAAAAGCTATTCAATTTAAAGAAAAATTATAACTTCATTTAAACTAACACTTCATTATTATCTAAAAGACATTTGACTTGTAACACATTAAACAAACCTATGAAGCTAAAAAAAAAAATTACAGATTGTTGTGTATAATTCCTTTAAGTATTAAAATGTATTTTTTTAGAGTCCAGGTATTTGTATCTATATTACTTTACTAACAACAAAAAGTATTGCTTTTATTCTTTATCTTGTGTATGAAGGGTATTGTACTTTTCAATCAGTCTCACTCCACCTTCTGCAACAAAAATTAAGAACTATTAAGAACTCAACTATTGCTTTACTTTTCTTGTGGGCTTTGTCTTCTCTCTATTCCATAACACCTTTTAAAAACTCTGATGAGATTTCAAAAAAACTTATTTTGTTGGTTAGAAATGATGCACACCCTTTTAAAGAATTGCATTTGGATCAACTTAGACTCGTTTCAAACGTTTATAATTTTGTTCTGTTTTCAAAGCATTCACCACTTTCTATATCGTTTCTTGAGCAACACTGGCGTCAAAAAACACAAGAGCAACAAATGCCTCTGACAGATACCACAAATATACAAAAAACTTCATTGTACACTTTGAAATTTCATAATTGATACATTCATACTCTTTTAGAACATTTTAGAGCCAGTAAATCATTTCTTGGGGCAAAACAAGATGCTGCTGCTTGAAACCAGGTGTTCACATGAAGTGACACAACATGCGAGCAAAAACTGAGCATTCCAGAATCTTCTTGCTTGGACAGTCTAAGTTGATCCCTGAATAAATATATTTTAAATGAGTAAAAATTGTTTCCCCTTTCATCGAGCACGTTCCCCTAGAACTCTAAAGCTTATTCATATCTTTTTCTTTTTTTGAGAGAGGGGGGGGGGGGGGTAGAATACAAAATTAATTTTGCTCTGCTTCAATTGAAGAACATCTGTCAGACGAGTTACTTTTATTTTCATATCCAAGTGAAGGATTAGACAGTTATTCAAAATTGGTAGCAATTCCTACTCATACTTCAGCTATTCAATATCAGCAGTTCAGTTTTCAATTAGTAATGTAAATAATGTTATTGCACCAATACTTCATATTCCCTATTGTTATTGATTATTATTAATGTGTTTACCAGTTTGATGTGTTAATTCCAGTTTTGGAAAATTTCAAGTTTTCAAAAAGGTAAACCCCTAGAGTTTTTTTAAACATCTAGAATTTTTACGGTAGTCATTTTTTGGACAATAAAACAAAATGGGAGGGTTCTCCGTCAAAATTTCAAAAATCTACTATTAAGAACATTAACGAGGAATTGGAATGAAACTCACATCCTTAAGATAAACAATTTTTTTTTTCAAGTAAACCATTTCTTTATCACATAATTAAAGTAAATGGTTTAACATAAGTATTTTTTTTTGGTTAATACTTAACAAATAAACACTGCATAATACTCACCTCAAACTTTATAATATCATATGCAAGGTACCTTGGAACATCTTTGCCGTCTACTTTATCTATTATCATTTCCTAAAGTTCAAAGAAAAAATATTATTGAATATTTTTGACATACTGAATAAGAAAAGCCTATTTATAGTATCACTCCCAAAGAAGGGGGAAGTGGTTTTGTCTCTGTGTGATGCATAACGAAGTGGGAAAACCGTGTGCGGCATTCACACAGATAAACACATTTTTAAGCATACAATATTTAGAAAAAAGGAAATGCTGGGCTGAAATATTAAGGCAAACTCAAAAAATAACTAGACATTGCAAAAAAGCAAAAAAAACGCCAAGTCGGCAAGAAAAAGTTATAGAATCTAATGTTTGATGCCAAGTAGATGCGTTTAATTTCTTTGAGGTACTCTTGTTCACAATGAGCCCCACAGGCAATCTGCACTTGAGAGTCTAGAGTGATTTTGAAATAATCTCATTTCATATGTTTGAAGTACTTTGTACCCATTACATTGAATTGAGATTAATTTTATAAAAAATCTAGTCTGCCAAGTACTGATTGTCTATGGGGTTCATTGTATACAAGTACCCAGGATGGATCTGATGGTGGGGATCCTAGGTTCTACTAGATTGCAGGATTTGTCACCCAATCAGAAGGCAGAAAAGATCATTTGAATTTGAAGTTGGTCGAGAAAGGACGTGCCTAAAAGGCTCTTGATGTAAATACCACTAAACCACAGAACTTTTGTAACCCTATTTTTTTTTAACTTTGATTAATTAATTTTCGAAATTGTAATAAGAAATTAACATACCCCAAAGAAATTAAACGCTGCCACTTAGCAGCAAATATAATATTTCGTAAAATATCCTAGCTGACTAGGTAGTTCTTTTTTACAACGCCTAGTTTTTTTGGGGGGGGATATCAATTAGTTTTGTAGTTAGGTTTGCAATCCAAATCCTTTTTGTTTCTATCATGTAGAAGTCCTCCTTACCATACAAAGAAAAAAATCTCTGTAATTTCAAACATATATGTTTACTAATTATAACATGAATACAAAAACATACAAATACATATTAAAAATAAGTAATAATAAAAAGTGTTATATGCAAAATAGAGGATTACCTTCTTCACATACCAATAAATATTTTTTAAAAATTTGTTTCAAAAGAACTTTTGCTCCTAGTTTGAAAAATAAGGCTTATTACTTTAAGAGAATGTTACCGCAATCTTCGATGGTGCAGTTGTTAAGTGGTGATCAGGAGGTAAGTGGTCAAAACCAATCAGCCACCTTGAAAACTTTATTTTAAACTGGAAAAGGTTTCTAACTCTAAGTTGAAATATATGTTTTCAGAGTTTTGATAAGCACGCAATTTAATTGAAAAATAAGTAATTTTTACTTTTTTTTAATTACACTGTTTTAATCGTTAAAATTCCCAACTTCCGGGATCATTTCTAGAGGTACAGAACAGACCTTCTTACCCATCAAATTATACAAAAGGCATTTTCTCTTATCATGCTCAGAGAAATAAAAAAAAAAGAATGGTCTGAATATATTAAAGCATTTAAGCTGCAGGCATGGCCAAAATATCCTAGTATTAGAATAATTTCTGGTGGGTACATACATTAAGAACCCATCAAATAAAAAAAGAATGGTAAAAAATCCTCAAATAGTTTTGGCATTACTCCTGGCTAAAGTTTTGGTCACAACCAGAAGAAGAACAAAATTCCAGTGACATAGGCAATTTTCAAAGAATTTTTTGCCATGTTTTTTGCCACTTTAATGCTAACAGTTATGTTGCTATTTTTTGTCTACTTACCCGGGACAACACAATGTCAAAAAATCAGGGTTTTATCTATAACAGAAACTGAGCTGTAAGGGGCCGAAAACGGCTTAAGCTTGATCAATATAATATACTTGTATGTCTCCCGTTTTGACATCAGACTTGGCGGCGGAACACTGCAGCGTTCCTAGATTTATGTATTATATTGACTAATTTCTCTCATTTTAATTGTATTAAAATAACCTGTTAGAACTATCTATATTTTATAAGTAAAGAAAAGCAATGTAAAAATTATAACATTGACTGAAAATTATAAAACAAAAAATTTCCTCAGTTACTCGTATAACAAAAAATTACTTGCACATAATTAAATGAGAGGTGTTCTTAAACTTTTAAATATAAAAAACTAAATTGGGGAGAAAAATACATTTATGATATTTATAAGGCTACAAAATGTTACATATAAAACAGATATCAAAATTTAAAAATAAATTATAGAACAAAAAAGTATAATTACTCCATCTAAAAGTGTATTGCGTATATGTTGATCCGGTTCCTTTCGTCGAGGAAATGTCAAGCCTTCAACTTTAAATACAGAGTTGTCTCGGTCAATGAAATATATTTTGTTTTCTCCATCTATTAGCATCATGTATCTGAAAATTTATTTTAACAAGCTTTAGCCAGTGCTAGAAGTGTGGGTAGACGAGGGGTAACGCGTCCCCCCACTTGTCCAGAAAATACCCATGCATCTCCCCACTTCTAAAAACACTGAAATCCATCCCCCCACTTCTAAAACTACCGAAATCTATTCCCCCAATTTTAAAAAACATTCAATCCATCTATAAACTAAAAGGGGAGGGGGGAAAAATAGAATTAACCATTTTCATTACTTCTGCTTTCTGCTTTTTCTGGCTGTTTGTTATTTTTTATACTTTCATTTTTGTTTTGTTTAAAGCAGATTCAGTCAAATTTTCTTGGAAATGGGCGACGAGTTTCGGCGCCCGTTGTCTGGGATTATTGAGGAGTGGATAGAAGAAGACATTTATTGCAGTATCACAAAATGATACGCACCTTCAGAAATACAACGAGTATCCATGGCTTATTTGTGAAGAACAAAAACTTGGATGCAACACATACAAAAGGTTGCTAAAAAGCTTGGAACCAGAAAAAAAATAATGTTTGAAATTTTCTAACGAATGGGTAGGGTGTAACATTTTGCCACATGGAGACAAGGAATTTGACTAACGAGAATCCTTAAGAAAGCAGATTTTTAAATACAAAACCAGTAAAACTCATAAATGTGCAGGAAAAATTATCCATGAAGCCAAACGAGAAAGCTGAAAATGCAAACATTTCTTTTAAGAAGGTAAAATATCATTTTTCAATTTTTTTACTTTCAATTTTAGAATGCACGATACAATACTTGTATATACTATCAATGCCATTCATCTTATCACTGTCTTCCGAGTCATGTAATTCAAAATTGTATAATTTTTTTTATTTATTCCCTGCTATATTTTTCAGTTTTTATCACTAATTTTCTTTATAAATTTCTTTGAACATTAAGCAATACTGGGCATGGGACATTAGATAGTATTAAAATTAATTAAGCATAGATTTTCTTCTTAAAAAATATACCAAGCATGTAGGGAAATGCGAAATGTAATGACACTGAGAAAAAGTTTTAATTCACTGAAAAAAAAAAAAAACTATTTATGTCATAGTGTTATAAAAATGTATTATACTACTTTGTATAAAGATATAGGTATTTTCACTTGGTCAAATTTTAACTTTGGAGGGACTAGAAAAAAATATAAAGACAAAGTATTTAAAAAAAAAAAAATAATAATTAGAATTCCTTATTAATTTAATTTTATGAAAGTATGCTTACTTAGAGGCAATATTTAAATCTAAATAAACAGTTATGTATATAATGTTGAATTATTACTTCACTTCATCTCTTACTTAATAGTAAAAAAACTATGTCCCAGAATATTCATTAAAATAACAATAAATTTTGGACCCTTGTTCGTGTTGAAAATTATTTCCTTTCTACTAGTTAATTGTTATTTATTTAATTGTTATAAATTTATTGTTATTAGAAACGAAATTATAAAATTTATCGGTGAGGGGGTGCACTTGTCACCAACTCTTGGCCGTCCCCCCACCTTTTTTTCCCCACTTCTACCACTGGCTTTAGCAATTTTTTACATTCTTAAAGATTAGACTTTGAATAAATATAAGAATGTAAAAATATTACACTATTAAGAAAAAATCTGCAAATTGTTGGGAGAGTAAAAGAAAAGGGGGAAACAGTTGTTAAGTTCAAAGTGATTTAGTTATTGGAAAAGAACCAATAATATTATTAGGATTTTAAAGCTAGTTTATTTTGTTATAATACTGGGAATGAAATAACTACATTTGCTTTTGTTTATTATACTTATATAGGTTTTAAGGAACAAACTATAGGACAAATTTGTAAGATTAACAAGAGAAACAATAATTTTGTTATTAACACAATAACATGGTACAAAAATCACAACCAAATACAGTCACAGCTAGGTAGGTTAATTCTCCCACGGAAAATAAATTTTAAACTAAGAAAGCAGTTTGTAAAAGTTAAAATTAAACTTGAAATACATCAAAATTTTGATATTTTTCTATCTAAATAAATCATGTTAACCTAACAATCGTTTATTTATTTATAAAGAAATAAGCTACATATTTTAATACAAACAAAAAGTACTTATTAGGGAATCAAATGAAAGCTAGTCTATTTATAAACAGAAAGATATAGATAATTGTGCACAATTTTGACGAAAACCTTAATGACACCACTAACTCGTATGCCAAAGTTGAACATTGTAGGTTAATCTGTTCGAGAGTTACGCTGACAAGAAACACACAAGAATTCAAAAGCAGCACATCTTCAATAAGAAACAAATAATATGCATTTTTTGAAAAATGGTTCTGCAATATACTCAAATATGTTCTGTCGATTTTAATGGAAAATCATTAATTAATCAATTTTAATTGCCTGAAATTTCTTCTAAAGTTAATAATAATGTCTGGTTAATATGAAAAAAAAATTTCATTAAAAAAAAGATAGTTAAAATACCTTGTGCCATCTGCTTTCCAACTGACTTTGTAAGGTTTCGAATGAAGGAATTTTAAGTTGTTTATATCCATAGATACAGGTTGAGATCCTGGAAATCCAGATCTGAAAAAGATTACTTAACCAGATGAGAAAAAATATTGTACATAGAAATATGATAATGGGAGAAATTTTTAAAACTTTGAAAACATAAGAAAAATTATTGATACTCAAATACATTATTATAATATTTTAATTGAGATTATTTAGAAAAAAAGATAATGTTAAAATGACAGGTCAGATTTCTTTTATATATTTTAAGGGACAAAATAAATAAGTACTTCAACTTAAAAACTTTAATAATCATCTAAAACATAAAACGGCCATTTCATCACAGTATATCTCAGCAAAATGGCTATCACATACCAATATAAATAATGCCGATAGAGGTAGGCAATCTGGAGGAAAAATTGTCAGTACATCGGAGGGAAATCTGAATGTATGCAGGTTTTGTGCTTGTCATACTTGCAAGAAGTCCAGTAAAATTGTAATGCAGATCTGTATGTATCGATCTCAGGAATTATAGAAATTATAGTAAAAAAAAGCTGAAATTCACGTTTCAGTTTAACTACACTATGTCTGACATGAACAACTATTATATCGGCAATAGTGTCTGCCAAAATCACGAGAATAGTAGTCAATACTTAATAGTAACCGTAAAATTTAAAAAAAAAATCTATCAAAATAGTCGGGTCTTCAAAAGAAATTGTCTTCTAATAATCTTACAATTTCAATACACAAATGACATATGATCATTCGAATAGAATGCAAAAGGAAAGAATGTAGAGCATGTGTAAAACACCTAGATCAGGACACAGGTTCCCTAGAAACATTTTTTTTTTTGCTATATAATAGAAAAATATTTCTTTTTCCAACGTGGGTACCAACATTACAGGCGATTTGAGAATTCCATACGTTTTCCGGCGATGATTTAAGAATTCTATGTGTTTTCCGGTGATGCCCGTAAGAGTTATGCCGCGGGGTCGGGCATATTTTTCGAGAATTTTCTTTTGAAAATGAAAGCTTTCTTTTCTTTGGTGGAATTTTCAAAAAGAAAAGCACAAATTTCAAGTGGTGGAAAAAATTAAAATTTGCAAAAAAAAGAAAAGCGAAAGTTCAAGGGAAAAAATGACAAAAAAAGCGAATTCTATCCAAAATAACAAGAAAGCAGAAGAATCTCATCCCTGACTTTAATATTAGTCGATGCATTTACATTTTTATGTGGATTAATGTAATTTGATTTAATTATTAGTTTAATTTAAAAGCAGTTGTAATATTACGTAGCAGTAGCAATATTACCTGATCGCTATTTTTCACCATTAGTTAAAAACCTTCTTAACGTAAATGTAACAATAAATAAAATAGTCTTCAATTTAAATAATAATATATCGGGGAAATAGGAAGCAATATTCTTACCCTTTCCATCCACACATATCTTGACATTTTTGCTGTACATAAGCTATTAATTCAGAATCAGTAATTGGAGAAGCACCAGGTACACCTTCCATAAAAATAGGATTCTAAAAAAGAATGCAAAATACAATTAGCATTAACAAAATTGTTTTAGTTGCAATTTGAAATAATTTTCTAAACCTGCCGAGACATTTTCAATTGTTTCCAGCAAATAATTTTCTTTTCTATTTTTTTTTCATTCTTAAATAATAGCTTGATATTAAAAATTATCAAGTCCAATAAAATAAACGCTTGTGAAACAAAAAGGGAAAATCATATAAAAAATTAATTTTTTTGCAAAGAAAACTTAGCAAAATATTTTCAAAGGAACGCATCAGCAAATCTAACAAAAAATCTACATCAAACTTCATTTCTTCAAAGGCAAATTCAGAACCAAATTAATAACATTAAATTTGTATAATTAAAAAAGGTACTTTTTTATTAAACTCTTTTCTCTTTTTCTGTGAAGACTTTTTATTTGAATCTTCATCCTCTTCATTAACAAGTGCTCCATCATCTTCAAGATTGTCCTCTTCTATATAACAAAAATAAAATTGGATTAAGAATAAAATTTAAAATATTAAAACTACAGAAAAAATATCTAAAAAACTTATATAACAAGCACATGATTATTAATTACCTATGCAGTAGCTACTCTTTAATTTAAAACAATTAATATTATAATATTGTCATTGCAATTCATTCATTATATACGGTATGTTTCAAAAGATTGATATATGGCTCTTTATTTTATATGTACGAAACAGGTAGGCAATGCAGTTGGAAAACATTTTAAACAATGCACAGTGAGAGATGGCATACCAAAACCTAACCGAATGTCCATAAATCGAAATCCAGTTAAAATTAGTTTTTCGTTATGAATGAACAGTTACCATATGTGAGAACTTGTAATTTTGTCATAATTAATCAAGTAAAAGTTGTTACCAGATGGATTCCCAAATGATATTTTCCTAATGAATGGAAAATTGATATATATGGGTCGTTCGCTGCTGCTAAAAAGAACTGTATGCAATATAATTGCATTAAATTAATTTTTTCTAAACCTATAATATTATGGATTCTGTATCTACAGATATTTTTATTACTTTGGTAAAATATATAAAAGATTGACCGATTGCAAAAATAATTATCAAATAGTCTGTCTAAACAAGAACATTTTAGCCTCCACTAAAAAACATTGTAACTTTTAAAAGTATTATGAGTTTTCAAACTAAACTTTTTACAAAGTTAACTACTTTGGTATCTCTAAAAAGGTTCCTAAATCACTCCAAGCTGTCAAAACTAGTGCACTACTTAGAACAAACATCCAGTAAAAGATGCCTCAAAATTGCAATTCTGTATCGGTTATCGGAACCAAATCAAACTGAAGATGCAACATATACGAGACCTTTCCTTCCAAGAAATTTTGATGTTTTGTAAAAGTATTATCTTTAAAACTTGACGAGTTAAGTTTAGCTTTTGGACTTTCCTGCTTACATGAATTCAATGTTTTGAAATTCAATTGGTCTTACCTTTGATTGCCTTTTAATTTCTTTTTTTAATTACCTTTTGAAAATTGATAAGTTTATTGAGAACACAGCATTATTGTAGATAATCCCAAAAAATAAATGCAAGCCAAAATTAAGTAACAATTAGGTTCGAGAGTGGATAATACCAAACCAACATGTGGAACGATTGAAACATTGCTATGTGTTGTTTTTTCTAGAATGCTGATATTTCAGCTAAAAACACAGATATTGATATAGTAATGATAAAAAAGTTCCATATTCTGCCAACTACTTCTAGTGGGTAAAAAATTTAATAAAAAAATTTCACCAAATGTTCATCAAACAGCACAAAAATGTTTGTTGAGAAATGTCTTTGGTATCCTATGCCACCAATAGTACACAAAGTGTGCATACAAGGATCAATATCGATTGAAATAAATTAGATAATTCGGCAATAAATCATAAGAGACCGAAATAAGTATTTTAAGGGATTCAGATAAAAGATCTCACACAAAATTTTCTACGATAAAAAAAGTAACAAAGACATATTTATTTTAATACTTGTAACATTATAGCTACTATATATAACAAGTTCCAGGAGCAAACCAATACGCCAAACGAAAAATATTTTATAAAAGAAGCAAAGCAATAAAAAGTGGAAGGTGTCAGAAGGTGGTCTTTTATTTGAAGATAATGATGTAATATCTGGAAATGAACCTCAAACTTCTTCAAAAGAAGTATTCGAAATGGCCACCAAATGTTCATCAAACAGCACAAAAATGTTTGTTGAGAAATGTCTTTGGTATCCTATGCCACCAATAGTACACAAAGTGTGCATACAAGGATCAATATCGATTGAAATAAATTAGATAATTCGGCAATAAATCATAAGAGACCGAAATAAGTATTTTAAGGGATTCAGATAAAATGTTTGTCAACACCTAATTAAATTCTTAGATTAGAAAGTAAATAAACAACACTATTATTAGACCTAAATATCTAAATTTTTATCAAGAAAAATACTCCCTGGAGTATTATCCCTGCTTAGCTTGAGCATAAGCTGGCTCATTTCAAAATCAATGTACATGACATAATTTTTTTCACAAACTGCCATAACTATGTCAATGTTTGTGATAAAAGCCAGAGATAAAAGTGTGAGAAAGTCTTTATCTACAATGAAAGAAGTAAAGATTATTTTTGCTTTCTTACAGTCTAGAATTTGAATTGGATATTTTCTATCCCAAGAGCAAAAAGAGATCTTTATTGCACCAGAAAATGATAACATCAAGATCTAGGACTTTCAAGAGGAACTTCCTCTCATTTCTATCTCAAGTAGAAGAAAGAAAATCTCCCACTAAGCACTAAGACTTCAAACATGAGAATACCTACCTAATAGCCATCATTTCTACTAATTATTGAAATTTTGAGGATAGAAAGAACCTATTAGTAAAAAAATTGTATTTTTACTCCAATTTTTAGTTATTAAATTGTGAATTTTTACATTTCTATTAAAAATTGTTTTCTTGTCTCTCATAAACAAAGTATATTTCAATCTGGGTGCCCAGAGAGAAAAAAAAATCCCGACAATTCTTATTAACCTGTGCTTTTACGATAATGCATGAGTAAATAATTAAAAACTAAATTTAAAGAAATTTACTACACGAAAAAAATTAATTTGACTGCAAACTCTCTAAAAATATTTAAGTTATATATTAGACATCCAATAAAAACTCGAGATTCTTCACGATATTATTAAAACAGAAAGAAGCTTTGGAAATTGAATTATAGTAAAAGAGTAGAAGAAGAATGAGTTTATTGAAAAATTGCTATTTCCTAATCTTGTAGAAATATTTTTTCATTATATAACTTTGGAATTCTTGACACAGAGCAATTTTTTTTAATTTATATTTCAAGAAATACACATTTTTTCTGTTGCTAGACACTTCGTTATGATTTTACATAATGCCGAGAATTAAAGTGGATTATGCAATGGAAATTATTGAACAAAATTGGCAGGTCTACAAACGACACAATTAACAATCACATTTTCAAAAAATAATCACAAAAATAAAGTACAAACCATTGCACCATTCAGGTAAAGGAGGAGCAGGAACTACATCACAAATATCACCATATCTTTTAAATAACTCTCTGATATAATCTTGTTTATAAATTCCAGGTGGCCGTGCCTAAATAAATATATATACATATAATAAAAATATTTCCTGTTTGGGAAAGAAGTGGTTTTAGTAAGCATAATGATTAGCAGTTGCATTTGCAATGCGAGAAATTTTAATTAAAAACATTGCAAGACCGCTTATTTGATAAAAGAATATTTATTAACGGTTTACAAATAGAAAATCAATGATAAGTTATTGTAATGGTTCAAATGAAAACTAAATTATCACAAAAATGATTTTTAGAAATAAAAGAAATATTTGCATGTGCGGATTAAACTGTTTATCAAATTGTAGGATCAGCACTACATAGTGACTTCATTGTCGTTAACAAGTTGTAGTATTTATCGCAAGAATTGGTTAAAAAATATTTTGATAAAAAGCAGTTAACAAAGGATTGTATGTATTGACTGAAAACAGAATTTTTAAGTAATTGCCATTCTAGTTAGGTATGTTTTCAAAACTAATTTTCAGACATGACAATACTAGACAAAAAAATAATTAAGACTATATTTCCAAACCAAGATGTAATTATGACACACAATAATTAAAAAAGCTTTAAAATTAGTATAAATATAAAGTTATAAAACTAACCTGACTGAAAACATGGATTGCAGCCTCAACACTAAAAGTGTAAAAGATAAATATATAAAATTCTAAGTTATATAAATATATATTAATTATTATATTTGTTACAGAAAATGTATGAAACGCTGACATTCTACAACAGCGATCGCTATTACACGATTCGCATCCGCCCCACGACAGCTTTTTTCTGTGGTTTGCCGACTGCACAAAAGAACAAAAATTAAATTTCGTTATATGTACTTTTTTGACACAATTTTAATTTGTCCACAATAGAACTACTATTCTCCACTATGTGGCCCGAAGAAACTTTCGGCAAGATGGTTTTTATAGAGAATACAGGAATAACTTGACTGACGCTCATCTGGATGATTTATTCAGATTGGTTGGCTGTGACAAATAATGCATAAAAGAACTGATCGATTTCTAGAATTGATATTGACTTAAAAAAAAGGGAATTTGGAGGTATGGTTTAAATATTTTTTATATTAACATGTAAAAAATTAAACTGTTTTAAATTAGAAATCGTGGTGAAAGTAAGGTTTTACGTGCTTAAATTTTATATGGTTTTAGAATAAAAATAACATATTTTTGAAAAGATTCATTGACTGGAGTTGCCAACGTTAATATATATAGATATTAAAAGCATCTATTGCACGAGAGTATAAAAAATATTGTAAGCAACATGTAGTGTGAAAATACTTTTTTGTACCATATGTTGCATACACTATTTTTTAACCTCACTCGTGTGTACTCATCGTAACATTCGTCAAATAAGCACTTTCCCTCTTTTGAAAAAGTATTGCTCTCCCAATTAGTTGCATAAATAACCATTATCAAATATTATATCAAGTAATATTGTAACAAAAGACTACCTTCTTTTTTAGAGATCGATTTACATAATAATAAATATTATTTTTTTTAATTATTTGAAAAAAAAAATATCAAATATCGATTGCAATTTTATAACGATCAAAAAAATTTCAATGATTTTTTTTAGTTTTCAAGAATGCTTTATATTATTGAATTTATAGATATTAAAGATACATATTTGTGTATTATAAACCTGCAGCCCGTGAGAAGCTCCAACATAAGCCATACGGCCCATCACTAAAAATAAGAGGTGAATGTTTTAAAGAATAGCTAGGCACTTTATAAAATTACACGTTTTTTTAGTGAAGTATGAAATACAAGAATTATTATGTACTTTCCTAGGCATTGTATATAATGCCTAACCATTCTATAGTATGACAAATCAGGGGTCTATTCAGGTTTTTTGTTTACAGAATCCTATTTTTGTGGAAAAAAAATTAATGTGAAAAATTTCCAATTTTATATATTTTGAGCATATGGTATGGCATCTATGATGTCACTTCCTTAAAACCAACAAGTGGGCAAGCGGGCTGTTTTCTCCTTTTGGCATAAATATAAACTTTGTGATTTTGTAACTGGTTCATTTTCAAACTGGAAATATTATGAAGGCGATATATACACATATTAGACCTAGTTAAAATAATTATTTTTTCATATAACTTTGCACCAAGTAATATGATATAAAATGCAAGCATAACTATTAGATTCATCTTAATTTTATAATTCTTGCCTGGTTATGAAGCAAAAAAGGAGCCAAAATATCCCATGCATCAGCCAGAGAATTGCTCAAATATTATTTTGGAAAAATAGTGAAAGAGTATCATTACTTTTATTCTAAATACGAAACGAATCAGAGTTGTATTTCATACTGTGCTGGTTGAATAGAATGCCTAGGAAAGGTGTGAAATTTTAACTGTTTCATACTGTACTTGAAACAAGCCAGGCATTTTATAAAATGCCTAAGTATTCAATAGAATGCTAACTTTCATAAAAAGCTAGTAACATATTAGTTAAAAATATGCTTTTCCCATAAGTATACCCAATTTGAAATTATACATTTACAAAATATTTAGAAAATTGCAATGATTCCCAGCTAATTTGATCAAAACTCATAAAATATCTAAAAGATTAGCTTATGAAGTCACAAATCGGTGATTACCTCCAAGACAAGCTTTTAATTAAGTAGGCAATTATCAGGAAGCCTGTGCGATTGAAGCCATGAGTACAGTGGACACCTAAAAAATAAATAAAAAGTTCAATTCAATTTAGAAATTTAAAATAAGGATGTACCTGAAGACAGGATTTTAATAGTACAAAGAAAACATTTAAATAAGTAAAAGGATAATTTTTTTTGACAAAAAGAAATTAGTATTCTGTATAAAATACTAACCTATTATTTCAAGAGGATTTTGAGAAATGAACTGTTGACATATACCAATAAAGGTATTTGTTTGATCCTCATTAGGACATTCTCCATGCCTAAAATAAAGACATTTCTTTCAAACAAATAGATTCATCTCATACATTTGTTTTTTCTTTTAAAATAAGTTTTTAGAGTAAATATTAATAAAGTATGTTGTACAGTATATTTGTAAATAATAAATTTAAGTTTAATAAGTGCTTTTATTTCTTTAAGGTTTTTAAATAATATAAATTTCAAAAACAGGTGAATGATTTCTATAGCCAATTATTTGAAACATTTACACTTAATTAAGCAGATATCTAAAAATATAAATTTTTACAAATATATGATTTTTTTTATATATCATAGATTTTTATTACATAAAAAAAGCAGAAAGTATAGAAGAATGAAAATCATCAAATGAAGTATGGATTCAACTATTATGGATAACACATATAAAGCCAAAAACTGAATATTAACTAAAATATCACAATGAATCTTACCCACGACATTGAAGTTTAACATATTTTATATTACGACCTTCAACTTCATTCTTGTTGTAAAATCTTGTAGTATTAGTTAAATCAATCCATAAACCTAGTTTTGCCTATAAGAAAAAGATGTATCACTCATATATAAAATTTAAAAAAAAAAAAAAAAAAAAAACAGTAACTTATAAACTTCAAATACATACGTGAGAATGGAAATCTACTTTAAAATTCCTTCCTTTAAGTTAAGAAAAAAAATTCCACACAAAAAATAACAGTAAAACCTCTTTTAACCGGCCTCATTTAACCAAATCTCCAGAATACCTGTCTGAGATTTTTTAAAGTATGAAACATAAAAAAATAGCATAAATTAAAAACTTTTCTAAAAAAATAATACTTTTTCCCTAGTAATTTTATGGTAATCTAACATGCTTTTCAATTCATTCCAGTGAACATTCTACATACAACTTTGTAGGGGCATTAAAAAATCTTAATGCATGTGAAGACATTGATTGATGCGGAAAACGTCGAGCAGTGGCTTGGCATTGATGAGGAGCTGCAATAAGAGAATTTGTTGGACGACAACATCTTTAAAACCATCAGAGATGTGGTTCAAGATTAGATTACGAAACAATCGATGACTATGTCACATCCTTCATATCACATACAGGTGAGTAAAAAGAATTAAAAAAGGCTCTATGCTATGTGGAGCAGCAGGTTTTGGCTTCTTCTGTTGGTGTGTTGCTTTTTTTGAAAAAAATTAGGAAACTAAGCTGCAATTGGTTGGTTTGTGTGTTCAACTACCTATACTTGTGCACAATAATGGCTAATCAGGTCGGATCAATAGCTTAATATAGATTCCAAAACACAACGAACATCCATTCCTAACCAGGGATTTGAATCCGGCATCCTTAGCATGCAAAGCCAAAACTCTAACCACACAGCCATCAGGTGGACTCTGCAAGTAATGAGATGTACCACCTTCAGCAGAAAAAAAGTCACCGATTTCTTTCGAGATTTCTCTTAATGATATTTAAAATATTAGTTTGTGCATTTGTTAAACTTTTCATTTCTTTCTGCATTAAAAATAATTGCGCAAAAAAATTTCTCTATCAGTCCCAGTAGGGCCGGATTAAGAGGGGGTCAATTGTACTTTAATGAGAAAGAAATTATAGATCTATAAATTACAAATACTTTGAATATACTTATATAATATTTCTTGAAAATAAAAAGAAAATGTTCGAATAAAAAAACCAACCTTGGGATTTGAGAGTGATCCAATAATCATAGACGGAGTAAATTTACATTCCAAAGGAACTTCAGAATCATAACTTGAATCAAGAGGAGTTTTGAAAGCTATAAATTTATCTGGAAAAAAGCATGTAAAGCATTTAAAAGTATAACATTTGAAAATAAAAAATGGCAGTGCAAGAAAAGAAACTTGCTTTGTAAATCATCATAGCATAAGCATTGGAAAGACAAAATATTAAAATTTCAACTATTTAGGTATTTCAAAACAATGACTTACAACAAAAATAAGATAACTTATTTTGACATCATAAAAGTAATCAAAACAACAGACATGTATAAATGTAGTTCAAAAATTGTTTGCTGCGGCATTACCTTATATACCTGCAAAATTAATTGAGCAAGCTTAAAGTTGTAAGTATAACAAGTACCTTGATAATTATAAAACACTGACAGTAACAAATTAGAATTTGGGAGAACGGTCACTGGAAACAGACATGATAAAGCTCACAAACAAAAAAAGAAGCTGAACTTCACACAAAAGCAATGAAAACCAGCAAAAAATATTAAGTTTGCCAAAAAAATTGTAGAAGCCAAACATTTTTAAATAACTATACTACATTACCAAACAGGTGAATCTAATTAAACCCAGTTTTTTAATTTTTTCAAAGCTTCAAAGTACTAAAAATTCGGTCCAAATGGCTGAAATCAGTGTTACACTGAAGTGTACCATGTTTGTATAATGATAGTAAAACAACTTTTCCCCGTTGTTAAAAATTGTACAGTCACTCAAAAATTATTAAAATTCATGATTATTCATGTATTTTGATGCCTTGATTGAAAAGAAACTAAGCATTATTTTTCCTATTGGCTAACAGTATGTTCAAGTTACAAGTTAGGGAAATTGTTTTGAGAGATATCTATCGTTGATTGTAAACCCTAAGCATGAATTCTTAAAGCAGAATAACAGAATAAGAACAGCCAAACACTTAGTTCTCTGAGGAAGAATATAAGCCTAGCATTCAATGGGTCTTATAATTGAGATTTGAGCTCTTAGGTACGAATTTTAGGGATAATTCTAAAGATAATTTTCTTAAATTTAGAGGTATTTCTTTTAAAGCTGACATAGGCTCCCAACAAAGACATTCTTTTCACAGTATGTTTCAATGCCGGCAAAAAACAGTCAATTTTCAAATAATTTATCATTTAAATCTCAGAAAAAAATTCTCCTCTTGAGGATTATCTGGGTTTTTCACTGGTTTGGGGAGAAAATCGGGAATTTTCGAGGTTTTTTTAAAAAAAATTCAGAATAATCAAAAAATTTATGTACAATTTTAGAGAGAAACAAAAATTTAAGGAATATTAGGGTGAATGCGATTCCTGTTATTGAGATAAATATTTGATCGTCCAGCTGTCTGATGCAAGTTTTCCTGATTTTCTTCCATTCATGGCGCAAATTAATCTGGACAGTTTTTCCTAGAAACACCCCTCTGAAGGTGTAATCCCCTACCTCAACAGATTACTTTCAGTATTAAAGTTCTTGATCTGACAAAGTTCCAGCACAATACCTTTTGAGCCAGAAAATCTCCAATTTAATGAAGTTCCCTTTCATAAGCAGTGTAAGTATTTAAAACAATATTGCTTGTACTGAGCATTTTCTTAATGCAAGAGATACACGAGTTCTACACTGTTCCCATTGTTAAAAATATATATTTTTGAAAATGCATACTTTGACAGCTTCTAATTGGTCCTTGGACAATAATCTTTTATTTTATAAAAAAAGTTTTAAACCCAATGGCATAAAAAGTTACATTTTCTAAGAGCAAAACAAAAAGTATCAAAATATGTGTTTTAAGAAACTTAGATTTAGTGTTTTCACTTATGAATTGCAATACACTGCTCCTAAACATCATTGGCGAGAACACCTTCTAGGATAACCTTCAAGAAGAAACTTCTTCACATTTGTATCTTGAATATGAGAAAATCAGTGAAACTTCCGACTAGCAGCCCGACAATCACGTCTGTCTGTTGCAATTTCTGGTTTGTCTGCTAATTAAATCCAAGATCGCAGAGTGCAAGAACAGAAAATTGATCTAGATCAACCTCGCACAAGTTATTCCATTATAGGATTGACTTTAAGACAATATTAAAATGTTGGTATATTTTTCTCATTTCTATAGATAGCTATTCACAATGATAATCATAATTTGTGTCCTACTCTCCTAGCAAGGCTCTATGCTAACAAAAAATAGCTTAAATTTTACAAGACAAAACTGAACATTAATAAAATTTGAGAATTTTCATACCAACAATAATGGTTCCTTTTCTAGGGCAATGCAGCCATCGAGGAGGAGGCCCTGAAAACCTTTTTCTTTTATGGTCACCCATAATCTATGGTCAAAAGGAAAAGAGTTCAAGATATAATAAGTTATTCAATATAAAAAGTAAAACATAATAAACATTTGGAAATAGAAAAAGATATAAATATGCTGTTTAAATTGTAACAGACCTTTATGGTCAATCTTTAGAGTTCTTACTCTTTGTTCAGTTAAGTATCTATTTCGTCTGATAATTATAGTTTTAGGTTTTTTTTGTTAAAAGTCTCATGGCTAAAGCAGACTTTGCAAAAAAGTGCAAAGTGATTTTGTTTATTAATACAAAAGCATAGGTGAATCTCTTCAGTTTTTTTTTTTTTTTTTTTTTTTTTTTTAAAGAATTATTTAGAAGATTTAATTACATGTACAATGATTTGTTCAGAGAATTTTAAAATAAGGTTTTAATTAAATTTTTTATGACACCTTGAAAAGAATAATTTTAAGAAAATTCAGAGTCTTTTATTCAATTTTTTCTCTGAAGCATTCTTAATGTCTGTTGTTTCATTGAATTTCTTTTGAGGACATTAGATTGATTCGATGGTTCTTTTTGTACATATAGCAAATTTTAATAATACATGCATATTAGGCAATTATAACAACCCACGTTTTCAATTTGGAATTGACACAGATTCCTTGAACCTCAAATCGACATTTTGAACAGAATAGGTCAACCCCGAAAAGAGCTTCAGTTTTTTTGTTGTTTAAATTGGCTGCAAAATAAACCATTAAAATTATTTTTTCAAGATTATGAAATGCATACACATCTCATCTTATACATTCCAAATTATCAATGGATAATTTCAAAACGTTTATTAATCAAATTGATTATACTTTCATTTACAATTTTTTTTTATTTAAATATTAAATAAAAATTGTGTAAACATTAAAAATAATTTGCCTCTTCTACCATTAAGACATGCCTGAAACAGTCAAAAACAATTCTGGTTCACCATTAACACAGATTCTTAAATAAAATTAAACAAAGCATTACTACTATGAAGAAGGGCTTAAAAAAAGATACCTAATGGTTTGTCTTTCCGATTTCGAGAGACCATATTTTTTTCACAATAATACCTGACAAAGTATAAGTATAATAGGGTCATACGGCGATATTATTGAAAAAAAAAACCAATACGATCTGTATATAGCCAAAAGTATTTTGGACAAAATAACTAAATTGGTCATGGAGCAGGCTTAAATAATATGATTTATTGAAATAATCACTTTACCTGAAATCAATTTGCATTTTGTTTAATCTCATTAATCAAGCAAACAAGATTTACCCCAGCTTCAAGGTAATTATTGGTCACATGTAGGGAAATATTGGTCATTGCTTGTTTTTATATTTTTGATTATCAAAAGTAAATTAATATGACAAATTATCAATATTTAGCACTCATAAAGTTTCTTTATATATTTAATAGTTTAATCAAGGAAGAAAAGCTATTAATTTACATTATATTATTTAGATGTTGATAGTACAAATAAGCATACTTTAAATCCATAATTCTTGACTGAATTCTTTATAACTGTTGTAAGCAATATTAATTGCATTAGTATCTACCACAAAGGGAATAGTTCCCTGAAAAATTACTGGCCCATAGAATATATATTTCATATTGATAATTTCTATCATGTCTTGCTTAGGCTAACGAAAGTTACCGATACCTTGTTAAAAAAAATTTATTTCAAATCGCTTCTCGTCTAATATGTTTTTAATTTTCCCGATGTAAAATGGGTAACTCCTGAAGTGCACCATGGATATTAATTAGCAAATTTCCTGACATTTTCTAAGGTTGAATTCTTTTTAAACTGCTCAATTTCAACTGTCTCTACATTATTATTTTCAATCTCGAGACGTTTCAAAACATGCAAGTTTTGCTGATGCTGAGGCATCTACATTATTATCAATTAAAGGTTCTTTTTAATAACCCATTAGGGGTTTTCTTGGTGTGCATTCTTTTGACTTTTGCTGCAACTTTTAAATTCTGTTTTGCGTCGGCCTTAACTTTGATTTCCTCGTCTCATTATGCCACCAGATCCAGAAAACTTTGAACTGTATAATAGCTGAGACTGTATTTATTTGTCTTCAGTGATAGAAGTGAGAGAGAAAAAAGTAAGGGGATGCTCAAAAGTTGATGACAAGTTTAGCTCCCACAACGCTAAATTTTATAATTTCGTATCTTATAACAAAAATATTGACTAGTAAGGAATTATTATATATTTCCAACCACAAACATTGAACAAGGTTCCAAATTTTATTGCTATTTTAATGAATATACTGCTTAGTATTTTTATTTGGAAGTAAGAGATCAAGTGAAATAATAATTAAAAGAAAGTTCCTCCAAAGCTATCAATTGACTAAGTGAAATAGTATTTGTTAATAAAAATACTTATATCTTAGTACAAAGTATGTAGTATAATACATTTTTATAACAGTATATTATAAATACCATAATTTTTTTTAACTTTGA
Source organism: Linyphia triangularis (assembly GCA_963978545.1). Lineage (NCBI taxonomy): Eukaryota > Metazoa > Arthropoda > Arachnida > Araneae > Linyphiidae > Linyphia > Linyphia triangularis. The sequence continues at coordinate 32,423,441 of OZ021722.1, forward strand.
ATCACTTTTTATCAGTGTTACTAAATTTAAAAGTTAATGTTATTTTTCTTTAAAAGTTTTTAGACGTATTGAATGCTTTTAAAAGTGGGGGAGGAATATCAATGATTTTAGAAGTGGGGGGACGCATGGGTGTTTTCTTGAAAATTAGGGGCCTTTAAAAAAAAAGTCACCCCACATCTACCCACACTTCTAGCACTGTTAGTCTTCCGATTTCTGCATGTAAATTCTTGGACTGCTATGTGTTAAACGCTTACTTAAGATGTCTTCGAAACTAATTGACACTATTTTTGAACAGGAAACGTTTGATCCATATACGGCATCTACAATAGAGGATGGTGATGCTAAACCCAAACTTACACAGAAACTTGTAAACCAGATATAATTTTTTTTAATAAAGGAATAAAGTGACAACTAATATCTAGTAATGTTTTGAGATAGAAATAAATATAAAAAACTTCCTAAATTCTAAAGAATACCATTGACCAAGAATTACCCAAGCAAACTGGAGTATAAATGGGTGGGTCATTCTACAAAAAATCAGGAATTTGATATTTAAAAAAAAAAAAAAAAAAAAAAAAAAAAAAAAAAAAAAAACACTTTCTTTACAAATTTGATACTTACTAGAAAGGAAGATATAATTAAGAGTAATAATAGTATTATAGTGGTTGAGACTAAACCAAACATCTACTTAACACCCAATTTCTTTATCAAAACAGTATATTACTACCAAGTGCAAGGATTTAATGACACTTTTTTGGGTGTCCATGAATGTGACCTATTGCCCTGGTTACAAGCATAAAAATTGAATTAAAATCAATATAAAACTTAAAATTGACCAATAAGTGTTAGAAATGTGTTCTAAAGCATTTTCTTAACCTTAAAAAGTAGTCTAAAGAATTTTAAGTTAGTTTAATTTATTAAATATTACTCTGGTGAAAGTCAAAATAGTAAGTGGTGACGTTCTAAGGATGTGACATTTCACCGTTTGGGAGTAAAATTTGAGTAATAATTAAAATATTTTATTTCAATTTGAAATTGCAATTAATTATATCCGTCATACTAAGATTCTTTATACCTAAAAAGTATTTTTATTAATATACTTTTTGTAATAAATGCCAGTTACACAAATTCCTGATTTTCCATAGAATGACCCGGGTATACTTACGTATCCAAATTAAAAATTGTAAAAAAATTATACATGGGATTCAAAAGCTTAGCCTATTTGTAGATGAAAAACTGCATCAACAAGCAAAAATTACAAAAAATTTGTACTGATTTTGATCTTGAGAAAAAGTAGAATTATTTTAGACAATCTTGAGAACAAGATGTTTTTATAGAAGAAAATTCCCTAACTTGGTACAAATTTAAAAATGTTGAAAATGTGTAAAAGAAAATAGAATGTATGAGGAATTTTTATCTTATTATAGTTGTTTTAGTATAGCATTTATTAATACTGAAAAGTGGGTGACCATTAATTACCCCAGAAAAAGAGTGACCAAAAGAGGACCTTACCGATTTTTTTTTTTTTTTTTAACGTCTATGGGGCATAGACAGGCTGATAATCTTTTTTAACAGAAAAATATAATGTCTGATTCTTGAAAATTCAATAATTTTTTTCAAACTTAAAAAGTAAATAATCCAAGATTTATTTTCAAGCTTCACTTAGCAAAACATAACAATATTAATTGTTCACGATAGAAAATAAAAATTATCAGCAGCTTTAGAATTTGCTTTGAAAAGCTTTAAACTGTTTCATTCGTCTATATATATCCTTCAAAGAATCAGTATTTAGAATTATACTAAATTATACAAACTATTCATAATTTAATAAAGGGTTTTGGTTTATAGTTTGTAAAAATGGGCTTCTGAAGGACAATTTGAAAAGGGGTCAAAGCACATTAATTTTTTTCCAAACCTTGCTTTTTGAAAAATACTAATTGAATTTGTACATGAAATATTTCAGAATAGTTATGCATTAATTTTCTGTTCGAATTAATAATTCATTCTACACGGCATACAATTTTTTTCATGAGAATTCTATTGCAACTTTTAAAAGCAAGTGCACCCCTTTGTACCTTCCTGGTAGCTACCATGTTCGTGTATTAAATACTTCCTACACCAGTGACATTGTGTTTACCAAATGGAAACACTGCCTTTAAATACAACATGAAACTTAATACTTTTTAAATGTATTTTTCTTCCACTGCATTTGTTTTATCTCATCTGTAATGTAATTTTGCGCATTTAAAAATCTGCAACTTGGGATAGACAAAAAAACACAGTACTTCTAGCTAACAGTACTTCTTTCTTAATACACGATTGTGCGCATGAATTAGAGATTCTTTTGCACAAGGGCTATTTACTGCGAGGGAACATCGTTAGTACAACATCTTAAATACTGAAGGGATCCCATACTGAGTGTAGTCCAACTGCATGCGATGAATGTAATAAAATATGAAAAAAAAATTGCAATTCGGCAGAAATATAATAAACTAGCATAATTTCTCATTTGCTGTGAAAGGGAACAATCTACTTCAGTTTAACCGCACAAGTCAGTATTTGAAAATATTTCATCATATAGCTATACTACAAGATACCCTACTTAGTTAAAAAACAAAATTTCAAAAAGTTGACATACGAGATCTTTTGTTTCAAGCTGAAAGTATTCACCTACATTCAATTCGAATTTATACACAATAAGAACACAAAATAATTGTTTAAAACTGAAATCTTACAGCACATAAACAATAACAAAAGTCGTTCATAATTTCATAAAAATTTTGTGATGGTGGTGGTGGATGACCAGATATTGCTTCGAATTGGTAACAGATCGGGTTGTTCTTGTAGAGCGATTGCAGCGCTTCAAAAGACTCACAGAAGAACTAAAAGAGCTTCAGACATGACGTCACGGCTTGTTCTTTGGTATTCGTTTTTTACGAAGACTGTGGACTCGTGGTTGCGCAATTTTTTCTCTCATTTTTTTATAATGATCAGTTCTTCAGGACTGGCGCTAGCAATTTCGCCGCCCCGGGCTAAAAGGTAGAATGCTTCCCCTTTATAACAAAAATTAAAAGGGATAACCTAAAACCTCCTTCTCGCGCTTAGTAACAAAATAAAGCGTGAGCAAAAAAATTGGTATTAAAAATGTTTTGATTTGCCAAAAATACAAATTTCTTGATTTATGATTTTGGCACTAAATTGAGATTAAGGTTTCTCAGAAAAAAAGAAAAGACACAAATTTAGTTTATAATTATAAAATGCATGTATTAAAAATATAGTAAAACAAATTACAGAACCACTAAAAATAAAAACCTAACTATTAAAAATACAGTTAAACTCCTAAGTATTTTTTCTCACATTTAATTGTGAGAATTTTTTTTATAAATTTTTTAACGTCAATTTCTTCTGCTAGCTCATCCTCAATGGCTGATATGTTGCTAGGCCATTTAGCTGATCCTCGGTAGTTGTAGAGCGTAAAAAATATTTGTAATTAACTTTAATTTTGATGAGAAATTTCTCCACTTTCCTCACCTATCGGGAGAATAAGCAAGATTTTTGAAACTATACCTAGATTTGGAGTGAAATCCAGCTTTGAAATGAATTTTAAAATCTCAATTGGATTTTCATTTTTGTTTAGTAAGGCCAAAACCGATACTCTCGTCTGCCAGGAACCAGGGCATTTATTCTCATCAATTAACACTATTTCTAGATCTTTACAATATTTTATTAAGTCGTTTTTTAGAGGTATCTTTTAAATCATAAATATTGTATGAAAACTGGAAATAGTTGATATGGATACCTGATCAAATCAAACCTGGATTCAAAGTGGATTTTGATAGCATTTGGTTTAATGTGAAAAAATAAAACTCTGTTTTATATTTCAAAGTAGGATCATCTATCGAATCATCTCGTAACTCATAGCCAAAATTAACATTCCTTCTTCGAACTCTATGAACTGTTGGTAAGCTCAAAATTAACCGGAATGTCAATTTCATCGGCGAGTTCTCGAGCATCATAAAGCATTTTATTAAAGGCTGTGTCCAAGCTAAGATCTGTAGCGATGTGCGCTAACGGGAGTCGAACCTGTGACTCCTAGATCTGTGGACAGGCGTGCTAACCACTTGGTAAAAGTAATCACTAGGGCCTAGGTGTTGTATCTGTCTTTTATGCACGAGACCACCACATAGCCTCTTCCCAGTGAGTCTCGAAGGAGGCGAACGATTGAGTTACTTGCATGTGAGTTGAGTGTGTTGCATGAGAGAGTTGAGTGCGTTACGTTTGGCAGTGAATCGGCAAAGATGCCGTGATGATTGTGTAGCAATCGTGTAGTATTTTTCAGAAGGCACCTATAAATGGCAGCATGATTCAGTTGTCCGATAGTCACAAATGTAGCAATGTGCGCTAACGGGAGTCGAACCAGGGACTCCTGGATCAATAGACAGGCGTGTTACCGACTAGACAAAAGAGACCCTAGGGCCTAGTAGGCCTGGGCAATGTTAACATTTCTGCATCACGATATATCGGAAAGCAAACATCACTATGTCAAGATACATCGCGATGTGAACTATATTTTTTTTACAAAATACTATTAAACAACGTTTTCATAACACGCTATATAGCCGAAAATTACGCTTACTTAGCTTTGTAACATTTTATTGAATTCATGTATGGAAGTTTATTTTAAAAAACATGAGCAGAGACCGAATTATTTTCAGAAAGATACATAAAGCACCCAAGGAGGTAAAAGCCGTTTTTTTTTTTTTTTTTTTTTTTTTTTTTTTTTGGTTTAATCTAGATTTTTTTAATTTCTCTATCTTAATGAAATTTTATTTTGTTACTATCAAGGAAAGGAGAAGGAGGGAGGGGGACATGTGCACTTCATGGCAGTGCACATGACTTTAGTTATTGGATATTCTTAATTATTAAATCAAAAACATACTTTATAATGAATATTTTATTACTTACTATGCACAATATAACTATTAAACAATAAAAATAAAATTAATGCATACCATTTAAAATTCTAATAATCTTTATTTTATGCCCAAAAAATCTTCATTTTCGCATTTTTAAGAAGCAAGATGGATTGAGTAATTAATCTTATGGAAATGAACTTTATTCAAACTGTACAAACTGAAAAAAAATTATAAAACATTTATTTACTTACGAGTCAAAAGAGAAAATCCTCCAACGTAAATGGGAAAAAAAATCGTTTATAAGTATTTAAGCAGTCAAACTAGAGAAACAACTGTGATCAGTCCAAGCGCTAATTGATATTGACTTTGGCAGATATAACAAACCATCATAGTAATAAATAACCTGATTTTCTTAACTGGATAAGAACTAGGCAGAAATTACCGCTCTAGAATACCGCAATCCCCTTGAGTTAATAAATAAAGCAAAGCTCTCAAAGGGTAAAAATGTTATATAAAAAAAATCCTGAAGTTAGTGTAAAAGATTTAAAAATACAAAAATGTTATATTTTATTTCTTCAAAGTTAGAGAAAAAATTTAAAAAAAAAAAAAAAAAATTAAAAATTAAAAAAAAGAGTCTAGGAAATACTCAATTGAATTCCAAAAATAGAATATCAAGGTCTTATATCTGATAACAAATTAAATGAAAATCAAAACGTTTTTCCAAGAGATGAGAGAAAAACCAAAAAATTTTCAAACAGTAAAAGGAATACTTCTTTCGTCGAATCTCCAATATAACTACACTACTGGCGCCTGAAAACCACCTCGCAATTTCAATACTCAGCTGTTAAAACGAAATAGAAATTAAACACGAGACCTAAAAAAAAAAAAAAAAAAAACATTGTAAAATTGAATTATAATTTCAAATTATCATACGTGCTTTCTTTCCCTTGAAATGTGCACTTTTTTCCAACTTTATTTTAAATTCAAAAGCCAGTGGATGCAAAAGCGACTGCAACATGTAATGAGTGATTAAGTGCGCGATGCCGTATGTGGCGCTTTTTGTTTCTATACAATCTTGTAAAAATCGCCCATACCGAAGGTGGATACGATTACCACGATGCCAATGAAGTATCGCCCCCGGCAAAAGCAAATGGAAATCGGCTCAAACGGCGTGGTTTTAGCTGTTACAGTACGTTTCTGTACAGTCTTGGAGACACCGCTCATATGCTGGGTGGATTACTGCGATGAAGTGAAGTATCGTGTTTCAAACGGCGCGGTGTCGACGGTTTCAATACGTTTTTATAGTATCTTAGAAACCCCTCGCATGAATCGTGGCATCACGGTTCTTCGTCCTTGAAGTGCTAGGCAAGTATCGCGCTCTCGTTAAAAACGATCGTGATGTATCGGTTATGCGAAAATAGTGACACCGGTTTGACGATGTTGATTTCACACCGGTTTTGGACGATGTATCGATACATCACCCAAGCCTAGTGCCTCGTGCCTAATTTGTTGTATCTGTCTTTTATACACGAGACCACCACAGATCCTTGAAAAAATCTTTACAATTTTTTAAGAGTTCCATTGCAGATGGTAAGTCATATAGTCTTTTCTCAGCAAGAGCTTACTTATTAGATTGATGTAATTTAAAAAATTTTACCAAATTACAATGGAGCATATAAACTTAAATTGTTTAACACAATAACATAATAGTACAGAAGCCTCAATACTTTTAGAGTTGCCAATCTCTGAATTATTATAAACAGCAAATAAAGCATATCCCTTCTAATTGATACCTCATCAGTAGTTTTAATGCCCCTATTCGGCTTTCCCCACGAGTATATCACTTAGTGGTGTCTAGTTAGTCCCTGAATATATTTTTTTAATAGAGGGTCCATCGAAAAATTGATGAGGAAAATTTGTGGTTTGGTTTTGGATTTGCTCTTTAATACACGAAAACTCTACTTATCTTTCAAAACGTGTTTTTATTTAAAAACTACGAAACTCAAACTTCTTATGTTGTTCTCATGCTTGAGGATTTTTGAAGTGAGTGGGTATATACTTAAAAGTTCATAATACACATCAAAAGCAAATTTTATTAAAATTGCACCTATTAATTTTTTATAAGTATTAAAATGAATCTTGGTTTAATCGTTTTATTTAGAAAATAGTTAATTTTACAGCCCATTTGCCGCCTCCTAAGGTTGCCGCCTCAGGCAGGGGCCCGGCTTGCTCCCCTCCCACCCTCCTGGTTACTTGAAGACCAAAGTGTTTCCTAACAAATGTATTGCTTGCGGATCTGCAACAAAAAAACTTTTTCATGTTTCAAGGGATGAAGAAAGGTTAGTTATATTTTTTTAATTCGAAACCAAAAAAATATTCGGAAGCATGCTTCCCCAAAGAGGTTAGAAGAGAGAGGAGGTGCGAGCCAGCTTTTCGCGATGAAACAGACTTTGGCAACCCTACTCTCACTTGAACTCAGCCCATACAAGCCAACTTTTTAGTACGCTTGTCTACGGAAGGGTACGTAGGTTGGTTTTGAAAATATGCCAAATTTTTAATATAATTAAAAAAAAAAAGAGCAAATTCTGTGGTTGTAGGCTATAGTTCAAGACTTGAAGTATCAAATAGTATGCATATTCCTCTTCACAGAGCAATATTTAACAGTTTTTTAAATCCCACACACTAACTTCGATTTTGTATGAGTTGTGCAAATCTGGGGGAGGCTAAATATATAACCCATTTGCCGTCATCCAATCGAGCAAAAACTTATTGTCACTTTGATTTAATGTTGATGAGAATGCGCTCAATTAAGTTTTGGAGGTTATTACTATCACTAAAAGACTGCTTTTACATACACTACTATTGTTTTTATTAGGACTAATTATCACTGAAGTCACAGAATAAAAATCAATGAATTTATTTTTAAAATTAGCTTTAAATGAACATAAAAGCTTTTTTTTAATATATAACTACTACATGCGTGCTCCATGTTAAGGCGATCATTATAGGTGTATAGGTCCTAGCTTTTGGCGCTTCGCGAACTGGTACGCTTCACTTGTTAAAAGTTTCATTGCTAAGCAAAGTCAAGCTTTCTTCGCTCGCTAAAAGTCACATTGTTACGCCGCTTCGCTCGCTAAAATGTTCATTGGCACATAAGCCATTATCACTTCACTTCGTTGAAAGGTTCATATATTGCTATGCAAGCACCAGAGGTGGCTATTGCACTACAGCCAGTGCAACCGGGCTACATCTAAATTTATTAGTTCAAAACTAAAATGCTATATTTTACAATTTTTCAAAATGAAAATCCAATTTCAAAGGTAAATGTAAAAGCATCCAATAAATAGCAAACTTCTTGTCTCAACAATCAATTGGGGGGGGGGGAAAAAGTTTCCAATCACGGTGATCTTCCACTGAATGGCCGCCATGTGTTCCGGAAACTAATTTAGGCTGCGACTTTGCCATGGTAACCAATGGAATCCAATAGAGCCTTCGCTCCACGTAATGTGCAGTGAGGCAGCCATCAGATCAGCGATTTTCCGATTCCGGCTGTCCTTGAGCGTTTCTGTTTTTCTAGATGGATTGTTGGAATGATAATGGTATCATCTGAAGGTTAGATAGTTATTTTATTAGTTTGATGCATACAATTTCGTTCTAAAAATAAATTTGAATATTTTAAACTCATTATTTATTTAAACTGTGCGATAACTGAAGTTTTGACATAATCTATTTGAAAAATGATTTGAGAATTTAAATTTGCACTAACTATTAAATGTTTTTAACCTCAGTCAAGTTGATTGGAAAAGAAAATAAATTTTGCTAGATTTACAACCCAGATAGCAAGCAAGCTTACGAAAACCTTGTCATATGCTTGTCATTAGACTTGCAGTTCCAAGCTTGCCGAGTAACCCTCTAATAAAAGGGTTTGAAAAGGGCAGCCGTGAAAAGCTTGGAAAGTAACACCTTTCGAAAAGGATATGTAAAGGGTCGAATTCAAGGGCATCATAACCCCCCCCCCCCTTTTCGAATGGGTAGGTAAAGGGTCGAATTCCAAAGGCTGCAGTCTTTCCCCTCCCCTTGCCGTAGATCAGATAAGATCTCCCCCGTAAAACGTGTGTGACTAGACGTATCTTGCAACCGGTTTTGAGTTTGGTATTCGAATGCTGGTTAAAGAGCTTGACCAAGAGCTTGACGGACACGGAAGATGAAATACTTTCATCTTTAATTCCCGCTGTAAAAACCGGTACGTACGTTGTTTTATAATTATAATTAATTTTTTATCAATCTGCAATAATATTATTAAAATGGAAGCGTTGGAACGTTTTATCAAATTCTTAAAGAAATAGGCTTAATTAGTTGTTGACGCATAGTAACGCAGCCTAGAAAGCATTAACAATTTTTTCATAGGCAAGTAACTTTTGTTTTTTCGAAAAGTTTTATGGGCCGAAAAAAAATCAGCTATTTTTGTGGCGAAAAGTTATTGAATTGCGTTGGGGTAGAATTTTTTAAATAGTACATGCTTTGTTATAAACAATAGCTTAATTCCATAATTCACTCTGAGCGTAATTTTTACCTCGTAACACGTTTTAATGATACTACAATTTATAAATCTGTACTTAAGATAAACTACCAGGAGTGCAATGTTAACCAGTAAATTGCATTTATGGGATCCCGCATTTTATGATAGTTTACTTCTGAGGTACAGAAATGTTCCTTATGTGCTGTAAGTTTAACATAATGAAATGAAATTTAGCCGTGTTTCACCAACATTCCCTTAAATACAGATAGGGCAGCCGACTGGATTTTCGGCCCCTATGCAAATGTAACTCTCGGGCCCAATTACCCTCCCTCCCCCATATACACATATTAGCGTCGATACTAAAAAGATAATATCTCCACAGTTATTATAACCACATGCATTCAGGAGATTTAACCTAAGAATAAGATGAAGCAATAAATGATTATACATTTTTTCATTGTTTGGGTAAACAAATACTAAACTTGCTGCGTATTCTCAAACTGGTTTGAGTTTAGTATATAAAAATAGAGAAAACGAGAAAAAACAAAGATAAATTAGAGGAGTAAGATGAACTGATAACACTGTTCTCAAATACCAACTTAAAGTTAGCGTCCCCCTGGTACCTTCCCAGTCAAAATACAGAGCAATCAGAATGCGCTATATGAGTGCGCCCATGATGCGTCACAATTCCAATTGCATCGAGCTTTTGTTGACGTTCGTTGTTCTCTTGTCTCCGACTGAGGTAGACGGCAAATTTTGCTGTAAAATTTTACACATGCGCGTGTTGTTAAAACGACCTTTGCTTTTTATACACTTGATTGGAAAAACCTGAGTTCGATTTCATCCAAAACGAAGAAAAAAATTGATGTGAAAAATCAAGAATTTAAAAAAGAATGGACTAAATCGTATGCGTTAATTAACACCAAATTTAGACAGCTGACTTGTTTCATTCAGGCCCGTAGCCAGCCAAAGTTTGTATAACGGGCAAAAATTTTCCCAGGAGGGGCAGAAATATAAATTATTTAATTGGTTTTCAATTAATTTTTACAATTGAAATTTTTACAATTTATATCAATTATTACAAATTTATACAATTTTTACAATTCGTAAAAGAGTATTTATCAGAGCACTTTGTGAAGTACATATACAAAAATATATTTAAAAAAAGAAACATTGTTAACGTATTTTTGATGTAATTTTATTTTTATTAATTCTTTTAAAGATTCTACACCAGAAATTTTTTTGATAAAAACAAAACTTTCAATTAAAAATTTTTTAAAGTATATTTAATACAATTCTATTCCTTTAAAATATTCTATGCTTGTCCATGCCTTAATTTTTCACACATTTCAACTTAAGAATATCTACTTTAAAAATAATTACAAATATAAAAATTAGTACAAGTTACTTTTACATAAAAAGTTTTTTTAACATAAAAAGTTTTTTTAACATAAAAAGTTTTTTTAACATAAAAAGTTTTTTTTAACATAAAAAGTTTTTTTAACATGAAAAGTTTTTTTAACATAAAAAGTTTTTTTAACATAAAAAGTTTTTCGAAGTTCTGTTCTTACATTTCTATTTAAAAATATATATTGTTAAACAAATTACATTTTTCTATCATTGGTCTTGTGGAACAGCTACATAACTCTTTAACAAACTTGTCATTTAAGAAATTCTTTCAGCAATAAAAAGTTATTTACATTTTTATATAAAAACTATATATATATATATATATATATATATATATATATATATATATTGTTGCACAAATTGTCTGTATATATTGTAAATAGTGACGTATTATTTCAAAATTCTATTGTAATTTATTTTTATCCAATTTTATTTAGTAATTAATAGCGATTATACAAGTTAGAAAAAGGTGGCAACACCTGAAGTAATCGAGACGTTTCGAGAAATTTCTTTCCGATGAATTGGCTGGAAATTTCGAGAATGTCTCACGCGCTTGCTTATAAAAAGACTGGAGAACGGGAAAGTTTTCAGATTGACTTTGGATTTCGATGAAAGCTTATCGCTTTGTTTACCTATTGGAGTGAGCTTGAATAATCGCTGAATTCGAAGTTGTTTTTGTTGAAGCTTGTGTTGAAGCTCGAGAGTAATTAAACTGTTGCCTGTGGATGAATTTTGTGAGTTTTCTGAAGAGAGAATAAATATTTTTAAACCGTGAAAACTGTGCCATCATTGCCTCAGTGGAAAAATTCATAACAGTGGTGTCAGAAGTGGGGTCAAGTCATCTTGAATGCCGACTACTAGAGGAATGATGGAAGACCAAATGAAGCAGTTGATGGAAATGCTTGCTGGAATGAAAGCCTGCCAAGAAACCGCCTCAGCCGAAATAAAAGAAATGAAGGCCCAACAGGAAACCACCGCCGCCGAAATAAAAGCTGGACAAGAATCAACCTCTGCTGAAATAAAAGCCGAACTCGCCGCTACAATCGCCGCTGGTCAAGACCGTCAAGAAACGACAAATGCCGAACTCGCCGCTACAATCGCCGCTGGTCAAGCCCGTCAGGAAACGACAAATGCCGAACTCGCCGCTGCAATCGCCACCTGCCGAGAATCCACATCAGCAGCTATAATTGGGATTAAAGAAGAGATGAAAACCGAGCTAGCCTCAATGGTAGAATCTACAATTATGGAGACAACATCATCGGCCCTGCATTCCGTGAAAGAAGACGTTCTCATTGCTGTAAGGGATGAAATGGAAGAAAAAGTATCTACCATAGAAAGAGAAATCACGACTGCTAGAAATGAAATGAAAGAAGAAGTTTCCACCCTGAAAAAAGAGCAGGGAAGGTTTATTGACGCTATGGAAGAGAAACTTCGAAAACTGGAAATTCGCGGTACTGTGGCAGCTGCATCACCGAACTGGGAGGAGGTTTCCACTGCAGTTTTAGCACCACGTTCCAACATCAAAGTGGCCACTTTTGATGGAAAGTCTTCCTGGCGAGTTTATCAAACGCAGTTTGAAATTATTGCTTCTGCGAATGGTTGGGACGATACTTCGAAGGCATTCCATCTCGCAGCATCTCTTCGAGGTGAAGCTGCTGACATTTTACAGACACTACCTGAAGAGAAGCGGGGAGAATTCGTGGCGCTGGCAAGTGTGTTGGAATTAAGGTTTGGGGAGCAGCATCTAAAGGATTACAACAGACTGCAATTGAAAGTGAGACAGCAGAAGGCCAATGAAACTCTTCAAGAATTGGCATCGGATATAGAAAGACTGTCGCTCCTCGCTTTCCCTGACTGTCCCCCGGATGTACGAGACGATCTTTCTCTGCAGTATTTCATCGACGCTATTCAAGATCCCGATGTGCAGCAGGCGGTAAGGTTATCCCAAAATAAAAACCTGAAGTCGGCCCTCGTGTACGCCATGAGAGTGGAAGCCGCGCAGCTAGCTTCTGGAAAGGACCGACGATATGTGCGTGGTGCATTAGCCGAGGATTCGTCTGACTTTGTCACCAGTAAGCTTCGAGAACTGGAAAGCAAAATTGATAGAATGATGAGAAGCTATCCCGGAGCCAGGGATCGAAGGACCAGAGTCGTTTGCTGGCACTCCAAACGGGAAGGGCATCTACGACGAAACTGCCTTGATTTGAAAAAGAGAAGGGATAACACTACCACGGATTCTCCACAACTGAATCTAAGAAGATGTCATCTCGCAGGGCAGAAGCTGCAATGTAGAACAGGTGAAGCCCCGACCAGTCGTTTCCACGTTTCATCCCGACAAGGAGGAAACCAGGGTTTATTCGTGAAGGGGGAGATCAACGGAACTCCATGTCGTCTAATCGTCGATTCGAGAGCGAACGTAACGATCGTAAGGACGGACGTGGCTCGTCGCCTGAACAGCCGACTCCTCTACACAGCGCCCTCTGTTTCTCTACAAACTGTGTCTGGTGGTAATATCTCTGTTCATGGGAAATTGCAAGTGGACATTGCCCTTGGATTTAACACCTACAAGCACACCGTTTATGTTGCCGAAATTGTAGATCCGTGCATTCTCGGACTAGAAGAAAAATGGAATTACGCTGAATTTTGAGAAAAGCCAGCTGCAAACATGGAGAGGCGAAGTTCCTTTGCACGATCTAGACATGAAAGAGCTGTGCGTATATCGGATTGTAGCTCATGAAGACAATGTCATAGAGAATGCTGAAGAGTCCTTATCTATGGAAAGTACCTCTCCAGCCTCGGAGAGAGAACCGAAGAAAGCGACGTTGATGAAACCCTCCCAGGAAGTGGTTCATGTGGAAATGGACAAAGTTAGTGACGAGGGAATCGACATCCGTACTCCTGTTACAAGCATCGAACGGAGGTCCCGGGATCTATCAGCTGCACCCGCGGATGATTGGGACGCAATCTCAAAATCATATACCCAGCAAGATGGGGATCAGAAACTTTCACCGCTTCTGTTGGCATACGGGAGTGCAACTCACGAGACCACCGGATTTTCTCCATCTCTAACGATGTGTGGAAGAGACCTTAGGCTCCCCAGCAACCTCCTCTTTGGACGACCACCGGACACCCCTTCCTCGCCTGTCCAGTATCTAGATGATCTCCAGGCACGTTTGGAAGCCGTACATCGGTTCGCCAGAGAAAGAATCAACATCATGACAGAGCGCATGAAGGTCCGCTACGATGCCAAGGCCACGGAACGTTCATTCCAGGAAGGTGACAAGGTGTGGTTATGGAATCCTAAACGTCGGAAAGGACTCTCCCCTAAGCTCCAGACGAACTGGGAAGGGCCGTATGTGCTCCTTAAGAAGATCAACGACGTCGTGGTAAGGATTCAACTGACACCCTCCTGTAAACCTAGAGTTGTACATAACAATAGACTAGCCCCATATTATAGTAGAAGTGATTGAATTGCCTTTCCTCTTAAGGACTTCACTGCCCGGGACGTGCAGTCTTTAAGAAGAGGGAAATGTTGCACAAATTGTCTGTATATATTGTAAATAGTGACGTATTATTTCAAAATTCTATTGTAATTTATTTTTATCCAATTTTATTTAGTAATTAATAGCGATTATACAAGTTAGAAAAAGGTGGCAACACCTGAAGTAATCGAGACGTTTCGAGAAATTTCTTTCCGATGAATTGGCTGGAAATTTCGAGAATGTCTCACGCGCTTGCTTATAAAAAGACTGGAGAACGGGAAAGTTTTCAGATTGACTTTGGATTTCGATGAAAGCTTATCGCTTTGTTTACCTATTGGAGTGAGCTTGAATAATCGCTGAATTCGAAGTTGTTTTTGTTGAAGCTTGTGTTGAAGCTCGAGAGTAATTAAACTGTTGCCTGTGGATGAATTTTGTGAGTTTTCTGAAGAGAGAATAAATATTTTTAAACCGTGAAAACTGTGCCATCATTGCCTCAGTGGAAAAATTCATAACAATATATATATATATATATATATATATATATATATATATATATATATATATATATACATTACTAATAGAATTGCATTTTCCTTTATTTTCTCCTATCATTTTCAATACTCTGAAAAATTTATCAGATACTATTATAATATAAAAACCCTTTTTCTATTTATTTGCATATTTTATTAATTATAATATAAAATAATAGAAATTCATTTTTCTATTCTTGGTCTTATATTAAACATTTTGAAACTTTTTAAAATACATAGCGTAAAAAAAAAATCTAAAATAAAATGATAAATGTTAGTATAATTGCAATTTCCTATCTTTACACCATATTAAACAATTTCAAAACTCTTATCTTTACTTCAAATGCCCAAAACACTAGATTTGCCATCCTTTCGTGGCCCATTGACATTCTTTAGGGACAATTTATGGCCGTCAAAGTGGAAAAGGTAGATTCGCAAGTTGCTGTGCTACAACCGAAGGTATCAACAGCAGCAAAATGTTCGTTTCTATTCAATCATAGATATAAAGGTTTACAAATGATTGGGATAAAATTTTCCAGGACAGGCGAAGATTTTTCCAGGTCTCTCCCCCCTCTGGCTACAGGCCTGGTCTCATCTGCCATGATTTTTATACTATAAAAATGTTCGTTGTTAAAAACTCGTATTTCCGCTCTTTAAATGTACTGCGATTCTGATGATTATTGAATGTTTGGCTCTTTGCAAAGAAACGTCTGCCGAACCCTGGTAAATGTAAAAAAGGTTTTGGTAATAGAAATAGTACACCAGCGTTAATTGGGTGCTCTCATGATATGTTTTGACTTTATAAAATACTGTAATACAGCCTCTAAAAAAAATTATCTCAATAATGTTCATTTCTAAACATTAAAATACAAGAATTAAAATAAATTATCGTTTTAATTTTTTCGTTTCAATAAAAGTTAAAATGTCCTTATGTGTACTGATTTTTAAGAAAATAGTTTGTTAAAACATCTTGTGAAATGCATATCGGCTTCCATTTATTTATTCCTAGTAAGAGGTTACATTTTTCGAAAGCTATTTTATTGGCTTATTTAGGTAGAAAAATGAAGAGGCAAACTCCCATACGCTAGAAAATATTTCCAACTGGTAGTTTTTGTAAGAAAGAAAAGCAACGAACAGACATTTTGGAAACTTTCGAAAACAGCATTTTAGATTATGTGACCTTTATTTAAACAGTTTAAGGTCTCAATTAAATTCATTTCATGGTATTCGAGGTTATTGCATATTCAACATAATAGGCCAAGAAATACATATAAACTTATAAATCAGCATACTAAAATATCGTATTTTCTAGACAAACTAGAAAGGATAGGACAAAAACAATATAAAGATTTTTTTTTTTTAAGTTTTAAATTTTAAAATAAAATTTCAATTATAAAAGTTTGCTGTCGATTAATCGAGTACTACAATTTTACAGAATTTTCTGATATTTTAGAAAAACTTATTAAATAACTAATGATTATTAGATAATTTTTATCTCAAGGCAAAATTTTCAAACAAATCAATGTATTGGATTTCAAAACAATTACGTATTTACCATTTTAACAATTTTACCGACATTTTTAAAAAAAGCAGTATAAAAAAAAAGCTTTTTTTCCCCCCCAATAGTATTACTTAAGGGTAAAATAATCAAAAGGGTAAAATAATATCATAACGGCCTAACATTTTACAAAACGTTGCCTGCAAATTGAACCAGGTAGTTCTCAAATATTAAAAAATTTCTACATAAATTACAAACACAATGAATTAATAATCATTTTAGATATGCATTAATTTCTAGTGATACGTTCTTACATAAGTAATGAATTTATCATTTCCTTATTGCTTGGTTGTTTTCAGATTATCTGGCGCCTTCAGCAACACGAGGGCTATAATGCACCGAAACATTCGTCATTAGACAAGCCAACATACATTTACCAACACCCATGCCTAACACGGGACTCAAACACGCAGCCTCGCGGTCTATAAGCTTTCACGCTAAACACTATACCGTTTGGTCGGCCATTTCCTTTTTAAATCAATGAATAATATAAATACCATTTACCCAAATAACAAATGTTTTTGAGAATGTAAACTTGGTATTTTGAAAAATAATTATTTAAACTTTAAATAAATAAATCTTTAAACAAATTACTTTTATTGGTATCGATAGCTAGCTTTTGAAATTAGTTTTAAAAAAATTCAATTTTAAATGTATAAATTCTAAATTTTGACACACATACTAAAATTAAATGTTACTCCGAACTCATACATTCTTATCAATCGTATATTGCAAGCCCACTTTAAGGACACTCCGGTGCATCCCAAAGGCATGCCTGGTCTTTTGTCAAAGAGCAGACATGCAGCATGTGTGGCCAATTAACCAATTTTCCAACGCTGTTGTATGGTATTGACAGATACACCGAACCCAACTGCTTCTTGGTTTGCGGGGAGGGGGTTAGAAATAGAGGAGGTGCTTTTCTCCATCTGAAGTTAAAAAATTCGGCACCTTTTGTCTTTTTGTTTTGTTGTATGGATCCAATAAATTTTAAAATTTTTTAGTAAAACAAGATATCGCGGGTTCTTCTTGACAAGCCCTTCTTTGTTTTTATTTAAATTTTATTTTAGTTACTGTGTTTTTAATTTTGGCGAATTTTCTAATCGACAAAAGTCTTATGCTACATCTGTTCCAATGTTCCTTTCAAACTCTGTTTAATATACATTTTCCAATATTTCTCAGAAAATCATGCGTTCCACAACTCAAAAGATATGACTGCTAGATGCTGAAACACAACTCAGAGCTATCTTCTGAAGTTTGAGGTAAGCTATTTTTTTTTTTTACTTTTGTAATTTTTAATCAAATCTGCATAGTGTTAAAAACAATGAATTCTTTTGCTAGTTGTTTTTCTGGTAACCTTACTGACAAGCTCTTCAAGAACTACTTTATTGTTTTTTCTTGTTTATTGTATCTCTTTTTCATGTTTTTTTAGTATTATCATGTGAAGTTATTATTTTTCTAACGTTTATTTTTGATTTAATCACCATTTTTTTCAATGTTTATTCACTATTTTCTTGTAGAGCACTAATTGGAAGATCAGTACTACACTTTTTTTAAAAGCATTAGTTATTCACAATTTAGATTTTTTTTTTTTTTCCTGAAGGAAAAAAGACTTTTGTTTACACTTGCCATATTCATGTACCGCCTTAAAAAACTGAACATTTGATCATAACAAGGAAAGAGGGTTGAGCAGCTAATATTAAAGAGTAATAAAACTAGTTATAAATTAAAAGTACCCACTTTTTAACAATAGAATGAAATTTAACAATGCTGTATTTCACCAGTGTAAGGTATAGAAAAACAAATAATTTTACGATTCCACATCATAACGAATAGCACATTGAATAAACATTAGTGCCTTTTCTAAATCACAGCGTAAGCCTGTGTTAATAAAAAATAAGCATGAGTGTTATAAAATCAATGTAAATACATAATACAAACAATGCAAGAAGTAACATGTTAAAAAATCAACGCTAATTTATACAATGAAATTTACTAAGTGTTAATTACTGTTATGATATAATGTAAACAACTCTGTTTGTTGGTAAATTCTAAATCCCTCCAAAAAAGCAATTTCATTGGCTCCCAAAACAATATTTTTATGTTGCTGTGAATGGACAAAAAGTGAAAGTCTGTTCAATCTTGTTTAGCTCATAGAATTTCTTAATATGTTATGTTAATGATCACAAAGTTAAAAAACCCAGAAGTTGCAATTGAAACTGGTAGACTACAATTTTTTTTTAATAAGTGACGTATATTCGAAATATGTCTACAGAAAGCATCAATGGTATTAGAAAGAATTTCTACAGAATTACTACAAAAGAATCATTCATTTTCAAAACTGGATTTATTCAAAAGTATTATACTTTTGAATAAAGCAGGTAAACTTGAGTACCACCTGGAGCATAAAACTTGAATATTTTGTGGTTATTTCCATTTATCAATCATATTTGTAAGTATAATACTTTTGAATAAATCGGGTTTTGAAAATGAATGATTCTTTTGCAGTAACCCTGTATTTTGTTTTCCATATTTCCCATTCTGCTTCGATGATGTTTTGAAAACCAGCAAAATCTCTTTCCTAAAATTTTACAGATTTTCTATGGCAGAAACTTCTGCATTATTATTTGTATCAGGAGGGAGAAATCTTGTGTCTATGCATGCTCCTTCAGTAAACCAGTAGGTTTTCTCTGCTCTGACCATCTGAAGGACGCCATGACCCCAGCATATAGAAATGAGAAAGAAATGTAAAATTGCTAGAGTTTGAAATGAAATAGATGTGCTTTTGTATTTTAGTGTTCATTTCTCGTTGGTATAATTATTTTGAAAAATTACTGACTCGAAAAGTTTGTTAAATGAGGATACCACATATTAACTATTTACAAAAATTATGTTACATTATACTTGGAAATATAATTTTTTCCCAATTTTCAGGGAGCTGTAGCCCTATCAGCGTCCTCCCTGTCTACGCCACTGACGTCATATGGCTAAGCAATCCTACGTAAGTAGAATCCTTTGTTTATTCTGATCTTCAATACTAAATTATTAATCGTGTTAAAACAGGGAGTTTTTAATTTTGCTAGAGCGAGGGGATTGCTTTGCTTTTTATAACTGACACTTTTTTTTAACACTTTTTGAAGACAGCCTTTAGACTTTTTGGATACATACCACATACCAGTTTTCATTATCTAGGTGCAAAGGTAGTGCACCTGCCAAGTTTACTGGAAGCAACTTGGCAGCATTTTGATCCCCTCATATGTGTACATTACAGTATACCTGAAAGCTTAAATTTTGTTATGGATAGCTAGTTGTTAGTTATTTTAATAAAACCTCAAAGTTTCAAGTCTCCAATTGTAATGGTTGTTGAGATAATCAAATTCGAAAACGGCAGGAAACAACACTTTGTGAGACTAGCTGATTATCAATATTCTAAGGTACTTCTAGTTATGCTAAAACTATGAAATTTGGTAGGCTTGTAAGTTTTAATATGTATAAAAAAAATAATCTCAAAACCAAGTCACCCTCCCCCTCGAATCCCTTGGGGGAGGGGGAGGCAATGACAAAAACTATAAAACTTGGAATACTATTGGCATATATATACAGAGTAGAAGCTCACCATACATGTCCTTAAAATCAAGAAATTATTTTTTAAAAAAGGGTACTTATATAATTGACCATTGGCAACCTTTAATCGGCCATAAAATGATTGCAAATTGTTGTTTTTTGGTTTTTTTCCCTTTTGCCAGCATTATTTGCAAATCTGAATAAACTATTTAAAATAATTTTATCATTTACTTTGAATGCCTAAATACTTCTTGGTCTGTGATCTGGCTTCTTAAAACAAAATAATATAAATTATAAGAATAAAGATGTCGGCTAATCCTGTTTTTTTTTTTGTAGCTGACCACCAACCAAAAGTCTGTTTTATAATTACCCCAAACAAAAAGATGTATGCTTAACCCTTTGAACCGCAGGAAGTTTTTTTGCAAGTTTTAAAATTATGAACACTAAAAATTTTTAAACCAGCTATCAGTGTTTAAATAAATAATAAATTTGAAATTGGTACTGTATTAAAGGAAGTGAAATCCTTACAATAGCATCCCTGTAAATTGGTGTTTAACGTTGTTGTTAAATACTGACAAGGAAAATTAGTAAAGTTTTCTTTTCAAAGTCAAAATTTTCCTTCACAGACCTCCAGCTACAAAAAATGCTTGTACGACTAGCCATTACACTTTACAGCAGCATTACAACAAACAAGTGATCCAAAATATGTAATGGCCAAGTGTTGCAAACATTTTGATTTTTAAAAAATATTAATGAAAAAAATAATCAAAAATCAAATTAGTAGAATTTTAACATTCTTTTTGTCATTAGACCAATTAGAATGGCAAAACTACTTGTGTTGAAAATTTCAGAACTGTAGTCCAAGTAGAAATCGTTTTGTAAAATATTTGTTAATTAATTAAAAAAAATAACTAAAAAAGAACTAAATAAAAATTTAAAATTCTGTTTTTCAAAAGTCCAATCAGAAGGCCAAAACTACTTATGTTGAAAATTTCAGAGTTGTAGCCCTATTAGAAATC
Organism: Linyphia triangularis; assembly: GCA_963978545.1. Taxonomy (NCBI): domain Eukaryota; kingdom Metazoa; phylum Arthropoda; class Arachnida; order Araneae; family Linyphiidae; genus Linyphia; species Linyphia triangularis. The sequence goes on from OZ021722.1 coordinate 32,444,436, forward strand.
GTTCTGTCAAATATTTATTAATTTAAAAAAGAACTAAATAAAAATTTTAAATTCTGTTTTTCAAAACTCTAATTAGGAGGCCATAAATACTTCTGTTGAAAATTTCAGAGCTGTAGCCCTATTAGATATCGTTTTGTTAAATATTAATAAATCAAAAAATTAACTAAATAAAAATTTTAAATTGTTTTTAAAAGTCCAATTAGAAGGCTAAAACTACTTTTGTTGAAAATTTCAGAGCTGTAGCCTTATTAGAAACCGTTTTGTAAAATATTTAATAAGTAATTAAAGAAAAAACTAACAACAAATTTAAAATTCTGTTTTTCAATAGTTCAATAAGGCCAAAATTACTTATTTTGAAAATTTTAGAGCTGTAGCACAATTAGAAGTCGTTTTGTAAATTTTTTTTGATTAATTAAGACAATTAAAAAATAACTAATTAAAATTTTAACATTTTCTTTTTCAAAAGTCCAATTAGAAGGCTAAAACTAATTATGTTGAAAATTTCGGAGCTGTATCTCTATTTGAAGTCACTTTGTTAAAAAAGAAGTTAATTAAAATATTAATTAAAAAAGAACTAATTAAAATTTTAACATTATGTTTGACATACATAAAATTAGAAGGCCAAAACTTCTTGTGTTGAAATTTTCAGAGATCTACTCCACTTTTAAGATCTTCTATAGATCCACATAGTCACAGATAGAAAGACACACACACAGCTTAATTGTTTTATTACTATAGATTTTAAATTTGTTTATTTTTTTCAGAGAGAAATGAATGGGATTCCCTTTAGTTTTCCTCAAGAATCCTCCAGAAACTTCTTGTCAGATGCAGCAAATAAATGAAGAAATATTTGTAGTATATATTTAAAATCATGTTTAAATTATGTTCTTTCCCTAGTAGCAATTTTACCTCGGGCGATGATCGGAATTCCATCCCCAGGTGAATCGCCGATGATTGGCGATTCACAGGAAACTCACCCTAAACTTATCTTTCCCTTGGCAACTAATCCATTTTGTCCCCGTGGCCGGCCATTGGCCGATGTCCGGAAACTGATCGAATTCGAGGAGAAGCCGGCAAGAATTCGTTTGAAGGCCGAGGGAAATTTTGCTCTCAAGAAATATCGAAACGGTCGTTATTTTGTCGAAAATACCAATTAATAAACATTAAATAATTATAAAGATGTAAGTATCGAATATTAAAAACGACAAGTTAAAATAATGCAAAACTAAAATATTTTCCCAGAGCGCGTAATTCTTATATTGTAGTATTTCTAGTGACATATTAAGAGTTCAAATCGAAGATATAATACCATCAAATTACTCACGCCAGAATTGTCTAATTTACTTACCCTGGAATCGAACCATGGATGTTGGTCTCCGAAGCGCGGTAACTTGGCCACTGGACTGATATGGTACTAGCGATTCTTGGTATAGCAATTGTATTGTAGTACAAAACTCTACTATCATACAGACTTTGCAAGAAAATTGACCGACATTTTTTTTTATATATGGGGAATTTTTGGAAAATAGCAAATCCTCCGTAAATTTGGGAAAATAATATTAATTTATTTATTATAGCAAAAAAGTATATATATCCCATATGAAAACATATTTAGTTTTTGTATTCATAATAAATAGTGTCGCCATCTATTTTGGAAAATTTTAATTGACGTGTACATATTATGATATTTTTTTAAATGCAATTTAAGAGTTTACTTAATAGTTTTGACATTTAAAAAAATATATTTCATTTTTAATTTTTTTAAAAAACTATATTTAGTTTGATTAACTTTTTGAAACATATAAACATATTTTTATTTTACTTAAAAGATGTTTAAAAAACGGACCAAAATGAGTTCGGCAAATTATAATGAAAACTATTTAAAAACAAGGACTATATTTTTATTTTATATTGAAATTGAAATGGGAGAATTTATTTTTAATTTTAGAAAATTGTTCCTATATTTTTTTACACTATAAAAAAAATGTATTTATGGATTTTATTGACGTATTAGATAAGCAATATATAATTATGTGGTTTGCATTTTTTCAAAATATATTTTTACATTTAAAAATTTTCGTACACATATTTTTAAAATATTTTTCACTTATTGCCAAAGCGAAATGTTTAGCAAATTGTATACTTGATTTAAATTTGAAATACATTCAAGGATCGCCTCTAATTCAGTGGAATTGCAAGAAAAAGAAACATAAGTTTTTTATCGGCTGTCGATGTCGTTCCGATATCTTTCGCCGATCAAAAAACGATAATCCGAAATTTCACCGGCCACCGATGTTGGGAAGATATCTTTTCCCGATGAGTTTAGGGTCATCGGCAGACGAGGAAATACGGGTGTGTTTATAGATCAGTCTGGGGAATCGCCGATGACTTTGATGAACTCCGATCATTGGCCGACGAAACGCCATGCAGTGATTGCTACTAGGGTTGTATAAAACAAAAAAGCAACTCATTTGTGTTTGTTTACTTCAAAATAAAGTATTATCTAAAAAATGTTTACTAAAAATGTATTTTTAATCGTATATGTTTCTAAGTAATAAACTATAATTAGCTTGGATCAACCAATTAAAACAAATTTTAATGCAATTTAAATTGTCTAATGCAACCTATTAAGATCTCAATGCATTTTTTTAATAATATATACATTATTATTGTTGTTTCCTGAATTTGATTTGATTTGATTTAGTGGTGGTTTTGCTGGATTATGCTTCCCGGGAGAGGGAGCTTTTTCCAGACATTATCCAAGGAGAAGTGTGTACGAGGCTAGCGGCTTCTGCGAAGACAAGAACTTTACAGGACAACTAATCATTCAAAAGTTTGGCGTCTATATCATTCGGGACGTAGGTAATAAATAAAACAGTGAGCAAGGTTTAATCAAATCTTTTCGTGCACGAAATGAATTTGCACAAGGCTCTGATCTTTTCTTTGGATCGATGTGACCAGTCAAAAGCCACGGGAAGGACAGTGGAATGCAGCCGAGATCTTTGCGTAGGGAGTCACGTTGGATATCGAACGCAGGACATTCGAGAATGAAGTGTTCTGGAGTTTCAACTTCAGCACAGGAATTGCACTTGGGAGAGGGAATGATGTTGAACCGATGAAGGGTGGCATTAACGGTGGCCGTTTTAGTCTTCAGTCTGGTCAAGAGGATGTCCATTTGGCGGTTGGGCGAGAAGGACAAGCAGTTTTTCTGCAGTGGGTAGATCCATGGGTATCTGATAGAGTAAGGGGAGTGGTCCCAGTCGAGATATCACTCAGCAATGTGGTTACGCTTGATGATCTGGATGAGATCACCGGGAGAAATGAGGCGCGAAATCAGGGGTTTTGATAAAGCCTGTCGTGCAGCTGCATCAGCAAATTCATTTTCCTGGATGCCTACGTGACTCGGCACCCAGACCAGGGAGCACGAGACAATACTGGATGTCTCTCTGCGAATGGTGTTGGCCAAAAAACTTGTAATTCTGGGGGACTTGAAATTTAGATTTTGAAGGGCCAGGAGATTGGACTTGCTGTCAGTGAGGATGACAATGCGATTCGGTTTGTTCCGGAATCTGCTGAGGGCTAAGTCGATAGCTAGAGCTTCCCCTGTGAAGACAGAGTTGAGGTTCATAATGGATCCAGAAAGGGTCAAACCGCTGGAAGGAATTACGGCGGCGATACTTGTTGAAGAGTTGTTCTTAGATGCATCAGTTGCCAGGATGAGGTGATCTTTCCAGCAAGCAGATTTGTGGATTTCGAAAAGTTTGCGGATGGACTGAGGGGACAGGCCCGGCTGCTGGAAATCCAAGTCCTCTGTGTGAATTCGGACATGGGGAGGAAGAGCAGCGGGGAAGATCGATTTGATGATGTTTTCCTTGTCAATGCCAAAGCTGTGGAGGATGGTAAGGACTCTTGCAGGGAGTGGAGTGGGAGAGCGTAGATCAGAGAAAATGAGTTTGGTGGGAGAGAGATTGTCCAAGCTGAAGTTACGGATGCAAAAGAGGTCAGTCAGGAGGTTGTGTCGGGCGAAAAGGGATGACACTCCCGCTTCAAGTAAGAGGATGGGGATCGGAGTCCAACGAGGTAGACCAGTAGCCACTCTAAGAGCAGCGTGATATGCGCCCTCCAAAGATTTCCTATCCGTTTGCGAGGCCGAAATCCAAGATGGACAGCTGTAATCAAAGAGGCTGCGTATGGTGCTGTTAGCGATTTGGATTAGATGCCAGGGTCTAGCGCCCCAGCGATTTCCGGCAATGATTCTCAGCAGGTTTGTGCGCTGGAAAGCTTTTCTTTTGAGGTTTTGGAAGTGGGTCTTGAAAGAAAGGTTATTATGAAGGGAAATGCCAAGAAATTTAATACTGCTGCTCCAAGAGATAGTTGATCCGTTATAGTTGAGGGAAAAGCCTGGTGGGGTGGTTCTACGAGAGAAGTTTATGCACTCACACTTTTCCGGCGTGATAGACATTTTCCACCGCAGACACCAATCTTGCAGGCATACTAGGGCTCTACGAAGTTTCCGCTCAATGAGGTCCCATGAATTGTGTTGACAATAAATAAGGATGTCGTCCGCAAAGATGATGCACTTAACCCCATTAGGAAGAGAATCAAAGATATCGGATAGATAGATGAGAAAGAGTATAGGGGACAAGACGCTGCCTTGTGGGATGCCCCGAAGACAGGTAATCGGTGTTGAAAGTACTCTCCGCCATTTAACTTGGACCTTCCTTTCCATAAGGAAATTCTGAATCCATAGGGCAGGTCTTCCACTGATTCCTAATTGTGAGAGTTTGAGGAGCAGACCATCGATCCAGACGTGGTCATATGCACCTTTGATGTCCACGGACACAGCCGCCACGAAAAGTTTTTCCCTCCTTGCGATCTGAATGTCATTCAAGAGGATGGCGTGGTTGACCTCGCAGCCACGGTAAGGGAGGAAACCAGTTTGGCGAGGGTTGATTTGGGGCGATAGGAGAACGATGGGGAGGATACGTTTGAGGATCATTCTTTCCAGAATCTTCGATAGGACAGAAGTGAGCGCGATCGGTCTATAAGAGGCCGGTGAGGTTGGAGGTTTACCTTTCTTCAGAATCGGTATCACGGTAGTTTGCTTCCAGGATGTTGGAACACAGCCAGACGCCCAGCTGTTATTGAATATAGTCAGCAGGCTAAGGAGGAGATGGTCCGGGAGGCGTTTTATCAATTTAGCAGGGATAGAGTCGGGGCCAGGTGAGGAATTGCGCGTTTTCTTGATAGCGGATTTTAAGTCGCAAAGGGAGAAAGGCCTGTTGAGGGCATAGCCATCTTGCTCACAGAGATTAAGTGGGATACCTTCGGAGATGTTGGGTTTGATGAGTGAGATGGCGAGGCAGTTTGCCTGCGCAAGAGGTGAAGTGATGGCAATGCCGCCAATTTCCAATACATTGTGCGATTGGGGATTGGTTGTGGGGCGGTTAGTGATGCTCTTAAGGATTTGGTAGATTGATCCGGTCCTGGCGGCCTCCTGACAATTGCGATCCCAGTAATTTCGTTTGCGAGCCGCGATGAGTCTTCTTAGTTCAGCCCCGATCTCCTTGTAACGGATGAAATGATCTCTGGAAAGCTTGATGCGCGAGATTTTAAGGAATCGCTTTTTCTTTCTAAGGAGGTAAGAACATTTCTGGCACCACCACGGGTTAGTTCGAGGGGGAAGAGCTTTTTGTGCAACTGAGCAGGTGGTCATGGTAACTTTACAGAAGTCAACGAATTTATTAATAGAAGGTAGGGCCAAATCATGGTTGGTCCTCAGAGACGCGTCGACTTTGTCCCATCGGAGGGTCGATATTTTGTTAGGAACACTGGTGCGATGACTACTACCTAAGTCGATTGAGATGGGAAAGTGATCGCTGTCAAAAGTGTCTTGTAAGACAGTTAAAGTTGTCATCTGTGCCAGGTCCGGGGAAGCAATGGACAGATCGATCAGGGAAGTTTTCCCCCTAGGGGAGACGTGGGTTGGGTAGTGTGTATTAAGCAGGATAAGGTTGTTTTTCTCTATCCAGTCAATAATAATTCTCGCACCTTGCGAGTTGGATCCCGCTCCCCAAAAGGAGTGGCCCGCATTAAAGTCTCCGACGATTAGGAAAGGAGGGGAGATTTTACGAGAGATGCCCGATAACCATGCCTCCGTGAATTTCCCTCTGGGGGAGTAGATGTTTATGATGGTGATGGGCTTATTATGAACACTGATGCAGATACCCATGACTTCATTTTCCTGGGCAGGAAGGTCAGTAAAATTAATCGTGGTAACTTGCAACAAAGGGTTGACAGCGAAGGCAAGACCGCCACCAATGCTCGGACTTGGTCTATCCTGTCGAAAGATAATTTTCTGCGGTAGATGGAAGGGACAGTGTGGTTTAAGGAAAGTTTCTTGACACACGATAATGTCAAAAGCTGATAATGATGGGTGCAAAAGCCAGTGCTTCTTGTTGGCGATGCTACGGCAGTTCCATTGCAACACGCTTAAATGGAAGATGCTAAAAAGAAAAAGGGGGTCCTGGTGGGCCTTTGCACAAATGTGCGAGTAAAACTTTGACTTAAAGTTTTGGTCATGAAAAAGAAAAACGAAAAGAAAACCTGTCACTGCACAGGTCCACGAGTTAATGTGCGTCCCATGGGATTTCCGCAGAAAAAGCCACCTGGGCCGAGCTGGGAGTGGAGTCCATGCTAACGACCGCATCAAGGTTTTGACCCGCCAGCGCATCACGGGAGAGGGGGTTCGATACCTGAAGGGGGAGAGGGCTTGGCTTGGGGTTTTTGTTTGCGTGATGACCGTTGGTATTTTGTTTGGGTGCGCTACGCTTTGCGGAAGCGGGGGAAGCTGCTGGCACAGGCGGAATAGTTGTGAGCAAACTGTTGACTTGCGACCAGAGGGCGGTGATTGCATTTGTTGTTTGCTTGGCATGTTGCTCCAACAGGGAGGAAAAAACAGAAGAAAGCTCTTTGATAGAGGAGGTAACTTGGATTATTTTAGAGATGATAGGCACCAGGGAAGATGAGTTTTCGGACTTATTTATAACAGTGGAGTGGGCCACTTTGGGTTGATTGCTTCTGAATGATCTTCTTGCTTCCGAGTAGGAGAGGTGGTTCCTTTGTTTGAATTCAAGGAATTGTATCTCCTGACGTCGTGTATTACAGTTGAGGTCTGTTGCGATGTGGCACTCCTGACAGTTACAACACTTTGGGGGTTCGGTACAACTAAGGTGTTCTTCTTCAGCCCCACAGCGAACGCAGAAAATATTTCGTTTGCACGCTTTGGTGGCGTGATCGAATTTGTGGCACCGGCCACACTGGCGAGGTCTGTCGATAAAGGGCGAGATCCGGTGAGATGTGTACCAGGTCTTTATGTCTGGTGGAAGGTTGTTCCCAAGGATGGAGATGAGCACAGATTCTGTGGGGGTGATGATATCCCCTAACTTTTTGGTGAAACGACGGGCTTCTACAACAATCACTTTGTTAGAGGTTTCAATTTCTTCAGCAATTTCATTGACAGTAATATCCACTGGGAGGTCACGAAGTAAAAAACGGGATTGAATACCGTCCTTCTGGAGCACCGATATGATTGGAATGCCCAGAAGGGAGGTAAGCTTGCTCACTTGGAGGGCACAGTTAGCATTTGTCGTGGAAATAACAATTCTGTTGTCGCGGGTGAATTTGAGATCACCAATCAGCTTACTATCTGTAACCTTCTTCCCCAGTTCATCGCCTAGGATTTTTGGTTTATTTTTCGGGAGTCCGGTACCATTAGTACTTGATATGAATAATACAAACTTTTGACAGCCATTTGCCGCTGCAAAAGAAATAGTTTCCTCAGTAGATAGAACTCTAGTAAATACGTGTTCCATGTTGTTTAGTAATATTCCTTCATTGTTTAGAAGAAGTTTAGCGGGGCGCAGAATTTCTGAACCCAGGGTAGCGAGAAGAGAAAAAAAAACTCTTACAGAGAGAGGAAACTGATCAACACGGACAGGGTAGCAGACGCCCAAACTCGGGCGCGTTTAACTTGCCAAAAACTAACTAAGCAAAGCTTAACTAGAAATAAAAGTTCAAAAATAAATAAACCCAGACTTGGGAATGTATAAAGCGTAAGCTTAAGCAAAAAAAAAAAGAAAAGTGTAGGCACCAGCACAGCAGCCGACCAAAGGTTTAGCAGAATACTGCTAACCTGAAGCCACGTCACTTTCCTCGTTTATGTAGAAAATTCAGCCACATGTACAGTAACTACCAAACAATACCAAGGCAAGTTTAGCCGAGACCAAAATAAACTTAGTAATTCAAAAGCTCACTCAGAAAACCTTTTTGAAATATCCGAATTCACACAAGCACGTACGTGACCGTTTTTCCTACCGCCAAGCAAGTTATTTTCCTCCTGAATTTTAAATCTTTATTTTTTTTAAAATTCGCCACCAAAAAAAAAGTAAATTGTGTTTATAATTCTAGTAAGTTCTATCTAGCAAATTAAAATTTATCTATTAATTAGGTTATTAAAGGCAAATTGTAATTAAATTCCTATCGATTAAATATCAATTTATCATTAGCCACTAAATTTAAAGCATATTCCAGACAACATTGGAACTCTCCCAATAAAGTGTTTCTTTTTGAGCACAAAAGGTAAATGATACTTTATAAAGGAAAAGTTTTGTAATCTTTCATATATCTACGTGGAACCTTATAGTGAAAAGATTTACACATCATTTACTGCAAAAACCCTGTGGCAGGCTTATCGCGAAAAGGTTTACGGACCCTTGACGGCGAAAACCTTGTGGCAAGCCTATCGCAAAAAGATTTACACACCCTTTACGGCGAAAGCCTTGTGGCAAGCCTATCGCGAAAAGTTTTACCCACCCTTTACGGCGAATACCTTTTGGCAAGGGTGGTAGTGAAACGGTTACGTAAAGCTTGACGTAAAAGGAGACTAGGACCCGTTTTTCAAGGTTTTATGAAGGTTACATCCTTGTCATCTGAAGCTTGCTCCCTCTTCGTTCGAGGGGTTTACACAAGGGTTATAAAAGGATAAAATGCTATCTGGGAAATGCAAATTTTTAGAAAAATTGCGATTTTTTCTACTTTCACTAAAGTGTGGCAAAGTTGTAGAAAACAAAACAGGGCCGTAGCCAGGAGGGGGAGGGGACCGATGGGACACCCCCTCCCTCAAAATTGTGTGTAATCTTGTTTCACTACTGCCTCTTTTTTTTTGTGTAACTTGTTATAGGCATTTAATTAAATCTTCGACCATAACCCCCCTCCTCCCCCCCAAAAAAAATCCTGGCTACGGGCTTGAATAAAAAGTATTACTTAGTGGCAAAGTTATGTGAAAAAACAGTTCTCTTAACTAGGTAAAGATATATTAATATACCATTATTGCATATGGGACATGGTTAAGTTAACGGTAAAATGCTCAAAAGCAAATTTATGTTCATGATTTACATTACCTATTCACAATACAAGTTTTACTCTTTTTTGTGTTATAAAATTGACTGTGACGTCACCTTTTTCAATTCGTTATTCATTTTCTTCACAGTATTTGGCAATAATAAAAATGACAGTTTCCCTTTTCACAGAATAAAAGAAGAAAGTCCAAACTCCAAACCGGTCCAAACTAAGCTCATTTATCAACAAAATTCGAAAACGCTGCTTTACGTTTGTTTGACGTTTCTTATCTTATAGTCTCACAATTGCGGTACAATTGCTGCTGTGTTGTTTCATCCAACCTTAAATATCTTTCGTAAAACTGTGCTCTTCTTCTGATATTAAATAAGTTTAACTTTCTTTCCTCAAGATGCTTCGTTGCGTTCTAAGAAATACTTTTAAAACCTCCAATTTCCGAGTATCAAATTGTTGCTTTTCTACTCCTGCTTCAACTCCTATTACTGAGCCAGATATTCGATGCACAAAGGTAAACTACTGCAAAAGTATGCTTCTAATTTTTTCCTGTCACCATTATGGCAAAAAATATTCGTAAGATTTAAGAATACTGTATTCCGGCTTTTTACCATGTATATACAGACTAGAATAGTTTACGTTTACTCACATTTATTCTATTAAATATTTGATTGAAAGCAGCTTAAATGAATTAATACACAATTAAATTTTTCGGTTAGAATGCGTTATACGCCCCCTTGTTTTTTTGGGGGGGATTTTGTGCCAAGTTTTGGTAACCCGGCGTCTAAATGGTTCTACTTGGCTATGAAACAAACAATATAAAACCAATAAAATATTTACATGTTTGGGACAAAAATATTCATTTAATGTGTCGAAATTATGCTGATTCGTAATCATTTTCAATAAGTTTTCCATATGAATATTCAATACATAATCATTTATTCAATACATAATCATCTATTCAATACATCTTCATCATTTCAGCTTTTCATCAACAATGAGTGGCAAAAATCTGTCTCTGGAAAATCGTTTCCTACTGTGAATCCAGCTACTGGTGAAACTATCACACATGTACAAGAAGGAAGTGCAGTGAGTTTGTATTTATTTTTTAAATCGCATATTATAATTAAGTGGAAATGGAGATTTCAGCTGTTTTGACAAAATTTCAATACTTCGAATGTAGCTAACAAAAATTATAGAACTGCATTTAATTAAATTTGCCTGAGTTGACTAGGTACTCTTATATTAGATGGGTACCAGTTGGGGAAGTTGCCGCACACCCTAAATGTCCTACTTTTAAATGACATCCAAATGTTTATTGTTTGCTATGCAATTCTACAAGAGTTTGTTATAGGAATTACAAATGCTTCAAAGGTTATTTTGATGAGTTATTGTTGTAATTTGGCAATTTTTTATTTGGTACTCGTCTAACTGAAGAGTATTGTGGTTTAAAATCATTTGAAATTTAATTTTTTTTACTGATTATCGTCACTTTCTCAGACTATTTTAAGTTTTTATTGCTTGAGAGCTGTATTATGAAAAATCGGAAATTTGTGTTTATTACAAAAAGTATACTTATAAAAATACTTTTATAGGTATGACTTAGTATGACTGATATAAATAGTTGCAGTTTCAAATTGCAATAAAATATTTTAATTTTTACTCAGATTTTGCCTTAAAAAAGGGAAATGTCCTATCTGTAGAATGTCGCCATTTATTATTTTGACTTTTTCCATGGCAATAGTTTATAAATTAAACACACTTAAAATCCTTCAGACTGAATTTTTTTGTTAAAAAAAAGTTTTAAAAGGCATTTCTAATTTATGCATCAAGTCTAAAATTTTTATGTTAATTTTATTTCAAGTTTTATGTCTGTAACCAGAGTATTTGGTTACATCCATAGAAATCCAAAAAAAGTAATTAAATCCTTGCAGTTGGAAGTAATATTCTGTTTTGATAAAGAAATTGGAGGTTAGGCAAATGTTTTGTTCAGATACAAGGAAGCTACAGACTTAGTTATTTATGAATAACTTTATTAAGTTATTGGACTCGGCATAGAAAAGGTTAAGATAAGCATATGGGCCATTCTTCTGAAACGGGAAAAATGTCACAACATTATACCTCTTTAAAAACTTGTGAAAAAATAATTAATAGCCTTTTAGTAACTTTTCTCCGTTTCAAGCTATTCTTCAGATACATTCATTTTCTTTTTAAGTAAATGTATTTAAAAATATGTCAAACATCCTTATGTCACTAGAGCCATCTATGTTGTTATAAACGTTAAATAAATTAATAATAAAACTAATTTTTCCCTACCAATTAATTTAATGCATTTTTAATGAAGTGTTTGAAACAATAGAAAATAATTTAAGACAATTTCATTATTTTTTCATAATTAGAAAATTAAAAAATGTTTGTCACTGAAAAATGTATTGGCCTGGCAGATTGTATTACACTTAATATTTTAACTACAGACGGTAGCATCATTGTATTTTTTGGGCCTATGCAAAGTACTTTTATTTTTTTTATAAGCTGTAGGAATAATTCTCAATTGGCATAATTTTCTTCTTTGGCCATCAGAGTTGTGTTTAATTTGTTTCATTTCGTGACATCTACAGGAAAGGCCAGTAGAAAATTGTTTTTATTACAATATAGAATACACAATGGGACATAATAAACACATACTAAAGTTTACTTTTAGAAAGTATACACATTTACTTAAACTTTTTTTAAACATAATGTGCCAGCTTCTAATTATGGAAGTTTCATCATTTTCCAGGCAGATAAAGAACACAGTGACCAAACCAGGATAATGATACTTGTTATTTATTCAAAATATAAGGAAATCAGATATAAGTTTAATAGTACTATATTGTAATTAAATTTGAAATTTTTTTTAATTTTAATTATCTTTTTTTAAGTAATTGAATTTTGACATAAAACTTGCGCACTTTGGAAAATCGTATTTTATTTCCAATTCCATTTTCCAGCTTTATTTAATTATTTTTATTATTTAATTGTTTATGCAAATCAAGAATAAATATATACTCTACTAAATATATCTGAAATGCTTTTGCATGTTTTTCACCTCAATTTGTCATGTTATGGTCACCATTGTCTTGGCCAAAGGACTTTTTAAAAATATTTTTTCCTTCTCATAATGAACAGATTTTTGCACTGCTGGCATTTTTTTTTCTTGTTGTATGAAGCCTAAATAACAACAAAAATTGCATCTTTTTTAAAAAAATGTTTTAATATTGAAAAGTTGTATGTTTTGGAAGAATTGACTCATATCATATCCATGGACTCTAATAGAATTTAAATAAGCTATTAAATTTAAAAAATAATTATTGGAATCTTAATATGATAAAAAAAGCTTCAGTTTGCAAATATCATGAATTAAAATCTAAAGTAGTATTCTTCGCATGTCAAAATATATCTTTTTGCCACATCTGTAGAATAAATTGTTAATGTATATGACACGATGAAAGAAAATTATGTATAGTACTTTTGTTCATATGTATATTCCTAAATATATAAACACTCTAATATTTTGCAAAATTATCTTAAAACAATAAACAGCAAAACTTATAGGTACCTTTTGTTTGTGCTTTGTATATATTTGATTTAAAATGCTTTGAAGTTGAGATTAAGGAACTTTGAAGTTTTAAATAAATGATTCTATGTTAACTGGATTTTCTCCCCATTTTTTTGCTTCAGTTTTTGAAGTCTCTGGTGTTTAGCCAACTTTCTTGGTTATTACTAACTAGAAGTTGTAAGGCACTCATTGAAAAATGAATATATCAAACACTTTAATTTCATAAATATTTAAAAATTGTGTGAATTGATTTAATATACACCTTCATTTGACTTGTAACCTAAACTTGTAAAGAATCCTTCCAAACACAAACAACACTCCATCTTGAATATGAATCGTCTTATTCACTGCTTGCTGATCTCAATAAAAGGCTTGCACATCTTACAGCATTAGTAAATCAGTGAGTGAGTGAGTCTGTGATGAATGTAACTATTACAGTAATTTTTATGGAAATCAATTAAGAGGTGAAATAAAACGTCTTTCTCCTTCAAAATATTATTTTTGCATGTATCTTTTGAGGAGTTAAAACTTAAAATTAAGTATTTATTATAATAGAAGGCAAAAAACAAGACTTTGTTTTGAATGGGAGTGACACCCTATACTCTTGTATTCTTTTCTACTTGGGTTATTTTCAGAAATTAACTTGGTAAAAAAAAAAATTCTGAATAGCTTGCAAAAATCAAAAATATGATTTAAATTATTATGCTTTGTCACTTTTCAAGTTATATCTTATTTTATATAGAAAAGTGATGTTACTTATAATTTATAACTTTTTACTTCAATTTTAATTTCATGAACTAATTCTCTTCAGTCTTTTATACATCATGTTGCATCTGTGGGCATGACTTTTAATAATACTTATAAAAAATAAAATTTCATATTTTTTAACCACAACCACTATAATAGTGTTTCTCTTGATAGTCTCCCTTTATAGAAAAGTATACTTGTGTGTTTCAGTATCAAGATTTTTGGAGGATGTCTATAAAAATTGTGATAAAATTCCTGATTTTCCTTAGAATGACCCTAGCATGTCTGTTAAATGTGTTATTGTGTCTTTTTAGATCTAGAATTTTTTATTTAAACCAGAATTAAGAACCATAATTTAAGATCAATGATATTTTGAATTGGTATCTTGGCATAGCATTCTTGTCAAGTAAACAACATAAGCTTTCAATTGATTGTTATATTAGGTTGAAAATTCTCTAGAGCATAAAGGAAATATATTTAATGTACAGAGAAACACAAGAGTGTTCCCTAATGTTAAGGTCAAACTTCTGGCTCAGAGGCAGTTCAAGCTAAGCATACTAAGAAATTTCCAGATTTTCTCTGTCAGCATTTTGAAATGTTTGATTTTAAAAATGAATTGGCACAATTGTGATTGTCCCAAATAGTTCAATGTTAATTGTTTAGCAAATGTTTTTAGTTTCCTCGTTTCATTACTAGTGATTGACAGTTTCTCTTAAAACAACTTTTGGAAGGTATTTTCTTTTTAAAATTTGGCTTGTATTTCTGATGTTTTTGTACAATATTTCTCTCATTTAGCTCTAGAGCTATGACAAGTTCTATTACAACTATTAATGCATAAAATACTATTGGCATCCCAAGTCTTTCGATTAAAATCTTTTGACTTTTTACAACACTTATATTAATTTCTTTTAGCATCTTTGAAACTTGGTATCTGCAAACTAAAGCATAATCTTGAAGCTTCAATGTTTTTAACCTGGATTGTTTTTCTGTCTAGTTTTTCAAATTTGAAGAAATTTATTGTTTTTTTTTTTTAGGATAATGAACGAAGTTTTTTGGTGTGCATCTTTGTTACTGGATTTTTAAAATTAAAATTATAGGGTTCATGCATGCAGGAGGAAAAATCATTTGTTAAAATTAATTTCCAAGAGAACTTCAATTTAAGATTTAAGTTCTAGTGATCCTGTATTTATTCTGCATGCAGTGATAGTGTATTGATCTAGATTGATTATTCTTCTGTGGTTTTAATATTGCTATTTTATACAGTTAAAACATTGGACGCTGGTAGGAGGGTGTACATACACCTCCCCAACTTTTGATGATAATAGGTAGAATTCAAGGGAAAAAGCACATTTGTAGTTTTAAAACTTTTTCTGTGTAACAATTTGCATTTTTTCTTAAGTTTTTTGCGTAGTTATTTTATGTTTAAAGCTGACTCTTGCTCCTGCGTGGTGTCTATGACTGTTGAGATCTGGACAGAAGAAGAAATAATTATCCATTTTATTGGGCAATCATTTCCTGCGTTCTCTCAATTCCTGGAAAATGTTTGGCTTTTTAATTATTAGGCATCAGATATAAGAACTTAAAATCTGGTTTTAGGAATTGATTAAACATTTCTTGTACTGCCTTTGTGTTTCTTATATGAATATTTTTTATTATTTCTTGAACTTTAGAAATAAATTAAGTATTTGGTATTTTAGTATCTTTTGGTTCCTATGTTCCAAACAATATCTGTTGAATTTTGTGAGAACTAGTTGGATGATATAAAATATAGAAAAATTGTAAATATATATATATATATATAAATAATTTTTGTAACTTTTTTTTTTTCTCTTTCTTTTTAATATGGTTGCACTTGGTACGAAATAAAAGCAAATCTATCGAGAAAAAGATTTCAAAAATATATTCCTTGATTTTTAAAGTTATTCTCAAAGAAAATTAATGTATAATTATTAATTAATATTTCATTAGGAAATGCAATTAACATTTTTGAAAAATAATGATTTAAATAAAACCTAGTAGTCTTGCTCCCTCTTGCAAGCCTAAGTGTTAAAATAAATCATCAATAATTATAAATAACTTAAAATTAGATTCTTTTTGTGTGACCTGAATGATTTTTCTCCCTGAGTCTCTCAATTATTTTTATAGACTAAAAAACTGATCTAAAACTGTTTATTTTCTGCATATTTTATTTATGTGTTATTATTTTACACAATGTGGTTAACACTTTCTTGTGCAAAAGCTTTACTAAAACATCCTTTAGAAGAAATTAAAAAACTTTCAGTATAATTTTTTTATTTCTGCACTGTTTAATTTGCTCAAGTAATGACTTTTTCTCTTTTTAGGAAGATGTAGATAAAGCTGTAAAGGCAGCACAGCAGGCTTTCCAATTTGGTTCACCTTGGAGGAGGTTAGATTCCTCTGAAAGGGGAAGACTTTTGAATCGACTAGCTGATCTTATTGAAAAAGAAAGAAATTATCTGGCAGTATGTTCTAAGCATGAGTTATTTTCTTGTAATAAATACAAATAGTAGAAAAATCTTTGCCTATTAATTTAAAGTATTGATTTTGATAACGAAGACTGCAAAATAAATTCATTGTGGCTTTAATGTCCTCTTGATGTTTTGGAGTTGGTTAGTTTAGTTAAGCTAGCAAATAACTTTTAAATGCATCTTTATTTTTGTATCATAAGTCTTAACCAACATTTTACATCCTATACATTGTAATTGTATTCATATTTTATTTTAGAGTTTGGAAACATTGGATAATGGAAAAACGTATTCAGACTCGTTTCACATAGATCTTGATCTTGTAGTTAAAGTTTATAGGTAATTGATACTATGTTTCTTTAAGTTTTTTTTTGTTTTGTTTATTCAATCTAACATTTTATATTAATATCAAATTTACATAATTATTTTTATTATATCTTATTTTTTAATTCTTTTTCACATTTATTAAGTATTTACATACATGGTAATCCAAAAGAAACAAAACCTTTAAAAATTGACAATGTGTTGACAGTAGAATAAAGTAATTGATTTCACTGAAATATTTACAACAAAATTGTCCCCCCCCCCTCCCCGATTAAAACCAAAAATGTTTATTTTTCACTAGAAAATGCTCTTTAACAGCAAAACTTTAATGATTTGCAGCTTTAGCCAACTTAAATGACATTAGCCAGGTATTCAACTATTGCAACTATTCAACTACAGCAACTTTTGCTGATGAAAAAATCTAACAATCCTTTGCAGAGAAAAATTGGATGTTTTTCTCCTAAGTACTACAGTAAAAACCACATCCTACTCTCAATTATTCTCCTCTGTTATTGTTTTTTCAAGTGTTCTGTTATTCTTGTAATACCCTATATATCAGCCATTTTTCTGTTATGTACGTGCCATTAGAGAAAAATGAAGTTATTCTGTATGTTAATGTTCATTTATATTTTGAAAATTGCAGTAAAAATTAAAAATTTCTTGGCTCAAACTTTAATAATATTGCATCTAATAACATTGAAATGTGGTTTTGTATCTTACTATTTAAAACTAATTAAATTTCATCATAAAATCTTTCATCAAATATATCTAAACAAGTAATAAATGGAAGGTTTGTTATGTATAATAAAAACTGCACTTGTTCAAAATTTTCAAGAAGATAAAAAAACTTCCTGGAATTTATTGATGCTTTTCTCTATAATCCGAGAAGTGACTGCAAGTTTAAGTACTTCATCGAGCATCATTCTGAATTTCTTAAGATTCTAGAGAAAAGTTAGATCAGAGTGGCCACAGAACCGGGAAAACCTGGAAATCAAGGAAATGTCAGGGAGCTTTCTGATTCTGGAAAAAATCAGGGAACTTTTTAAAATTTCATGAAAATCAGGTAAACTTTGTAATGTTCAAGGCACGTTCATCCATATTTTGGCGCTTTTTACATGGAGATTTGTAGTGGTAAGCCATTAGAAGTTTAATGTTGCGGAATAATTTAAACTTTTCATTACCAGCAAAACTATTTTTTTAAAAATTGCATATTATCTTTCTAGAATACATGCTCTATTTGATAAAGGTGTCTAGACATCTTGAAAATCTAAGAAAATTGGGGAAATTTGAAAAAAAGTTTGTCCTAAAATCAGGGAATTTTTTAGAAATCTGTCGGGGAAATCAGGGAATTATCAGGAAACTTTTTTTCCTGAATTTTGTGGCCACCCTGTAGATCACAAATCCACTGCTCTGCCAGGGCAAAAATGTCTGAAATTATTCAAAAATTATACGAGTTGACCCAAATCCCATTTCCAAATATGTCATAACTTGCCAAATAATGAACATTCTTTTTTAAGTGGTAACTCACTGCTCTTTAATTTTTAATGAGGAAGAGTGCAGTCGATATTTATTCTCTGTTGAAAAATATTTCAATCTTTTAAAAGTGAGGTAAATTGCTGATAAATATTACATCACTACTTGTCTGACTTTTAAGATGAAAGATTTTAGCACCAAGAATGACAAATCGTCTGCAACCTTCTTAATTATAGAGTAATGGGTTTACCTGACAAAAAAGGATGCTCATTGTTTGGAAAGTTGACATGTTTTGTAATCGGTTTAGTTCAACTTATTCATAGTCGATTTTTGAATAGTTTCGGCTATTTGTGCTCCGACAGACCAGTGGCTAACAATTCTCTACAGTCTTAAAAATAATAATAATAATTCCGAATGATGTTCGATGAGGTACCTAAACTTGCAACTTCCTCTCCAGTTTATTACAAAAGCTTATGGTTAAGAAGGATCCTGCTCCTGGCCACAATATCTTTTAGAATATTGTTTCAAAACACATGAATCTAGGTATAACAGCAGTGATCTTTAACAAAATTTGGAAAAAAAAAAAAAAAAATAACTAGTGGTTTTTGTATAATAATTTTTTAAATTTCTTTTGAGCTAGCTTATAAAAACTTTTTAGAGTAATAAAAAAACCACCCGTTTATTTTCCCAATGTTTGTTAATGATTATTGTTTACTGTTATGAGAAAGGCTGACGATTCCTTTTGAATTTAATCCATAATCCAAAAACAAAAGCTCTCTTTGGAAAAAACATATATGTTGTTATATACTTTGCTAAACAGCAGATTTGGTATGAACTGGTATTTTTGGATGGAAACTGAATGGGTCATGTTTGGATTTTACTTTAAAAATTTAACAAAAATACTGAAAAAAAGTTTTATTTCCGAAAAAGGTTCTTGACAATAATATTTGTAATTACCCTTCTCTCCATTGCATTTTCTGACTATCATTACTACATCTAGACAATGCTTGCTTGGACCAGCTTTTGGCTCCATAACTTCTAATGATGACAAATTTGTATAGTATTCCTTTGCTCTAACTGAGAGGTATAGAAAGAGAACCTTTATACCTATGATTTTAAACTCGTTGATGGTCACGTTGATAGTTATGCAGCTCCTTCAGTTCATCACAAGGCTCGTTTTGTTTCAGAGGTGCAGCCATTATAAGCATCTCAAGTTTGTATTTGATTTGGTTTGGATTTAATCGGTTATTTTAATTGAATTTTTTTCCTTTCTCCTTTTTTGAAGTAGGGTTCCAGAAGTATTGAACTATGAACTGCTTTAAATGCCCTATTTTATAAGTGTGTTTCTGTTTAACGTATAGTTGAAAAAAGTGCTGTTTTTTTTAAAACCAGCAAAACTTTCTCCTCTAATAGCAACAAAAGTAATGTTTTTTTTTTCAGAGGAATGGTTTCAAAATTTTAGAGTATTTTTGACATCTACCATATTACACTGTTAATTGATTTTCATGCTTAACACATTGAGTGCCTCATCAGCTATCGGTGACTGACACTGAATTTTCCATTTCAGCAGCGTCAACCATTAGTGGCTGACAGTGTAAAATATGATATAAAACTAATAAATTTACGTTGCTTTAAGTAATTACTGAACATTTATTTAAAATTTACTTTATTTTTATTTATTACAGGATTATATCATTAAGGCATTTTAATGGATTTTATTGAAACATGGCAAACATAAAAACGGTTGTCCTTTGCAGGTATCACAAAATGTAACAGCTCATTTAGTCATTTTTCTGGCCATTGTTCTACCATATTGCGTCGAATTTTTTCATAACATATTGCTTTGTCGTTTAAAGGAACCCTGGCTGCTTGAGGAACAATAAACAAGACGAAGCAGACTTGGCCCATAACGTGTTGAAAGAATGTCTTTTAGCATTTCATTCTAAATGGAAATATCTTCTACTGCGATAAGAAATAGTAGCCCTATTATATTTACCCAGCTGTATTGAGTAAACTTCAATCTGTTTTTAGTGTGCTACACGTTGCTATTCCGCAATACCATTGCTTCTAATCAGCGCGTTTGGCCTGATGGAAATTTCCATAAGAATTCGCGTGGCGCTCAACGTGTTAATGAACTAGTGCTTTTTTTTTTTATTAAAAACCCTAAATGTTTAATTTGGAAAAATAAACTTTTTTTTTATTTTATTAAATGCATGAAGTTTTCTTTATTAAGTTCTAGTAATTTTACCTCTTTTTTTTAGGTATTATGCTGGTTTTGCTGATAAGATTTATGGTAAAACTTTAACTGTTGATGGAAATTATTTTTCCTACACCAGACATGAGCCTGTTGGCATTTGTGGTCAGGTTATTCCAGTATGTATGAACATATTTTCAAAATATTTATTGTCTATCAAAATATCTTATTGTCTAGTTCGACATAAATTTGGATGCATACAACTACATGCTTTTTCTCTACAAGTTTTTTTAAAGCTTTTTTTTTATTTAAAATTTGTTTAGTTATAAATGTGGTGAGGCAAACTATTTTGTTTTGTTTTTGCTTAATATGTTAACAACTGTAAGTTATAAAAAGTTCATTTACCACTCTCTACTTGTCTGAATTTTAGGAAGTGTAAAAGGTGTACCTGAATTTGACTTTCTTATTTTCTTCTAATTAAATGCTGCAACTGATATGCATTTGCTTTAGTTTTAAATAATATTTGCATACTAAGCTTCTTTAATATCTGCCTGGAAGTTAAAATATATACAAGAAGGTGCCGATAACTCTCGAGTATTAATGCGGCTACTTTGTTGAAAGTGAAAAAAGTTAAAAATCATGCCAAAATTTGTTAGCCCAATGCCAGTACAGTGGTGGTATTCGCTCTAAACATTCCTAAAATTGTACTTAAATTTTTGATGATTCCTAAAAAAATATATTAAACCCCCCAAAAATTGCCCTATTTTCCTCAAATCCCTTGAAAAACTCCAGGTAAGAAAAGTGGATTTAATTAAATTTTCATTGTCATCATAATAGTATAATGTTGAATTTTATAACTTATTTTTCTAAAAAGTTGTTTGACATTCACTATTTTTGAAAATTGGTGTTTTTTTGCCGGTATTGAAATAAGCTTTGGAAAGAACATGTCTGTAAGGAGCCTATATAGAAGCTTTTATTCAAAAGAAATATCTTTAAAAGTTTTTTAATTATCCCTACAATTTAAAGAATTATACATAACATTTTAAGATTAAGCCATAATGGAAAATTATCCCTGAAATGGTTGTAATTATCCCTAAAATTCCTACCTAAATTTTTTAGAAAATTCACTGTGTCCCCTACCAGTATTGCACAATTGTCTGTTTTGTTTGGAAAAATTGTCCTCTTTGAGCTGATATTTTTTAGGGGATGTGGCACTTTAAGCAACTGCTCTAAGGGGGTACCAGCTGGTTTATAGTTTGTAGAAATATGATTTGGTTGTTTTTACATATGAAGCATGCTTTGTTAGTTGAAAACTACTATGTCCCATTTAACCATCATGTGTTTGTTTGCCTCTTTCATTATGCAAACTTAGTTATTTTTTTTATGTTTTGTAACTTAAACTATTAGTTTTGAAATTGTGGTATTTGTGGGGGGAAAATACGCATAGCTGAGAATTTTCTTTCTAATGGCAGACCCAAGTATTTATAGTCACTTTTAGTGCTCACGGTCACTTGCCAAATAAACATTATATTCTTTTCCAGGTAATTATAAGTAATACAGAATTTAGCATGGGCAATAAAACATAAAATAATTATCATGTAATTAAAGAAGGGTCGAGTAAGCAGGGCAGTTAAAAGGAAAGGAAAGGGCCCATCATCTTATGGAATCGTATGTGGCTGAATCTGCATGACACTAAGATCAAGGAGTTAAAAAAAATATATATATGTGAAACGATTTTAGTATCCATTGAGATTTAATTTAAAATTCCAAAGAAAAAGCATAGTTAAGTTAAATTTATTCCATATTTAATCTGTTTTAAATGTATAAGTGTAGGAAATAAATAACTTGGATTTGTAAATTGTAATTTTTATACTCCTGTTGAAACAGGCACCACATTTCGCCAAGGTAGCTGTTTTAGTACTCAAGCATCGATATCAGCAACAACTGTAATCTGCTTATTTTCTATGTCTTCTTTAAAATGGTTCCTTCAAGTCTGTGAGGAAGGACAGTTTTCTCTGCAATTCAGATTAATCTATTCATATTATTTAATTCTCATAAATTATTCGTAGAATTATATTACTGATTCTATGTATAAACCAATTTTAACTGTCAAAAACATAAAATTAAAATATGTTTAGTTCATGCTAAAATTATAAATTGAATTTGTCGCCTCTACCTGCCTTTACATTTTTGACTTATATTTTTTAACCACCCTCTATAGAAATATATTATTTAGATGAGTTGTTGTGTGGAGTCCGCATCTCTATCAGACGTTATTCTATTACACATATGAAGGGAGGGGGGGAAAGATATATGAGATAGGAAAATAAACATTGGAATACAACAGTTTAATTTATATTTTATTTAGACTTAGCTGGCATTGTTCATATTCATTTGATTCAATTACTGTAAAAATGTTTTAATTTAGTGACGTTTAAATAGCTTTCCGATGGGAGTATTTTTGATTCATAACTTTTACTGTTGTCTTTCTGTATAATTTATAAATAACGCTGAAATTTTTTTTTGCCCATTTCTTTGAAAACGCCACCTCCTAATTTCGAAAAGTTTTAAATTTTATTGAAACA
The DNA here is from genome assembly GCA_963978545.1 of Linyphia triangularis. Lineage (NCBI taxonomy): Eukaryota > Metazoa > Arthropoda > Arachnida > Araneae > Linyphiidae > Linyphia > Linyphia triangularis. Next base: position 32,467,254 of record OZ021722.1, read on the forward strand.
CCAACGTTGTAAATAAGCATATTTCAAGAGACCTTTTGATTTGTTTTGTGTTTTCATTGTCTTTAGCATTGAAATAGGATTATATACATCAATTTAATTTTTATTAGTGGAATTTTCCTTTGTTGATGCAAGCTTGGAAACTGGCCCCTGCATTGGCTGCTGGAAACACTGTAGTTCTCAAACCTGCAGAGCAAACTCCCCTTACTGCCTTATACGTTGGGCAGCTGATCAAGGAGGCTGGGTTTCCTCCAGGTGTTGTGAATATAGTCCCTGGTTTTGGACCCTCAGCAGGCGGTGCTATTGCAGCGCACCAAGGAATTGATAAACTAGCATTCACTGGTTCTACTGAAGTAAGTTTAGTTAATGAGTTCTTCAAGCTTATGACTGAAAAGTAACAATATATTGAACATGAAGTTGAAAGGTTCTGTGTGCAATATAGTTTGAAGGTAGTTAAAAATAAAGGAGTAGATATAATTTATTTGTTTAGAAATGTTGTATCATTAAGTCTTATTAAAAAATATCTAATTAATGTAAATAATTTGATTTTTTTTTTTTTTTTAAATAAACAATTGAATGAACAATTTATTGCATTCCATAAGTATAACAAGGTTATTAAGAAAAACTTGATCTAATTTAATATAAGTGCTACTTAAAATTATCTGCATGATTCACATCTGGTTAAAGAAATATTTAGCTAAAACTACTAAAATCCAGTTTAGAAAGTAAAAATTTTCTTCAGCATTTTACACTGCACTATGATATACCTACAACTATTTTCAAAAGCTTAAAGAAATTAACAGTTATTTTGTTGGAATATTATATTTAATTAACTATGAAAAGGAAATAATTTATATTCCTAATTGGTTTGTAAATGTTTTTGATACTTTAGTGTATTAAATTGGATATTTATATTTAAGGTTGGTCAAATAGTTATGGAGGCTGCTGCTAAATCAAACCTAAAAAGAGTTACCTTAGAATTAGGTGGTAAAAGCCCAAACATTATATTTAAAGATGCAGACAGTAAGTAGGTGTAGATTACTGCACTATAAATTTTTTCTTCAATAAGTAATATTTGTATGGTATCTGATTGTAAGTAATGCATTTTTTTTCTGCTAAAATTAGTTTGCAAATTTATTTAATTTTATCAGCTTCATCAAAAATTCTAATTTGGAGTTAAGTTATGAGCATATTAAATGCTGTTTCTATAGTTTCCTCTGTTTACTCCAAAAGTGTTATACAAATGCATTGACTTTAAACATTACTACAAGATGAATATTTTGAAGTAAATTTATAAATTTTTAATTAAAGTGATTTTATTGAGAGTAAAATATTCATTGTACAGCTGAAAATATTGTTAAGAAAAAGCTATACTTTCTGTTTACTTTGTTGTTAAACTGAAATTTAAGATTACATTTTCATTATTACAATGGGGAAATAAAAGCCTATTTTTAATTTCCATTTAATTAGAATTTTTGTTTACAAAAAATTATCAGGAATCTGAATATGTGGTTAAAGCTACTGTTATAAAATTATTTATTTAATTATATTAATTTTAAAATCATTTAAAACAGCCAAAAACATGATGCAATAAAAAGGGGCTTCCTGCTGTTAGTGTTGTATTTAATTCCTGGAACTGTTCTTGCACAATCCGTTGATTGTTTGCTAATTTTGAGCATCAAATTGTTTATTATAATTGTTTTTTTTTAATAAGTGCTTTAAAGTATACTGTAATGCTAAAATTGTTGTTATATGTAACTGTTTCTAAAAGTTACTTGGCTATTTTCTTTTTAGTGGATCATGCAATCCGTACTGCCCACTTTGGTTTATTCTTTAATCAAGGACAATGTTGCTGTGCTGGTTCAAGAGTTTTTGTAGAAGAAGATATATATGATAAATTTGTAGAAAAGAGCGTAGAAAGTGCTAAAAGTAGAAAAATCGGAAATCCTTTTGATAGTAATACCGAGCAAGGACCACAGGTATTATATGAATTGATCATTAAACTCACTATTCCAGTTCATGAAAGAAATGATCTTCAAACTTTTATATCACTGTGACAAGTTCCCACTTCATAATTAACTCAATTTCATCGTTAACTTTTTCTTTGTATTTAAATTTTTTAATTTCAATATAAGATTTTATCAGTCACAAACTAATAAACTGTTTAATCTATGATAAATTGATATTAAACTTTATGCAATTCCATCTAAAATACCGTATAGTCCATACACTATCTGGCCAAAAGTAACGGGACACACCTTAAAAAAGTGGTTCTGGCGAGAGACCCAATTTGATACGTAATTGAAAGCTATAAAAGTGTTGGTAGTGGTTTGTCAGATTGTATTTATGCGTTTGTGAGGCAATGAGTAAGTCAAAGGAGCTTAGTGAGTTTGATCGTGGCAGAATAGTGGGATGCCACCTTTGTGGGAAATCAGTTCGTGAGATTGGGGACATTCTACAGAAGCCTAAATCCACTGTGAGTGATGTAATTGGGAAGTGGAAACGTCGAGGCAGTGAAACGGCAGAAAAACAAACCTGTAGGCGGAAAACACTTGGTGAACGCAGCCGCAGAACTCTTAAAAGGGTAGTGAAACAAAATCGCAAGTCCTCGTTGGTGGAAATTTCTCAGGAGTTCCAAAGTTCATCAGGCGTTAGTGTTAGCAGCAGGACTGTCCACAGAGAGTTAAAAGACTTGGGATTCCATGGTCGTGCAGCCGCTCACAAGCCGAATATCACTCCACAGAATGCGAAGCATCGATTGCAATGGTGTAGAGCTCACCGTCATTGGACTGTGGACATGTGGAAAACTGTTCTTTGGAGTGATGAATCTCGCTTTATAGTCTGGCAGTCGGATGGACGCGTCTGGGTTTTGCGGATGCCCGGCGAACGTTTCTATAGTGACTGTATTGTGCCGACTGTTAAGTTTGGTGGTGGAAGCATAATGGTGTGGGAGTGTTTCTCGTGGTTTGGCCTGGGTTCGTTAGTTCCTGTGGTTGGAAACATGAACTCTGAGATGTATGTGGACATTCTGGACAATGCTGCACTCCCAACTCTATGGCAATATTTCGGGGAAGGCCCATTTCTCTTTCAACAGGATAACTGCTCCATTCACACATCGAGGCTTGCACAGACGTGGTTTGCATACATGTGATTCTTCTGCGAATTAGCGGAAATCCGCGAATTTTTTTACGTGAATTAGCGGAAATCCGCGAATTCATCATCGGCTGAAAATCCCGTTATCCGCTAAAATTTTGGAATTAGATTAGATAAGTATTAAAAAATATTCGGAAATCGTTTTGAAAAGTCAGCCTTTTCCTTCATTCCTTAAAATGTATTATTTATTTCAACTGACGTGTCAAGGCCATTCGATCGACTTCCTTTTTTCATAAAAAGAATGCCTAGTGCGCTCGTTTCCCACTGTGCTTTTTCCACTGTAGTTCATGACTTTTTTAGTCTGAACTAACTTGGTTAAAGAATAGTTAAACCGGTGTTCGATGCTGTTGCCTTTGTCACGTGGTCTTCATACATGTGATTCTTCCGCGAATTTGCGGAAATCCGCGAATTGCATCAAAATTATCCATCATCCATTGAAAAACTTGTGTCAATTTTGAAAATAGATGTATTCAATTTTTTTTCGGAAATCGTATTGAAAGTCTGCTTTCGTCCTTCATTCCCTTAAAATGTTTCTAATAAAAATCCAATTCAAAGTCTCAAACTAAATTAAAAAATGTATAAAATTTGGCAATTTATCGCCGTGTTTTTTTTTTGTTTTTTTTTTTGTTTTGTTTTTTTTTTGCGAAAAAGGTATTCTCACCAATTTGATTTTTAAAAAATTCCAGTTGATTGAATCTTGAATGCCAGATAATCGGACTTTTTCTGTATTTAACTATTATTACAGAGGGTGTCCAGTAGTTGGGAAATATACTTGAATTTTTTGCATCTCGGGAAAATCGTGTATTATGCTTGAAATTCGTATTAATGTTGGAATTTCCGGTTGAATTCAGAAATTTTCACTCCTCTTCAGTATCGGAAAAAATCTTCTTATATCGGCGTTTTTCCACAATTTTCCCATTGATCTTGGGGATCAAAAGTAGTTTCTCCTTCCCTCAGAAATGTTCTCTTTAAACATGGTTCTATTCGAAGATTTTTAACCGAAATTTCGAACATGCCGGAGATCGATGGAATTTCCTGACAAACACGAAATCTGCACACGTTTAAACTCCGCCAAACCACCGATGGAATGAATACTTTTCCTCAGAATTTTTCTTTAATATCATAGCTTCTATCTGCATTATTTACGTTGATATGCGATGGACATTTTGCTGAACGTTACGGTGATGAAATGGCCGTTTTCCCGTGATTATGGCTGACGCTATCGCTGAGAATTACGTTGTTGCATGATGATAAATTTTGTCTGAAATTCGGATTTCCACTCTTTTCTTATTAAAATTTCGATTATTCTTGAGATCGATACAAATCTACATTACAATTTTATTGAGCTTGCTAGCAAATCTGACAGCCATGGATCTTATGTGCGTTCAGACTTCCTCAAACCTCCGATGTAATGGCCAATTTTTCTACAGATTACCAATCTCTATCGCCATTATTTACGTTGGTGTATGGTACTTAGTTTCGCTGAGCGTTGCGCTGACTTAAGGTCTGTATTTACATAAATTTACGCTGCTAACTACGGGCAATATCGTCGAAATTTACGTTGTTGTGGTGTTAATTTTTTCCCATTGTTGCTTCAATGTAATTACTCGGAATTTCGCCGATACGGTGGCCGCTATCGCCGATATTTACTTTGGAGTAATGGTAATTTTCAACTAAGCCGTTTTAATAGTAAATATTGCGAAATTTGCTGCCCTCTTTAGGTGTCATTCGCCTAGGTTTCTGGTGATGCGATAGCCGCTATGCCCGTGATTAGTGTTTGTGTGAAGATCAGTTTTGCCTTTTGATTTGAATTTATACAGAATTACTAAGATTTTAATTTAATTTTGTGCAAAAAATTCGACCCAATTGTTCAATTTTACTGTATATTACTATTTATAATTGCAATTTTAACTGCTATAATATATAAAATAATGTATTTTATCATATAAAAAAAAACAATTTTATATTTTAACTAGAGCCATTAATAATAGTTAAAAAGTTAAAGCATTTTTTTATATATAATTGCTTAAAATTGGCTTTTTCAACTGTGGAAATTTAAAGTTTTTTGCTTGGGTACTGTATTATGGTCTTGTAGAATCTCCCTCCCTTAGTACTTATCAACAGAAATGTTAGTGACAAGCAATTGTTTTTAAAGAAAAAGCTAGTGCCAAAGGAAACTGAAAGAAAGAACTGCAAAAGTTGCCAAATTACAGAGAAATGTTTGCCTGAAAAAAAAAAAAAAAAAAAAAAAAAAAATCCTTAGTCTCAAACTATCCTACCACATTCGAATCTTATACTCAAAATGAAGCTGTTTGTTCCAATGCGGCTGATGCTTAGCACAAACTATTAAAGTGTACACCTAGTAACATTCCCTGTGTTTTTTGTCTGCTTAGATTTAGACCTTCATATTTATGACTTGGTAAACTATCTTGTATCTTTTTTTTCTTCTCAGTCTCAAGTATGAGCCTTTAAAAAATCCTCTCTTCCTATTTTCAATATAGCAACCCAATTCTTTTCTGATAAGCCATTTCTTATTTTCATACAAATTTTCTAATTTCTAAAATTAGTTCAGCACACTACTAAGAGGGGTATACTTTTATACTGGAAAATATGGTGATAATTGGTCGCTAGAGGGGTCCTTGAACGTTTTTTGATGATGCTTGAATTTTTATTAGAAATTTTGCTGGACACCCTGTATTATAATTTCTGAATGTGTGCAAAAACATTTAAGTCAAGTTAAATTTTTCAGTTATGATTAATACATGAACACAGTTGTCTTTATTTAATTATTGTGTGCGTGTCAATCACAATGAGACGTGGTTGTTGTAGAGTTAATAATTGAAATCAATCTTATATCCAAAATTTAACTAATATTTGTATTGAATTTTGTGCGCTAATATGTTTTTGTGTATTATGCTGTAAAATGACGAAAAACATTTCAGCTAATTTTTTGCTTGACTAATCACATGTATGGGTTTGACGAAATGGGTGTTCAAAAACTGGACTGGCCTTCTCGGAGCCCCGATCTAAATCCCATAGAACACCTTTGGGAGGAATTAGAGCTCAGATTACGTAGCCAGCCAAATCGACCATCTTCACTGCAAGTACTCACTTCAGCTGTGATGGACGCCTGGAAGGCGATTCCTATGGTCACCTATCAAAAATTGATGGAAAGTCTTCCCAAACGTGTGCAGACTGTCATCGATGCAAAAGGGGGACCAACATCATATTAATATGTGCCTCAGGATGCTCTAAGTCCATATCACTGGGTGTCCGGATACTTTTGGCCAGATAGTGTAGCATAGACACATTTTTGAGATAGTCGAATGCATGCTAAAAGCCTCATGGAGCTATTTTGCTTTAGATTTCTACAATAACAACATATAAATTGTGAATATTTATCCAAAAGTTGAAGTATATTTTTAAATTGTCAGATTGATGGGGCTCAAATGGACAAGATATTAAACTTGATTAAAAGCGGCCAAAGTGAGGGGGCTAAAATGTTGTGTGGCGGAGGAAGAGTAGGAGACAAAGGTTACTTCGTCAGTCCAACAGTATTTGCAGATGTTCAAGATAATATGAGAATAGCAAATGAAGAGGTATGTAAAATTTTTCATTTTTACTGTATTCTATACTTTTAATGTATTGAAATATCGATTGTAACTAGTGTCGAGAGAAAAAGCTTTATATCTGGCAACAGCGCCGTGTTGGTGAACTAAAGTGAATTAATTGCGTGTTTGATTTTTGTGTAAATGCTAGAACTTTTGTCTAACACGTTGCATTTTGACATTAAACTGTTTCCTTTTTACTTTAAGGTGTTATTATGTAATTTTCCCCATTCCAAAAGTCAATTAGATCTAACCAGTTTTAAAAAACATTTAATTTAAAAGGCTTTTTATTTAAGACATAAAATTATGAATTAATGCATTTACATATTCTGTTCAATTGAAATTTTTTTCTCTAAATATAAGTTAAATACTCAATAAAAAATAAAAGTTTTCTCTTTTCATTCCAATTGTATTTTTGCTTTTTTTTATATATATATCTTTCTGTTAGTTAAAAATTGTTTGTTCTGTTTAGCGTTCTGCATTAATTATTATTTTTTTTAACTTTTTGGTAACACCAAAGACTAGTTTGCTACTCATGAAATCAAATTTTGTCCCTATTATCAAGCAGTTTATCTATTGATTCGTGCCTTTTAGGATCTGACACTATGAAATAAATGTTAAATTTGTGCAGCTTTTCCATTGTTCCATAGTTATTAGTTAACATCCAAGTAACTATATGTGAAATAACTTAAATTCAATCTTTTAACCTGTCTCCTATTGCTAATAGTTTTGCTAATTGGAATAAACTATTTAAAATACAAAAATAATTGCATGCACGGGCATAAATACATCAAAAAATTTTATTGGTTTAAATTTTTTGCTTTCTGAGACAATCCTTTCCAATAATGCTATGAAAATGAGACTCCAATAATCCTATGAAAATCTCAATTGCACTCATTTTAATCTATCATTATGTTTGACACTTTTAATCCAAGTAAAAGGTTACAAATCATCCAATGTGTGTTTTTTAAGAATGGGAAGGTTACAAATATTGCATACAAAAGGTTAAGGATATGAAAATATCGATAATTGGTTACCAAGTGTATAAAGTTTTGCAAAGTTTTTTTACCATCTGTGTTTCTCTTGCTGATTAAGTTTGGGTTTTAAGTAATTTTTTTTCATAATTCCTCATAAAAACTAGGAGTGTAGAACATTGCACAGCTTTCAATTACACTATAATATTGGCCATTGCATTAAAATTGCCAAAATGGCGAGATTGGCAATGTTTTTCTGTAGACATTACACTGTCTTTTCTTGTACATGAAATGGAAAAGATCATTTGTTGATGAGCGATGTTCAAGGGCAGAGAGCTCTGTGTTAAAGGTACTCGTTTTTCAACTTTTTATGCTTTTATCGTATTTCTACGGGAATTTCGAAGGTGTGGACAATTGGAACACATTAAAAGGTACTAGCATAGACATTTCAATCAAAATCATGGGAGCCGTTTTTTAGAAGTTGATGAAAAACATGATTTTTTATGATTTCAATCTTATGCACGATTTTAATGAAAGCTTTAATGGTAGGTCCCATGACTACCACCAACCCGCACTTTAAATTTGAATATTGTAGGTGGTCAATTTGTTCAGGTAATTTTATTGCATGCGTTTGCACAATTTGTAACATTTAATTTTTTGTTTTTGTTAATTTTTTGCTTAAAGGTCTGTGGTGTAGCTATGGGGTGATTAAAATGGTATTTTTTTAAGTTTTTGATTTTAAAGTGGCTTAAAAGGGGAGGCATTTGAATTCCCTTTACCCCACCACAGGCTCTCGGATTCCATCTGCTAACACTCCATATCCGTAGTTTCAGAGTTTTTTTAGTACTGGTCAATTTCACCCCTGCTACATAAACAAAGAAAATTGTCATCAAATACATACTTTCAGATTTTTGGGCCCGTCATGCAGATCATGAAGTTTAAATCAGTAGAAGAGTTATTGGAAAGAGCTAATAAAACAATGTATGGTTTGGCAGCCAGTGTTTTTACCAAAGACATTGACAAGGCTATGTATTTTTCTAGTGGTCTCCGTGCTGGAACAGTGTGGTGAGTAGTAAATTTGTTTATTGATTCAATTTATGTATGAAAAAGTTGTTAAACTTATAATCAAATTCAAAAGTAGTTAAGTGACATTTTAAATTTAGAGTTTAACTTGGCAAAGTTTTGTTTACTTCAGATTATCATAGCGAAACTTTTTTTGCAGAAGGCATTTGAACTCTTTTTTTGCTTTCTATTTAACTCTTCCAAGAGGAACAAAATTTAGGAGTGTTTGTAAAATTGCTCACATCAAACAAAAAGACTATGACATTGGAAAGTATTTTGATTAGCTACTGATTTATAGTTAAAGGTCTTTTTTCACATTACTTTCTTTGCAAATGAATATTTTATTTAGAAAATATCTTAAAATTGCACTTTCTTAAAATTAAGTTTATGATATACTTTCATTGAGTATTTATACACTTAATTCAAATACGAACCGACTGAATCCAATAACTTTACACTTTATAGGGGGTAATAGAAATGTGCACTTATTTAATAAACTCTATTTGGCAGAATAAAGTTTATGGATTTTTCAAAGTTGCTTGCAAGTGATTGATGGGTTTTCTTAATTGATTCAAATAGGTTAGCACTGTATCTACTTAAAAATAAGTATATTTTATTATTTGAGTACATGTATACATCCCATTCTTAGTATATTGAGCATATACATTAATATATCTCAAAAAGCATTTAAAAAAAAAAGAAAAAAAAGTTTGTTCACCTAATGAACTGCATTTTCTGATAACAATTAATTCTGGTCATTTAAGAAAGGAAATGGCATTCTACTCTCTAACGAATACTAAGTATAAAATTTCATGGGCATAAAACTTATCAAATAGGTTTCTTCCAAGCAAAAAATTTAAATAGCCTTAACTTTAAATTTTTTGATAAGAATTGTTATTATATTCTTTTAGATGGTTATATATTTTTACTCAGTTGTAATTAATGCACTTCTGAAATAAACTTATCTAATATTATTTATGTACCTAAATTATAAATTTTCTGCTGCCCAATTCTATATACTAAAGGATAATTTTATTCTACATTTTTTTAAACAAGTCACTTTTACAATTAATTATATATTGATTCATCAATTAATTTAAATAACTTATTCTTGTTAAACATTTTATTTTCCAGCTATTTCTAAATTGTACAACTATCAAGTGCACAAAAAATGTCCATGTTGAAAAGAATTAAGTTTTTTTTTTCTGTGTGGGGCAATTTAGAAATCATAAGAAAACACCATTAATTGTAACATATTCTGGTCCTATCATAATTTGATATATATTTCCAGTTTTTTAATTTAAAACTTGCTTTTATACTCTCAGATTACCTCGAAAGTGGTGTCCCATATCATTTAAAAAAATGTGTCCAAAAGTTAGGCATGTGGTGGTTTTTCATTAATAACTTTTCAATGAAGTTGCTTAGACATGAAATTCAGATCAAAGAGACATCTTTATCTACCCTTATAAATGGAACAAGGTTTCAAAATTATTTTTAAAATGTACTGTGGAAGTATATATAAAACAATGGAGCACTTTAAGTTTCAGTTGTATTGAGGGATATTTGCTTAAAAGAGAGATGACTTATAACTTAACCCTTTGCACTCGTAATTATGCTTTAGAAAGTTAGCAAATAACTCGAAATTTTTTTTCATGTTCAATCAAGATTAATTTTTTTGTTGGAAATGTGTTCCAATTTAACTAGAAGGTTTACCATCCTTAAATCAAAAGTTTAAAAATGTAGCCCCTGAATACACCCCTTGACCTAGGATGGGAATGTGGCCACATAATATTTTATTTTTCAATGTGTCAAAATAATTTATTGAAACTACTAAGAATACTTAAGTATATTACACTACACCGCATTAACCTTTTGCATTCCGCTGTCCCTTCTCAGGGGACATCATATTCTTGCATATCACTCGGATGTGGCTTCTCAGGGGATATTAAAGTTTATTAGTAATTACGGAGAATTAATTTTTCCAGTACAACTTTTTGAGAAATACATGTCTCCCTGAAGTTTTCTCTTGAAATGGCACAAGAAATCAAATCAAAATATACTACAGAGTGGCCACAGAACCGGGAAAACCTGGAAATCAGACGAGTGATGAATCGAAAACGAGTGATGTCCCCCATACGGGGACATACGAGTGAAAAGGGTTAAAAGGTTAATGTAGCAAATATGATCACCCCGCCCTTAACATCAGTATATACCTTGTATCTTATCATATAATTAACATGTTCTTTATGAGATTTGTTTGCCATATTGTCCCTCCCCTCTTAAGAGTGGTCTTCAAGTGGTGGTCCGTTCCCAATGCATTGAAAATTACCACAAAGCATCTTCTTGAAGCATCCTATACATGTTTTATGAAATTTGAATCATAGGAATGGCACTGTGTATGTATAGGAATGATTTTCTTATTTTAAAATAGTTTATTCAATAGTTTGACAAAATATGCAATAAAAAATGCAATAAACATGAGCTAAAAGATAATATTTCATCATTATCAACTTTCATGGAGGTGGGACGCACAATTGCAAGAAAAATTGTTTGATTGAGTATGTCATGCACTCATGAAGAGTTTTGGGGATACTATATGTTGGATTAACATACTCGGATCTCCATGAATCTGAAAACTATTACTGTAATTGTATTGTCTAGTTCCGTACTAGTCGATAATGATGGAATATTTGTTTTAACACATGGTTCATAAAATTTGTATTGTAGGAATGGTTTTGTGGATGTATAGGAGTAAGTTTCACATTTTTAATTGTTTATCTTAAACATTTGTATGATAAAATATGCCATATATATTAAACATAAATACAAAACTTTGCATTGTAAGCAATAATGTGTGAACAGTAAAATTATTATTATAAAATAAATTTTGTACATAAATATATACAAATAATTTTTTTTATCTGTGTACTTGTAGGATAAACTGCTATGATGTATTTTCTGCTCAAGCCCCTTTTGGAGGATTTAAAATGTCTGGAATAGGTAGAGAGCTGGGTGAATATGGACTACAAGCATATAGTGAAATAAAAACCGTAAGTGCGAAGGAAAAATAATTTATTCTTCAATTTTAATATCAGGTTTTTGATTGATCATTAATTTAAATATGATTAAAAATTGAATAAATTTTATCCTTTTTTTTTCTCAGGTTACCATGAAAGTCCCACAAAAGAATAGCTAAAGTGGTCCACGGTTAATGAGGAATTGTCTTCCCGAATGCCATATTTTTCTTGAAAATCATACAAAGGAAAGGGTTAATACAATATACGTACATATTATGTGTAAAACATGCTACATTTGTAAAAACTGATCAAACTATTCAGGTTTTTTTGTCTTCCTAAATGCCATATTTTTATTAACAAAAAATTGATGTTCCTAGTTGATGTTGTTCCATATAAGTATTTGAATAAATAGTTTTATTTATATAGTTTTGATGCTTTCTACCTATATAAATAAAACTGAGTTGTTTGTACATCTGAACCTTATACAAATCCACAGTTTTGCTCCTAGAGGTATGAAATTTGGTACATAGAAGCTTAAGTACATGGAGATTGTAGAGAACAACTTTTAAATTGGATTAAAAGTTGCTTTCATTAAAATTTAATGACATAATAATAATAAATCTTGGAATGGCAACAATATTTTTTTATTACACTAGAATAAAACCAAAAGTTATTTTAATGTGTCCCCCTTATTTTTCTGATTATTTTTATGTATTACAATCGTCTGTTCAGTAAACAGTTTGAATATTATAATTTTCCAGATATTTACTGTGGATTGATGCTCTGCGCATGCGTGGTTTTAGCATAATGCTACTTAATTCTGTATGCAAACATATCGACTAAGGTTATTGAAATTCCCTGAAAACTTTCAAATCATTTCAAGATTTGTTAATTTTTCTTTTTATTTCCAGGTAAATATTTATTAATTTTCGTTACCCAAGTTATCAAAATTCCTTCTTTTGTTTTTATTTTTAGTATAGTGTTTTTGTACTCTGTATACAAGTTCCGTATTATTTAATCTAGATTTGAATACATTTTTTGTATTATACATGTTTTATTATTTACGCCAGACTATTTTACAATTTACACCAGAAGTGTAGTATTTCATTTACGATTTTATTTCTTTGATGTTTTATTTTGGTGGTGATTATGAGTTGGTAAGGAGCCAGGCATGGGTACTTTTTCCTCTAAGTACTAACAAAATTTTTAAGAATACAAAACTTTTTTGTTTCAGATGTAGTATAAAACATTTCTTTGGAGCGATTTTATTTGGTGCTTTTTTACAGATAAAAGTGGTTTCTTACAACGTTTTTTTATTATTATTTATATTTTAACTTAAGTTGGTACTAATCTGAAAGCTGGGTACCAGATAAAAATCACCAAGAAGACCAAAGTAATCCAAACTTACAACTTTCACATAATTTATAATTTCTATATTTAGAATTGATGATACATTTACGTATAATGGATAATGCGATAATATGGGTAAATATTTAAGCTTGGGGCCAACTGGCAACCGCCTAATGGAAGAGTACTCTTAATATTTATATTTGAACTTAATTTTATAATCATTTTCATAATTGTTTTAGTAATATTATAATGTGGAAGTTTATCATCTCAATGCATAGTTCTTGTGTAAAAATATGCTATTTTTTAAAAATTGAGGATAGGAATCACTCGATGTTAAAAGGGTACTTCTGAGAGATTCAAGATTTTACAAGAGAAAGAAATAACTATACAGCTTCTTAATAGTGGCCAAAGTAAATGAAAACTTTGCAAGGTTACCACTCTGCTAATAAAGGAGACAGAAATCTGATTTAAAATTCATTGATATCTTTGTCTTTGCATTAATAATAAAAAAAAAAATGAATTTTTGGGAAAAGGCAACAGTCCCCTTTTAACATTTTAAGTGATTCACCTGAGGAATTAGCAAAACCCAACTTCATCAAAAATCAATATATAATAATTAAACCTGAATAAAACATTTTTTAAAAATCCATTATATTAACTTTAATTTTTTTTTTGTGCCGACTGACTGACGGAGCAAATCTTCAAAGGGCTACTTAAGCCACTTACTCTTGTCCAATCTTCAATCAAGCTGAAACTTGGCAGATAGACTCATTGTCGATGACAATGCATTTTATCCAGTTTTAAGGGTATTAAAAAAAGTTCACAGAAGAAAAGTTCGGTGCAATATGCCTGAATTATTTCATATGTAAAGCAAGAATAAATATTTTGAGTATGCTATTGAATTTAAGTTGAACAAACTTTAAAAAGGATTATGTGGCACTGGCGTATGTGGCTTAACATAATATCAAAAAGATCACCGTGGTCTTAGGGTACTCCCTATGCACCTGCGTCGACACTGCTTCCCATTCCTTTTCCCCAGTCTCCACAAACACTTTTCTCTTTGTGGTGGAAAAGGCAAGTTTCCCACTCAATACTGGACGGTTGACAGGCAGTAATATGACACTTTTTGAATGTGTTAGTATTTAGTTTATTGACATTTTGTACTTGGAGTTTGATGCGAGAACATTTATTCTATATCTATATCAGCTAAGGAAAGTGAAAATTTCAAACCAATAGAAGAAACTTCTGTTTGATGGTTGCTGGCTATCTCTATCGCCAACGTAGAACAACTAAAGAAGTTAGTTGGTTGTGAGTGAAAGAGAAAAAGTATAACTGAAGAGGAAGAATACAAACAAATTTCCTGAACGAAATTCTGCGGAAAATTGACCATTCCTGTATTCCAAATGCAGGAGAAATAGAAGTAAGAAGAAGAGTAGAAAACTGTAAAAAAAGATTTAGGGAGGGCATAATCAGTCGTTGTGAATGTCATTTTCAAAGAAGAATTTTCTGAAATCTACAATAAAGGATATGATCTTGTAACGAAAACAATTTACAGTATAGTGCAAAAAACGCTTTATGCAGAGAGAGGTCAAATTTTAACTTCATAATTTTTTTTTTTTTTTAAATATAAATTTTATAATTCAAAATAATAGTTGTATTTCATTGAGAAAGACTCATGACATTTGTTGAAATAGTCAGAAAATTGTGGTTTTGTGCTAACCCCTTTTGAAACTTGAAAGGCTGTTTTTCTCCTTAGAAAATTTTGACACTTGTTTTAAAACGAAAACGTGATATTGATATAACCTAAAAATTATTTCTTGAAAATGGAAGAAATTTTCCTCAATAAATGTTTTTACCATATTTCTTTAATTTGTCTTTGAAGATAGTTTATTTTGTTTGATTTTGGTTGCTGAATGATCTTTGTTTAGTTAAGCCCAACTTTCGTTTTATGCAATTTCGAAGAAAGAAAAAAAATTCTTATTATTTTAAGCAACATTCACGAAAGAGTTCTTGGAGGTCTTGACTAATACGAGATTTAAAACAGAAAATTACTTTATTAAAACTGAAAGTGCATAACAAATTAAGATGAGAAATAAAGTCAATTGGAATTCAAAAATGGATACAGATTACAGTAAATTAGAAAAGGTAACATCGCTGAAATAGCATCGCCACAAGTTTATCAGATCTGCCTCAGATCAACAAATTTTACTCCCTAAAGAAATTTAAAAATTGTCGCAAAATATGCCTGAGAACATGCTGCAATTTTCATCTCTATTACTTAATTATTTTAGGAAGAAATTTTTTTTTATGTATAAAACAATACTTGAAAGTCAGTAGCTTTAAATGTTCTCTCTATTAAACAAAAGTAGGATTGTGAAACATCTCGCTACTTTTAATTACACTACGATAATGTCCATTAGGTTATAATTTTTTTTATAGAGGCTTTGGCTTAACTTTGTGTGTTTAGGTACTTATTCATTTTGATAGATAAATAATTAATAAAAAAAGTAACTCTTGCAATAAACTTTTTTCACATTTTAAATGTGTAGAAGCGGACTTTTAGTGAGAGTGAATTTCACAAACATATTTATTTGTATTATATCTCACTTTAAAAACTGAGAAAAAAATTTCCACAGTTTTTCATATTCATAATCAACACATCGAATTTATTTAGAAATTTCTATTTCAATCTCGGAAGCAAACAATTTTTGAAATTTTGTTGCCTGTGATATCAATATAACTTTGAATTATACAGACTCTATACAAGGGCTCTGCCAGGAAATGTTGCCAAGGGGGGGGGGGGGGGCAAGTACTATCGGAGGTTCTGAGGCGGGGTTCGACATTAAAAAAAAAAAAAAAAAATTAGAACCAGAAAACGGAATTTCCACAAATTGATATACAAAATAAATATTAAGAATACCTTCCAGTAACCAGCATAGAATGGTGAAGTTAGAAGGAGGAAAATTCAGTGCCATGGATATGAACTATATTTGTTGAATGAACTGAACTAAACATAAACACATTCTCATTCACTAAAACAAAGAATGAGTTCTTTTACTTTCAATTTCCCATATGTTAACATAGGATAAAGAAAATACTGCATTTGGTAAAAAAAAATTCGATTTTTTTTATTATTTTTATTTTGTAGTTTAACATGTTTTTGAACGTGTTGAGTTTAAAAAAGTGATCCAGAAAAAAAAATGTATGTGTGTCCATGGTTAGAATAGCTACCTAAAGCTTAGCGTCCACTTTCGCTAAGCAGAGCAGATTAGAGCCAATTACAAGGCTGCCAATGTATACTATAGCACGAGCCTCGAGCTCGTTGACAGCCTTGTAATTGGCTCTAATCCACTCCGCTCTGATCTGCTCTGCTCTGCTTAGCGATAGTGGACGCCAAGCTTAACGGATTAACTAACGATATTTAACTTTTGCATACGGATTAGTGGTGGCCATGGGAAGTGCCATTAAAGTTTTTGTAAAAGTTTCGCATAAAGTAGCTTCCATTTAAAAAATTACATTTTTTAAGCAATTGTTTAAAGATAACTGTAACAATATTGATCAAAATCGCTGTGGCAATACCTATTAAGATGTTTTAAACGACTGGCTATATTGTCTAAAGCTTGGCGTCCACTATCGCTAAGCAGATCAGAGCGGAGTGGAATAGAGCCAATTACAAGGTGGCCAATGTCTACTATAGCACGAGCCACGAGCTACTTGGACGTTGACAGCCTTGTAATTGGCTCTACTCCACTCCGCTCTGATCTGCTTAGCGATAGTGGACGCCAAGCTTAAGTCAATGAAAACATGAAAAGGTATACATCATCATTCTACGTCAAATTTAAATGCAGTGATTATTATAATGTAACTGAAAGTTGTGCGATGTTCCACACCCCTAGTTTTTGGCAAACAAGTCAATGGATTTTTGTATAAGTGCTTTTGTTTTCTGAATCAAATCCATATGAACTGACAACAAATCGAGTGTGTTAAATCTGGAATTTACCATTGAACTTTGTACCCAAGTCTTTATTCGTCTCAAAGTGTTGAAAACAGTAGCCGTTATGTCAGCTGTCAATCAGTATAGTCTTAAACTTGATAGTAACAAAATGTAAGGAACAGAGAATTTTCAAATAATAAATATTCTTGATATAACACGTATTATATTACAGAAGAAAAAAAAATAGTTTGTGTCAGTAATCTTATTTTGTAATGCATGAGATTTGTTCGTTACATTTCTTGGAGGGAAATCTGGAGGTAATTGATAGCCAATGCTGTTTCTTACTTCCAATTACCCATTTGTTAACAAAGGGTAATGCAAGTATTTTTTCAGTAACAGAAAATCATTTTTTTTTTTTTTTTCATTTCTCAACTTTTCAGAACATCCTGATTTCAACCATAAAAAATAGGAGTCTAGGGGTGTGGAACATTCCACTAATTTCAATTGCACTATAATATTTGTCATTGCTTTCAAATTTTATTTAGTGTTATTTACCGTTTTCATATTTTTCATTCATTCAAATAAAAATGGCTAGTTTGGCTTTATCTTTGGCAACAGTTTTTACATGGTAGAAAAAAACAACAACACCAAAATGACGAAATTGGCTGTGTTATTTGAGAGACATTATACATTGCCCTTTCTTGTACGTGAAACGGAAAAAAAAAAAAAAATCAATCGTAAATGGACGATGCTCAAGGGCACAGACTTCTGTGTTAAAGGCACTCGTTTTTCAACTTTTTACGCTTTTATCGCATTTCATTTATACTGGAGACGTTTAGAACGCCTTTAGAGGCATTAGCCCAGAGATTTTAATTAAATTCGTTGGAGTCGTTTTTTATCAGTTGCTGAAAAACATGATCTTTTCATGATTTCAACCTTATGTGCATGCGTGATTTTAATGAAATCTTAACGGCAGGTCCCATAGCCACCACTAACCTGTACTCCAAATTTTGACATCGTAAGTCAATTTGTGCTGACCACGTACACATAGACAGAAATATTTTCTAGATCACTTTTTACTTTTGGTTACCCATATGTTTACATAGGGTAATGAAAGTATAGAACTCGGTAAATTTTTTTTTTTTTAAATTCAGTTTCTTTCAATTTCTCCACGTTTTGGAACATTCTAATTTAAAAAAAAGTGGTATCGAAAAAATGTCTGTCTGTGTGTACGTGGTCGGCACAATAACTCCCTTAAATTGAGCTACGATGTTCAAATTAGGTGTGAATGTTAATGGTGGGTCTTATGTGGTCATCTTACATGCAGGCCAAACTCTGCTGTCACACAAGCAAAGTTGTTCGTCTTTTAAAAGGCCAAAAAAATCAATCTGAAGCACAATGCATAAATATGTTAACATTTACTTCTTTCGGGATCATGAGAGATCGTTAGCCTCTCACTGCCCCAGAGACATAGTATTTTTTCTTCCGGAAGAATGTCTACCGAAGTAATATTTTTAAAACGTCTGTTTTTTTTTATGAAGCACTAAGAAACAATAATAAAATTGAAATCGATGGCTTGTAAAAACTTTTAAAAGATTCATTATAAATAGACATTAGTTAGCTTTCTTTTAAATTTAGTTATAAAAGTAGTTATAAAATTTTTAATCAATACTTAAACCTATGTTGATGAGGTATAGCTTACGGTTCCTCTAATAGAAAATTCTCCATCTCTGCTATTTAAATTCGAACGAGATTTTCTCTACACAGGAGTTGACACAGCTGGACCGATTTTACTCAAAGTTTAGAAATGCCAAGGATACCACAGGGAACAAGTACCTTTTTAGTGCATGTAGTAACCATGGCTCTTTGAAACTGTGATAAACATTGGAGCTGAAACATTAGTAGCAGCTCTGAAAGATAGCTTTTCAAAGCATATTGAGTCTTATCAATGAATTAGCAACAAGATTGCTTTCTTTTCTCGTCTATTTTGTCATTACAACTTAATGTTTTAAATCAGAAGTTACCAAACTTTCAAAGATAAGGATAAGCATTTGTAAAAAATGGAACCTCAAAAATCTTTTCTTTTATCTTTTCTCACTCCTTATTAAGCAATGGTTTAATTGTTTTTAACATTACTTTTGATTAAACACAAAAACAATTCAAATCAATTTGTAATTAAAAAAATTACTAACTATATCTCGAATTCATAAAAATTACTAACTCCTGTTATATGGTTGAATTCTAGGGCTTTTTAGTTTAAAAGTTTAAAAAACAATGGGGGGGGGGGAAACAGAATTGAAATGATTATATTTCACAAAATAACAGCCAAGATAACTGCTTATTAGCAATTTCTATTTTTTAAAAATTGCAATATTTCGTATGACTTCCGATTTTCATATAAATACCTCACCCAATTGAAAACTGTTCCCGATCTACTAAAAATTGGATCCCGATTCACCAGAGAATCGCAATTTAAAGTCTGGGAAAAGCCGTTTTATATAAATAAATCACTTAATTTTGTGAAACAGGCTCTCGTTTCATTTTAAAACTATACTTCAATGGAACACAAGAAAACCTTGTTTACACAGCTACAAAAGTCGTAAGTCACGTTTTTATAAGTTCATAAGTACCAGTGAGTTTTAATTATTTCTTTGAATAATATATTTTTATTGAACTGATTTCCACGTTCACCCAGGAGGTATAGTTCATGAACGCGTTACCCCTTTTTTTATGAAGCAGGCGGGTTCCCCAGTAGGCCTATTTCCTGCTGTACTTTTATGTTTAACTCATAAAGCCACAAACAAGTCGAGGAATCATATTATGAAAAAGTAAAGAAATCACCGTCTCGTTGCAGGTGATAGATACAAAGTCTTAGTCACAGTAGGAATGTCATTATCAGGAAGTCACAGCCAGGAAGTCACAGTCAGGAAGTCATAGTCAGGAGTCATAGTTGGGAAGTCATATTCTGGAAGTCACATATCGGTAAAGTCACAAATTATTTGTCATTATTTTCTTCTTAACTGGTGAAGCAGCAAAGAATGCGCTTGGAAATAAAGCGTTTAAAGCGTTTCCACTTCCCCGTGTGTTTTATGCCCTTGTTGTTTGGGGTGGCAGCTGCTTTTGGCTGGTTGGTGGCGATGCACC
The DNA here is from genome assembly GCA_963978545.1 of Linyphia triangularis. NCBI lineage: Eukaryota > Metazoa > Arthropoda > Arachnida > Araneae > Linyphiidae > Linyphia > Linyphia triangularis. The sequence continues at coordinate 32,487,493 of OZ021722.1, forward strand.
AGGCGATGAATAAAGCCACTTCCTCCGGTCTTCCTTCCAGCATCCCGGCGTATGTGATCCCTCCGGTGACTGCTGCATCCGCGAGAACCTCGAGTTCTGTCTCCTCCTGGATTGTTGTAAGTGATGGATGGTATTTGCGCTTTGTTACTCCTTCCAGTGGAAACTCCATTTTATAAATCGTTTCAAAATCACAACTTTTTATACTACAAATAGCAGTTATTTCAAGATAAATCTCGATAAACGTCAAATTATCAGCTTTTATTTGTCTGATCTGAATCAACCCTTTGTTGCAATGAACTATTATACGTTTCATTCTTACAGCTTTGTTGGAAAAATTTATTATTGAAAAGACATATAGAGACTTGTAAAAAGCATTGTTATCTCTCCCCTACAATGTTTCATCCATTAAATATACTATTTTTGTGAAAATTCTGCCCTATAGGCAAACTTCATTCAGTATTTATTTCATTAATGTCAAATTTTATATCGTGTACTATAATGTTATTGGGTTATTAGGAAAAAATTAAAGAAACTTTGATGAAAGTATGATATAAAGCTTAACCAATGACCAAAATGATTCAAAAGCTGTGCGTAATGGACATTTCATACAAACATTTACAATAAATACATAAATATTGTACAACTCAGAAAATATACACAAGCATATCTGTACGGCATTCATTAGGTCAATTATGTTTACCATTTTACCATGTTCCTAATAAATTCCTATATCAAACAATTATACATTCACTTCATCAAATGCATAGTCCTACATAACATCTAGTATTAATAAGAGGTCCAGCAAATAGTTGCGTCATCAACATTGACAATGTCGCATTAAAAGGAAACATAGCAACACATATATTTGTACTCTTTTATAATGTAATATCTCTATATAAATGTGAAATATATTGCAATTTGGGAAGTCATACCTGCTCGCCCCAATTTCTGATCTCGTTGTAACCTTTAATTTGATAAACGTATTGCACATATCTATATTATTTATGTATTATTCAGGTTTAAAATTAATCAGGTTTTACTATAAATTCTCTATAGGCAATGCCAACTTTTGTGTGCAATTGCAACTTATTTGATTTTGAGCTCAAACCAATTTGTCATATTGGTTAACCACGATAAAAAAAACATCAATTCCTTGTCATTTACAGGGCTGTATTTCTAAATAGGCTAAGTAGGCTGCAGCCTAGAGCGGCAAAATTTTCAGGGGGCGGCAATTTGGTGATTTATTCAAAAGTTGAAATGAAGTATTTCAGACGTTAATAATATTTTTCATACGAATTTACGAATACATGTTACTTAAAAATATGTTTTAGTCCTTCTACATAGCCTACTTTCTAAAACTATACATAATACAAATTCACAGCACGTAATCTTGTATTATAACTTTCTAGTAGTGCAATCTAATTAAAAAAGATGAAAACAGCAATGAATTCTATCCTTTTGTTGTATAAAACAATGCATTAAGCAAATATGAACTATAGAGGGGGTGGCAAATAGACTTTAGCCTATCGGCGGCATACTCTTAAATCCTGCCCTGGTCAATTACTAACTCTTCCTTCCCCACAGAAGAAATAAATAAAAAACAAAGAAGAAAAAAACCACCTTTGATGGACTCGTTACCGATGGCAAGCCGTTCTATCTGCCAACTTTCAGTTCGATTGCATCAACTCAAGTAAGTTAATTACTCCCACGAAGGGGCAATAGAAGCGTGAGTAAAAGCTGCCTTTTACTAATATTTCCCATGCTTTTACCATCTTCTTAGAAATAATAATAGTATTCTCAGAGTAACTGGATTATTGTAGTGATTAACATGTTAGGCAAGTAAGCTCGAGCACAAACCCTAGTCAATTCAAATATTTTGAAAAAATTTACAATTTCATAAAATAATTAAGTAAAATTCAAATAAAATATTATATCTTCGACTATGTCTCAAATACCTCGAAAATATTCACACAAAATTAAATCGGAACAAAATATGGCATTATTCACAGAAGAAAAGCAAAACCAATACTAAATATCCAACTCGATGAAGTCCCAAAAACCGTCCGATTGGAACCCTACGTGTAAAATTGACAGGTAACACGCCCCCTTTCCTTGGCGCCCTAGTTACCCTTCTTCGCAGCTGTTCATGTACGCAAAAGCCATACGATGCAGCGCATGCACACTAAAGCCACGATACTTTAGCTGTACGCCAATGCCACGAAACCTTAAAAAGCACCAAAAAGTAAAAATTTAATTTCAACCAAAAACAAACGTATGTAGGTGAAGGAATTTCGCTTTTTATTTTGAATTGATACAGGAATTACTAAAATCTTGATGTAATTTTCTACTACACAATTTTCCCAACTGTCGAATTTTTCTTTTTTAATACTTGTTTAAAGTTGTAATTTTTGCTGCAGTTGCTAGCAAAATTGTTTATTTTATCAGGAATAACAATTTTACGTTTTTGCTAAATTTATAAGTAGTAATTTAAATTTGTTTGAAAGTCATTTTATTTGCAGTTCTTTGAAAGTAACTTAAAAATTAGAAAACTATGTTTAATCAGATTCGTTTGTATCTCAATCTAATATATTGCAAAGTTTCAAGGCTTTTACGTCTTCATTTTTTTTTTTTTTTTTTTTTTTTTTATTACTTTTTTTTATTTTTTATTATTTTTTTAAAATTTTATTTTTTATTTTTACCAAATTAGAAAAAGCTGTGGGTTTCGTACAAAGAATAAACTAGTTTTTCAACCACAATGGCGCTAGAGATATCTGTGAGCAATTCGCCATAGGTTAGGCTGCAGGTTGCTATTCATTAAGAGCTTGATGCACTGATGACTATATGATGATGAACGAGCCATTTTTTAACGAAATCCTTTACATTAATCCTTAAATTCCCTAAGTTTCAAATTTGATACCGGACTTTAAAATCGAATTGTATACTTGCAATTAGTTTGTTTTTAATATTTGTCTGTATGTAGGTTACCATTACATAATGTTACTGCAATAAATACATTGATATTTAAAAAAATATAATTTAGAAAATCAGGCTTCTAAGGGCTAACTTCGATTTTCTGTGACTGGGTATGCATGGCGGGCAAATCTGCGGCGGCCTAATTAATCCCTTTACCGTCATCCAATCAGTCCGAAACTTGGCAGATAGATTCGATGTCGATGACAATGCATTCTATGAAATTTTTGGGCTGAAACTAAAAGGTCGCTTTTATGGATACTAATAAACCAACTTGCCGGCATCCAATCGCGTTAAAATGGCATTTAACCGACCATTGAAGAAACTCTTTCCTGTTGCCAACATTTTTTTAAATAATAAATAATAAAATTGTTTTAATCAGTATAAATTAAAGAATTTGGATGCGAGTCCATAAATTCACTTTCATTTTTAATAAATAAATTTTCAAATCGCCCCTTTTGCTGATAGAAATGTTTTTGATATTTAAAATTAGATGCAAACAGCAAGCACCCGCTGTTTACAGAATCGGCGCTGTGTTAATGAATATAAAAAGGATTTATATTAAAACTTTATTTTTATATAAATCCTATAATTATATTATTTAATTTGTTTTGGACATAAAACGGTTTGTTTCTGATCGTATCGGTGCTGTTACTTTTGGATCATATGGTAAACGAGTATAAATTACTCCAATATAAAATCCAGCATTCGCATAATTGATTGAACACAAATTAAAAAAAAAAAAGTGTGTATTAAGAACTTGAACGACCCATCTCTTTTTTGATGTGACTGAAGAGACGTTGCCATCTCAACTTTCGATAAGTGTCCATCGATCATCCCCCCACCCCCGCAACTATATCCATTGCTGTTGGTCCCCTTCTCCAGAACGAGTCTCGTTACTGGGCTAAGAGAGGGCGCCACTGTCGTCATTCCACCAGTTCTCCCACACTCTCAATTCGGCCAGTCGGATATCTTCCGCACTCCAAGGATACTCTCCGAAATCCCGCCGCCGGATGTGAAAGAAGTTACGCGTGTTGGGATAGGTGAGTACACTGCTTCGGTAATAAATAGAAAAGCAGATTTTATCACACCGAGCAAAATAATTCTTCTTTAAATAATATAACCGATAAAAACGAATTTTTTGAAAAAATCCTTTATATCTATTGCCAATTTTTTATATTCATTAACACAGCGCCGATATCCAAAACATTTCTATCAGCAAAATGTGAGGCAAAATAAGATTTATTAAAAATGAACGTGATTTTATGCTCTCTTATTCAAATATTATTGATTTTTTTTCTGATTAAAGTAATTTTATTATTTACGTATTAAATTTTTTTTTTGGAAACTGGAAAAGAGTTTCAACAATGGTAGGTTTATTGCTTCTTTAACGCGATTGGACGACGGCAAGTTGGTATATTAGTATTCCGTAAAAGCGACTTTTTAGTGACAGTAACAACCCTAAAATTTTATAAAATGCATTGTCGTTGACATCGAACCTATCTGCCGAATTTCAGCCTGGTTGGGATGACAGCAAGGGGGTTAATTTGGCCCCCGCAGATTCCTCCGCCCTCGACAAACATACACATAAAATCAAAGTTATTATAAAGGATTTAAAAATTAAAACAATCCGCTTCTAGTCGTTTGAATTAAGGGAAAATTGATTCGAAAACAATGACATTCTAAAGAAAACAAACAAACATGTACAAGCTCATTACGTACAATAAAGAGATATCGATTAATATTCGATTGTGAATGTTCTAAATATCGGTTAAAATTGTTTCATAATGAGAGACCAATATTTTCAGTTTTGTTCTTTAAAAAAATTAGGTGTTTTAATCAAAATTGATACTAGGAAGAGTACATTCTGCTTCTAAGTACAATGTTTTAATAGTATATCCTTCAACTTCCTAAACCATACCAGGCTCTAATTTTAGTTTGCAATTTAAAATTATTTTACTGTATGTGACGTAATCATTTCCAATTCCACCAATAGCAAATTATAACAGATTTCAGTTTGAATAGAACCGTAAGAAATCTTTGCAATTTCAGTTATTTAATGTTGTTTGAGTAATTGCTGATGCTGTTGTTATAAATATTAAACATTGCATATGATCTTGTGGTTGTATGCTGAGATAATTCTTAACATCAAAACAGTAAAGAAGTGAAGAATTGCATTGGCCTCTGTAATATGTGTTCGAAGATTTATTTTCCATATATTTAGCTTTACGTGATCAATTTTATTCTCATTAGTGCAGGGGTCACAACTTTATAAATAACGACCTGGATTAGATGTCCAGATGTTCGAAAAACTTTGAAATATTCAGAATTCACTTTTCATCATCCACTTTTTATGAAGTCCATGTTTCCATTGCTCCTTTCCCCGAATCTAGTGAGTTACGTTTTGTGTTCAGTGATCGATAAAAACTAACTTTTATGATTAATTAAAACATTCATTCAAATCAAAATTCGTCGCCAATAATCTAAAGGCCAATCTATTGTACTTTCAAAATAATTCAGTGAAACGTCAAATTTCAAAAAGCGCTGGCTCATTTATCATTTCGATAGAATAAAAAAAAAAAAAAAAAAAAAAAAAAAAAAAAACTTAAAAAAAAAACCTGTTGCCAGGTAGCAACAACTAATACGGGATCATCTGTCGCTATCGCCGGTGTATCTACTCTTTTCTGGAAGCAAATTGGCACAACGCCGACACGTTAGACATCCGAATAAATCTGGCATAATAATCAAATGCTTTGTCTCTGAGCCATGGGTTTAAAACGAGAAATTCATAAAACACGGGTCATGAACTGCTGATTTGTTATTGAGAATCAAAAGACGCAACTCTTCTATATAAGGAAGTGTGGACATTATTAACAGTAGCAGCGATTTTTGAAATTTTAGGGATTTCGTTGGCAATATCCTGCATATTTTGCTATTTTCCACTTCACTTTTGACACTCAATCACCGCGACTGATTTGCCGATAATTTGAATACCGAATTTCTTACAGTAATAACATTTAATTCCAAATAATATTTGATCCAAATTCCTAATCCAACTTATTATTTTGATGGCAAAATTTTATTGAAATCTAGTGTTTACACTTTTTCAAACGTTATCTCAGTTACTTAAAAACGAATTGTATCGAGAAATGGTATATTATTGCATGATGCTGTAGTGATCTGCACTAATGAGGAGTTCAAACAGGGACTCCTAGATCAGAAGACAGGCTCACTAACCACTAGACAAAAGTGAGCATTAGTGCCTAGGTGTTGTATCTGTCATTTGTACACGAGACCACCACAAAGCCCCTTCCCAGTGAGTCGTGAAAGGGCGAACGATTGAGTTGCTTGCGTGCGAGTTAAGTGCGTTGCGTGTGACAGTGAGTAGCTGAAGGTTTGCTTGTTGTACGGTAGTGAGTCGCTAGAGGTTACTTGCTCAGGTGGTAGTGTGGAAGTCATGCAGTAAATGGTGCCACTTATGTATTTGAATATGCGGGTCACCACTGTGGCGATCTGCTCTAAAGGGGAGTTGAACCAAGGACTCCTAGATCAGAAGACAGGCGAGCTAACCACTAGACAAAAGTGAGCATTAGTGCCTAGGTGTTGTATCTGTCATTTGTACACGAGACCACCACAAAGCCCCTTCCCAGTGAGTCGTGAAAGGGCGAACGATTGAGTTGCTTGCGTGCGAGTTAAGTGCGTTGCGTGTGACAGTGAGTAGCTGAAGGTTTGCTTGTTGTACGGTAGTGAGTCGCTAGAGGTTACTTGCTCAGGTGGTAGTGTGGAAGTCATGCAGTAAATGGTGCCACTTATGCATTTGAATATGCGGGTCACCACTGTGGCGATCTGCTCTAAAGGGGAGTTGAACCAAGGACTCCTAGATCAGAAGACAGGCGAGCTAACCACTAGACAAAATTGACAACTAGTGACTAAGTGTTGTACCTTCCATTTGTACACGATACCAAAAAAATGTTAGAGACACGGGGAAGATATACATCATAGAATCAATGCTTCATTTTCCTGCCACAACATCTGTCGAAGTTATTGTCTTAAAACCTTAATTACCCATATGTTAACATAAGGAAATGAAAGTATTGAATTCAGTTAAACAAAAACAAAAAATTCGATTTTTTTTCTCATTTCTTCACGTTTTGAAACATCCTGAGTTCAAAAAAGTGGTCTAGAAACAATGTGTCTGATGTCAGCATAACTCCCGAACGGATTGACCTACGACGTTCAAATTGTGTGCACTGGTTAGTAGTGGCCATGGGACCTCTCATTAAAGTTTTGGTCAAAATAGCGCCGGCGCATATGGTAGCTGCTTTTGAAAAATTCACGTTTTTCAGCAATTGCGAAAAAACGGCCCTAACGATTATGATCAAGACCGCTATGGTAAAGACTTTTAAGGTGCTGTAAACATCGCCACCACCGAAATTCCTCTCTTTACTCCTGTAAAATTCCTGTAAAAATTCGATAAAGATGTAAAAAGTTGAAAACGATTGTATTTAAAATAGAGTTCTCTTTCCTTGAGCATTTTCTAACAGTGACTCCAGTTAATTTACTAAGGAATAATATAATATTTATCGTTAAAAATATCGGAACTTTGATGCTGTTTTTCCTTTTTTTTCACTGTAATAATTATCACAAAATATATCACCGAACTCTTCAAGTTGGATTACGTATTAAATTTGTATAGTGTAATTATTGTAAGTGTTGCAATGTTCGACATTCTTAATTTCCTGTAAAATCGTATTTACTTACGAAAATTCAAGTTTTAAGACAGTGAACAATAGTTTGAATCCCAGGCGATAATTCTCGAGACTCGCAAGCACACGTGGAGACATTTCTTAAAAAGTGATAAAATTTGACGATTGGGGTTTTATGCGTGACGACATCACAGTCAATTCTTTTGCGCGGACTACAATGAAACACACCTCGTGATTAGCTAATGGAATATGAAAATTCGAATTTGTTTTTAAAGTTATGTTCTGATGTTTCTCAATCCTAACAACTCTGCGCCATCACATCCCTCTGCCAACAAGGGCCATTTTAATTGTTTATTTTACTATTTGGTAGTCAAACTTTTGAAATTGAGTTGCCACCCCGAGAGCAAACTCTGCGAAATTTTTCAAATAGCAACGATTACATTTTTTCTGCTTTTGTTTTTTGATGACTACAGCTCTACTTAGGAGCTAATTAACAGCTGTTGCATAAAGCTTGGCGTCCATTATCGCTAAGCAGAGCAGAGCAGATCAGAGCGGTGTGGATTAGAGCCAATTACAAGACTGTCAATGTCCATTGTAGCTCGAGGTTCGTGCTATAATAGACATTGTCCGCCTTGTAATTGACTCATCCACTCCGCTCTGATCTGCTCTGCTTAGCGTTAGTGGACGCCAACCTTAAACAATTGTCACTCATCTGAAAGAAAATTTACAAAATTTTGTATTTTAAAATGAGTTTAATTTTTCATATCCTGTGGTTAAGATTTAAAAAAAAAAAAAAAAAAATAATAATAATAATAATAATATTGTTTTTCGATTTATGGTGCTCATAATTTGTGCGCGGAATTTAAGAAGTTCAAATTTAAACCTCAAAAACATTTAAAGCGATTGCTTAATTTTATTCTGCAGGAGAATAGTTTTAATGTGCGGATTCCCGAGTCATTCATCTAATACAAGCATCAAAAACCACGTGACATTGTCCCAAAAAATACTTTTACAGAAAATAACATGAACAATAAAAATTCCTTTCACGAATTTTAAATGACGCTCCATTGTAACTAATCTCTTCAAGTCTGCGACTAACCTCTTCAGTATTAGAACTATGATACGATAGCAGTAAATATTTATCAAAGGATTCTAAAAACTATTTGAAATTTTCCATTAAACGAATTAGAGATTCATTAATGTGTGTCGCAAAAAGTCCCAGTAAATTCAGCTACCGGGAGAAACCATTTTTTAGTATGGACTAATGCTGCTGCAGTTTTCCCGCCTTAATAGCCCATTTCATTGTCTCGGAAGAACAATAGGATAGGAGAAAATTTTATTTATTCCAGAATTTTGAGTGTCCGCAAAAATAAAAGCTTGATCATAAGAGAGTATTTCAATGGCTCAAAGAATGCTTTCAAACCATTCTCAAACTGTTGCATCAGAGCGGAGCTGCACTTTTCCCTATGATTGCTTGTATTAGATGGAAATGGGAAGAATAAAGTTTTTGAATTACAAGAAAGTTCATGTGTTCGTCAACATTTCTTTTAGAATTGTAAATAGGATCTAAAATATATAGATAAACGGCATCATAAATTCATTAAATATGGCACTTGCAGAATGAATTTGTTAGAATTAATTCTTAATATTTTTTTTTTATCGCAACCTTTTTCTAAAGCGTCAGTTTGGCAGAAGTTTTAACTCAGCGTTTTTGTTAATTCTTAAAACAAACTTGTGTGCTGACCTTTACCGAACTCGTAGCTTGACGATGGAATAAAATGTTTTATAAATTAGTTGTTGTTATTGTTTTATAAACTTAGGCGTTAATTGAGATGCAAAAACACTCATTAAAGCGTACCGTTTATCTTAGATATGGCAATTTATGAATGATTTGACTTATGGTTTTCATGTCAACCCTATCGACTCGGTTTTCGGGACATTTCTTGTGTAATAGTCGCCTCGAATTAGCCAAAATCTTCAATTTCGGATGATATTTAAATACCAGACTATGGTATATTTTAAGATTTCCTCAAATAGCTTTTTTAAAATTGCCACAGGCTCTGAGACAACTACGCCCATCAACATCTACAATCGAATTTTCAATACTTTGAGAGTGCTTTGTCAGGGCTCTTTCACACGGTGCGGACGCGGGTGCGAGCCCCCAAGAAGTTTCATCAATATATTTTGAATGGATCATTAAAAAAATCTTCATTCTTTGAAATCTTCATGAGGGCCCGGATGTCGTCCTCAGAAGTCGGTATATCCCCGCAATTTCCAAAGATAACTTCAGTATGAACTAGCTAATTAAAATTTATTTTTAATTTAAAGTGAATAATGCGGGACAAAAAACATACTTGAAGCTAACTCATCCTTGCAGTAGTTGAATTTTAACTTATAATTTTGAATCTTAACGTTTTTATAAAAAGTCGGTAATTTTAAATACTTTCGAAACAAAAATATATAAAAAATATTTTAGTTAATTTTTCAATTCTAGTAGGGGTGGGGGGTCCCTGTATCAAATAATTGTGTATCGTTTGTAGTTAAATTTTAAATAAATTACAAATTGAATTATGATTGGTGCAATTAGACCCTAATTAGGTAATTAAATTTTAATTAATCAATTAAACATCATCAAATAAATAAATTTTATGCAGATTTGTCAGTTTTCTAACACTTGTTTAGTGTAAAAAAATTTGAGTCTAATTCAAAAATTAAAGAAACATTTTTTCAATCTATACTAGTATTAAACACTTATTTTCTGAGACGTATCGTCAGCTTAGAGTGAAAAGATCCAAACTCTACTTTTAGTCTCAAACCACTTTTTGGTATTTTAGAAACAGGAAGAGAAGCCCATCAGTAAGTAATAGCTGCCGACTGTACATTAATACTACTAATCAGTACTGATAATCTTTTAGCTGTTTTTTCAACTACTACTATTCACTCATTATTATTGTGTGCTATAAAGAGTGTTATTTATTGCATTTCCAGGGTCGTATACTTTGTACTTAATACTTATACGTTAAAATAAATTTCGCACGTATAACAATAAATTAGAACATTTGGAAAATATTCAGCTTCCTTTTACTTTCAATTATCCATATGTATACATAGGGTAATGAAGTATAGTATTCGATTTAAAAAAAAAAAAAAAAAAAAAATGATTTTTTTTTTTTTTTTGCACTTCTCCACGTTTTAGAAAATCCTGATTTCAAAAAAGTGATCTAGAAAAAATATATGTCTCAGAGTACGTGGCTAGCATAACTTCCGAACAAATTGATCTACGAAGTACAAATTTGGTGTGTGGGTTGATGAGGGCACAGGGACCTACCATTAAAGTTTTCGTCAAAATCGCGCATGCGCATAAGGTAGCTGCCATTGAAAAAATCATGTTTTTCAGTAATTGCTTAAAAACGGCTCTAATGATTTTGTTCGAAATCCCTGTGATAATGCCTCTTAAGGTGTTCTAAACATCCCACCTCCGAAATTCCTGTAAAAATGCTTTAATGGCGTAAAAAGTTGAAAAACGAATGCCTTTTACACAGAATTCTCTTTCCTTGAGCATACCTCATCAACAATCGTTTTTTCTTCTCTCATCAGTTTCACTTACAAGAAAGGTTAATATAAGATTTATCGAAAAGTATATCTCCATACTGTCCATTTTTATTAAATGAATGATGAAAATATAAATACGGTAGACGACACAAATCCCCTTCAGTATAGTTGTATAATTTAAAGTTGTGGAATGTTCCACACCCCTAGTTTATATACCGTAAAGTCTTTCCACTGGTTGTAATGTAATAATCCTCCATGTTTTTTTAAGTCTTCTGAAAGTGGTTTAAGTTATTTCTTGCGAAAAAAATTTGAGGAACTTAGCCCTGTCTTCCCTAAGTCTACCGTAAATACCCTTACAAGCATCATATGAATGTCCCAGTTCATTAATAGGATGCTCCAACAAACGCCTATCTCTCCTTTTCCTTCTAAAATAAAAGAGATATAATAACCGTAATCTTCTTTTGTCTATACTTTTAATCAACGCTGACCCGCGTACTGCATTCACTGGGTGAAAAAAAAAAGATAATCTAAGTGTTCAAAGATGCGGGCGAAACGTCCGCAACTATGTGCTCATGTTTAAAAGCTATGCTTCCGCGTCCGCACCGTCTGAAAGAGCCCTAAAAGAAGTTAGGAAAACAGAGTAAAAGCGCCAAACCAAACGCGATTATATCGGTTACCGCGGCGTGTGTGTATACATTTGATCAAGTGAAGTACACGTTTTCATTCTTTTATCTTATTAAAAGCTATAGGGTGATAAAATACGCCATAAATGCCAATAAACACGAATTTGAAATCAATATTTCATGTTGATTGTCTTTAATGGAGCTAGGAAACGTAATTACGGTAAAAATTGCTAGAACGTATCATGGGTGAGTTTTGGTTTTGAGATGCAATATGTTTGGATTACCATACTGATATCTGTAAGAGTTCATGAGATAATCTGTAAATTATTACTATAATTGCGTTTCCTAGTTTTATAGAAGAAAATAATGATGAAATATTTATTTCGATTTCGTGTTTATTGAGATTTATGACATATTTTATCCCTCTATTTCTTGGATAAACATTTATACTCTTATTGTCCACTCATATGAGAAATTTTTTATCAATCGTGTCTGAGGCGCTTAGTAGGTATTGCCTTGTTGCAAGATTCATTCCAATTTGCATTGGGTGTCGATGTCGACGTTTTGCAACTATGGGGTAAATAATAATCTGCATTGGAATCTAGGTTTTGAAACTTTTTGTCGTAAAAAATCTCTTTTGATGACTTGAATTTGTTTACATATTTAGAGATTTGTAAAGTAAGGCACTTTTGACCAATTTGGTTCCTTTAAAAATTGTATGAGTTTTAAAATCTTAGCCATTTTGGTAAATATTGAGCTTGTTTAGTAGAAATATCTACCTAGAGCCTTCCATTAGATTTGATTATGAAAAAATATGAATGTAAAAAGGAAATTTCAAAATTCTGCAGCCGACCAAACAGTATAGTGGTTAGCGTGGTAGCTTCTAGACCGCGAGGTTACGGGTTCGAGTCCCGCGTTAGGCATGGGTGTTTGTAAATGTATGTTGGCTTGTCTAATGACGAATGTTTCGGCGCATTATAGCCCTCGTGTTGCTGACGCCGCCAGTTAATCTGAAAACAACCAAACAACAAACCAAAATTCTGCACACGAGTTCAGTTTAATAATGCAAAGTGTAGGCTCAAGAAGTTACAGCTGGGAGCGTCAGAAAACACTCATGTACCTACTCGACCAGGGTACTTCTGTAGATGTGATTCCAGCACTTCATTGTCAGGATACTCTTCGAATACATACTGTAGTTGTTGTACCGTTTAACTTAAGTACCTTTTCAGTTATCCTTTCGTATGCAGCGAATGTTACAATTCTATACTGCGAATTGCTGTACCTCTTAGTAAGTGGTAATTAACTATCGTAATTAACTATCGGAAGCTTCGCAGTGGTAATTAACTATCGTGTTTTTACAATTTAAATTCTCCTGATGCTTCAGAATACAGTAATATTCTGAGTAACTTTTTTTGTCTAATCTCCTAATTATTATTTCTGGACGATGTGTTTTTATGATGGGATCTTATTATCCTTTTATACACAACTTGATAAATAGCATACAGTCATTCAGGGTAACTTTGAGCCATAGGATGTAACTTTGCGCCAACTCCTAGTTTTCAGTATTTTTGGTTTTAAAGAGCTGCTCATGATACACTGCTGCAAATTGCTGGAAAGATTGTGAAATTGGCTTTTTGCTCTATAGTTTAGAAAATGAATTGGTTGGTTGTTTTCAGATTATGTGGCGTCGTCAGCTTCACGAGGGCTATAATGCGCCGAAACATTCGTCATTTGACAAGCCAACATACATTAACAAACACCCATGCCTTACACGGGACTCGAATCCGCAACCTCGCGGTCGAAAATGAATTGGCAGAATAGTACATAATTTATTTTGCCATTCAGTTGTATTTCTGAAGTACATTTTAATGCTTATTTGAAGTTGATGTAAATCAACTAATTTATGCAAGTAAGTATCAACTTACCACTTTATCAGCTATATAATTTTCTGAAAATAGTGAAATTATTAGTATCTGATGTTTATTTATTTACTAACATTTGGTAAAAAACAAAAGACCAAGGCACTATCATTTTACCACATACTCAGTGTAACTTTGAGCTGGTTCAAAGTTAGGCTGATGACAGTGTGTAATGTATACACTGCACATATAATTCGTATTTTATTCCAATTTATTTTTGATTGCTTTTAAATACATTTATATTCATACAAATGGAATTTAATTTACGGAATCTTCACTTGTATGCAAAATCCGATAAAATGAAAATATTGGGAGTGAATTCAAGAAGTACCTAAAAATATTAGAAATAATGATCTAGCAGTCAGTCACAGAACTGAAAAAAAAAATCTGCCTACCTGTAATGGCTGTAAAAAGAGTTTCAGTTAAGGAAGAGAAAAATTTCTATGCACAAAAAATAAATGGTAATGAGGGACATGAGGGGATCGTCCAAAGTCCTCTATCATGTGAACTCTTGCGAGACAGTAAGAGTAAAAGTCCTAAACTAGATGACCCACTTGATGGCTGTGTGGTTAGAGCTCTGGCCCCGCATGCCATAGGTGCTGGGTTCGAATCCCGGGTTAGTCATGGATGTTCGTTGTAGTTCGGAATCCACGATAAGCTGTAGGTCGTTGAGCGTATTAACCAACCAACCTGAGCTAGATGATGAAGGTGACAGTATATGTGTAACACTCATTTTCGGAGGAGATGAAAGCTGGACAATAAAGGACATGATAAAGGTTTATACTGCTGAAATTTTTGTGGAGAATGTTACTGAAAAATCAGAGATTGTTCAAGTGGTGACTGTTGAACATACCAATGAGGCCGGAATTATAAACACAGAGCATGCAAGTGTTTTATATTTTGGTTATGGCATATTCAAAGTTTACAACCACGTAATTATTAAATACGATGGAGAAATATACCCAGACCAAATTGACTTAAAAGACAACGTGATATTTGGAGGATCATGAAGAAATCTATTGCATATTCAAAATGGCCCAATATCAATGGTGATCTGTGGTATGAAAAACTAGGCGTGTTTACAAAATTATCTCCAGAAATTATTATTCCAGCTAGAATACAAAAAGTTTCCAGATCAATTATTCTTTTCTTTGATGCAAAACTATTAATCTTTAATCTAAAGAATGGCAAAGAGAAATTTTATTAAGTTGGAACTTTGTTTTTATATTGTCATACTATTTCTAACATTAAGAGTAGAATATTTGTATTTGTGCCCCGTTGTTATTTCCAAACACCATAGTACTTAACTAATAGCATAAGGGTGGCCTATCAGTTTTATTATTTTCAATTTATCTTTTCAACTTTTAATTGATAAAATTAGTTTATATTTAAGTGAATGAACTGGAGATTATTTTTTCACTACATTTGTATGTTTAAACTGAATAATAAATAGTTTTTTTGCAATATATTCATGTGATTCGTCATCCACTGTTCCTACCTAATAAATTCTTTGTGGTGTTATTTAAAATATACAAACTTTATGATGTTGATAACTGCAGCTGTTGATGTTTCAAATATTTAGAAACTTAATTTTACTTGTTCAAAGTTGTCCTACATAAACACTCCTAGATTGAATAAAAAAAAGGTATTTTATATGAAACTTCTGATAGTGGTTCCAAGTTACCCTGAATGTGACCCTGGAGAGAACTTTGCACCGGGTTATTTTCCTATTATTTGGTGCTTTCATCATCGTCATTTAATAATTTGAGTAAATAAAAATATAATTTAGGATTTATTCTTCAATTTTATGCCATTAGGTCTGAAAATACTATAAAAACATAAATGGAGGAGAAGAAAATTCTGAAAATGTGGTTCAATGTTACCCTGATTGACTGTACAAATTTAACCTTAAACTGCTGTATGCGGTCTGACAGATCGCGAGTCATTTTTCATGGATAGCTTAGATTCCTTAAATTATTTCATCCTTTACTTTTATATACATTTTACCTATACTAAGTTTGTTAAATTTTAAACCGATGTCCACCAATTTGTTTGGCATAGTGTGCCCCTTGTGCCAGAAATATCAAACCAAGTAACCTCAGTAGTTAAAGGTTAAATACTAAAGTCTCCGGTTTTGATGAATAGTTTATTTACAATGTCGTTGGTTGGTTGTATTCAGATTATCTGGCGCCGTCAGCAACACGAGGGCTATAATGCGCCGAAACATTCGTCATTAGACAAGCCAACATACATTTACAAACACCCATGCCAACACGGGACTCGAACCCGCAACCTCGCGGTCTAGAAGCCAGCACGCTAACCACTATACTTATTTACAATGTCACATTGTGATATTTGTTTGAAGATCTAAATTAAAAAAAAATAAAATATTTTGGGACTCTATGAGAGGGTATTCTTTGTAGGGGATGCACCAATCCGTTCCGGCAACAATCAGCTTTTCCCTCGTCTTACGTGCCATGCCAAGTTCTGGTCTCCAATCAAATTTCATTATATTTTTCAGCAATAAAATATCTAATTCTGATGAACTTCCAAAAAAGTAATTTCTCTAAGCAATCTGAAATACGCACGGGCTCCACTAGTGAGGTATAATTTTGCTGAATCTCCGATGCGGGTATTTTGGCGCAGTATGGCCCATGTGTTGCCCTTGCGCCGTTAAACCCCAACCAACCTAAGCGGATTTAAACAGATGCGCTGTTAAAATCATGTACGCGCTTTTCAATCAGATTATCCCGAAATTATGTTTCGTCAATGCTGTCAGCTCTGCAATGTGTGTTTACGTGCTAATAGCAAATGACGGAGGCTTTATTAAATTAAGGTACACAGCAAAGGTTTTCTCTGTGTCGGAAATGTGTTGTGAACCGAACCGCTTAAATGTTCTTATTGGATTATCGAGTCAACTAGTTATAGGGTGAGTCACTAAATTGTTTCATATAATGATCAAGTCTAGAGGAGTAGGTTAAATCAAACAGTAATCAAATTAAATAAATGTTTATGTGTTTAACATGTTTGCGTACTGAATATAATATACAGATTGATATTTAATTTGGAATCGTACATTACAGATTGTGTTTACATTTCAATAAACAATGATAAGAGGCAGTTCATTCAATAATTAATTTTCTGACAATTCTTTAAATTTAATTACAATTAACAAAACTAACGAAGATTTTTATTTATTTAGATGAGAGGCTAAGTACAATGTATTCTTATTGTAATGATTGTTGAAGTTATTTTGTAACTCCGGGCTTTAAGCTCAAGGGTATTGTTTTCAACTGGTCAAAAGTATGGTCCGGCGTCTGTTCCCACTTAATGTTTGGGAATGCGGAGGAAAGGCATTCCCTTCTGCCTAGGCTACAGTCAAGATGAGGTTTATTGCATTTCGATTGCTTATTGCCTTCCACTGTTACTTTTTTAGTGCTTATTGCTCATGGAATCTTAATTTGGTTAGATATGCAATATGCTTATCCACAATTATGCGTCATTTAGTGTAATTCCTAATTTTGGCTTTCACTATCTACTGAGCATTGCCCAATGCCCAAATAAACCAACCTAATCAGCAAACTCTATTTGAGCCAACCCACATTTAACCATAGAACTACAAATCCATTTTTTTTTTACCTGTGAACTACAAACCGGGGTAAATATTAACCCCACGGGGTTTTTTGCTCGTAAAACCGTTCTGAAAGCAGTAATTTGACTTTTCAGTCCTTGAGCTTTTTTGTTTTTTTATGCAGAAGAGAATGGTGAAGAGCAAATTCAACTTTATCAAGGTTTAGTTGGTGAAAAATCGATTTGAATAGTTTGAAGAGCTGAAAAATGGTCAAACTGTCATTTAACAAACAAAAATTTCTAACTATTTTTTTAAACAACCTATTTTCAAATTTTCACCGGAATTTTAGAGGGGCATGGGGCATTTAGAAAAAAAATACGATCATGATTTTTTTGCCAAAGCAGTCTATTTATTTGGGACTTTGAAAATTAAATAAAATTAGTAATCTGATCTATGGAAAAGTCTAATGAAATCGATGAAATATTGGTTTTTAAGAATATATTTCTGTTTCTGTCATACAAATTGTAAAAAAAAAAGAAAAAAAAAAAAAGAAATTTGATACATATAAAAAATATTCAAAAGTAAAGTTACGATTTGACTTATTCAAAGGCACCACAATCGCTGCAGTAGATTACTCTGTGACTCTCGCAGGTAGGTCGCTTGCACTTAAATTACCTACACAAAACACTAACTACAAACCGGGGTAAAAATCAACCCCACACAAGATTCACATCTTCACAGTAAACAAGAAACTGAAGGATCTGGCTACCAGAATAATATTCAGAATAATATTTGTTAAGAATTTATTATGGGTAATCAAATTCGTTTGGTCACCTGCTAGAGAAAACTGAAAAAAATATTTCATTATGTACTTTGTTTTCGAGTTTAGAACTGAGGACTTCCGTTGAATAGGAATTAAAATTAACTAAATTGTTGTTGACGTAGGTGAGAAAAAATGTAGGTATTGAAGGAGCTATGGAGCGAAGACTTCTCATCCGGGAAGGAAATCTGATTGAATCTGAAGATTCTTTTGGGAGTAGCTTTATTATATGAATTTCAGACAAATTTGATGAGATGAAAAAAGGACAGGATCTCCAAACATTTCTCATCTCCTACCAACTATATTTTATTAGATTCCTCTCAAAAAATAAACAGACAAGGTTCCACACAGGGAAACAATGGGTCAAACAATTCAGGTACCACTATCTTCATGGTCTCAGCTTTAGTTATTACACTGAGAACCTCTGTAGCTCCTGATCTTTCTTTGATACACCCATTATATTCATCTGTACCATAACTTCTAATTCACACTCCGAACGTTGGCCTTAGACTGCATTCCAAAGCGATCTCAAAGGTCCTCGAGTACTGCCAATTCGTCTTTCAAAATTGAGTCGACTCGACGCCAGTGATGAGAAATAGTTTCACGTCAAATGTCGAGATTGCCAAGTGAGAGTTTTCTGGAATTATTCTCTATTCCTAGTCTTAAATCTGTTGCCAATGAAAAAAAAAGGTACGGAAACGTGCTCTTTACCTTTCCCCTCGTCTCTTCTGTTCTTGAGTTGTTTATTTTATTTGCGCAAGGACTACACTGTGCCTATGGTGATCCAGAATGTCAAAATAATGTCTTCCATGAGGTGTTTCAGTTGGAAATCGATAAGCATTTGCGTCTGAAGTGGGATAAAATCCTTTTAAGTTCTCATCTTTTCCCACCTAATAATCCACGCGACTGTCTTTCGCATTCACTCTCATATCTACTCATCTTTGAAATCAACGATCGAAGAGCGCGGAGTTCAATTCCTAAACGTCTTTCATGCTAAGGCCCATTCAATCTCCGAGCCGTGGGATTGGCTCTCCTGTTATTTGTTGGTTGTTTTTTAAATTTATTTGTCACAAGGGAAGCTCAAGACCCAGACTACGCTACCTTCGGTTATTAATAAAAGGGATGAGGTGTCGGATCTCTAATTTTTAAATCTTCTTTATGTTAACTTTGATTGTGTCTGTGACGAGCAAACTATTCGGAGGGTAAATTAACCCACTTGCTGTCATCCGTTCCGGCTGAAACTTGGTAGAATGCATTTTATCAATTTTTGGGCCTTCATTAAAAGGACACTTTTTCACACGTTTCTATTTCTGTACATTAGATCCAGACATGAAGCCATATTTAAGCATGTAGGCACCATCGATATAGATAAACAACTGGATAGACTGCTCTGATGGCAAAGAAAGGGAAAAAACGTACCAGTGGTTGATGATGTTGGGTGGACGATTATCCAATCACAGTTCACTTTTATAGCTGGGTGGAAATGCAAGAAACCGTGTGTACTAGAATATAATTTTTTTTTGTACATTATTACTAATTAAGGTCTACTATCGACAGTTCTGCATGTACAACCGAGGATATTTTAATTAAATCCTCGACAAAACGTATCTTTTTGTCCACCCAATTATCTGGCAAAGGCTTCATTTTCGCAGAGTTAAGCAGTCTATCCAGTTGTTTATCTATATCGATGGTAGGTACAGTACCCCCCTAAAAAAATCAGAACGATGTCTATATCTTTTGTTCTAATTGTTGAAATAACAAACAAAAAGTACCGTTGTAAATCATGGAAGGTTTTTAATAATTGTATGTAGTTTTATTTATCATGAGGGGTCATCTAGATATTAAAACAGAACCAAACTTTAAAAAGTTCAATAGCAACCTCATAATATTATTCCATATTTGGATTCAGCATTAAAAAAGAATGCGAAATACAAAAATTCGTAATTTTCTAATGAATAGTTTGTAATTTAAATGATAAAACGAAAATGATAAATTAATGTTAAATAAAAAAGTTGGTTTTTTGGCCATAAATACTTAAATAATTGATATATTTCAGTAATTTTTTTTCAAAAGATAGTTTGTAAATGGCCAAACATAAATAGCAATAAACTTTTGCATCAATTTCTTTTTTAATAATTAATTATTAATTAATAAAACAATTTAATTTTTTTTTAATAGAAACATATATATTTTTTTGCTTTCATTAGATTCACCATGGTCTGAAACCCCACCACAATTTTTTTCTTTTCATTTTGACTTTTAGTTTTCGATTTTGTAGCGAAAATGTAAAAAACGCTCACTTTAAGGGACCGTATAGTAGACGACTTTTGAAAACTATCAAAGATTAATTCAAGGTTAACTAGAGGTGTGGAAAATCGCACAACATTCAATTATCGTAAAATAGGGCGAATAGGAACAGCGGGGTTAATCGGAACAGAATTTCTCGAGATTACAAAAAAAAAAAAAAAATATTATTTAATACAAACAAAGCAGCTTTATTTTTTGTATGTATATTTTTAATCTGTCTAACATGTGTTTGGAATCTTGGAACATATGTTTTGTGTGGTTTTCAACAGTGTCCTTTTTTAAAAAAAAATTTACTTCCTTAAATTACATTTATTTTAAACCACATTTTTTAAGCAATTTCAATAAGTTATCCTTTAAAAATTTTACTGAATCAGGTGATTTTTTCATTTTATGAATAATTTCAACGATCAAGTTACATTTGTGTTTACAGTGAAATGTTTCTGTAAAATAATCACACTTTGCTGAAAACTGTTTACTAATGCCTACATTTTATATTGATTAATTTTCTAATTATCAGTAGTATACGTTATACTTCTGCAATTACAGTTTTCGATATTTTATTTATTTCGTGTGAAGAATGCACATCTTTAACGTTGTAAATAAATTATGTTACTTTTGCGTTTACTTGCTATTTTTGTATTAATCTTAAACATGTCACTATAAATCCAAGTAGTTTCTATGCAATTTTAGAATATTTGTGTTTTATAACGTCGTGAAACGCCTCACTGACCGTTCGATTTCTCCCGCTGTGAAGTAGAACCTTAAAAATACCTTTCGTTTTATGGAAATTCTCCCTGAAGATAGGTAAAAAAATGGTCGAAACATTTTCGCTCATAAGTGACGTGTTTTTCAACATAATGCATTGAAATTTGGTATACAGAGTAAATGATGTATTCTGAATCGAATGAAATGATAAAAAATAAGGGTTCGTATTGAAATTTTCGAAGATAGCGTTACTTTTACTTAATAAACGGTCCCTCAAGAAAAAGAAATTGCATCAGATATGGAGAAAATCGTAAGCAAAACATTTTGGTGCAAACCGTAAGATTCTACGATAATTAGAACCGAAGATATAGCCATCGTTCTGTTTTTTTGTTTTTTTTTCGGTACTGTACAAGCATCTACAGTTTGGCGATATTTAATTACTGAAATCTTCCCCTGTTAATGTTAACACTATATCATAAAAAATTCCCTGCCATTTAAATTTTTTTAAAAATCCTTTATATTAACTTTGATTTTGTTAGTTGAGGGCAAAGTCTTCGGAGGGGGAATTTACTGACTTGTTATCCAATCGAGCTGAAAGTTCACTGACTCGTTGTCGATAACAAAGAATTCTATCGAGTTTTGGGTGCCAAAAAAAAAAAAAAGAAAAAAAGTTCGCCACTACGGCAGAATCGATGGTTTTCTTTGTTGTGATAGAATACTTATGAAAATTTGATCTGGCTCAAAGTTGATTAAATAAGTTGCACTTGCACATAAAAATAAGTAATGGTATGAAGAATTTATAGTAAAAACTTTATTTTCAATGGTTAATTAATGCCTCGTTTGCTTTTCAAAGGGATCCCGTTTATTGCCAATGCTCGAAGTTATTTCCCTTCTCATTCATTTGTGTAACAGATGAGGAAAGATTTAAAGCTACTTTCTTACTTAAATGGGGTCATTACGATGGAGGGCAAAATGTTTTCCAATTATTTTGGAATGGCCGAATGGCCATTCACTTGGCATTTTTCTTCCGACGCACTTAACGAATGGGCGAGTCCTTAGCATAAAACGATACTCGTTTAGGATAATTTTATGTTTGATCAAGACAAAGTAGGAAAGTAGTCCGGAAAGTTTTATTACTGCTCTTTGTAAAGTTAGGGTGATCTAAAAGTAACAGGTATTTGAAAAATCTCTAATTCGTACATATTTGGGATGCTGAAATGCTCAGAGAAAACAGGATTTTTGTAATTAAAAAATTAATCCCACATTAACAAAGTTTTTTTTTTTACAAATACTTTTTTATGAATTGTTAACTTCTATTTGCAATTGCAACTTATTTTATTGATTTTGTAATCAGATAAATTTTTCATAGGGATTGACTACTACCAACACAACGTACCATTGACTATACTTTTGTTTTTGGCCCTCAAATCTTGTCAGAATGTATTGTCATCGTCAACTAGTTTATCTGCCAAGTTTCAGCTCCATTGGATGATGGCAAGATGTTAATCAGCCCTCCGTAGATTTGGAAGAAAGCTATTTAAAAAAAAAAGAAAAGAAAAAAAAAAAAAGAATTGAATATCTTTGAAGATTTTACGTAAACGCAAAGCGTACATTTCAATCAACGCTTCCAATCAAGTTAGAAGTTGACAAGGTGGCCTCTTGCAATGTGTAAAGCAGTTGAAAAGTTTTAAACATAGATTTTTATGTCTCTTCTTTTCAGACAGGAAGGGGTATGAAATTTACCTCAGCAGTGTGAACAATTTAAAAGAGAAAGAATTCCATTGAAATTCATTCCTTGACTTCAACTTTTAACTTTAGCATATAAGCTAAATGATTGGTAGTAAAACGTGTCACTAAGTTGGATAACTTGTAGATATTTTTAAAACCGTAACGATTTATATACCTCCGCTCCTAACTGCAATTTCAGGCACATTAAAAGAAACCTAAGAAGTTAGTTACAAAATCCTCATTTATGATGCATTAATATTCTCAAAAATAAAAGTTCAGGGGGATATTCTGATCAAACGATTTTACGATAAATCATGGACTTATTGCGACTTTTCTCAGAACACACTGTTGGAAGAAATACTGCTGTAAAGGAAGCTGCTGCGACGAAGTCCTAGTAAGGATCATTCCCTATACTCGCTATAATCCTATCTTCTAGCCCAGTGCATTTAGAAACTACTGAGTATACTTGAAATTTGAATTTTAAACCTTGAATGTTATAATCATGTAACATTCATTCTGCAGTAGTTCAAAGTTTGGAATTCGAAAGAAAATCAAATAATGAGATTTTAAAGTTTTACAATTTTAACCACATATTCTGTACACTTATCACTATATCCCGTACAAGAATTATTGCGAAATTTTAATTTTTACTAATTTTTTTTTGGTAAAAAACATGCAAAAGAAGCACGTTTTTTAATTTTTAATTTTTTTGTCCACCATTTTGTTATTTTTGCATATAAATTGATATTAGAGGTACAGGATATAGCCACTGTCGCATTAAACCCAACAACATTTTTTTTTTTTTTTTTTTTTTTTTTTTTTCAGATGGACCGTCGTTCAGATTTTTTTAACAGCGCACACCCACCTACTTTTTGAGGACTCCTGTTTGCCTGGCATTTAAAAAAATGGTTAAAATCAATTTTTTTTTTTTTTTTTTTTTTTTGTTGTAATTTACGAATGTTTTTGTTAAGCCTAACAAGTTTTATGTCAATAAACATAACAGTATTCTTAAAAAAAAATTTAATAAAAATAGCGTTTTTTTTCTTGCACCCAAAGTAGACAGATCCCTTAAAATCAGAACTATATAGTTTATGAAATATGAGTTTTAAAGCGCGCACAACTTACTTTTCAGAGTTTTACAAGTACAAAAAGAAAGTGATTTTGGGGGTGAGATCCCACAAACGATTGCCCGAAATAGGTATGGGTATTTTTTTAGGTTTAATTGGCTGTTTGGCCAACGAAATTTGTTGTAATTTTTCCTTTTAGAGCGCGAAGCGCGTGCACACCTTACTTTTTAGAGTTTTACAATATTAAGTGATTAAAAAACAATTGATTTTGGGGGGTGAGATGCCACAAACGACTGCCCGAAATAGGTCGGGGTATTTTTATTTTTAGCTTTAATTGACCGCAAGGCCAACAAAATAGGAAGGTTGTACTTCTTCCTTTTAGGGTGCGAAGCGTGTGCACACCTTCACATCTTACATTTTAAAGTTTTTAGAAAGTGATTAAAAATATAAATATTGTAGAAGGGGTAATATATATCTATATATATATATAGGCGCTCGTTTAAAGTCTTGTGCCTTGCCACGTGATATTCGAAACGAACCGATGTATTCCGTACTTTGCCTGTTACTCATTTGGAATTCTATAGAATGCCTAGGAAATGTATGAAATATGAATTGTTTCATACATAGCCGGTTAGTTTTAGGCATTATATACAATGCCAGACTTCAAACGTTGCCGGTAACACGTTTATAAAAAGAAGATGGTCACTAAAGAAACACGATCCAGAAATAGTACAGAATATTTAATAAGCTCTACTGTAATATAATGTTATGTATTGCGCTCTGGAATGTATTGAATTACGTCTATTGTAAGAACTTGGTTAAATGGAAGTGTTTGTAGAAGAACCCTTTTAATGACCGTCCAACCTGTTCAAAACGAACGCCGTCGTCTTTCAGTAATGATTGAATTCAATCAACTGGTCCCTTGAACTTTTTCTCCTACCTTTGGGGATCTCGTGTAGCCATTTAAAAGTAGAGGAAGCTACCATTAGTTATGCAGATGCATCCTTTGTATGCATTATTCATGGGCCACGAAGGATTAATTTGGAAGAAGAATGCTAATTTCTTTCAGATTCATGGGCAACCTTTCCTGCTCGGCCATAAAGTTTATTTATCGGGTCACAAAACTGAATGGCCTACAAAATAAGACTGTCTTTTCGTTGATTTTTATTTGTGGGAGGGGAGGGGGTGGGGCAAATTAATTTTAGCTCTTGTTTGTGAAAGGAAACTTATAATCACCGTATGGTGTATCTGGTCATTAAAAAATAAATAATAATTTTTGTGGGTCACTTGAAAAGTGTTAGTTTCATAACTATTGCTATACTTGAGTTTAACAAACACGCTACTGAGTATTTTTGTGTTTTCGTATTAGATTAGTAAATAAATATGTGAATCTTCATCAAAAACATCTCATATATATTTTCAATCTCTTTAATACAAGTAAAAATACATTATAAACTAATTGGATTGTGGCAGTAGCTTAAAGGTTATATCTATACGTATTTATTGGGAGTGAGTGTATCGGGTACAGCCACGAATCACGTACAATTTGGTGACATTTGATGACTGAATCTGAACCCTGTTGATCGCCGATATTTATATAAAAATAAAAACCTTTTCAATTTGTAGTTTTTTGTTGTTGTAGTACCAGTAGAAATGCGGTCCCAGCGTCGCCATGTTGGTAATATTTGTGACAAATTTGTCACTGAATATCTGGTTCTAATTGGATATATCTATTTAGAAACAAAATGTGTACTTTCCCTTAAGTTATTATGAAATCACTATATGGTTGAAACTTCCATTTGAATGTTATTCTATTATTCTTGCCGAGATGTGATGGATATTCTGATATATAGTTTTGGTTTATAAGATACATTTATAGTTTTGGTTTAAAAATTACAAATTTACATCCTGTTAAATTTTAGTATGGAAACTTATCTTGACAAGACCTTTAATTTAACATACACATGTAACGGCACCATTTGTTTGTTTTAGGAAGTTGATTTTAGACAGTCTAATGAGCCTTTGAATAACTGCATAAACGTAAAAGCTAAGCTATACTTGAATTATTGAATTTTGTAATGCTAACATCGGCATTTCATTTTGTCTAGCTAAAGTTACCAATTTCAGGAGATGATATGACTTGATTAGATAGAGTTTTTAGCGCAATTTCCCCGTCATAGACGTTATTTGGATGTGCCAGTTCGAGGAATTCCCACCGAATTGTCATTCCAAACTGATTTTTGCTTTTCTTTAGAGTTTAAATAAGTAGAATTTAATAATTTGGTACTGAATTTGGTGCTCATAGAAATTTTTTCTTTCTGAACCACCCACATTATCATTTTTTATTCAATTTTCCAAATACAGGAAAAGGACCCTACACTCACTCTTGTGGTTCGTAACTCAACGGAATATCTTAAATATTATCTTAAAAATTAGTCAAATTAGCTAATTTTCTATTCCCTCCTCCCCTTCCCCGAAACATTTTTTTTTTTTTTTTTTTGAAATTTATGTTTAGGAAATCTGACTAGAAACTCTTATGAATGGAAAAAATATCAACCCCCCCCCCCCCCACACACAAAAAAAAAAAAGATCCCGGATTGACAGTATTTCTCAAATCAAGTATTAAAAATGTTTCGTTTAGCTTGGCAAAATTCTTGTTATTAAATGCTGCCATTAAGACTTGTATCCCAGCATAAAGCGAACAATTTATGGCTCAACTATAAGGTGATTGGAGAGTATTTTGGAAAATTATCATCTATGTAGTCTGTATTTCGCAAACAATTTAAACTGATTTTCATTTGTTTTTTGAATGGGTGAAAAAAGAAAAAACCCACTAGTCATCTCAACAATCGATGCGAGATATTTCGTCTCGATCGCAAGGAACATCTTTGAAATTAGAAATTGCATAAAAAAAGAAATCGAATTGCAGCCTTCTCCCATAGTAGACAGAGATAGTTTATCTCGTGTCTATTGTCGGACAAGTATGGTGAGAGTCATCCAACCTTTCTCCCATTCGAGAGGCAGATGAAAGACAGTTTTCCTTAAAGACCTCCTGGAGAACATCTCTTTAGAATTTTTGAATCATGATATATTGAGTCCACCTGATGTCTTTGTGGTTAGAACTCTAGCCTTGTGTCCCAGTTTCGAACCCTGGATCAGGCATGGATGTTCGTTGTAGTTCGAAATCCAGGTTAAGGTGTAGGTTCTAGCGTGGATAGCCATTATTGTAAACTAAAACATGCCGTTTAGAATGCAAACCAACCGAACAATGACAAATCGATGTTACGGTGGTGTATAGCCCTCGAGTAGGTGAGTAGGTCTTGCGCAAACAAACAAACAAAAAAAGAAATCACATCCAACAGAACCAGGCGAATACTTCTATCTCAGAGTCATGATTTCTGTTATGCTATTTCATGTCATCCCTGTGAGTAGAAATCAGATCCCACAGTAGTTTCAGATTCTTGGAATTCATTCATCGATTTTTTCCCCTGCTGATGCGAATGAATGACTTCCTCTGATTCCGACCTAGAGAACAACCCATCCATATTCATGACTTCCTTCCCGTATCATTCGAACCGTGCCTCAAAAATGAAATCAAATCCAACGGATTTTTAAAAAAAAAATAATCTAGTTAAAATGCAGTTTAATTGATTCTAAAAATGCCCTTTCCGAATAAACTAAAGTGAAATAATATAATATAAAAAAATTATAATTCGACAAACGACAATTGAAAGAGCTTTATTTATACGCATGTAATATTTCTGTACCTTTGATGTTTATTTGACGTTGCGTCGAACATATGCGTCTAACTCATTGAATAATAAAAGATGAACAAAAAATAATGATCTAATGAATATCGTTCCAGTTGCCAAAATAATTTTAATTGGAATAAATAAAAGATATTTATACGTAAATGTGTAAATTCACGTTCAAACGTACTTCGCCGCACATTTTTCTAATATACTTGTTTTTATTATTTAAAATTAGATGTAAACATCAAATACACGCTGACAACGGAATCAACGCTGTGTTAATGAATAATAGATTTGATTGATGGAAACTATAAAATCAATTATAGCGCCGATTCTGTTTTCAGTGAAGATTCAAATGATGCAATCGATTTCCCTCAAATCACTCACAATATAGTTTTTCAATAGGTTCTATATTAAAAGCAATTTTTTTTATCATTTTTTTTTTAATCATTTCTTATATATATCAGAAATAATTTTCATTTGCATAACATTAAAAGAAAAATTGAATTTTAAATAAATATTTTGTGAATATTAAAGTGTTTGTTGTATTCAACATTTTTCAACTGGCGCCTTATGCGTTTTACAACTTTCTAGTTTAATAAAATTTAATTGTAGTCCTTGAAACATTTATTTGCCAACATATTTATTTTAAAATGTTTTAGTACTTTTGAACATTTTTAAATTTTAGAAAATATTTCCCCAGGTAACTTGTATACAGAATTACAGGTTAGTTAATACAGCCCCCCCCCCCCCCCCATATGAGTATAAACCATATGTATATAGATAAACAACTGGATAGACTACTCCGATGGTAATGCAAGGGAAAAAAATGTGCCAGTGGTTGATGATGATGGTTGGACAATTAACCAATCACAGTTCACTTTTGTAGTTGAAATGCGAGAAACCTTGTAAAATGCTAGAGTAGATATTTTTTGCTTATTATTACTGATTAAGGTCTACTATTGACAGTTCTGTTGTGTAAAACCCAAGATTTTACTGTCAATACTTGGCGATCCGTATTTTTTTCCACCCAATGATCTGGCAACGGCTTCATTTTTTCAGCTTTAAGCAGTCTATCGAGTTGTTTAACTATATCTATGGTATAAACAGGTTAACGTTTAAAATTAAAAAAAAAAAAATTACTGTTCAAGTGAATTATGTTGCAATGATACCCAGGTTTCTGTAAAACTATCTTTTCCTTTAATGTAAACTTCGCGTGGTGAAACTATCCGCTGGATAAATGCAGTCAATATCGAAACAAGTTTTTTTTTTGCGACTATTATCAAAAAGACCGGAACTACATTACTTTTCTTTGTTGAAAAATCAGTTCATAACTCAGGAATGATTGAGTTGATTTAGCTGAATGTGAAAATTATATGTTTAGAAAAGTAAAATGCCCAATCATGCAAATCTGGTTGATTTTTATAGCTGAAATCCCTCCATGTAAAAATTAACGTCAGATGGTAAAAAAATCAACTCTGATTTTATTAACTAAAATATCTACAAGTTAATGAATATGACGATAATTTTTCTGAAAAAAAAATTATCATATTTTACTAGATTATCTTAGCTTCTAATAAACAATTTCACATGGGAAGTTGTTTAATTGTTATTGTTAAAATATGACATTTAGAAGTATTTGTAAAATTCTTAATTCATGTATGCTTGTGTCAAATCATTCAAAAGTAATGACCACATGTATTGAAATGAAGACATGTTCACTCATAAGACAGAAAATCAGAAAATATCCAATATTATTAAGTAATCCATGTGAAATTTTCAGTCAACTGTTTTCTTTTCGAATGGGGTGAGGGTAAAACTGTTCACGTTTCAAGCTACTGATGGATGATTATAAACCAATCGTTAATAATTGTTTCGCTTCTTTCCACTTTTCTACTCAAAGAAAGTTGGACTTTCATTTGGATAGCTTTTGACGTTGAACAAAGAGGAACAAATTGGATGTGGGCCAAGTCTAGTACTTCATTACTAAGGTTGCACTTTTAAATGCTCGAATGGTCTTCGTACAGAACATTTTTATTGTGCAATTGCTTGCTCGTCAATATAAATAATTATTTATGATCTGTCACATTCTGATGAATAAACTAGAATGGATAAACAGTGTTCCCACTCAAATCACAGAATGAAAATCAATGACTTTTAAGGACCGAATTAATGTTTTTAAGGACCTTTAAAAATTTGTTTTCAGGCATCCTTTCTATATATAAATTTTTTATAAAGTATATTCTAGGAAAACATAACAAGTTATGTAATACAAATAAGTCAGAAAATTCTGATACAGCGAGGATAAGTGGCGGGCACTTTGGGATAGCAAGTCTGAGTTGCATTTTTGTAAATTTTGCAATTGGTCAACATACACAAAAATTAAGGACTTTTAAGGACCTCTAAGCATTTTCAAGTACTTTCAAGGCCTTGAAAACAGGTTAAAAAATATTAAGCACTTTTAATGACTTTCAATGACCGTGGGAACCCTGATAAAGTGATGCATTTACTTATTGTCTATGTTTTGGATTTGCAGGAATTTGTGAACATTAACCCTTGGTTAGGCGCGCGACCTTTTGTGTCGCGGTTTGTCGCGTGGGGGACAGATAAGCCCCAAATTCAAATTTTCGTGCATACCATTAAATTCGTGACCAAATATCAAAGTAGGTGGGTATTTTAATTAAAAGCACAACTTTACTGAATAAAATAAAGTAAAAATTAAAGAATATTTTTAAAATAACTTAAAAACTGTAAGAAGGCTTTGATCATGGACTGCTATCTATTTAGAATTTGATTGTGGGAGACAACTGTCAACCGCGCGACTAACCAAAGGTTAAAGTGGCTTTTCAGTGGTAAATAGTTTAAACTTTGATATTTTCAATTTCCTAATATTTATGAACTCATTGAATTGGGGTAACAAAATAGATTTCGATTATTTTTTTTACTTTCAATTATCCATAGGTTAACATAGGGTAATGAAAGTATTGTTTTTAGTGAAAAGATGTTTTTAGATTTTTTTTTTTGCATTTATCCACGTTATTGGAACATCCTGACTTCAAAAATTGGTCTAAGAAAAAGATATATGTGCTTCCGTGTGCCTGTGAGTAAGTGATCCTCATAACTCCAGAACAAATTGACTTACGATGTTCAAATTTGGTACGCAGATTAGTGGTGATCATTGGACCTACCATTAATATTTTCATCGAAATCGGGATTGTGCATGAAGTTGAAATCATGAAATTATCATGTTATTCATTTATTTCAGTTCACGAAACCTGATAATTTCATTGTTGTTTAAAGCTATTGACAGTTGTTGATTTGCAATGTTGAAAGACGTTTGTTTTTGACGCTTTTAGACCATTTAAGTTTTGATATTGTTGATAACATCGAAAAAGCATTACCAAAACGATTTTCATCAGAATCTTTGAATACATTTTCCGATAATTTTAACAATTTTTCTGCAAGTGTAACAACTCTTCTTAAATATATTTGACAGGTACCAAAAATGAAAACTACGAACGAGGGTATTTATAAAATAAGTAATGGGTGGTTTGTTACAATTTATTTATAAGAACTATATTAAAATAACTTCTCAAAATTTATTCCGGAAACTTATTAGTAGAAAATTTTGAAAAAGAATCGGGAAAGCACAGAAGGCTATGAAAAATAAAAGATTTTTTGGGTTTATTAATATACGCAGTTAACTTGTTTCGATTTAGCTGATCGTAACAGCCTACTGTCTAAAATAAGCTCCCAAATAAATGAGCATACTAGCTTAGATGGTATGGTGTTACACCATCATTCAAGCGGAGATAGTTTGAATTTCCGCAAATTGAATTAGGCTGAATTTAACTTTTATAAGAGCTGGGCCTATGGGCCTTATTATACAGAGCCACTTGAGTGGCGAACGCGCGCCACCGCTTCAGTCGCTCAGACAAGCCACTTGAAGAGAAACATTCAATCCTATGGAGCTTATTATACAGAACCACTGCTGTGGCTATTAAACTTCAACTTAACTGAACATCACTAGACGGTAGATCGTTACAGTGCTCATAGGCAATTTATCCATTTTTGCGGTGGGAAAACATAATGCTCACCAAACCATACAGCCTTTTGTTCGACAAACGGCATGGACAGGAATACTGTATCACCCCATTCCCTTTTTATTCTTCTTCCGTCCCACAAGAAAAAAATCACGCTAGTAAACTCAGCCCAGCAACCCTGTAGAGAACAAAAGACTATAAGGTTTGGCGAGAATTATGTCTTCACTCCGCTAAAATGGATTAATAGCATATGAGCACGGTGAAGATCCATCGTCTAGTGATGTCAAGTTAAGTTGGAGAGGTGGTTAATTTGTATGGAGGTGGCGTCTATCGCTTGTGGTGCTCAGACCCTGATGGTACCAGTACACTCTCGCCAAGGCAAGACGGGCTGCTGCGAGTGGGACATGTACTTGGTGCGCACGGATTACTGGAACAGCCACAGCAGTGGCTAGAATCGGTGGCGTGCGTTCTCCACTCGAGTAACACTTTATAATAAGGCCTTATGATTCTGATGGTTCTGAATAAGAAAAAGTCGTGTACAATTGATCCTACGCACAGTATTGGGTTGCTTAGCGTGGGGCTTATAAGTATTTTCTTTTAATCTGTTTTATTGTTTTTTTTAGAGTGTGTTCTTCTTCAAAGTCTCCGGAGAAATAGAGAAACACTTTTTGGGGCTATCATCCATTACTGATCATCAATCCTTGCGAAGAAGATTGGATATGTGTTGATTGACCACCGTGCGTCGCTGGCGTCGAACTCAATAACTTCGAATGCTGCCAAAGTGATTCTGTGCCGGTGAGTAAGGTTTTTTTATGTGTTCAATTTATATAATCACCCGGGAAAGTAACGGCTTGGTTGGATAGGTCACTCAGCCATAAATTACGAGTTTAAGCAGCCCAGTCTTTGACGTAATATTGGCGCATTAAAATAACTCAAGCTATTAATTAAAAAAAAAGAAAAAAAGAATTGGAAGTTATGTTTCACACCTCTAGGTTTAATTGAATTCCGACCGAGCTAATAAAATTTAAAAAGAAAGTAAATGTGTACAAAAAAAAAGTCTGGTTCATGATAACGGAAAAGATGTAGTGATGAATGGCTTCCGCCTTTTTTTATTACCTTCTTTCCTGATAGAATGGATGATAGAAGGTAGTTTTATAACAGTTATCCGTTCATTTTCGAAAGAAAAGTTGAATAGGACAGTCAATGACTGTCTCTAAAATACATTTTATAGATTCGACATTCCCGGTGAATGTAAGAACCATGTTAAATCGTGTTATTAAAAGGGAGGTTATAAGTCTGATATGATATTTAAATATTGATCATTTCTGGAAATGTAGGAAAAAATCAAAAAAGTGTTTGACTACTGCTTGGGCAAATTTTTAATTCAGTGTTAAAAATAAATTATTAGAAAATGGTACATAAGTTCCTGAATAAATAAAAGTTTCTGGTCGAAATGCCATATAATTTGGCTCTGAGCCTAAATTATGCAGACATAAATATTTATTTCTAAAAGTTTTTCTAATAATTTTGTAATCAGTACACTAACTTAGAAGCTCATTTTCTCAAAATCACCCCATCTCTCCGTCTTCTTATCTAAATGAATTTTTTTCGAACACTATTAAAGAATCAAAGTTCTTCTTTGTATGTACATTATGCATTTGAGTATTTTAACTAAAGAAACGCACATTTTCGGAAACAAATTTGAAAATATGTGTTAAAGTATTATCTACTATTTCAATTTACAAAACACAAGGTAAAACAGAATATTAACGTTTGTAGTTACCACCCAGAAAGTACTATCAAGGTTTTCATTATGATTTTCGTAACACATACGAAATACGGGTTTTGTTCCTTTGTACGTCACGTTTTGAAAGTTTATTGTTTATCAAACAATAACGTCATAACTCACCCAAAAAATTTCCAAGACATTTAATAAGAATTATAACAGGGCAGTACATACTGAGTCCGATGGGAAATGAATTCAATTTTTCTTCTCTTCAGTTGCCCAATTATGACTTCATCTATACATGGGGACAGGATTACTGGAGCTCATTGAATACGCTACAACGACGTGTGAACCGGTTTTACTACTCCCTGATTGGCTGATTGGAGCGATGTGTGGCCGATTCGTTAAAACTTATAGTATCCGTGGTACGAAAAGTAGAATACTAGTTGAAATTTAAACTTAAAAGCGTTTATTTTCTATTTTAATATAAAACTATGTGTGCAGGTTATCAATACTACTATAAAAATTGTGATTTGTCCGGGACTATATCTTTGCGCGGATGGATCCTTCCTACAGCGTATACTCAAGGTTCAATAGACTGAGAGGCGACTGCAATTTTTGGACCTCATCGAACATCATTCTGAATTTTTTATAGAAATTGGAGAAAAGGGAGAAGATTACGAATCCTTGTGGTCTGCCGTGGCACAAATGGCCGAAACAGGTCAAAAATCGACTTTTAATAAGTTGAACTAAATCCAATTGCCAAATGCGCCATAACTTGCCAAATAATGAGCATTTTTTTTATTTGGTAACCCTCATTCTTTAATTTTTAATTAAGAAGGTTGCAGACGATTCGGATGTATGGCGACGGTCTACTTACAAATATTAAAAGTGAGCCAAGTTGGCAATAAATATTACGTCACTGATGACGTAACTGATGTTGCCAATTTGGCTTACTTTTAAAATGAGCAAGTTTTTCCAGCCCCAGATTAGAAATCGTCTGCGCCCTTCCTCATTGATATATAAGTGCTGTGGGTTACCAGACGAAAAATGTGTTCACTTTTTGCCAAGTTATGATATATTTGGCAATCGGATTTTAGTTCAACTCATTCCAAGTCGATTTTCGATCAGTTTCGGCCATTTTTTCCACGGCAGACCAGTGGATTCGTAATCTACTCCCTTTTCTCTAATTTGCATAAAAAATTCAGAATGATGTTCGATGGGGTCCAAAAATTGCAGTTGCCTCTCAGACTACAAGTAATGTTGTCCCGAGGTATAGTTCAGTTCTGATGTACAGAAATGTGAATAGTAAATTTGCATTGTTGATTATCCCTTACAATATTTATAGTTAGTTTCTAATATTATTGTTGTATTTAAGAATGCATAGTTAAAAACTTTAATCTCGCCATTAATGTGTTCTATAAACTTTTGCATTAGAACTATGGAGTAGCTAAATACTAGGGATTTAAACACCAAACATTTATATCGATTTTTTGGGCAAGTATGGTACTTTATCTAGAGCAATTTATTTTTATTTTCAGTCCCTTTTGGCATTTGACGTTTTCAACACATTTCTAGTGTTCTCCGAATTCTGGACACAAACCGGTAAAAAAAACCACCTTTCCCATTGTCCGGAGGGTTATGAAAAGTGACATGGGGTTCTTATTTATTTCTTATGACAAAATACAGAAGAAAAAAAAAAGAACTTGTTGTCAAGAATTCTTTTCTTAGTGGAAAGAAAGAATGCATTCGAAACTTGTTTCGCTCTTGGAGGAAAGAGAGAATTGTATTGTGTTATGAGATAAAGGAACCAGGGCACAATCTAAATGGCTTACCAGAAGGATAAATATTCATTCTAGAATCAAAGTACTGTGGTATGTATTTATGAGAAGTTCTGCCGCTGCAGTTGTATTTTTCAGAGCAATTATAATTATACAGCTCAGAAAGTTTTCTAGAAACTAAAATATTTTTTAGAAAAAAAGTTAGATGTTAATTTTTTTCAACATTCTCTATTCATTTTCATACAGGAAAATTCCTAATATCTTTTCAAGCCTTTGAAATTTGAAACGACTTCTCGTATAGTCTGGGAAGTAAAGTATACCGACAGTGACTATGTTAAATATTTTGAGACAGCTTACAGCACCCCTAGTGACTATTTATGGAAATTCTAAAAAATAATTACAAAACTAAAGGAGATAGGCAAAAAGTCCAATTAGAAAAATGTTCTCAATAATATGAGAAAACCCGAGGAAAAAGTTTCATGAAGCAATCTGTAAAATTATCGGAGATATTTGTGGTTGAAAACATGGACAATTCGCGACTTCAAAAAGGGGCCGTCCTGAAATTCAGAAACGTGTTTACGTTATCATACTGCAGTATATGGTAACACCGAATAACTGTAACTACAACGTTGTTAAAGGAATGCATATCATTATCTCCCTTTCTAGAGTCGTATTAGTTTCGAAACTTTTGTCCAGATCCAATAGAATCCAACTACATGCATTTATCGAGTTATACATATAAGTAGATTAAGATTATCTTCAGAAGTTATATTATTTTAAGCGTGACGGAAGAATAGACAGACAGACTACACAACTCTTATATGCGCATGGCAACGAAAATAAATTTTTACATTGAACTGACTTTAAAAAACGATTAAAGCACATTCATAATACGCAAGCAGGTATTCAAAATAAAAGTATCTGCTTTTCTCCCTGTCAAGAAGATACCCGACCTCATAAGAGATTCGCAACATAGAGATCGAAGAAATTGCGTCGTTTATCTTTCTTATTTGCATTTTTCTTTCTCCTAGTAAATAACAAGGGAAGATCCTTTTATAGTTTTGAAAGGAGTTTCGCTTTTTATACTTAAGCAGATGCGAACAAACTATTAAAATGAAGACCATCCTTTTGGATGGTTACGCTCACAAGAAACACAATATTACATTTGAAGACTAGAAATGAGGAATTTTAGGAAACGCAATATTAAGGTTTGAAAAAAGCATTGAGGGATGTTAAAAAGTTTTATTTCCTGGGAGTTAGCTCGCATTGTGTTTCGTTCTTTTACCTTGCTCTTGAAGTTATGATAAGTTTGTGTTGCTCTTTTTAACCATGAAAAAAAGCTTTGTGAATATATATATTTTTTTTTATGTTTCTAAATGTAAAAATGTGTGTGTCTAGACTTTAACGACGACCTTTTTGCGAAATTGTTTCAAGTTGGATTGAAAAAGGTGGCATCGTTATCTAAGCTTAGCCTTCCTTGGAATTTCTCTCAGTCAAAACACACAAACTCGAGATAATTTGCATTATTTCCTTGAATTTGGTATAATTTTATTGCCATCTTATTCTTCTACCAGTAAAAAATTTAAAAACAATCTCGTTACCGGAAAACTACGCCTCAGCTTTTACAAAATTAAGTTGAATCATGAACATCACACACAGAAAGATAATCTACATATCGTCCATACAATTCTAATTTTACGAGAATGTAATAGTTGGTCATATAATTACGATATTTCTACTGCCACTGGTTCAACTGCCATTGGTCATGTGTTTATGAAATCACTGGAAAAAATTACCATTGTTTATGTGTTTACGACATCACTGGAAGAAATTACCATTGTCCATGTGTTCGTAGCGTCAGTGGAAGAAATTATAATTGGTCATGTGTTCGAAACATCGCTGGAAGAAATTACCTGGAAGAAATTACCATTGTCCATGTGTTTACGACATCACTGGAAGAAATTACCATTGTCCATGTGTTTACTACATCACTGGAAGAAATTACTATTGTTCATGTGTTCGTAACGTCACTGGAAGAATTTACCATTGGTCATGTGTTTATGACATCACTGGAAGAAATTACCATTGGTCATGTGTTTATGACATCACTGGAAGAAATTACCATTGGTCATGTGTTCGGAATATGTGACGGTTCACTTCGGCATGCGCCGTTTGCTACGCATTTTTGCCTCCATTTGCCAGCCAGAATACCGACAAGGCGCATGTCAGGATTATGTATAAAAGCGGTCTGGTTCAAGGAATCTCTCTCTTAGAGGCTCTTTTGGGCTCTCTTAGCTCTGCACCTGTAAACGGTTGGTGTTGTGCGTGGAAGGACCTACCTCTGGTTTCAGTGGAGCCATCATCGCCACTTATAGCCACGGGATCTCAGGGTGCTTTGACTCCACGCACAAGCTGGTGAGATGTATTTTCCCCATGTTATTCCCCTCGGTATTATCTGTTTGTTTTATATTTTTGCAGTGTTTCAATAAATTCCCCGTGCAATCTTCAAAACCGCCTCTGTGTCATTATTTGAGTAGCGTTACAAACATCCCTGGAAGAAATTACCATTGGCCATGCATTTTGTAACATCAATGGAAGAAATTATTATTGGCCATGTGTTTGTGATGTCACGGGAAGAAAACATCCACTGATCATTTGTTTGTGATGTCACTGGAAGAAAACATCCATTGATCATTTGTTTGTGATGTCACTGGAAGAAAACATCCATTGATCATTTGTTTGTGATGTCACTGGAAGAAAACATTCATTGATCATTTGTTTGTGATGTCACTGGAAGAAAACATCCATTGATCATTTGTTTGTGATGTCACTAAAAGAAAACATCCATTGATCATTTGTTTGTGATGTCACTGGAAGTGAACAAGTATTGGCTTTACTATTGCGAAATCTCTAAAAGACAAATATTGAATCGATAAAGTTACCCCATACCAGATGGAAATATGGCACTGCAAATAATTCTCTGTTAAAATTCAAATAATCTGCCATTTAAGTATTATTTAGATTTAAATGGAAGATTATGAATGAATTTATAAACTAATTAGAAAACAATACTACCTTAAAGCTTTGAACCTTATCCCCATAAGGCGACTGTTCTAAAACTATGTTCACATGTATCCACATTTTTCTCAAATTCTAAAAAGCGGTATTGACCTAACAAAGTATATACTTGGTTTTATGGGTTAGTTTCTTTAACTCTATGAACATTGGGTTAGTTTAGATAACTTTATGAAGTATTTGAATGTGGTTTTGTCTTGCCATATTATTGTGAATAATTGGACTTTTTCGCCTATCTCTTTTACTTTTTTAGTTATATTTTGTAACTTCCATAAATCACCGCTAGGGACGTTGTAAGATGTCCCAAAATATTTAGCATGGTCATTTTACTGTACGTATTCGTTACTTTCCTGGATAAATCAGACGCCGTTTCAAATTTAAAGGTCTTAGAAGGATCTTAAAAATCATTCTGTATATGTAGATATGGATACAAATATTTTCTTTATTTCCCTCCCCAAATAAAAGTCTAGTTACGGCCTTGCAATAAAACTAAACGTAAGTATTTAAATTTGAAATATTTTGGTGCTTCATTCAATAAAATAGACTGCAACTGAACAAACCTCATTAGTTATTTACGAAGAATTCCAAAGGCAGATAAATAAATGGAGTGCTTGTTGTGAAAAGGTTTTTTTCGTATTTATTCAAATTCGACGGTCTTCTTTTGTGGGTTCGTTTTTGCTGGGTTCTTTTATTTCCACTTGTAAAAAAAGAACACAAAAGAAGAAGTCCTTATACTCCCGGGTGCTATTCCGTGTACAACTCATTAGGAAAAGAAGTTTTTTTTTCTTGTTATTTTGTCGCTCATTTGTTCTCTTTTCGGAATCTTTGCCTTTTTTGCGCATCATTTTGTCCTTTTAGCTGCGTTTTTTTTGGTGGGCACGATTTCTTTGTTAGGTGGGTTAGCGAAAAAGCACCATGCATTGTGGAATTCCATTCAAATTAGCTTTAATTTGATTTTAAGGAACCCCAGTGACAAAAAAATAAATAAAATAAATAAATATCGCCGCAGGAATAGTATTTTGTGAATTCCTGGACTGTTAAGAACAATAACATTTTAGAACTTGAGTTTAAGCATAAACTTCTTTCATATTCTCTTCAACAAAGTACAAAATTGAGTTTCGAATTGTAAAATTCATTTTTAAACTTAGGTTCTGGAATATTGCAGTTCTTGAGAGTTCTGGAATTCGCAAACTGACAATCCAGTGTATGGAATTTTTTTTTTCTGATTAGATCTTCATGAAAAAAATGTTGCAACTCAGCAAAGCTATGTGGTATAAAGAAAACAATGCATTCTTTAAATTATTTTCGAATTCCACAAAAAATCCTTTTTAAAAACCAATTTTTTAGTTATATATATATATATATATATATATATATTTTTTTTTCAAGTTTCAATCATCGTATAAACTACTATACTTCTATATTTACTATCAAGGATGTTCAGAAGAACCAGACGACCATATTTTTTGCTCAAATTTCCTCTTCCACGTACAAATCTGTTTCGAAATGTTCCATTTGGCGAGATTAGCTTTTGTGTAGAATAGAACTTCTTGAGATGGAATTCATAAGATTTGTGTGGATTGTTTTCAAGATTAGTAAGAAGTGGTTTTCAAGGAAAAGGAGAAGGTATGGAACGCATTCTTCGTTTAAAAGCTTTCAATGACGTTGATCAAACTTTCGTTGTTGATTGCCGCCTACTTGTTGAAATTGAAGTTGGTTAAAAAAACAAAGAAGAAAAAAAAAAAAAAAAGCTCGAGCTGTGCAATATTGTTGCACAAATTGTCTGTATATATTGTAAATAGTGACGTATTATTTCAAAATTCTATTGTAATTTATTTTTATCCAATTTTATTTATACTAAACTTCAACTTAACTAGACATCACTTAGACGGTAGATCGACACAGTGCTCATAGGTATTTAATCCATTTTGGCGGCGTGAAAGCATAATGTTCGCCAAACCACAACCCTATGTAGAGAACAAAAGGCTATAAGGTTTGGCGAGAATTATGTCTTCACTCCGCCAAAATGGATTAAATACCTATGAGGACTGTGACGATCTATCGTCTAAGTGATGTCTAGTTAAGTTGAAGTTTAGTATAGTAATTAATAGCGATTATACAAGTTAGAAAAAGGTGGCAACACCTGAAGTAATCGAGACGTTTCGAGAAATTTCTTTCCGATGAATTGGCTGGAAATTTCGAGAATGTCTCACGCGCTTGCTTATAAAAAGACTGGAGAACGGGAAAGTTTTCAGATTGACTTTGGATTTCGATGAAAGCTTATCGCTTTGTTTACCTATTGGAGTGAGCTTGAATAATCGCTGAATTCGAAGTTGTTTTTGTTGAAGCTTGTGTTGAAGCTCGAGAGTAATTAAACTGTTGCCTGTGAATAAATTTTGTGAGTTTTCTGAAGAGAGAATAAATATTTTTAAACTGTGAAAACTGTGCCATCATTGCCTCAGTGGAAAATCCAAAGTTATGGTAATCCAAAGATAATTGCTAACAGTGTTAAAATAGGATGGGGAGACCGGGATTGGTTGAAACACTTTTCAAATTTGATTTTTTTTTTCTTGTAAACAAATAGTTTCAGAAATTTAGTTTTAGTGGTATTGGTAAGTTACACTTTTGGTTTATTACACTGAATTTTTTAAAAACTAATTTGCATTTATTTTCAATTGAATTGCATGCTTATCAAAGTTCCAAAAACTCGTGATTCAATTTCTTGGTGTGGTAAGGAGGATTTCTACTTGAGAGAAACAAAGAAGATTTGGATTGCGAACCTAAATCTCTCTACAATATTTAATCATGATATTTAATATCGCTCCCGATATAATATTCGTATGTAGTTCTAAAGGTGTCATTTATCGCTTAAAGTGACGATATGATTATTCACGCTAAGACATTAATCTAATCTTACTCAATTAGATATCACAAATGCAACAAAAATAATTAATATCTTTAAAAACAACAACAACTAGACGTTGTAATTCGTATTAATTGTACGTATGCCAAGTAAAATGGTCAATCAGAAAAAATTATGAAATCTAATGTTTGCCGCCAATTTTCCGAGTATAATTTCTTTGAGTTACTTGTACCTAGTACTTAATGAAATTAATTGGGATTATTGGAAGGAATCCTCATAGGCAATCAGTACTTAAAGTATTTTTAAATAACTTACTTGAAGATTTTTAAATTAAAATTGGTTAAAATAACAAACGGAAGATGAATCCTGTGATAGAATATAACCCTTTGTGCATGAATATGTTCTAAA
This sequence comes from Linyphia triangularis, assembly GCA_963978545.1. NCBI lineage: Eukaryota > Metazoa > Arthropoda > Arachnida > Araneae > Linyphiidae > Linyphia > Linyphia triangularis. Next base: position 32,529,109 of record OZ021722.1, read on the forward strand.
AGTGATTGTAAAAGAGTACTCTAATGTTCGAATTGCAGAGCTTAGAAATGAACTTGCTAAAAGTAACCGTACTTTTCATGTCATTTAATATGTTTCTCCATTAAGTTCATCGATGGTATATGTATTACCACGAACTTTTGTTCGAAGTGCGTTTCAAAATGAATGCCAAGCGCTTATTTCTAAACGTTTTTTCTATGGATTGCGATTGATTGATTGGCTTAGAAGCAATAAACTTTATATTCCTCATTAACTTTTATAGAACGGATAAACTTCAAATCTCTATGAAGTGGTTAAGTTTTTTTGTTCTTCTAATGTTACAAAAAGTAATTACGTAAAAAATTAGGACACGTTCAACCAAATGCTTGGGATTGTATTAAATGCACAAACGCATAAAAAAATTCCAATACTTTTTATCCTGCAAGAAGATAGCGATAAAGAACAAACATTGTGGAATGCCGTGAAAAAATACTTTCCTCGCTGTAATTCGATTGGAGTTAGAATTTTTCTAGAAAAATAAACACCGAGTTTACTCTTTTCCAATTTTCTAAATAAAACGTTTTACTAGATTCAGATGATAGAAAAAGTGCGTGATATATCTTCCGATTGGTCCGTACATGCAGTTATAGGCGGAGCTTCCAGTCATCCGGGAACTTTATCAGGCCTCGAGGAAGAGTTGAGATGTTCACTGTTTTTATTTTAACGTTATTTATCTCATTCAGTACATATGACACTATTTTGTTTATCTAAAATCTTTTCTTTTTTTGTGATGAAATGGCATATTTTTATATATATATTTTTTTCTTTCACTTTTGTATTTATTTTTCGGATCGAAATCAGTTTTTATGATCGTCATTAACTTTGTCACACGTTTTCCCAAACGATAGTTTTTATTTCGTCATTTGGGTTCCTCATTAAGCTGCGAAATTCTCTGGAATAGCAATATTGAAACAAAACAGCCTGCCTCATCTTAAACGGCGTCGTTCTGGGTACAGGCATAATCAAATGATTGATCACTTTTGAGATATTGTTTAAGTTGGTCATTTTCCTACCGAGTCAAAATATACTACTATTGGATATTTTATTTTTTAAACTACATCAGTTTAAATTTGTCTAAAGCCTATCCTTATCATCATGTCTTCTATAAATTTTATAAACTATTGATTAAAAAGAATATCTATTATTGTATCTGAATATCGGAATGAGAAAAAAAAAAAAAAAAAAAAAAACCCACATCAATTCAAATTTTCTCTGTCTTCATGAGATTTTTCAACCCTCTCCCCCCCCCCCCCTTCTCTCCATCCTTTTCCCTTTAAAACCGAATTTATGTACTTATTTTATATTATGAATAAGAAATATTTTGGAAATATTGGTAACTGTAAATCAAAAATTTCTAAATTTACGGAATGTCAATTTATATTTTATCGACATATTTGGATAATTTGAAATAAATTAAAAACGGTTATTATAAATAAATCGAAGAGTTGCAATGCCTGAGAAGTTTCGACTCTTTATAAGGCAGTAGGAAGTATACTTCCCATCAATTTTGAAATTTCATAGAAGAAAAATGATAGGTATAAATTCTTAAATTTTTGAATACAAAATAAATCTAATTTAAAATTCCTTTTGTAGATTGTAGCACATAAACATCACGTAATGCGAAATAAACACAAATGCAAAACATAAGATGCCCTATCTTTGAATAGTTCCCAGTGAGCTGTGGGAAATATACTTCCCCCCAAACAAAAAGAAGAAAGTTTTAAAAATCAAAATAATTTTAGGTTATAAGCTAAATTAATTTCTTTCTATAAAACAATCTTAATTCCAAAAATATTTTAACAAAACATTTCTTGGGGGAAGGGGGAAAAAAAAAAAAGACCTTGTAAAGGGTTACGTAAATATTGTTACGAATTTCTGTATATTTGTAAATATTCCGTAGTATTGATTATGTAAATTGGAAAATTTATGTACATTTCGCATTAGGCAGTGCAAGAGTTCGCTTTCCTGTAATGTATGTCTTAAGGCTTGAAAACGAGTTTTACAGAGATAATGCTGGGAAGCGAGTTTTATAAAGAGAAGGCCATTTAACATTATGGTAATGGCAATCTCGCCAAATTGGTGAGATAAAACCAAGTTGGCGACGGTTTCGGAGATTAATTTTTGTCGCCAAACTTGGCGACCATTTGGCGACATTTTCGGTTCATACATGTATAGGGCTTTTCGACTACGATCTGGAAAATCCTCCAAATTTCTATCTCTAGAAGATTCACGAAGTATTGACTTCCTATATAAGGCCGGCCATGAGTGGAGTTAGTTAGTTGACTGGAGTTACTGAGTTAGCTGTCTCTCAACGAGTATTCAGAGAGTTCCGAAAGTGAACTGTATTTCATTGTCTTTTGCGGCGATTTTTAGCAGTTGTGTTGTCAAGTTTTTAACTGCTGTTTTGTGCTCTATTGTTGTGTAAAGAGCTGTATTGAGTCTACTAGAACGAGAAGTTCTGGAGTTGTAAGAGAATCTGCGAAGAGTTATATTGGAATAAATTTCTGCAAGTTTTAATCTGCTTTGGCTTCAAATCTTTCGAACCCATCTACGCAACAATATTTTTAACACCAATCATAGGTATTTCCCCCTTGAATTTTAGTTTTGGAATTGTGCTGTAGTGAATTTACTCTATATAAGACTATAATTGACAGCAGAGAGAGAGAGTCCATTTTCGCTTCACAGAGTTCGTTCACTTTAATGGAAGAGATTTACGCTGTAAAACAGTTAAGACCTGAGTACAGTGAAATAAACAGTAATGTTCTCGTTCCCAGGTCTATTGCAGCGAAATGAGAAACTGAGATGGACGAAAACACACTTTGCTTCATTGACTATATTTTTAAACTGTCTCAATCGAACTGTCCCAGTCTTTAAACTGTCTAATGTTTATTTACTGCCGAGGACCGTAAAAAGGTATTAAATATACCTATATTTAAAGCAATGACCTTTTTTGTCATGTAATTAAAATCACTTAACTTTCATGTCTATTTTAAAATTTTAATAATCGTTTATGAGTTCTTATTTAATGTAAAGTTTCATTTCCATTTTGATGTAATCTTTAATTATCGTTTATTGGGAGCTCTTATTTAATTTTATGTTCCGTTTTTTATTTTGATTATATTTTTAAACCATTATCAGCGTCACTTTAATCCATTTCGGGCAACCCATCAGGGTTAAATTTGAAATGCCTGAACTGACTTCGGACAGGAGAAAAGTTCAATTTTTTTTATTACTTGTTTATAAGCGTAAAATGGTTTTAGTGTTGCCCTTGCTCTAGCAAACTCAAATAAACCAAACTAAACTATATTGTTGATCCAGAACTGGGTTACACTATTGACACATTTTTCTGAAATATACTCCACAGGTATTGGCTAATTACCACTTATAGTTATTTCTTATTTAACGCAACGTTTCTTTTTACTTTCAATTATCCATATGTATACATATGGTAATACATATACATAGGGTCGATTTTTTTGTGCATTTCACTGCGTTTTGGAACATCCTGATTTGAAAAATATGTTCTAGAAAAAATATCTGTCTGTATGTAAGTAGTCAGGATAACTCCCGAACAAATTGACCTACGATGTTCAAATATGGTATGAGAGTTAGGGGCGGCCATGGGACAAGGTTTTTCGTTAAAATCGAGCATGCGCATAGGGTAACTGCCATTGAAAAAAATCATGTTTTTCAGTAATTGCTAAAAAATGACTCTAATGATTTTGTTCAAAATCGCTGTGGTAATGCCTCTTAAGGTTTTCTAAACATCCCCACCTCCGAAATTCTCGTAAAAATGCTTTGATGGAGTAAAAAGTTGAAAAACGAATGCTTTCAGCGCAGAGTTCTCTTTCCTTAAGCCATACCTCATCAAAGAAGAGATCATCAAAGAAATTTTTCTTCTCCCTTCAGTTTCGCTTATAATTGAGGATAATATAAGGATTACCGAAAAATATATCGCCAAAATCACCAGTTTGGCGAAGGTTTTTTTTTTTTTTTTTTTTTTTTAATTTTTTTTTTTTGTTATTTTTTTTATATATATATAGACCCATACAACAATTATCACAAAATATATACATCGCCAAACCGACCATTTCCTCTAAATGAATGATGAAAATATAAAAACGGTAAATGACACAAATCCACGCCAGTATTATAGTGTAATTGAAAGTTGTGCGATGCTCCACATCCATAGTACATTTTGTGTAATAAATATATATATATTTTTAAACATTAAATTAATATTCATTTTAATTATTTCTTAAAACTTATTTCAATTGTTTAAAATTAAAATACATTTTTAATAAAAGTATGAGTGACTTACAATCGCTAGGAAAGTATTAATGAATAAAACAGAAAGAATAAGAAATTCCTAATAAAATCTTTTCTACCAACTGGAGTGCAAAAATTGAATAATACTCAAAAGCATTGCATTAAAGATTTTAATTTACTGTAGATCAAAGCAACATGAAAGATCGCTGTTTATAACATTTGAGATTTTGTTACATAGTGATTACACAACATTGAAGGAGCACTCAATCATCCTCATGTACATAATTCGTTTAAACTCCCTTGCATTGAAAATTATGAAGTCTAATTCCACTTTCGTGTGTACTAGCTTTAGTTGAGTGCCTATTTTGTTGTTCACGTGAATCACAAGTCGGCCATTAGTGGGTTTGGCAAAGGGGAGGGACAGAACATAAGATGAACTCGAATGAATCTACAATCGCATTGTGCCTTTTGGGAATGCATTTGCTTCTTGCGTGGCGATGTTTTCACGGAAATATCCGAAAGGCGATTACATTCGGTAATTCTCCTTTCAACTCGTTCTAAATTACGACATGAAATGTTTGATGGCCTATCTCGGAAGGTCATTAAAATTCAGTAAAAGCTTCGGTTTTGGAGAAAATGACCTTTTTTTTGCGTATGTATCTAATTTAAAATAAATTAGTTGTTTTATTTGGACGTTGAGTCTTTCTTGAAATAAAACTGTTTTTGGAAATAAGTTTTTCATTGGAACTGTTGGGATATCTCATGAAGGACATCAAACAGATATTTAACTAACGGTGTTCTGCCATTATCTCGCTCGGAAGAAAATATTCAATCCAAACAACTATTGCGTATGTATCTAATATGATACGAAATACTATTATTTTTGACACATATTCAAATCTTTTAAATCTACTTTAATTTGGTTTGTGTATTTGTGATGGGCAAATCATTAGAGTTCTAGTAAACTAACTTGTCATCCAGTTGAGCTGAATGGTCTAGTGGTTAGCGTGCTAGCTTCTAGACCGCGAGGTTGCGGGTTCGAGTCCCGTGTTGGCATGGGTGTTTGTAAATGTATGTTGGCTTGTCTAATGACGAATGTTTCGGCGCATTATAGGTATCGTGTTGCTGACGGCGCCAGATAATCTGAATACAACCAACCAGTTGAGCTGAAACTTGAGAGATATATTCTATGTTGATGGCAATGCATTTTTTGAAGTTTTTGGGGAAAAGTTAGCAATGACAAAATATCTAATAGCTTTCGATGGTGGAATGGTCAAACACATTAAAAACTCGATCTGCTGTCAAAATCATTTAAAAAAGTCGCAATTTCACTTACAAGATGTGCAATTGTATATTGCATTGGTCAGTGTGTATAAAGGATTGATAGTGGAAGCTTTGTTTTAAGAGTTAATTTCTTATAGTTACTGAAAATATATGAAATATAATTCGTTTATTCTGATAAATTATTTTGAAAACAGGGTTTGAATAGGGTCATCCTTAAACGTGAATGATTGGATATCATTTTTAGAATAATGTCAAGAATTTTTCTCAGAAGAAATGATGACGCAGTTTTTACTGAATAAAAACTATAATTTATTCTTTCTTTGAAGGCTCATAAGACTTCTTCGAATAATTAATAATTTAAAAAACTAAAAAACACTCTTTAATAGAAAAGTGAACTTAAAAGTAGAATTTTTTTAAAAATAAGTTTGAAATAAAAATAGAGTGATTAACAAGAAATATTTATTTCATCGTACAAAAGCGTGGGGTGCTTTTTAAGATATTTTCATAACGGCTCTACTTTTACCAATATCTGTCATTAAATATTTACAACAATGGACAATTCCCACATTTTTTAAAAACGAGTGAAATTAGTACATATTTATGAAGAATTTCTTTCCGATTTCAAATATTTAAACAAAAGTTCTTTAAAAAAATTAGTTATTTAAATATTAAGAAAAGAAAATGCAACAAAACCGAGCCAAAACCAGTCCGATCAAAACAGTCAACACTATTCGTGACGTAAAGAGATCCCTGCGTTTCTATGGTTATCGTGAGGTTTCTGCCAAATAGCTATCGTTAAAAAAGTCTGCATTGCCACATTCCGTACAGGTTGGCGTGATTTGCGAGAAACTTGCAAATCTGGTTTCCGCTGCTGCATTTCAAGCCAAGATGTTTGAGATCTCTTTACGTCACGTTCAACGCCAACGAAAGGAGTCGTTTTCTCACCAACCTCTAACAATGTAATTTTAATCACAAATTAAAAAAAAAGAAGAAAAATCGCATTGAGTAGAAATTTTTATATTTATGGCCTTTTCGGAACATTTAGAATTGAATAAAAAAAAAAAAAAAAAAAAAAAAAAAAATGCTGGAATTGTCTATTGACATCAAGCACCCCACGCTTTTTTACGATAAAATAAATATTTCTTGTTAATCACTCTATTCTTATTTCAAACTTATTTAAAATTATTTTCTACTTTTAAATTCACTTTTCTATTAAAGCGTGTTTTTTAATTTTTTAAACTATTAATTATTTTTTCTGTAAACTATAAATTTTTTTTAGTTAATTTTTTTAGTTAAGTGTACAAAACTCTCCAGTTGTTCCTGCCAATAGTCACATGCTTGTCTCAAATTTAAGTCATGTGTATGCCTTAGTACACGCCGTATTACTTGGCACAAAACACTACCGTGTCTCTGAATATGAAAAATCACTAATCCTGAAGATCCTGGTAAGGATAATGCGACTAAAAAAACACGCTTTGTATAACCGTCGTGTCCACGACAAATCTTTCAAATGTCTGCCTTATCAACTGTCGATGATAGGTTCTGTGATTACTGGAAGTGTAACGGGTAACGGCACACCAGGGTTCGATTCCGGAGAATGTTGGTTGGAATTTAACGGCACGAAGGCAACACGAGCTAATCCTTGTGATAAAGCGACAAACTTATTGAATTATTGTATTGTCATCGGTCTTTGATAAGTGTGCAAAGTTTGAATCAAATCTGATCGCTCAAAGTATGGCAAAATCGAGCCCAAAAGAGTCGGTTACAAGCAAACATACAGGTGAAACTAATAAAAGCGTGTTAATAACTGAACAATTACTATCAAGCTTCTATAGAAGCTACGGTACATACAACTTAGAACAAAGCGTTAATTCAGGCTCAAAAAGTAAATAAAACATCCGCTGCTTTCCGAATCCGAACAGCAAACGATTTTCTACTGAACTGAATTCGATTTAATTTTTCATCTCTTTAAATAGTGTCACGGCAGAAATTTCTAGCAAAATCCTGCCGACCAATCGCCTGATCAAAATGCCTCGAAATTTCCCGAATGATTTAGGTGTTGTCACCTTTTTCTAACCTGTATTATCGCTGTTTACAAATAAAATAAAGAATAAAATAAAATAAAAGGCACCGATAGTCTTACGGTAGAGTATCGAGCTCGTAACCGGAGGGTTGTGGGATCGTGCCTCCGTCCACCAAATGTCGGTGTGTACCTAATGGAGGCTGGTGCACATTAAATCTGTTGTGGTCTCAATGTCCTCTCGTTGGTGTGGTGGGGTCGGAGAGAGGGGTTTACACTAGAAGATTTCGATCTTGTATTCTTATAGATGCTCAAAATTACGAGACGTATTTGGCTGCGTTTAAGCACTTTATAAGTGGCAGAAATAAACAGTAGTTAGTTTAAAAAAAAAAAAAAAAAAAAAAAAAAAACTTTAAAATATAAATACGTCAGTGTTTGTAATTTTATACAGAATAAAATAAAATAGAATTTTAAAATAAAGGCATCCCTGTTTAAAAGAATAAAATACAATAAAACTTTAAAAATAGAACGATTTTTGTAACAATACTTATAAATAAAACTAATTTGAAGTCTAATTGCTCTTATGTATACCTTTGTATTGCAAATTTGAATTATGCAATCAGTGACAGATATTAATGAGAGGAAAGGGAGATGGGCTCTTACATTTCAAACTTCTAATGTGTTGACGGTGATAAGGTCCTAACGTTTTAGTTTTCCGAGCAACTTTTGAAAACTTTGGAATCTAATCTCTGGAACATTTGTGGTTTGGTATCATTAGGGTTAGTTTCCATAAAAATAAAAATGTGTGCAGATTATCAAACAACATCTCTAAAAGTTATTGAAACTAATACTTATTTTGTTTCTTGATATTGAATTCAAAATTTAGTGAAATTTATTTAATTACGAGAAATTAAATCAAAAAGGAAAACTTGGATGGTAGTAGTGTCCACAAAAAATTACGCAAACGTAATGGTTTTGGAGCCAGCTACTTCTACGATTACGTCGATTATTAAACGTTTGAATTTATTTCGTTGAACCCAAAATGTTTGAATAACCAAAATAATTTTTTGAAAAACTATATATAATCATATACATAACTCTTTTTTTTTTTTTAAATCTTTTTACCAGTAAATTTCGGAATGAAAGAGTGAAAAGTTTGTGACACTTTTGAATTTATTTCTTTTCGTCTTTGATATTGAATTTTTCATTGCCATTTAATTAACTTAATTTTTTCAAATATTTCTACCTTTACTTTTAGGAATTAAGAAAGGGTGTCAGGTATTTTTTGACAATTAGTTGTATTATTTATTATACGTTTTATCAACAAAACTTGTTAAATATTTTAAAAACCTTCTTTACTGTAGCTCTTATTTAGAACCAAGCATAATGTTATTAAAGAAAACAAAAATTTTATGCTAGTATAAAATTTTATTTCTTTTAAAGAAAGTGTTTCAGACGTACAGACATACATCGAAATCATGCTATAAGAGGTTTTTTTTTTTTATCTTGTTTTAAAGAACCTTAATAAGAATCGAGATTTAACATTCATAAGTTGAATTTTTTTTTGTCATATGAAGTTTAATAGATTTTTACATGATTTAATGTCTTTATTTGCATTTTTTCCCAAATCATTTCATTCATCTGTCTCACAGCGCAAATAGCTGTGAAACTTTGGTTTAAAAGTATGAAAAGTTGCACATTTGTAGAGAAACGTTTACGAAGTCTGCTTTTTGTCGCTTCATGCGCCGTTCACACCCTAGAAAACTTATCTTGGCGGGCATAGAGGCATTCGCCTTATTAAAACACATACGTAATCCTTTTTTTACATTTCGATGCAGTTTTGGAGAATATCTGAATTTGTTAAAGTTCAATTTTAAGTATACGCGATAGATGGTGTTTTTTCTTCTTCTTTTTTAATTATTATTATTATTTTATAAGCAGCGGAAAAGTATAGAAAAAAGTATTAATTTCGTTCAATAAATTATACCATGAGAAGACCAGAAAATCAGAATTTGATTAAAAAAGAACCAGAATTCATATTGTTAAAATAGCGACTAGGATGGCACTAATTGAAGTTGAATTAAAATGGTGTTTTTATTTTACCTTTTTCTCTTTTCAAGTTTAAAAGAAAAAAAAAAAAAAAAAAAAGAAAAAAAAAAAAAAATGCTGCCATACACAGCATTTTGAATAATATGATGGATTGAGAATTAGAGTAATATGACGTCGTTGTCAACTTATGAGGACAAGTTGCTTTTAAGGGTGTATTATGATTGGTCAAAATTCTTATGAGTTGCCATGTATAATTCTCATTTTCACTTATATTTTTGAGTGTAGTATTTTAAGTACTAGTTTTCAAAAATGTGGTATATTTATGGTATTCAAAAATTTCGCAAGATATTTTATTTAATATATAAAATAGTTTTTTGTCAGATTATAGTACAAAATATTATGGCTGAAAATCTGGCAAATTCGGTTTTTAGAGATGAATTAGATTCGATATAGATTTGAATGCTATTATTTGCAAAGAACATATGCCAATTTATGAATTATAATTCATAATTTATTGATTTCCAGGATTACGCCATAAAGTTTTTACTGGTGAAGGGTTTTCAGTTACGTATTTATGGTAGCAATTCGTAAACGTAGCAAGCTTAGAGTTAGACGAGCATTACCGAGCAGGCGACTTGATTACTAAGTAATCTCCGGGGATTGGAGAGCTGGAGTTGCTGAGCTTAGCAATTTGTTTTGTAAAATATATTTTAAACTATGTTACGAAAAAAAAGAAACTTTTATTTAGTATTTTAATTATAAATAATTAAGGAATTAAAAAAAAAAAAAAAAAAAAAAAAAAAAAGCTTCGCCCAATTTCTGTTAACTTATATTTTTAGCTGGATAAAATTTATACAGTTTTAAGGAAAATTAACAACGAGAAGCGTTTTTATAACTGCACGAAAAGGGTAATTTAAATTTTGTATTGTAAGAAATACTGAGTAAATATTTCAGAATTAGTCATTTATCGTTCATTTACTAAGCTACATGTAAGTTAGTTGTATTTCGGTATGAAACAGACTTTTTTCCTCCTTCCCCTTAACTTCTCGAATATAGATGCGGAATACAGTGAGATTTGTAATAATTCTAACATTTTTTTTTTCTGTAATATATTGCATATCAACGACATATTATAGACAGGAACTTTCCGCCATTGAATTCTTCCATCCATCTAATGGAAAAAAAATCCAATATTTGCCCTCGAATTGTTGAATATAAATCTCTTCTTCCTTTTTCATTCATGCTTTTCCCCTTGATATTTCCCCAGTTGTGACATATTTCAATTCTGAAGACGAACTCTCCTTTTCTCCAAGGCGTCTAAAATTATTTAGATCATAAGTGTTCTTTTCGAAACTAGGCAAGATCGTGTCATATTATCAGAGGTAATTGTGATTGGTTAAATCAGCAATGGCCTTTCTCGATTGGTCAATCGCAACTATGGTTTGCCCCAGATGATGTCATGACACGTGATTTATTTTCAAGAAATTTGCAGAGAGTACTGATAATCCAAATAGTATTTCGACTCCTTGGTTTTTTTATGTTCAATTCAGATTGAAGGGAGGAATCGAAAATATAAAATATATTTTTGAGAAAAAAAGCATTCTATTTCTTAGGACATGGGTGGATTGAGGATACGATTTTTCGATTTCAAATGTCTCTTCTTGAAAGCTGTCTTGATGTCTCTTGCAATTTTCATAACCTTCTTGCGTAGCGATCTTTAAAGACACTAAAAAAGAATAGATAAGATAGTTCAGCAGTCCAACAATAGATGCAGTCGTCAAAATATATGCTTCAGTTTCAGACACTTGCTCGAAAGATTCTGATTCTAAACCTTTCACGATTAGTGTTTCCAAAAAAGGCATTATATATTTGTTCTTTAATTTTCACTCATCTGAATTTTTTTCAAACTTCAGAACTGGGAGCTGAAAGAATTGACACATTTTTAGAGATAATCGAGAATTTAAAATGATTGCGAATTACAAATTTTCTGACCATCTTTTCTAGGATTTCTGCTTGTTTTTTTCTTATTCTAAATGTAAATATCCTTTGGGCTTATTAAGTTTTGGACTAATACCGGTTGTTTGTATGTTATTTTTGTGCTGTCAGACTTCCTATTTAAGTATCTTATAATACTGTTATAAAACTGTCACAGAAAAAATGATGATGCAGCTTTTATTAATTAAAAACTATAAATTTTTCTTCTCTCGAAGGCTCCAGCTTCAACACAAGCTTTGATGTGCACAATTTGGAATACAGCGATAATGCAGTCATAACAAAAGCTCCGATCCCCTAAAATCAGCGCCCAAAACTCAACTGTTCCATGATTTCACACCACGGTCTTATTTATAGAACTTTCTTGAAAAATCCAGTCAACCGATCACGTGATGGAAGCGCTTCGAAATTACTCGACTGATTTAGATGTTGCCACCTTTTTTCTAACCTGTATTATCGCTGTTAATAAATAAAATAAAATTTTAAAAGAAATATTTCCCTATTTACAATGGACAATTACCGTATTTTTTAAAAACGAGTGAAATTAGTTTATATTTATGAAGAATTTCTTTCTGGTTCCAAATATTTAAGCAAAAGTTCTTTAAAAAAATTAGTTATTTAAATATTAAGAAAAGAAAATGTCTCAATACCGAGCCAAAACCAGTCCGATCAAAACACCCAGCAAAATCTGTGACGTCAAGGGTTCCGGCAGTTTCTATGGTTATCGTGAGGTTTCTGCCAAATAGTTGGCGTTAGTAGAGCATAGCCATATTCCCTGCAGGTTGGCGTGATTTGCGAGAAACTTGCAAATTTGGTTTCCACTGCTACAAGCCAAGATGTTTGGAATGCCATGACGTCACATTCAATGCCAACGGAATGAATCGTTTTCTTGCCAACGTCTAACAAGGTAACTTTTATAGCAAATAAAAAAAAAAAAATTAAAAAAAAAAAAAAGCGCATTAAGCAGAAATTTTTGTGTTTATGATATTTTCGAAACATTTAAAATTAAAAAAAAATTCGGGAATTGTATATTAAAAAACAGAAAATTTGTGTAACACTACTGCCATATTGTATTCTATTAATAAGTAACTCAGGATCCGATTCACCGTTTAGTGTAAATCTCAACCAATTTAAAGGTGAACGTTGCAACAGCTTATTTGTTGATATCAACATTAACAATCTTGACTGGAAGGTTCAATTACTTTGTATTTTGGTTAATTTAGATCATTGCATGGCCCCACTAAGTCAAGTTTGGGAAAATTTAAATATTTTTCTAGCAGCTGTAACTTTGCTTCTAATTAATATAGATTCAAAAGAATTACCAATTTATAAAGACAATATTAGGAGTTTAATTATAGTAACATAAAAATGCAATGTGTATTTTGAACAAAATTTATATATTTAACATAGTCGGATATCACCTATTCTTTAAATCTTTTACGGCCAAATTCATCCACATGTCATCATCCAATTGAGATGAAATTTGCAGAGAGATTCAATGTCGACCATGTATTGCATTCTTTTAAGTTTTGGGTTTGCCACGTAGAAGGCCACATTCACACACTCTACTATATTACCGTTTTGGAGGAATAAGTAACCCACTTGCCGTAGCCCAATAGAGCTGAAATTTGACAGATAAATTCGTTTTCGATGACAAAATGCATTCTGTCAAGATTTTGGGAATTTAATAAGACTACTTTTACACACTTTTTTATTGCCTTACGTCAGACTTATCAGATTTTTCTCACTTTCTATTTTCCAGGTACCAAGCTTAATTCAAACAAGTAGAATTTGGCGATATTTAATAACTTAAAGCTTCTTCTGTCAAAGTTGAGGAGGCAGCAAAATATTCAGGGCAATTGCACCTAAAAATAAGTTGCAGTTCCTTATTGTCAATGCATACTGTTATGAATTTTTCCGCTGAGGCAATGATGGCACAGTTTTTAAAATAAAAACTAATATTTATTCTCTTCAGAAAACTCACAAAATTTATTCACAGATAACAGTGCAATCACTATTAATCTTCAATACAAGCTTCAACAAGAACAGCTTCGAATATAGCGATTATACAAGCTCACTCCAATAGGTCAACAAAGCGATCGCGATCAGCTTTCAACGAAGTCCGAAGTCAATCTGAAAACTTTCCCGATCTACGGTCTTTATATAGCAGTCGCGTGAGGACATACCCGAAATTTCCAGCTAATTCATCGTAAAAGAAACATCTCGAAATTTCTCGATTGCTTTAGGTGTTGCCACCTTTTTCTAACTTGTATAATCGCTGTTAATAAATAAAATAAGATAAAAATAAATTACAATAGAATTTTATAATAATACGTCACTATTTACACTATATACAGACAATTTGTGCAACAATACAATTGATTTATATAAAAGCCTTTGTTTTTATAGGTTATATTATTTATAAAATTCGAAATAATTCAAATAAAGAGAATCCTCAAACATAGTATACTCAAATCTTTCGTGGATTATGGGTTAATAATCCATGGGCACTTTTAACTTGCCGATTTAAATAGTCCCACTATATTTCTAAACATCTTTATATACCACACGAAATGCCAAATGCGCGTCCCTTGTAGAGCAGTTTGCTGTAAAAATACACCGGGCGAATATTCCGCTTGAGTATTCATCTAGTAATGATATCATAAAAAGATATCGTATCTAGAAATGGCTCTCCATTTTCAATCGAATGTCCGCGACAAAAGTTCGGATTTCGCTGAATGGGTTCTTTCCTCTCCTTCGGTTGGTGTAGTGCGTGACTGGGGTAAAGATGAAGACACCCTTTTTCCGCATACACAATCCAGGGGATGATTCAATTTATATCATGTTTGCTTTCTTTTTGGAGTATCTGCGCGGTTTGAGGATTGGAACTGCTGCCAGGAGAGTTTTAGTTCCTGAGAAAAGTGGCAATTTTCACAAAATAAAATAAGCGGTTGTATTATGGTGACAGTATGTATTCAAGGATTTTACTTTGTTGTAATAAAGACGTCGATTAGAAAAACTTTTTTTTATTCTTTTACATGCTGAATACCCGTGCTTCTCCACGAAATTTTACCATATGTAATATTTTAGCCAGCTGTGAGGCCCAGCGTTGCGGAAATCCGTCATTGGTGTATAGGCCCCAATTTTTGGCGCTTCGCTCGCAGGAAGGTTAATCGCAACGCAAAATCGATCTCGCTTCGTTCGCTGAAAAAGTCATTGACACATAAGCACAGGTTTACTTAACTCGTTCAAAGGTTCATTGCTATGCAAACATGACCTCGCTTTGCTCGATGAAAGGTTCATTGCTGTGTAAGCATAAGGTTGCTTCACAAACTAAAAACTAATTGCTACGTAAAGCTTTAATATTAGAAAGCCCTCCCTTGTCAAGAAATAATAAAAATATTCCCAGGTAATAACTATCATACAACACCCCTTTAAAAATATTTTAACACGTGATGTTTGTAAAAAGCAAAATTAGAAGGTAAAAACTACTTATGTTGAAACTTTCAGAGCTCTTGGCCTATTAGAAGTCGCTTTTTGTGAATATATTAATTAAAAATTCATTAAAAAACAATTAAAAACTTTAACGTACTTTTGTCAAAAGTCCAATTAGAAGAGCAAAACTATTTGGTCTGAAAATTTCAGAAATGTAGCCCACCTAGAAATAGTTTTGTAAAATATTTGTTAATTAATTAAAAAACAAATAAAATGTCGAAATTCTGTTTTTCAAAAGTTCAATTTGAAGGCCAAACCTACTTATGTTGCAAATTTCAGAGCTGTAGCCCTAATAGAAATCGTTCTGCAAAATATTTATTAATTAATTAAAAAATTAAATAAAAAGGAATTAAATAAAAATTTAAAATTCTTTTTTTCAAAAGTCTAATTAGAAGGCTAAAACTACTTATGTTGAAAATTTCAGAGCTGATGTATCTCTATTTGAAGTCACTTTGTACAAAATAAATTAATTAAAAAAGAACTAATTGAAATGTTAACATTCTATTTGACATATATAAAATTAGAAAGCCAAAACTTCTTATGTTGAAAATTTCAGAGCTCTACTCCAATTTTAAGTAGGTTTCTATAGATCTACAGAGCCACAGACAGACACACAGCTTGTTTTATTATTATAGATTGATCTTGCATAGTGATTTCGTCTTAATTTTGCTTTTTGTGTTGGTAGTTTTACCACCTCAACAACCCTGTTATTTTTTAATTTTTAACATTGCAAGCAAATTCGTTTATCTCTGTGTTTCTTATTACTCTCAATGGCCGACCAAACGGTAAAATGGTTAGCTTGCTAGCTTCTAGACCTCGAGGTTGCGGGTTCGAGTCCCGTGTAAGGCATGGGTGTTTGTAAGAGTATGTTGGCTTGTCAAATGACGAATGTTTTGGCGCATTATAGCCCTAGTGTTGCTGACGGCGCCAGATAATCTGTAAACAATCAACTTATTACTTTCAATTACTCATACGTTAACACACCTATCTTCAAGGTTTTCGTTAAAATTACGTACGTGCAAAAAGTAACTGCCATTGAAAAAATTATGTTTTTTCAGGAATTAAAAACGGTTCTAAAGATTTTAAACAAAATTATTTTTATTGAAAAAAACATCGCTAATTTCGTCATTTTCGATGTATTGTTGCGTGGATGGGTTCGAAAGACTTGAAGCCAAAGTAGATAAAAACTTGAAGAAATTTATTTCGATGCAACTCTTCGCAGATTCTTATACAACTTCAGAACTTCCCGTTCTAATAGATTCAATACAGCTCTTTACATAACAATGGAGCTCAAACAGCAGTTAAAAACTACATACACAACTGCTAAGATCGACGCAATGCAGTTCACTTTCGGATCTCTCTGAAGGCTCGCTGAGAGACAACTAACTCAGTAACTCCATTCCACTAACTCACGGCCGGCCTTATATTGGAAAGTCTATTTTCGCGAAACTTCCAGAGATAGAAATTTGGAGAATTTTCCAGATCGTAGTCAAAAAGTCCTATACAGGTACATGGGGACCGAAAACGTCGCCAAATGGTCGCGAAGTTTGGCGACAAAAATTAGTCGCCAAAACCGTTGCCAACTTGGCTCTATCTCGCCAATTTGGCGAAGTTGCCATTAACCATAATGTAAAATTAATAGTTAAATGGCGTGCTCTTTGTAAAACTCGTTTTCCAGCATTATCTCTGTAAAACTCATTTTCAAGCATTAAGGGACACATTGCAGGAAAGCGAAGACAAAGAACTCATGCACTGCCTTATGCGAAATGTACATAAATTGTCCTTTTTACATAATTAATACTTAGAAATATTTACAAATATACTGAAATTCGTAACAGTATTTTTTTTCCTAAGGCTATTTTTTGTAAAATTAATGTTAACGAGAAAACAAAAAAGGTAAATTACACCAATACATGGCAAAATTGAATGCAATAAATGAAAGTATTGCAATGTTTCACACCCCTATTTTTAATTTATATGATATGAATTTTGAGATATTTCTAATACAGAAATTTTTAAACATATATGATACACTATCTGGCCAAAAGTATCCTGACACCCCTTAAAAAAGTGGTTCTGGCGAGTGACGCAATTTGATACGTAATTGAAAGCTATAAAAGTGTTGGTAGTGGTTTGTCAGATTGTATTTATGCGTTTGTGAGGCAATGAGTAAGTCAAAGGAGCTTAGCGAGTTTGATCGTGGCAGAATAGTGGGATGCCACCTTTGTGGGAAATCAGTTCGTGAGATTGAGGACATTCTACAGAAGCCTAAATCCACTGTGAGTGATGTAATTATGAAGTGGAAACGTCGAGGCAGTGAACGGCAGAAAAACGAACCGGTAGGCCGAAAACACTTGGTGAACGCAGCCGCAGAACTCTGAAAAGGGTAGTGAAACAAAATCGCAAGTCCTCGTTGGTAGAAATTTCTCAGGAGTTCCAGAGTTCATCAGGCGTTAGTGTTAGCAGCAGGACTTTCAGTCGAGAGTTAAAAGACTTGGGATTCCATGGTCGTGCAGCCGCTCACAAGCCGAACATCACTCCACAGAATGCGAAGCATCGATTGCAATGGTGTAGAGCTCACCGTCATTGGACTGTGGACATGTTTAAAACTGTTCTTTAGAGTGATGAATCTCACTTTACAGTCTGGCAGTCGGATGGACGCGTCTGGGTTTCGCGGATGCCCGGCGAACGTTTCTATAGTGACTGCATTGTGCCGACTGTTAAGTTTGGTGGTGGAAGCATAATGGAGTGGGAGTGTTTCTCGTGGTTTGGCCTGGGTTCGTTAGTTCCTGTGGTTGGAAACATGAACTCTGAGATGTATGTGGACATTCTGGACAATGCTGCACTCCCAACTCTATGGCAATATTTCGGGGAAGGCCCATTTCTCTTTCAGCAGGAAAACTGCTCCATTCACACATCGAGGCTTGCACAGACGTGGTTTGACGAAATGGGTGTTCAAAAACTGGACTGGCCTTCTCGGAGCCCCGATCTAAATCCCATAGAACACCTTTGGGACGAATTAGAGCTCAGATTACGTAGCCAGCCAAATCGACCATCTTCACTGCAAGTACTCACTTCAGCTGTGATGGACGCCTGGAAGGCGATTCCTATGGTCACCTATCAAAAATTGATGGAAAGTCTTCCCAAACGTGTGCAGGCTGTCATCGATGCAAAAGGGGGACCAACAACATATTAATATGTGCCTCAGGATGCTTTAAGTCCATACCACTGGGTGTCCGGATACTTTTGGCCAGATAGTGTACTTATATCACAGAGATTTTTAAACACATATAAAACTCATAAATTTCTAAATTTTTTTTTTGAGTAGATAATTCCTTTTAATTCTTTAATATTTTGTTCAAATTTTTAATGTCTAGAATACGAATTAAAAGTTAGTTAGCACTTTAGATTGTGCTTCAATAGTTTCACTGCACATATACACAAATTGTCACTTGTTTGATAAAACGAAATTAAACCAAGTTAAACCAAGTTGGCGTGTAAAAGAGTAAGGATGATATTTATAATTTTATTTATAAGTCCTGTTACGGTCACTAGCAAACTGTAATAAATCTTTACCTTGTCCCAAACTCTTTATGAATAGACGACTACTTGTTACCAATAGCCAATGAAAGCCATTGGCAATAAATATTGATTAAAAGGTAAGGTGGAAAGATGTTTGAACAAATCTTCCAAATTCGAAAATGGACCTGCTCGATTATTGTCTCAAAGAAAGCGTTTGAAAGGATTTGATTTATAGTCTGAGGAAAACCGTTTTTCTATCAGGCAATAAAATTCAATCTTTTTTTTTTTACATCCGCATGCTATCGTGACGTCTATAGTAGGTTTGGAAAATAAATTAATTTTGACAACCCAATGCAGGGTAACCAAATGTACGCAAACGGTAAATCACATCAATCCATGTCAAATTTAAATTTTTAATACTGGTAATATTTAATAATAATCCAGGTATTATAATTTAAATTTTTAAATTATAATACCAGTATTATAGAGTATTTGAAAGCTATGCGATGTTCCAAACCCCGTAGCTCCAATTCCAATTTCGTGGAATAACTGCTGTTATTATTCTGTCTGCATAATAAGTTTGCAAACATTTTTAATCAATAGTTTAGTTGCTTCTGCAACATATTGCATAAGGCTATTGGGTGGTAAAAAACTGACGACCACCTTTTAAAATTTCCATACGAGTTAATTAATAATTCGAAATTACTCAATGATTTCTCTCCTTATCCCAACCAAGTCTCAAACTAACATACTAAAAGCAATCTTTTCTTTTTATTCCCTTTTGCGGAAAAATCAAACGACATTGTGGTGGTAGATCATAGTCGGGGTTTCGCTTAATCATTTCATTCCGGTTGGCAACCCCGCCCCCGGGTGTGTTTGAACAGGAGGCTGGGCTAATATTTGATTGCACCCGAACTGTGCTCAACTCTCGAGATAAGATTAATTCTTGTCAACCGGTGAATGGAGTGTTGGATCCTAACTGGTTAGATTCCTAAATTCGATGAGTGCTCTGTGGTATATTATCTGGTAAATCTTCTCTGGCATTCTTTCTACTTCATCTAATGTGATAAATATTCTAAACCTAAAAAAACTAACAAATAAAACAAAGTTTTCATTGTCCCTTCATAAACCCTTTACATGCAATACCATCTATTATGGGCAATTGCAACTTATTTGAGCGATTTTGAGCTACCACCAAGTTTTCGTGCTATAGATTGGCACCCCCCCCCCTCCCTTCCCATCTCCACACGAGATAGGATGGATTTTGTCATCGACAACGAGTTCATCTTCCAATTTTCAGCTCAATTAGATGACGGCAAGTCGGTCAATTCAGATTTGCTCACCAGAAACTCCTCAGATTTGCCCACCCCAAACACCAGAAACAAATACACAAACTCGAAATTATTTTTTATACTTTTTTTAGGCTGTATGAAAATATTTTTTAAATAACAAGAATAAATTACTATTTTTAATGACAAACTATATGCAAAACGATTTTTTTTTTTTAAATCAACATTTGCATAGCATACAATAAATTTAAAGTTTGAAAAATTCAGGAAATTTATGAAAAATCTGGAATTTCTTATCTTAAAAGGAAAGTGTCTAGATTGCACTCCAAATCAGTATTTTAGGCCAATAAGATATTATGAATATTGAAAAACACCACGAGGAGAATAACACTTTCCTAAGATCGGGTTGGTTGTAATTTTTCGTAAAGTTTTCCACGAAATATTGTAAGCTAAGTGTTATAATATGTGTGGTTTTAATCACTATTATACTAGATGAATAAAAATTAATTATCTGATGAAACATATTTTTAATTAAAACTTTAGGGATAAGCTAGAAAAAGACATTTAAGTGGGTACCTACATGCGCTGAAATGAAAAAATAATGTATTTCAGCAATTGCTAAAAATAGCTCTAATGATTTTGATTAAAATTTATGTGCTAATGCATCTTCAGGTGTTTTAATTATCCCCATCTTCGAAATTCCAGTAGAAATACTGTAAAAGCGAAAAAAATTTGAAAAATGACTGCCTTTAACACAGAGCTCTCCGCCCTTGAGTATCGCTAATCAACGATACTTTTTTTTTTTCTGTTTTACGCACAAGAAAGGACAATGTAAGGTCTATTAAATAACATCGCCAACTTCACCATCTTGGAGTTTTTTTTTTTTTTTTGGTCCTTATAAAAATTATTGGTAAACATATCGCCAAACTGGCCAATTTTATTTAAATGAGTGAAAATATGAAAACGGTAAATAACACCATCAATTTTAATGCAATGACCCATATTATAGTGTAATTGAAAGTTGTCCGATGTTCTACACCCCTGTTTTTTCCAAATTTATCTTAACATTTTTTAAACTACAGATATTAGCCAGTAGAGATAATTGTGTTACGAGATAGGAACGTTTGTAGAAGAGGATTTTTGGTGACAGTTTGTTTACTTTGTCATAAGTACATTAAATGAAGATTGAAAAAATATCCTTCGTACTATGCATGCCTCGTGTGTTTCTCCTTTTTGTCCGGGTTCATAATTGGATTGAGTTTCCCTCCTTCATCAATTATCGCTTCACTCATTTGTAAATTGGTTTTCGGTTCCTCTACGAAAGAAAAAAAAAACCTGTCCGAAGATTAATGAGAGAAGTTGAGCTTTAAAATAAAGAGTTTGTGAGAATATTTGGAGAGAATATGTTTCTCAGGCGATGAAAATTTCTTGAATATTATGTGTCGTTATTTATTATTTTAAATTTTTATACGCCATGGGTTTACTGTCCAGAAACTCGGAATTTTACTAGGTGAATTTGTTAGATTGTGTGCCAAAGATGAGAAAGATAAAATCGCAAAATTTTTGAGGATATCGCCACCAAAAACAATTTTTAAAATATGAGGAGACAATTTCCATTCCACGCGTCAATCGCCGTCCCGGTACAAATATGAGCAAGAGCAAGTATAGAAAAAGTAAGTTTTTCTTATTTTGGTTAATCTACCTAAAGGGTACGAAAAGGAATCAAACGTTCAAAATGTTGGATATTCTAATTTAATATTTCTCAATTAATTTACATCGCTGAAGATTGTAAAACACATAAGAAAATAAGCATGAATGTATTTTATTTGTTAAAAATACACATGAGGAAATTTCTCAGCGAACATGGGTAGTACGCAATATGTAACATCCATTGTCAAGTTGGAATCTATTACACCACAGTGGAAAATGTTTATAGAAGTGGCTATTTAATGAAAATGTCTCTTATATTCAATTTGAACATGAGAGATATTCTTTGTTTAAAAGAATAATAGAAGAAATAATATGATTCACTCACTAAGGAAAAACACACATTTGAAGCTTATGAGAATTTAGCAGAGCATCATCAAGGAAATTTCGCAGCATATTTGCCATAACAGACACATCAAATAAACTTGAAGCGTAAGCATAACGAAAAACAAACAGCAAAGCTTCCAGGCAAGAAATTGTAACGTTTCTATTTAAATGAAAAATGGATTTTGAGTAAGGTAATGCATTCTTGTTATGTCTGAGTTTGAAGTAACCCAGCTGTTTAGCCGAATAAACAATGGAGCTGTAGTGAAATAAGGAGCAAAAACAAACATAGGAAAAACTAAGTTTTCTTTCCACTGGAACACAATCTTCTCCCATTCGATTTCGTACTCGGTACACTTTTATTTAGAAGATATTTTTATGTAAGTGAAGGCAATGGAACAAAATAGGGAGAATGGAGCGCTGGTCTTTGTTCCACTCGCCTATTGTCTTTCTTTCTTCCTTTTTTTGTGTGTGTAGAATTAATATGTTTTGTGTGTGCCAGCGAAGTTTTTGTTTTCTAGTTGCGATAGAAAAACGAATTCAAAAGAATCCTACTTTTCAGTATAGCCGTACAAAAGGTAGTTATTAATTTTTAGAAACATACATAAAATAATATGTATATATATATATATTTTTTTGTTGTTGTTGTTTAGGCTATACTGCGTCTAAACATTGCTTTAACTAGATTTATGATTTTAAATGCTGAATGCCTTGAGGATAGCCTCCTAATGAAACAAGCCCACCTGATGGCTGTGGGGTTAGCATTCTGGCTTCGCATGCCAAATGTGCCGGGTTCGAATCCCGGATTAGGCATGGACGTTCGTTGTGGTTCGGAATCTACGTGAAGCTGTAGTTCCCGGCCTGATTAGCCATTATTGTGCATAAAAATAGGTCGTTGCGAGTACAAACCAACCAATCTAATGAAACATCTGTTCACAATCACCAACATGTTTCTCATTATGAGAGCAGATTTTGATCGTTGTACCCTCACCTCCATCCACACTACTGGCATTAATTACATTCATCATTCAAGCGTTGTCTTATTATTGATAATGCTTTAATTAATTGATAGTAGCTTTTAAGAGGAAACCCTAGTAAGGATCATTCCCTTTACTCGCTATGTTACAATGCTCTAGTCCAGTGCATTTAGAAACTACTTAGTATAAAACCTTGAAATTAGGTTTGTAGGTACGAAAAAGACTATTTAATGAAATGGCACAAATTAAAAACTCAAAAATAGCGTCTAATATATTTTACTTTGTATTTGAAATCCTTACGTCAATACATATTCAGTGGCACCACCTGGTTTTGTATTTTTC
Organism: Linyphia triangularis; assembly: GCA_963978545.1. Classification (NCBI taxonomy): domain Eukaryota; kingdom Metazoa; phylum Arthropoda; class Arachnida; order Araneae; family Linyphiidae; genus Linyphia; species Linyphia triangularis. The sequence continues at coordinate 32,552,415 of OZ021722.1, forward strand.
TATTTCAATTTTCATTTATAATAGATAGACATTAACAGAAAACAATGTACGTCAATTCATTAAGTGATCTTTTTCATTCCTACTAGAGGTTGGAAATATCTATCAAAATAAATATCGATACTATATCGTTGAATAGAAAAAATTATCGATAAAATATCGATATATGTTTTTTTTTTTTTTTTTTTTTCTGATTTTCAATTTTGCCAGAAACGAAGATTTTGATTTTTAGTACAAATTTCTACTTTTCATGAATTTATGCCAAAATTGTTTTAATAAATAAATTATAAAAATTGTTTTAATAAATAAATTATATTATCAATCAGAATAAATAAAATTCATTTGAATGTCAATGCATAAATTCCCATTTTTTTTTTCAAGAAGAAATTTCGAAAAGTAGTTTACCGCATATTTTGCTAATAGAGATGTTTTTAATATTAAAAATTAGATGCAAATTCCAGGCAAGCGTTAGTAACAGAAATGGCGTTTTGTTAATGACTACTAATAAATGATCTTATCTTTTCATCACATTATGTTTTCTTTTTGGTTAGGGTGCCATTTTAACTGTCTCTCAGCCAAGTCCAAACTTTAGGTGTGAAGTTTTTGAAAAGGGAATAAAGAAAATCGAAAAACACATGTAACTACAAAACGATCATAAAAAAACTAAAAAAGTTTGAATATATCGATATATCGGTGTATAAAAATATCTTCGTATCGATATATCGCTGACCTCTAGTTTCTACTCATCAAATGTCAAGTTTTTATAGTAAGTAGTTTCTAAATGCACTGGGCTACAAGCTTGTAACATAGCGAGTATAGGGAATGATCCTTACTAAGAGATAGTCTAATAATTTGGATAGCCTCTGACGTTTCATTATTATACAGGTATTATAGAAGTGTGTGTGTTATGTTACTTATTGATCTCACTATGTTGCTGTTGAATATGGAATATCTCGTTTGAAAAAAAAATTCCAGTAGAAACCATTACACAAATTTTTGATACGCGACATGGCGAGCAGACTTATAAAAATTGTTTCCGTTAGATTGAGGCACATTTCCGCATGAATAATAGACTTAGTTTCATAATTAATGCGATCTTACGGAAGTAATCCCTTTTTGGCATCTAGTCAGTTTCCATAGTTATACACGAGTTTTAGTCAAATAGTAGCGATTCGAAAGAGAGTTTGTTACATAATATTGTGTGCTGTAGTTTGCAAGACATTTCTTTGGTTTATTTAAAGGTTTCATAAATGTTTTGGTTTTGAACTTTTTGTGGTTATAAATTAAGTTATATTGGGCCAGGTGGGGGAAATTGGTGGTATGAGAGGGAAAATAGGAGCATATTTAAAATACCTTTTCTCTCTATAAGTTTAGACGTTTTGTAATAAAAATATAATGAAAAAGATAAGTTTAGAGGTTGTATTAATTTTTTCATTTTGAAATGTAAAATATACTTTTAGCAATAAGTCAGGTTATTTATGTTTAAGTTTTAGGATCTAGTAACACTGATAGTATGTTCTAATTATTTTTTAATGTTCTTTGCACCGTTAATATGTGCTGTTCTGAAACTTTTTTTTTATCTTCCTTTATAAATCGACATAATAAAAAAATATTTTTTGAAGACTACCAGAGAGTTAATAGAAGTGGAAATAAAGCTATATTTTCAATTCATTAGTTTAAATGTAAATAATGCGTATAAAAATGTTTAATGAAATAAATTTAATAATTTGTTTTAGATGTTTTTAAAATTATTCCGCGTTTTACTACCGTTTTCTCCCATCTGACACTATACTCTCTCAATTTATAAATTCAAGAAAATGATGTATTGTTTCGTAATATACAAACCAAAAATGGTTCAAAGAGATTATTTACTTAATACGGTAATTAAATGAAGTTTTATTGTGAGAGATGAGAATATCAAATTAATAAATTTGCTAATTTTTTATTGATGTTTCTTTTCCATTAAAGTATCGTCAAATGGTAAAGTTCATAATCTTTTAAGACAGGACTGGCAGGAAATTCATGAATTAGTTATTTTTCTCTCTGAACGGATTTGTCTAAATTCGTACCCGGTTCATTTGAATTCGGATTGAAAGGTTCAAGATTTATATGCTACGTGTAAATTTTACAGAATCAAGTAAAATGTGAAGAAAATAATTTCTATACCTACAATGCGATTTGAGAGATTTCTAAGAGTTAGCGAAAAAGACAAAATTAAATCTTTTCCCGTTTGACCCAAAATCAGTTTTTGCAAAAAAACGAAACAAAAAAACTTTATATTTCTTACTAATTGTCACCAAAAACGCCAATTACCGGCTAGGAATTAACCAAACGTGATAATAGCATGTTTTTTCTATGTACGACATTTTAAACTTTTATATTATATTTCAGATTTGTTAACTTTTTAAGGTGGAGGAAAATGGGGCCCAAGTGAGTGAGAGGGCTTTAGTTTTTTATGTTTATAAAATATTTATAACATAAAAATATTTATTTATAACATAAATATTTATTTATAATATATTTATATTTATACTAAAACGGAAAGAATAATAATAAAAAAAATAAAAAAAATCATCGTAATATCTGTGAGTTGTTTTTCTGATCGAAAGCAATCACTCAAATTGCGGAGAAGAATATTGGAAGGTTTTTTTTTTGTTGTTGTTGTTGATTGTAGTGTTTTTATTGAACGGAACTTTCGAATCAATCAAGGATAGCTTTTTTTCTCTAAGGGCTTCCGTTTTTTTTCCCCTCTAAGGGAAAGGCCTCTCAAGAATGTCAATGTTGAGATATTTACGTTGGGCTTTCTTCTTTCAATCTGACATACTCTGTAAGACAAACTATTGGTGTGGAACTTTGCATTGCTTTCCTTTACACTTTATAAATTCAAGACGTACAACAGCTTGGTGAGTTGGCGATAATTATTACACTGGCCATAAAAACATCGCAAAATTAACGAAATGAGCAATGCTTTTGGTCGGGATTGTTATATTATTAAATTAGTGGGAGTGAAGTGGAGGAGGGACATGTTGTTGATGGGCACTGCTCAAGTAGAGAGAACTAGTGAAAGACGTTCGCTTTCCAACTTTCTATGTTTATATCGAGTTTTTACAGTAATTTCGGAATGGAGATGCTTCGAACACCTTAAAAGGCATTTACTAAAGCAATTTGAATTAAAATTGTCAGAGCCTTTTTTTTTTTTTTGTTATTTTCTAAAACCAAACCACATTTATAATACCATGTGTTATTATAAGTGTAATTGTAAATAAATTTTTTGAATGAGACTGAAACGCATATTGTTTTTAAAAAAGGCAGTTCTCTCAGTAATTTTTATGTACTAAAATGGTACACTTCCGTTAGATGGATACCAGATAAAAACCTTCAAATTGCATCGATAACTCATTCAAATTAACAATCTTCAAATCATTTATATTTCTTATAACAAGCCGTTATAGGGTTGTTACAGCAACCCTATAATAAAACTTAAACATATAGACCTAGCGATACATTTACGCTTCATTTTAACGTGTAAACATTTAGACCTGGAGAGAACTGATCCAACTGGGTACCCGCCTAATGGAAGACTGCCATTAAAACTGTTTATTTAGGTAAATGAATTGGCAATGAAACGAGTTTTCACGAGCCCAGAAAAACGTTCTTCCACTATCATTAATTTTGAATCCAAATACCAAGGCATACACTACCGAAACATGGCTATTCCGCTACAACTTTCTTGAAATAATAAACAGTTCATATGTGTAACGCAAAAAGACATCTAAACAAAATATACCATTCAATTTTAAAGAAAAGACTTTTCATTAGAGAACAAATTTGCATAAAACATAAGTTTGCGAGATAGAAAACTTATTAAATGTTATTTCTAAGCCAACGCAAACGCAATAAAATTGAATCGAATAAAATAAACGCAGAGTCTAAGGTTTTCAATTCCAGATTTGCACACGCAGATTAAACTTCCCAGAAGATCCCAAAGTTTTTAAAGTAAACGTCGTTGTCAAGGCAACTGTTTATTTAACCAACCGGTTTTCTTGGAAGCTGATTTAGAAAAGGCGATGGAAAAAGGAAACACATACGAAAAGAGAAATAAGTGATGAAGCATAAAATGACGCTATCTAAATTAGTTTTCACACAATTATGAGGTTAAATTATTCATTTTAAAAGTAAATACAAAACCTTTAACGCGGATGCATTTATTTAACTAATTTTAAAAGTATTTTCGAACCGGGGTAAGTGTTGTCATATATTTACTTTGATCATTTTTAAGGCATACATATACATTAGGAATTACACAATTTGACTCAAGTCTGCATTTTTGTTTTTTTGTTTTAAAATATTTCCGAATTCATTACCTTTAAAATAATACCATTTTCTTTCTAAAACTCTAATTACTTTTTAAATTACAGTGGTTTTTGTAAACCTGTTTTGTATCACATTCATAAGTGTAGTAAACTTTAAACGCGTTTTCTGAAGAATGACATTTTGGTGTTGTATGACTTTACGCTAACTGTCATAACTTCATAATAAATTGTCCGATTTACAAAATTCTAATTTTATTCTGAAGATACAAGTTGTGAATGTGTTTCATATGGAGAATCTAACATATATTGTTATAAACATATTTTTTATAAATATTTTAATCATAATTTTTTGTTAAAATCTATGTATTTTTTTTAAATTTTTTTTATTTAAAATTTATAATTAAATATTGCAATAAAATTCAAAATTCTCCATAAGAACATGCGTCGATATAATATCTTTTATTTGCAATAAAAATCATACCTCTTAGTTAATTACAAGTTTATTTATGTATGTTCTAATAATGTCCTAATTAGTCACTTTAATTGCAATTAGCTGATTAAAATATTTATATATATAAATGCATCAATTTTAATTCTGATATACTGCCAAAAAGTTTGAAATTATTACTTAAAAATGAAAGAAAATCATCACAATTGTATATGTATACCTTAAGTTGCACGTGAACTAGACAAATAGAATATTGTATACACTCGTGTCCAAAATACAAAGAATATAAATTTTTCTCTAAGATCATTTTAGGAGAACAGCAATGGCATAAGAAATTCTTATCCAAGAGTTATGTAATATAACTATAAGTAAATCAACACAGTCGCAAAATAAAATGCTAAGCACACAGAAAGAGCATGGAGAAGAGAGTATCATTAGAGAAGAATCATTAGAAGACAGTTGTTATTAATAACTTTACAGAAAGAGGTTTCAAACTAATTCAGGATTACAATAACACTCTCACGAAAGAGGAAGATGAGAAATAATTTGTTGTACAAATGATTACTGGAGATCGCACAAAATACTCAATTTCTACTACATCCTCTCTTAGGAAATTATTAATTTTGTATTATGTTTGCATTTTATAGAAACAATTATTGTAAACTACGGGTATGGAACATCGCACAATTTTCAATTACACTATAATTACTCGTCACCACATTTAAATTTGACGTTAAATAGTGTTATTACCTTTTTTATATTTTCATTCATTTGAAAAAACTGGCCAGTTTGGAGATATTTTTGGCAATAATTCTTACATAGGCTGCAAAAGAAAAGAAAAAAAAAAAAAAAGCCGCCAAAATGGCGAATTTGGCAATATACTTTTCGATGATTCTTACATTTTCGTTTCTTGTAACTGTATTCATGATTTCTCACCAAAATAAACTCAGGACTCAACAAATTACTCACTACTCAGCCAGCCCATAATCACGAACAAATATAATTTAATTAGATAACATAAGTTTACAAATATAAAGCCCTCTCCCATCACAATCCAATCCTGTATATAATATATATATATATATATATATATATATATATATATATATATATATATATATATAATCTTTTACAACAATTACGGTTACAGTAATAACTTTTAAATTTGCATTTAATGGAGTACGGCACACTATAATAAATTAATAATAAATACAATATTAAATAATTCTTCAATAAAGTGAAACAGAGGAGGGGAAAAAACGATCGTTGATGAGGGATGCTCAAAGAAAGAAAACTCTGTGTTAAAGACATTCGCTTTCAACTTTTGACACCTTTGTAGCATTTTTACGGGAGTTTTGGAGGTAGGGATGTTTAAAACACATTAATGCGTATTACCATAGCGATTTTGATCAAAATCGTTCGAGTCGTTTTTTAGTTATTGCTGAAAAACATGATTTCATGTTTTGTTCATGTTTCCAAGTTTGGAGCATGCGCAATATAGACTAAAACCTTTATTACCGGTCCTACGGCCACCACCATCCTGTACACCAAATTTGAAAATCATAGATAAATTCGTTCGAGAGTTATGCTGATCACGTACACGTACACACAGACATTTTTGCTATACTACTTTTTTGATGTCAACGTGTTTCAAAATGTGTAGAAAGGCGAAAAAAATCGAAACTTTTTTTTTACCGAAAACAATGCTTTCATTATCCTATGTTAACAAATTGGTGACTGAAAGTAATAAAAATTTCTTTTTCTTATAGAAAATGCGTGCGTCATTAAAAATATTTCTCAAACATTTCATGTTATTTAAGGAATTTTTCAAATCAATTTTATGAAATTTAATTGAGAATGTTTATAAGCAATTACAGGGATCTCGATGTGTCACGTAAATGTATCGGAGAATAAGAAAAAAAAATGGTTAAAATAAAGACGCGGAACTTTTAAATGGAGTTAAATGTTGCGTTTTCTATGTTCTAACTTCAAGGCGTTCGAGGGTCGCTTAGCAGTTGCTCTATTGAACTGTAATTTTGCACACTGTTTGTTTTACTGATTGGAATAGGAATAGTGGGTGCGAGAGAGGAAAATTTTACTTTAAAAAGAATATCCTATTGCTAATTGACCACTCTAGTGTGCAGTAGTATAAGTACATCCATGCAGAAAAGTACGCAACTTAAGGACTTGACCTTTAGTAAGAGATAGGCCGCCTGATGGCTAGGTGGTTATTGCTCTGATTTCGCATGCCAAAGGTACCGGGTTCGAATCCCGGGTTAGGCATGGATTATCGTTATAGCTCGGAATCCGCGTTAAGCTGTAGGTTTTGGCCGTATTAGGCGTCATTGGGCATACAAATAGATCGTTGAGCGTACCAACCAACCAACCGTTAGTAAGATATATGGTTTCTCTTCTCATCAATGTTAAAGACTGTATTTTCTTACAAGCTCTTTATGAGCTTGACAGGATAAATTGCTTCTCTCCCTTTTAGAGCTGATTTCAAATGATGTAAAGTTTCAACGTTGAATCTTTCTTGTCGAAGCGTACCATACATTGTTGATGAAATTTGGATTAGAGGAGTGATCTGACGCACGTATAAGAGTGTTATTCAATTTTTTAAATATTTTATCCACAGCAATAAGGGAATAAAATATGTCATAAACATTAATAAACAGGATTTGGAAATCAATATTTCCCCATTGTAGATTTGCATGTAGTTAGAAAGCATAATTAGTAAATTAATTGAGTGTAATTATCTTTTGCGCTCCTGGGATGTTCATTAAAGCAACTCAACATATTGCATTCCATGACTAAAACTCTTTTATCACCAAGTCGTTATCTTGAATTGACATTCACCATGTTTTCCAACTTTCGCCCTACATTATACTCACGAAAATGGATACACTCTTTTCAGTAAGGAGTATCTGAAGTTTCCTATCTCCACCTTTTGAACAAAATAATAAAATTTTTAAATATGACATTTTCGCTAATAGTTTTAAGATTTCAAAGAAAGAAAAAAAAAAAAAGTGCAAATATTGGAATAGTTTTAAAAATCTGAAAAAAGAACATCGTAAAACTAACTTGTTTTGTGGTTTCTTATAAAAAAAGTAAATTTAAAATGTTAACATCAAAATTTATAATAGGAATTTTTAAGTTCCTAAAGCTGCGTTTACTAATACACAGCCTGCAACGACTTTTTCTGAGGCTCGACGCTGCATCGAAGAACAAAAATCAAATTTCATTGAATGGATTTTTTTTACATAATTTTATTTTGTCCAAAATAATGTGTGTTTACTATCCATCGCTGCAATCTCAACTACGTGGCTCAAAGAAATTATATGAAAAAGATTTCAGCAAGATTATTTTCATTAAGAATACATACATGAATACTGAAAACATTTGGAAGGTTTATTAATATTTGTTTAGACAAATACAGCCACAGATATCGAATCTATCATCCTCTAATAATTGATATCGGCTAAAACGGAGATATCTGGAGGTATGGTTTAAATATCTTTATTGAATGTTATGTCAAGTAACATCGTTACGTTGTAACAAAAGATTCCCTTCTTTTTTAGATTTTGAGTTACATAATAATGAAAATTCTTATTTTTTAATAATATGAAGAAAATAAGGGGTGTCGAACACCGCACAACTTCTAATTATAATATAACTAGCTGAATACCTGTGGTTCGCTACGAAATTTTAACATGTGCAATATTTAAGCTAGCTGTGAGGCCTCGCATTGCGGAAATACGACATTGGTGCATAGGTCCCAGTTTTAGGTGCTTCGTTCGCAAGAAGGTTCATCGTTACGCAAAATCGATCTCTCTTCGTTCGCTGAAAGTTCATTGATATATAAACACAGGCCTACTTCATTCGTTGAAAGGTTCATTGCTATGCAAGCATAGGTTCACTTCGCTCGCTGAAAGGTTCATTGCTTCTTAAGCATAAGCTCGCTTCACTCACTAAAATCTAATTGCTACGTAAAGCCTTAATATTGGAAGCCTCTCCCTTGTCGAGGAAAAAAATTCTCTGTTAATGCAATAATACAACTCCCCTTTAAGATTATTTTAACACGTGTTTGTGGAAAGCAAAATTAGAGGCCAAAACTATTTATGTTGAAACTTTCAGAGCTCTAGGCTTATTAGAAGTCGCTTTTTGTGAAAAAATTAATTAAAAAAATTAATTAAAAAACAAATTAAAATTTTAACGTTCTTTTTGTCAGTCCAATTAGAAGGCCAAAACTATTTGTGTTGAAAATTTCAAAACTGTCGCCCAATTGCAAATCGTTTTTTAAAATATTTGTTAATTAATTAAAAGAAAAAAATTTAATAAATAAATAAATAATTTAATAAATAAATAAATAATTTAATAAATAATTTAATAAATAAATAAATAAATAAATAAATAAATAAATAAATAAATAAATAAATAAATAAATAAATAAATAAATAAATAAATAAATAAATAAATAAATAAATAAATAAATAAATAAATAAATAAATAAATAAATAAATAAATAAATAAATAAATAAATAAATAAATAAATAAATAAATAAATAAATAAATAAATAAATAAATAAATAAATAAATAAATAAATAAATAAATAAATAAATAAATAAATAAATAAATAAATAAATAAATAAATAAATAAATAAATAAATAAATAAATAAATAAATAAATAAATAAATAAATAAATAAATAAATAAAATTTAAAAATTCTGTTTTTCAAATATCCAATTAGAAGCATACAACTGTCTTATGTTAAAAATTTCAGAGCTGTAGCCCTATATCAAATCGTTTTGTAAAATATATGTTAATTAATTAAAAAAATTAATTAATAATGAACTAAACAAAAATTTAAAATTCTGTTTTTCTTACGTCCAATTAGAAGGCCAAAACTAAGTATGTTGAAAATATTATAGCTGTAGCCATATTAGAAATCGTTTTGTAACATATTTAGTAATTAATTAAAAAAACTAATTAAAAAAGAACAAAATAAAAATTTAAAATTCTGCTTTTCAAAAGTCCAATTAAAAGGCGCAAACTACTTAGGTTAAAAATTTCAGAGCTGTAGTCCTATTACAAATCGTATTGTAACATATTTATTAGTTAATTAAAAAAAAAAAAAAAAAAATTAAAATTCTGTTTTTTAAAAGTCCAATCAGAAGGCCCAAACTACTTATGTTGAATATTTCAGAGCTGTAGCTCTATTAAAAGCCGTTTCGTAAAAAAAAAAATGTGTTAATTAATTAAGAAAATTAATTAAAAAAACTAATCAAAGTTTTAAAATTCTGTTTTTCGAAACTACAATTAGAAGGCTAACACTACTTATGTGGAAAATTTCGGAGTTGTATCTCGATTTGAAGTCGCTTTGTAAAAAAAAAATTAATTCAAAAAATTAATTAAAAAATAAATACTAATTAAAATTTTAACATTCTGTTTGACATGTATACAATTAAAAGGCCAAAAGTGCTTATGCTGAAAATTTCAGAGCTCTACTCCAATTTTAAGTAGGTTTCTATAGATCCACAGAGCCACAGACAGACACACAGCTTGTTTTAGTATTATAGACTAGCTGAATACCTGTGGTTCGCTATGAAATTTTAACATGTGCAATATTTAAGCTAGCTGTGAGGCCTCACATTGCGGAAATACGACATTGGTGCATAGGTCCCAGATTTAGGTGCTTCGTTCGCAAGAAGGTTCATCGTTACTCAAAATCGAGCTCGCTTCGTTCGATGAAAAGTTCATTGACACATAAGCACAGGCTTACTTCACTCGTTGAAAGGTTCATTACGATGCAAACATAGGCTCGCTTCGCTCACTGAAAGGTTCATTGTTTCGTAAGCATGAGCTCGCTTCACTCACTAAAATCTAATTGCTACGTAAAGCCTTAATATAGAAACAAAAAATCCCCGTAAATATAATAATACAACACCCATTATTTTAACACGTGTTTGTGGAAAGTAAAATTGGAAGGCCAAAACTACTTATTTAGAAACTTTCAGAGCTCTAGGCCTATTATAAGTCACTTTTTGTGAAAATATTAATTAAAAAACAAATTAAAATTTTAACATTCTTTTTGTCAAAAGTACAATTAGAAGGCCAAAAGTACTTGTATTGAAAATTTCAGAACTGTAGCTCTATTAAAAGCCGTTTCGTAAAATATTTGTTATAGTTAAAAAAAAAATTAATTAAAAAAATGAAATTTCAAAGTTTTTTTTTTTAAAAGTCCAATTAGAAGGACACAACTACTTATGTTGAAAATTTCAGAGCTGTAGCCCTAATAGAAATCGTTTTGTAAAATATGTATTAATTAATTACAAAAAATTATTTAAAAAAGAACTAAATAAAAATTTAAAATTCTGCATTTCAAAAGTCTAATTACTACTAACTACTAACTATTAACCCAAAGTACTTATTTTGAAAATTTCAGAACTGTAGCCCTATTAGAAATCGTTTTGTAAAATATTTATTATTTAATTAAAAAAGAATTAAATAAAAATTTTAAATTCTATTTTTCGGAAGTCCAATTAGAAGGCCAAAATTACTTATGTTGAAAATTTCAGAGCTGTAGCCCTATTAGAAATCATTTTGTAAAATATATATAAATTAATTAAAAAAAATTAATTAAAAAATAACTAATCAAAATTTCAACTTTCTGTTTTTCAAAAGTCCAATTAGAAGGCTAAAACTACTAATGTTGAAAATTTTAGAGTTGTATCTCTGTTTGGAGCCACTTTGTAAAAAAAAATAATTAAAAAAGAATTATTAAAATTAACTATTTAAATTTTAGCATTCTGTTTGACATGTATACAATTACGAGGCCAAAACTACTTATGTTGAAAATTTCTGTGCTCTACTCCAATTTTAAGTAGATCTCAATAGATCCACAGAGTCACAGACAGACCCACATCTTGTTTTATTATTATAGATACTGATGTCAATTTGTATCATTTACTGTTTTTATATTTTCAACATTCATTTGGAAAAAACGGCCAGTTTGGCGATATTTTTTGCAATAATTCTTGTATGGCTTTAAAAAAAAAAGAAAAAGAAGAAGGGGGAAAAAAAAAGAAGGAAAAAAAAAAAAACACCTTTGCCAAAATGATGATATTGGCGAGATGTACTTTTCGGTAGTTCTTATATAAACGTTACTTATAACTGAAACTGGGCAGAGAAGAAAAGACGACCGTTGATGAGGTATACTAAAGGAAAGAGAACTCTGTGTTAAGGGCGATTGTTTTTCAACTTTTTATGCCATTAAAGCATTTTTACGTTAAGTGTGGATGTTTAGAACTCCTTCAAGATGCATCACTACATCGATTTTGAAAAAAATCGTTAGAGCCGTTTTTTAGCAATTACTGAAAAACCTGATTTTTTCAATGGCATCTACCTTATGATCATGCGCGCGTTTTTGACAAAAACCTTAATAGTAGATCAATGTGCCATCAACAACCCGTACACCAAATTTGGACATCGTAGGTCAATTTGTTCGGGAGTTACACACACACACACACACACACACACACACACACACACACACACACACACACACACACACACACACACACACACACACACACACACACACACACACACACACACACACACTTCTTCTTGAGACCTTTTTCGAAATCAGGATGTTCCAAAACGTAGAGAAAGTTCTAAAAAATTATTACCCTATGTATACATATGGATAATTGAGAGTAAAAAGTTATCAAATATAATTTTATTGATAAAAAAATTAAATAATGTTTCAGTTTTCAGGAATGCTTTACATTGTTGAATCTATAGTAATTAAAGATATATACTTATTGATGTATTCGGTATAAATCTGCTGTCCCAACGCAAGTCATACGGCCCATCTCTAAATGTGGCAAACGCTGTTCAATAGCAACCCTCTTTCTATAAAATCCTTTTTCTATGATTTACCAATTTCCCATTTCAAATAAACTCAAACCAAAGTCGCGTATTAACTCCATTGAGAGCGAAACCGATTGTTCTTGTTTAATCATCGATCATTTTCGAATTTTCTCGCGTGTACGAACGGAAAAGTGGCAAACGAAATGGCGAAAAGCCACTCAAACCAAGAAAAGACGTTATTCGAAGATTGGCGAGAAGACACATTTCACTTGATCCCTTTAGAACTCCACTTTCAATTTCACGACATTTTATTCCAGAAGAATTCTTCCCCGTGAATATTTCAATTTTTTTGTTCTGTTAAAGAATAGAAAGTGGATATGTAACTTTTCAAAAAGATGAGACCCGAATAAAAAAAAAGTCCCATTTCTGATATTGGCCGAGTACCAAAGATTCCATTCGTATTTTTCTTTCTTTTTACCTTCTTTTCTTTTAGAAGTCGTTTTATTTTGAGGCGGGAAATTCTGAACGGAATTTTTTTTTTTTTTGCTGTCCGAATCGATAAAAGTTGTTTTTTTACCTCTTAAAATGAATCATTTCCCACTTTTCTTTTTATCGTCGTGGAATCTGCTTCATTCATCGTTGGAACGAATAATTAAAATTGGAGATTTGTATGATATCATATGTTATCACTTGTACCGATATGTTAAGAGTGGTTTTCTGTGTTCCCTCTCCATAGAAGTAATACAATTTTTTTCCTAAACATATTGTCTACGAAATTTTTGCCTCAAAACCTACTTCATTTTTGTTGTGAGTATTTCGATCGATCAGGAAAAAGTCGCAATCGATCTATAAGACAGTGAATGACATAATAACACTTTTAATACAACCAACCCACCATGGACGCCGCCAGGACATTTTTCAGGGGAATGAAATGCGACTAAGTGTTTGTTTACCTCTTTATTTAATGGCGGACTTATAAGCCCCGTTAGTTTTCTCATGGAACTGTATTAATTGAAACACTTTAGACCTATTGGGACTTTGAAATCCACTTCTAAGAAGTTCGTTCTTCAGCTGTTGGATGTCAGTGCATGGTTATTTCTCTTTGGAAGTTAGCTTGAAACAAGTATATAAAACAATGTAAGGACAGGATAGAGGCCTAGATTGAAACTAGTCCATGTATTTGTATGTAAAGAGAAATAAGCTTGTACTGCCACTCAACAATTGGAGAAAGAACTTAATAGAAGTGGATTTAAAAATAAGCCACAATGCGTTTAAATTATAACAGTAATTATCATGAGAAAACCGACATTATTTTTCAGTTCCATCAGTAAATAAAGAGTGAAACCGCAATTGTTAAAAAAGTTAATAGGCTTTTCTATGCAATAGTTGTCTGTTATAATGAATAATCAGACGAAACGGTCGTTTCGCCGCCAACCTTAAAAAAGGCAGAAACGACAGTAAGTATCTATTCTCTGCATAACTTCCAGCGAAAAAGCCGAAATTGACTATTTTCTAGCGCGCTTACGAAACTTCACATAATTATATAAAAAATACCATAGATTCGTCTCGGTGATATCTTTCAAAGAAAAAAAAATTGAGTACCTAGGACAAAAGACAACGAAGAAAAAAAATATTGAAAATTCCAAAACGAAATAAAAAAACGAGTTCTAGCCCGATTTTGATGTAAAAATTTAGACAAACGTACAGCCCTAACTAATCTATAGATCTTCAAACGGATTGAATTATAGGATGGGGAATGTTTCAACTTAAAATCCTACGCTGGTTTGAACTTCATTAAATAATTCTTTCTATTTTTAATTAATTTAAAACCACTTTTTTTCATTTCATAATTTGGCGACAGATAAAGGCGATCAGCTTGTAATTGAGGTTCAGATATATATGCCAAAAGTTGCCAAACAGGTTTGCTATCATTTGGAAGTTAGTTTTTCCGACATGTTAGGCTTAAGTGAGTTTTAACGTAATGTTAAAGTATAGGAGAACGAATTGGACTATAATTATATGGCTTATAACATCTTTAAAATTTAAATAATTTAATTTTTGAAGAGACAGAATTAAAGAGAAATATTTGTTCTTTAAGTTGCATGTGTTATTTGAACTGTATAACAATTTAGAGAGAGTTAACTTTCAAAAACATTTTAATTTCGGGAAATCTCCATTGAAAAATGAAAACAATCACATTTTGTTGCAAGATACTATGGGCAAAGTATAAATGTGGAGGTTATACGAGCTGACGTCACAGTCAACTCATTACAGAGGACTAAATGAACCACGCATTGCGATTGGCTAATGGAATTTGCAAAAATGTCATTCTTTTTTAAAGATGTGTTGATTTTTACTTTCCGTTGTAAAATGAAATTGTAGAATCATATATCATCAAAATTGTAATTTCATAGTGAATTTTAAAATTGTTGTTAAGAAAATATTTTAAATTTTGTCAAATATCAATGGGTTATTATGTGAACCAAAATAATGCTTGGTATAATAAAAATAATTTATACTGCAATATTTATTAGACTGTAAAAAACTTGTAATATTTATTTGTAACAATTTATTAGTATAAACTTTCAATGGGATGCACGCTCTGGCCTTGTAAGTTAAAGGTGCCGGATTTGATTCCTGTGTTGTTAGGTGTGGATGTTCGTTGTGATTCGGAATCCACGTTAAGCTGTGGGTCCCGGACTGATTAGTCGTTATTATGCACCAAAATAGGTCGTTGTGCTTACAAACTAACCAATCGAGCTGAAACTTGGCAGACAGGATCTTTGTCAATGGCAACGTATTTCTTTAAGTTTTGGGAGTTGAGTTGCCATACACAAGTTTCTAGTACTCGTTCGTGGTAGATTTTGATGGTTACTGCCGTCCGCATTCAACCAATTTGTCAATTTTCAAGTAGATTTTGGCATGCAAGATATCATTGAACTCAACTTGAAGAATTATGAATATTCATGGTACCAGGTGTACCATAGGTGGTACTACTTCTGGTTTATCAATTTTGAAGATAAATATGGCATGTTGGGTGTCGTTAGATTTGTCTTGAAAAATTATGAATGTTTAAGGTACCAGGTATAGCATATGTAGTACCACTTTCGGTTTATCATTTTCCAAGATAAATATGGCATGTTGGACTTTTGTTTTGATGAATTATGAATGTTTAAAGTACCAGGTATGCTATTGGTACCACTTTCGGTTTATCAATTTTAAAGATAATTATTGCATGTAAGGTATCGTCGAACTCAGTTTGAAGAATTATGAATATCCCTGGTACCAGGTTTACCATAGGGGATAAATAGAAAAACGACGAAACGGACAAATTCAAAAAAGAGAAGTCGTCAGTGTTTAAAAAAAATTTATGATATCCCCCAAAAAAACACTTTTGAAAAGTAGAAGAACCACCAACCTCAAAAACACAAAAAACTTTCTTACAATAAAAAAATCATAAACATGATGAAAATTTTCAGCCACAAACACAGTGATATAAAAAAATGGCCAACCTCTGATTAGAACTCTCGGTTGTGACTCGCTTACGAATGTATGCTTACTTAATTTATTTTTAACATTTAAGTTCCGCTCCCATAAAAATTTACGCTGCTTGAGGTTGGCGCCCGTCTTAATTACTAACCTTTAACCCCCCAAACATAAAAACTTTCCAAAATGTATGTATCAACCAAACAAAAGCTTACCAGAAACACTTTAGTTTCCTACTTAAAAAATTCTTAATAACGATTCAAATGCAAGCGTTTGAGCACAGTTTCTCTATACTATTTTGAAAATTACACGAGCATGAATATTTACACCACTTTGTATTTCCTACCCATCCAAATGAAATCATAAACTCAAATATTCGTGCAAACATCCATAAATTAGTTTAAACGCAAGCATTGTTAATATTCCTATGACGGGCGCCAACCTCAAGCAGCGTAAATTTTTATGGAAGCGGAACTTAAATGTTAAAAATAAATTAAGTAAGCATACATTCGTAAGCGAGTCACAACCGAGGGTTCTAATCAGAGGTTGGCCATTTTTTATATCACTGTGTTTGTGGCTGAAAATTTTCATCATGTTTATGATTTTTTTATTGTAAGAAAGTTTTTTGTGTTTTTGAGGTTGGTGGTTCTTCTACTTTTCAAAAGTGTTTTTTTTTGGGGGATTGTATATTTCATTTTACCTGTAAGTTTTTCATTTTTCTACACTTTGTTCTTTGATTTCAAAAGTCAATTCTTTTCACACTCTCTGGCAGCTCTCATGTTACCCATCAACCTTTTATTCAAAATGCGAAAAGGACGTACTAGATTTTTTAAAATTTTGAGTGTGCATCAATCATTTTAGTTTGGTACCATTTACTTACATGCAGTCTTTTCTTTGGCTTAATATTTTGTGACAGCAGTAATGGTGATTTATATAGAAACAGGTAATCAGATATTAACTATACGGTTCCAAGCACCAACAGCAAACTAAATTAGCCGTTGCTATCTCCATCGATGATTTTTCCTTTAACTTTTTCACTCCACGGTTAATTTGATTTTAAATATGTTTTGGAAAACTTGAAAAGCTATTTCTAAAACTGTATTTTCACCCAGTTGGCCGTTTTGGTACAGCAAGTCTGATACGACATATCTTTGATTACAGGTTTGCCGCTCGCCATGTGGATTCTCAACATTGCAATCCCACTGCTCCCTCGATGATACGCCCCTTCCTGATGTCTCTCCAATTGATCCTCCTCCTCCGGCAGCCAGCAGATGGTGGTACCTGTCCTGAGCATCTCAGCCCTTGCAGTTGCACTGACGGAAAACTGCAGGCTCTGGAGGTGAACTGCAGGCACATTGAAGCCGGACAACTCAAAGAAGTGATGGACGTGCTATCGCTCACTCGGCAGAGAGTGTGGTTCCTGCATATAGGGGACACAGATCTCTCACACTTCCCCGACAAAATGCTGCAGGTGGGATATCATTAATCGGTGTCTCTTAGGTCAAATGTGCACAATGCCTGTGGAATTGTTGTTTCAAAATTTTAGAATTGAGGAACTGGTGAACAAAACCAAACTTGTCTTTGACATCCACACTTGCCAAATAAATTTTATTCTGTCGCATAATTAGCCCAAATAAACTTTATTCTGTATACTGCACCCTTGCCACTAAAGTGATATAAATCAAAATTCTTTACTTCTGGGTGTATACACCCCTGGGTGTGTAGGATGTTCGGGTCAAGTGGCACCATCTTCTGGTTGACGGAGGAAGAGGATTAATTGTTATTGTTGCTTTGAGAGCTAGAAAGAATCCCCCCACAATTTGATTTTTACTATTTCTACCCAGTTTTTTCCCCTTCAAAACCATTCATAGCAGAACAAACTAAATGTGGTTTATCTGATGGCTAATTTGCCTCAATTGAAGACTACGAGGACATAAAGCTGAAATAATGGTAATAAATGAGTTTCAACTTGACAACTTATCAGTAATCTTGGGCCGTTCAATTTAGCTACTACTTATAAGAAATATAATTTGCCACCATTTGTTGAAGACAATAAGTGAATTCTTAAAGTTATAGCCGACCAAACGGTATAGTGGTTAGCGTGCTAGCTTCTAGACCGCGAGGTTCCCGTGTTAGGCATGGGTGTTTGTAAATGTATGTTGGCTTGTCAAATGACGAATGTTTCGGCGCATTATAGCCATCGTGTTGCTGACGGCGCCAGATAATCTGAAAACAACCAACCAACCAACTTAAAGTTATATATTTTTTTTCCGTAATACAAATTTTGAACTGCCTTTGAATCAGTATTAAATCGAATTTTACTATTACTTATGGATTTCGTCGTAAGTAAGATATTTTAATAACATCAATCTTTTTTCCAGGGCCTGGACCTTGTCAACCTGGTTTTGGTTCGTTCCAACATTTCCTCCTTCTCCCCATCTACCTTTTCCGGTCTCCGCCTCGAATCCCTGGACCTCTCCTCCAACGGGTTGTCCCGGGTGCCAACTCGATCTTTGAGCCTCCTCAAGTCGACCTTGTCCGCCCTCATTCTCGACTTCAACCTCATCGAGACACTCGAGGCACACACTTTCGGTGAGCTCGAGTCTCTGCTATGGTTGTCGCTGTACGGGAACCGGATCAGACTGGTTGACAGCCGAGCCTTCCTTGGAACAGAGGGCAGTCTGACCAGGCTCAATTTAGGAGGAAACAGGCTGGGACAGGTGAGTACACGTCTTGGAGTTACTACGGTTTAGTTTTGAAAGGTGATAGGCTAAAAGATATCTTAGAAACAGCCTAGATTGCAATGGAGAGTTGTTGTTGAAAAACATGATGCAAATTCCATACACAAAATTGGATCTTTTTTCTGACTATGAATCGCCTCTCTGTCTGTTTAATCAGAAAATGAACAAATTTCTTCCGAGAAGTATACAAAACGTGCGATGAGCATAAACTTTTGTGCTATTAAATTGATTGTGACACGAAATATGTTTTATATTAGGACGTGATGTCGATACTTTTAACGAGTTATGTGAGTTTGATTCAAATGGTGAATTAATTAAGGTTGCTCATCAATCTGGGTTATTGGTGCGTATTAGAGAGCAGAGGTAGGGGCCCACCTAAAACTCAGTATTCGTAGTTCAGTGTCTATATTCAGAGCAACATGTTCTTTCGATCCATAGTTTTGAGTTAATTAACACTCAATTAACTGAAAATAGGAAATAATTTTAATACCATCTTTGATGAAACTCTTTATAGTTTTATTTATAGAAAATAATAAATATGTATATTTACATGAAAATGTACAAATACAATCATGGAGTATTGACTGGTCCATAAAAGTCTTCGTGGAATTTGGGGGTAACTGATAGAAAAATGCTTCAAGAGCTTTTATTTGCCCTTAATTGTTAAAATTTTATTATTTCAATTGCAGCCTCTTGGACCTTTTCTGTTTCTTAGGCAAATTAATAGACAGTGTGACGTTGCTCACTTTCTTCATTTGATAGATTCAAATCGCTTCTTTGTTCCATCAGGTTCCTCGCTATGCACTCCAGCGACTAACTTGTCTCCAGGGGCTGCGTCTCCACGATAACCATATCTCGCAGGTGCTGGTATCGAACCTCCCTCCATCTCTCTGCGACCTGGATCTGTCCGGAAACACCCTCGCGCGGCTCGATGCTGACAGCTTCTCAACACTAGAGCATCTGTCCGCACTGGACTTGGAAGACAATAAAATAGAGGCGATACACGAAGACGCATTTCGTGGAATACACGGTCAGTGTACTTTTTGTATTCATATGATACATCAAGTAGTCAGGGCTTAATTTCTCGAACCTGCTGAGGTCCCACAATGTTTATGAGTCCACATTTGGTTAATGCAATGATGTGGTTTCTTTCACGGCCTACAGCGTTTTATCAAATTATCTTTTATTAAGAATACTACCGTAAAATGGGTGAATCGGAACACTTTTCAACTTTCAAAGTAATAATCGGTTGTAATAAGATCGTTAAGGAACATATTTTTGACATAGAAACTTGGGTCTTACCTTCTTCTTTGAGAATCAACCCAAAAATTTTTGTAAAAACTAGGACTTTAATTTATTTTGAATTTTTTCATGGTGTTCCGAGTCACCCCGCAGAATGGGGTGAATCGGAACACTCGTTACAATTTATGTCTGATCTTATTTAAATGTTTACAGGGTGGCAAAAAACAAATAATAATGCATTGTGGTAAATAGGAACACAAAATTAGTGTAAAAAAATCATTTAATATGATGGATAAAATTTGGGTTTGTCAAGTATTGTTAAAACAAATCATATGTTTGAAAGCGTATCAACTCTTATATAACTCTCCTATAACTCATCCAAATAGTCGTTAAAATTAAAAATACTTTTTAATCCACTTTATGTTTGAGTATCGTATGATTGCAAATTCTTTAAAATATCTTGAGAAAGGAAAAAAGCATCCTCATTTGTTTCAGAAAATATCTTCGTTCATAAGCGCTTTTTGTAAAACACACTTATATAGCAATAATCTTGTGGGTGCAAAACTCTTCTCATATAGAGTCTTTATACATTTTCCCATATAACGAAGTCATTTAGAGAAAAAACCACCGGAACAATCGGGTTTTCTGCCATGCGGAAACTAGGCTCCTCTTCTGACATTTATTCAAGCCTGCAATCTTGATTACTGTATTGAAGGGAGTAATTAGAGTCAGATGTTATCCAGGGTTGCTCTAGCCAGTTTTTAATGTCTGAAATTATAGGGTTTCTGACATCTGATGTTATTGCTTCATCACTTGTTTCGCACAAGGAATCTGGGCAAACTTCCTCTTCTCTTATCCACTCGGTATCTTCCATGCCTTCTACATAATTGATGACGCACATCAGTTCATTTGCTCGACGAGCAGCAATTCTCATAGGCCGAACTAGGCAGGCTCTCTGTCTATTTTCGCCATGAACAATTTTCTTATGACGAATGGTTGATTTTAGTGAAGCGTGGTACAAACCACATTTCCCACAAGTCCTTGCAGACAATTGTGATTTGATGGACGGACAAAAATAGTCATATGGCATTTTTAAAAATCTCCCCAGGGGGACATGCAGGTTCAAGCTTAGCCGGAGACTTAATTCCAGGAATTCCCCTTCCTCACTTGTTATTAAATCGTGTGGTGTTTGGGCCATTTTGATAGGTGGAGGTATAAAGCGTCTTTTAAAATGCGAAATAATCCACTACGAGCAGGAGAGCAACACTGCTTTTCTTCGCATTTTACAATTTGTAGAAAGTATTGACTCTCTTGCACGTGCTTCGAATACCAGTTCATATCACAGGTTTTTTTTTAGAAATAAAGGAATTATTAAATGCTTACGTAAGCATCACTCATACCCCCTCCCCCCCCCCTTGTCAGCAAAAATAAGCAAATCGCTAACCCCCTCCCCCCCTAGGTGCTTACGTAATACTTGAACGGCCCCTGGCCTCGCATTCCAAAGGTGCCGGGTTCGAATCCTGCGTTAGGAATGGATGTTCGTTGTGGCTCGGAATCCACGTTAAGCTGTAGGTCCAGCCTGATTAGCCGTTATTGAGCAGAAAAATAGGTCGTTGATCGTACAAACAAACCAAAACCAAACTATATCACTAGAATAGCTCCCGCCAAGTTGTCGAATGTTGTCTGTTGCTATGGAAACATGACTAACACCATTTTCCGGGGGGATTCCGCCGACCAAACGGTATAGTGGTTAGCGTGCTAGCTTCTAGACCACGAGGTTGCGGGTTCGAGTCCCGTGTTGGCATGGGTGTTTGTAAATGTATGTTGGCTTGTCTAATGACGAATGTTTCGGCGCATTATAGCCCTCGTGTTGCTGACAGCGCCAGATAATCTGAAAACAACCAACCGGGGGATTCCAGTAGAAAAACTAACATTCACCGTATGGTAATATTTTTGGGTTTCAGTTTCCTGTATGCATCACCCCTGTTCTAAATCGACACGTCTTTCTTCTATAACGACCATTACCATTTTGATTTTCTAGCGGGAGCTATTCTCCTGTTAGATAGGTACTACATCCACTTTCTTTCACACACTGAGTATATTTCCATAATTATTTTTTTGCTGGTACTTTTTTCCGTTGCGTTAACCCTAGGGTACGCGCAATTAAAACATCATTTAGGTCTTTCATGTATTTTACAGCGGAAACATAATATTTTTTTTTCTTTGTTTTTGGTTAAGGAATTCCAAAACACTTGAAGAGAAAATTATGAATTCTAGTTTACGAACAATTTGAGTTATTATAAACCTGATAGAGAATCAAACGACCAAATAAATTGCAAGAATTGATCTGAAACAGTAAAGTATGAATTGAATGATACAAAGGGAATAATTAAAAAGAACTGGCACCTTTTGAACTGCTTTTGAATTGGTCTGCATACCACGGTTCGTCTTTAGCCACTTGGGTGAGGTCCAGTTTGTCAACTAATAAAATTATTATCATTATGTTGTCTGGTTTTACTTAATATTAGCAGCTAGTTTAAACTAACTGCTAAAAAACATGGTTCTTGAAACGAAATTTGACTTTTAAAAGAAATCTTAATCGTTGTACTGCAGATGTTTGGTTCTTTTGACTAATGAGTTTGCCGACAGTTGATAGTGCTACATTTCGAACAGCACATTCTCTGCCAAATAAGATAATTTCAATGCTCTATAAATAACAAGTTAAATTCAAAAGAAAATTTAATAATGACATATTTTACTGTTCTCTCTAATAACTGCCGCTGTAAATTTCGAGTAATAAATATTTTCTGAAATTATTTCTAAAAAGCACTACTAAATTTTTAAATGATTATACTTTTGATTCATAGTTTAAAGATTAACAAACACCAACCTTTCTTCTTCCTTAATAACTTGTCTAGAATATTGCGGTAATTTAATTGCGCTGTAATAATGGTTATTGCATTTAAATGTACCATGGATTGCTTGTGACTAATCGCTTTCATATTTTGGTTAGTTTTTTTAAAAAATGGCTGGTTTAGAGATATTTCAGGCGATAATTATTACATTGGCCAAAAAACAAACAAACGTCAACATGGCTATTTCAGCAAGATGTTTTTCGAAAACTATAAAGGTAATATTTTGGGTAAGTATGCAGATGTGAAACAGACGTTGATGGGCTATGCTCACGGGAAGAGAACTCTGGGTTAAAGATATTCGTATTTTAACTTCTTACGCCTTTATTGAATTTCTATGGGAATTTTGGCAATGGGGATCTTTAGAACACATTAGAAGGTAGTACCGCACCGATTTTGATCGAAATCGTTCGAGCTGTGTTTTGAAAATTGCCGAAAAAAACAACTTTCAATGGTCAACCTTATGCGCATGTGCCATTTTGACGCAAATCTTAATGACATGTCATATGTCCTCTACTAATATGTTTGCAAAGGTTGGACATCGTTGCAATGAACTCCCCCTATTTATTAAGTTATAAATGGATTTTAAGATGGCAATTAAGTTAATTAGTGTGCCAAAGATTTTGCCCCGCGTAAAAAAATCGCTTTAAAAAATAATAATTTAAAGACGTATAAACGACTGCTTTTTAAAAAAAAATTATATTTCGTTTACTTTAATAGGGGTTATTAAATATCGTAAAATTGCGCATGCTTGAATATGTGTTGATATATGGATCTGACTTATCGTAGTAGAAAGTGTGTAAAAGTAACCTTTACATAACAGGCTCCAAAAACGTGATAGAATGTAATGCATTGTCAATTGACTACGAGTCTATCTGCCAATTTCAGATCGATTGTGCTATGGAAAGTGAGTTCCCTAACCCCGCGAAGATTTTGCTCGTCACACATAAAGCAAAATAAGTTAGAGTTTAAGATAAAATAAGATTAGTTAATTATCTAGTTATTAAGTATTAAAAAACCCTAGTAAATTATCAACTAAAAAAGATTTTTTTAAAAATATTTTTCTGTTTAATTGTAAATACAATTCTATTATGAAGTATTAAAGAGCCCTACTAAATTGTAGGCTAAAAAATATTTTTTAAAAAATATTTTTCTGTTTAATTTTAAGTACAATTCTGATATTTCAGTTCCTTTTCTGCAAACCTCATGTAAATATTGATTAAATTATTCAAAGTTTCATCCTCGAATTAATAAAATTACACAACCGTTTTTGATTTGAAGCTGACACGGAAAAAAAACAACATGGTACAAAGCTGCAAAACACAAAGTATGCTTTAAAGTTATAGAAATTAATTTTTACAACTTTGGGAGGTAACTTTCATTGAAAAACTTAAGAAACAAGCTGGATACAAGTAGTTCTGCTGTATAGTGGAAACTCAGCATTAGTCTGTACCCTTGTAATTTCACGGTTCAGGTTCCGAAGTCTCAATTCAGAGGGAGGGTCCATTTGCATTCCTCATTCCATCTCGGTCCTTACATGCAAAAGGGAGAAATGAGACACTGTCGCCATTCGTGTTTGAAATGAGGAGCTGCATTCCCGATTGGCCGAGGTGCTTTCAAGTGACAAATGACATGGATGGTACTAATCACTAATCTCATTTCAGTCAAGAGTACTGTATGGTCACTTTTGCACAATTCTACAGAGTTGTATGTTTCATTATAGATTATGCTGTATTATTAAAAATGGTATCCGTAACTGCAGAATTACAAACACTGTTATCCAGAACTGTTATTTCTTGTTCTGTTAATAAAGAGGCATATTTTATGTTATCTGTTGACTGACATTGAATGGTTTTTGTTATTTACAGTTTCTCGATATATGACATCAAGAATTAAAATTATTGCATTAGGACAAAAATGATGTACATTCATTTGGTGATCTCGACGTTCTGCCAAGTTCCGAGTCCAAACCGGCTGGTTTTTTTTTTCAAAAATGGTCAAATGGTGTCTGTTAAAATTGCTCATGGTACCTGCCATTGAAAATTTTAGATTTATCATGTATGATGCAAAAAGAAGTTGTAACGATTTTGATAAAAACCTTTCTGGTCTTAACTTTTATAATGTTCTCAAAGCTCCATCTCCTAAATTTCAATAAAAATGTGCGAACACGTAAATAATGTTAGCGAAAAACCCTAACAACAAATGTTTTTCAACTATGAAAATTGAATTTCCGTTATCATATTTATTCACTAATGGAATCATTGGGTTACCTGAATAAACAAAAATTGTGGGCGATGAACAGGCATCTAATCAAAATTTATACTGTTAAAAGAAAACAAATATAAATAACTTGAAATCTAGTTCATGCTCTACATTTATTGATAAGAACATTTAAAGGCTATGTTTCTTTATCTGTCTGTTCGGGGTCAATTTCCTCAGCCAAAACTAGATATTGACAACCACTTACGTCGCCAAAAATATCTTCAAAATTTTCAACTTAATCGAGATTTGTAAAAACAGCAGTTGGGTCAAGTTATGATGATAGCAATTACAGCTATAACCATAACTTTACCAAACTCGTCAACGTAGTGTTTTTCTTTTAATTAAAATTAAAATATGAAAACACAAACGTTAAATTATACCAATATGTGTCAAATTTCTATAGTGTCTAGAATTTTAGTTTAATTGAAAGTTGTGTAATTCTCTGCTTCTTTAGTTTTTCTCCAATTTGTTCCTTTAATCTTATTTAGAGTTTGTAAAATATCCAAACTTTTGTAATCCATGATTTTGAAAATATATGATCCATGATAATTCATGATGAAACAATATTATCTTCACGAAGTATAGGATGCTTAGAACTGAAGTGTCATTGCTTATAGCCGCTTAGATCCTGTAGTAAACAAATCTTGTATACTTAGTACAGAGATCACGTAAAAATTCAGTTAAATTTCTAGACTCCAGGTGAAAATATGGCATTTCAGGATTTATATGGAAGATCAAGTTGAACCTTATCGGAACATTTTTAAATGAAGTTTTACGGGAAGGAAAAAAAAAATCAATCAACAAAGCATCGAATATCTGTAATATAATTTTTGTGTTTGAAACGACTTTTCTAAAAATTTGGGGTGTTATTTTATTTAAAAATATATTTTTAGCTACTTAGCAATAATATTTTAGTTGGCGAATAAGACGACACTGTCTCGTTACTCTGATTGGATACAAACTATTATTACGACTGCAAAACACTCGCCGAAATTACTCATTCGGATCTCAACGTGTTTGAGTTCTGTTTCTAAGGCATAAAAGAGCGTGACAGGTTTTTTACAAAAAACTTTCATTTTTAATATTTTTTTAGAGAACGCATTTCTATGGTCTAAATTGTAATACAGAAGTTTGTAATTACATAATGAATACTAAAGATTCCTGATGTCACCAAACCAGGAACTTTAATTATTACTGAATTTGATTAAAATATTTAAAAATTTAAAATGAGAGTTGTTTGCTATTTAAATTTATTGATAATATGCGAAATGAAATACCATTTTTGGTTTTTAAGTAAAGAGAGTGCTTAAAGATGTTGAAAGAGGAAAGTTTTAATTTATGAGTGAAACTTTATTCTCCTTGGTATGAGACCTCCTTCATCTATCACCAGCAGGAGTTAAGTCATGAATACGAGCGACAGTCACGGAAGAGCGCGCGGTTGACTGTTTTGCAACAAAGAACCATCTCTCAGAATGATGCCTCTTAAAATGTTCTAAACATCCCCACATCCGAAATTCCCGTAAAAATGCTTTAATGGCTTAAAAAGTTGAAAAATGAATGGCTTCAACACAGAGATCTCTTTCCTTGAGCATACGTCATCAACGATCGTTTTTTCTTCTCCTCTCAGTTTCACTTATAATAAAGGATAATATAAGGATTATCGAAAAGTATATAGCCAAAATCACCATTTTGGCGAATTATTATTATTATTACTAAGACCCATACAAGATTTATCGCAAAAAATTTCGACAAACTGGCCATTTATGGTAAATGAAGGATGAAAATATACAAACGGTAAATGACACAAATCCAAGTCAGTATTATAGTGTAATTGAAAGTTGTGCGATGTTCCACACCCCTAAATTATATATATTTAATAAAGTTTTTTTTTGGGTGCGCATTCAGTATTTGAGTTCTTCGAAAAGAAGATCATCATATGCTCAATGTATTTGTTTTGTTTTTTGGAACTACCGACTGTCTATTTCTGCCACTTATAAAGTGCTTGACACAGCCAAATACGTCTCGTAATTTTGAGCATCTAGAAGAATACGAGTTCGAAATCTTCTAGTGTAAACCCCTCTCTCCGACCCTACCACACCAACGAGAGGACATTGAGGCCATGACAGATTTAATGTGCACCAGCCCCCATTGGGTACACCCTGATATTTGGCAGACGGAGGCCCGAACCCACAACCCTCCGGTTAAGAGCTCGATACTGTACCGCAAGCCTATCGGTGCCCTCAATGTATTTGTACATTGAATTTAAGATACATGGCATGCGTTAGGGAGCAGGAGGAGGAGTCATCTAGTTATCATTTAATTAAGATAATATAGTGATAGGAGTGAAGGAGCTTAAAAACAAGATTATTGTTTTCCCAACTTTTACCAAATCATATAAGGCAAAAATGAGAGATACTCGTACATGTTATTAAATAAATATTCAGTTTTTGGACATTGTTATTTCGTTTTTTTTTTTTTTTTTTTTTAAATTTCTTAGTGAAATAATTATTTTGCTTGTTGTTTTGTGGCAACAGTTATCTATCTCTATGATACGTGATGGGATTTTAGAACACCGTTTAAGTTTTGAATTTTTCTGTTCGCACAATGACTACGTTTTTAGAATGCTGAATAAAATTATCGAGAGGTTTTGTATAAAATGCTTTTGTGATTCACAGACATCTTAAAATCTAACACAGGTGAAATTTACTGATAGCTAATTACAACTTCTGGATACCGCATTCTCGGTTATGGACTTGAATCCGAAGAAGGCTTAACAATCACCATTGAGATCTATATTGGCAACTCCTCCCCAAACTATACATTGAGACTATCTTACTTACTTGAGCTTATTGAATACGCTGCAACGATGAGTGAACCGGTTTACTACACATTGATTGGCTGATTGGAACGATCTGAGACCGATTCGTTGAAACTCTTATAGTACCAATGGTTAGAAAAGTAAGACATTAGTTGAAATTTAAACTTAAAAGCACTTTATTTTCTTTTTTGTTATCAACTTGTATTTAAGTTTAATACAAAACTATATGCGCAGGTTAACAATATTACAACAAAAGTTGTGATTTACCCGGAACTATATCTTTAGCGCGGAAACATCCATCCTGCAGAGTATTCAAAGGGGGAGGGGGTAGGCCTGTCTTCTAGTATAGTTAGAGCGTGTTTGCAACCATGGACAACCTATTACGTAGCATAGATGGTTAGACTGAGAGGCGACTGCAATTTTTGGACCCCATCGAACATCATTCTGAATTTTTTATAGAAGTTGGAGAAAAGTGAGTAGATTACAAATTCACTTGTCTGCCGTGGCAAAAATGGCCGAAACTGGTCAAAAATCGACTTTTAATAAGTTGAACTAAATCCAATTGCCAAATGTGCCATAACGTGCCAAATAATGAGCATTTTTTTTTTATTTGGTAACCCTCACTCTTTAATTTTCAATTAAGAAGGTTGCATACGATTCGGATGTGTGGCTATGGCTTACTTGTATCTTTCACAAATGAGCCAAATTGGCAAAAAGCATTTCTTCACTGATGACGTAACTGATGTCGCCAATTTGGCTTACTTTTAAAAAGATACTAGTTTTCCGAGCCAGAGATCAGAAATCGTTTGCGCTTTTTCTCATTGAA
The DNA here is from genome assembly GCA_963978545.1 of Linyphia triangularis. Taxonomy (NCBI): domain Eukaryota; kingdom Metazoa; phylum Arthropoda; class Arachnida; order Araneae; family Linyphiidae; genus Linyphia; species Linyphia triangularis. The sequence continues at coordinate 32,581,334 of OZ021722.1, forward strand.
AATCAAAATGCAGTGGATTGCCAGACGAAATACTTTGTTCTCTTTTTGGCAAGTTTGGACATATTTGGCAATCTGATTTTAGTTCAACTCATTCCAAGTCAATTTTTGATCAGTTTCGGCTATTATTGCCATGGCAGACCAGTGGCTTCGTAATCTACTCACTTTTCTCCAATTTCTATAAAAAAATTCAGAATGATGTTCGATGGGGTCCAAAAATTGCAGTCGCCTCTCGGACTAGGAGGGAAGTTCATCTGCTCGCAGAGCAGAAACTGCTTATAAACCATCCAGAAGTTGAGTTGGTTATCAGTGGGGAGATCTCAAGTACCAGTCATGCGTGCGAGTTATGGCCGGATTAAGGGAACGGTCACACGCTCCTTCTGGTAAATTGGTTCCTTTTGACACAGTCCGACTGCGCTCCACTCGGATACAAAGGGTCTTTTCGTGACACCTTCCCTCTGCTGGATCGATTGGGATGCAAATACAGAGAACAAATGGTTTCTGGGAGCGCTTTCGAAAAGGGGCGAAACACGCGACTCGGCTGCAAAGTTCTCCTTTGTTGCTGAAAACTGCCACTCTCAGGGTGACCAGGGTATTATGTAGCAATTGGAGTTTCGGCCTGGCCTTTTCTTGGAGTTGATCTAGTTGTCAGAAAAGGGCGTCGCAAATGTGGAAACGTTTTGACACGGAAGTTAAGTGTTTCTGGTTCGGAAAAAGTGGTTGTCGCTTTGGAAGTAGAGACCGTGACTATTTTAGAATGAGGTACTTTTCAAATAGAGTATACTAGTATTTAATTTTAACCTATTGTGATTTCCGGTTGAATTTTAGGTACTCTATCATCTACAAGCAAAAAACTTCTTACTACGTTGGAATAGGGGTTTTAAAATCGACACATAATTTTGTCGTCAATATTGCTAATGTAATGATTTTTTTAAAATTTAGCCAAATTAATTAGATCAATGAATTTGTTGTTTTACTATACTATCAAAATCTCCAAGAATGAGAAACTTCAGAGTCTCTCTAGATAATATTCTACCTATAAAAACGAAGAATCTTAATTATTAATATTGGCATTCTGGTATATACTCTTCCTTTACTACATGAAAATGCTTAAATCCAAGTTTTTGAAAACACTCTTTCCTTACTTTATGAAAATGTTTAAATCCAAGTTTTTGAAAATGCATAATTTTATACCTCCTAAATCGTCGTTGTATTTTGTTTTTTGTTTAACATTAAATGGTCCTCCCCCAATAATATGACATAAATAATACGACATAATATAAATATAAGTATTTTCTGTAAAAACGAATAATTTGAATCGATAATCTGAAATAACGTTGAGGAAGCTCCCATTGCTAACAGAACATCTTAAAGAGCAATTCCGTTTTCATAAATACTAAAATTTTGTAAAAACTCTGCTGTATTTCTTCGTTCGTTTAATATTTTAAAATCGTATCTAGTTATTTAATTCTATTGATTTAGACAACTCATTTTTTGTTATAGGTTTCTACTCTATTCATTCGACCAATTGTTTGTTTTAAGATTTATTACTATACTTTATTTTGTAATGTCTTGATATTTTATTATTTAAAATAGTGGATATATATCTATTTATGACTGGAATTGTGTATAAATTTTAAATGAAAAGAAAACAATTTCATTGTTCCTTATTGCGAGAGACCAGAATTAAATCAGGATTAAAAGCAGTTGATTGCTTTGATTATTATTATTATTTTATTATTTTTTGCTAAATTGAAACATATTTTAAAGAAATTTTCTCTCATCGTGTAGTTACAAATTAAATTCTTTTCAACAGAAAATTATAAATAATTGAAAGTAACTGAAGTTTTAAGGTACTAACAATAACTTTCAGTGTAAATGAATAAGTAAACTTGTTATGAAAAAGTATTATTGTTACTGCTCTAAAATTAAAAACTTATTTTATTCAAACTGTTTTAAAGTACTTATATTTGTTAGAATATGCTTATGACACTGATTTAAAATTTATCATAACTACTTTTATGTAATTTTATATGATTTTAAATAATTTAGAAAAATTAAATCATCTTTAAAAATTAAATTTTAATTTTTTTTTAAATAATTGCACACAAAAGATTGTGTTAAAATAAAATAAAACAATTGAACACTTAAAGTAATTGCCTTACATGAAATAATTAAAAATACTCCTAATAATCGAATTAAATTTTACTTTTCACTTTAAAGTAAGATAACATGAATTGTTTACGCACTAAAAAAAATTATTTATATTCGATTTCATTTTTAGATTTCTGATCACCCTTCACATTCAGCTTTTACTCATTGAAACATTTTGTACTATGACAGAAAAATCAAATCGAAACAGTATATTCTTTTAAAGAATTGAAGTTTCACTTTACTTTCCTGTCAACCAGGAAAGTAATAGCATAAATACAATCCACTTTCCTTTTCATTCTCACCACTGGCTGACCCTTTTCCTCCCTCCTTCGTCATACTCAATCGAACATCCCAGTTGCTAAATAATATTAAAAAGTATCACAAAAACCGGCTAGAATATCTTCAAAAAATGTTTTATTAAACTTTTTCGCAGTATCGAAACTTGTCTTGAAGTCGAAGAAGTCCTAAACTTTCATTAGATTGGCTGCGGAACATTTTTTCGAGTTCCATTTTGAGGATAAAAAAAAACAACTTGTCAATTTCCCTAGGGAGTAGAGAATAAAAGAAAATAGATATCGTGTACGCTAGTCTTTTTCTGTTCATCGCCACTTCTGGGTTGTTGTAATCTAAGGGTAAAGGATGAAAGGGTCATCTGTATTATAACTTTGTTATGAATGACTGATTTAACTATGATAGATTTTGGTTAGGATATTTTCAGTCGAGAGCTCGTGGCAATGGACAATTCCCGATTTTTTTTTTCAATTCTAAATGTTTCGAAAAGGCCATAAACACAAAAATTTCTGCTCGGTGAGCTTTTTTTTTTTTTTTTTTAAATTTGTAACCAAAGTTCACCTGTTAGATTTGGTGGGGAAAAGGACTCATTCGGCTCTAAGCGAATGTGACGTCACTTAATCTCAAACAACTTGGCTTGAAACGCAACAGCGGAAACCAGTTTTGTAAGTTCCTCGCAAATCGCTCCAACCAGCATGGGATACGGCAATTGTCTAAAAAATTCACACCAACTATATGGCAGAAACCTCACGATAACCCTAAAACGGAAGGATGCTTTGGCGTCACGGCTAAAATGTAGCGTTTTGATCGGACTGCAATCGGACGAGGTTTTCGGATATTTTCTTTTCTTAATATTTAAATAACTGATATATTTAAAGAATTTTCGTTTGAATATTTGGCATCGGAAAGAAATTCTTCTTAAATATCAACTTATTTCACTCGTTTTTAAAAAATGCGGGAATTGTCCATTTTTGCATTCTCCCTGATAATTGACACGAAACTGTCTCTCACAATCTCCATCGGTTCTTATTGCTTATAAATCAGATGTTGCAGAGGTTCCGAGACCACGGATATCTCTATCCTCAATCTCTCGTATGGTAATCGCGCCTTTCATATCTGAATGCCTATATAAGAAAACGTTTGAAAGTAGATTTAACAGCTTGAGAACAGATGCATTGTTTTTCATATTCGTTACGATTAAAAAATTTATTTATGCCAGGATTTCAAACAAATGTTTTTCTTAAAACAGGAAGGTTTTTAAAATTTCTAGTTAAATATTAAAAAAAATAAAAAAAATAATCAGATTTCTATTTAACCTTTACTCCTTACTTAACATCCTAAGTCCTTGAAAACAGTTTTCATGTAATCACTACCATTATTAATATTATTTACATATGTAAAATGTCTGAAAGTAGCCTGTCTGGAAAATGTCTGGAGAAACTGCTTGGTTCCACGCTAAATTATTAAAAAGTGATTGAAATGTATCATGACTGGAGTGAGTGCCAAGTGTTTCAGATGAGAAAACGCTTGGTAAACTATTTTCTGTTTTGTTTGATCACTATTTTAATTTATCTTCCGTAGCAAACAATTTTTAAAAGAAAAGAATAACAATATAATTAAGTGACTTAAAAATATTTTACGAATATTCTTAACTACTTCTTTTATCTTACCAACTCCTGGTGGAACACATGTTACCAAATCTGCCAAAAAATTTCTACAGCTTCGATTTTTTGTGCATTTTTTTATCAAGTGGAAACGGGTATTAACGGAGAGCTTAAGAATCCATATTCTGCAATCTTACAACCTTGGTTGTTGTCGTCAATTTTTTTCTATTCTGCCTCGGGTACATTTCTGAGGTGTGACGACATTCTGATAAAACGGTAGCACTTTTGTTGGAGATATCGCAGCTATTTGGTGGAGTTTTTTTTTTTTTACTGATCCTTTTTTTTTTACTGATGCTTGCGGCGAGCTTCATGTTGGATGCCACAAATAAAGTTTTCTCTTTTCCGGATTTTTGTTTTTGCATGGTCTGGATATTCCTTACTTTTTTTTTTTTTTTATTTTGTATTATTTTCTTTATCACTGTGTTGAAAGTGAGGAGAAATGCTTTTTCTGGAGAGTTAACTTTGCCCTGGAGCAGTTGTCTGAACTTGTATCATTCTATTTCGCTAAAAATATTAAAAAGTAGCTTCGTTGTTCTTTTCCAACACGAGAGCCACTTCATAGTCTGTAACTTATATTTTGAGCTTTTGCAATTGATTTCACACAAGTGATGAATATTATTCTTACACTATATAAATGCAAAGTAAATGTCAACTTGTCGAGTTTGGCGATGTTTTTAGCGATAATTATTACTTTATTCTTTTGGGCAAGTCAATCATAAGGATGAAGGGAGAAGAGAACTTTATGTTAAGGATATTTTTTTTTATCTTTTAAGCCTTTTAGTAAATGTATTCGGGAATTTCGACTGCAGATGTGTTTCGAAAACTTTCAAAGGTTTATTTCAATAATTTAGATCAAAAACTTTAAAACTGACTTCTGTTAATTGAAAATCATAAATATTTTAATGGTATCTGTGTTACGTGTTTGCACTGGCACTGTTTTGACAAAAACTTAAAGATGGGTGTAATGGTTATCACACCTGGGGGGTACTTCCAAAAGTTGAGCATCACAGGACAATTTGTTTTGGAGTTATGCTGACCACATATACATCCGAACTCACTTATGTTTGGAGTTCAAACTTTCTAAATTTGTAGAAATGAAAAAAGAAAAAAGCTATTGTTTTTTGACCGAATGCAATATTTTCCTTATCCTGGGATAACAGATGGTTAATTGAAAATAAAGATATTAGAACAACTCGAGAACTTCGCAAGAACCGTCCAGGAAAGCAGATAAATTCAAAATGCATGATTATTTGGAATTCCAATCCAACTATTTAAAAGAAAGGTTTCGCTTGAAACTTGGAATTGTTTACAAAAAAACTTGCCAAATAGCAATTTTTATTTTTAAGTGATCGAAATATCTGAAAAGTTTGATGAAATGTGAAATTACTTAAATTCTGAGCCGCGTTTGAAATTTTTTTTATTGTAACTTAAAATTATTGTTCGTTTTCTTAAAACAACCATGAAATTCAGCAAAATTATAATTTACAACTATTAATCATAAATAAATTACTGTAATAGTTCTGGGAATAATTTATTTTTAGAAAATACCAGTAATTGATTGGACATTTGATATCCTCAAGAAATACTGATTTGACTTCAATGAAGGTTTTTATATTATGCTCTAAGTATAATTTATAATACTACTCTTACAAAAAGCTTCTTTAATTTAGAGTCTTATTTAAGTTACTAAAAATAACAAGATTAAAAGAAAATAATAAATAAATTGTCCTCAAAATGGACCAAAAAGGTTTCAAAACTACAAATTTTAAAGTTTTGAAGGAGGAACTAAAATATTTTGAAAACTTAACTAAATTTTTATTACAACATCAGTAGAGGAATTGATTAACTACTTTTCTTGAAATACATAATGAATAACATTGAAGTTTTAATGATACACCCTTCCTCTCTTTAACTGAAAAACATATGTGCGGATCACTCAGTTTTACACGAACTTAGAAAAGCATATCAATTTTGTTTAATTTCTTTTCCAAGTTGGTTTTAAAAAATAAAATTTCTAAACCTATAGATTTTTTTACTTTATTCATATCTCAGACTATGCTTTATATATGGAAAGGGGTTACAAGACAAAAAATGCTATTTTTATGATTTTATCAGATGTTATAGGTTTATAAAGCACCTTTATTCGTAATAAGATACCCATTTCATACTTTAAAAATGATTCAAACTCATGCTACATGAAAAGAACTATTAAGCGTACTAAAAATGTTTAGTGAAATTTGTAATTTGAAATTAGGAGAAATTACCTTTTTAAAACAAATCTGAATTTTAAAATTTTTTGTACTGAATGTTGAAGGTCAGTATGCGAAGTGTTTCTTCACTGTAATACATAACTCTGAAACAAAATTGGTTGTGCAGTTTTTTTTCTAAACTAAGTTGTTAAACTTTGTTTTAAAATATTTTTCACCGTGATTTGTAATCTCCGAAGCATTTTACAGCATTGCTCTGAAGTTTTTTACTGGTGAAATTCCAATTGTCCCGAAGAAAGTTTATTTTTATCACTGAATCTTACTTTATCATTTTGAATATAATGTAGAAGTAGGTTGAACAAAGTTTCATGACAAATCTTATATATTTTTTGTAGAATATTTAATATTTTGTAGAGAAGTTAAAACCAAGCGTCTTTTCTTCAACTGCTCCTTTTTAGATTACTAATATTTTATGCGCTATAACTCTGCTGCTTACTTCAACTTTTCTTTCTTCACAATTAATGAAGGTGATTTCTTAAAGACGTATGTCCAACTACTCGATGTTGTTTTTAACAATCAAATTGATATATTTGAGATGGTCAATCCAGGAAGCCAAAGGAAGATTCAGTTTGAGAGATAAGTAACTGGATTAACTTTGGATTCAAACTTACATTTCAAGCCGATTCAAAGAAAACACGCCGTCTTAGAGCTTCACCGCATAAGTATGACATTAAGAATCATGTTGTTGCATTTAGTATTATGTTCTCTTTTTTTTTTAACATTTTAACACATTTTGGAACATTCTGAGAGCTAAAAAGTGGTCGATATGAAATGTGTAGCTGTATGCGTTTCTATCCGTAGTCAGCATAACTCTCAGACGGTTTGACGTTGTTCAACTTTTGTATATGTATTAGTGGTGGTCATGGAATACGTCACTAAAGATGTCGCCAATATTACGCATGCACATAAGATAGCTGCCATTGAAAAGTTTGTTTTTCAACATTTGCCATAACATGTCCCTGACGCTTTTGATCAAAATTGCTGTGGTAATGCTTTTTAATGATTTCTAAAAGTCCCCACCTTCAAAAAGTTTTTAAATATTCAATTTGAGCTCAAAAATTTGAAAAATGAATGTCTTTAACATAATTTTCTATTCCTTTGAGCATTTCATATCAAAGACTATGCCTTCTTCGTTTCACTTAACTGAAAGAAATAATGTAATAACTATCGGCAAAAATATAACCGATTTAGTAATTTTTTTCAGTATAGTAATAATTACTATACTGAAAAAAAATTACTATGCTGTTAAATGACTTAATTTAATATAATGGAAATATGAAAACAAAAATTGCGCCTATCCATCTTAAATTTAAATGCAGTGACTAATTATTACTGTGTAATTGAAAGTTGTCCAATGTCCCAACACCGTTGCTTAGTAGATAACAACTAGGATGAATGCGTCGAAAGTATCTTCAAAATACTAAATTAAATAGCAGAACCAAAAGCAGGTGATGCTACTAAGATTTTAGTTATTTGGAATGGCGTCCTGGCATTTTAATTGCAATCACTCTTTACCACATCTCTCACTGCCGCTTAGGGATATTCAGTTTTTATTTCTATGTTTTCCTTGCATTTGCAATTAGCTCTGGTTCCAACGAAATGTCGTTCTTAATTCAATAACTAAAACAAGCAACTTTCGTTAAGAGAATTAGTTTATTAACGGTGCTCGCTGTGTTTGTTTTCCGTTTAAAGGAAAGAGTAGAAAATACTTTTTTCCCCTGCTTTCTTCTTTTTCGTGTGTGGGTTCTGAAAGAAAAATGATCACACTAAATTTCGAATTTAAATGTAAAAATGGTATTTCGATTAAAATTGATGCTGTCACAGATGATGTGTACCGTAAAATGGGGTGAATAGGAACAGCGGGGTGAATCGGAACGAAACTTCATGAAAATACAAAGAAATTATTACTTTACACAAATAATGCATTTTTATTAATTAAATATATTTTTTTTACTTGTCTAACATGTTTGGAATTTTGGAACACGTTTTGTGGGATTTTCAACACTGTCCTTTTTTTAAAAAAAATTCTGAAAGAGCGTGCATACGATCCTATGAGTTTTAACCTCTCCAAAACTTATCCCGTAATTAATAACATGTACCAGTTATAGACTTAACTAATATACTTTTAGATAAGTATAAACATCCACAACAGCATGCCATACTTAATTTAACTTGGTTTAAAAAAAAATAAATTATTTTACGAATTTTTATGTTTTTCCTCGTCTTGATTTTGAGATTTGCGGGGTGAATCGGAACACTTGAAAAATGATAATAAAAAGCTGTTTTTGGCAAGATTATGTTCCACACAAGAATCAACGACTGAAGAAGAGTCTAATTACTCCCTTCAAGACAGTAATCTGGATTGCAGGCTTGAATAAATGTCAGAAGGGGAGCCTAGTTTCCGCATGGCAGAAAACCCGATTGTTATAGTGTTTTTTTCTCCAAATGACTTCGTTATCTTTAAGTTATATGGAGAAATGTATGAAGACTCTATGTTAGCAAAGTTTTACACCCACAAGATTATTGCTATATAAGTGTGTTTTACATAAAGCGCCCATGACCGAAGAGATTTTCTGAAACAAATGAGGATGCTTTTCTCCTTTCTCAAAATATTTTAAGGAATTTGCAGTCATACGGCACGCAAACATAAAGTAGATTAAAAAATATTATTAATGTTAAAGACTATTTGGATGAGTTATATGAGAAGAGTTGATAGGCTTTCAAACATATGATTTGTTTCGACAATAATTGACAAAAAAAAATTATCCGTCATATTAAATGATTTTTTATGATAATTTTGTGTTCCTATTCACTATAATGCATTATTACTCTTTTTTTTGTCACCCTGTAAACATTTAAATAAGATCAGACATAAATTGTAACGAGTGTTCCGATTCACCTCTTTCTGCGGGGTGAATCGGAACACCATGAAAAAATTCAAAATTAATTAAAGTCTAAGTTTTTTCAACATTTTTTGGGTTGATCCCCAAAGAAGAAGGAAAGATCCAAGTTTCAATGTCAAAAATATGTTCCTTAACGATTTTATTACAACAGATTTTTACTTTGAAAGTTGAAAAGTGTTCCGATTCACCCTATTTTACGGTATTAATTTTGTAAGATGAGCTTAAACAAATTAAACGGCTGATCAACTGAGAATTTAAGAATTAGTTTTAGTATTGAACTTATTGAAGAATTAAAAAGGATAAAGACACATCAGAACTGTAAAAATGTTATGGTATTTATACATGAAGATATCTTCAATAGCATTATCTACATCAATTTAGTTTTGTAGATAATTTTATGTACGTTCTGGACAAATAAAGTACTTTTACTGTCAGATAATTGAAATTACTCTTGCTGTCAATTAAAAAAAATTACAACAAAACTACACAACCTTGGTTGTTTTCAGATTATCTGGTGCCGTCAACAACACGAGGGCTATAATGCGCCGAAACATTCATCATTTGACAAGCCAACATACATTTCCAAACACCCATGCCTTACACAGGACCTGAACCCGCATCCTCGCGGTCTAGAAGCTAGCACGCTAACCACTATGCCGTTTTGTCGGCCTATACAACCTGCAAAACTATCTGACATTATAATGAACTTTATTTTTTCAATACTTAGACGACATTATCTACAAAATTGGGTTCTTAAGTATTATCCTGTCAACTGTTGGCGAACTAAAAGGCTCGAAACACCTTATTGGAGATACAGTACTACTCGAAACAGTTTCGGGACTTGCCAAGGAAGGCCTCAGCTACGTGCGTTGCGGACCGGGCATCAATTCGGACCGACCATTTTGACGTTTGAGGAACTTTTAGTCTCGCTAATGTTCGACGGGATAATAAACTAGTACCCTAAAACTTTATGTATGTCGATAGTGTTGTTTGAAAAACTGCTATAACTTATTTAAAAAATAAAATGTTCTCATTAAAATACAGTAATGTATGGTAATATAGTAATTTTTGTATTTGTTTCCAATTTGTTTCAAAAATGAAATTAGGTATCAATCTAACAATGCATTAAAAGCATAAAAAACGTTGTTTGCAAGATTTTTAGTGCCATATTTTTTAGATTTGTATTGTTTTGTTAATTATTAGTCTCCCCTTTCAAAAACTAAATTATGAAATAAATTATTTTTTTTTGTTAAGTAAGGTTCTAGAAAAATGATGAATATCTTTTTTTTTTTAGAATACAATTAGAATTTTGGAAGTGGTTTGATATTAAATTATAAATTTGTAAAATTTCATTAACATTCGTCTTATTGCACTACAATTTCCAACAGTAGAATACAACATTTTTTTATAGGCAGCATTTTTTTAATATTTTATTAATTCTTAATTATAAATTTTTCATCGGGTTTTAAATAGTCTTATTAATTTTGAAGGAATAAGTTTTAAAAGAGCGACAAAATGATTAAAATATTCGCATATTTGACATTTTGTTTCCAAAATGAAAAAATAAAACCTTTATAAGTAATTCAAATATTTATATTTTTTCACTAAAACATAAAGCAACGTTTGTAAAAATCCTCCTCTTTCTAATTATTCCATTTCTTTCTAGGGAATTACATTATTAGAAGCAGTTAATTATGTAAACTATTATAAAAAAGAAATTTATATTGATCGAAGATTATATCGCTGCCTCATACTAACGCAATGGTAGCCACAATCTTATATCTATCTCAGTTGGCGACCCATTTTTAGCGCCCAATGGCCTTGCTTGAATCAATTTTGAATAGAGTTGGCGATTAGTTTGACGATTCTTACTAAAACTAAATGAGAGCATTCCATTACTGTGAGGGTCCACCTGATAGCTGTGTGGTAAGCGCTCTGACCTCGCATGCCAAAAGTGCCGGGTTCGAATCTTGGATTAGGCATGGATGTTCGTTGTGGTTCAGAATCCACGTTAAGCTGTAGGTCCTGGCCATGATTAGCCGTTTTTGTGCACAAGTATAGGTCGTTGCGCACACCAACCAACCGCTACTGTGATTGAGACTTGTGCGCATAGAGAATCTCAACTATTATAAGTGTTTACTTTACACTGTATTATTCTCTTACTTAACACGTTGACTGCCACGGAATTTGGGTACGATTGGGGTCTAAAGAGCCAAAATGATTTGACCTTTAACTGCTGTATGCGGTCTGACAGACCGCGAGTCATTTTTTGGTGGAATGCTTCCACCCACTAAAATATTTCAACTTTGACTTTTATATTAATTTATCCGATACTTTGTTTCTTAAATTTAAAATTGATGTTCACTAATTTCTTTGGCGCAGTATGAACCATGTCTTGCCACCAAAATTATCAAACAACCCAACCACAGCTCTCGTCGACGCGTTGATTGGAGACGAGTTGCTTCGCTAGTCAAATAATTTACCAAGTTTGAAAAAGTATTTTCCCACGTGTTGCATAACAATATTTTTTTATAATCACGTGCAAAACACATTTTTAATAGATATATTTATTAATGTTGGCAATTCTAGTTAATGAATTTATTCTGAAAACATGTCATTTAAGCTTAGCGTCCATTATCGCTAAGCAGAGCAGATCAGAGCGGAGTGGATTAGAGCCAATTACAAGACTGCCAATGCCTACTATAGCACGAGCCTCGAGCTACAATGGACGTTGACAGCCTTGTAATTGGCTCTAATCCACTCCGCTCTGAACTGCTCTGCTCTGCTTAGCGATAGTGGACGTCAAGCTTTAAATGCCAAGACTATAGGATATTTGAGCACGAAGCGTGCTAGAAAGTACTTTTTCACACTAGTGCGAGAAAGTCACTTTTCTGCACTCCTCGTGAAAAAATGCTACTTTCGCCACGTTTTTTTATTGAAAATTATTGAAAAAAGTTTAATTTTTTTGCACGTTGTTATAAAAAGGATATTTTTATAACAATGTGAAATGTATATATATTAAAAAAAAAACAAAAAAAAAACAAACACCTTTTATGATTTATGCTTTGTAATGTGTTCGAACTTGCTTTTAAACTTAAGCTAAGCACCTTTATTCAGCTTCTTGAACGTGACAATATCATTAAATACGTATTCGAAAATAATATTTCATTATTATAGACTTGTAGTTAGGAAAATCACACTAAAAATTTCAAGTTTAATTATCACTAGCGTTCATGAAAAGATCAGTTTGACAATCCAACATTTTTATAACCGAAAACAAAATTTACTTACCCTCAAATATCCTTTACCGAAAAGAAAATACTATGTATTATGAGTAATATTGGACGGTTAGATGTTATGCAGAAAGTCAGGAAAATTATTTTACGTTGTAAATGCAGTTAAAAATGGTGGTAAAAATAAAGTAATCGAATCTTTTGTCTAGAGATTCTTTAATGGTTTTTCCGGCTTCAAACTCTATACAAGCTTATAATGATCATATTTTTGTTGGTACTGCATGTTTATTGACAATTATAGGATATTTATCACGGTATTGCTTCGGATAAGCAACCAAAAAAAGTGATCGTCACTCTTATACGTGCCGACAGATCACTTCTCTAATTAAATTTCATCAACCATTTGTGAAACGCTTCATGGGTGGGACTTGGGATTATATTTAATGCTTTGGTTAATCATTTGAAAATGGCTCTCGAGATTGGCCGGGAAATTTATCTTACAGGAACCATAAAGAACTTCATGTTAAGAATGAGTATACAGAGCAATGTAATACTTATGTAACCACTTATGACACAGGAGATCATATTTTCTATTTATAGTCAGCTATGAGAGGTTGTGAGATTTAAGGATGCTACACTAATGCTATTTAATTCTTCTTCTCGTAGAGCTATTTGTATGTGTGTATTGTGTTGTAATGTATTATTATGTTACGCAAATATATCTTTATGACGTGAAGATTAACAATTTTGTTAGAGGTATCTCATATTTATGTCAACTCTTTCATTTATGTGATTTTTAGCAAGAATCTTCTGTATAACTGCACCTTATTAACACTCCATTCTACTACACATACATTTATAAATATATTTACGTGCTATACAATATTAATGGGATTCAATAAGTTTAAAATAATAATAATAAAAAAAAAATCGATTTTGAAATTTTTATTTTATGTTGTTCTAGGTTTTTTCTTCTTTCCATTGATATATTAGTTTTATTTTTACTTCAATTAGAAGCATGTTATATTTTGTTTTAAAAAAGGAATTTAAACTTACAATTTTTTTTTTCGTAACAACGTGCAAAATATTAAACTTTTTTTTAATCATTTTGAATCAAAAATAGTGGCGGAAGTAGTATTTTTTCGCGAGGAGTGCGGGAAACTAACTTTTTCGCACTAGTGTGAAAAAATATTTTCTCGCACGACTCGTGCTCAAATATCATATAGTCTTGCCATTGAAATGACTTATATTTTGAAGAAATTCATTGACTCAAGTTGCTAACGTTAATAAATATATGTTTTAAAAATATTTTTTGCACGGGATTATAAAAAATATTGTATGCAATACTTGGAAAAATACTTTTTCAAACTCAGTAAATTATTTGACTCGTGCTTGTCACTTGTCAAATAAGCGTTTTACCTCGTTTGAAACAACGGTAAATTACAGGGACTCCAGCATTAAATTGATCCCACTGACGTCAAAGCTTCGTTCATAAAAAATGTCTCCAAAACTAATAAAAAATTGTTATTTCTCGCTATAAGAAACAAAAATCGATTCGAAGATGATGAATTTTGCGTTAGCAATTGCGTGAAATGAAGTTGAATGATTTCTAACGAATGAATTACGGGTGATAAATTATTTTGTATAAAGTAAATAAGATTTAAAAAAACGGAAACTTATTATACCCATTTTTATTGAAGTAATATACATCCGATTTCAAATAATTATGATGGATTAATAAAGAGATTGTTTCGAGAGCGAATTTTTTCTTTTTACAAGTTCTTCGATACAATTGTGCTGGAGTTATTTTTGAATAGGTGAAAATTTTTATTTTGGCAAATTTAACTTTTCTCAGTGAATCAATTTCTATCAGTTTCATAATTTGTTTTTAATTAAATTAACTCTTTAGATATATATAATTAAAAAAAAAAAAAAAAAAATTACAAGAGTAAAATATTTCATATAAAATTCAAGTTCATTTTATAAATGATCAAGTCATAACACAATTGCAACTGTATGAATTGTTATAGAAAAAAAAATAGTTTTACTCTCATAAAAATATGTTTTTGAAAGTGACAATAGTAAATTTAGTCAGACAGAAATTTCTAAATTAAAATTTAGTCTCATTTACTAACAAATATACACAATAAAAATTCTTAAAATGTTCTTTCCGAGCCGCTGCAATTGCCCTTCTGTTGGTTTGCTTCTCCACAATAAAATTTTATTAGTCGCAAAACAACTTTTACAGAGCAACGCCTGGAATGTAATGACATTTTGTAGAAATAATTTTGTAAATTTTTTTAAAGTAATGAATATTTAAAAGTACATTTAATTAAACAAAAATTACTAAACTAAAATTTCGTCTCATTTGCTAACAAGTGAACCGAATATTTTTTTTTAAGATTTTCATTCTAAGTTGCTGGAATTGCCCTTCTTTTAGTTTGTTTCTTCACAATAAAGTTTTATTAGTAGCCAAAAATCCTTTTAAATGACACTACAGATCAAAAAATGGATTTTCCGAGTTCAGGCAAAGTTTTATAAGTAACCAAAAAGTGTAATGAAGATGTATTTTGTTTTTAGTTATTTGTTCAAATTTCCAAGACTCTTTATATCCCGGATGTATGCGAAAAATGTTTTCTAGAGCAAGAATTCACGGAGTTCAGTGATGCAAACAAAAAGAGGAAAAACAGTTGTTTGTTTGGATCGTGGTTAGAAAGCGACTAGACACACATTAATATATTTTCAAAATAATTTTAAAATATGAGTGCGTAACTCACTCAAAATGTTTTCGGAGTAAAAAAAAATCTAAAATCTACAATTTATTTTTAAATATTTCTACACTATTTTAACAGTACACTAGAAGTATAACTTAACTTATTTAAATAAAATATACGGAGCAGAATAGAATATCTGTAATCTATCGTCCGTTTCTGTAATTTTTCTGACCAAAATTTCTAAATTCCTGATGATTGAGACGCACGTACCCTTATTCACAATGAAACGAACAAAAGGCCCTCGAATCAAGCTGGGGGGGGGGGGGGGGAGACTAAAATTCATACAACCGTTTTGACTCTAGAACTAAGCTAAAGTTTTGTTTACGGCAAGAAAAAAAATAATGAAGTCATCGTATATTTTAATCAGTATTTATTGCCTTGTTCACAACAATATTTTTACTTTTTGTTTATGCATTAGGGCAACACAGTGGCAAATAAATCAAAGTTCTACTTATAATACAAAATGAGCTGTGGAGGATTGAAATCCAGATTAAGATCGGTAGACTTAATGAACACTTGTAGACTCAGTCGCTTGGACGTTGGGACTATATAACAATATAACGTTCCAGATATTTCTGACATAAAATTTCAATGCTAATACTTATATTCTGTTTTACCAAAACTATTGTACGCGAAATAATTGTATTACAAAAATATTATGAGTTATTAATTTAAATTTGAGCATATATATAAAATTATGTTGATAACTAAGGATTTTATTTATTGTCTAATAAGTAGCTTCACTAAAATACACAATTTAAGAAACTTGATTTATAAATTTGAATTTGAGTATATATACAAAATGATGTAGATAACTAAATATGTTGTATATTGTCTAATAAGCGGCTTCCCTAAAATAAACAAACAGTTAAAGAAACTCGTTTTGAAGAGCCATTACTAAACAAAAGGGGTTTACATTAAAACTTTTCACGTTTAGTTTCTCTACTTCTATAATTCTATTTATACCAAATTTCACAAATTCTGAAGCCATAGTACTGGATAAAATGTGTTAATAGTACATTAGGTAAATGGTTCTGTGATAGACAAATAACCATTCTTTGACGTGAATGTAATCGCCACTTAAGACAGACTGACAAGCCTTCATTGCAACTCCCATTTACACATTTCTTCTTTTTTCTCCGTTGTCGCTTAAAGCATCATCGTTCTGTAAGCGTGGGGTCATAAATGAGCGATTAATAATTTATACCGAGTAATTATTTTGAGGGTGCAAACACTGGGGAAAAGGAGGGCAGATGGTAACGATGTTGTAGGCTCATCTGCCGTCTTGGAAAAGTGCCAGTTTGGGTGTTACCCGGAATATTCTTTCAGAAGACTGTTTCTAAGAGCGGAAAACAAGAAAAAGTTCATTATATATTCGTGCTATTTAATTAATTTTTACTTTTTTTATTGAATTTTTCCCGCTAAGAATGGAATGTTTAAGCATTCTTTCTGGTATCACAAAAAATTTAAAAAATACTAACCATGCAACTGTTTGCAAATAGAAACAATTGGTTTATAGTATTTTGAAAATTACTACTTGTTTGGTGTTTTTTTTCTTTTTCTTTTTTCCCCCCATCTTACAAGACTAAGTGTTTTTTTATGCCGATTTGTTTACAAAATATCTATAGATTTCAATGGCATTATGAATTGGTTTTTCAATTACAATATTATGATTTACATAAAACGCCATTAAAAGTTTGAATGCTTCGTTCAATGGCGTAGGTGACGTACGTGGTTGCCTCCTCCCTCTCCCCTTCGCAAAATACATTTCGGACTCCCATCTACACAATTCTTTCATCTAGATAGGTTGTAGGATATTACAACCCAAACTCCCTATGTTGTCTATCTTATAACTCAAAGTCTATAAATGAAGGGATGATAAAAATTAAAAAATCGCATTTTGTAACTAAACTTACGGAAAAATAGACTTTATTCGAATTGTACTAAATAAATAAAAATCAATTGTAATTATCATTTACTAACCAACCAGAAAAGAAAATGCTTCAGTATCAGTTAATAAAAAAACCCATTCAAAAGTAATGAAAAAGTCATTCATCTTGACTTATACTGTCTTCGCCTTAAAAGTGAAACACACAAAGCCAAATTCGTATGTCATAATTTGGAATTTTTTTTTCAATACTTTAAACTTTATTAAATAAATGTTTATTTTCAAGGTGCATCTAACTTTTGTGGGAAGAGTCTAGTATTGATAAGCAAATAAATCCAAAACTGAAAAAAAACTGACTTAGTGTATTTAACTTGTAAGCGGACGTTATTATAAAACTAAGAACTAAAGAATAACCAGATAGATCTAAACGTGTACTATCTAGATAAAAATTACGGTGCTAGAGTAACGCAATCCCCTTAATAAATAAAACAAACACTTCAATGGGTAAAAATTTGGAAAAACAGAAAACGGTTCGATGATGCAAGTATTTATCTTATTTTCCAAGTCGGTTTGGAAAAGAGTAATAATTTGTAATTAGCTGTCAGAATGGTTGCAGTACAAATATTTGATGTGTAGGGTAACCAAAAGTTCCTGACACATTTCAAATTTCAATAAAAAATCAAGTAATCGGCCTGCGAAAGTGGGACCTGCACTAAACTGCTTCTCCCGATGGGAAAGTTTTTTTTTTAAGCAAATGAAATAAATAGTTCCAAATTTTGCTCATAAATGACGTTGCACTCTTAAAATAATAAAAATTGTATTAAAAACTCAATGGAATCTTATTATTATTATTATTAGTATTTTGATTTTGTATTCCCAAATGCTGACTTCTTACTTTCTAACTTTTCTAATATAATTCATTGTCCTGTGTTTAATGCATTGATTATAGCTTTTAAGAGTTATCGCTATCTATGTGAAAGATACGAAACTATTTTTTATTTGCTTAAAATCATTTGAATTAAAATAAGCATTTTGGGCAAACCAGTTATTTCATATACCAATTATTATTTTTTACTTGAATTTCAAAATGTGTAGCAGACTTTTAGGACAGCCTGTAACCCTGTACTATGTGATTAACTATATTTGTCAGAGAACACTTATAACCTTCTTAGCCTACAGGATGTTTATACTTAAAGTTTAACTTTAAAAAAATTATGAAGGTAAACATTGGTCAGAAAGACCTGAAAATTTACCTCTGTATACTCAAAGGGGGATAAAATATCACATCAGGAAAAAAATATTTCGATTTTATTTAATGCCATACAACTTTCCCCTTTTTTAGCGAATATTCATATCAAATTTTAGGTCAATCTAATGAGTTTTTAATAGTTTTTTGAAAGTTGAACTTGTACAACTTGTGATAGTTGAACTTAAGTTATTTTCACTAGGTTTATTATAATTAAAGTTTAACTACCAAAGTATGATTTCAAAAGCAAAGCTTTGAAGAGCATGAAACAAATAGTTCGAAATATATTTTTTTCTTATTCCATACCGTTGCCTTTTTTCGAATAAATATTGTTCATATTTCAGATCATTCTGACCAGTATTTTGTACAGCATTTTGAATGTTGAAATTTAATTATAAAAAACCCTTTGATTTCGTCTTTCTTGTAAGTGCTGTTGAGACACTTGTCAAATTTACATTTTTTTCTCGTAAACAAATAGCACTAGAAACTTAATTTTAGTGGTATTGGTAGGTTACACTTTTGGTCTATTACACTGAATTTTAATATACGATATTTTAGAGTTGTAAAGTATTTTAAACAAATTTCTAAGAAACCTTCAAGCATATTTCAACAAACCCCGAGTAAGGGTTTGGTTGAAACACAAACTGGAACAGAAAAAAAAACATAATTATTTGACTACTGCAAACTTAATTACTTGACTACTATAAATCTAATTATTTGATTATCATAAACATAATTATTTGACTGTTGCAAATGTGATTATCTGACTTTCATAAACTTAATTATCTCTCTATAATTATTATGAATAATGCTGTGCTGATTGCTTTATTAGAAAAATTGTATTCTTACGCTAGTAATATCGTATATATTCATGGTCATGCTTGGATTGACTTTTGTTCAACTGTCACATACAGTATTAATACACTTTTTTGGAGATCCATAGGTACCACGATGGTGGGAAGGAAGTTTGTGTGAGCAGTGTGGTAGAAAGCTCAAGAGAACAATATCGTTTTCTCTTCACGAATCTATGAATATTGATAGAAAGATGGGATTCATGGTTATCAAGAATCACAAAAACAAGCTTCTCTGTTGTCCACTGTGGGATTGAAATGAAATGTTTCAAAAAGACAATAAAATCGGTGTCCTTCATCCAACCTGAAGGATTGACTAATTCTACACATTCTGGTGCCGCACTTAAAATAAAATGGTCTCGAAATATAACCCTAGGAAACATGAATATCGATGGTGCTGTATTTTCTGGCGCAGAAATAGCTATAGTGACAGTCACTAGAGTCCCACGGTCGGCTGAGATAATAGGTTCCACTTGCTTGATATCTTTTTTAGAAATAATTCTGCTTGAGCGATGGACTATTTATTTCTGTCTCGTCCATGTTGTATATGTCAGCAGTTGAAAATTATGTTTTCTAAGACACGAGAATTCGGCATCGTGCTGTTTAAAGCTATTAGCTCGAACTAAACTAGTTGCTTGGGAAGTTCAAATAGTTTTTAGATATCCGGTAAACCAATCAGCACCAGCAATTTCAGCAACGGTCCATGATGAAAGAACAAGCACATTGTTTCGTGTTGCATTTTGGTATACCAGTTATCTAACCTCACGTGGGCATAAGCCTTGATAGAGGACACATAGAAGGGATGAAACATAGTTTCAACCAGCCCCGTCACTTTTATTTCAACATGCCCCAATCGTGACCTCCGATATTAAGAAGGCCATCCAACTATATGATGACGTCACCTATGGTGGATACACTTTTCCATTCAGTTAGTGAAGGAAAACATTATTTTTGTGTGACGAAATATTTTATCTTCCTTATTTTATGTTTTGTAAAGATATTTCAAGTAATTGGATTATTTTATTTCTTTGACAGTGTAAAAAATTAGATTATCCCTACATTTTAAAACACTAATTTTGTACAACTTGAGGTTTTAAACTTCGTCCATTCCCGTATATATGATCAAGTATAATTTCTGTTTGTTTATAAGTTGTTGTTGCTTTTGTTTCTTTCAAAAGTAATTTTAAAATATTTCTAAATGTTTGAAATGTGAAAGGAAATAAGAAAAATATCAATTCAAAACATTGATACATACAATTGATAAAACATAACAAATATACACAATAAACAAAATATAAATAATATAACAGCTTAAATACCACAACTATATTCAAGGCTCATATTTTTAGAGAAAACCTACATTTGGAAGGAAAATATATAGTGTACACTTATTTCTTTCAATTTACAATGTTTTCCCAGACAGGCATGTACTGTCACCTTACAAAAACTAATCTTATACAGTCTTCTTATCAAATGATCCTTTGATTGTACAAAATCATTTTGATAAAAATGCAGCTCGCATACCTTAAATAGAAGATACAAATTTCTAAACAACTCTATTGAATTTTTAACAAAATATAAAAAAAAGTTTCCACGTTAAATTTTTATTTTATGTTGATCATTTTGAAAGGCTAGGGAAGATTGGGTAAAACTTCCAAGTACGGTACGAATTCTGAGCCAAGAATTGTTTTCATAAAACAGCGTCAAATGATGTCAACCGTAGGTTGTTTACTTGTTATTATAAAAATAAAAATAAATGACGGCTGCTGTCATTGTTGGCGAAAATCACTTTCACATAGAATTCGTACCGTACTGTGAATTTTAGCCAAAGATTGTTTTCTAAACTTTCATTTGAAAAATAAAGCAAACAAGTTAAAACCCATGAAAAGTTATCACTATTGTAAATAGTTAGCATTTCTTTTCTGCACTTTAATAAAAACTTTTCAAAAATTTTACACTTAAATTTAAAAACACATTAAAGATTTTATTAAAAAGTTAACACTCACCTTGCTGTATTTCGTTGGGACAAAAAAATTTCAATGTATCTCACGCCACCATTTTTTTTTAACACTATCATCGGAAGGAAATTTGAACATAGAAATCTCAGCAATAGTTCTGGAGTTCCCGTTGTACTTTAGAACGGAACAAGGACTCGGCATTTTGTAAAATTTACACAAATATTAAACATATAAATCGTCATAAATAACCATCGAACGACTAATAAAAGCAGAATTTGAAGATCAGTATCAGTGTATCCACTTCTAAATAAATTTTAGCTCGAGATAGCTTAAACTTGTATCCACGGCTGATGACGTAGAAAGAAAAACGTTGTATGGCCTTCTACATATCGATGGTCACGCCCCAATCCGACATGTTAACTAAACACGGCGCTAAGTAGCAGTAGTCATGCACGTGGGCTTTTAAAAACAGGTGAATAGAAAGCCATAACTATGCACTATTAACACTATATTAATCAAAAAAATGTATTAGTCTATAGTAACCAAAATGCGATATCTTATGAAGTTTTGAAAATTTACTCACCCGTCTTAAAAACATTTTTTTTTTTTTTTTTAAATACCAAGCTGTTGACATAAACTTTTCTCTCGTACGTATAATATAGATTTCGCGTTTTTTATGCCCTCTATGAAATAAATCCCATGATGAATAAAAGATGAATAAATTTAAGCATTTAATTGCTACTGTTTCAACCTACCTTTCTTTTAACCATCCTCTGTCTCCCCTATATTATACTTTTATATTCAAATAACTTCAGAGAAAAAAAAACGAAGTGTAATAATTTTGAGATGTAAAAAAAAAAAAAAGGGGGGGGGGGGAGCACGTGCCGTTGGTTTGCCCTCACCTCCTCCCCTTAAATTGACACCCCACCCCCACATTGCTGGTCCTGAGTCTTTGTCAATTACGTCATTGGCTTCATCGTAATGCTTGGAAGTTTTCCCTTGAAACACCGCCGGGAAAGCAATTTTCCTTGTCATTCAAACTACAAAGACGTCCAGATCTCGTTGTATTAAAAATTTGGAAGCTGAATAGGCGTACAACTCTTGTACAATGAAAAACCTAATCCCAATCTGACAATATCCTACTACGAAAAGCAAAGAATTTTTAATGTCACTTTGAAGAATGAAGAATATTCAGTGGAGATGACGTCGGAATTTTTAAACTGAATCCAATTACCATACATAAATGTATTTAATAAAAAAAGCTTACAGAATCCCAACAAAGAAGATTGTTAAAAGGAAAGAAAATAGAAGGAACGTTTTAAAAGAGATCAACAAGAAGAAAGAATTCTCTAATGAATAGAATACTCTTTGAGAAAGATGGTTGCCTAAATATCCGGATTTTATTTTTACGCTGAGAATTTTTTATTTTTTTTAATATTGATATATTTTAGAAACGCAATTTGTAATTTTATCAAAAGCTTCTTTTTAAAAGCTTGAAGTGCTTCTCAGGATTCATTTCTTTAACTTGAAATGACTTTTCTCCACCTTTAGTTTCCATTTCATTGAGTAATTGAGTTTTTTTTTTAATGAAGTGACTCATTTTAAAACACGTCTTTTCGCAATTTTGTTCCAGACGAAAGACAAGTTCTTCTTCCAAACAAAAGAAAATCTTAATTTGAAAATCAACATTTTACAAGAAAAAGGATAAATGATTACAAATTCTCATTGCTTTTGCTCTTAAACTTCTTCGAATGTATGATATAGGATTAAATTACGACACTTATTAATTCCGAAGTGAAGTATTTCCGATTCCAAATCTTAAAATTCCAATTCGTGGAAATCTTTTGCGAAAGGTAATTCAAATTGTGATTGGCTAACGGTATATGAAAATTCGAATTTAATTAAAAAAGTGTATTGGTCAACATGTGATAAGTATATTGCCAAACGATGAAACTAAACTCAAAATAAAGCCTTTCATAAAGTCCATTGATTTATATTTTGTGATGATCAATTTCTTAATAATAAGGCTCTTTATTTTGTAAATTATCGAAGCCATTATAACACGAATGAAGTTAGAGATTATCATATTTAAAATTCCAATATTTTCCTTAGTTAAATTTTAATGTACTTACAAACTTAGTTTTCGTGTGTTTATAATTCGATATATTGATTACTTATATTTATACATAAACTATTTGCAGAAGTTACCAAGGAGTAAAGTGAAGGAAAATCAAGCGTTTAGCAAACAAATGTTGCAATAACCAAAGTTTTTAACACCTCTAATTGGAAAGAGCAAAATCTTGCAATGTTACCTTTTCTTCGAAATTTAAAACTCTTAGTTGTCAAAGGAGCATTAAAATGATCTATATTAATTTTGCTTATAGGTAACAAAAATGTAGTTATCAAAATTTCGTCCGACAACACTTTATAATAAATAACTAGCAGTATGACCCCGCGCTGCTGGGGACCCGTTGAAAGACATAGAAATTTACATAAAAAAAGTAGAACAGATGTAGTACATGGCATTTGGTGTTTTTTTTTTCATTTAACGATCGAAAAAATCGAAACATTCAAAAACACGTTAACTAAAAGAAAATTGAAACTTAAAATAATAATAAAATTAAGTTAAAATATAAATATTAAGGGTTCTCTTAATATTTATTAAGAGACTCTTTATAAATATTCAAATAGAATATTAAGAGAACTCGCTTAAATATTTAACAGTTTAAATGACGCGTAAATGTATAGCCAATTCTAAATATAGAAATTATAAATTATTTGAAAGTTGTTAGCTTGGATAGCTTAAGTCTTCAGTTTGGCTATTTTTATATGGTACACGGCTAACTGATCAGTACCAACTTAAGTTATTATATAAATAATAATAAAAACTGAAAATAAAAACCGTTGCTAGAAATCGCATTTATCTGTAAAAAAGCACAAAATTAAATCGCGCAAAGAAGTGTATTATACTACATCTGAACCAAAAAAGTCTTCAAAATTTTTTTAGCATACAGAGAAAAAAGAAGTCTCATGCTGGGTCTTACCAACTTCATAATCACGACTAAAGAAATAAACTAGCAAATGAAACACTACGCTTCTGGTGTAAATTGTAAAATAGTCTAGTGTAAATAGTAAAACATGTATAATACAAAAAAATGATTGAAATCTATATAAATAATATGGAACTTGTATAGACAGTACAAAAACACTATATTAAAAAAAAAAAAAAAAAAAAAACTGAAACAATCAAAAGAAGGATTTTTATTATTCTGGATAAAGGAAACGAATGAATATTTACTTGGAAATAAAAAGTAATATTAGCAAAATGTCGAAATGATTTGAAAGTTTTCGGTGGATTTCAATAATCTTAGCTGTTATCTTTATTGATGTTTACGTACAATTTCGTTTTGAAATAGAGCATGCGCAGAGCGTCGTTTGTCTGTAAATATATGAAAAAGTATAATAAAATTTGAACCGCTCTTAGGACAGACGATTGTAATACATAAAAATAATAAAAAAAATAACAGGGACACATTAAAATTACTTTTGATTTTATTCTGATGTAATAAAAAAATATCGTTAACATTCCAAGAATATTTTTTTCCATGTCATTAATTTACAATGAAAGCAACTTTTAATCGAATTTAAGTTATTCTCTACAATCTCTATGTACTAAAGCTTTTATGTACAGTACCCCCCAAAAAATCAAAAAAATCAGAACGAAGGCTATATCTTGTGCTCTAATTGTTGAAATAACAAACAAAATGGAAGGTTTTTAATAATTACATGTAGTTTTTTTATTTTTTATCTTTTTATCATGAGGGGACATCTACATATTAAAACAGAACCAAACTTTAAAAAGTTCAATAGCAACCTCATAATATTATCCCATATTTGGATTCAGCATCCATAAAAATGTCGATATACAAAAATTCATAATTTTCCAATGAATGGTTTGTAATTTAAATGATAAAAAGAGAACGATAAATTAATGTTAAATAAAAAAGTTGGTTTTTTGGCCATAAATACTTAAATAATTAATATATTTCAGTAATTTTTTTTTTCAAAGGTAGTTTATTAAATGGCCAAACATAAATAGCAATCAACTTGTGAATCAATTTCTTTTTTAATAATTAATAAATAAAACCATTTAAAAATTTTTATTGAATAGAAACCTATATATATATATATATTTTTTTTTTTGTTACTTTTATTAGATTTACCATGGTCTAAAACCCCCCCACAATTTTTTTCTTTCCATTTTGACTTTTAGTTCTCGATTTTTTAGCGAAAATGTAAAAAACGCTCACTTCTAAGGGACCGTATAGTAGACGACTTTTGAAAAGTTATTCAAGATAAACTAGAGGTGTGGAAAATCGCACAACGTTCAATTACATTATAATATTGGTCATTGCATTAAAATTTGGTATGGTGTTATTTACCATGTTTGGTAAGAAATTTTACAAAGGTAAGAAGAAGAAGAAGAAAAAAAAAAGGGGGGAAAAAAATTACGCTCATGGGAAATTTGTGGGCATTATGGAAAGCCAGGATTGATCTTTCCGTTGTGCAATCAGCTGCAGAAGTATTTAGAGCTGCTGAAAACTGTTAAAAATCCTTAAGGGCTGATCCGGACATGAAATTCAGTTTGATCTATTCATTGCCACGATGGATGCAACAAGTTATCGATCACAATAAAGCACTATACAGCCTACTGATTTAAAAAAAAAAAAAAAAAAAAATTACTTTTATTAAATTCTATTTATTTAAAACAGTTTTTTTTAAGTAATTTCAATAAGTTATCCTTTAAAAATTTTCCTGAATTATGTGATTTTTTCATTTTATAAATAATTTCAACGATCATGTTACATTTGTTTTTACAATGAAATGTTTCTGTAAAATAAATAATCACGCTTTGTTGAATACTGTTTACTAATGCCTACATTTTATATTTATTATTTTTCTAATTATTAGTAGTATACGTTATACTTCTGCAATTACAGTTTTCGATAGTTTATTTATTTCGTGTGAAGAATGCACATCTTTAATGTTGTAAATATTTTATGTTACTCATTTCATTTACTTGCTATTTTTGTATTAATCTTAAACATGGCACAACAAATCCAAGTAGTTTCTATGCAATTTTAGACTAATATTTGTATTTTTTAACGTCGTGAAACACCGCACTGACCGTTCGATTTCTCCCGCTGTGAAGTAGAACCTTAAAAATACCTTTCGTTTTATGGAAATTCTCCCTGAAGATCGGTGAAAAAATGGTCGAAACATTTCCGCTTATAAGTGACGTGATTTTCAACAAAATGCATTGAAATTTGGTATATAGAGTAAATGATGTATTCTAAATCTAATGAAATGATAAATAATAAGGGTTCGTATTGAAATTTTCGAAGATAGCGTTACTTTTACTTAGTAAAAGGTCCCTTAAGAAAAGAAAATTGCATTAGTTATATAGAAATTTGTAAGCAAAACATTTTGGTGCAAACCGTAAGATTCTGCGATAATTTGAACCGAAGTTCTGATTATCGCAGAACATCATTAGAAACATCGTTCTGATTTTTTATTTTTTTTATTTTTTTGGGGTACTGTACCAAATTTCGTACCTCTAGGTGCAAAAATGTGGAATCGTACACACAACTCACTTTTATATATATAGATATAGCATTGGATCAATTAGACGGTAAATCGACTCTTTGTCTGAAGGAAAAAATAAAGTTTGCGATTGCCCAAAGAAATTTAAAAATTCAAATTTATTTTTAAATGTTTTGTTGCGATTGTCACAAGTTATTGTTGATGTGAGAATACTAAATATCCTCTTCTACAATAAAGTAATGCATAAATACTATCAGCTAGTTTATCAATCTCAATAAAGAGCTTAAATAAACGTTTCTCTGAGAAGGTAAGCTTATCTGAGTAAACCTTTTTTGTTACAGGGAGTCTGGAGTGGCTAAAGCTGGGTGGTAATCTCCTGACTCGCGTTCCCCGCGCCGCCCTGCATCGGCTGACCCGGATCCGCCAGCTCGATCTTCGCCGCAACCGGATCACCAAAGTGGAAGAAGAGGATTTCCGAGGATATGGCAAGACACTCAGATTTATCTTTCTGCAGAGGAACATGTAAGCAGTATATGTGTGACCATTAAAGTGCAGAAATCAGTTACTCTACAGATTAATTAGGGTGACCCATTAAAATGTGGAAAATTGTTTCATTTCTTTAATTACCCTCTATTACTTCAATTATGTGCCTAAATCCACATAGTTTGTACATCACATTGGTGCGAAACAATTACGCGACCCTTTAATGCTAACAGATAAGGGAATTAGTGACAATGAACTATGTACGGTGAGCCTGTTGAATTTATAGTTTAGTCTTGACGCATTTATTTCTGGTTGTAGCTTGCGGTTGAAATTTGGTATGAGAGTTCACCCCTGCCATATTTTTCATTATAGAATATCACACTCATCTGTAGAATTTGTATTTCTATCCAGGAATATTGGTCTCAGACGGAGAAATCTTTTGTATAAGTTTTTAACTGCACAAGTGAAGAGGTGAAGTGTTAAATCCTTTAAATTGTTATATGCATTGTTGTTTGTAAATCATTTGATTACATACTGGTTTTAATTTTTCAATACATTTATGAATATGCCCGTTTATATTTTTGGACATTTTATCTACAAAGGATAGACAAAACACGCTATTTCGTTTTAAAACCTAAAGACCCTTTTATAAAATATTATGTACACAATACCTAATTCCTTCAGCTGTTTTCATATTTTTATCCCACAAACTGCGCTTACTCTCATGCTTCAGAAGACCATTTGCTGAATCTCAATTCGTGGCTTGCTGAGGAAACAAGTTCTTGAAAAGTACAAACTAGTTCGCTTTATTTCTTAACCATTTTCTATGTTTTATCATAATTTTGGGCTTAGAGAATGAATGAGGGTGTTGCTATGTCACGGAACATCATTATGCCATCCAAATGGAATAATAATACTTTGAGAGTACATTTCTCGGATAGACGGACATTTTCTTAAGTTTCAGTAGGCCCATAAAAGCTTATCTGGCTGCGCTCAATGCTCTAAATTGCCTGGAATTCTCAAATGCTACTGGTGCTAAGAATTCTTTACCATTCGATGTCCATTTCTTTTATAGTAAAATATATAAGACTGTTGTTTTGATAAATGTATTTCGGATCTCAAAAGGCGAGATTTTTTTTTTTTTTTTTTTTTTTTTTTTTTTTTTTTTTGACATCAAGAATAGTTTTGCCGTGTTTTACCACCCCGTAGATCTAATTTAATATATTTCAAAACATATTGGGCACTAAAATATTAATTAAAAACGTACACAATTTATTTCAACTAAAACAACAGTTATTTTATTCATTTTAATATCCATTCAATTGTCACTCAAAATTTTCAATTTGATATAAACTTTAATAATTAATGATTTTCCAATGTTAGCTCCAAAAAGTATCACTTCATTTTAGTCAAAGAAAGTCATTTTAGAACAGAAAAAGAAATTCAATTTATTTTACATACGAATGTAACTGAGATATATGTTTCTGACGATCGTCAAGGTAAATAAAAAGGTCGTATAAATCTCATTATAAGTGATAGATTTCGAACAGGAAATAATCAGTCCAATAGCCACATCTTATCATAAAGGCATTAAAAACCAACGATCCAACAGAGAACTTCTGTAACATTTATAGTATCTATATAGATGTCATATTTCTAAGATGCGAGATTTCATTTCTGATTTCACTTCGTGTTTCAGCATCCGGACGATAGAAGAGGGTTCTCTAGAGGAGCTTCATTCCGTAGAATGGCTGTATCTTCATTCGAATGAAATGACAGAACTACAACAGACGACCTTCACCCCCATTATTGATAACCTGCATGTGATAGACCTACACGGTAAGTGAAAAAGTGTTCTATATTCAAAGACAATTATTATTATCTAGAACAGTATCAATCGAATTACAATGATTGGTATTTCAATAACATCCCGGGAGGCATTCTGATTTCAATGGTGAAAATTGAGTGCTGAAAATGGTCAAAGTGTAGGAGGAAGGAAATCTGAAAAATAAGAACAAAGTCGTAGTCTGAGATCTCTAATTGTTCGAAATTCATTGGGAAAGTGTCAACTTAAAAGTGTTAGGTCAACGGCAATTGGATATATGCAACTATGAACATTTCCACTGATTTGATGAAATTGCTATATTAAACATGGCAACCTATGCTATCTGGTGGTAGCTTTAGCACTTGGTGACTTGTCGAGAAAGACAGCTCCATTTGATGGGCTGGTCCATCCAATAAGAGTGTCTGTCTTCAACACAGCGTACTCTAAGTGCTTATCTTTTTCAATGAATGACGTGTTCCCAGTTGGCTTTATTTGGACGCAGGGTAGGTTTATTAATGACTATCTGAATATCCGTACTACGAAATTTACCATGTGAATTTCAGCAATCAAAAGAAATTTACGCATTTTTTACATTTGGTCCCATTTTGACCCCTGAAATTGGTTTATAAAAATTTCAATAGTTTGCTTTATCTCTGCTTGCCCTTGTTGACATTCATCCCAAGTTTGAGTTGTGACTGCTTTGGAAGTGGGATATTTGAATATCTCTAATATTGAAGGTTTCGACCCTTTTTTACTCCTTTAAAATTACTTACATCGATATCGAAATACCTTAGTTTTACTATTCTTGCCCTTTTTGAGATTTGTATCGAATTTCACAATTGGGACTACTTGGGGAAGTGGGACAATGGATATTTATCGTTTGGAATGTTCCGTGACTTTATGGACTCCTTAAAGCTAGTTAAACAAGATGAGAATAGCTCATTTTATCTCTGCTTGAAGCGAAATTTTAGAATTGTGACTACATTGGAAATGGAACATTAAGATAGCATGTTTAGAATATTTTGACTCTTTTGCGACCTTTTTAAATTCTTTAACCGTGATCGAAATAGCTCGCCTACACTTACTCTTGTTGACATTTGTACCAAATTCCAGAGTTGTGACATCGTTTGAAGTGGAACATTTAAATATCCCACTTTTGGAACGTTTCGACCCCTTAAAATACTTTAACCAAGATCGGAATAGTTTTCCTTTTATACGCTTGCTCTTGGAACAGAATTTCTGACTTGTGATTTTATTGAAATTTATGCATTATGATATTATTCATTAGGAAAGTTTTAACCCCTTTTAGACATTTTAGAATTAGTCAATTAATATTGTAATAGCCTATTTTTTCTATGCTTGCCTTTCTTGACATTTATGCCAAAATATCAGAGTTGTGGCTACATTGGAAGAGCAGCATTTTAAAATCTCGTTTGGAACGTTCGACCCTTTAAGGACCCCTGAAGTTGATTAATCGAAATCGGAATAGCTTACTTTTTCTATGTTTATCTTAGTTGACATTTCTGCCAATTTTCAAAGTTGGTGACTTTATGAGAAGTGGAATTATTAGTGATGAATCAATGAAGGCTACGAAATTTAGAAATAGAGATTATTTTGAAAATAATCAATTACTTGATTAAGGATAGGAACTTTTTTCAAAACAGTTTTTAAAACACATTTGAAGTTTTAACAGAATCCAATTTGAAAAAGGAATTTAGTTTGAGATTTGGAACAAGCTATTTGTCATCACTGATCAATGATTATAAATGGACCTAGGCACGATGTTAAGGTTTGGCATATTCCCACAGTCGTACTCAACGAAGACTATTTTACAGATGTTTTTTTCGTGAGTATTATTTCTAGGTGAAAAAAAAAAAGCAATTTCGATGCAGGTCTTCTCATTTCAGAAGTGAAGTTGCTTCTTCTCATTTTCTGAGACCGTGTTCTTGCTTCGATTTTTTTTTTTTTTTTTTTTTTTTTTTTAAACTCCTCTTTAAGAGAATCGATCTATTGATTTCCTTTAATGCTATTGAAGTTTTCAAACTACTTTTTTGGGGATCTTGTATCACGTGAGTGCTTGCTCAAAAAAATCGAATTTCTACCGATATGCGAGATGTGGAGGTTTCTTTCAGAATTTTGGATAATTAATAATGCCTATGCTTGAGAACAGCCTTAATTTTTTTTATCTGTTACAAAGAATAAAGTAATCTTTAGTGCTATATTTTTCGATTGAGATGTTTCTGTCACAAAACTAACCTTAAAAACAAATATTCTTTTTGGAAAAAATTTTGTAAGGGTAACACCATCAACGCGACTTATTATTCCCTTAAAATTACTGATTTTAAAGTTTTTAATACTGTAAAAGTATAAATTTGCTATAATTGTCTTTACCCCAGTAGCACAAATTCGCTGGGTTAATATCGGCTTTACTCTGGCCAATACTGATTTGCACCATTGTAGATTGACCGTTGCTACGGATCTTGGCCTATCTCGCCCAATACTGGGTAAAATGTTAATGCAAAGTATAAATTTGAAATATAGTGTTATAAGAAAAGACTGAGAGATAAAAAATATCTTTTGTGATGTTTTTACCACGGTGGGTTTTTTATATATATATATATATATATATATATATATATATATATATATATATATATATATATATATATATATATATATATATTAATCTTGTAATTTGGAACGATGCTCGAGATTTGGCATGGACAGGTCAATCTTCTTAGAACCCTTTTTCCTGACATTAGGTGGAAAAATTCGTTAATACCTGTTTGGTTTGGTTAGAATGACTCATATACAAAAGTTATTTTTATGCAATACAGTTTGTGGCCGAATGTTTTAGACTTAGTTTCCGAATTTTTTCTCTCTCCAACATTGAGATACACAACCGCTTCAAAGAACTGTAATGTCAATAAAATTCACGTAGTTCTGTAGCGACTACATCAGCTTCAAAATGCCAAATTAGTTAGTCTACAATAAAAAGAAAGACATCTGAATAAAATCAATTCCAATTAGTTCGAAATGAAATTTTTTTTAAATCACTAAAGATCAACAATTTTCAATTCAACACTGCACTGTTATAAACTTGAAAATAAGAATTTTTTTTGTATATTAGTTACAAATATATATACATACCATTGGCAGCTTTTAATTGACATGCAATCAAATTACTTTATGAGCCCGTGTACATATGAATTCTTATTAGTGAATTAGTTTAGTCTCCAGTATAATTTCTTTTTCATTGCCCTTTTAAATCAGTTTATTTAATTCCTTAAATTTTTTCTCAATCTAATATATATCCAGTACTGTGAATTCTTATTAGTGAATTCTTATTAGGCAATTGAACAGCTCCAGCTCTGTTTCTGCTATTAATACCGTAAATAATTTAATTTTAATACTCAATTGAGGGTGATTGATATGCCTAATTTGGAAAAAAAAAATTTAAAAAATTCATAAAATAATAGATATAGCTGTTATCTATAAGGTATCACCATTGAAATAAAGTAAAAATAACAAAAATAAGTATTATCAAGTCCTCAAAGTCCTTTCAAATTCCATTGATCAACTTGTATTATTATCGTTATATATAGTATCTAAATTTCCTAAACTTTTTAAGCAATAAATTGACCGAAAATGTGTTTAGAGACATTTTGCGTTAGGTCAATTGGGTAGAAAACACTGCCGATCAATATTAAGCTCAAAAAAGAATTATGACAAACATTAAAGTAATGTTTTCTTGACAGCAAACAAGGGAAAATGATTGGCGCTCCATTCTCTTTTGATGGCCCTTCAGGAGAAAACATCCTCCTTCAATACGAATCCATTCCATTGGAAAACAAGTCATTTTCCCAGCTCCATTAGTTTTCGAGAGGGCAATTGAGGCGAAAGAGGAATCACCTTCAAGATCGCTTTTTGAACTGGGTTTCTTAAAAAGCTGCCCGTCTTAAAGTCATCCCTTTTCATCAAAGTACAATCCAAGTCCAACTATCTGGGCATATTCTGTTTGTCTTTCCAAATGAAAAACGCCCTGATAATCAATGGTTCTCAATCAGTGGTGAGAGGAAGTTCTATTGAGTATTAAAAACGTGTTCATACTAATGTAAGAATTTTAAATTTAATCATGGTTGTCCCCAGGAATATTTGCAAAGGGGTGTAAGACTAGATTTTTATCAAAATCATTAATTTTTTTAGAAATGTTAATTAATAATTATGCCTTATAAATTATACTCTTTGAGAATAGTTAAAATTCATGGTATATATTTTTGAAAATGCAGCCCTGTTAAAGAGAGAAAAAAAAAATACAAAATAGTACAAATATTAAAATATATATTTTTATCGATTTTTTTTATCATCCAACTAGATCTCACGGCTTTCAAGAGACAGTGTTTAGAAAAGAGGAACTCAACGATGCAAAAATACGAAGAATAAATTATTTTGTATTTCTTTTTTCGGATATAATGAAAAAAAATCAAAATAAAACACGAAGGTTGTATTGGAATATGTTCAATTGAATTCTAAAAATAGATTTCAAGATGACTTTAAAACACAAAACATTTTCCTAGAATTTTGAGAACTACACAGGAAATTATTATAAAATAAAAGGTATAAATACTTCTACTCATCAGCCTCTAATAATCATAGACAACAAGCGCCAGAAAATCATCACGCAAGTAGCTATAAAAAACGACATAGGAAAGAAACAAAAGACTAAATTGATAAAAAAAAATGTTCATTGTAACATAAAAGTATAAAACAGCATAAGTGCCTTTTTGTTATCTCTGAATTTACATCTTTTCCCACATTTTTTAAAAAAAATTCAAGAACCAGGGATGTGCAACTGCACCTCCTTGCACCCTCCTAGGGGCGCCCATGAATTTAATTTAATGTGAAAATCCTTTAACCAAAAAAATAACATATGCAATAGGAAATCTGCCTGAGAGAATAAATAACCTATTTGATGCAGGCATGTTTAGAGATCGATTGTAGCTTCTACACTACATTTACATAGAAAGAAGAATATACAAAGATCTATATCTGAGATTAAAAATTCCAAACAGAACAACTGACACATGTATATATCAAACACAGATTATATCAACTACATACACGCATGATATATCAAATACTTCTCAAGTTTGACAAGTTATTCAGGTGATATTTGTTATATCAGCGTTTTTTCAATTGTGAGTTACTAATATTCAGTATTGCTCCTCATCGGGTCAGATGGTTGTATAGTTCCACACACGCTTGGTATTTTAATTTCCGCAAAGCGGAGCACAATTAGTATAGTTAGCAGGGTTCCCACCGTCATTAAAAGTGCTTAATATTTTAACTCGTTTTCCAGGCCTTAAATTACATGAAAATGCTTAAAGGTCCTTAAAAGTCCTTAATTTTTGTCACTTATTCACACCACACCAAATTTTTTTTTTTTTTTGGTTTATTTGTATGAAGCATGCATCAACTGTTAGTACATCGTTTGGTTTGTATTTGCTGGTTTGTAGAGTAGAAATCGATTGGTTTTAGTTACACACTTCACTCTTTGACACGAACACATGAAATTAAGATTTTGCGAGCCAAAAAATCAAAGTCCATCATCAAAGTCTGTTTGTAAGATGCATCTGGACTTGACACCTGGCGTACAGTCATAGGTATGAGTGTTGAAGTGATTTTTGTGACAGTGCTAATACCAAACCCAAATGGTTTTGTTACCTAATAATTATTTAAAAGTGTGAAAGAGGATTTTGTTTCATGCATAATACTTAAAACAGACTTGATTAGGACCCATTATAGAAGTGGTTTTATTACAACTACAGTCTATTGGAATAAAAAAAAACTTTCTTAGTAATCCAGTTATAACAATAGATGCATTTACTTAAAATACTTGGAATAAATTAAAATAAATATAACATAAAAAGGAAAAAGTAATGGTTCTGGAACCACCGTACAGTTTTAATTTCCATTACTAGGGGGCAAAGGGGACGAGATCAATTTTAAGCTAAATTTTATGCAATATTGGCTTTCATAATACATACGTTCTGAAACGATTTATTCTACTAAAACAAAATAAATTATGCAGTTTTTTTCTTCATTTATTCCTTAACAAACTCACTTAATTTCATAATTTTACGACCTCCACTTTTTGAATCTCATTTTTTAGTACCTAGAGGTAATAGCAGTAGCTTCTTTAAAAATTTAAATGAATTGGTGAAATTTACAGAACGTTTTCAATCTATCATTTAAAATCGAACAATCCCTAGTGAAATTCTACATCGTGATGTTTCTGCGCGATATGGCCTTAGTACAACTCTTGTACCAAGAAAAATCCAATACCATCAACGACAGCTCCTTCTATCGATTCGCATATCATCAGGAGCTCTCCCCCTCCCCACTTCGCAACTCATCTCGCTACAACACAGGGAGAAATTGTGGAGGGAAAATACAGTGTCTAAGAAAAGAAAACGTCTTCTGGGATGGATATTAAAAGAGTTATTTTGGCTCATCCTCGCGTCAGCCAGTGTCAGTGTTTTCAGGGCAAAAGAGTTTATTTCTCGCATCTTTACAAAACAAGGCATTTAGTTCGTGGTATTGAATATTTTCTTGCTCAATAGTTTCACGAGGACTACATTACGCCGGTGCTTTATTAGACTATGATCTGGATTACTGAGAGTATGCCGTAGGTCATAAGGGAAATTTCTTTAATGTTATCTTTAGTTTAAAAATAAAGAACTGCACGGCATTTGCATTTCGAATAAGAGAAAACTGAAAAAATACGCAGCCCGACAATCAATCCCTAGACTACCAGTCATAATATCCACCATGTCAATTAATTTTAGAAATTGACTTAAAATGCCAAGTGAGGCTCAACTACGTGAACTCTTTTATGCCTCAGTGATGCGAGTCCAAAATTAATCCAGTGAATTGGCATTTTTAGCATTTTTAATGTTTGCTGGTAGCTTCTTTTGCCGAATACAGTAAAACCTGTGTAGTATAACGATATTGTGTATAACAATACTGTCTATAAAAATCATATAGCAATATATTTATTAGTCTTGGTATAACTTCTAGTCACTAAATGTCAGTAATTTTACCTCTTTAGAAAACAGGCGGTAGGTACTGTTTCTGTATATAATAGTAAAGAGTGAGCATATTTCTTTTTAAACTTTATTTTGTTAAAAGTAATTGTTAACAGCGATGATACAGGTTAAAAGTTGGCAACACCTGAGTGAATCTAAAAAAATGTCGAGAAATTTTCTAGCTCTTTCTGATCGCCAGATCTTTTGCTCTGGGTTTTTCGAGAAAGTTTGCACGCTAGGATATAATTATTTTCTACCCAAGGAAACAACTCTTTCATAATTAACAGATTTTCTTTAAAATTACTATTAGGCTATATAATTATACACTTTTATCAAATAAAACTTGATCTATTTATCTGTAATAAAAATTTCGTTTAATATTTTCATTTTGTTGAATCGGAAAGAAAAAAAACACATCAACACCAAATCATAAGAGGATAATTACTGGTATTCTTAACGTTCCACCTCTACAAAACAAATTTCCATCTGTAAAAAAATGTGTTCTTCTTTTCCCAAATTAATTGAGTATGGAAGACGCGACCCTGACCAGTAATAACCGAAGTCCAGGGTGTGGTAAACATCTTTTATTTTTATTCTTAGGAAAACACATAACATCCCCAAGTGGCTAAATTGCTAATTATTGTCAATTAATTAGTAATTGTATTAGATATTTTATACAAATATTAACCTTTATTTAATTGAAGTAAAATTTAGATGCAATCCATTACTTTATACGTACATCAATATTGGATGCGCAATGTCAATATGTCTAAGTGAAACGTACTTGTAACATTATTCTTCAAAGTCCTTATATTATCGTTACCGATAAGGTTTTTAAGTACAGCGATAATATGCACTTAGCAGTATTTTTTTACGTCCCTTCCTTATCGTTATAAACAGCATTTGCCGTATTTTAATTTGAGAATAAAAATAATATAACCTATAAAAAACAAAGTTTTTAATATAAATCCTTTATATGCATTTTAAATATCAAAAATATGTCTATCAACAAAATAATGTGCGACAAACTATATTAAAAATTTATTTATTAAAAATGAACGTCACACTCCAAATATCTTAAATTTATTCTGATTAAAACAATTTCATTATTTATTTATTAAATATATTTTGGCAACAGGAAAGAGTTTCAACAATAATCGGGCCAACGCTATTTTACTTCGATTGGATACTGCAAGTTGGTATATTAGTATTCCGTAAAAGCGACCTTTTAGTTACAGTTACAGACCCAAAATTTCATAGAATGCATTGTCATCGACATCGATTCTATCTGCCAAGTTTCAGCCCGGTTGAAAGACGGCAAGGTGGTCAATTTGGCGTCCGCAGATTTGCCCTCCCCCCTCCCCCCCATCGACACACGCACACATTTACACAAAATTGAAAATAATGTAGAGGATTTTCAAAAAATTCAGTCTATAAAAATAATTCAAATTTATTAGAAGTATAATACTTTACTTTTTCACACAATGCTATAATTCCTACTTTGATCGGTGTCAATGCACATTTGTATGTGTCAGAAATTTCAAGATCACGAAAAGTTAACATTAGCTCCAAGTGCATTTTTCGCAACTAAAGTTAACATTTTGAATTTTAAGGGCAGAAATTATAATGAGTATGGATTCGGGTATTGTGTGAGGGGCAATATCCGCATTTTCTTTTTATATATTTTTATTCAATTCTTAATGTTTCGAAAAGGCCATAAACAGAAAAATTTCTGCTCAATGCGCTTTTCCTTTTTTTTTTAATTTGCAATCAAAGTTCTCATGCTACACGTTGCCGAGGAAACGGTTCATTCGGCTTGAATTGAATGTGACGTCAAGGCTTCCCAAACATCTTGGCTTGAAAGGCAGCAGCGGAAACCAGTTTTGCAAGTTTCTCGCAAATCGCGCTAACCTGTAAGGGCAATGGTCCACCAACGCCAACTATTTGGCAGAAACCTCGCGATAACCATAGAAATGGAAGGAAGCTTTGACGTCACAGATTTTGTGGAGTGTTTTGATCGGGCTGGTTTTGGCTCGGGTTTGGGGAATTTTGTTTTCTTAATATTTAAATAACTAATTTTTTTTTTAAAAACTTTTGTTTAAATATTTGGAATCAGAAAGAAATTCTTCATAAATAAATACTAATTTCACTCTTTTTAAAAAAAATGCCAGAATCGTCCATTGTATAAGTATAACTTAATAAAGAAATTATAAGATTCTGGTGCAATTAGGTGGCGTTTTTTTGGGTTTTTTTTCTTTTTTTTATGAATGGATTTTTTTCATTATTTTTTTTTTATATTAAAATAAAAATCATTAAGTTTTGTTTTTCGTTAATTTTGTTTATTATTTTCTCCATTAATGTATTTTCATTAATTTCTACATAATTTTTCTGGGTATAGAAAAAATTTCAATTTTCCTCAAAAAGTTTACTTTTTCACACTATGTTTTTATTTCGGCCATGATTCGGTGTTACATACCTTTATATGTTCCCTAAATTGCTAGATCCTGATAATTTTAATTTGAAATTGTTTGTAAGATTTTTTCAGGATTTTGGTTTAAAAATCGCTTTAAGTGACATTCTTTTCGCAATCGAAGTTTATGACCATGAAACGTCATTGCAAGTACAAAAACTGCCAGGATAGGGTTGAAAACGTTAAAAATTTGACACAAAAATTATCCGAAATTGAAAAATCAGACCCGATAACGCAATTAAAAAAAATTTCGAAAGTAACACACCATGTAAAAGTTCAAAATATTTTATTTGTTTTGATAAATACTGCCCGTGTAATTTGCTGCAGGAGTCCTCAATTTCAAATACTTTATTTATTATTTTCTATTTTGTTTTGTGTAAACTCCAAGTTGAGAATATAATTAAAAAGTAATACTAAATTATTAATATGTAAATTGTAATTTTCTCCGACAACTGTATTGTAACAATTTCTCCTTTTCCCTCATTTTCGATCTTTTATCACACCGAAATCATGATAACTCAACCAAATGATACTTAATGATTTACCAATAATAATAATAACCGAAATTTAATGCCCGAAAAGCGTTCTGTAGCATCATTTTCTATGTACAACATATTTCGTTGTACGGAAAAAAAACTTTATAATTCGGCCTGTTCCAATTCTTTTTGGAACGAATTCAATTTTGACTGAACTTTAAATTCTTCTCATTTGATTGTTTGGTTGGTTTGTACGCTCAACGACCTATTTTTATGCACAGTGACGGCCAATCAGGCCGGGACATACAGCTTAACGTTGATTCCGAACCACAACAAACATCCATGCCTAACCCGGGATTGGAACCCGGCACTTCTAGCATGCGAGGCCAGAGCGCTAGCCCCACAGCCATCAGATGGGCACTTCTCATTTGAAATTGGTGTTACAATGTCATAGTGCAGTATGGTGCTTAGAAATTTACAAACAAAGGATTACTGCTCTAAGTTTCTCTTCGAATGGAGAGGGGGTTCCCTAGAAGAAATCGACGTCGCGTCTTCTCATTTAAAAGAAATCGGCTTAGAGTCGATGAAGAGTTCATCCTGGGTCTTAAGTCCAGACACATAACAAAGTCTTTTTTTTACTTTGAATTAACTTTATTTGTATATAGGGTAATGGAAGTATAGTATTCGCTTAAAAAAAAAGATTTCAATTTTTTTTTTTTGCATTACTCCACGTTTTGGAACATTTTGATTTCAAAAAAGTGATCTAGAAAAAATGTCTGTGTGTCTATGTGTGTGTCTTTGGTTAGCATAATTCCCGAACAAATTGACCTACGATGTTCAAATTTGGTGTGCGGGTTGGTGGTGGCACAGGGGTCTACTGTTAAGGTTTTTGTCAAAATCGTGCATTTTTTAGAAATTGCTAAAAAACGGCTCTAACGAGTTTGTCCAAAATCGCTGTGCTGATGTCTCTTAAGGTGTTCTAAACATCCCCACCTCCAAAACTCCCCTAAAAATGCTTTAAGGGTGTAAAAAGTTGAAAATGGATGCCTTTAACAATGAGTTCTCTTTCCTTGAGCATACTTCATCAACGATCATGTTTTCTCCTCTACCCTCAGTTTCACATATAAGAAAGGATTATATAAGAATTATTGAAAAGTATATTGCTAAAATCACCTATTTGGCGATTTTTTTTTTTTTTTACCCATACAAGAATTATGGTAAATTTTTTTCTCAAACTGGCCATTTTTTCTAAATAAATGATGAAAATATAAAAACGATAAATGACGCAAACTGACATCAGTATTATAGTGTAATTGAAAGTTGTGCGATATTCAACACCCTCAGTCTATATGAGTTTAATAAAATATTGATACATAAACACAACTGAACAACATCAGCATGTATCTCTTTTTATACATGCAGGCGAAGCAGGCGTTCTCCCAAACAATACCTTTCCTGCCCATGCCTAATTATTAAGTAGCGATGGACACCGAGGCACTCTTTTAACCAATTGAAAACAATACCCTTGGGCTTAAGTTCCAGGGTAATAAAGAGGTTTCAGAATCTCAATACAGTGACTCGATGCTGAAACCTTTCAAATGCTTGAGGCTTATCAATAACCGAGGCATGAGTCCAGCTCCAATCCAGTGGCCTGTGAGCGATTATTTTTCCATCATCAAACTCTCTTTTATTGGGTTGGTCTCAAACAAAAAGTAAACACACCTTCCCTCTTTTATTGATTTGCCTATTATCACGGATCCCGCTGGAGAGCGAATTGCTTTCCCCCTGAGAAAATCATGGAAAGGAGAGCAGAGTTCGGAAGGAAAGAAAAATACTTCAGGAATGGGTATTAGAGAAAAAACTTCTCCAAGGACATCAGGACATCATTACTTCGACTGAATAAAGTATCTTATTACAGCAAATACTTAGAAAGATTATTTGGTGCTGAGTGTGTATGATCGGTAAGAATCCTTTCTGAATGCTTTGCAATGAACGAAAATGTAATAAAATCGGCAACTAACTGCTAACGAATGGAATAAAATAAACATGATGACCATCTGCACATTGACAGGTGATGTTATGTAATTGCATTTTTTAAAGTTTTCTATCCGTTTTTTGCAGTTATTAATTAGCTAACTGAAAAAAAAAATTTCACGACAATCGACATTAAGACAGCATTCATTTCGAAAAGGAATGTAACTTGAAAAAATTGTGGAAAGATTGCTTTATACTATTCACATAAAAAAAAAAAATTAAAGTAATAATAATTAAAAGTACAACAGAATAATCAACTCTCAATTAAAAGCGATAGTTAATTTAACTTCTTTTCACATTCAAAAGTTCCCTGATAAAATAAATTGTGATTTGTAGATTACCAAAGAATAAACAGGGGTCCGAAATTCATTCTACTTATTTATACATTAAAAACAATGTGTCACTAAACGACCGCTTCTATAACCGTTTCTTTTCTTTTACCTCAGTTCCAGATATCATTTGGGAATTATTTCATGATTGTAACCTCTCCTTTGTTAAAGTTGACGGATCCCGATAACAAACCTCCTGCAATAAGGACTTTTTTTAGTAATAAAATATTGTTAAATCAAAATATGTCAAGAAAGTTGTCTTTCGTCAGGTCTTCTGGTGGTTTGATAACCGACAAGAAACTATCTGACATAAGGCCGCTACTCATTTAATAAAGATGCGTTTTGATTGGTAACAAATACATCACAAGTGTAGGCATTCGATGCAAACTTACTCCATAGTTAAATTCATAAATAAAAATATTGTAATGAAACTAATAAATGAAGTACTTATTGGGGTATTTTTCGGTTAGACGGGTATAAAAGCCGCCAAGTCTGAAAGTGGGTACAGTTATCGTCAAGCTGAAATGTTTACATGAAAATAATATTTTAATCTCGTGGACTTTTATTACTTTCAATTACCCGTATGTAAACATAAAGAAATGAAAGTATATAAAATTTTGATATTTTCTGTTTGCATTTTTCTATGTTTTGGAACATCCTAATCCCAAAAAAGTGATCTCGAAAAAAATTTTGTGTGTCTGTGGTCAGCATAACTCCCGAACAAACTGACTTACGATGTTCAAATTTTATGAGTGTTAGTGGTGACCTTGGGACCTACCATTAAGGTGTTCGTCAAAATTGCGAATGCGCATACGGTAGCTCCCATTGAAAAAATCATGTTTTTCAACGATTGCTAAAAAACGGCTCGAACGATTTTGATCAAAATCGCTGAGGCAATACCTCTTAAGCTGTTCTAAACATCCTCACTTCCAAAATTCCTGTAAAAATGTTTTAATGGCATAAAAAATTGAAAAACGAATGTTTCCAACACAGAGTTCTCTTTCCTTGAGCATACCTCATCAACTATTACTTTTTCTTTTTCCCTCAGTTTCGCTTATAATAAAGGATAATACAAGAATTATCGAAAAGTATATCGCCAAAATCACCATTTTTTTTTTTTTTTTTTTTTTTTTTTTTTAATTTTAGACACATTCAAGAATTATTGCAAAAAATATCGCCAAACTGGACAATTCTTCTAAATAGATAGTGAAAATATACGGTAAATGACACAAATCCATGTCAGTATTATAATGTAATTGAAAGTTGTGCGATGTTTCACACCCCTAGTTTTTATTACATTAATTTGGTTATTTAAATACTTTATAACGGTTTCTTAAAGGGTTGCTATAAATAATCTGAAGGTTTTTAGTTTGAATAAGTTTGTTGATTTTTATCTGGTATCCGTCTAATGGAAGAGTATCCATATTTGCACTATTTGAACGTTTTAGCATATGTATTACTGAAATCCTTTCAAATGACATTTTGACCATAATAATCGGTTGAATAGTTTAGGAGGAATGATTGTCCCAAAACTACGGCTTGCCTAATAAATATAGATAGATATTTTGGCTCAAGGTTCATAATTGTTTAACTTCGCCACGAGTCTTGCTTAAATTTCCTTTTCAATATTTATCAAATCAATATTTACTACAGCCACAAAAACTACACATTTCGCCGAGAGTGAATATTTTACAATTTCTCGGCCCAAAACTGGAAGTAGTGGAACGAGGTTACTTCTTTTGGCGAGAGAATTGCTTCGTTGTGAAACGTCTTCCAAGAGGGAGGTCATAAAATGCGCAAAGTAAGTCCTTGCGTGAAACTTGTCGAGTGAAAAGAGTTATAAATATTAATAAACTTTTCTACGTTGTATCGTCGAGATAGTCTGGGGTTGAACGCACGACATTCTGTTTTTAAAGTGGATTGAATTGAGGGAAAAAATACCCCTTTCTTTGGCAATGGGGATTCATGTAGGGTGTAAAAAAAGGTTGCTAGGTGGTTTATGTCTTCGAGATAAGAAATAAGTTGCTAGAGATAAGAAATGAGTATAAACAAGCTGAATGTAATAGGATTAATTATTTAAGGTCTTTGATAATTTATTTTGAAAGTAATGGAATTTATTTTTACTTTCAATTACCCATATGTATTCATACATAGGGTAATGAAAGTATAGTATTCGATCAAAAATGTTTTTTCAATTTTTGTGCATTTCTTATTGTTTTGGAACATCCTGATTTCAAAAAAGTGATCT
Organism: Linyphia triangularis; assembly: GCA_963978545.1. Classification (NCBI taxonomy): domain Eukaryota; kingdom Metazoa; phylum Arthropoda; class Arachnida; order Araneae; family Linyphiidae; genus Linyphia; species Linyphia triangularis. Next base: position 32,625,117 of record OZ021722.1, read on the forward strand.
AGAAAAAATGTATGTCTCTGTGTGTGTGTCTGTGGTCAGCATAACTCCCGAACAAATTGACCTAGGATGTTCAAATTTAGTATGAGGGTTAGTGGCGGCCATGGGACCTACCATTAAGGTTTTCGTCAAAATCGCGCATGGGCATAAGGTAGCTCCCTTTGAAAAAATCATGTTTTTCAATGGTTGCTATAAAAAGGCTCGATCGGATTTTGATCAAAATCGCTGTGGCAATACCTCTTAAGCCATTTTAAACATCCTCACCTCCGAAATTCCTGTAAAAATATTTTAATGGCGCAAAGAGTTGAAAAACGAATGCTTTCAACACAGAGTTCTCTTTCCTTGAGCATACCTCATCAACGATAACTTTTTCTTCTCCCCTTAGTTTCGCTTGTAATAAAGGATAATATAAGGATTATCGAAAAGTATATTGCCTAAATCACCATTTTGACTTTTATTTTATTTTATTTATTTTTTTATTTTATATATAAAACCATACCAGAATTATCACAAAAAATATCGCCAAACTGGCCATTTATTCTAAATGAAGGATGAAAATATACAAAGGGTAAATTACAGAAATCCACGTCAGTATTATAGTGTAATTGAAAGTTGTGCGATGTTCCACACCCCTTGTTTTCATACTGACACTGCGAAGAGAAAAAATCAAATACAAACGTTTTTCTAAAGTCAAATACATTATATGTGAAAAATTGATTCTGTATCTCCAGAATTAAGCGGAGTTAAATATATTAAAAAACGTGACTTACATCGTGACAAAAACGTGACAGTAGAAGAAAACTAGGCAAGGTAATCAAATTGGTGATTTTACTAGTATAAATTGCGTCATTGAATGCGGTATCTTTCGGTTCATTTTAAAGATTTACTTAAGATTAACATAAATTGTTTAACACTTTTGTTGTTGGTCTTTTTCCTCTAAAGAGATTGTATGAAAATTCTGTCACTTTTATAATAATGTACTCACGGAGAATCGTATATATACTTTTATACGCAACCCAATATTTTCATTTCCTACTTAAATTTTAGCATTTTTACAATTTTCATGACACCGTTTACCTAGTAATTGAGAAAAGTAAAACACGAAAGAAAATTTTTGCTCAAATAGTGTAGTAAAATATAAGAGGTGAAAACTTATTACTTACAATTGACCGTAACTTTATTCTTCCACTTGCAGAAGGTAAATAGAGTTAATTGAAATAGTACATATTTCCTTTGAGTTAAAGAAATCTTCAATTTTGAAGAACGCCATCTCTACTAAACAAAATCATTAATACCAATAAATTTGCAGTGTTTTCTTTTCAGTCCAAAGACTGCTCAATGATTACATGCAGTACAAATGCTTAATGTTTTGGGAAGAAAGGCTGTAGATCGAGAGAAAAGACTTGAAACGTTCCACTGTACTGCTTAAAAGGAACATCGTCAGAACTTGCTTTCTGAAATATTTATTTTGGAGACGTTGCCCGTTTTGCCCTCTGTTACTATCACCTGACATAAGTTATTTTTATTTTACTAACTGAATTCTTGTGCTTAGCAAAGAAATTTTACCATGTGTCTTTTAACAATCAAAAGACCTTCAATAATTCTACATTTTGGATGTTAGACTCCATTTCAAGCCCTGAAAATTGATTGATAAAAATCGGAATAAATTACTTTATCTGTGCTTTCCTTTGTTGACATTTGTACCAAATTTCATAGTTGTGACTACATTGGAAGTGGGATATTGAGATATTCCTCGTATAGAACGTTTCGGCTTCTTAAAATTAGTTAATCAATATCTGGATAACCTTCTTTTTCTTTACTTACTCTTGTTGACTTTTGTACCGAATACCAGAGTTGTGATGATATCGGAAGTGAAAATTTAAATATCCCTCGTGTAGAACGTTTGACCTTGTTTCGATCCCTAAAAGTTGGTTAATTGATATCGGAATAGCTTACTTGGTACCAAATTTCAGAGTTTTGACTATATTGGAAGTGGGGCATTGGCATATTCCTTGTTTGGAACGTTTTGACCCCGTTTCGTCCTTTTAAAATTGGTAAATAGACATCGGAACAGTTGAATTTTTCTATCCTTAACCTTGTTGACATTTGTACAAAGTATCAGAGTTCTATCCATTTGGAAAGTGGAACATTTGAATATTCCACTTTTGGAACGTTTTAACCCTTTTTTGACCACTTAAAAATGATCAAACGATATCGGAATAGCTTACTTTTTCTATGTTTGTCCTTGCTGCTATTCGCCCCAATTATCAGAGTTGTGATATGTGGTTATTAAATATTTTAAAACTATATGTGAAGAAAATTGGTGATATGTGTAAATCAGTGAATGGGTGAGCTTTGTTTTTTATACATAGAAATTAGATTAATACATATAATTCAACTGAAAGAAATTGCTCAGTTTAAAGATTTCCTTATAAGTAACAGCCACACTTATTTTATTCTGCTTCTGGATTTTAAATGCCATTTCTTCGTTAGTGGTAAAAATAATTTTACATCATAATATCATCTCCTTAGTTGAATTATAAGTATTATTCTAATTTCTATGTATAAAAAGGAAAACACTGATTCACTCGTCACTAAATGCTTCGTAAAATACACCAACTGAAAAACTGAGAAACGCTTTCTACAAAAGAAACGCTTTTGCTTCTTTCTTCTAAAAGTTGGGGATTTATCATTGTGAAAAACTAATACCGATACACTAATGCATAAATGTTTTTGTAAATATTATTTACTAGCTGAAAATCCGTACTTCTCTTAGAAATTTTATGATGTATATTTCTACGTGTTTAAAATCGTGTTATTCTGCTCATTTTGCTCATCGTCAATTCAAACAATTTTTTTTTCTTCTGAAGGAGAAGAAGAATTTAGTCTGAGTCTTCGTTTCAAGCTTTGTTAGAAAATGTACAAAAATAAATTCGTATTTTTGTATTAGATTTCTGTACATTTAGTTTTGAATCATTTGCATTTGCATTACTTTAAAAAAAAAAGTGAAGAGAAATAATATCAGACAATTTTTCTTGTAATTTATATTGTTTTCCCTTTGGAATTCTTGTAATATATTTACGTACTTTGGGATGAAGTTTGGAGAAAAGAATTTTATTCTCTGCCTAAAAACTCGTTGAGTCGTGACCGAGAATAATTCTCATTCGAGAAAGAAACAGGGATCGAGAATAGAGTTTAATCTTTTGTTAAATGTTTATTTCCTCCATGTTTTGTGAAGAAGAAATAGAAGCAGATTAAGAATAGCTAGTTTCTCATACAGTTAAAATCTCTGAATAATTCTTTCTTAACAAGATATTAGGAAGAAGATTTTCCTAAGTAAGTTAAATACTTAGAATAAATTAGAATCTGTATTTATTATTTTAATCTACATAAATAACTATATATATCTTTCTTTTAATTTCATTCCCTTATTTTTTTATCTCATTTATTATTTTATTTTCTATGATAGAGAATAATTGTTCTTCTCACTGGAATAACTCATTTTAGTATTACAGGGTGATTATAATTAATTCAAGATATATCTTGCATACTAGTTAAGAACTCTGCCTCTGAGCCATGAGTGTGGTGACTACAAATAACATAGGTCATAGGTTTAAGAATAATGCATATGTAATTTACATATTGTATTCTACATAAATAACTATATATATATTTTTCTTTAAATTTCATTCACTAATTTTTTTTTATTTTTTTTTATCCCATTTGAGGGACTGAGAAGCAAAGGGGGTTTTAGTGACTTTTCTTAACTTTTGAGGAAATACACTTCAAAGTTTATAATTTAAATTAAATTCTATGAAAACTAGAGATATCTTCATTCCAAAGGTTAGTATTTGAACAACAAATAATTTTCATGGAATATTAATATAATAAGAAACTTTTTAGCGAGAAAAATCACTCATTCAACTCAAAGCTAATGTGACGTCCTTTGTTTCGAACTTGTCTTGAATCTAGGCTTGAAACGCAGCAGCTGTAACCAGTTTGCAAATCGCGCCAACTGGCACGGGATACGGAAATTGTCTAAAAAACTCACACCTTGGCTGCACGATATTAGCCATAGAAAAAAAAAAAAGTTTTGACGTCGCAGATAAAATGTAGCCATTTTATGGGACTGCAATCGGATGAGGTTTTCGGACATTTTTTTTTTTTAATATTTAAATAACTAATTTTTAAGGAAATGTTTGTTTGAATATCTGGAATCAAAAAGAAATTCTTCATAAATATAAACTAATACACTTGTTTTTAAAAAATGCGGGAATTGTCCATTTGACGATCAGTGTATCCACTTTCAGTAAAATTTTTTGCTTGATATCACATAGTTTGTATCCACCACTGATGACGTAAAAGATAAAACATGACGGAGCTGGTTGGCCTTCTACAATATCAAGGGTCACGATAAGCCCCTCCTAAGATGCTTGAAACATTCACTATCTAAAATCTTAGGATAAAATGTAAATAATCCTGAAATATATGTTTGTGTCGTCTTCTAAATTGGATTCACGTTTGTTTGTGTCTCATTCTTCCATACTTTTCCCCTTTTGGAAAGTTAACCTAAAATTATTATTACTTCATTCTTATGCAATTATTTGCACTATTATTACCAATTGAAGGGTTTAAGTGAATGAAGGGGCTGTGTGACATTTTTGAAAAATCTTAGTTTTTCGTATTGAGTGAAGAAGTACAATTTAGGCTAACTTCTGGAGCTTACCCTGAATACCTAAAATGTTTATTACTATATATTATTATAAGTGAAAAGGCACGTTACATATAAAAGAATACAAAAGTAAATACTTTATTGTGCGATATCTAAAAAGCTAGCTATACCTTCTTCATCCACTTACTTATTTGGTTTCTTACGTAGTTTATTATAAACACTAGTTACAAATAGTTACTAATTGAAAAGCGCCGTGATTTTTTTATATGTAACCTGTAAACTAACAATGCAACTGACAAAAATAATTTTATGGGAAAAATAATAGTCAAATTTCTCTAAGAATTTTTTTTTCTTCTAGTTTTTCACTTTTTTCTCTCCGAGATTCAATGCTACTAGATGTCCTATATATATAAAACGTAATATCGGTTGGTTACTTTTATCAGAAAATAGGTACTTAAAATTTATTTGAATAGATATATATTGTACAAAAGTGAAAAAAATTAATTACTTTGTTGCTTGTAAACGTTTTCGTAGATGCTTTCTAATGCATACTGAATTTCTATCATACCATTTACTGTACTTACTGTGTACGTTCAGGGGCATTCTACAATAATAATAATAATAATTCTGGAGGAGGTTATTGTACTTCAATGTCACGTTATAGAGGTTCATAAACATAGCAATAAAATACGTTACGTGGTTCTTGAACTTTTCTCTCAGCTTTCGAGTTCTCAATATCTTACGCGTCTAACTTTGAGCTCATTTTTTCCTTCTTCAGATATAATTTCTCTTTGGTCTAAATAATTTGTATACAACACTGCATGTCAATATTCTCATTAGGCTAGGCTCTAAAGAATAAAGTTCATATTTTACATGACTTTAGTATTGCAACGAGGAACCATTTTGTACAATGAGGTAGTATATCATATAATGACTTCATAGTCTATTATACACTAACATAATAAGGACATCTAAAAGTTTCTCAATGTTAATTTCTATATACTCACTATACAAAGACGCTTCCTTGTTGACAATTTTTCTTTTCTATTAATATTGAGGTGTTACGTGAATGACGTTCTAATGTAATATACGAATTTTGTGATCTTAAGAGATACAATTTAATTGTTTATAAGAACTCTGTATAAGACGAGTCTCTCTTTCACTTTTCAGACAACCCTTTCCGTTGCGACTGCCACATCCTGTGGTTGCGCGACTGGCTTCTCGCCAAAGGCAGGGACGTTGCCAACCTGCCAAGGGAGACGAGGTGCAATGAAACCGGAGAGCCCGTCTTCAATCTCACCAACGGGATCACCTGCTCATCAAACTCGCCCCACGATCAGGAACAGCGAACAAGAATGCTCGCCATGTTGCTCATCACCATTATCGTTTTGCTCGTCTGCAGATGAATATCATCGCACTGACCTCAGAATAGTCAGTCCCTAAACTGCTCGAGTGATGGATAAAAACAAAGAGCAGACCACGAAATGCCACCAGATTTTGTTTCTTCCAGAAATCGTAAATGGGAAGTTGAGAGCATTGTCATTGTTCAATCCGGAAGGAGGAGTTTAAAGCACTTATAAGATTTCTACCGCCCCATAGACGTAATGCAATATTTTCCATAATCCAATGTCTGCCAATATATTCAAAATATTTGAAATCTTTGTGAAACATTAAAACAATCCTACATTTAACTTTAACACCATTAAAATATTCAATTCAAAATAAAAATTAAACAATTACAAGGCATTTGTTGGTTCTCGAACGAGAAGCCCCACTGAAATAAAAAAACAAATAACGATATTAATTTTGCTTTGGTTGTAAAGTAAAAAATCTTGGTACTTGATTTGAAACTCAACTATCTTAGCGTAGCTTTTTTTTTTTTTAAACAGAAGATGATTTTCGAAGAGAAGACGTTTTATTGCTTCTAAACCTTTGCAACAAACCTCAATTTTCTCCAATCTCGCATCGCGAAGACTAACCAACAATCGTCATTCCTTAAGGTATTTTACAACCACAGTACTATTATTTTTTCTTTGCAGACTAATATTTTCAATTATAACTGAACAGATTTAACTTGAATGGTGAATATGTATGCCTTTTTCTTTTGCTCGCGGCAAATTTTATTGAATATTTTGATGTGTACGAAAATAATGGGGCTTGCTGTTGATCCGTAATAGATATATAGGAACCATACAGGTACGACGAAAATATCCAAATTTGCCGATTGAAAGTGATAATAACGTTCGTGGTTAGTTTCGCAGTTATATAGTTGAAATCACCATAATCTGGCACTAATGGTCTCCGATTTCATCCGGGTACGTCAGGTGTCAGGGTAGGGTGATTTCAAGTATTGAAACAGGATAACAAAGTGAGCATGCATTCGGTACATATAAACAGCAAATAAATCCTATTTTGATGGCATTCAACCAGTTCAACCGGTGCAGTTGTTCGTAGCGTTTATTTGGCAGTAACTTATGGCGATTTTTATATTATTGCATTAGCACTCAAGTACCGAAATCTTTTATTTATGGTCCCTTCCTTCACAGTTTCACATTACTAACTTCTTAAATTATCTTTATATATAATTTAATATTTAAGTATGAACAAAATTGAAAGGCATTGTGATTTTAAAACATTGCATTAGATAACTTTTTATTCAATTTAGACTTTTGGTGTCTTACTCTATTTTGTGCTGACTTTTCGAGTGGACGACACAAGATTAGCCTCGTTGCTAGAACTATTTGTCTTGTCACTTGAGCTATAATGAAAAGAAGTTTATGGACTATCTACCGAAAGTTCCACCAAGATGACGAGAGGAGGTTTAGTCGGGAGTATTTTTCCACAAAAGTCATTTTGTCAAAAGTAAATATACATTTTTAACAGTGTGAGTATTCAAGATGACAAATAATATACTAACTTGGGTGCACACCATCCAAAGTACTCTTGGCGAAGACTGACGTATTTTTAAATGGAACACACCTGTTCAGAAAACGACGTTCTTCCAAATGAATCCAATCAAAAAGCGCTAAAAATGGCCCCAAGTTTATTTTACACAGGGCGTTCGGGAACTAATGTTTGATTTCCCGGTTGTTATGCAACATGCTGAGGAATCTTGTTAACTTTACCCATTTTTTAGGGTCCATCTATCCGCAAATTGCTGCGTTTTAACGTCGTGAATGCTCAGAAGGAAAATAATCTCTTTTTGAGTATATTTACCTTCAAAACGCCTGATCATGTAGAAGAGCCCTAAGAACCAATACTACATGTCTATAATTTGAGTTACCCCGTATACAATAGCCAAGATTTTGTAGTAATCAACATATTTGCATTCATTTTGGTAGATGTGCAACTTAATTCAAATGGAAATTACTCCTAAAGAAAGAAAAATAAACAGTTAAAATTTTCAATGCCCAATTAAAATGTAGCACTAGATTAAAAATGCCCAATTAAAATGTAGGACTAGAATGGAAAGTTAGCTCAAGCTGAACTTTATTATGAAAGACTACAATGAAGTTTAGTTTAATGAAGTTAGTTTTTAAAAAAAAAAATGAATATTTAAATATCTGTACTATAATTATTATTATTGAAGTGTCAATTGCAAAGAAATTAACCATTTTATAAAATTATTTATTATTGATTTCTTAATGTATATTCAGATATGATTTACGCACTCTATTTATCGCAAAATGCATTGAATCTATACCCTATTTAATGTGCATCAGCCCCAATTACCCTTCACACTGGTATTCGGTAGGCCAGTAGCGAAGTGTTGATGGTGGGAATGTTCAGAAGGCGACTCCTTGTCTTCTGCTCGTTGTCACAGTTCAGTTTCTGTAGACGGGTCTGTAGTCTGAAGCTTCATTTTGGGAATAAATGCGTTGTATCTACTGGGAAAGAAGGTGTCTTACCCGAACGATATGTGGTCGTATTGAAATATTTCTTTTTCAACAATGATGTACCTTTATCCCATGTACCTCAAAACAGCATTTAGTTTTATTTTCGCATCAACAAGGATTATATGTGTTGATGGGTTAAAGTTAATCGCAAGAGCAAGTTGCATAACAAGCAAAGACTTTTACCGCGATTCGAACACCGACACTTTTGATGAATAAATAATCGAATATAATGGATAGGGGCAAAAACTGTGAGCTTTCATTGCACAAAAACAGTATTTGGTATAATGTGTGTCCGTTTGTATTCTTAAAAGTAGTATCTTTGTTTAACGGAGAATGTCAACCTCCTAAATGTACATATCGAAGGATTCTCATTATGCGATTCAAAATCGTGATTTGTATTACTGTCATTTTTATGGATGTTCAAATCTACAACATATGTTGCGGCCAAACTTTAACCATTTCACGGATTAACCTATTCATGTCGATCCAAGTTCTAAATTAAAGTATGTGTCATGACCAAAACAGGAAAACCAGCCACTTCGCCCGGTGACTTGCGATCAAAGTTAAACAGTAATTTTCGGAATAACAACAGTAATTCTCACAGTTGATCTAACCCATAAATGCATTTGGTTGTTATTCAGTATTATATTAAATTACAGTGCATTATTGAACTTTATGCTTTCTTTAGATAATTTAACAAGGTTCTTACCTTTGCCAAACTGTACCATATGAACTAGTTTATTATCTAAAGTCTTCAGTAGCACAACATGCATGAATTACAGTACAGAATAATGACCCAAACTGAAATATTTTATCTGTATTGTGATAATATATTTGAATTACTAAACGATGTGATTGACCAATTCAGAAAGTGGCTAAACTTTGGCCTTTGATTGTAATAAATAATAATAAAAAGTTAATGTATACCAATAGCAATAAAAATATTACTTTCAATTTGTATAGTTTTCCTTTGTTTCTCAATCACAGTGCATCGCGAACTGTATAGTGGTTAGCGTGCTATCTTCTAGACCGTGAGGTTGTGGGTTCGAGTCCCGTGTTAGGCATGGGTGTTTGTAAATGTATGTTGGCTTGTCTAATGACGAATGTTTCGGCGCATTATAGCCCTCGTGTTGCTGACTGCGCCAGATAATCTGAAAACAACCAACCACAGTGCATCGTATTTAAGATAGCTTTACGAAACTACGTAATGCCGCAAGAGAAATACTGCGTGTAAGGTTCGTTCACCAACTAAGGCCAAGCGGCCAAAAAAGGAAAAATCTAGGGTGAGGGTTGGTAACCGTGGGTGGTTGGAAGTGGAAAAATTGTAGAATGGACTGAAATGGAAAGGAGGCATAAGAGTTGGTTGGTTGGTTGTATTCAGATTATCTGGCGCCGTCAGCAACACGAGGGCTATAATGCGCCGAAACATTTCGTCATTTAACAAACCAACATACATTTACAAACACCCATGCCAAACACGGGACTCGAACCCGCAACCTCGCGGTCTAGAAGCCAGCACGATAACCACTATACCGTTTGGTCGGCGGAGGCATAAGAGAGTCGTGGACTGAGAGATTTGTAAAATTTAAATGTGGTTGTGTCGTTATTAAACTTATAAAGTGAAGTGAACGTTTCATTATCATTGAGTTCAGTTCAAGGTAGAAGAACCTGTGCATAAAAAAAAACCCACAAGGCTCGAGAAGCCCGAGCGAAAATTATTAATCTGCGATATCCGCATGATAAAACAAATGCCTTCTAGGATCAACATTTAGCGCATTTATTCGCATTAAATAGGATAAACCGTGGTTGGTTGGTTGGTTTGGATTTTCATTGCGCAAGGGATATTTGGCCAAATTCATTCGGATAGTAGGACAAGAAACAGTATTCCTTTAGTAGCCATATTATACTAATTTTCCAATTAAATTGTCGCTTTAGTTCCAGGCGATATACATGATATTCTTTACGACTTGAAACTTTTGTAAGATCAGATTGTGGAAATTTCGAAAGATAGAAATTGCTCTTGTTTAAATTTTGAAAATTGTCTTGAACATCAAACTGTCAAAATAGAAGAAATTCGTATATTACAAATTTTCAAGTATACACCTGCTTAGAATATAATGGATTTTAGTATATTATTCCTTAAACCTTATTAATCATGATTTTTTTTAGCCGACCAAACGGTGTAGTGGTTAGCGTGCTGGCTTCTAGACCGCGAGGTTGCGGGTTCGAGTCCCGTGTTAGGTATGGGTGTTTGTAAATGTATGTTGGCTTGTCTAATGACGAAAGTTTCGGCGCATTATAGCCCTCGTGTTGCTGACGGCGCCAGATAATCTGAATACAACCAACCAACATGATTTTTTTATATCGTTCCTATAGTGACTCCGAAAAGTTTTCGTACATTTGTAAATTTCAATCAAATACTACATTATTCATCTCAAAAATTAATATTTTAGAATTAAATTTTTTAATAATATCTCTAAATTCCTCTTAATAAAACTACATAAAATTTTAAGGCATGGTAACAATTTTTTTTTTTTTTAGAAAAATCATTAACCTAAAAGTAATACAAATAATATCTTCCATAAATCTTCGTACACTTCATTTTTTATACATTATTTATTGTACCTATTTTGATAAATTAGTAATTCTTAGGAAATCGTTTAGAATTTTCAACTTTTATGCGTCTGGACATAAATTTTACTAATTTGTTTTTTGTAATTTCTGCATGAATGTCTTCCATTCTTCAATCACTACTGTTTTTTGTTGGATTTTCATTTCAACGTAGAATCCAATTATTTAAAAATATGTTCTTTTGAGTTCAAGTCTTTCAACTTAGGTAGTGTTTTTAGATTTTTTTGAGAATTATGGAGGCAACAGAGGCTATGATTGAATGTTGTGTGCTCAGATCATTATCTTTATAAAAAATGAAGTTATGTGTGATACCCAAATTTTGAGTTGAGAAATTTAATTTATCATTCAAAATATTCGAATAGAACTCATGATTCATTATTCCATCATTAAACATTAATTTACCAAGTCCTAATGGTGACAAGCATAAATACACAAGGACACTTCCACCCAGCGTTGCCAGACCTAGTAATTTTAATACTACGATGCTGTTTCCCACCTACCTATACTTCGACAAAGTGTCTTTCTTAGTACTTTTTAAAGTGCAAGAAGTCTTAGTTTTTGATGTACTATTGATATTTCAATAGGTAAAAATTTTATGAAATATAGTATGTCCAAAATCCCCTTGTGAAAAATTGCCTACCTAAGAGTTTTAAATTCGAGGTCTGACAACGCTGCTTCTACCTCTATGCTTTACTTCTCCCATAAATTCGTGGGATAAAAGCCGGATTTACACGTTACCAGTCGAGGTTCCAGTTCAGATCGCCAGTCAGTGATGTCATATGATGTCACCAGGCTACTGGTTCCAGTAAACTAAATATTTTCTTTTTACTGGGGCCGGCGACTCCAATCAGCCAATCACGTGCGCTCTCCCATGATCACCGATAGACGGCGCAGCAGTCGCTTAGCTGACGTCACAGAACTCGTGATCTAAACTGGAGGCCCGACTGGTAGCGTGTAAATCCGGCTTAAGTTCATCATATTTCTGCTCCCCACAATAATGTGGCCATCGAAATCAAAAATGTTAAATTTGTTTTTATATTCAAATAAGACATGATTCTAATACGTTTCTGAATGGATTTGTAAAGAAAAAAGCAAAACTTTCTATTTTTAGCATTTATGAAATTTTTTCTTCGAGTAGAACACCCATGTAGTCCAGCTGATCTGACTACTTTTCAAACAGTTTCAGTGAAATTACAGTCATAATTTTATTAATAAAATTATCAGAAAATTTCATGGTGTAGGAACATTTGTGTGGTATTTTTTTTTCTGACTCTATGAATTTATATTTTTATAAAAAGAAAACGATACAATACTTCTTTTAAAAGCAATAGATTTCATTTAGAATTAAATAGACATTCTACAATAAAATATTGAAGTTAATATTCGAATTTAATTCCAAACTACAGCACTTTTTCTACAATTTTTTAAACTGTAGGAAGACTTGTATGAGTCACTGTATGTGTACATTTTTGAAAACCAAGAACTTAATAGGAAATTTTCACAATCATTTGGAGCACATTTCTAGAATTACTACATCTATAAGCAATTGAAAATAAATTTACACTACAAATTCCAAACAAATTTGCTTGAAACCATATTAAACCAGCATGGTCGTGCTGATGTCAAATAGTAGTTGACTGTGACGTCATAAGCATAATCCGAATTAAAGTTCGAAAATTATCTATCTTCTCAATTTCAGTTGGCAGAATCTGAAATAAAATAAAAAGAATAATCAGATTTACATGCTACCAATCGGGGTTCCAGTTTAGATCGAGAGTCTGTATATTGACATCACATGGCTACTGGTTCCAGTAAACCAAACATTTTCTATATACTGGCGCCGGGGGCTCCCATCAACCAATCATTTGCCCTCTCCCGTAATAACCGACAGACGGAGCAGCGGTCGCTTCGCTGACGTCACAGAACTGGCTATCCAAACTGGAACCACGACTGGTAGCTTGTAAATCCGGCTTAACGAAGGAAACCGTCCAAAGTACTGAAGGTGTGAAGATTTGTGAATGCAAATTAAATCATATTAAGAGCCGATTTATTTTACAAGTGAAGCAGCAAGCATTACTTATTGAAGACAACTGTTGAAAATGAGGTAAGTTTTTTTAAAACGTTTTACCTTTAAGAAACTTTTAAATGTATTGGCATTAGTGAACGTTTACAATAATTTTCAGCATATTAACTTAGAGCAGAATTTTTATGTGTGTACGATATTGATAAGAAATATGTATGAAAACACCTCCTTGTCGAATATAAAACACGTCCTATTGAATTTCATGGAATCCTACAATTAATCTTATAGATATCTATAAACTGATATATCCCATCTGCATCAAATATATTATTTTCCAGTCCTGTTGTATTTTATGTCGTTTAATTAATATCTTTCACATTAAATTAAACTTTCAGCTCTAGTAGGGCATGCTCAAATGTTTTACTGTACTCAAAAATCGTAGTTCGTCACTTGTACTTATCATCATAACTTGCAGTTGAATTATTGCATGGAATTTTATTTTGACGAAAAATTTCATTTGAATCACCGCATGTTTGTAGTTTTTATTTTTTTGTCTGGGAATGTTGTCCTCAGACAAACGAATATAGCCTTTGGATAAGCTTTTTTTTACTACATTAGTATAGTCTAAGTACCTAATTGCGATTGAGACAAGTTTCCATTTTATGTGTAGGATTTAATTTTCAACATGAGAAGACACTACCGCGATAGTGGCATGGTTCCGTTTTGATTGAATTTTTGAGTTTTATGCAATTTGATACCCAAATGTGCTGTAGTTTCCCTCTGAAATACCTCGCATATGTCTTTCCCTCTTTAAATTTGGCTGGCGCAGTATGGCCCACGAGTAGCCCTTGCGCCATTAAAATCTAACCAACCCTCTTTAAATTTGAAATTGTAAAGGTGTTTGGGCACTTTAAATCCATAGTCCCGAAATATTAAACTAATGTAACATGACAACCAATATTCTATGAAAAATCAAGATTAGGCAGAGAATCGATCAACTGAAATCTGTCGACGTTTTCACTTTCTGTAGCTGAATACATTGTTGAGTCAGTTGAATGCTTGTCTTGTATTGCAAGAGGACTGGGATGATTCGATTTTTTGTAGGAGTGCTTTGCATTCTATACTTCCAGAGATAGATTTCTGTTGGATCCTAGTGCTGAAGATTTGATATCTTAGTTTGGTTTGTTTTTCAGTTACAATGGGCATTTGAAGGTCTGCGTGATGCGAATTTGTTTTGGAGAAGGTTTTACCTACTCAGATTTGGGAGAGTTTAAAAAACCTCTCCTATTACCTTTCATTTTTAAGGACGATTTTACCCACTTGCCGTCATCCAATCGAGCTGAAACTTGGCAGATTTGTTGTCAGTGAAAATGTGTTCTATCAGCAGACACTAAAAGACAGATTTTACACATTGCCACTTCGGAGGACTAACACTCTTGTGATCCATCCCATCTATCCTTAACTTGTCACAGGCAAAACATTTTTTTCGGTTTTAAGGGGAAATGAGTTGGTCCCAGCTACGGAATCGATGGTTTTCTTTGTATTGGTCAAACATATAAAAAGTTGATATTAATTTAAAATCCATTAAATTAGTTTTAATTGTATATAAAAGTTGGCAATACATGTCTTATGAACTATATTATGTTACGTATATTATTGCGTAAAATAATTGGAATGTTATAGAATTAATGTAAAATAATATAGATTGGGAGAAATAGTTTCCTGGCTATATTTTATAGTGTTGTCCAAAATGAGCTTTCCTGGTTTCCCCTTCGCGCAGTTTGGCCCTTGTGTTGCCTTTGCGCCAAATAAATTCTAAACACACCAACCAACCGGTTTTCCTCTATTGGAGTTGCAAATATGGTTTCCCCTTGAAAGATCTCCCGATGAGCATCCATCGCTTGCCACTTAAACGACTCAGCTCCCCTGATCTTTTGGTCACGGTTTTTTTTTTGTGCGGTTTTCTGTGCGAAAAATTAATAATTTGTGTTTTCCCACCTGATGGTTGTGGGGTTAGAGATCTGGCCTTGCATACCGAAGATGCCGGGTTCGAATCTAGGGTTAGGCATGGATATTTGTTGTGATTAGGAATCCACATTAAACTGTAGATACCGGCTTGAATAGTCATTATTGTTAAAAAAAAAAAAAAATAGGTCGTGAGCATACAAGCAAATAAATTTATTTAACTGATTTATTTTAATAAATTATTTTAAATCTCGAAAATAGCTTTGTCTTACTTTATTATTCTTGACAAAATTATTTTTAAGTAACATATTTTGCAAATATTATGGGTAATTGAAACGATGAAGTGATATTAAAAGTGCCAAAGTTTTCTATGTTAACCTTTAACTGCTGTATGTGGTCCGACAGACCGCGATTCATTTTTTGTGGTGGTTAGCGTGCTAGCTTCTAGACCGCGAGGTTGCAGGTTCGAATCCCGTGTTGGCATGGGTGTTTGTAAATGTATGTTGGCTTGTCTAATGATGAATGTTTCGGCGCATTATATCCCTCGTGTTGCTGACGGCGCCAGATAATCTGAAAACAACCAAAACAACCAATCATTTTTTGTGGAATGTTTACTTGCCTAAAATTTTTCATCTTTGACTTTTATATTGATTTTTCCTTAAATTTTAAACTGATGTTCACCAATTTGTTTGGTGCAGTATTGACCAAGTGTTGCCCTTGCGCCAAAAATATCAAACCACCCAATCACAACAAATAAAGGTTATATCATAATCGCATCGGCCCCTCAGTGGGTTAACTTTCTATAAGTAAATACGGGCTTCACTACCCCGGGGTGCCCCAGTGATCTATCCCTCCTTCTGTTTTACCTTCTCGTTTTGGTTTTGTATTTATCGTTTGACTTCTTTCTTCCCTCGTTGTGGTTACCTCTTCAGAGGTGAGGGCACCCCTTGAGAAGCTTTGTGCCGCTCTGTTGTCATCAGCTCCTCTTGGGGATTAAATCACCCACGTGTTTGCCCTGCGTGGAGACCCATGTCTCTGGAAAGGGGGATCCTGGTAGTTAAGGGGCGACATACTGTCCCAATATACTACTTTGGCCCTTGCTTCAGATAAACAGGAGATACTCATTGGTCTCATGTGTATCAATCGGCTGGTCGTTCGACTTCGTCGGCGACTAGGGATCAAGCGTCCGGCTCGTTTGCTGGGAATCTCGTTAAAGTTGGAGACTTCTACAGGGACGAGTCGGTCACGTATAGGCACTGGATAACCCGTTAGTGACTTACCGTGCGTAACTTTTTAATTGTGATTTTTTTTCTTTTCATTATTTTAGTTGCTTGCCTGTATTCACTAACCTCGAGGTCGCGAACTCCATGGTGGGGGGGGGGGGGGGGGGAGGGACTCTAGTGCCCGAATAAAAAAAAATAAAAAAAAAATAAAAAAACTTATGGAAACTAAATGTCCTCTTTCTTTAAGCCCGACGGGAGGCCCAAATCCCCAATATCCAACTAAATCTGCTAAACGTACCATAGAGGTTGACAGTGATGTAATACCAAAAAAACAAGCTTCTCAACTGAATGAACCCACTTTCTTAGTTGTTCAATCCGAATCCGGTGAATTGGGAAAAATGTCCCCATTTTTCATCCAAAAGGGCATAAAGGGTATCTGTGGCAACGACCCAAAAAACATAAAAAAGCTAAAATCGGGTGACTTTCTTATTCAAACAAAAGACTCAAGACAATCGCAATACTTACTAGCAGCATCGACAATGGGAAACATCAAAATCAACGTAACACCACATAAAGGTCTGAACTCATCCCAATGCGTCATTTCAGAATCGGATCTTCAACACGTTGAAGATACCGAAATTCTGAAAGAACTTTCTCAGCAAGAGGTGACAAATGTACGCCGAATCACTATCAAAAGGGATGGCAACATAATAAAGACCAAGCATATCATTTTGACCTTCAGCTCCCCAACCTTACCCAGCAAAATTACAGCAGGATATCTATGTTGCCCAGTTCAACCATATATTCCCAACCCATTGCGATGCTTTAAATGTCAAAAGTTCGGGCATTCCAGAAACACATGTAGGAGTGACCACGAAGTTTTCGCAGTGTGCGGCAGCACTGAACACCAAAGCGAAGGCTGCCAAGCTGAGCCCACCTGCGTAAACTGCTCTGGAAACCATCCATCGTTTTCCAGAAAGTGCCCTACATATGATAAAGAAAAGAAAATTCAAGAAATAAAATCCCACAGTAACTTCTCGTATCCAGAAGCCCGAACTATTTATGAAACCACAATTGAAAACTCTATGGCCAAAACAATAGCCAAAGCAATTGCCCCCAAATCAACACAAGTAAAATCAATAGCCACACAAACAGATATTCATGTACCTAATTCTCAAATGTCACCCGAACAACTGCTTAAATGTTTTTCCCCGCTCGTCAAACACAGTACCTCTTCATCTCAGACAATCCCAATTCCCGGAAATTCGAATTCTAACAAAAATCCCCCCAAAATTACTGTAAAACCTCTAAAAAACAAAAAGCAATCTGAAACTAAATAAACCAGTAAACCCGGAGAAGCTCTAAAAACTAAAATCCAATCAAAAATCCAGTCAAATAAACAACAAAAAGTAAAAACAAAGAAAGAGAAATTGGAATCATCGGAAACATCCGCCAATGATGAAACCGATGTCATCTCGGGTCTGGAGCCAGGTGACATGGAGGTCGACCCAGGCCTCGAGACCCCTGCTCTTCATCCAAGGAGCAAGTCACTAGACCGGCGGATCGGCAATTCTTCCAAGTAACATTCAATATGTTATCTTGGAACTGTCGCGGTTTCCACCACAATTCGGTAGATATAAAACATCTTGTAGATTTATACAAACCTGTCTGTTTCTGCTTGCAGGAGACGCTCTTGAAGCCTTTCCAGAGCTCTCTTATTAGGGGATATAATCCTCTACGTAAGGACAACCTCAACGGCGACAGAGCTAGCTGTGGTGTGGCTATATTCACATCTAATAGCAGCCCATCCACCCCGCTATCTCTCACGACCACCTTACAAGCTGTTGCCGTTAGAGTCGCTGTGAAAAATCTATTAGTAACAGTTTGCTCAATCTATCTAACCCCTAATCGTAACATACGACAATCAGAATTAGACAGGCTTTGTGACCAGCTTCCACCCCCTATTATTTTAATGGGGGATTTCAATGGTCACTGTCCTCTTTGGGGTAGCCCAGACATAAATCAACGTGGAAGACAAGTTGAAAAGTTAATAGACGACTATAATCTTTGTGTACTTAATAAGGGACAACCCACACATTTCCACACCCCATCGAGGACATTTCACGCCATCGATCTTACCTTTTGTTCACCATCTCTCCTACATCTATGGTCTTTTCATGTCGGACGGGATCCTTACCATAGTGATCATTTCCCTATCCGACTGGAGATGTTAGGAGTCGATGCTGTTCCCTCTGTTCGTATACCTTGTTTCAAAATAGAATCAGCAGATTGGGAACAGTTTTCTTCCGTCGTCCATTTTTCAGACGAGATGGTGAACAAAGATGTAATCGATGATGTAGTAAATTCTGTCACCCAGGCCATCTTTGAAGCTGCTCGCTTTTCCATACCTGTGACATCAACCAATCTACCGAAAATACCAAAACCTTGGTGGAACCACGAATGTATAATTGCTCACAAAAAGCAGAGGAAGGCCTGGGGTATCTTTCGCCGATACCCCACTGAAGCCAACCTCATAGCTTTTAAATGCGCTCGAGCTGAAGCTCGTAGGATCCGCCGGTGTAGCCAGAAGGATTCTATGGATGCTTTATGTCAGCACCATAACATCTAATACCTCTTCTAAAAGGGTCTGGAATAAAGTTAATAAAATCAATGGCCAATATCCTAGACACTCTACTTCTATCTTGGAGACTAATCTAGGAATTATTTCAGACCCTAAAAGTATTGCTGACACTCTGGCTGATTCCTTTGCTAAAATATCTAGCAATTCGAATTACCAAGAGCCGTTTGCCTCTATTAAACACAAAGCTGAGAAGACTAAACTGAATTTTGCATCTACCGCGTTGGAAAACTATAATGCTGATTTTACTATGGCCGAGCTGATGCGAGCTCTTTCCAACACTCGCTGCTCGGCTGTTGGTCACGACGAAATCCATTATAGTATGCTGAAACATCTCCAGCCTTTCCAACTGAAATTTATTCTCAAGCTGTACAATAGGTTCTGGCAGGAAAATAAATTTCCGTCAGCATGGCAACGTGCTCTTGTGATTCCAATAGTCAAGCCAGGTAAAGACCCTAAGAGTCCTTCCAGCTACAGGCCTATAGCATTGACTAGTTGCATGTGCAAGTTGCTTGAAAAATTAGTCAACGCTCGCCTCCTTTTTAATTTGGAAGATAGCTATTGTCTCTCTCGGTTTCAAAGTGGTTTCCGACGTGGGAGAAGTACGAGAAGACAACCTGCTCCTCCTTGAAACATCCATTCGGGAGGCATTTGTCAAACGGAACCATTTGGTGTCTGTATTTTTCGACATGGAGAAAGCTTATGACCGTACTTGGAGATATGGTATCCTCAGAGACCTACATAATATGGGTCTCAGAGGAAATTTACCACTCTTTATTGAAAACTTCCTTTCTCGGAGAGTCTTCCAAGTACGCGTCAACTCTATCTTATCAGATGAGTTTATTCAGGAGCAAGGCGTTCCCCAGGGAAGTGTATTGAGCTGCGCACTGTTTATCGTCAAAGTTAACGACATTATGACCTGCCTACCACCTGCAGTGTCTGGTTCGCTTTTCGTCGACGACTTTCAAATATCGTGCGCCTCAATTAATATGTCTCTTATTGAGAGACAGATCCAAATTACCATCAGAAGGATTTCAGATTGGGCCAATCAGAATGGCTTTGCATTCAA
Organism: Linyphia triangularis; assembly: GCA_963978545.1. NCBI lineage: Eukaryota > Metazoa > Arthropoda > Arachnida > Araneae > Linyphiidae > Linyphia > Linyphia triangularis. Next base: position 32,645,231 of record OZ021722.1, read on the forward strand.
TGTGCAAAAGACCGTGGCCATGTACTTTTGCAGGAAACGTGAGCTTCATAACAACTCTGAGCTTTTTTTAAACGGGGCTCAGATACCTGTTGTATCAGAAACGAAGTTTCTTGAGGTCATTTTCGATCCGAAGCTCACTTTCCTGCCTCATATAAAACATCTCAGAATAAAGTGCACTAAAGCTCTGAACCTTCTGAAGGTGCTTTCTAACACTTCCTGGGGGTGCTGATACTACCTCCATGCTACGGATATACAGATGCCTTGTTCGTTCCAAACTTGATTATGGGTCTGGGGTGTACGGATCCGCCAGAAAATTGGCGTTGATGGTCCTTGACCCTGTTCACCACCAAGATGTCAGAATCGCCTCAGGAGCCTTCCGTACATCACCAATTCCAAGTGTACTTAACATATGTCTGGAACAATCTTTGAAACTGAGACGAGACAAGCTATCTTTAAAGTTTTATTATAAAATCAAGTCATTCACCCCATCCTCTCTCTCATAATATTTATAATCCATCTCATACAAGACTTTTTAATGCTCGTCCATCCTGCATCCCATCATTTTCATTGCGAATACATCAAACCCTTTCATCTCATAATTTGGACAACTTCAAAGTTCGTCCTGTCATTTTTAATGTTACCACCTTGGCATCATCATAATATCATAGTTTTAAACATTTTTAGTTATTTTAAAAAATGCGATACCCCTGACATTGTTTTTACTGTTCTTTTTCATTACCATAGGACTAATTTTACTCATTTTAAACCAATTTATACCGATGGGTCGAAAAGCCAGGGACATGTCAGAGCTGCTGCAGTTCATGACAATAACATGTCTCGCGAACTACACAGTAGCAGCTCTGTCTTTTCAGCCGAGTCTCTGGCTATACTCTTGGCTTTACGATACATCCTAAAGCAAGAACACGGTCAGTGGATTGTTTATACAGATTCGAAGAGCTGTTTGGATGCCTTAAATAATCCACTGAGCCAGACCCATCCTTTTATCTTAGACATTTTAAAAACACATTTTATTTAGAGAGAGGTTTTAAAGTTATTTTTTGTTGGATCCCAGGTCATGTGGGAATCATGGGTAACGAGCGCTCAGACACAATTGCACGATCTGCAAGTGGACCTAGGAGCATTTGGCTCTGCCCTGACGACGCAATAAAAGCTTGTGACACTGCTCTGTCTCTCACTTGGCAGGCCATGTGGGATGCACAGACGGCTAACAAGTTGCGTTCGTTTCAGGCCCTGATATCCGGATTTTCCCCCATACAGCAATCCTGGAAAAGGGAAGTGCTTCTTACACGTCTTAGAATAGGCCACACTCGTTTTACCCATGTGCATCTTCTGCTAGCAGATGATGTCCCCACATGTAATTCCTGTGGAGTTGTTTTTTCTGTTTTACATATTTTATCAGAGTGTCCTTCTTTTAATCTGACAAGTCAACGCCTTTTTAATTCATATCATCCTTCATTATCCTCGCATTTAAATTCACCCCCGCATGTAAATCTTTTTAAGTTCTTACAAGAAATTGGATTTTACTACCTCATTTAATGTATTAATTGAAGTGTTTTTATAATCATTTTTTTAAATAACGTTTATTGTTAATGCTTTTATGGTTTCGGCGCAGTATAGCCTAGATGTTGCTCTTGCACCAGTAAACCCAAAATCAAACCAAAATCATAATCGCATCGGTAACAGAAAAGAAAATTGCACACTTCACGCAAACGTCAACTTTCGATAAGTCGCTATATTTGGGATCTTGCATTTACACATTTGACTGACACGGAATTTTACATGATTACCAAAAGCAGCCAACACTTTTCTTGAAAGATTGTTTTAAAAAATTTCATAAAACATAAAAATTTATTAAACTCTATAATTGTATTTTATGGTCGCTTTAGCTCAAACTGATTTTTTTCTCTTTCTTGAGACTACCTATTCATATTTACACTGTTATGCTATGAATTTTCTCATAGCTGTACAAATATGGCAAGTAATGAAGGAACGAGATAACTCGTAGAAGGCGTCCTGGTCAAGTAAACAACCTACGAGATATCTCGTAGTTGGCAGTCAACGTGTGAAAAAATAGCTATAGAGTAAGGTTCTATACTTATTAAAGTATATTTGTGCAAATAATCTTATTTGTGGAATTTTATTAAAAATCAAATTTTAGCCAACTTTTATTAATAGCTTCATTTCTCATCATGGTACTTCATGTCGAATTTTAATACAGTTTTTAGAGGGAAATACTTCAAGGGGGGTGCTACGTAACGTTGAAAGATAAATATATACAAGAGTCCTTAGATTATTTACTTTTATTAACCCTTTGGGTACATTTGACGGCTGAGATTCGCCATGCACTTGTTTTGCTTGTTAATAATGACGAACCTATTTCGTCATTTAAACTAGGTTGATCGAATGGATTTTAATGTCACAAGAGCCATGATTGGTTAAGTCAAACATCGGTTGGTTTACCTATACTTTAAAAAAATAATTTGTTTGGCTGTGTTCCTTTAAAGTTCCTCGATTGTTTTGAACATAACGTTCAAAACGCAAGAATTTTCCCAAATAAATCTGTACCCAAGGGGTTAATAGTTTCATTTATTATCATGGTACTTCATGCCGAATTTTATCACAATTTCCGGATTTCACCAGAAGATTCACATCCAAGTGGTATAGTCACAAAATGTGTTACGCTGATAGTAATCTATTTTAAAAGAAACTTTTGTGCTACGTAATAGCACTTAAAACACTCTTCAAGGTTACGTTTAAAAGACAGCAGCTTCTTCTGAAACTCTTATCGGTTATCTACTAAAAGAGACAACCTTTCGTATTCTTACATTCCTTTATTTTGAAATGATAAAAGAGAGAGAAAAAAAAACACTTCTTTGTTGGAATCCCTTAGCATCCTTTCCTCTGTATTCTCCTGTCATGCTTTAAACGAGATATGTCAGGGTAGAATCTGTTACGTGTGGTACACAAATGCTTTCAGACACCAGTGGACATTTTAGAGGCTTTAAAGAGGATTTTTTTTAGTAAAAGAAATGATAAATTTTTTTGGAAACTATTTTTCGTCGCATTGACGAACACAATGTATCCTTTTATTTCACATAGGGAGCGTACCTTGAAAGAATCTTTTCAATTGAATTTGCTTCACTGCCTTATAAGTATAACTTCGTTTAACTTAACCCCGAGTAACTTCAGATTAAGTTTTGTTACCTCTTTTGGGATCGAGTATAGCCCATGGGAAGCTCTTGCGCCATAAAACCCTATACAACCAATCAACCTTTTGGGATCGAATGGATTAATCCAAATTGCTACATTATAAAACTGATTGTTTCCAACTGATAACGGCCCAATTAATGACTGTGTGGTTAGCGTTCTGGCTTCAAATGCTAAGGGTGCCGGTTTCGAATCCCGAGTTAGGCATGGATGTTCTCAAGGGCTTGATGTGCTATGAAACACTTTGAGAGAATTACATACTTGATGTTTGTAGTGTTACATGTTACAAAAGGGGTACACATCGAAATATATTGATAATAAAATGTTACTTATAAATTAGGATGTTTACTTATAAAAGCTAAGGCCCTTACTGAACCACTCATCAATGCTTTCCACATACCTAGTGCCCAACTGATGACTGTGTGGTTATTTATCCCTCTGGCTTCGCATACCAAAGGTGCCAGGTTTGATTCCAGGGTTAGGCGTGGATGTTCATTGTAGTTCAGAATCCCCGTTAAGCTGTAGGTCTAGGCCTGATTAGACGTTATTGTGCATATAGTATATCAATGAGCAGTGAATCAACTGAAAACGTATTAAATATCAAATACCTTTTTAAAAACTTTATTAAGAAACTGGTAAAGTGTTAGTTTTTATAATTTGAATTATTATTTGATGGCATCATTTGCACTCTGCATAAATGAATTTTCCTTACCAAAATGCAAAAACCATAAATGAATTTTCTACACCGAAATGCAAGAATTTTAAAGACAAATCTAATGGACCGACCCTGATAAGTAACTCTCCTCCAAATCGATTCTCTCATGTTTGAGATGACGATTTCCACACGTAAAATTATTAAATAGAAATCGAGAAGTCTAACGATTAAAAAATATTCATGGTAAATGCCTAATCCTATTTTTCGTCGCATTTGTTAAATATGTATTCCATCATTCCAATTTTTCATCTTCTGATGCAGTAATATTTGTTGTGTGTAAGTATTTAAAATAATTCCCTTCAGCTTGGAGTTTAGATGACTCAGAAAAAAAAACTCTATTTTGAGGTATTTTGATTTTTCTGAAGTCGTACTTCAAAATCCGAGTGGGATTTTGTACTTTTTTTTATTTATCCATCGAGTTCAAATTCGGATTGGGGAGAAATGTTGTGTTGATCAAATAACGAAAAAAGATTCTCAGAATTAAAACTTGGATTAAATATTTTTAATATGCATGAGGGGGGGGGGAATAATAGTTTTTTAATTTTAAATTCTCTTTCAGACTGCTGATGTTTTTCTTCGTGTACCTTATTTATAGATACGAATTAGCAAAGCATGTTTATTTCTTTTCGGAACTAGCATTTCACGAAAAGATATAATTTAAATTTTCAGCTTTCTATTGATACTTTGAAACGTGATTAAAAATGCTTTGATAAACAACAAGAAAAATGTCGGCGCCGATCGCTAAAGCACACCTGAAATTTTTTCGTGATAGGATTTTCATCTTTGTACTTTCTATGGCTTTTGTACAGCCTGAATTATTTAAAAAAAAAAAAAAGTATTATAAGTCGCAATTAGTTCCTTGGATTAACTAAGTGAAAATTTAATTCCTAGGTCTCATAAATGATCTTTCTACTATCTTTAGGCTTTTTGTTGTTACTGTTAGTAATACGTAAAACATAAAAGTTAGATGTGTACAGGAAATCTATGTACGTTTTCTATTTTCAAGATAATTATCATACTTCATTATTTATTTGGACCTAATCGGTTCATTTTGCTTGACTTGTATTTCCCTTTCAGGCGCATCAACGTAAAATGATCTTTCTTGGTAAGAGGATTTGATCCCCTCGTACCTCTTGTGCATTTTAATAAGATCATGACGATTCAAAAGACATATTAAGAAAAATAAAAAAATTCGATGAATTTCTAAAATTTTCTTAAATTTGATATATATATATTTGACAAATGATTTTTTCATCGTCTTTAACAAAAAATTTCTTCTCCTATTGAATTCGAATATTGTTATTTTATAGTTCGACTGATCAGGTTCATTTAGTATGTTAAAGTATATTTAAGGTAAGGAGGGGTTATCTTTTAGGTCAGAGGAGGTATCAATTGTTAATCATGTAACAATATCTTCAAGGTTCGGGAGGGTGCATTTATTATGTAAAAGTATGTTTACGGTAGGGGTGGGGGGTATCATTTATTACGTAACAGTATCTTTAACACGTTGACTGCGCCGACCAAACGGTATAGTGGTTAGCGTGCTAGCTTCTAGACCGCGAGGTCCCGTGTATGGCATGGGTGTTTGTAAATGTATGTTGGCTTGTCAAATGACGAACGTTTCGGCGCATTATAGCCCTCGTGTTGCTGACGGCACCAGATAATCTGAAAACAACCAACCAACACGTTGACTGCCATACGAGTTTCATTCAACTCCCACCACTTGTTCAATCTCTTCTCCAATCAACGCGTTACGAGTGCTGTAGTTGGGTGGTTTGATAATGTTTGCGCAAGGGTGACACTTGGTTCATACTGCGCAAAGAAATTAGCGAATATCAATTTAAAATTTAAGAAGCTAAGTATCGGAAAACTTAATATAAAAGTCAAAGTTGAAATATTTTAGAGGGTGAAAGCATTCCACTAAAAATGACTCGCGGTCTCTCGGACCGCATACAACAATTAAAGGTTAAATCAAATAGGCTTTATAAACTGGAATAGTGCTAAATTCCGTGGCAGACAACGTGTTAAGGATTAGGAGCTGGTCCTTAGGTCCACTTGCTCTGTTGCTCTCTTATAGCCGGTAACATAAAACTAGTGGCAAAAACCACGAGTAAAAATTATATCAATTATGTGAAGAAAGGTTTCTATTTAGTTGGTTATTTCGGTTGTTTTTGAAATTCAGATGTCTGTCGAGAATCAAAGTTTTATCAACTGAATTCTACTGCGAACTTTGTTTCTTAAAAAGAAGTAAGTTATAGTTCCGAGGAAATCACAGCTTATACAGTAATATTGATAACATACGTACATAGTTTAATACAAAACTTAAATATATATGCAAAAAATATATATATACATATATATGAGCTTTTAGCTTACTGCGAATGATCCCCTGGCATCATGCGTATTAAACCGTCTACCATTGTCTAAGTTAAATTATTTTATTGTAAATGAAATTGTTTAATTTTAAGAAAATTTAAAAAATAGCATCAACAATGTTCAATTATTGGACATTTCAATTTTCTGGACTACAGTCCATAAAGTATCTTTGCATTCAATTGCATAATTTTTAATATTAATTTCAATAAATAATACCCAATTGCAAAAAAAAATTGACAACAGGAAAGAAAATTATCAATTGGCGACGTATCCATTACAACAAAAAAGTAGTATGTTTATTACATAAAGTATTGAATTTTAAAATTAAATTAATTGTAGGCTAACCTAAGTTAACATAACTGGGTGTTTTATTTTATAAGTGTCGCTAGGAGTATGAACATGGAGATTTTTTATTATAATGCGCAGAGCGCAAGTCGACTCCAGTTCACTCTTGCAGAGACAAAACGAGTGGGTGAGTGTAACTTGGTGCGCTCGGCGTCTTCTGCCCTAACTCGTCCTGCCTCGCCTACGCTCGGGCTCGCCTGCGTTCCGTCTGGAGTCGGTTTATCTGCCCGAGAGGCGAGCGCGTAAATTTACCTCCATTTAGACTGAGACAAAGGGGAAAAAAATAACTCGCAGAGGCTCGGCTTGTCTTGTCTCGGCGAGAGTGTACTGGTACCATTACAGTCTTCAGTGAGTAATGGATTCCCAAGCAGAATGTTCGAGTTCAAGACAAAAAAAGTTCACCAATACTTAACGTTTATATTAATATCGTTGATTTTGTTTCTCAGTGTCAAAAGTAAAGGTTTAAAGAAAATGAAAAAAGATCTTTGAGGTGCCTCTTGTACTTCTTTTTTTATTGGGGAAGAGGGGCGAAATTACGGTGCTCTGCGCAGCCTCGCATCCCTGGCCTGTCCTCGTAGGTTAAATAGAATTGTATTTTTGAAATAAAACCGACCACTTCTCATAAACAACTCTCCGCGGCAATTTTGTTTTCTTTTCCATTCTTTCAAATTACAAAAAAGAAGGGAAAAAAAAAGTTCATTCCACCCCGATAAAACAACGCTCTCTTATTCAAAACAAAAGATATTCCAGACGGCTCTGTTCAAAACCTAATAATTTATGCAGACGATGTTTTCGAGAGGCATGGGAGATTGTTGCGGAAGATGTGTAGCACCCCTGAGTGAAATTAGATTCACTCGGAACTGCGAAAGAAAACTATCATTTTTCATTCCTCTGCTGAACAGAATGCCATTTTTTTAATATTTAAACCGAAGAACAATAACATCGAATTCAATTCCCTTTTCTTTATTATGTTTAACTTATTCCAAAGAAAAACTCAAGCCCGAGTCAATATTTAAACATCTCGGTTAATATTTGATTTATTCGTGTAGATTTCCCATATGCATAGATCCTTTTTCAACTGAGAATTTCTTCTCGGAGTGTTTTGTGAATTTCTGTTCAATTACCTTTTGATTAACTATCGTATGCGGACAGAATTTCTATATGAATATTACCTGTAATCTCTAATAAATATACAGTAACATATTTTGTATCAATGCTCATTATAGTCAATAGTATAAATGTGTTTTTTAAATAGATTAACACAAACTCGTATTACTAATAATTTTTTTTATCAAACTAGTTGGCGAACGCTACTAAATCTTATGTGCATTTTACCAATCAAAGGCCATTCATATAATTCACATTTTAGGCGTTTTCTCTCATTTTGACCCCTGAAAATTAGTTTATCAAAATCAAAATACCTTTATTTACAACTGCCCTTGCTGACATTTGTTCCACATTTCATAATTATGACTGTATTGAAAGTAGTGTATTGGGATATCCTTCGTATAGAACATTTTAGTCACTTTCGACCCTTTAAAATTAAACGAGATCGGAAAATTTTACTTTTTCTATGTCTACTGTTGCTGATATTTGTACCGAATTTCAGAATTGTGACTACAGTCATTCAGGGTAACTTTGAGCCATAGGGTGTAACTTTGCGCCACCTCCTAGTTTTCAGTATTTTTGGATTTAAAGAGCTGCTCATGATCCACTGCTGCAAACTGCTGGCAGGATTGTGAAATTGGCTTTTTGCTTGATAGTTTAATAAATGAATTGACAAAATAGTACATAATTTATTTGGCCATTCAGTTGTTTTTCTGGAGTACTGTTTGCAAGTTCCATTTTAATGCTTATTTGAAGTTGATGTAAATCAACTAATTTATGCAAGTAAGTATCAACTTACCACTATATCAGCTATATAATTTTCTGAAAAAAGTGAAATGGTTAGTAGCTGATGGTTATTTATTTACTAACATTTGGAAAAAAGCAAAAAACCAAGGTACTATCATTTTACCACATATTCAGTGTAACTTTGAGCCGGTTCAAAGTTATGCTGATGACAATGTGTAATGTATACACTGCACATATAATTCATATTTTATTCTAATTTATTTTTGGTTGCTTTTAAATACATTTATATACATACAAATGTAATTTAATTCACAGAATCTTCTCTTGTATGTAAAATCCGATAAAATGAAAATGTTGGGAGTGAATTCAAGAAGTACCTAATTATATTAGAAACACGTTCGCAGAACTAAAAAAAAAATCTTCCGACCTGAAATGGTTGTAAAAAGCGTTTCAGTTGAGTGAGTGAAAAATCTATATGCACAAAATATAAATGGTAAAGGAATATGTATAGCGAGGACATGATGGGATTGTCCAAAGTCTTGTACCATATGAACTCCTGGGAAACAGCAAGAGTAAAAGTCCTAAACTAGATGACCCACCTAAAGGTTGAGTGGTTAGAGCTCTAGCCCCGCAAGCCAAATGTTCCGGTTTCGAATCCCGGGTTAGTCATGGATGTTCGTTGTGGTTCGGAATCCACGTTAAGCTGTAGGTCGTTGAGAGTATAAACCAACCAACTTGAACTAGATGATGCAGGTGACAGTGTACGTACAACACTGTCATTTTCGGAGGAGTTGAAAGTTGGACAATAAGGACATGATAGAGGTTTATACCACTCAAATTGTTGGGAGAATGTTACTGTAAAGTCAGAGATTGTTCGAGTGGTGGCTGTTAAACACATCAATGAGGCAGGAATTTTATACACAAAGCATGCACGTATTTTAGATTTTGGTTATGGCACATGCAAAGTTTACGACCACGTATTCAATACGATGGAGAAATGTACTCAGACCAAATTGACTTAAAAGACAACGTGATATTTGGTGGTTCATGAAGAAATCTGGTGCATATTGGAAATGGCCCAATATCAATGGTGATCTGTGGTATGAAAAAGTAGGCGTGTTTAAAAAATTATTAACAGAAATTATTATTCCAGCTAGAACACAGGTGCCGGGTTCGAATCCCGTATTAGGCATGGATGTGCATTGTGGTTCGGAATCCAAGTTAAGCTGTAGGTTCCTTACTGATTATCCGTTACTGTGCATGAAAATAGGTCGTTGAGCGTACAAACCAACCAATCCAGCTAGAACACGAGAATAAGAAAATGGTGATGCAAAACTATTAATCTAAAGAATGCCAAAGTGAAATTCTATGAAGTGGGAACTTTGTTTTTATATTATCATACTATTTCTAACATTAAGAGTAGAATATTTGTATTTGTGCCACATTGTGACTTGCAAACACCATAGTACTTAACTAATAGCATAAGGGCGGCCTATCAGTTTTATTATTTTCTATTTATCTTTTTAATTGATAAAATGAGGTTATATTTAAGTGAATGAACTGAAGATTGTTTTTTCACTATATTTGCATGTTAAAACTGAATAATAAATAAGTTTTTATGCAATATATTCATGTGATTCGTCATCCACTGTTCCTACCTAATATATTCATTGTGGTGTTATATAAAATATCCAAACTTTATGGTATTGATAACTGCAGGGTGATGAAGTTTCAAATACTTAGAAACTTAATTTTACTCGTTCAAAGTAGTCTAGACTCCAAGATTGAATAAAAAAAGTTATTTTATATGAAACTTCTGATAGTGGTTCAAAATTACCCTGAATGACGGGGTAACTTTGCACCGGGTTATTTTCCTATTATTTGGTGCTTTCATCATCAACATTTACTAATTTGTGTAAATTAAAATATAATTTAGGGTTTATTTTTCCATTTTATGCCATTAGGTCGGAAAATATTATTAAAACATAAGTGGAGAAGAAGAAAATACTGAAAATGTGGATCAATGTTACCCTGATTGACTGTACTTTGGAAGTGGAACATTGAAGTATTCCTTGTTTGGAACATTTTGACCCCTTAAAATTAGTTAATCGCGATCAGAATAACTTGTTTACCTGTGCTTACCCTTGGTTCCCATTTTCTGAGATACGACCTCATTTGACGAAGGACAGTTGAATATCTCTCGTTCGGGACGTTTAACACTAGATTTACCAGCTATTTAAATATACCTATTTCTACCAAAACCAATGAGAATGACTTGTGTGTTATTCGTGTCTGTTGAATGAATCTCAAAACAAGACTGTACGTGCCCCGTGCACTTACAAAGTAAGTGCTCGTAAAAAAATGTCTCGTAAAAATGCATTGTATTCCGCGGTAGCGCGCTACGCTGGACCCGTGTCCTAAATAAATACTGCGCGTAATCGCCGTAATTGGCTCAATGTCGATAACGGAACGAACGAACGAACGAAAGATACATGGGCCGCTCTATGTACTGCATCGGTCTCATGATTCTCCCGAAATCATATTTCTGTACCGATAAAACATTGCAGACCCATCAATTGTTATAGCTGCCCCAATGTCATTTCATCACAGAATTTCTTTATCGAAACATGCACCAGTCATTTTGACTGGTACTGGTATTAGTGTCAATAGCAAAAAATATATTTGTTACGAATATATATAAAGTAACATTAAGTTCATAAAATGTATTCTCTACTTATAGCTACAAAAGTTATAACTTCATTTCAGAAAGCAAATGTTACATGCAGTAGGAATTTTGAATTGAAATTGCACGACCAGTCAAAATTACTGGTCTGGTGAATCTAGTGTTAAACCAATTTCGATTCTTTAAAATTAGTTAATAGATATTGAAATAGCTTATCTTATTGATAACTATATCATATTGCAAAGTTATGACTTCAATGGGACATTGGGATATTTCTTATTTAGTAAGTTTCGCCTCTTTAAAATATATTAATCCATATCGAAATATTTACTTTTCTATGCTAGCACTTGTTAATATTTGTGCCAATATTTTGAATATATGTGTAAGATTTATGCGACGACATCCTTAAAAAATGTAACTGATTATTAAAAACTGCTTTTTTTACTTTTTAAAAGCTGTATGAATATGAACAATAATAATGTAGCCTCAGTTCATTTCATGTATTTTATTATATACTGAGTGGACCCGCGTTGCAGAGACCCTTCATTGGTGTACAGGTCCCAGCTTCGCTCACAGAAAGGATCAGTGTTAAGCAAAACCAAGCTCGCTATTCATTGTAACAAACAATATGCTAGCTCGCTAAAAAGTTTCATTGACACATAAGCAGTAAGCACAGGCTCACTTCACTCGTTGAAAGGTTCATTGTTATAAAAGCACACTTCGCTCGCTGGAAGATTCATTGCTGCGCAACTATGGGCTCGCTTCCCTTCTTGAAAGGTTTATTGCTGCGTAAACATAAGCTCGCTTCATTCACTAAAATGTATTTCTACTCAAACCCTTAATATTAGAGCCCCCCTCCCCTGTCATTAAACACCAAACTTTTTCCGTTAATACAATAATACAACACCCCTTACACCTTTAAGAATATTTTAACATGTATTTGATGAAAAGAGAAATTAGAAGGCCAAACTACTTACGTTGACATTTTCAGAGCTGTAGCCCTATTAGAAATAGTCATGTAAAATATTTGCTAGTTAATTAAAAAATAAATTTAAAAAAAAAACTAATGAAAATTTTAAAATTCTGTTTTTTAAAAGTCCAATAAGAAGGCTAGGTTGCGGGTTCGAGTCCCGTGTAGGCATGGGTGTTTGTAAATGTATGTTGGTTTGTTAAATGACGGAATTTTTCGGCGCATTATAGCCCTCGTGTTGCTGACGGCGCCAGATAATCTGAATACAACCAACCAACCAATAAGAAGGCTAAAACTATTTATGTTGAAAATTTCAGAGCTATAGCCCTATTAGTAGCCACTTTGTAAAAAAAATTTCAATTAATTAAAAAAACGCTAATTACAATTTTTACATTTTCTTTGTCAAAGGTACAATTAGAAGGCCGAAACTACTTATGTTGAAAATTTCCGAGCTGTAAGCCTATTTTAAGTAGCTTTCTATAGATTCTCTGACACAATCTTTCTTTTGTTATTATAGGTTAGTATTTTAGTTTTTAATCCTTTGCACTCAAGAGGTGACTCAAACTCACCACATGATTGGATGCCATAACTCGAGAGGTGACTCTCGCTCACCACTTCTTCGTTGCGGAAATTCGAAGCAAGGAAATTAATGTTTATGTTTAGTTTCTTTGAAGCGGGTCCGTAACCACTAACCGAATTAAAAATGCTGCGAAACGTCTCGAGTTGTTGGATTCCTCGCGCAAAAAAAGACCTCGAGTGCAAAGGGTTAATTTAAAAGTTAAACAATTTGGCCTTCGATTATCAATATCTAAACTAGGGTCTGTTTAAACAATGCACAATTTCTAATTACATATAATAATAGTATAGCATTTAAATTTGACATGAATTGGTGTTTTTTACCATTTTCTTTTCATATTTTTATGAATTAAAACATGTACTGGTTGACGATATTTTCGGTAATATTTATTTATTGGGGGAAATATACAACAAATTGACGATATATTTGGCAATAATTATTACATTATTCCTTTTGTGTTGGGGAAACAGGTGAGTAACGTAACAGTCGTTAATGAACAATGCTCAAGGGGAGAGAACTCCGTGTCAAAGATATTAGTTGTTTACGCTTTAATTGAATTTCTATAAGAATTTCCGCGAGGTTGCGGGTTCGAGTCCCGTGTTAGGCATGGTTGTTTGTAAATGTATGTTGGCTTGTCTAATGACGAATGTTTCGGCTCATTATAGCCCTCGTGTTGCTGACGGAGCCAGATAATCAGAAAACAACCAAACTATAAGAATTTCAGTGAGGGGGGGGGGGGGTTTGAACATTTTAAAAAGCATTGCTATGAAAAAGATAAATTTTTGAATGGCAGCTACTTTATGTACAATCGAAAACTTTAATGTCCCGTCTAATTGGAATGAAATAAAAATCATATTTATGTATTATACCATCGACTTACTTTTATCGACGTGGAAATTATCACCAATTTTTGAATTTCTTTCCTGTTACCATCATTTTTTTACAAATCGAAATAAACTATTTATTAAAAATTTTATATCAACTTCCTTCTCACTGACTGCTTAAATATTTCATGAACTCGAGTATAAATTTTTATTTTCAATTGCCCTATATGTATTATAAGATAATTGAAATTAATGAATAAAAGCATTGCATTTGTTTGTTTTTTTATTTAAAAAAAAAATAAAAAAAATTGCATTTTACACGTTTCGGAACGGGCCAAGTTAGTCTAAAAAATTTCTTAGTGCCTTTCTGTGTGTATGGCTCCCAAACGGATTGACTTACGATGTTCAGCTTTTGCATGCGGATTTGTATCACAAAACATATCACTAAAATTTTCGGCAAAATTGCGCATGCGCTTAAGGTAGCTGCCATTGAGAAATGTTTGGTTCTAATAATTGCCAAAAAACGGCTCTGACGATTTTGATAATCGCTGTGTTCAAACCTTTTCAGGTGCTCTTGGAAAACCCGACCTCCAAAGTTTTCTTAGAAATGCGTTAAAAAAAGGCGTAAAAATTTGAAAATCAAACTCTTCTCTTAAATTTGAACATCATCAAACAATTTTTCCGCTGTTCCCCTCATAAGAACGGATTGTCCTATTGGTTGAGGGAGAGTAACGGTCGTTGGTAAAGTAGGTAAAAGCTAATTTTATAAAAACATGCCTAATTTATTACAATGATAGTGAATGGTTAGATAATTAACAACATCCTCCCTGTTGCGTGAGCACTCGCGTGTGACGTCATCGATATTTTTCTATGTGAACTGGAAGAAGAAGAAAAACCGCTACTTCTGGACTTGCACAGAAGATTGACGAACATCTTAGAACTATCGTTTTAATGTTTATATAGTAATGCAGTTCTTATTAATAGTTAACAAATATTATATAGTCATCTTGTAAAAGTTTCGTGAAGAAATTAAATGTTGTGAAATCGTTTTCGACACCAAGGAGTTATTTCAATCACGGTTAAAGAATCTGAATTGTCTGCATTAGTTAGCGACATGGCGTCCGCGACAGGATTGTGATTTGAAAACTTGGGAGAACGATTTTAAAAAGGCAAGTGACTTTTTAATGATAGATTGTTAACTATTCGAATTTTATTGATAATTTTGAAGTTGCGTTTTCTTATTTTTGAAAGTTATGGAACTTTTAAAGTTGAAACGAAAAACGATAAGAGCTGCATTTACTCGTTTATTTAACGAATTGGATGAAGCTGCTAAACAGAAAGACGTGAACATTTCTGAAGATTTAGATTGCTTGGCGACTTTTCAGCTTCTTAATGATAAACATTATGAACTTTTGCCGCTTAACGATGAAATTTTGAATTCTTTGTTGAATTCTGAAAATGTTAAAGAAGATGACATTCTAAAAGAAACTTCTTTAGCAGATGAATACACACACAAATTTAAAAAGATGTGTTTACTTATAAATCGTAAAGTTGATTCCGATATGGATAGTGACTCTCAGTCGTCAGTTAGTGTTTCAAAACGGAAGTTTAAACTCCCTCGATTAGAATTGAAGAGATTTGGTGATGAAATAAAAGAATGGCTACCGTTTTGGGGTCAATTTAAGAAAATTGACGAAGACTCCGACATTGACGAAGCCGATAAGTTCCAATACTTAGTACAAGCGACTATTCCGGAGTCTAGAGCCCGGGAATTAGTAGAAAGTTTTCCTCCATCCTCCGGTAACTATGCCAAGGCTATTGACTGTTTAAAATCTCGGTTTGGTAGGGATGACATCTTGGTTGAGTATTATGTTCGAGAGTTGTTAAAGCTCACTTTAGCGTTCAACGCTAAGGAAAAAGAAGTGAAGTTATCAACTATTTATGACCGTATTGAAACTCAACTTAGGTCATTAGAGACTCTTGGTGTTACTACAGCAAAGTACGCTGCCATGCTGTTTCCTCTAGTCGAATCATGTTTAAGTGAGGAAGTCTTGAGAGCTTGGCAAAGAAATGATAGAAATCTGATGGTTGACAGGGAAAGTTCACAAGAAGGATCTCGGCTAGAAAGTTTAATGAATTTTTTGAAGAACGAAGTTGAAAATGAAGACCGAATCGCTCTTGCTATGCAGGGCTTATAATTGAAAGAAAATGCAAAGCATTACAAGGTAAAAAGAGACATTCCAACGGCTGCAGGACTTTTTTCAAGAAATCGAAACTCAGCTGCTAAGATGAAGTGTGCCTTCTGTGATAAAGAGAACCACGAAACAAAGAATTGCTACTCTGCTCGAAATATGAATTTTAATGAAAAAAAGCAACACCTGAAGAAACATGGATTATGTTTTAAATGCTTAGGAATGGGTCACGTTTCCAAGCTCTGCAAGGTCCGAGTTAGCTGTGAGAACTGCAAAAACCGACACCACGTTATCATGTGTTCGAATATGAGGACTATCGAGTCTGAAGAAACAACTGATGCGAAGCATGTCGAACACTTCAACACTTTGCCTAACCCCACTTGTTCCTCAAGCGTTTTTCTTCAAACATTAGTTGTTCTACTTCGAGGAGAAAAAGAAGATTTTGCAGTAAGAGCCCTTGTAGACACGGGAAGCCAGAAGTCGTACATCACGAAGGAGGCTGCTACGAAACTGAAGTATCGTGTTATGAAAGAAACGACCCTAATGCATACTTTGTTTGGAGGCGTTGAACATAAACAGAAGCATTTGGAATACGAGATTTTTGTGAGTGACATTACCAAAAGTTATCATTGTACTTTCAACGCACTTGACCAAGAGAAGATTTGTTCAGAAATTCGACGTATAGAAACAGATTTCCAGACAAAAGAGCTTGAAGATAATAGAATTCACCTGTCCGATCAAGAATGTTCCTCACTTTGTGCTTCTCCCACGATCTATTTGCTTATTGGAGCTGACATAGCAGGCAAACTCATGACTGGAAAAATTGTACACTTCACTTGTGGACTAACGGCTATAAAAACGTTGTTAGGCTGGACGCTGTTAGGGAGATCACCAGGCAGTACAGATTCTGGAAGTAGTGCCATGACAGTGACAAGCTTGCTGGTGAATGAATGTGCCATTAGAGATTTGTGGAAGTTGGAAACCATCGGAATTTCTGACCCTGTTGAATCCAAAAAGAAGACTGAAATTCATCAAGATACACTGGAGTATTTTCGAAGTACTCTAAAAATCAATGAAGAAGGCAGGTACGAGATAGCTTTGCCTTGGGTTTTAGAATCATCCCATCTTCCCGAAAACAGACAAGTGGCTGAGAAACGTCTCAATTCTGTTCATAAGAAACTGGTGGAGGCAGATAAAGTTGAAGTATATACAGAGATCTTTAATAAATGGATTGAAGAAGGCATCATCGAAGAAGTTGAGGATAAGAAAGGATTAAATATACATTTTCTTCCTCACAGACCGGTGTTTAAGGAGAGTAGCACCATTACTAAAGTGAGGCCGGTGTTTGATGCTTCAGCACACTTGAAGGGTACACCATCACTGAATGCATGTTTAGAGACAGGTCCTAATTTAATTGGACTTGTTCCTTCTTTACTGAACCGTTTCCATAAATTTCCTGTTGGACTAACATCTGATATTGAGAAAGCTTTTCTTCAGATTGCAATAAGAGAAAAGGATAGGGACTATTTGAGATTTATGTGGAAGAATTAGGACAATGAAATGAAGATCTACAGACATCGTAGAGTGGTGTTCGGTATCAACTGCAGTCCGTTTCTTTTGGCAGCAACATTGAACTACCATTTAGAAAAATCTCCAAAATGTCTCTCAAATACTGCACAGATTTTAAAAGACTCATTCTACGTGGATAATTGCGTCTGTAGTTTGAAGAACGTAGAGCAAGCCAACAGATTTATTCTCGAATCGCAAACATTGATGTCTTCAGGTAAATTTAACCTGCGAGGTTGGCAATCAAATGCTCCCCTGAAATTCGTCGAAGGATCTGAAAATAAAATTGTACCTTTATTAGGTCTAAATTGGAACATAGAAGAAGATACTCTATCTTGCAATATTACTGACCTGAAGGAGGAGGAGTTGATTCTAACCAAGAGACTTACTTTCTTTGGCCCAGAGTATATTTGACCCATTGGGTATTTCTTCTCCAGTGACCATCATTCCGAAGTTTATCCTTCAAGAATCCTGGAATCTACGTCTGAAGTGGGATGACGTACTTCCCGAAGATCTGGCAAGAAGATTTTTGAATTGGCTAAAGAAGATGCACTATTTGTCGGAAGTCAAAATGCCTCGATGGATAAACCTTGGTCAAGTGGAAGAAGCTGTCAGTCTTCATGTGTTCTGTGATGCAAGTGCGAAAGCATACGCTACTTGTATTTTTCTGCGAGTAGAAGGGCGTCATGAGGTTACTGTTAGATTTGTGCAGTCCCGTTCCAGAGTCTCACCATTGAAGAACATAACTATACCACGTCTTGAACTCCTAGCGTGTTGCATTGGTTCTAGACTAGGGGCTAACGTTGTTGGAGATCTACAGATAGAAAATTTGAAGATATTTTATTGGACTGATTCTATGACCGCACTCAGCTGGATAAAAAGAGATTCTCCGTGGGGAACATTTGTGTGGAATAGAGTCCGTGAGATACACACCCTTACAAGTGTTGAACAGTGGAGACATATTCCTGGTAAACTAAACCCAGCGGATCTTCCCTCCAGAGGATGTTCAGCGGAGCAATTCTTGCACTTAAAATGGTGGGAGGGACCTTTGTGGTTGTATGACGCTGAAGAAAATTGGCCGCAAAGCACGGAAGTTGCAAATGAAGATTTGGTCGATGCTGAGAAGAGAAAAACTGTCCTATCAGCTTATAATCACACAGAAAATTCAAATGATTGGTATTATGGATCCTCTCATCTAAAGACTGTGAGAAAGCTTGCCTGGATTCGTCGATTGTACAACAATTGCCGAAAGATTAGCACTTGTGTGTCCCCGAGTCTTTCGTGTCCAGAAATTAAAGAGGCAGAAAATCTGTTAATGCTCTTAATCCAGAGAGAGGTATTTAGTGGTTCAACGGATCCAAGATTGAGCTCTTTGAACGTTGTAACGGATAAAAATGGTTTACTCCGAGTTAAAACCCGAACCATTTATCGCCAAGATACCGAAGACTTCAAGTACCCAGTTATTTTGACAGGGGATCATCCAGCTGTAGTGAACTTGATCATGCATTAACATAGAATCCTAATGCACTGTGGAAACCAGATTTTGCTAGCTCGTCTCCGAGAAAAGTATTGGGTACTGAAAGGAAGAAAGTCTATTCGGAAGATTTTGAACAACTGTGTACGCTGCAGACATTTCAACGCCAAATCAGTGGACATTAAGCTACCTCCTTTACCAGAGGACAGAGTACGGGATGCCGGTGTGTTTGAGGTGTCAGGGGTAGATCTAGCTGGACCACTGTTTCTAAAATATGGTTCTAAAGCATGGATAGCACTTTTCACATGTGCTGTCTACCGAGGGATACACCTTGAACTTCTGTCTTCGTTGTCTACTGAAAGCTTTCTGCTAGCGCTACGACGTTTTATTGCACGTCGTGGGCGACCATCAGTAATATACTCGGACAATGGCACCAATTTTGTCGGCGCCAGTCGACAACTCCGATGTATTGACTGGAGCCAAGTGGATGAATATGGAAAGAAGCGAGAGATAATCTGGAAATTCATACCCCCATCAGCTCCCTGGTGCGGCGGGTGGTGGGAACGCCTCATTGCATTAGTAAAAGACCTTCTAAAACGAGTTTTAGGCAGAGCCTGTCTCGGATACGAAGAGATAAATACAGTGATCTGTGAAGATATAATAAATTCTCGACCAATGACGTATCTTTCGGAAGAGGATGATCTTTAACCCTTGACACCGTCCATGTTCCTCAGAGATCATAGAAGAATTGGCATTCCAGACATCGAGCACTTAGAGCTATCTGCAAAAAGTCTTCACAAACGTCAACGATACAGATGCAAACTTCAAGAAGACATCAGAAGTCGTTTCAGACTCGAATACTTAGGGCAACTGAGAGAACAAACAAAAAAGATCAGAAACTCCCGTGAATTCAGGGTAGGGGAAATTGTCTTAGTTGAGGTACCAAACCAAAAGCGTCTAAACTGGCCTTTAGGGAAAATACTTGAAATATTCCCAGGCAAAGATGGAACTGTTCGCCTTACAAAAGTGAAAACAAAAAACGGAGATTTTTTAAGGCCAGTTCAGCGCCTGTATGCCCTTGAGGTGCAAGGACCCTCAGAAGAGAATTTGAGAGAAAAGATTCAATCTGAAAGTGAACACGTGAAAGAGGCCGAAATCCAAAAATGGATGAAATCTCGTAATTTGGAACCTGAACTGTTGGAAGCATCTGGACTTGCCTCGAGTCCGAAACCGAATGCCAAGAAGACTCGTCCGTGAAATCCGTGTTCCCAGACGGTTAAACTTGTGAACTAACTGTGCAAAAATTTTGAGTTTTTATTTCTGCATGCAAAACTCAAAAGGTGGGAGTGTTGCGTGAGCACTCGCTTGTGACGTCATCGATATTTTTCTATGTGAACTGGAAGAAGAAAAACCGCTATTTCTGGACTTGCACAGAAGATTGACGAACATCTTATAACTATCGTTTTAATGTTTATATAGTAATGCAGTTCTTATTAATAGTTAACAAATATTATATAGTCATCTTGTAAAAGTTTCGTGAAGAAATTAAATGTTGTGAAATCGTTTTCGACGCCAAGAAGTTATTTCAATCACGGTTAAAGAATCTGAATTGTCTGCATTAGTTAGCGACACTCCCCGTGGGAAGTGACGCTAAAAAACATCTCAATCAAGAGCAAGCTTCCATCAAATTGAGATACTCCGAAGGTTACAAATATAATTATCAGCCAGATTTGCATAGAAATTTCTCAATTCGAGTGGCATCCGAAAAGCCACGGTTCACTGACAGTCTGATCAGTCTCTTCAACAGGTCTAACCTCAAGGGCCAATCGTAAGGGCACGAGTGATAGTCGCCACATCAGCCCCGTCTCCTCATCCGAAAGAAGACCGCTCACCGGAATTGAAGACTCCTTTTCCTACCCTCCTGGTCGAAATCGTGGCTGTCTTCTCTGCACATGGCTGCTCCGATGCAGAAGGTTGCAAAGGTGCCCAAACTGCATGATGCCGAGCAAAAGCACTAGAGAAATCTGCCGGTTAGGGTCATAAATTTCTCTCCATCCCATTCATTTAGACTTAACCGTCCTTATCAGTCTTGTGTTATTGATACTATAAACTAAGGCTCAGTTATATAATATACTATATATTTTATATATTTATTATATAAATACAGCAACGGTTCAAATTAACTAGCGAACAATTTCGCCACAAATTGTATACGAGCAAAAAAGAAAATTTAGTTTCGTGGCGAGATTTTGTTTTTAAAACAAACCGTCACTTTGAAAAGTTGATTACAAGTCTTAGTGTAATATAAATAGAAGAATTAAATGATTTTATAGTTTGCGAACAGTGAAAAAGAAAGAAAAATTTGAGGGGTATGGGGGAGTGTGTGAGCCTTACACCCTCTTACAACTCTGCAAAAAGTCACCTGATATCTCACGATCTAGCAATTCTTTTCTACTTCGGTGTCTGAAATATTAGGAAGATAAAACAGACTTTGAAATAACAACTAACGATTTATTTTAACAAACAATTTTTAAATTTCATTAAATAAACGAATAGAAATCAGGTCTAAAGAAAAGTAACTCGTTGCTTTTGTAAGGAAAGCTAAGTATGGCTACCAGTTTTGGCTGATGAAAAAGAAAGTTCCTGGCTCTGCAATCTGCTTTTATAGTTTCTTCTATTATCATATTTGCATATCCCATACTTGAGGCATATCCGCAACATCGTAAAAAAAAAAAAGTACTTTCAAAGTTCTCCTAGAAGGGAAAAAGTTAACAGCCGCGAATTCTTCTCGGCAAGCGAAACAGAGTTCTAACAGTTGCTGGAGAAGCGACGCTAACGACGATACCGGACTTCACTGCAACTACGGCAACCTAAAACGCACCACTCTTCCAGACCTAGTCGTCACAGTCCTTTGTGTAGGGTTTGTCTTGGGTTGAACCGTGGCTGGTGAATCATCTTTTGCTAGAAAAAATGCAGGCTTGAGACGGTTATAGCTACATTCTTCTGCGTAACCTTTAACTAACCTTTGAAAAATTTAGGATTTCTCTTCACGACTTGAAATGGTCTCTGGTATGGTTTTTGTAAAGGCTTCCTCACCATGTCTTGTCTCACGAAAATGTGCGATGTCTCCATGAGGTCCTTACAGATGAGTACATCAGCCGTCGAATGTCTGGAAGCCGGTTTGGGTTGTAGCTTCTCCATCGAGTCCCTTTGAAGTTGAACGAATTCCGCACGAGTAGGGGGAAGCTGGAGAAGAGCGGAAAAACTCGCCAGGAATCCAAAGCGTTCCATATACTAACTCAGCTTAGCTTGCACCAAGATCCTCTTTGAAACAGGAACTAATGCCTAGTGTACGCTTGGTAGTACCTCTACCCATCTTTCTGTTGCCTGAGATCGAATGACTTGCTTTAGGTTGACGGTGACACCTCTGTACCTGGCCATTTGAAGCTGGGTTGTAGGCGGACGTTCGATGTTTTTCCGTTCCAACGAACCTCATCTAAGCCTGGCAGATGTCTGATTCGAAGGATCTTCCTTGGTCAGACGAGATGTATTCTGGTACTCCAAAACGAAATATCCACCCTGCAAACGGCGTTTCTACAATAGTTGATGCCGTCTAATACGTCGTGGGGTATACCACCGACTGAACCTGTCCGCACAAGTAAGACGGTAGGAAAACCCTCGGGATGTTGGGAGAGGACCCATCACGTCGATGTTGATGTGGCTGAACCTACATTTTGGCAGGGGGTAGCTTCCGATCTCAGACTTTGTGTGGCGATGAACCTTGATCTTTTGTCACTCGATGCAAGCCTTACATCAGTCCGCTACCCCTTATGGATATCATTCCAGACGAACCGCTGCCTCACCAGATTGGTAGTAGCCTTCATACAAGAATGATTCAAAGCATGCAGTGCTGGAAAATTTGAAAACGGAGATCTTTAGGCATATACGAGCGAACAGTACAAGTTGAAGTGCCGCATATCAAAGTAGAATTGGTTCGTGAGAAATGAAGCGGTTTCAACCTAAGAACAGAATTGGAATTCAAAACTGCTGTAACTCCTCGTCATGAACCTGATACATAGCCATACCAACGTAATTTAAATTTGTAGGTACCTGAATTTCCGAAATGTGAGACATGGCGTCGACAACACAGTTCTGGTCACCTTCCAAGTATGAAAGATTTGTGGTAAGCTGACTTGTGTATTCCAACTGACGTAGTTGTCTTGGAGAGCATTTATCACTAAACTTTTTGAAAGCAAACGTAAGCGGTTTATGATCAGTGAATATTATAAAGTTCTCGCCTTCCAACATGTGTCGAACGTGTCTAACAGCATAATACGCAGCCAAAAGCTCTCGATCATAAGTGCTATTTTGCATTGAGTGACATTTAGCTTTCTAGAAAGAAAAGAAGAAAAAAAAAAAAAAACGTCAACTGTTGAACAACATGTGAATGCATCTGTTGAAGAACTCCCCCAATAGCAACCTCTGAAGCGTCTACCATCAAATAATAAGTAACATCAACCTTCGGATGAGCTAACAATGTAGCTTGAGAGATAAATTCTTTGCATGCCTCAAATGGCGAAATTGTATCATCAGACCATGCAATAACCATTTTATCCCGTTTTTTCTTGCTTTTAATGAATTCTTGAAATAATGCCTGTTTCTCAGCAGCATGTGGAATAAATGTGGGATAGAAATTTAATAAAGCCAAAAAACGTCTAAGTTCGTTGATTGTATTTGGTCGTGGACAATTAAGCAAAGCTTCAACTTTTCTGCCAAAGGGGAAACGCCTCCTTATACCTGATAACCTAAAAATGATAGCATTTTAACGCCAAATACACATTTGTTAACATTTAGAACTACCCCATATTCTGCAAAGCGCTGGAATATCTGTCTCGAATGAGTTTCGTGTTCACCCTCATTTCTAGAAGCAACTTAGACGTCATCCAAGTAGGCGTAGCAGAAGTCAAGATCTCTTAGTACTGTATCGATAAACCTTTGGAATGTTTGTGAGGCATTTTTTAACCCAAAACACATGAAAACCTACTCGAAGAATCCCAATTATCTATTGCCTTTTCGAACCATATGAACAGGGCTGGCCCAAGAGTTATCGGAAGGCCTTATAGGCCCTGCTCGAGTAAGGAACTCGTTTTTAAGAGCTGCCACTTTCTCCGGTAACAAACGTCTTGCTTTGGCAAAAACAGGTGGTCCCTTAGTGACTATACAAAAGGTAACCCCATGTTTCTTAGGTACACCATTAATGCAAGGTCTCGTGATGTCAGGAAATTCGTTGAGCAACTAAAAAAATGGAATATCCTTAGTTATTGCAATCAATCCAAAAGAAGCAAACAAGCATAATAGAACCTTAAAAGGTTAAGGAAGTTGCGTTATCGATCAAGCGGCAATTACGTATGTCGATCAACAAGCCAAAACTTTCTAACAAATCCACTCCTACTATAGGGTTTGAAATGTCAATAATTATAAAATTCCATGAAAAATACCTAAGTAAATCTAGGTTTAAAGTTAACCTTTATGTACCATGAGTCGCTATTTTAGTAGCGTTTACTGCGGACAGGCAAAAGTCCTCATTTTTAGAACAGCCCTTTGTGCATGCTCTCGGGTAGACCGATACACAAGCACACTACTGTCAATTAAGAACCGCTTACCTGTCCGCTTATCGTAAACAAAAAGACGACTCATCTGCTAGCTATTATCAGCTGATGAGCCAGTTAGATTTCCTGAAAACGTGAGACCTTCCTTAAAAGTGCATGGAGGATAACAACTACGTGCCTTATCCGCAAAACGGAAGTGATACCTCCATAGTGGATACCGTTTAGAAACACTTGGGGATCGCAATTTACGTTACGAATAAGATTTACGTACCCTCTCCCGAGATAACCTTTCTACAGTTCCCTGTAATGCAGATATTTGTCTTTGAAAATATTCCAAGGAACATTTTCGATTGTTATGAACATCAGAAACCATAGTAAACATGCCGGACACCACCGAAATTTTGTCTACAATTACTGACAAAGTTTCTAGTGACCCTGTACTAACGGATAAGATCTGCTGGACAGTTATAGGCAACTGTTGGATCCACAATTGAGTCAAAATTGTATTGTCAGCAAGACGGTCAGAGGCAAGATTTTGAATTTCTCTAGGCAAATGGGATGATTTTCTGTCACCTAACTGGATCTCCTGCAGTAAGTTCCTTATACGAGCAGTTTCACTCTGAAAAAACTGTTTAACAATCCGATCTTTAAGTTTATTTATCTTCAGCTGGCGGATTTCTAACCAGATCGCTAACATACGTTAGGATTTCAGTATCTAACGCTGCAACCACCGAATGAAATTTTGTATCCTCTGAACTGATTTCCGCGGTTATGAATTGAGACTCTAATTGGTAAAACCACAGTTCATCATTAGCTTTCCAAAACGTTGGTGCTCGAAAAGCCAATCATGCCAGTTCAGGAATAGACCTAGTTGTTAAATCTCCAGACAATTCTCCTCCTGTGACCATTTTACAAGAAAAATATTAAAATTCTAGTTGAATACCAAAAAACTAGCAAGCATTACAAACACAATGGTCTTAATTGAAAATTAAATTCAAAATAGAAACGACCGAATTCAAAATCGTAATCCAAAAATAGAAGACAAAAAAAAAAATTGGTCTCCAGTTAAAACTGCTCAAATCTCACTTACTGAAGGTATGCGTTGGCTACTAAAAAGTTCGCTTGTCGATGATGATCTGCTGCTGTCTGCAAGAGCTGGATTCCAAAAACCCGGCAAGTTCTAACAGTTGCTGGAGAGGCAACTCTACAGAGACTATGAAACTGATTTTAATGAAGGACAATAATTCGTACAGTTTAATAGCGACGTGAAAGATCGAGGTCGGCTCAAGTGGGAATGCCGCTTCATCCAGCCAATTGTCTTCCGAAGAAGGTAAAAAAAAAAAAAAAAATTATCGGAGGAATAAGTAAACACTAACCAAGAGGATTAAAAGGAATACTTTTGCACATTGGGTGAAGTAACAGATGTAAATATCAAAACGGACCTTATTAGAGGTGGTATCTCGCGTTTTGCATTCGTAGCTTTTACTAACAGAGACTCTGTCGATTTTGTCCTGCAAAATGTACCTTATAATTAAAGGTAAACAAATTGAAGCCAAAAGAATCACAGTTAGTCCTGGCATCGAAAAGTATTCGCAGTTGGTAATGAATTCGACATGACACTTAGACTTTGAACATTTCGGAAAGGTTGAAGGAATTGAGCTTTCTTTTAATAAGCTGAAAAATCAGAGGAGGCAGTTCAGCTTTGGTCACCTTTGATGATGAGCCTACGGTTGATCATGTATGCAAGCATTCATGGGTGAGGATTTAGAACAACTAAGAAGCACTCATTGCACTGTACATAATCATTTGGATTTCTGATTTCTGACAATTTTTGTTTCTATAATATAGTCGAATCAACCTGAATCTGAGGTCATGCCGGGACGACATTATGTCTGGAAAGCCAATTGTGAAAGCGAGTGAGCGTTATTGTTCAAGTTCAGACAGTCTGCGTATCGCGCGCTTCCGAAGAACAACTTTGAATTTGGATAAGATGGAATTTAATCCTTGGACGAGAAAATATCTCGCTATGATGATCTGGTAGTGATCAAAGGAGTACTGAGGTACGTGGAACTAAAGAGTGGACTGTGTAGATATCGTAAGACTGTTGTTTAGTACGCTACTTGCTGTTAACATCTGTAAATAATTCATCAAATATAATATTCCGGAAACCTTCACCGAGTGCGATCATTGCCTCCCACAATATATACATTGAAAATAAATGGGGATAAAATAGACTGAACATCATATAGTACGTCTCTCCATTAATATGCACCTGAAAGCATGGAGGAAGTCCTGAACAAATAAAATAATGCGCTTTTCTAGACTAAAGTTTAAGAGCTTGTCTATCATCCGAACTCCATCGTAAGCGCCTTTGATGTCTAGAGGTAAGATTGCTACCCATTTTTACCTTGACCGTTGGAAATGTATGACGCGTGAGCTGTTTCCTGAAGAAAACAGACGGCCTGGAATAAACACAAAAATATTGGGATGAAAGAGTTTGTTCTTCTGCCCCCCACCACGTAAAGCTGGAAATAATTAATCTCTCAAAAATTGTGCTAATGACAAGTATCAGGGTAATGTGTTGATAATTGGAAGTGTACAGGCTTGTTTTTATTTTTAATTGGAATACTGATGGTCTTTTTCCGGTGGGAGGGGAAAAGCTTCCTTTTTTATAGATATATGTGTAAGAAATTTAAAAGTTTGAGAAGAGATGAAACATGTATGTTTTTAAGTGCCTTAGCTGAAACCGGTCATCAAAACCGGGTGCTGAGACTTTTTGTAGTTTGATGGCTCCATTGAGTTCATGTATCTTAAAGAAAGGATGAACAGTCCTAATGTGATGGAGGTAATTTGACGAGGCGAATAAACTTGGTAGAATTTTGCATAAGAGTAAGACTGAAAATGTTAACCTGTTGGTATGAATCCAAGATTATATTATTCTGATAAGGAGATTACCGGTTTCGATTCAATCTTGGTTCGATTTCGATCTCGTATTCTTCTGTTCAAGATTACGATGTTCAAAATTGTCAGACGTTTGACTGTGTTATGTACTTTATAAGTGGCTGAAATAGACAGTCAGAATTTGCAAACCAAACATGCGTTACCTTTAAAACTTAAGAGATAAGAAACTTCTTTTTTATACTTCTGATATTGTAAATGGTAATTAAAACATCATAAGTGCGGTAAAACAGGAGAGTTCACTTTATTTTATTACATTTCGAATTCAAGATGACATTTGAATCACGAATTCGTAAACTTCGTAACCACGTTCGTTCTTTGTGTTATGTAGCTAACGAGTAAGAAGAAATGTGGTCAGAAAACTTGATAAATTACTGAATTGAGAAAATTGATTTTGAAAATAAAAATTACGTTGAAGATATGGTTCGAGGCATGATGGAAGTTTTGATTGACGAAAGGCAAAGCAAGAGCAAATTGAACGAGAATTAACCCAAGGAAAAGAAGAGTGAGATTTAGCCAAAGAAAGGCAGACGGAAACATGCATGAGAAAAAGTTAGAGACTATAACTTCAAGTACGAAAGAAAATAACGTCACATCGTCTGCTCCTAGAGTTGATTGGCAGTTGCAACTGAGAAGGATTTCTGTTTGTAATGAAGATATTAGCTTTTATTTAGTTCACTTCGAGCGAGTTATAAGAAGAGTACAAATGACAAGTTTGTTTGTGGATGGCATGTTTAATTAACCAACTACCAAGGGACATTATTCAAATGATAATGAGAGAAGAACAGTCAGAAAATTATGACTATGGTTAAATCTCTTCTGTATGAACGTTACCAGAAAAAGTATAGGAAACTCTTCCACTCTCACGAAAATTGTGGCAAAATATCGTGGAACAAATACTAGCGTGAATTAGAAACTTATTTTAAAGTATGAAGTAATGGACTTGAAATTAAAACTTTTGAGCAGTTAAAAAACTTGATAATTACTCATCAAACGAATGTGCAACTTCCTTTGGAAATACGTAAGCATTATTTGCATCACTGGACCCATATAATATCTCCTCTTCAATTTGCAGAAGGTATATGAATTGTTTAAACTTGAAGTTTTTAAGAAAAAACAGTGAAAGAAGAAAAAATCCCCAACAGAAGGACATCTGTGAAAGAAGAAAATGCCAACAACAAAACCCTGCCGAATCGAAGTGCATTCGGTGAAAATTTCTGTTATAACTTCTTCGATGTAGCACATTTTGCTCGTGATTAACCAAAACGACCAAAACTTTATATTTTCTGCAAAATTGAAGGAAATTGCACAAAATTATGTCCAAAGGAATTGTTTCCTCCATTAGTATATGAAATTACATCGTTTCCAAGTTCCAAAATCAGTACAACGAAAAATATCATCATAGAATGAAAAACACTCCTGCACTAATTGACACATGACATTCCAATGCTTTGCCAAAAAAAGTTCATGAGTACCACTAATCCGGGGTATTAGAGGAGTGAGAGGATCTTTTTGAATCACTACAGTAAATGTACAATAGACAGAGTAATTGTTAAGAAAGTACAGTGTTATGTGGTACCTGACGATACATTTGAAACCCTGATGTGCTCTTCGGTAAGGATGTCATTGATTGACCCGAAATAATAATGGTCAGGAAACAAGGCAAATTTAAGTTACTTCATGTAGGAGAATTTGATTTTTTAATGAATTGCAGATTGATGATGGAAAATAATTGAGTAGTTCTGAAGACCCTAGACGAGGTCGTGATTTAAACTCGTAATGTCCAATTGGTTACTGCGACCACTTGATATGAATATTGGAACGGATTAATTTCCTACAGTGGACACTATGATACACATCATAATGGTTAATTGTACATGGTAGTAAAACAAAAATGTCCCTTGTAAATTCAAGTCATAAAAACTTAATGGAGAATCAGGTTATTTTATGGTGATATTGGGTGTCTGAAAAAAAACGACGATTTTATTGTCGAAAAAGTTATTTCTACGCATACTGTTTTAATTGCGAAAAAAGTTCAACAAAAGCTATCCAGCGTAAATTAATAAAAAAAATTCCAGCTATAAATGGAACTCCACATCAAATTTTGTGTGAGTTACTGAATGAATTCTTGTATAGTTTTGTTACAAAACACGAGTTTGCCATCAGTACTGCATTAATGCATATCACTGAAGTTCAAGGAAGCAAACCATTTCCACGATCTCCTTATCGTACTTCAAATTACGAAAGACAAGTTTTAAGAGAAATAGTCAACGAATAAGGATCAAGGTATAATACGAGACAGTTCATCGAAATAAAGTAGTCCAGTTCTCGCAACCGAGAAAACAGAAGAGCATAGCATGGTAACAGATTACGGACATCTGAACTCGCAGATCGTTAGGGACAAGTTTCCATTACCGTGTATAGATGATTATCTTGCAGGCCTTTCTGGATGTAATTTATTCTGTATTCTTCATGGTGGGGGGGGGGGGGCATGCCAAGGATTTCAATCAAATTCCAATGGACGATGAATCTGCGCGCAAAACAGAATTTACAACACATAATGGGCATTATAAACCTACTCGTTTGTTCTTTGGTTTGTTTTTTAGCAAATAGACCTCCCGTATTTCAACGTCCAATGTCATTAACGTTGGGAGATTTGCTTTGGAACGTTGGTCTCATGTTCTGTCGACGATATATTTTTCGGTTCCTTTAATTTTGAAGATATGACTAAACTTCGACAAGTATTGAAAAAAAATTACCAGAATCTGGAGTAACATTTTAAAGGTATAAAAATGTGAATTTGGAATGTCATATTGAGTATTTAGGTTTTGTAGTTAGCCATGATAGCATACGACCAGGTCGTAGAAAACTTGTCACAATTGTTCAATTTCTAGTCCTTAAGACGAAGAACGAAGTACGTCGTTTCCTGAGGTTAACGAGTTTTTTTAGGCGCACAACACGCTTCTATAGCAGCACCCATTCTCGGATGCTAAATAATAATTCGATATTCGAATGGACCACCGAAAAACTAGCAGCTTTTGAAAACTGGCGTTCTAAATTAGTTTCAAAGTCAATATTGAAACAATTTGTTCCATGGGACGAAACTGAATTGTACTCGGATGCAAGTTCTTTGATTTGCTGGAATGCTGTTACGAGATGAATCCAACGCTCTTCGTCTGGTTTATTATATAAACAAACAACTCCTGATGAAGAGCAATACCATTCAAGCCGTTTAGAGCTGATACTAGTTGTGTAGTCCATGACTCGATTTTGCCCTTTATTACTTGGTCTTCGATTTACACTCATCGTCACTGTTTGTTGAGCAATAACGTATTTAAATATCCAAAAAGAATACCAAACATCAGATTGTAAGATGGACTGAACAACTCGGTGAGTTTGATTATGATATTCAACACAGACAAAATTGGTCACATTCATGCACTTAGTCACTCACTAGATGAGGAAAGAGCCCGCACACCATTGCATGAAGTAGATTTTAGCAGTCCTGTAGAGCTAATACGAGAACCGAACGTATTCTATATATCTACTGAGGTATATAGAGTAGCTCTCGTACAAGATAAAGAATTGCAAAAACTAAATTGCTTTTAAAAAGTTGAAAACAAGTCACCCTCGAGTTGAAAGACATCTCAAACACCTGTGAAGACGCAGGTGGTTATTTTAACTATACACCTTTTACTGACGAATGCCGTGGAAGAAATTACCAACCGAAAATGTCTAAAAGATTGCCATTTCATCTAAAAGACTATGAACTGTAAATTTCAACTGTGGCTCCTTAATGTCAGGGTGGTTGAATATTAACAATAAGTTTAAGCAGTGTGGCAACAAATTGAAATATGTTATGGCTTTTAAGTCTTTAGAACATTCATTGTCATTAAAAATTGAGAGATGGTAAACTTTATTAATATTTATGATGTTTTAATTGACGTTTAAAATTGTACGACTATATTCATTTGCAGAAAACAGCGCACATATATTGTATATTTATACGAACAACCGATATTTTATCATCGATTACCTTAAAATAAAGAAGCAGTTTGTTAAACAAAATTAAAATTCATTGAATTCCATCTAAACCGTGTAATTAGAGGTTATATTATTTTTGAAGAAATACCCAGTCTTGGGTCTGGATAAAACACACCTTAACTAGAGATCATTCGTTCCAGTTTCATGGGACCCAAAAGATCTAAATGCCCTCATTCCTGGCAACTAATTTATTGGAGGACCACTAACCAACATAACCGAACCGACATTAGATCCCAGTCTTATTATTATGCTGAGCAGGTGGCAAATGTTTCAGAAGATGAAAACAGCATTTCCGGAACAGTCGGCAACCTGAAAACTTCTCCCAAAATCAGCAGCAGCCAAATTGGATGAAAAAGGTGAACGATTTAAGACAAAATAATCTGGTTATAATCAAAGATGAGCCTCGGCCTCAAATAAAATGAAAGTAATGGAGAGTATCGAACTATTTCCATGCAACAATGGAGCTGTCAGTGGTTTTGATAAAGACTGATAGCAGGTCGTGTCAAAAGATCAATTTCTAAACTAATATTTCTATAGGAAAAAGTGATATATTCTAGCTAGATATATTTTGTTTTAATTAAAGCAAAGTATTTCAAGATAGGGGTTTAGTACTCGTCTCTTAATTTTAAAGTTAAAAAAGAAGTGTTGCTTGCATTCATGATGTTTTTTACCATTTGATCAGATAATTTAGTGACTGCAAAATTTTTAATCTTAGCCAAATAAAATTCTATGACATAAGAGCTACATGAAGGCTAAATTACTCCAAAATATTAATTACGTTTTCAAAAAAATCTTGATAAACATATAAAGAGCCAGTTCCTATTATTATAGAAGTTGCACGTTTCTTTGCAACATAATTGCTGCAAAATTTATTTTCATTTAAATAGACCCAACGATGAAAGAGAGAAGCATTTAAATTAGTTTCCTTAAATACATTGATAAAGCAAAATATTCTTTCACTTATCTGATTTTTTTTCTAACAAATCTGTAAAAATGTTTGTAACAGCCCACTATAATGTATTTTTGAGACACTTAACTGTATCTTTCATTTCATTACACATAAAATGTAATTAATTTATGAAAAAAAGAGCATCAAATGGTTAACACGAAATAAAATTAAATAGGAAGTTTCACCCGATTCCACCCCCACTTAGTTGATGCCGCAGAAATTAAAACGGTATTACTAATCTTCAACTGCATCCGCTTCATTATACACTAAGCACATCTGGACAACAGAAATGGACGACATAAAAACCAGGGTAAGAACCTGGTTTCTTTCATGTCATCATAATACGATTGTGCCTAATCTTCGGGAAACTATCATCTGACATCGTGGGGAAAGAAGTCTTATTTTCTTCTGCAGTCAAAAAGTCCCTTCTTAATGGAGATTGAATCTCGAGTTTTCGGTGCAGAATGAGCGATGGAGATAATTATATCCCCATGCATTAGGATTGGTTACTGTCATTAAGATCTAATTATTTGTCTTAAGTTCTCATCATTAATGTTCAAATAATAACTGCACAGCTCATTACACAAAATGTACGAAATCCAACTCCAAGTAAAAGCAAAAATAAAATAGAAAGCTTTTAATGTGAAAAAGGTTCAGATCGTGTCAGAATTTCTCGTTTAAATTAATATTTTAAAATATACAGTTAATTTGGCAACATATGTCTGAAAATATTTGTGCCCGTTGTGCGACGCCCTATTTTTAGTTTGATGACATTTTTTCTTTCAATTACTCTATGTATTATAGGGTAATGAAAGTGTTGCATTCATCTAAAAAAAATCGATGCTTTATCTGCATTTCTAAATGTTTAAAATGTACAGAGTCCAAAACATTGATCTGGACAAATTTCTGTCCTAGTCTGTCTGTGATCAGTATGACTCCCAAACGGATTGACCTACGATGTTCAAATTTGGTATACGGGTTAATGGTAACTATGTAACATGCCTTTAAGGTTTTCGTCCAAAAAATGTATGTGCTGTGCATAAGGTGGTGCCATTTAAAATTTCGGTTTTCAGCACTTGCCAAAAAAACGGCTCTGTTAGTTAATGCCTTTAAAATTGCTGCGCTAATACCTTTAAAGTGTTTTAAATATCCCCACACCTAAAATTCTCGTAAAAAATTTGGCAAAGGTTTAAAAACTTGAAATTATGAATGTTTTAACATGGTTCTCTTCTCTTGAACATTTTCCATCAATACTTTTATCAATGTAAAAATTATCACCAAAAATATCATCAACTGCATTTTTACAAATTAATAAAAATAACAGAATAGAAAGAGTAAATTAATCAATCCATGTCAAATCTAAAAGTATTGACCAGTATTATAGTGTAATTAAATGTAGTATATTACAAAAATATTCATTGCCTAAGGTTAATTTTCCCATTACCAGTGTCAGGAACACCAGTCGGTAAGTTTTTCGGAAGATTATTATCACACGTTGATCAGAATGCCAACTTTGAGTTTATACGCTGCCAGCAGCTTAGACAATCTATTGTGCGAGCGTTATGTCACCTGTCGGTCCCAAGAAAGCGAAGGGGATAAGATGATAGGAGCTGACGTTCCAGTAGATAGAAAAGCCAACCAGATGCAGTCTTGTGGCACAGACTTCTCCTGGGACTAGAATGAAGCGTTTTCTAGCTATATTAATCCTTTGCATTCAAGGCCTTTTTCGAGCGGAGGAACCAGCAACTCGAGACGTTTAGCAGTATTATTGGTTCGGTTCGTGGTTCCGCTTCAAAGAAACCAAACATATTAATTTCCTTTCATCGAATTTCTGCATCAAACCTAGTGGTGAGCTAGAGTCACCTATCGAGTTGCGACATCCAATCATGTGGCGCCTGAATAGCGCCTCTCGAGGGCAAAGGGGCTGATACTAATGACTGGTGCTAGCCACATTGCGCTAGCGTACTAGTTATTAATATTGGCATATGATGACTTTCGATTTCAATTGGTACTGCGACTGGTAGCGTAGCGTGTAAATTTGCCTTTGCAAAGAAAAGAAAAAGTATGGCTTAATTTTTTTGCGCTTAGTTCTAAGGGGTAGGTGGGAGTGTATGCCTTACACCCTCTTACGACACCACAAAAGGTCACCAGTGCAGATATATCACGATCTAGCCATTTTTTTATACTTTGGTGTCGTAATTATTAGGAAGAGAAATGCAGACTTTTTAATAACCACTTAAAAATTAATTTTAACAAATGCCATTTTAAATTTCATTAACTAAACGAACAAAAACTTAGGTCGAAAAGAAAAAGCAACTCGTCGCTTTAGTAAAAAAAACTCGGCGTGGCTCTCAGCGCTGGCCGATGGAAAGAGAAAGTTCCTGTCTGTGCAAACTGCTTTTATACTTCTTCCTATAATAAGATTTCCATATCCCGTACTTGCAACAACGTAAAAAAAAAAAAAAGATACTTTCAAAGTTCACCTAGAAGGAAAAAAATCGGCAGCCACAAAGTCCTCCCGGCCAGCAAAACAGAGTTCTAACAGCTGTTGGAGAGGTGACGCTACAGTTCTTTAAGTATAGCTCGTTAAAATTTCGATACAACTCAACTCTACGGCTCCAATGATTAGCAAAACTTGCTTTTAAAAAAATTGGGTATGTCTGGATTTTACATATAGCCATCAAATACATTTCATTTAACCAAAATTAGCTGAATACCGGCCCAATAACATTCGTCGCCTGTTGCCATTTCATATTTCCTTAAAATCGAAATGCTAAAAATATTCGACCGAGACTAAGCGTTTCACCACTGTAATGAGGAAAAGCACAAAACAAACAGTAGGAAATATAATATCAGAAGTCTAACCCCCTAATCGGATTCAAATCCCCGATGGAGAAGGAAACACAAGAAATTTCAAAACCTTCCGCTTAAAAAAAAAGAAAGTTTTCGTAACTGTTCGAAATGAGTGTTATGCGAAACAATTTCTGGACGTCAAGAGCAGTTCTCTTTTCGTAATTATTTGTGGATTATAATCCCCCCCGGAAACGGATGGAAAAGTTCTTTTGAGCGGTGAGTCGAGTCATTTTTCTTCCGTTTTGGAATAATTAGTTTTCTGGGAAATGACATTTCATTGCGATCAAACTCTCAGTTTAACGGAGAAGGTTTTAAAATACACCATTCTGTATACGGTTTCATGCTGATTGTTTTCTTACCCTTTCGATGTCGAGACCTTTTTTTAGATTAAAAAAAATATTTTATTTTGTTTTATTTGATTAAAAGACGTGTTGGAATGTGACAGACAATGTCATTCAAGATTGCTTTTACATATACACCTCACTAAAATACATCTGATCATAGGGCTTTAATAAGTAAACCCAAGATTACTCCACGATCTTTAGATTCTGCACATTCTTCTCAGTGTATTTACTGCTAGAATGTTTATTAGAAGTGAAAATAACAATATTGGTAAAATTTCGAAAAAAATTACTTACAAAAATAAAAGCCTTATTTTTTTTACATGACTCGATTTTTTTTACTCTTGTATATTTGATTAGAGGCAAAATGCTTGTTTCCAAAACATTTCGTGATGTAACAGTGATAGTAAATGTTAACATACGAATGTAATGCTCATTCTAGAAATATTTTTTTTTTGTAAAAAGTGTATTTTCTTATTTAACCATTCATTTACTGATTTTTTAAAAAAAAAAAATCTGTACCAATTTTTTTAAATACATAGTTTGCAGGCTTGTAGTGCGAATTAACTTTACCCAGGTATCTTCCAGATTGTGGCGGGGATTGAAGCTTGGTATATTTGATTGTAAAATGCAAATTCCCAATATTTTACACAACTTATGATTTAAAAAAAAGCTAAATACTCTTTATTTGCGTATTTATTTTCTCATGAATTTATATCACAATATATGTGTAAGGATTTATGAGTTATTCTTAGTTATTAATAAAAAAAATCACAAAGTACCGATACACCGTATCGGCACTACAACATCCCTGATAATTTGTCGAAAGAAAAGTTTGAGCTGTCATCGAACAATTGAAGAAAGAACTTCATAAAAATCGACTTCTAATACCTAATGAGTTTTAATGTGTTAAAATTAATACAGTACCATGACAGGACCCAAGTCCCTTCAGTAAGAAAATATCTAAACGATACTGTTGGGCAACTTTGTAGCTGTCAATTTTTATGCATCTTTTATAGTTCTTGACATAGATAATCCCAAACTCCATATACTTTGCTTCAAAATAAGCAGTTTCATCGAATGGAGCCTTATCACTTTACCGTTTTCTAAGCGCAATTTTTATGAGTATGTAAAAGTTAAAATGGCAGGAAAATACTTGAGGGGGACACCCGTATATATAAGCGATAATATATTATCCTCTGCGACATTATTGAGATGAAGTATTGCTATCCATTTGTAGTTGCTGTGCTGCTTGGCATGCATGGTGGCGATAGATAGACTTTATCTCGTGGGATGCAGACGCCACGGATTAGTCGATAATGGCAATCCTACACTGAGAATCTTGGCATGTTTATATTTATACACGGGGTTCAGAATGGTTAGTAACACTCTTCATTTATTTGTGTTTGAAAGGGAAACTAAGCAAACAAAAAGTAAAATTTCGAAAAATGGACAATTGCAATATCTCTTTGGTAACCTAAAGCGCATATCACGCCTAGCAACTCTGTCGCTGATTCCCCATAGGAATACATTGAATCTTTACTTTCGTCGATTTTTTTTCAAACAAGTATGAAAAGTTGACGTTTTCGCTATATTTCGGTAGATTAGCAGGGTTCGGTAGCCAATGAAATTAAAGCTTTTTTTTTGGCATCGTTTTGGCGATGTAGAATTCTCCAGCAAATGGTGTTTATATTATATCATTACAATATTAATACTAATATTTTAGTTTGTTTCTATTTTTCGCTATAACAACTGTTTCATAGGAGAATGTAAATTTCATTGTATGATCTAGCGATGGTTTTATAACACGTCACTTCTTACATTGTTTGTAGTACACGTGTTTACACGGATTTTATTATACGCGTTATGTTGCTTTTATAACCTGGGCTTACATCGCTTAGCCAATCCTGGCTCTTGTGCCATTAAAATCCATACAACCAACCAACATGTGCTTACATCATTGTTTTTACAAAAAGTTCCAATGTTTATTTATAACATTTGTTTTTCGCTATGTTGTGGAATCATAAAATTATTTGGTTTTGTATTGTTTAACAGAAATATATGCATGGTTATGTTTAGAATGCTGGTGAAACATGGCACTTTAAAATTTGTAAAAGTGTGCGCATACATTGAACTTTTATAAATAACTTGTTATTACTCTCCTATTAGGCACCTAACCTCCCCTAGCTGTGATCAAATATTCAAGTTTTAGGCTGAATATGGTTAATGTGATATATATTCTATATTTTCAACTATAATAAATGCTATGACAAAATAAATGCTAGGAAAGCGATAAATTCATTCCACAATTACTATAAATAAGCACTCGAAAAACGATAAAATAAAAGTTAGAAAAACTATAAATTCACTTCAAAATAACGATAAATAAATCCTCTAAATATACAGTGCGCCACAGAATTGAGTATACACCTTAGAAACTTAGAGACTTTTTGCAAATACAAATTAAATATTGCTTTAAGATGATTGAAATTTTTATCTTATATACTTTAGTCTATGCTTTACCGTACTATACTAATAAAATTATTACGTTTATTTATTTTGTACGAAAAAAAATAAAAGATCTGAGACGAGAGGAAAAACACCACAAAAATAAGTATACACCTTTATTAATTTCCTTTCCTTTTAAAGTACAAATTAATATTTTGTAGCATAACTTTTTGCTTGAATTACAGCTTGTAATCTCCTGGGCATAGATTCTAATAGTGTTTTAGTGGTTTCAACAGAAATTTTAGCCCATTCTTCTCTATAAACCGTCTTGATAACTTCCTTGCTTGTAATTTCGTGCTCATGTACAGCTTTCTCTAATTGCGACCATAAATTTCCGATGACGTTTAGGTCTGGAGACTGGGCTGGAGTGTGCAATTGCTTCCTGCAATGGTACAGCAAGTA
Organism: Linyphia triangularis; assembly: GCA_963978545.1. Taxonomy (NCBI): domain Eukaryota; kingdom Metazoa; phylum Arthropoda; class Arachnida; order Araneae; family Linyphiidae; genus Linyphia; species Linyphia triangularis. Next base: position 32,683,699 of record OZ021722.1, read on the forward strand.
TAACTTCACAATATTCGCTGTATGCTTGGGGGTCGTTGTCCTGCTGGAATATGAAGCTTGACCCAAGCCCCAACTTACTGGCACTTTTTTTTAAGTTATCATTTAAAATCCCCAAGTATACATGTTTGTCCATAATACCATCAATAAAAGCAAGCTCTCCAACTCCTCCAGCCGACACACAACCCCAAACGAGGACAGATCCACCTCCGAACTTGACTGTTTTAATGGTGTTTTTAGGTGCCAGTGCTTTCCCAGCTTCTCTCCATATTTTAAATCGTCCATCGCTTCCGTAAAGATTAAATTTACTTTCATCAGAAAATATTAGTGTTCCAGAAAGAAATAGACTTTAAACGATGTTCTTTGGTGAAAATCACGCTTTTTTGTCTATTCACATAATTGATGAGTGGCTTTCGTATTGGTGTATGGCCATGAAACCCATATTAGTGAAGGGTACGTCGAATTGTTTCATCTGAGATCTTTTTCCCGATTGTAGAGGACATCGATAAAGCTAGTTTAGACGCACTCACCCTCGGATCTTTCTTTACTGAGTGAATGATCTTCCTCTTCGCTGTAGTACTCAGTATTTCTTTACGTCCTCTTCCAGGAATATTGGCCACAGATCCAGTTTTTTTTATACTTTTGTAGCATTTTTTGGACACAACCATGAATTACACCAATCAATGAAGCGATTTCTCGAAGAGATTTGCCCTCTTTCGACCATTTTACAACCAATAAACGTTCAGATTCAGTAGTTTCTCTACGAGAGCTCATTTTACGATTTTCAATGTGAAAAAATACTATTTAAAAGCGTTGAAGTGCAATAGCACGTATTATAAGCAGCAGCTACTTCTGAAACTCTTTAAAGAAAATTTGAAACTAAAAAAGTGGTGGCAAAATTTACAAATATAAGAAGTGTATACTCAATTTTGTGGCATGGTTTTCTATCTTTTCTTCGAATCGCTTAACTTTTTTCTTAATAAATAAGTTAACTATAGAATTGTGTTATTATAGGATGGTAAAGCAGAGGTTAAAGTATTTAGAATAAAAAAATTATCTATTTTAAATCAATATTTAATTTGTAATTGGAAGAAGTCTAAAAGTTTTAGAGGTGTATACTCAATTTTGTGGCTCACTGTATATATTTGTTGAAAAAGCATAAACGATAAATGAACGTGAACAACAGAAAACGGCGGGGAGAAAATGTTGATAGCACTTTTTTGGCGATTTATACTAAGTAATTCTCATAAAGGGGCGCTTCAACAGGTTGCCAGACAAAAGAGAGTAGCAGACGAAATAGTCTCTAGTTGAATCGGCGACAAGTTGCTAGGTGTGATATGCGCTTAAGATGTAGATTTATCTATCAACAATTCATAAACTCTGAGCGACATCAGAGTCAGCTGCTTTACGCGGGAAAAATAAACTACGCTTTTGTGATAATCTTAAAAGGCAAGTTCGAATGTTTAGCTTAACTTTAACCGTCTTGAAGATTGGGTTTGCAAATTTCAATCATAATGTTCATTTAGCTTTCATTTAATTAGTTGTCGCATGACAACAGGTCTATGCAGTGGTGATTTCGGCTGGTATAACAACTATATAATTATATAAACAAACCACTCAAAAAAAGTTTAGCTTGAAAAAAATACAATTGTGGGAAAGAAATCGGAAATCAGACCGTCAAATTATCTTTTGTTTAGATTCAACAATATTTACTTTTAAATAGTAGTTCTTTGATGCATGCTATTTTATTTGTTCGTGGTCATTTGCAACATTAAGTTTGTGTAATTATATTTATAGTGGGCCGGCGATGAAAGGAATTATATTCTTAAGCTAGGCGTCCACTATCGCAGAGCGGAGTGGATTAGAGCCAACTCCAAGGCTGCCAATGTCTATTGTAGCACAAACCTCGTGCAACAATTGACGTTGACAGCTTTGTAATTGACTCTAATCCGCTTCGCTCTGCTCCGCGATAGTGGACGCCTAGCTTTAAACTTTGAATACAGTAGGATAATTTTCAGCTTTAAGTGAATTGTTTATAACAACGTGCAAAAAATTAAACTGTTTTTACTCGTAAATCGTGGTGAAATAACTTAATCGCGGGGAGTATGGGAAAGTGCATGAAATAGTTATTTATGCAACGAGTGCGGAAAGTAATACCTTTTCAAATAAGGTAAAACGTTTATTTGACGAGTGCAATAGCACGAGTCAAACAATTTACAGAGTTTAAAAAAATATTTTTCTACATGTTGCTTACAATATTTTTATAATCACGAGTAAAAAATAAATACATATATTTATGTATATTATGTATTATAAATATACATATTATGTATTATAAATACATATATTTATTATTTTTAAAAATGATTTTGAATCGAAAATCGTGGCGAAAGTAGTACTTTTTCACGAGGAGCGCAGAAAAATAACTATATAATTATAATAATAACTATATGAAATAAAAACTGTATAAAATAAAAACTATATAAAATATATATAACAAAAGTTATAAAGTAACTATATAAAAAATAATTTCTCGCACGTGCTTAAATATTATACTGTCTTTGCACTGAAATAACATTTTCAAAAGAAATTCGTTGACTGGAGTGTTGCCAACATTAATAAATGTATGTATTAAAAATATTTTTTGCACGTGATTATAAAAAATATTATGCAACAAGCGGGAAAATACTTCTTCAAACTCGGTAAAATATTTGACGTTAAATAAGCGTTTTACCTCGTTTGGAAAATTATCACTTTCCCCACTAGTTGCATAAATAACTATTTCCTTCACGCTTCGTGTTCAAATTTTAAATAGTTTTACTATAGAAATGACATTTTTAGAAGAGATTCATTAACTGGAGTTGCTAACATAGTTGATTATATATTAACCCTTTGCATTCGAGCGGTGCCTCTCCGGCTCCGCACGATTGGATGCCGAAACACGAGAGTACCACTAGGTTTGATGCGGAAATTTTATGCAAGGCCAAAGACTGTGTTTAGTTTCTATGAAGTAAATCCATAAACGCCAACCGAACCTAAAATGTCTGGAGTTGCTAGTTCCTCCGCGCGAAAAAGGTATCGAGTGCAAAGGGTTAAAGGATATTTTTTTTGCACGTAATTATAAAAAATATTGTATGCAACATGCGGAAAATCATTTTTTCAACTCGGCATTTTTCCTCGTTTGAGAAAGTATTACTTTACCGACTAGTCGTATAAATAACTATTTTCAATCTTGTTTCTTATTGAAAATTATTCAATGTACCCATTACATTATTACACTTATTTAAATATATTAGTATAGTTTTATAATTATAACTCAAATTTTAAACTAGGGGTGTGGATCATCGCACAACATTCAATTGCACTTTAATATTGGCGATATTTAAATTTGGCGATATTTTTGGCAATAATTTTTGCATGAGCAAAAAGAAAAAGAAAAGAAAAAAAAAACTTGCCAAACTAACTGAATTGGTGGTTTTATTCGATAGACCATTATCCTTGCTTGAGCGTGGAATGCAAAACAAAAAAATATATCTATCTTTGATGGATGATACTCAAGGGCAGAGAGCTCTGTGTTAAACGGACTTGTTTTTCAACTTTTTACGCTTTTATCTTATTTTTATGAGAATTTCGGAGGTGGAAATGTTTAAAACACCTTCAGAGGCATTACAACAGTGATTTTGAACAAAATCATTAGAGCCGCGGTTTTAATAATATTCCGTAAAATTGACCTTTTAGTGACAGTAACAGCCCCAAAATTTGATAGAATGTCTTGTAATCGACATTGAACCCATCTGCCAAGTTTCAGCACGATTGGATGACATCAAGGGGATTAATTAGGTCTCCGCAGATTCCGTCCCCATCGGTAAAAGCGAAGCTAATATAAAGGATTTAAAAAGCTAGTGTTTTGTTTATAATTAAGCTTTGTATTAAATGGATAAAGTAAACAGTTTTCGTAATGCACGCTCAGTCGAAAGGAATTGCTATTTAAATCCAAAACAAAGAAAACTAGGGGTGTGGAACATCGCACAACTTTCAATCGCACTATATTACTGATGTGGATTTGTGTCATTTACAGTTTTTATACTTTCATCATTCATTGAGGAAAATATTGCCAGTTTGGTGATATTTTTTTTCGATAATTCTTATAAGAAAAGATTATATAAGTGAAACTGAGGGGAGGAGAAAAAACGATCGTCGATGAGCTATGCTCAAGGAAAGGGAACTCTGTGTTGAAGATATTTGTTTTCAACTTTTGACGCCATTAAAGAATTTTTACTTTAATTTCGAAGGTGGTATGTTTAGAACCCCTTTAAGAAGAATTTCCACAGCGATTTTGAACAAAATCGTAAAACCGTTTTTTAGCAATTACTTTAAAACGTGGTTTTTTCAATGGTAGGTACCTCATGCGCGATTTTGACGAAAACCTTAATGTTAGGTCCCGGCTACCACCAACCCGTATACCAAATTTGAACATCGTTGGTCAACTTGTTCTTGAGTTATGCTGAACACATACACACAGACATACATATTTTCTAGATCACTTTTTTGAAATCGGGATGTTCTAAAACGTGGAGAAATGCAAAAAAAAAATCGAATTTTTTGTGTGGACAGAATACTATATTTTCATTACTCTATGTATTACATATGGGTAATTAAAAGTAAAAATGCATCATACATTTTATGAATGAATTCAAAATCTGCTTATAGTTATTTTATGGGGCGTAGATTGTTTACCAACCTCTTGCTAATAAACAATGATAAATTACAAAAAAAAAATTACAAACAAAAAAAAAATTCTTGCTTGACAAAGAAAAAAATTAATTTTGCCAGTGATTCCGATTTGGAAAGCTGATCTTAGGCCTTTAAAATTTATAAAAGTTTTTTTCATAATTGCATTTTTTGTAGCTTTTGTTCGCTTTAAAAAACAGGCGTCACATGTCGATGGAAATTCAAAATTAAAGGTTTGCTAGTCTGTTATTAAGAATTCTGATTAAATTTTAAATATAATGCAATTTTACTGGATGTCCAGCAACTTTGAATGAACTTTTGGTATGAAATATAGATTTTAAACCATATTGTTAGTTTTTGAAAGTTCGTTGACACATGTAAAGAAATAGGCACACTTGAATTAAAAATTCTTTTTGACTTTAAATTCTGCTTGGAAATTGCCTATCAGTAAAATGAAATAAATGTTCCAGTATAAAGGCAATTTAAATCGATACATTTTGAATGGACGAAGTTTTCCAAGTTGGATTTGCATTAAAGTAGAACTTTATAATATACTGCTAGACAATCGGTAAAAAATAGCATTATAAATCATTGCTATTGGTAAGATTTGAGGGCATTTTACGCGAACGTGCATGCGTCAACAGAAAAATAACCTGTAGTTATATGCACATCAGATCAGTGACAAGATGCTTTGAATCAAAAAGGTGAATGAGAGATTGGCTTAAGCATCAAATCGTTGGCATAATGCAAGGTAGGAAGATTGCCTGTTGTGCAATGAGGATATTTATCCACAGTTCACAACTTAAAAAAAAATAGAGAAATAGACGGTCTACCTTTGCTTGAAAATTAAATATAGAATGTTGACGCAAGCGTATTGGTACAAGATGCCACTCAAGACTTTATATTTTAAATTTACTGAAAACATTTTAAACACAACCAGGCTCGTGTACTATAAAATTATAAAAAGTTGTAATACTCGCATTGTAATAACCAGTGTGGTTCAGAGGGCCGCCAGCAATGAATGAAAACCTTTGATGTAAAGGGCCGCAGCCAATCGATAAAAACCTTTGGGGTAAAGGGCCTAGATAGACCATTGATGTGTAGGGTCAACGTCAATAGATATATCTTTGGTGTTTAGGGTCGCTGTCAATGATATACGGTTGGTGAATAGAGTCGTCGTCATTGGATGATATACCGTTGGTTTATAAGGCCACCGTCAATGGATAAAAAGAGTTGGTTTAAAGAGCCGTCGTCAATCGATAAAAAGAGTTGGCGTAAAGGAAAGGTGCTAATGGATAAAAAAATGTTGAAGTAAAGGGCCACCGTCAATGAATTAAAAAAATTGGTGTTAAGGGCCACTGTCAGTGGATAGATCGTTGGTGCATATTGTCATCGTCAATGGATAGAATCGTTGGTTACTTCATTTAAATACTTCATTTAAAAATAAGCATATGCTATTTACTTCCGACAAGTTGACATAACCATTAAATAGTTCTTATGGTTAGGCATGAAAATTCTTACGAGGCAGAATATAGATATACTACCAACTTCAGAATATAGGATGTTTTTAAACTTTAAAGGGAAGGCAAGTTCATAAAAAAAATTTAATAACGCTCAAAAGATCAAAAGGAACAGGCACGAGTCTTTTGCACTAGTCTTTTATAAATGACAATGAATAAAAACGGTGTAGAGGGACGCCGTGTCAATGTATAAAATCGTTAGTATGAAGGCCCGCCTTCCATTCGTAAAATTGGTAGAAGTGGGCGCCTTCAGTGAATAAAAACAGATGGTATAAAGGGCCATCGTCAATGAATAAAAACAGTTGGTATAAAGGGCCTCCGTCGATGAATAAAAACAGTTGGTATAAAGGGCCACCGTCAATGAATAAAATCAGTTGGTATAAAGGGCTATCGTCAATGAATAAAAACAGTTGGTATAAAGGGCTATCGTCAATGAATAAAAACAGTTGGTATAAAGGGCCACCGTCGATGAATAAAAACAGTTGGTATAAAGGGCCACCGTCGATGAATAAAAACAGTTGGTATAAAGGGCCACCGTCAATGAATAAAATCAGTTGGTATAAAGGGCTATCGTCAATGAATAAAAACAGTTGGTATAAAGGGCCACCGTCAATGAATAAAAACAGTTGGTATAAAGGGCCACCGTCGATGAATAAAAACAGTTGGTATAAAGGGCCACCGTCAATGAATAAAATCAGTTGGTATAAAGGGCTATCGTCAATGAATAAAAACAGTTGGTATAAAGGGCCACCGTCAATGAATAAAAACAGTTTTATGTAAAGAGCCGCTGTCAATGGATAAAAAACCATTTAGGTAACTAACTACAGTCGATTCGGGAAAGCAATTGAGGGTCTGAGAAGCAAAGGGGTCCAAGCGACTTTTCTTAACTTTTGAGAAAATACACTTTAAAGTTTCTTATTTATATTAAATTCTATGAAAACTAGTGATATCTTCATTCCAGAGATTAGTATTTGAACAACAAATAATTTTCATAGAATATATATGAATAAAAAACTTTAAAGTGCATTTTCTCAAAAGTTAAGAAAAGTTACTTGTACTACTTTGATTCTAAGGCTCAATTGTGTTAAGTCCCCCGCGGATATAAATTTAGAGGTATAAAGGGCCGTCTGCTGTTGTTAATGCAGGGTTGTAAACATGGCCTGATCATGACAAGTTGGGGCCCAAGGCCCGGACAATTTAGGGAGCCCCTTTTTCATATACGAGATTTATTGGAAATGGGCTTGACACATACTCAAAATGAATTAATATTAAATATAGAAAAAGTTGAAAAATAATGTTAATTTATTGTTTTCTAAAAGTTAATTTGTTTATCACAAATAAAGAAGCAAATTTTAAACAATCAAATTTATAAATCAAAACAGGAAAAACTTTGTAATGTAGTATTGCATTATACGACCACAATGTATAGTAATATCCATGACAACAATATCTGCAGCATTACCATAACTTCAGAGTCGACATTTGCTGATTTTACAATAAATTCGTCAAGAATTTCAATTTTTGTCTCTATCTTTCAGGAAAGCTTGTTATGTACGCTTTTAAATGATGGTTTGGTTTATTTGAATAAATATAGTCTGGGATACCAAAGACGGTTTAAGATCAATACAAAATGATTTTTATGTTAAATTTCTTTTATACAGATTATAAAAGATTTTTACATAGCTTTTGTGAAAGAAAAGTTGTAGGTTTAAAGCATATTTCCGGGCTCCCTAAAATCATGGGCCCAAGGCCCGGGCCTTGTGGGCCTAGGAGATGATCAGGGCCTGGTTGTAAAAGGATGTATTCGTGTATGTAAAATCGTTGCAAGTGTAAAATCCAGCTGTGCAAAGAGTGTGAATGCAGGGTTGTAAATGGCCGTACTCGCCTTCGTAAGAGTTGGTGTGAATTATAGTCCTCGCGTTGTAAAAATATAATTATAAAAGCAATGGTCCTTAATCTGTAAAAGTACAATTCTATTTTTACCAGATCGAAAATGAGTGTAATAGATTTTTTGTTAACGTAAAAACACAGATCAGGTTTTAACCGTCAATTGATTACAGGTTGAGAAATATCGTAAATTAAAAGTGTTTAATACTTTAGTTAAATTCAAGTTTAATGAAAATTTAAAAATTCTTCAGTTCCATGGCATTGCAGAGGAAGACGTGAGAATTTAAAACCATCTTCAAGCACTCGTTCAGTTTAAAATCCCGACAAAATCCTCGTTCAACTCTTATTAAAAATTTTAAAATGTTTATAAATGGAATTAAAATGTAAAATACCAGTTATTTAAAATATTGTAAGTCAATGAAAAAAAATTCCGTTCGAACGAAAATTTCTCAAAAATACTCATTTTTAAAAATAATGCTTAACACGTTAAAAAGAAACAACAATATTGTTCAACTGTGTTGGACGAACGCATTTAATTTTAAAATAGTGTAAATAACTTGGCCAATTAAAAACTAGCATAATATAAATACTGACTATTCACAGCAAAGCATCCAATTAAAAAGAAAATTGTAAATTGGTATAGTTTGATAAAACAGATTCCAAATTTTCTATATAAGGTATTTAACACCAATCTAGTTTAACTAACATCTCAAAAACTAATATAATTTAAAAAACTATACTGCGTATCGCACCCATGTGAACGTAAGAATTGAGTGGTATTTTATAAAAACAAAATTCTGGAAAAATATGTTCCATATCAAAGAGAATGGTTTAGAATATACATTTAGATACAATAACTGTATAAACCCGTTCAAATTTGAAATCTGTTCAAAGTCAACTATTTAAAAAAAGGCAAATAACTTCTCATTTAAGAGAAAGACCTGGAAACGTTCGCCCAAATATTAGGCCTTCAATTCTAAAAGTAATTCTAGGTATCAAAATTACTTTAGTGGACATAAAACACTCAAATTAGGAGAAATCGAGGAATTTTTAACGTGCATATTCAAAGCAATGCTTATTTTATAAAAATTTTATAGCCGACCGAAAACATAACGATAATTTTCCTCGATTTCTTTAGAAAGTCCTAACAATCTGCTCGTCTGAATGCGCATTATCTTACCAATATATCATTGAAAAACTAAGTATACGTTATTTACTCTTGGAGACTTTACATAAATGAGTAAATAGCCGTCATGATTGAGTAAGAAAATGCTTAAAACAAGGCGGAAGAAGTTCAGCATATAGGACCTTTCAAATTAGTATGGAGATTTAATAACCCTCAAAGAGTCAAAAACAATAGGAATGAGTCTTTTGCACTAAAGTCAGTTTAATAAATGGTGACAGTAAAATTTGGTATTGGTGGTTTACGCAATTTTTAGCCGACCAAACGGTATAGTGGTTAGCGTTAGCTTCTAGACCGCGAGGTTGCGGGTTCGAGTCCCGTGTTAGGCATGGGTGTTTGTAAATGTATGTTGGCTTGTCTAATGACGAATGTTTCGGCGCATTATAGCCCTCGTGTTGCTGACGGCGCCAGATAATCTGAAAACAACCAATATAAAAAAATAAGAAATACGCAATTTTTATTATCGATGTCCTCTTATTTTTATGTTATCTAGAAATTAATTTTTTTGGCGTTGAGTGTATTCATAAAACCACAAGACAACTTTGGGCATTTCTGAGTGTTACTATAAATAATGAGTTGAGTTGTAATGAGATCTCCTCGCCTGATTAGGCTGCTTGATCTCAATTGTTCCAGGAATAACGTTGGATAAGGAGCAGATGAGAAGACAAAAACTAAATTTTCATTTGGATTCCTTGAAGGAGGTATTGAAGGTGAGGATCAGTTGGAGTGAAAGCATGTATTGAACTTGGAGAGGGTGAAATATATTGGGTCTTGTGTTGTATGACTTTGAGGTCTTGATGAATTTTGAATAAGTAGAGGGATATTGCATTGATTTTGAGCTTTGCATCTTCAGTTAAATTGAAGATCCAAGAGTAGAACAGAGGAACGGATCCTAGCCTAGATATTAAGGTGTTTCTCTAATTTTCGAATTTCTTGCATGTTAGAATGATGTGTTAGCACGTTTTTTCAACTTATCATGTATTGCAAAGATTAGAAGATGATCAACCGAATCTTGCAAGTTTGGATTTGGTGCGATATGATTTGGTTCTAAATGTAGCTAAAAGAACGTCAAGTTGTCTATTAGGAGGAATTAGATGATGCTTGGTCAGAGAGGTGGTTAGGTGAGAAAAGTTTGAGAAGTATTTGCTGCTTTGCCAGAGACGGGGATTTTCGGAATGTTGTTCCTCGTTGAGTAGACAGTAAATATCTTCAGGAGATATCCAATCGGAAACTTGTGTCTGCAGCGTTTGTAGCTAGTAAGTTGACTTGCTCTTTTTCTGGAATGCCCGAATGTGCTGGAGTCCAAATGACAGAAATGGATTTTATAGATGGGAATGAAGCGATGGATTAAATTTTCGATTATATTGATGATTTTAGCAGATTTATAGGAGCTGTTGTGGTGGGCTTTGATGGTTTGAGGCTGTCTGAAAGAATTATGTAATGATGGTGTTTGTTGATGAAATTTGTAACAGCGATGTAGATTGCTGTAGCTTCGCCGGTAAAGATGCTGTTCTGTTTAGGAATTTTACCTGAAATGGACAAATTAGTAGGGATGGAACGGATGTGAGTTTTGCCGGATTTCGGATATCCGGGGTACCATGTCTACCGGATACGGATATCCGAAACGGATTTCACCGGATATCCGGCCGGATATTCGGTCTATATACTAAAAACGATAGTTATACGATATGCTATACGAAAAAAATGGTCATGATATGAAGTATCAAGTAAATTATAATTAGTGGTTAACGCACCCAAGTGCATGCCACAGGTCCATGGTTTGATTCGCGGACTCGGCAAGGTTGACTTAGCTATTTATACCTGAAAGAAATAAACTGAGGAGGACCATGTATGCTTGAGAACTAAACACTGAGGTTTGGCGTCAGAATGACCATCTGACCGGAACATCTGCTATGTGACACACAAATGCCACAGTCAAGAAAGCTGAGCTGGGCCCAGCAGGCCTTGGTCCACACGGGCTGTCGCGCCACTGAGTTAATTTTTTTTTATTTAAACTTTAGTTGATGAAACGATGTTTTAGTGATGCCAATACCTACACTTGCTGAACAATTTTGAAACTTCATCACCATTCTGTTTGTGTGTTATTTAAAATTGTACCAAACATTCTGCAATGTGATGAAAATATTTCAGAAATACGTTTGTAAATTGATTCAATATCAATTTACTTCATGCATTGTTTATAATTGATAAATGATTACAAAATTATACCGGATGCATTTGTTAATAACAAAAGATTTATTTTAAATATTTTATGAAATTGAAGTCTATTTTTTTTTAATGCACCTAAAACATTACGGATTTAAAGAAATCTCATAGAAAACATAAATTGAATCTATCGGAATATCCCGTCTTTAAATATAAACTTAAAAAATTTCGAACCCAAAATTCATCAACATTATGTTATACCATATTTAAAATATATATTTAATATAAACAAACAAAATTAGTACTTACATATTTTTGTGGTTAAGGCTTTTGCTTTAGGATCATCTAAACTCCACAATTTTGGTACAAATAATGTCGATTCCAATGTTGTCTGCGTGCATTTCTTGTTTTGATGAATTGTTTTTTCTTATTCATCAATATTTGATGCATTTACTGAGTCTTTTAAGCTTCGTAAATTTCCTTATGCACACTCATTAAATGGTTCCATAAGGGTTTTGTGGAAAAGGATTTTGGGCTTCTGCCGCGCACAATATATTTTTTAAACGATTCTGTGGAGCAAGTAACACATAGGGCTTAGCTTTCGTCACTTCCATTAATTTTAAAATACTTCTAAATGGGTGATTTTAAATGAGCCATTATTAAAAATTATAAATTGGATTATAATTGGAGAAAACTACGATTCAAGACATTCTAGAGAGCTAAATATAATTCCACATTGTGGCGCTACGTTAAAGACCTAAAAATTACAATACTTCATTTTACGTCAGAAAAAATATGCCAGCTTTCAACTTCTGCCAATGAAAAATCAGAAATTAGACCATACCATTCACAGCATAAAGGGGTAGGGTATTATCGTCGATAGAAGAAGAAAAAAGCATAGAGGAGTGCGCATTGGCTATTTATTGCTTTTTACTTGCTAGCAAATGTCAGAAAAAAAGGAGGAAGTAAGAAGAACTAAAATTCTTAACAAATAACTTATGTTATGGAAAAAAAGTACTATTTATTAGTATTTCGTTCGTATTTTACGGAGAAGCATTCAAATATAACATCTGGAATTAATCAGATCATAAACTTGGAATGAAAAGAACATATTGCAAAACACGTATGAGGGATGTGTATGGAAAAAGATTGGAGGAATTGTTTATGCTTAGAAAGCATAGTTCTCACGAAGGAACTTTTTCGTTTTCTAACTTAACTGCAATTTATGTCCAAGAAAAAAAAAATTTAAAAAAAAAAAGTGTAGGATACGGTGTCCCCTTTGTCCGAAAAATATCATTATTTTTGCAAAAAATTATTTCTTGTAGATACCTGGTGGCCGGATATATAGCCGGATATCCGAATGAAATTATCGGATGTCCGGTATTTCAAATCGGATATCCGACGGGGTTTCGGATATTGAAAAATCAGCCGGATATGCCGGATATCGGATATTTGCCGGATATCCGTTCCATCCCTACAAATTAGTATTAAAGTGGATTGCGGCTATGAAGATTTTGTCATCTTTTTTGGAAGCGTTGGTGGAAATTATTTGACAGTTGAGTGAAAAATTTTCTTTGAATTCGTTGAACAACATCTGGAGGGAAGAATGTGGAAGAGATTTGAGCTGGAGAGAGGACATTAAGATGAAAAGTAACTTTAGTAGATATTTCGAGTGGATTTGAGTACTTTATAATGTTGCAAGTTTCGAGATTGATGGAAGTTGGCAAGTTTCGAAGATGATGACCTAGAGCAACGAGATTTTTAAATCTTGAAGTTGATGAAGCTGAAAAGAGATTTGAAAGCTCGGAAGATTTATTGGAGAATTGTTTGATGAAGAATCTTTCTGCGAGGAGTTGATGTCTGAGGAAGAGAGGTGTTACCCCGGCTTTCATGTGTAGGATGGGAATTGGTGTTCATCGCGAGAGTCCGGTAGAGAACCGCAGTGCATTATGATAAATGCCATCTAGATTATTGTAGGATATTTTGTTTGCTATTAAGGTAGTAGTCTGGTAACTTATGCCTATTTTCATGACTTTTTTGGAGGGTGGTTTTTTATAGGAAAATAAAAATGAATTATCTTGAATATTTAGAGTGTTTTTATTTACATATTGAAAATAATAAAAAAAAAATTTATTTGAAAAAATTTAATAGTTTATTACTATTATTATTGTCACTCGAAGTTGGAACCTCAAAAAAAAATGCAAGTGGATGGCCCGGGGGATTTTGGCTCTTGATGTTATCTGAAATCAAATATTCTTGATTATTCTTAATCTATAGACATGTCATTCTGGTCGGAACTACTGAAGTTAAATTTCAAGGGTAAATAACAAAATGGCGGACTTTGAAAAAAAAAGTCCTTTTATTTTAGCAAAGAAAGAGTTGTAAAATAAAAAGTTATGGGTGAAAAAAATTCTCGTTAGTACCGACGAGAACTATAAGTGTGTAGAACATCCTGTTAAAATTTGAAAGCAATCGGTTCAGTAGAAAAAAAGTTAGGACCCGGGCCGACCAGAAAAACAATGTTTTGAGAAAAACGCGTTAAAGCATCTTAGATGCTTACGTGTCAACGTACGATCAAATACTAACAGAGTACTGTGAATTTTAACTTAAATATACTTTAAAATAAATATATATTATATATACATAAATATATATATATATAAATATATATAATAGAATAACAGAGTAAACCCAGGTATAAAAAATGCGCGCAAACAATAGAAGGGTCCAAGCGGTTGCAGCTGCCGGTCGACCTTAAAGGTTGGACTCCGAGGCGCTCTAGGAAACTCGTTGTAACTCCCGAAATATTTCGAATTTCTGTCTGAAATTTTCACAGTATATTCTCAAGACATTGTACTTTCAAATTAAGCAAAAAAAAAATTTCGATTTTTTGAACCCAAGTTACCAGACCTTAAGAAAATATGACGATGAGATGGATTGGTCTAGTTCCTCATAAATTAGCAGCGATTGTTTCTACTGCGTTAAGGGATTTTAAGGACTTTTTCTTTAAATAATAGTACAGGAGATATAGATTTTTGGGTGGAACTAATTCCCACAGAAGCGGCGATTGAATTTTTTAGCTCGTGGAAGACATCTTTTAGACATACTAAGAGTCTAGAAAAATCTGAACTTGCAAAATGTGTTTTTTAGCCGCCATCTTAGATTTTTTTTGAAAAATAATAAAAAGTCATGTGTGATATCAAATTACAGAAAATGTTATGCTGAAAAAGATTATCATTTTGGTTTTAAAAAGTACAAATAATTAACAAAATAGTGACCAAAAAAACCTAAAAACTTATGCAGTGTTAAAAATGCTTTTTATCAATAAATAATAAAATAGTTTTATAATACGAATGCATCATGTATTTCATCAATATCTTTCATCTTGCATAAGAGAAAAGCTATATCTATTAGTATTCTTCTGAAATACTTTTTTACAGTGCACTATTTGTGCAATCTCTATTAGGTTGTAACTGTTCTATCTCGATACATTCCACGTCATAACGTCAACACGTACATCTACCACTACCACACGGATCATTTGTATCCGTTTTCCAGGTGCAGCGGATCTTGTTCAACAATAACTCTGGTGCAGGGCTCATTACACATGTTATGGGAAGTAGTTGGTCTCCTACTTTCCAACCCACTCTTCGGGATTGGCAGTATTGGTGTTCATAGTTTTCCAACACAAACAATGTAAATGTACGCGGAGAAGATGATGAACAACCGCATCTTCTGTAGGTGGCAGTCTTATAATATTAAATTCACTTTCCACCGTACAACCATATCAATGCTTTGGTACCAATACCTGTAAGTTCTTTTCTGTTAGCATTTTCTGATACAAACAGAGTAGTACAAATGTTAAATTCCTTACATTTCTAAAAATGTCTATGTGCTGCCGATTTACTTTTACAAATAAAGAGCTTGTGGTATTGCATCCGGTTAAAGCATGTGAAAAGAGAATAATTTTGCATCCCTTATTCCAAGCACATGTTGCACATTTATTATTACGTTTTTTTATCGCCGTAAGTAGGAGGCAAACAAATATTTTGTGTATAATGGTAAATCAAAAGTACAAAGATATCGGTGTCCTCAGCAACAACTGTTGGATGCATTTTTTCTGCTAAGGTCAATGCTGTTTTCACTATAAATGTATCAGCATCATCTGTAGTATGAATCACAGTGTGGCCATTCTCTTCTAAATGTTTTCCAAGCATTGTTATAATGGACTGTTTATTTTTTTTTTATTAGGAAAAAAAGGGTCCTTTGCCAAATAGAAGTGGAGAGCTCTCAGTAAATTTCACTGTTACTGATGATTGTTTTGTGTGTATCTGATGCTCTACATCCTTTGTACTGGAGCTGGTATAGCCACCAAATACTATTGTCACAACTTTATATTGCTTATAGCAGGGGCGTACTGAGACATAAAACCGGCCCGGTGATTTTAGATTTATGCCGGCCCAAATTATAATCATTTATCAAATTTTAACTTTTTTTGTTAATAAAATTCCACTAATTAATTAATTTTAATAATGAAATATTTTGAATAACTAATAAATTTTATTATTTAAATATTTATAATGAATAATTTCGATGATTATATAAATTTATTTATAATTTTTTATAATTGAATTGTTTTAATAATTAGTTTAATTAACTAAATTTTTCTGTTTTTAATCCTTATATCCCCTTTGAGTGAACTTGGTTTAATTAACTATTGATAGTTTGTTACAAAATAAAACAATATCTAAATTGCAAAATAAAGAATGCTTAGTTTTATAAAAAATGTTTGTTAAAAAATGACATTCGAAATTATACTATATACTTAACTTTAAAAGGTATAAAATAAGTAGGGATGGAACGGATGTGAGTTTTGCCGGATACCGGATTTCGGATATCCGGGGTACCATGTCTACCGGATACGGATATCCGAAACGGATTTCGCCGGATATCCGGCCGGATATTCGGTCTATATACTAAAAACAATAGTTATACGATATGCTATACGAAAAAAATGGTCATGATATAAAGTATTAAGTAAATTATAATTAGTGGTTAGCGCACCGCTCTGCATGCCACAGGTCCATGGTTTGATTCGCGGACTGGACAAGGTTGACTTAGCTGTTTATACCTGAAAGAAATAAACTGAGGAGGACCATGCATGCTTGGGAACTAAACACTGGGGTTCGGCGTCAGAATGACCATCTGACTGAAACATCTGCTATGTGACACACAAATGCCACAGTCTAGAAAGCTGAGCTGGGCCCAGCTGGCCTTAGTCCACACGGGCTGTCACGCACTGAGTTTATTTTTTTTATTTAAACTTTAGTTGATGAGTGAAAGAGATCTTTGTTGCTGATTTTATATCTTGTAATATTGATACTTTTAGTTTTTCATATAGTTCTGGCAGGGCTTTATCACGAAAATAATTTCTACTTGGAAGCGGATAACGAGGAGATAGGTATTTTATTAACTGACCAAAGCCTTCTCTATTCACAATGGAGAATGGTTCAGCATCAAGAGCCATTAACTCACCTAAAATTATATTAAAAATTTTTTTTACAATGTTGAAGTGCAAAATATAGCTACTTTCAATTTACTTCATGCATTGTTTATAATTGATAAATGATTACAAAATTATACCGGAGGCATTTGTTAATAACAAAAGATTTATTTTAAATATTTTATGAAATTGAAGTCTATTTTTTTTTTTTGCAATGCACCTAAAACATTACGGATTTAAAGAAATCTCGTAGAAAACTTAAATTGGATCTATCGGAATATTCCGTCTTTAAATATAAACTTAAAAAATTTCGAACCCAAAATTCATCAACATTATGTTATTCCATATTTAAAATATATATTTAATATAAACAAACAAAATTAGTACTTGCATATTTTTGCGGTTAAGGCTTTTGTTTTAGGATCATCTAAGCTCCACAATTTTGGTACAAATAATTTCGATTCCAATGTTGTCTGCGTGCATTTCTTGTTTTGATGAATTGTTTTTTCTTGTTCATCAATATTTGATGCATTTAGTGAGTCGTTTAAGCTTCGGTGAATTTCCTTATGCACACTCATTAAATGGTTCCATAAGGGTTTTGAGGAAAAGGATTTTGGGCTTTTGCCGCTCACATTTTTTAAACGATTCTGTGGAGCAAGTAACACATAGGGCTTTGCTTTCGTCATTTCCATTAATTTTAAAATACTTCCAAATGGGTGATTTTAAATGAGCCATTATTAAAAATTATAAATTGGATTGTAATTGGAGAAAAATAAAATTCAATGTATTCTAGAGAGCTAAATATAATTCCTTATTGTGGCGCTGCTTTAAAGACCTAAAAATTACAATACTTCATTTTATGGCAGAAAAAATATACCAGCTTTCAACTTCTGCCAATGAAAAATCAGAAATTAGACCATACCATTCACAGCATAAAGGGGTAGGGTATTATCGTCGATAGAACAAAAAAAAGCATTGAGGATTGCGCATTGGCTATTTATTGCTTTTTACTCGCTAGCAAATGTCAGAAAAAAAGGAGGAAGTGATAATAACTAAAACTCTTAAGAAGTCACTTATGTTACGGAAAAAAGTACTATTTATTAGTATTTCGGTTCGAGTTTTACGGAGAAGCATTCAAATATAACATCTGGAATTAATCATATCATAAACTTGGAATGAAAAGAACATATTGCAAAACACGTATGAAGGATGTGTATAGAAAAAGATTGGAGGAATGGTTTATGCTTATCAACTCGGCGTCAATAATACGGCGCCTCTTTCTGTTTTCGTTTTCTAACTTGACTGCAATTTATGTCCAAGAAAAAAAAAATTAAGAAAAAAAAGTGTAGGATGCGGTGTTCCCTTTGTCCGAAAAAGATCATTATTTTTTTCAAAAAATTATTTCTTGTGGATACCTGGTGGTCGGATATACAGCCGGATATCCGAATGAAATTATCGGATGTCTGGTATTTCAAATCGGATATCCGACGGGGTTTCGGATATTAAAAAATCAGCCGGATATGCCGGATATCGGATATTTGCCGGATATCCGTTCCATCCCTAAAAATAAGAGTTGTAATACTAGAGATCTTTGTCATTTGAACAAATATCATTGCAGTTTGGTTCTGTATCTGCACACGTAGATGAAACTTCTAAAGTTTTGTTTAAATGATTATTAATCTCAGTAGCGTCGATTGCTACTTTATGATTTGTAATAATTTTATCCGTTGATCCAAAGAACATATCTTTTACACATAAACATTGCTTTGCTTGTTTTGCAAGACATTTTCTTTTTTTACCGTCCATTTTACCTAATTAGACAAAAATCTAAATAAATAAAAACTGTCGTCGTTAAAAAAAACTTTAAAATCCTTTTTGTTGCAAAATTAATCGGAAACTTGGGACTTTGAAAAATTACGAGATGGCGTTAAGTTAGGCGTAAATTATTCAAAAATATTGAGGAGAAAATGGAAGGAAAGAAGAAGGGCAGAGTTCAGATATAGAAAAATATGTGATGGATCATAACATGCACAAATTCGTGACAATACTGTTATAATTAAACGTATACATAAATTGAGGAACTTGCATATATAAATAGGTTTATCAAGTTTTAATGCTCTGACATTTCAGTTAGGTTTTTAGCAAACATATCTTAACTTTCTAATTTCTTCAACAGATAACTTTGATTTCTACGAAATATACTTTAACGTGTTATTGGTTAAACTCATGAATTTCTATTAAGATTTTATACTTTTTTTAAATTTAACACTACTTAATTTCTTTTTTTAATAATTATTTTTAAACAGTTAATAATGGAAGATTGTTTGGCACATACCCAATTGTCATTCTATTCTATTTAAATAGTTTTAAACAAAATGAAATTGAATTACAACACAAAATTAAATAATTACCCCTTGTCTATGGAGTGAATCAAATTATCTACATAAAATCGTATACTTATGATTATAATAAGAGATGTATCTCTTATTATTTATAAAAATGGTTTAATAATTTTTATTTACAATTAAATCACTCTCAATAACACCTTAATTAATAGTACTACATTTTTTTTAGAAAAGATTATATGGACTTCAAAAAATAACTATGAATGGAAAATGTGTAATACAGAAAATTTAATTTTTCTGATTTCGAAAACAAAACGTATAAAAAGCTTAGATTTTGAATTGTACTCTAAACCCACAATGTCAGGTAGATCACTAACACAATGCAATGTTAAATATGTGTTTACATTCGTATTAAAAAGTTATAAATCGACGCAAACATGATCCAAATTGGTTCAGTTAATCTGGAGTTATAGGCGTAAATAAACATAGATAAACATTGAATTTTATACGTATATGGAGAGATAAAATTTAAATAAAAATCTTTTCTCTAGTAAACGTAATTTTACGTATGAATTAGATTAATTCATTTCAAGTTTTCAAGAATTAAGAACCATTATATATAAATAATTTAAAATAAAGACACTTACTTGAAATGTATATCTGAAGTTTTATGTAATCATTTGCAACATTTTCGTTTGGTATTGACTATAGTATGTAATTGCTACCAGCTTAGCTTCGCATGGAACCATACCAATTCGTGAAATGGAAATGGCCTCTAACAAAACAACGACCACTCTTTCCTTGGTGTTGTGACTTGTGTTCCATCATTTGTCGATTCTGTTCGACTAGTAATGTAATTAGAGCTAGAGTCTTTACAGCCTCGAAAAATTTACCCCCCCCCCCCCGAGAAGCTTAAAGTTTCTGCTTTTAAGTTGTCCGATCAATATATACTCTGTCGCCAACGATCTTGGGGGGCCATTATAGTAATGAGTTAAAAGCCCATCCACGACTGGACCATGCGCGTAGTCTCAGATCTCCTTGGTCCTTTCCTCACCTCGGGCGTTAAGTAGCTGTCATCGGCCGCTTCTCCACAATACCCCATACTTTTCCTAGAATACCTTATCTCCCCGACTGACCAAAAAAGGGAGCGAACGATGGAAACAATTGGGATTCAAATGCAATGGGTTAGAAAAAAGAAAGAAAAAAGTTCAAGAAGACGATTACTTATATTGAAAAAAAGAACGAACTTCCATACCGAACCGGCCCATTTTTTTCAGACACTAACCGGCCCGGTGATTGCACCGGGCAACCCTATGGCCAGTACGCCCCTGGCTTATAGCAATATGACTGCTATATAGCTGTAATACATTTGACAATTTCCTGGTTTTTGGCCATGGTTCAGGGAAATTAACTGAGAGATCTCCACTTCTTATTCGCAAATGACCCTTTCTTTCTAATAAAAAAATATACAGTCCTTTATAACGACACTTGGGAAACACTTGGAAGAGAATGGCCACATTGTGATTCATGCTACAGATGATACTGACACAGTTATAGTGAAAATAACAGTGATCTTAGCAGAAAAAATACATGTAACAGTTGTTGCTGAAGACGCCGATATCTTTGTACTTTTGATTTACCATAATACACAAAATATTATTTTGCAGTCTTCTGCTTTTAATAAAAACGATTTAATAAAAAACGTTATATTAAATCGGTGCAACATGTGCTTTGCGATAAGGGATGCCAAATTATTCTCTTTTCACATGTTTTAACCGGTTGCGATACCACAAGCTCTTTATTTAGTAAATGTAAATCGACAGCATATAGACATTTTTGTAAATGTAAAGAATTTAATATTTGGCCTTCTCTGTTGGGATCAGAAAATGCTAGCAGAAAAGAACTCACTGATATTGGTATCAATGTACGGTGGAAATCCAAAGACTGAGAATTTGAACCTATTACGAAAAAATCTCTACTTGAAAAAAATCACAACTGCCAAAAGTGAATTTAATATTGCAAGATTGCCACCTACAGAAGATGCGGTTGTTCATCTTCTCCGCGTACATTTGCAATGTTTGTTAGAAAATTATGAACACTAATACTGCCAATCCCGAAGAGTGGGTTAGAAAGAAGTAAGAGACCAACTACTGCCCATAACATGTGAAATGAGCCCTGCACCAGAGTTATTGTTGAACAAGATCCGCTGCACCTGGAATACGGATACAAATAAGCCGTGTGGTAGCGGTAGATGTACGTGTCGACGTTATAGCATGAAATGTACAGAGATAGGTTGTAACTGTTCTGGTAGAGATTGCACAAATAGTGCAGTGTAAGAAAGTATTTCAGAAGAATACTAATAGATATAGCTTTTTCTCTTATGTAAGATGAAAGATATTGATGAAATACATGATGCATACGTATTATAAAACTATTTTATTATTAATAAAAAGGATTTTTAACATTGCATAAGTTTTTAGTTTTTTGGTCACTATTTTCTTAATTATTTTTACTGTTTAAAACCAAAATGATAATCTTTTTCAGCATAAAATTTTCTGTAATTTGGAACCACACGACTTTTTATGATATTTACAAAAAAAATCCAAGATGGCGGCCAAAACAGGCATTTTGCACCCTCAGATTTTTCTACACTTTTAGTATGTCAAAAAGATATCATCCATGAGCTAAAAAAATTCAATCGCCACTTCTGTGGGAATTAGTTCCACCTATAGCTTATTTTTGGCCTATATCTCCTGTACTATAAGTAAAGTGGTGGTTGAATGTAAGATTTTTGGAAAAATGAAGATCTAAAATTGTCATGTGTTGAACCCATGGAATAATTGTTCCATTGATTTGTAAATGGCCGTTAGGTTGGAGCTTCTTGTTTGAAAAATTAATTGCTTTGCTTTTTTCTGGTCTGATGGAGAGTTTCCATGTGCAGCACCATTTGGTGATTTGGTGAAGAGCAATTTGCGTCTTGTGCATGAGTCTGGATAAGTCAGAATCTTAACTGAAGAGAAAAATGTTGTCGGTGTATAGAAACCAATTGACGTTGGAGGGGATAATTTCGAAAATGTCCATCATATATAAGGTGAAGAACAGGGAGTTTAAAACACTTCCCTGGAGTAGATCTCGAGATGATTTACGGATGTTCGAATTTGAGTTTCTCCAGGTGACAAAGAAAATTCGTTCGCTAAAGAAGTCATAAATCCATTTGGTTAATTTTCCTCTTATACCGAGTTGTTGAAGTTTGAAAATGAGTCCATCTCTCCAAATAAAATCGTAGGCGGCTGTGATATCAAGTTTGATGTAGAAGGATTTTTTTTATCGTTTTTAGTCTGAATAATTTTGTGGTGAAGGATTGAAAGAAGATAAGAGCAATCTCTGTGAGGGCATAAATCCGCAATGGTGTTCATGACATTTTTTATGGAAGGTGAAATTGATGATTCTTTTGTGAATCATTTTTTCAAAGATTTTTCGAATAACGAACGTGAGGGCAATAGGCATATAGAAGCTAAGGACTTGATTATTTTTGCCTGATTTGAGGATCGGTAGGATTTTTGAGGTTTTCCAATCGTTGGGAAAGTGGCCGTGATTCCAGATGTCTTTGAAAATATTGAGGAGATTTGCGATGTGATTAGGGTGAAGTATTTTCATAAACTTGGTGCTGATACCATCTTGGCCGGGGCAGGAATCGCGGGTGTTTTGAATTGCTGAAAGAATATCGTCTTTTGAAAACTGCTGATTGTACGGTGCAAAGTCTCCTTCTGAAAAATCAAAAGGAATAAATTCTTGAATGCTTGGATTTTGATATTGCAATGCGAACAAATTAGCTTGAATTGATAGATCAGGAATGGGATTTCCTTTAGAAATTATATTTTTGTTTCTGACGGGCTGTAGCTTCTGTTATTGATGGTTTTAATAATTCAGAAGATATGAGAAGAGGTGCCATTTTTGGCGCATTGGCGCATACATTGTTCCTATACAGTTTTTTTTTTTTTTTTCCTTTTTGATAAGTCTTCTGAGTTGGTAGGAAAATTTCTTGAAGGTTATCCAATGATTTTTTTATTCTTCTTGCCTAGAAAGCCGGACCTTTTTTTTTTCTTTTTTTTTTTTCAATCGAGGAGGTAGCTGCTGCATTTGCTGTTCCACCAAATATTGAATTTACGGCTGCTGATTTTGATGTAGTGGATATGTTTGTGGAGAAGGGATGAGTAAAAAGACTGGAATTCATTGTTATTATGAAACTGTATATTTTCGTTAACTTTGAGTGAAACAGTGATTTTATTCCAATTTACAATTATTCTGGAATTTATGTAAGAAGTACCTGGAGAATTAAGATGAATTTCGATTGGAAGATGATCGCTGTCATTAGGTTCGGAATGAGTTAGATACGTGGTTGGGGGTAAATATCAGCGAAGATGCTGCTGAAGTTAAGGAGGGTTGAATTTGTAGGGTTAAGGTGGGTTGGATTGCGAGTGTTTAGGAGAATGAATTTATTTTCTATGATCCAGTTAATGAATTTGTTTCCATCTGTAGTGTTTACTTGTAAATCGAGGGCGGAATGCTTAATATTGAGTCACCTAAGATGAAGAGTTTTGTGAGTTGACTTGAGAGTTTTCTGAGCCAATTTTCACAAAAGATACCTATTGGAGAATAGATGTTGATAATTTTGATTATTTCGTTTTGATGATGGGTCTTAACTCCTATGATATCGACTTCCGGAGAGGAAAGGTTGAAGTCAACAATGTGGCTGGATAAATTTGAATTGTAGCGGAATAAATGTATCCTCGGTGCCGTGACAATTACATATCCTCGCGCTTTAACTTGGGAGTTGTGTTCTATATATTTGAAGATAGCAGTTTTGAGATTGGAGAATGACGTAGTTACTAATAAAGTTTTTTAAACCGTTTCGTATTATTACAATCGTAAACACTTAACCATTTACAAGTTTGTTTTATCATCGACATAACTGCTATAAAGTGGCGCCCAAACCTGGAGCTCGAAAACATACGAAAACTACCCAGAGAAGAGTCTGTGTCGGTGATGAAAACGAAAGGAACAGATAAGTGTTATTTTATTAGAATGTTGGAGGTTATATCTAGTCGACTTTTATGCATTGATTACAGGAAGTTGAATGAGATTACAGTTCCCGATTCCTATCTCCATTGCCAAGAATGGACGATTTGCTACATGCAGCCAAACATAAACATGACCAACAAACCAAACATGACAACCAACCAACCAATCAAACATAAACATGTCCATAATTTATCTTTGTTCATGATATTATCAAGTTAATGTCACTGCTGCTGACAGAGATAAAACAGCATTCGTTACTCCGTATGGGTCTTTTGGAATCATTCGTATGGTTATGGGACTTCGAAACGCTCCAGCCACATTTCAGAGACTCTCTGATCGTTTACGAAGTGGGCTAACTGATGTATTAACTCTGGCATACTTAGACGATATTATCGTCTTATCTGAAACATTTGAGCAACATCTGGCTGATCTTCGGGAGGCATTTAAGAGACTTTTGACTTTCAAGCTATGTGCTAAAAGGGAGAAGTGCAACTTTGCATGTTCACGAATCAAATTTCTTGGACACTGGATCACAAGCTCAGGATTAGCAGTAGATCCAGAGAAAACAAGTTCTGTCATGAACATTTCTCCACCTAAGACCGTAAAACAACTTCAATCTTTCCTGCAGTCTTGCTCTTGGTACAGAAGATTCATGAAGAATTTCTGATTTAGCAAGACCATTAAACAACTTGACTAAAAAGAATGCTACTTGGAAATGGGGTAAAGAAGAGCAAACTGTATTTGAAGAATTGAAACAACGACTCATCACAGCTCCTGTGCTTTCACAAGTTCAAGAAAACAAACCCTTTGTATTGAGAACAGATGCTAGTAGTTACGCCCTTGGAGCTGTTCTTTTACAAGGACATGGTGCGGACGAGCACCCTGTAGAATATGCAAGTCGTCTGTTGACCTCTGCTGAGATAAATTACTCTACTACAGAGCGGGAAGCTTTAGCTTTAATATGGGCTCTAAACAAATTTCGTGGCTATATCGAAGGATCGGAAGTTACAGTTAGTTTTGACCATCAACCGTTGAAGTGGCTCATTAGTCTGAAATCTCCTTCTGGAAGACTTGCCAGATGGGCCTTGCAGTTACAGTCATTCAAAGTTAAGGTGACTCACATTCCGGATAAATGTAAAGTTATGGATGACATGCTCTCACGTCCAACTTGCCTTGATGAATCCAAAGAAGTTTGTGACCTATGTATGGTTGTTGCTGACTTTCCTACTCGACGTCCAGCAGAGATACGAACTGAACAGCTGAAAGATTATGACATTAAGAATATCATTGAAAGTTTTGAAGCAAACAATATAAATGTTTCCAGGTGGACTAAACAAGGTTATCTAATTAATAATGGAATTCTTTACCGGTACTCTCCAGATTCAGAATCGTAAGATGCTCAGTTAGTTGTCCCGTCCCATGAACAAGCGTTGGTGTTGAAAGAGCACCATGACGCTCCCACTGCTTCTCACTATGGTATAGAAAGAACTTTTCAACGGATAGCTACTCGATATTATTGGACTGGAATGCTCAAAACTATTGCCGAATATGTAAAGAATTGTCCTGACTGTAGTAGATACAAAGCTTCTAACCAAAAGCCTTCAGGTTTATTACAAACACCTGTGCATGCCCAAAGGTTTGAAACCATTACCATCGACTTATTTGGTCCATTACCTGAAGGAGAAGGAGGGAAAAGTGGATTTTCATAGTCGAAGACCGTGCCACTAGATGGATTGAACTGTTTGCCCTTGAGACATCCACAGCAAAAGAGTGCGCGCTTACCCTCTTGAATGAAGTATTTATTCGATATGTGCTCAGCCTTCGTGTCATTAGTGACAATGGTGCACAATTAGTAAGCGCTATAAGGCAACAACTGTTGTATTTCCTTGACATAAAGCAGAGTCTCACTCCCTTCTATCACCCTCAAGCAAATTTAGTTGAAAGAAAATACCGGGATCTAAAGCCGCGTCTAGCGATATTGGTCGGTAATAACCACAGCGTTTGGGTAGATCAGTTGCCTTCCATTCGGTTTGCAATGAACTCGTAGAAATGTCAAAGTACAGGACATACTGCTGCTTACCTACATTTTGGTAAAGAAATGAGGATTCCTGATAATGTTTCTCGTGACCTAAGAGCGATAATTCAGAATGATAACTTTGTCCCAGAAAAAACACCCTACCTTTAAAGATTTGCTGATACATTGAAAAGAGTTCGAAAGAGGGTAGAGATACAGCAGGACCGTCGAACAGACTATGCTGATAAATTTCGAAAAGCAGGACCTCGTTACTTTCCTGGCGATATGGTATGGGTTACATCACATCATCTAAGCAACAAGAAACATGGAAAGACATCAAAGTTTATGCCGAGAAGAGACGGACCATATGTAATATTGACTCAAAGATTTCCAACAACATATGAAGTGGTTAATAAATACAATTGTGATGTGTCATTGGGTACTAATCATAGTTCAGCACTGTCTCCTTACCAAGGTCAAGAGCTACCTATGATAATGGGATATTCGCATCCAGATCCTGATTTTTCTATGTGTCGGATGCTAAATGACACGTCTCTAGGAGATCGAAATAATAGATTCGGGGAAACAAAATTTATTTCCTTGGTGGAAATCTCCATGTTCTGGGAGAAATTGCCCAATGAGACCTCCATCAAGACAAGAATGTGGTGTGTAGTTCAGAATAAGTTGAAAAATTCGGACTGTGTAAGATAAATAACGGGAAATTTCAACGTTTATATAAGCTTGAATAGCTTATGCTTGTTAAGTATAAACAAGGAAGAAAACGTATACTTAATTGACTGGAATAGACGACTTGCTGAAGTTCAATAAACCGGGAGCTAAGTACGGACACGACCTGCTTTCAAGAACTTCTCGAGACAAAAACATGTTTAATGGGTGTATTGTCGTTTTCTAATAACAGCAGTGAAATGCGCACTGTTAATTTTAACTCTCAAAAACGATATAAGTAATGAAATATGGATCTGAGAAAGTAAAAAGAATTGTAAACTTTTTATATACAGGGTGGCCAGGAAATAACTTTCCCTGTTTGGCGGCATCTGCAGCTAAAACTAATGAACGAAATGAAACCATATTTTATATGCAGGTTAATGATGGCATGGGGAGATGAATTCCATAAAAAAAAAATTTTGTTACAAAAGTTGCCGATAGGGGGAAATGTGGCGCTATATGAACCGAAACACCTGAATAACTACAATGAAAGCATGGAAATTTGATTTTTCAGAATGTCAATACTATACAGTTATGAATAAATTATTGGAACACATAAAATAAGATTTTAGTCACTAACATTTGGGTCCCCTGGATGCCGCGTAACAATTTTCAATATGCTGACCTTCCCGGTGTACAACATATTGCATCGGGTGAATAACATTCTCTGCAGCTGCATGCAAACTGTCTGTTTGGATGTTCGCAACGGTTCGTCTTATGCTCTGCTTCAAGACATGCAAGTTTGGAATGCCACCAGCATACACAACGGATTTAAGGTACCCCCATAGCCAAAAGTCACATGGGGTGATGTCCGGGGAATGGGGCAGCCATTCCGTCTGAAAATATTGACTAATGACTCTGTCATTACCAAAATTCTGGGGTAAAAGGCGTTGCACTGAACTATGAATATGTGGCCGAGCTCCATCTTGCATAAAAATGATTGAGTTTAAGCATTGTCTTTGCTGCAATTGCGGAATAACGAAAGTTTGGAGCATTTCCCCATATTTTTCGAAGTTGATGGAGCAAGTAATAGGTCCTGCCTGAGTTATGTTTTTAAAAAAGTATGGTCCTATTATAAAATTAGCCATGAAGCCGCACCACACGGTTACCTTTGGAGAATGCAATGGCATTTCTAGCCATCACTGTGGGTCGCTCACATGCCCAAATACGGCAGTTATGAGTATTAACAGATCCATTCAGATGAAAATGAGCCTCATCTCCCCCACGATATTTTCCAAGGCCAATCATTGTCGATCTCCATTCGGGCAAGAAACGTTAACGCACTTACCTTACTACTTAACCTTATCGTAATCTGTTATTTTTAATTCTTGCACACAACTGATCTTATACGGATAGAAATGCAGCACTTTACGAAAGATTTTCCATACAGTAGAATAAGGCATATCGGTTTGACGAGCAATTGCACGAGTACTTGGACCACTGCTGGTTCCTGTGTTGTCGAACACCGCTGTAGCAACATCTATTACTGCATCTTCTGATACTGCTTTTCGTCCTCTGCCAGCTTAAGTCCAAGCGAACCAGTTTCCTCGAATTTTTTAATCATCGCTCTTACTGCTGCAGCAGAGATTGGACCTTTACGCAGGTTATGAAGTCTTCGAAATTCCCGCAGAGCCATCACAGCATTACACTGTCTATACTAAACTTCAACTTAACTAGACATCACTTAGACGGTAGATCGTGACAGTGCTCATAGGTATTTAATCCATTTTGGCGGATTGAAGACATAATTCTCGCCAAATCTTATAACCTTTTGTTCTCTACAGGGTTATTGTGGTTTGGCGAACATTATGCTTTCACGCCGCCAAAATGGATTAAATACCTATGAGCACTGTGACGATCTACCGTCTAAGTGATGTCTAGTTAAGTTGAAGTTTAGTATAGTGTAGTACAGTTTCACTAGCAAAGCACGTTGAGGTAAGATAGGTAGCATATCACCAACAGTCGATGAAAGAATCGCTGTTTGGACGTTCGCTCTTTTCTTTTTAAAGGGAATGCAATGCGCTGCTGTCATGTACGCATTAGAATTTTGCATAATTGCTATCCCGATATGTAAATTACCTCAAACGTACGTACAAGTAGCGCCAAAATCTCACCTAGCGGCAACTTTTGGAACTAACTTTTTTTAGTTGGAATTCATCTCCCCATGCCTTCAATAGTCTGTACAAAAAATATGGTTTCATTTCATTCATTAGTTTTAGCTGCAGATGCCGCCAAACAGGGAAAGTTATTTCCTGGCCACCCTGTATTTTAACTTATCATCTTCGGTTGTAAATTAGTCATTGTTGGAATTAAAAAATCCGTCGAAAGATGTTTCGAATCTGTCATTACCTCGCCTTCCAATCTTCCATTCCGAAATTAAACATTACAAAATCTTACTAACGCAGTAATTGTCTCCGAATGTTTAACTAAGTTTTGATTTTATAGGAGCGACTGTCAATGTTTAATATAAACATGGTTAACTGAAATGCTCTCTTTAAATTATAAAATATATATAACAGTTTAAAGAAATAGTTTCACTGCAAAACGTAACCATGCGGCCAGTCCAGAATTAAAATGGAAAATTTTGTACACAATCGTATTATAAGCAGTATCTTTAAACTAGATGAACCTGGGCCAGGTTCTTTTATTAGCGTTTGTGCTGAACAATCTAAATCTAGATACGATTTCAGCCGCGTATCAAAGTTTCATGAATTTCCTTTTCGCGTGTTTATTGGGATTATGTTACCGCATCGTAAAAAATGCATGTGCTTGTCTATTTGCAGCACTTCTCACCGTTAACACATTGTTGATCGACAATTTTAATGAGAATTAATCTCATGTCACCAGCTATTATTTCGTAATTGACCAGGCTTGGATTCCCCAAAATTTTCAAAGTTGTTGTAGTTAAATTGAAAGCTGGGTTCTTTTTTAACATTTTTAATTACGTTTTGAACACAAATGAACAATAAACTTAAACTGACTTTAAGTAGCAGTCGTTAAACAACTAAATCTCGAGAAAAAACAGTAAAATTAAGGTAAATATCGGTAATAAAAATAAGGTTAAAAAATAAGGAATAACATTTTGGTTGATTTTGGACTTTAGAAAATGGTTATCAATAAACTTGCAGACAAAAGACGAAAATCCTTCCGGCAAACATTGTCAATATAAGTGTGGGATTTCCCCCCCGACTCGAGCACTTCGGATCGTATTGGTTAGGAGCAGTACTACGTCACTGCGTGACGTTGCTGCTTCCTGCCAGCCGTTTTATTTGAATTGCATTCCACGCTATGTAACTAAATTTGTAAGACGTATTTGTAAGAGCTCTTCGGAGCGATGTACCGTTCAACAATAGTTTTTTAAAATTCCTCTAGACACCGTTAAATAAACTATGTTCATGTTAAAAAGAAGATTTTATTTCAAACTCAGCATCCCTACAAATTGGGCGTTCGGCCGCGATTGATTTATTTTCCCGCGATTGATTTGTTTTCCCGCGATTGATTTCTTTCTCAAGATTTACTTTTCGAATGTAACAGATCAACAAATCTGCATCAAACTGAAAACCTGCTTTCACCTGAAGTTTTTTTTAATTCCGAAGTGTCCGATGTTGTTCACGGTGCCCCAACCAGAAGTGTGCCTCTTCCAAACCGTCCAGTAGTGCTTCAACGACGTAATTTTGGTTCAGAACTGTCCAGTCAAGCCTATAGTTCCCTAAAGAACTTAAGTTTCAGTGACCAGTTCCTGTTTGGACATTAAATTCAAGTGACCAGTTCCTGTTTGGACTTGAAATCCCCTGTCCAGTTCTTGTTCGGACGTGAAGTGACTGCTGGAAGACGTTTTGAATTGCAGCGAAAATCGGAGTTCCAGATAAGCCATTTACAACTTTATTCAAAATATTTTATATTAATTTTAGTGATAATTAAGAATTTTAATATTTAGTTGGAACAATACTTTAATATTATTTTGTCACTAAGTAATTATTTTTTGGAATGTGCTCTTTAAAATTGTTTCGTTTTAAAATACGTTATGTATTAACGATTTCGAAATAGAGAAAGCAAAAAAAAAAAAAGTTGATCATTCTGTTTCGAGTATTTAAAATAGACAGGAAGTACCAGCTGCATTTGCCATTTGATTTTTTATCTTTTCTTTTTAGGGTTGCTGAATAAAAAAATATTGTGTTGTCTTATTTTTTTTCCCCTAATCATATGGCCTCTGCAACTGAAGTTTTATTTATTTTTTGTTGAACTAGTTTGGAATTATGTTTTTCAGAAAAGAGTTTTTGGAAAGATATTTTCTTTAATGTTACATGTAAATGATAAATTGGTGGAATCGTTGTGGTATTGTTTATATTTTGATAGGATTGTTTCATGTATCCGGTATCAAATAATAGCAGTTGTTGTTATGCCACATTATAAAAGATAGAGTTTAATTGATTTGTGAAATTCTAGTGTTAATATTTCTTTGGTGTGCTTTTGTACTGTCGTCGTGCAGTGTTAACGGAAAAGTTAAAGTGTTTTTAAAAGCATAAGCCAAAAGGCTGTTTGGGGAATATTAGACATTGTTTTTCTTAAGAAAAGAAAACTATTTAGAATTTCTAGAAATCTGTATTTGCAGTCGTAAAATAAGAGTTTGATTAATTTGAGAAATTCTGGTGGTAATATTTCTTTAGTATGCTTTTTACTGTCGTCGAGCAGTATTAACTTGAATGTTAAGGTATTTTTAAAGCATAAGCCAAAAGGTTGTTTAAGAAATATTGGGTGTAGTTTTTTTTAAGAAAAGAAAACTTTAGAATTTCTGTGAATTTGATTTAGCTACTCATTGGGAGTTAGTTTAAAAAATATATATATTTTAAAAAATTGAAGTTGCTATGCAATCAATTGTGGTTTGATAAATTGTATTTTGCAGTATAATTTATGTGTGTAATGATTTGTATAAGAATTGCTATATTAATTTTTATTAGACAGTATTATTGACAATGTCTAATTTAATGGTAAAGATTAATTAGTGGGTATAGATTGTTCTCTGCTGTTTTGATTGGGGAAATAATTGAATACAGTTAAGGATTCTAATTAAAATTCCCTGGAACCGTCAATAAGCTGAAAGTTCCTTGTAACGGTTCATTCTTATTTAAAGTTTAAACCCACGTGAAATATAGTTGAAAATTATTAAAAGGTTAATATTTTCGCATTGTTTTTGTTCGAAAGTTATCATGTCCTATTTAAGTAAGGGTCGTAAGACTGACTTAGTTGAGGTCGCTGAGGAGTTGGGTTTGACTCCGGCTGATGGAAGTAAGGTAGCAGATATCAGAAAACTGATTTTAGAAAGTGATGGCTATGATGAAGAAACGACGCGTATAATTTTGAATCGAATCATCGAAGAGAGGACAGAGCAAGAGGTACGAACCCGAGAACGTGAAGAGAGGGAAACTCGACTTGAGATGCAACGCTTGGAGGTTCAGCGCATGCAACTGCAGACTGCTGCTGTGGTTCCAAGACGAAGTGAAGAAACTCAACAAAGGATCCCGCTTGCTCAGATAACACCTAAATTCGATGAGAAAAAAGACGAAATGGGGTTGTTCCTTGTCAACTTTGAAAGACGCGCAGAAATGGCTAGAGTTCCTAAGGAAGATTGGGTTGCCTACCTACTTCATGTGATGCCATCAGATATCTCGAACATGCTTGCTCGAGAGTCGGTTGAAAATGCAAACAATTTTGATTATGTCAAAGAGTTAATTTTGAAGAAATACAAATTAACGTCTGAAAAATTGAAGAACTTGTTTTATCGACATGTCAAAAGTTCAGATAAGACATGGAGGAGCTACGCACATGAGCTGAGCTGCTATTTTAAAGAATGGATAGCTGATTTAAAAGTCGACTCTTTTGAAGACTTAGTGGACTTGCTCATCACTGAACAGTTAAAATTTAGAGCTCCAGAAGACATAAAAGAACACTTTTTCAAAGAATGGTTAAATCTGAAAAAGCCAGACGATCTCGCTGAAATGTTCGATGAATTTGAAAGTTTGAAGGAGAGTCTCACAAAGAGAAATTTTCATGGGAAACCTTACAGAAAATTTAGTGAAAATCGCACGAGTCAGGAGCATTCAGGCTACAAGGGATTGAGGCATGTTAAGTCTGAAACTGAAGACAACAGACCAATGTCTGGTCAACGCAAGTTTCACGGACAGAAGAAGCTCCTTTGCTTTGAATGTGGTTCTCCAGAACATCTGCGTAATTCATGTCCTAAAGTCAAACGAGACAAGAACAATAAGGCTGAGAAAGATCGTGAAAAAACTTCTGAAACACACCTGGTGCAAGTTGCCGTAGGATCAAATGAACCCAAAGATTATCCGGATGTCGATCTTAATAAATTTGTGAAGAAAATCAAATTGGGTGAAGTAACCGCTACAGCACTTCTAGACACAGGCAGTACACGTAATATCTTACGAGATGACATCTACAGAAAAATTAAGCCCCTTCCTTTACTGTCGAAAAATACATCTGTTTTGACCGGCCTAGGCAAAGGTCTAGTTAGAACCATGGGATCGTTCCAGCAAGTAGTCGACATTGACGGACACGTGTGCCGACTTGACTTTCAAGTTATCCCTGTTGAGGATTTCAATTTTGAAGCCATCATTGGGTCAGCATTTTTAGCTCATGCTCCCTGTCCTTTTCATGAGAAGACTGAAACTCTCTTGGATGAGTCAGCTGAATGGATATTCTTAACAGAAGATGGAACAGAGAATGAGTTGGATCTTAATCATATCAAAGAAGCAAATCTTCGTCAAAGTGTAGCAGACCTTGTAACCTCTTACCAACCGAAGAAAACTAAGTTCACTGATATTTCAATGAAAGTCATTTTAGAAGATGAAATACCAGTTTACCAAAGAGCCCGTCGACTGTCGTTTTCTGAACGACAAGAAGTCAACAAGCAAATAGACGAGTGGTTGAAGGATGGAATTGTTCGTCCCAGTTCATCAGATTATGCAAGTCCTGTGGTACTTGTCAAGAAGAAAGATCTCACAACACGAATCTGCGTGGACTACAGACAATTAAATCGCAAGCTAGTTAAAGATAGATTCCCGTTGCCCTTGATTGAAGACGTTCTTGACCGGTTGCAAGATGCCAGAGTGTTCAGCACCTTAGACTTGAAGAATGGATTTTTCCATGTGCCAGTTGAAGAAAACAGTCGCAAGTACACATCATTCATTGTTCCGGATGGACAGTATGAATTTTTAAAAGTTCCTTTTGGACTCAGTACAAGTCCAAGTGTATTCCAGAGATATGTGTACAGTGTATTTAGAGATCTAATGAAAGAAGGCGTTATTGTTATTTATATGGATGATTTGATAATTCCGTCAAACGATGAAGCAGA
Organism: Linyphia triangularis; assembly: GCA_963978545.1. NCBI lineage: Eukaryota > Metazoa > Arthropoda > Arachnida > Araneae > Linyphiidae > Linyphia > Linyphia triangularis. The sequence goes on from OZ021722.1 coordinate 32,718,222, forward strand.
AGGTGTAGAGAAATTGAAAATTGTTCTTCAAAGAGCATCCGAATATGGACTGGAAATAAAGACAAAAAAATGTCAGTTTTTAAAGCACTCAGTAGAATTTCTGGGTCACATTGTTGAAAATGGAACAGTTCGTCCATCGAGTGAGAAGACACTCGCTGTTAAAAAATTTCCTATTCCAACGAATGTTAAGCAAGTACAAAGTTTCCTTGGCCTCACAGGTTACTTCAGGAAGTTTATTCAAGGGTATTCGAAGATCGCAAAACCCCTTAGTGATCTCCTTCGAAAGAACTATCCATTTGTGTTCGGGTATGAGCAAAAGGATGCCTACCAGAAACTTAAATCCCTTCTCGCCACAAGCCCCGTTTTACATCTATTCAAGCCAGGTCGAAAAACTGAACTGCACACTGACGCCAGCAAAGAAGGTTTTGGTGCCGGACTTCTTCAGGAGTCTGATGATGGACAATTACATCCCGTCCATTTCATGTCTAAAAAAAACCAGTCCAGCGGAAGAGAAATATAGCAGTTATGAATTGGAGGTTCTCGCAATTGTAGAAGCCTTAAAAAAGCTGCGGGTGTATCTGATGGGAAACAAATTTAAAATCGTGACAGACTGCTCTGCTTTTCAGATGACAATGAACAAAAAAGATCTAGTAACCAGGATTGCAAGGTGGGCTCTACTTTTAGAAGAATTCGATTACGAGATAGTTCATAGACCAGGGCAAAGAATGAAACATATTGATGCCTTGAGTAGAAATCCAGTAATGATTATTGATGAAACTGTAACTGCAAGATTGAAAGTTGCTCAATGCAAAGATGAGTACATAACAACACTGAAATCATTAGTAAAAGAGGACAGCCACCAAGAATATTTCTTGAAGAATGACATTTTGTACAAGTACGAAAATGGTCGAGAATTAATGGTTGCACCCAAAGGGATGCAGACTGAATTGATTAAATCAGCCCACGAAAAAGGACATTTTTCAGTTGCGAAAACAAAAGAAATTGCAAAACGAGACTTCTTCATTCCTGATCTTCATTCCCAGACTGAAACAGTGGTTGCCAATTGTATACCGTGTATCTTGGCAAATAAGAAAAGCTGCAAGAAAGAAGGAATGTTGCATCCGATTCCCAAAGAAGATCTCATTGTAAAAGAAATCTTAACAGAAGAAATAATGGATTACTACAACAACCAAAGGAATCAGCTCAGAAGAGAAGCCAAAGAAAACATCCTTAAAATCCAAGATGAAAATAAAAAAGAGCATGACAAAAGATGCAAAAAGGCTACTATCTATAAACTTGGCGATTTAGTAGCTATCCAAAGAACTCAATTTGGTACAGGACTGAAGCTAAGACCCAAATTCTTCGGCCCATACGAAGTCACCAAAGTTAATGGTAGGGACAGATACGAGGTAGCTAAAATAGGGAATCATGCAGGCCCAAATCAAACCACCTCTTCAGCTGACCTCATGAAACCATTTGGGTAGCCCATTCTAAAAAAAAAATTTTTTTTCATCATAAGTATAATTGTGTTTGTGTATTTGTATATTCTAATGTGTTCATATTCATAACGATATTTAAAATGCACAATTTAATGTTCAATTGTATAATTACTATAAAATTATGTGTGTTTGTAAACGATTCGCAGTGCTCTTGATAAGTATTTTAATTTTTTAAGTTTTAAGTACGCCGCTGTGGTCAGCGACATGTCAGGACGGCCGATTTGTGGGATTTCCCCCCCGACTCGAGCACTTCGGATCGTATTGGTTAGGAGCAGTACTACGTCACTGCGTGACGTTGCTGCTTCCTGCCAGCCGTTTTATTTGAATTGCATTCCACGCTATGTAACTAAATTTGTAAGACGTATTTGTAAGAGCTCTTCGGAGCGATGTACCGTTCAACAATAGTTTTTTAAAATTCCTCTAGACACCGTTAAATAAACTATGTTCATGTTAAAAAGAAGATTTTATTTCAAACTCAGCATCCCTACATAAGTATTGGGCGCCCTCTCTAAAACTGCCGACCAAACGGTATAGTGGTTAGCGTGTTAACTTCTAGACCGCGAGGTTGCGGGTTCGAGTCCCGTGTAAGGCATGGGTGTTTGTAAATGTATGTTGGCTTGTCTAATGACGAATGTTTCGGCGCACTATAGCCCTCGTGTTGCTGAAGGCGCCAGATAATCTGAAAACAACCAACCCTCTCTAAAACTTTGTATAGGGCTTCGAAAACATGGTGTGTTTTGGGCCCCAAGGGATGTAAGTCGGGCCTTGAGCAGCGCACCGAGAAAACAACGGTGATGCAAAAAAAAAAAAAGAGCACATCACGAGTTAACTCATGACCAGTTAACAATGTGTTAAGAGGACAGTAAAACATAGGTGAATTTTCTGGGACTGACGAAATCGATTGCTTTAAAGCTTTTCAATCGCTTAAATGCCTACGTTATACTAAAGCTAATAATGTATTCCTATAAGGTAAAAGTTTTTCAGTCAGTAAATTCGAGTATACCTTTAACACACGATACACCAACATCATGTGCATGTAATTTTGAAAAGATGGAGGAAAATATTAGTCGAATTTGTAAAATAGTTCAAAGTATTCACCTTCTCAAGAATTCACAAAATATTTCAATAATGTATTCAAATGTAAACCGTTAGAATCACACAATTCCTTTTATATTTTTTTAACGCATTTCTTTTACACAAAACGTGATGTTTTAGTAGAAAAAAGCTTCCTTGTGTTATTTTAATAAGATAGAAATAAGATAAAGTAATTTTTAATGAAAACTATCGAATCATTTGTCCCTTTGCCAAAAGCATCAATATCGCCATATATCGTAATCAACATTGCGTATAAATACTGCTGGAAGAATTGCACGTTTGATGTAGGGATTATAGAAACTGTTGGGCTTTACGCCATACAAAAATACAAAAACAATCGGTACAATTTAGACATTTGAATCTAAAACGATACTCATGAACAATAATTAACGTTTGCACACTAACTAAAACATTAAATAGCTTAAATAAAAAGTATTTAAAAAAATTTCATGAATAAAAATACGACTTAATTTCTCAATACCTAAATATTTTGTGGCTAAGAAGACAATATATCTAGTTAATGTTATCCTGATCAAACCTTTTTCTTTTCACAAAGCCACTGCAATTCTGAGAATATTTTAGTTATGAAATTCATTTACATACAAGAAATAACGAGTTTAGAACTGACCCTCGTATTGTTCAGTACAGGCAAGACTAATATTTCAGCTGACCTTCTATGTATTTCAAAATGGGATGCGATTGGTGGTGAATCGTTTTTATTGTTGTGAGATGACAATTTATATATCCTAACGGGTCTAAGTATTGAGTAAGATTCCTCACCATTCCTAGTATATTTTGGGGGTCAATGTTAAAATTATAGTTAAGCAAGTAAATTTACATAAAAGTTCTAATTATTTAAAAATTACTTCTCGTATAATTTACTAACTAATAAATTAATGCAAAATGCTATTAATACGATAGGTTCCTAATGTAAAATTAATTTCCACCTCAAGTATCCAACAGTCATTGAGAAAGGTATCAACATGCATAGTCTGCCCTTTTGCAAAATATTAGCGCAAATTGTTTTAGAAGTTTACATTTTGAAAGACTTACCATTTTAAAGAGGTTCGTTCTATCAGATTTTTCGACTCTATAACCATTCGAGGGCTATAAAAGAGTTGGAATATCAATTGAAAAAATGTTGCGCTACGTAGAGCAGACGTCATGTCGAATAAGAACCATTTTTACTAGGTCATTATGAAAAAATAGTTCCTCCTTACACTTTTAATAGAAGAAATTCAAGCAACTCCTCGCAAAGGAACTCTATGAGGGAACCAGACGATACGCCGTTTTTGATTACTTTGAAGAACTGCAGAGTTTCAGGAGGGGTTGATTCAAAGACCACTTGCATAATAGAATAACATTATGCACCGGCACATTTTAAGGCGAAACGAGCGTGGGTCGATTAATATGGTAAGTTAGAAAGTTCCGAGGTTAACACTAGATTTATCAGCTATTTAAATATACTTACTTCTTCCATGGAAATTCCCGTGCCAGGAAATAGATGCGAATCTACTGGACCTTCCAGCTACAGGCAAGTTAGTGTAAAACTAGATTCTCCAGCAGCAGAGAATGTAGGAAGCATTTAAGCAGCGGCATCTAGGAAGCATGTAAGTAATTTATTATCTTTATGGTCATCGGTCTGTGTATGAGTGCAGCTGTGACATTATGCCCTCATAACAAAATGTTGCAATTCCTCCACATTTTGCAATACTATAAGATCATTATTTAAAGATTTGATTTAACTCTTTTCACTCGTATGTCCCCGTACAGGGGACATCGCATTTGTATTGGGCAAATTGTGATAACTTAACCAAAACATTTCTTTTCGAAGTATTTCTAAGTTGATTTGCTTTGGTGGTGGTGGTGCCGGCATTACGTTCCACCCCTAAATATTGTTTATATAGTCTGTTCATATTATTACATTTCTTAGATTTATAACCTTTTGAGCTCCGAACCATTCTGGACGGCAACCAGCAGTTCAGCCCTAGTGTTGTGCTTGCGCCAGTAAATTTCAACAAACCCAACCATCGACAATCTCTCCTTATCGCTCCTTTCAAGGGGCGCAGGAAAGTGCTCGGACCGTCGTGAACCAACACGTCTCGCGTTCTTTTGACACAAAACGCAGCTGAAATGTTTTTTTTATATATATCTTGGTAATTTTACCATATTTCGATTTGATTTCTTGTGCCATTTCAAGAGAAAACTTCAGGAAAACATGTATTTCTCAAAAGGTTGTGCTGGAAAAAGTTAATTCTCCGAAATCACTAATAAATTTTAATGTCCCCTGAGAGGGCACATCCGAGTGATATGCTAAAATTCCGATGTCCCCTGAGAGGGGACAGCGGAATGCAAAGGGTTACTGCGGTGTAGTGTAATATACTTAAGTATTCTTAGTAGTTTCAATAAATTATTTTGACACGTTGAAAAATAAAATATTTTGTGCCCACATTCCCATCCTAGGTCAAAGAATATATTCAGGGGCTATATTTTTAAATTTTTGATTTAAACATGGTAAACTTTCTAGTTAAATTGGAACACATTTCCATAAAAAAAAATTCATCTTGATTGAACATGAAAAAAAATTCCGTGTTATTTGCTAACTTTCTAAAGCAGAATTACGAGTGCAAAGAGTTAAAAGAAGTGCTACTTTGAACTTACTAAAATAATTTGTTTAATATTCGAAAACATTCTTTTATCCCTTTAATTATTTAATATAGTTGAGATGGTTAATATATTTATAGTTAAGAAAGAAAGATAGCAAAAAAAAAAAACACTCAACTATGCCTTGTTTCTAAGAGAATTAATGGGTACTTCAAAAAACCATCTGCGCTCAATAAATTCCTGATTACCGAAAAGTAATGCAAGATCAACAGACGACTCGCAGGAAAGGATTCACGTTTCCATAGCAACCACACAAACGAAGAAATGCCCATAAACTGTGTGAATAGGATTCAAAATGTGCGTCCATTTCGCCCTGAAGAAATCACCGATGCATGATTTTAAATCGAGTTTTGCATCTCGTTATTTATTACGCGGGAACAACAGTTGTTTTTTTACTTTTGCTCACATCACGATTTGTTCTCTTTATTAGAAGCAATTTCTTCCTCGGAATAATTTTTTTTTTTTTTTTTTTTTTTTTTTTTATGCCTTTTGAATGTGTCGCTGAAACATTCTTTATTCGTCCTTTCAACAGTTTATGCCCACGAGATTTCTTGTACAAAGAAACAAAATACCAATGCAAAAAAGAATAGAAAGTTAAAACTTTGTCGCCAAAGGAATGAAGTGGGTGGAATAAAATATCTTTTGGTGGTGAATAGGGGAAAAAAAACCTTGTAAGCCATTATTTACAGACGGGTGGCTTTAACGACTGGAATTGTCACGGAGAAGAGTAAAAAATGTATACGAAAAGGACACATGTTTTATTACATAGAAAATTTAATCTGAAATTGTTAATGAATGCTGTAAAAAGTATAATCCTTCCATCGCAAAGAAAAAATGTATTTTATCTCTAAAGAAATAAATTCTCCAAAGACCGAAATCTTAGGTAAGCTACGCCGACCAAACGGCATAGTGGTTAGCGTACTAGCTTCTAGACCGCGAGGTTGCGGGTTCGAGTCCCGTGTTGGCATGGGTGTTTGTAAATGTATGTTGGCTTGTCTAATGACGAATGTTTCGGCGCATTATAGCCCTCGTGTTGCTGACGGCGCTAGATAATCTGAAAACAACCAACTTAGGTAAGCTACGATACGTAATTCAAGTAAACTCTCAAATGCATGAATAAATTTAACCCTTGCACTCCAGTGGCGCCTCTCAGGCGCCACACGATTGGATGTCAAACCACGAGAGGACCATTAAGTGTGATGCGGAAATTCGATGCAAGGCCAATGACTGTGTTTAGTTTCTATGAAGCAAATCCATAAACACCAGCCGAACCTAAAATGTCTCTAGTTGCTGATTCCTCCGCGCGAAAAAGGCCTGGAGTGCAAAGGGTTAAAGCGCAAAATGCTACAAGAACGTTTTGAAATGTTGAAAAGAACAGGCGTTTCCAAAATTGATATTTCGATGAACAGATCCGTACATTCTGAACTTTAGTTGGTTGTACTGGAAATCTTCCTGTCCAAGAGCTATCATAGAAAATTGTCAGGGCACGATTTGGGTTAGTGAAATAAAGATCAAGTCACAAGGAGAGAAGTCACCTACGACATCTTTCAAGATGAATCCCTGGATTTGTGACTGGGATGAGAGAAAACAGGGAAATGTCCCACTAGACATCTTTTTAACTAATATGAGACTGTTACATTCACCACCTCTCTAGAATAAAAAAATGTAAGTTGAAGTTCATTCATGATTTATGGCGTAGATTAGCCAATCTGGCTCTAGTGCCATAAAAATCCATTCAATCAATTATAATTGAAAGACCTAATATTTGGTATCAAAGTAGTTTTTAGCATTAATGATTATATTCTTAGATTTTATTATATTTGGAAGAGTGATATTTTGTGGAATCTCGTTAAACGTGGACGAGAGACCTCAGTTTAAAGAAATTGTTGTATTGATCCCATACGTTTAGAGTGATTAAAGTCAAAAGTTAGTTCTTGGATGCAAAAGGAGCACTAACGTTTTTGACATTGAATGTTTTAAGAAATAAAATATTTTATGAATCAAAATTAACTGGATGAAAATCGATTTCAAGGTACTACATTGAAAGTTAAAGTTTATTGTTTATCGGCATTTATGACTATATTTTAGAGAAGCATTTGCAACAAAGTACTAAATAAATGCCAAAATGTGTGCTTCTGCAGTTGGACTAGTAGTTACGATTTAGAGCTTATCTGCACTATCAGTTTTAAATTGGTGCCATTGCAGATAGCATAACAATTGGAGAAAATTAATTCAATAAATATAAATGAGTTTCCTTCCAACAATTCGCCGACCAAACGGTATAGTGGTTAGCGTGCTAGCTTCTAGACCGCGAGGTTGCGGGTTCGAGTCCCGTGTTGGCATGGGTGTTTGTAAATGTATGTTGGCTTGTCTAATGACGAATGTTTCGGCGCATTATAGCCCTCGTGTTGCTGACGGCGCCAGATAATCTGAATACAACCAACCTTCCAACAATTCGTATTGGAATAATATTCCTCGTACTTTATTTTCCTAAAATACACCATTATACAAGACTGTATATTTCCATGGTATAGTCGCTCCACGTACTTCCAATTGAAGTCACGACTAAAAATATTGTAACCCAAAATCCGTAATATCGTGTTAAAAGACCGCGCCGAGTGAAGGTACGTGAGATAGTTAAGCAGGTAAGCATCTCGGACGAGCGTGCATTCAATATTCTGCATGAACATTTGGGTAAATGAAAAAGTTATCAGCAAGGTGAATGCCACAATGAATAACGTACTTTGCCCTGCACAATTATGTCGATAGAGAAAAGGAAAAATTATGATCCCTCTTAAAATTGAATTTAAGAGGGCCATGGGACGTTGTTATTAAATAATTTATTTCCTAAGCAAAAAATCTCGAAGCCAACCTGTTAAAAATAACTGCATATATTTTTTTATCGTTCGCCTTTCTGACGAATTTAAACCTTTAAACTTTCTAATTAAACAAGTATTCAATGAGCTGTAGTATAATCGCTTTTAGATATAACTTTCAAAACAATATTTTTATTAAACAATGTGTTCTTATATAATTTGCATTTTTACTCAGCGTTTAGGTTAGAGAAGGGTAAATTTACTTCAAAACGGAAGTACGAAAATTGCTTACTTCTGGTTACCATATGAAATGGGCACTCGTTTGGACGAGGAGACCTTACATCTATAATAATGAAACAAGCTGTGTGTGGGTCTGGATCTATAGAAACCTACTTAAAATTGGAATTGAGCTCTGAAAATTTCAATATAAGACGTTTTGGCCTTCTAATTGTACATATGTTAAACAGAATGTTAAAATTTTAATTAGTTATTTTTCAATTAATTTTCTTAATTAACAAATTTTTTTTTACGAAACGACTTCTAAGAGGGCTACAGCTCTGAAATTTTCAACGCAAGTAGTTGTCCTAATTGAACTTTTGAAAAACAAAATTTTATTTGTTTTTTAAGTAAGGAAACCAGGAAAGTCAAAAATCATAAAAATATCGTTTTTTGTTGGTTTTTTTAAAACGAAAAAATACATTATTTTTCTTTCTAAAGCTATTTGAATCTTCTTTGAGCGAAATTTAGAAGTATTTTAATTTTTCTATGCTACGTCAAAACGGTATGGCCTGTTATTTTAATACATATATTTTATTTAATAACAGAATCACTACCCATACATGCACTTTTTTGCCTTCTGAAATATTTCATATTCTTATTGATTAATTGCATTTCATGAATTCGTTTGTTGTAACGTGGTTGTTTTTAATCAGTCGCCAATTGTCAGAAATCGAGCCAAAAGGGACCGTTAACTAGAAAAAGTCACAATGACAATGTTATAAAACATAAGTAATTTCAATTGAATGTATATTAATGTTCTAGTATTATGAGAACCATAATTATAAAATCCTTTTTGTTTTTCTGACACTTCAAAGAAATGTAAATGTAAGTTTATATTTTTTGTCTGTAGGTTTCGCTAACTTAGTTGAAATTTAGCAAATAAAAGTAAACATTCGCAGGTCTAAACTGTTAATATATATTTGAGAAGAGTAGTAAAACATATTTATAACCTTTAAACAGCATTTTTCTTTAAAATATAAATAATATATGTTAACACAATTATATATTTTACGTTTTTGCCTAAATCTCGGAATGAAGTTTTTATAAATTCGATGTACCTTTTTCTCCTAAACTGGTACACTTAGAGCCTTGTAACTTTTACAGTATAATCCTTATATATGCAAGTCTATTTTAAAGCTCTATTTTGTAAACAAAAACTAGAATTTAATTTATTACTCAGCTTTTAAGGTGAAAAAATTCCAAAACTGTAATTTTTACGTGTTCTTTGTGTATTGCGACAAAAAATATTATTTTCAAAGCTTTTAGACATTAAATCACACCTTTAGTATATGAAGAAGTGTTCTACAAATGCATAGACACCAAATTTATGTGTCTACTGTAGTTCTTGAGAAAAGGTACATCAAAGTAGGCTAATTTAACATGGGAGAGATAGGACGTTTTGCGACTTTCTGGGACCCCTTAACAATATTTTACCCAACGATTTCTACTTGGTCTACAATGTTGAAACTTTCAGAACAAGTAGTTTTGGCCTTCTAATTTTGCTTCCCACAAATACGAGTTACAATAATCTTAAAGGGGTGTTGTATTAACGGGAATTTTTTTTTCTCGACAGGGGAGAGGCTTCTAATATTAAGGTTTACGTAGCAATTACATTTTAGTGAGTGAAGCGAGCTTATGCTTACGAAACAATGAACCTTTCAGCGAGAGAAACGAGCCTATTCTTGCATAGTTTCAATGAGTGAAGTAAGACTCTTTATGTGTCAGTGAACTTTTCAGCAAACGAAGCGAGCTCGATTTTGCGAAGAGATGAACTTCCCTGCGAGCGAAGCGCAAAAAGCTGGGACCTATACACCAATGACGGATTTTCGCAACGCGGGGCCTCACAGCTAGAAAAATATTGCGCATGTTAAAATTTCGTAGCGAAGCACTGGTATTCAGCTAGTTTGACATATTGCAAGTGTTCGTAGCATTATAATTTTATCTGGAAATGTTTCGTCGCTGAAGTACCTATTCATAAACATCGTTCAACATTTCTGATTTCTGTAATTTAGAAGATGAGACTCTTCAAATTTCGATGTTTTATATATATAAAAAAAGGGCAAGTTGGCGAGTTTGACAACAAACTGAGAAAATGTGTGACAGAATAACCAAATTTAAACCCGATATATTTTTTTGAATAAGTACAATCATTCAGGGTAACGTTGAGTCATGGGGTGTAGATTTACACCACCTCCTAGTTTTCAGTATATTTGGTTTTACAGAGCTGTTCATGGTCCACTTCTGCACACTTCTGGAAAGATTGTGAAACTGGATTTTTGCACTCTAGAAAATGAATTTGAAAAATAGTACACAATTTATTTTGCCATTCAGTTTTTCTGAAGTACTGTTGGCAAGCTCTATTTTTGGGCTTATTTGAAATTGAAGCAAATCAATATATGCAAGTAAGTATAAGCTTACCACTTTATCAGCTAAAGTATTTTCTGAAAATAGTGAAATTGCTAGTGAATAATGGTTATTTACTCACTAACAATTGGCAAAATGCAAAAAAACAATGTCACTATTCATTTTACCACGCGTTCAGTATAACTTTGTGCAGTGCTAGTACTGGTCTGGTGCAGTCTAGTTAAACTGCAGACAGTCCTCAGGTTCTTACATAAATATGGTTAAAACTCCTTAAAGGGTAAAATGTTTAGTAATTAAATCAGCCGAAATATCGCATAGTGGAACTCCTTTGAGTGTGGGTTGAAAAAGCTGTTCAATAAACATAACCAAAGTGATAACAAACAAATTTATTAAATACTAGGTTTACTTTACAGAATAGAATATTACGTTTAACAATTAATGATCGCTTATAAACAATTTAAACATTGAATCTACTTTATGAAAACGATCCTAAATGACCAATCCTATCAAGTTTATATTAAAACACCCAAAATCGGGTACTGCTTACACATATCCAAACACATTTCATTTAAATAGTCATTTGGTCAGAATTCAGTTGTCATCGCTAATTTGTGGTTAATATTTAGTATTAAAATAACTCAAAAGTTAAAGTCAGAAAGCTGGAAGATTATGGCTAAATGTGAATAATTGACATCACGGTACCTGAGGCCCATACTCGTCATGGCGTATTCTGCCATCCTCGGGAAAACCTATAATCCAACCTGGCCTGTGGCGTTCGCTAATTAACTCCCACTCTCAACTTCAAGCAAAACTCCGAATGTCTCCTCGGGCTCTCGGGTCTCCCTTTTTTACGTCAAGACCAAGGCGGGGTCAAAATTCACCTCCAGCCAGTCCAGGAAACCGTAGGTTCAAATCTCTAGTTTTGAACTATAGCCAATCGTGAACCCTAACATCACTGAGCTCCCGCCTCTGATCCACAAGCGTCTGAGATTGGACTCGGAGCTTCTGACGTCAATTCCGTGTACCGCCTAGAAATCTCAAAGCCCCCTTTCCCACAGCTGCAAGACACCTGGACCTCAATTTTGAATCCCAGTTTGCTGTCAAGTTACTGTCAAGTCCGGCGCCACTCTTTGTAAACCTCACCTAAAATTGAAAAGCCCCCGAGTATTTACGATGTCTGGCTTCTGGCTCGATTCCTCCCTCTCTCGAAATTCTGAATGTAAGCCCCCCTTTCAAGTCTTCCTGCCTTTTCATACCTAACTGACCTTTTGACTCGTAACATTCCCTGCAATCCCGGGCTTTTGAAAGTAACCCGCTAGCATATGTTCCAAACGACCCCTCTATCGGACGAGACTTTGTAAAAGGGCTAAATGACTTCTTTGCTTTTTTCTGGACCTTCCAAAATTCCTTATGTTCAGTTCAGCAGACTAACACTAGAGGTGTGGGTAGACGCGGGTGATGCGTCTCCCCACTTTTCAAGAAAATACCTATGCGTCCCCCCACTTCTAAAACCACTGAAATCCATCTCCCCCCCCCCACACACTTTCAAAAACACTCAGTCCGTCTAAGAACTAATAAAGAAAATTAACATTAACCTTTAAATGTAGTGACACTAAGAAAAAGTGATTTAAGGTTTTCGAATGTTAAAAAAAAAATATGGTATGTACTTCATACCATTATAAAAATTTATTACACTACTTTGTATGAAGATATAAGTATTTTTACTTACAAATACTATTACACTTGGTCATCTTTTAGCTTTGGATGAACTTTCTATTATGTTAAATTTCTATTTCTGTTTAATTAAAAAACAAACTATATTTTTTAAAAATAAAAATTCATTTTAGAGTTCTCCATTATTTTAATTTCACGAAAATATGCACATGTGGAAGAACTATTTAAATCTAAGTAAACAGTTATGTATATAATGTTGAACTATTACTTCACTTTATCTCTTACTTTTCCAAGTAAAAAAACTAAGTCACAGAATATTCACTAAAATAACAATAAATTTTGAACCCTTGTTCAATGTCAGTGTTAGGAAGTATAAATTATTTCCTTAAGAGTAAATATTTTCATTATAAGCTATGAAATTATGAAAATTATTGTTGGGAGATGGGGAGGGTGCACTTGTCACCAACTTTTGGGCATCCCCCCACTTTTTCCACACTTCTACCACTGACTTTGTGCCGGTTCAAAGTTAGGCTGATGACGGTGCGCACTGTATACACTGCATGTATAATCCATAATGTATTCCAATTTATTTGTAGTTGCGTTTAAATAAGTATAAAAAAATTACATTAAATCAAAGTTATCCTGAATGACTGATCTTTTTTTCGAACTACTATATTACTGTAGAAGCACTTTTCCGGTAATCTTAAAGCATTTCCGACTTCAACTTCATATATTTGCATTACTGTAATTTGGCTTTAGAAACACCTTTTCAATCTACAATGACTTTGAAACTATAAATCCTGTAACATTTAAATAAATAACTATGTACGCTAAACATAGAGACGATTTCGAGGTGTTTATTGAATTTTTTTGTTCAATATAATAAGCATCGCAAAAATATCCCTCAACTGGAAATTCTCTTAAAGTAAAAGTATGACATTGAAAATGGTAAATTACACGAATTCATGTCAAATTAAATAAGGGACACCCTTAGTTTCACGTGTAGTACAATCCACATAAAATTAACAATTCACTCAATTTAAAACCAAAATAGTTAAAGTTTCAAAAACTATCACAGTTTTAAATGCAAATTAAACAGCATTACAATCAAGACAGGGATGATTGTTATGAAAATTACAATCTTTTCTAAGCTTTGCAAAAAAAAAAGTTGTTTTAAAATGAAATCAGAAAGGGGACAAAAGAACTGAAATAATGTAAGTAAAAAAGTGTATTAAATTCTTTTAGTTGTAAAAAAATGTTTTTTAAATCGGCTTTCAGAAACTTTATATGTACAAATTTATGAAGATAATTTCATTAAGATTTAAGCAGGTAAAGCCTTTTTTTTTTCTTTTTTTTCACTTCCTTGTAAATTAAGGAACTTATTTCCTCATTAATAAACATTTAAAAAAAAAAGTTAGTTTTCTAAACGTTCATGACTCTCAAAGTAACAATGGTACGTTCAAATGCAAAGTAGCATTCCAGGAACAACGAAACAGAAAAGACATTCTCTATTATAATTAACACATTTTAATTTTAATTAAACCAATTAGTCAAGTTGCAAAAGCGTCGACACTAATAAACTCGACAGATTTACTTTCTTAAAGAATTTTTCGCATCTCAAGGTTGTTGTTTTTTGTGTGTGTTCAAAAATATCTCAACCAAGTCGATTAAAAAATGTTGTTACATGATTTTTTATTTATCATTATTTATTTTTTGTAATTTTATAAAAGCATCTTTTTTCTTATTTTGTTATTTTTGACAAATTTTGTTAATTTTTGACGTCTATTGTAAACTTCATTGTCCTCTTAAGTAAGTAAATAAATAGTTAAAGGTAACCTATTTTAACTTGTAACGTATCCATTATCAAAATAAGTACGTTACATGTTAATATGATACGTGAAAAAAATACCCAAGATGTTGTCCAAGTTGTATAAATGATTATCGTATTAGTCAGCGGTACCTAATATTGGGAACTGTTGCTCCAGACCATGGGAACAATTAGAGTTCGTTCTTTTTCTAATTACCGTGTTAAAAATCTGCACATTGATAACTTAATTTAGGGGCCCTCTGTTGGGTATTAACAGAATCTACTTTAGTGTTACTTGTGTTACAAGAAGTTAAATTGCATAAACAACAATTCTATGCTAAAATTCAAAGCTAGAAAGGAACAAAAATTGTCCTTTGTTTTTAGTTTCAATGACTCAAAATTGTTTTAATTAACATTAATCTACAGACATAGATACGGTATCATTGTGATACATATTTCAGAGAGAGATATGCTATGCCTTATCAGATCACGCGATTAAAATAAACAATTTTACCCATGAAATTTTTTTTAAAGAATTATTGCTGTGCATTGCCAACTTTTATGCGCAATGAACAATTCCCGCATCTTTTAAAAACCAGTGAAATTAGTTTATATTTATGAAGAATTTCTTTTTGACTCCAAATATTCAAGCAAATGTTCTTTAAAAAAATTAGTTATTTAAATATTAAGGAAAGAAATGCGGGAAAACCACGTCCGATTGCAGTTCGATCAAAACGCTACATTTTAGCTGTGACGTCAAAATCTCCTTCCGTTTGTATGGTTATCGTGAGGTTTCTGTCAAATAGTTGGAGTGAGTTTTTTAGACAATTGCCATATCCCGTGCAGATGGCGCAATTTGAAAGAAACTTGCAAAACTGATTTCTCGCTACTGCGTTTCAAGCCAAGTTCAGAACAAGTGACGTCAATTTAGCTAGGAGCCGAATGAGTCGTTCTTCCCGCCACCATAAACCAGAGAACTTAGGTTGCAAATTTAAAAATTAAAAAAAAAAAGGGGAAAAAAGCTCATTGGGCAGACATTTTTGTGTGTATGGTCTTTTCGAAACATTTCGAATTGAACAAAAAAATAATAATAAATGCGGGAATTGTCTATTGTACGTTTGAATTCCGATCAAGTTTTCATTGAATTTTACTACTACAAAGAAAGCATCAATTCCGTGCCGTTGACTAACTTTCTCCCCCAAAACAGTAGATAGAATGTATTTTCATCGATAACGAATCTATGTGCCAAGTTTCAGCTTGATTGGATAATGACCAGTGGGTTGATTAGTCCTTCAAAGATTTTGCTCGCTACAACAAAATCAAAAATGAGGACGATTTTTTTTTTTTTTTTTTTTTTAATTTCTTTATTTTTGGGGGACATAATCATTTGCCATTTAACCCAGAGCATACACTTCTAAACCAAGAGTCGCATACAACGATTCCTTTTTTAGCGGTGCAAAGATGGCCGTCGTCCTAGTTTACCCTGCTATCCCTTTTTGTCCGTGTAAGTCACGTCCTCCGGACTCAGAAATCCGGAAGTAAGGCTCTTCTCTCTGGGTAGAAATATTACCGGCCGTCTTGTATGCCGGATATCGGGATAAAGCGGCCGTTCTGGCAAGTTTTTGTCGACGTTGTTTGTCTTCCTTCTTGGAGAAGATGAGAAACGGATTGGAAAGGAGGGACTTGCACGTGACTGGGCAAACATTCTCGCAAGCATCAAAATGAAAATATTCTTTTAGTTTCTTTTGAGCATAATGGTCGCACCTGCAATTTTATGTACTTCTTTTGTTGCTTCTAAACTTTTTTTTTTTTACATGTACCATTTAAATGACGACCGAAGAGTGATCACTTGCCAGAAATTTAGTATTTTATTAACTTCAAATTGTTTCCAAAATATTATCACTCCAAAAATGAGAATTCTTGTCAGTTAATAGCAACATTATAGGAACTTAGTTTAGTATTCATTTGATGACCATTTAAAGTTTTAATTTAGGGAAAAAAAGGTTTTAGATGCATCGAAGGAATTGTCATCGACAACTAGTCTATCCACCAAGTTTCAGCTCAATTTTTTTTAGGTAATTAGCCCTCTGAAGATTTTTTCCGTCACCCATGAAAACAAAGTTTTTAGTAAAAATCCTTTATATTCATTGCCCACTTATATGTGTAATTGTAAGTTATTTAAGCGTTTTTAATCACAGATTAACTTTTCAGTGTTTGACCATTACAAAGAAAGTCATCTATTCCGTGCCCTGGACTAACTTTCATTTTGATCCCTAAACTTGATAAAATGCCTTTCCATCGACAACCACTTTGTCAGTTTTTATCTCGATTGGTGATAAGTGGTTTGTTTAGTTCTCCTAAGTGACAATTAAACGTGTGTAAAAGCGTCCTATTAGTGATAGCCCCAAAATTCTTTAGAAAGCTTGTTGTCGATGACAACGTATTCTATCTGCCAAGTATATGGTATAAAAGATTTAAAAATGCAGCTAGAGAACGTGTTCGGAAAAATATTGCTATGAGGGCGGTAAAAGAATTGACCATCACTCCTAAAGAGACAAAACATGGAATTCAGACATTTTGAAAACTCTTTTTATGGGAAGATTTTATGATGGTTAGGTAGTATATGAAAAGTCTAAGAAATAAGGTAGAAACTTTCTTTATATCCAGCAACGGAATCTCCAATCTTATTAATATGTATGGATTGTGTCGTTCTCAGTGCGAGTGACAGTGGCAGATGGTTTCTGAGCTGCATTCAGAAGAACCAACTTCTGCAGATGGCATTGGCAGACTTATTTACTCCTGGGTTATCTTTCGGATGCACTTGCTTCGACTCCGATCAATAAGGTCTGGCATCATACAGAATTACAATAATATAAATGTCTTTTATAATGGTTTGAAGGTTTGGGAACAAGTCGATTACAAGGGATACCAAAAAGATTGCAAGGTATATACATCATAGATTATCAACGTCGGTAATAATCTACACATATCGGTTATTTTTCGTTAACATTATGTTTTACTTAGCTTGTGTTATTATTGTTTCTAATTGCTTTTAAAGCTATCGTTTTAATTATTAAAAATATAGTTAACTAGACCTTCTACGTTCTGGCGATTTAAAATTAGTAGAACTAGATATAAAGCTCAGCGCGGAGACATCATATTAAATGTATTTACAATTATTTTATTTGGCCGTTATAGATGTAATGGAACTATGATAAATAATACCTTTCTTCTCTATTCTTAAACATGAATCCTCTTTCAGAAAAACTAAAACTATTTGAAAATGTTTCGATTCTTTCAAACCTAGTTTCGGTCACTCTCCATTCATTATCCACCACCCTTTTAAAAAGGCGATCTCGTTTTGGATTTCTTCAAGAAACAACCTCTTAAGGGGTCTCAGTACCCTTAAAAAATTCTGCAGGCATATGAGAAATCTCAGTTTTCGAGTCAATATAACTTTTTAACCAAGCAAAGTTTAAGGTTCTGGTTTTTTACATTTGAAACTTTACACTATTGTTATTTACATCACCCTTAAACTTAAACAGCATTCAAATAATTATTATATATATTTGGAAATGTAAATCATAAAATTTTTAATAATCAGAAAAAAATGCAATTTGCTGCGCGCATGATTATGAAATAAATTATGACCCAAAGTGTCTCAAATTGGTTTCAAATAACCCATACAATAGCTACCTAGAAGTTATACATCATTTTAGTATATTTTATAAGGCTTAAGTATTTTTTATTTAAATAAAAATTCAAAAAATTAATTTTTTCGAAAAATTTTCACACAAAAATGCTCCAATTTTTTTTGTAAATAAAAATCTTCCCAAATTGAAGTATAAGTTATAGAGTAAGTTATAAAGAACATTTGCAACAAATTTCAAGTTCATACAATAAATACTTTTTTTTAAATCATGCGCGCAAACTAGAAATTTACATTTTGAGAAAAATCAAGTTAAAGTTAAAATTTTACCTAAAGTAAATAAAATGAGATTAATTACCTAATCAAATTCTCCTGTACCATAAGCCATTCCTTCCTTCACCTACAGAGACTCATTTATTACAGCATTTTTTAGTTTTTTGGCTTTCCGAGCCTCTAACAAAGCACTGCTGGCTCTTTTTTCAGCCACAGCGACACGCGTTTGCTATGTGAAATACAAGTAGTAGTTATAAATATTTTTTTGTATATTTTAAGTCTAAAACTTTCAAGTTAGCTAATGTTGACTTCTCTTCACCATTATATATACAGGAAGCTGAATATGCAGCTAGCTTAGTTACTGTTATACACGGCCCAATAACTTTCGAACTATACTTCCATACGAGAGAATTCATGGATTCATTGGTTTTCTGTGTTCGACCGCCAAGGCATTACCATAATAGAACCACTTGGAATATATCTTTAAAAACGGGTTTAATAGTGTCAATAACGGCCAAAGGTAAAGTGTTCTTATGCTTAAAAACCCTCAGTTAACCGTTAGCTTCTGCAATGTTATACTTACACCAAGTCTTTTCACCTTTCGGGCAAACCCAGAGTATAAGCTCTTGGTCAGAGCTGCCTGTATGAGCCCATACAGCCGAAATAGATTGCCTCGTCATTAACGCTAATTGAATTGTCCCTTATAGCATTCCCGTAGTATGAAGTCAGTTTCTTGACGTTGGTTTCTGTTAGTTGACCTTTGCCGCCTATAGTTTTGCCATCTGAAAATTTCTTATTTACAAGAACTGACTTCATTTTTCGTAAACGAGTACCCATTCTTTTCTGTATGTGGCCCACGTATTCTACTATCTTAATTTTAAAATCTATCCCACATTGTTTGCTTTCTGAAACAGCCGCAGATGTCTTGTACTCTTTACACTTCAACCCTCGTTCAGTTTCCGATCTCCGAAAGATTCCATCGACCCCCATCTTTCCTGCAGATCCAAACATGATTTTTAGTACAAAATGATCTGTGCTTTGAAATCCAAGATTTATATCTGGGTCCAAATTTACAACCTTTGTACAACTGGCATCCTTTGTAATGTGCCGACATTACCTTGACATCAATGACTTTACCCAAATCACTGTCAATCAACACACAGGCACCGACAAGCGACATGTGGCCTCGACTACTATCCCCACTAATAGCAACGGAACTATTGTTGTCATTAAGGGAAATTTCATCAGACGCAGCCTGTTTCAAAGAGTCTTCGGCAACTACCTGGATGACCTCAGTCAAATTTTTGTTGATATAGCATATGATTTTTTTTAAATGGGTGTTGATAAACTTATCACGTTGCAGAATGTTTGAAGAGAAGTCATTTCAGCTCCACAATATCTCATGGCTAAAGTCAATTTATTTCTGGAATGTTTTTATTTGGGCCAATCATTGAACAAGATTTAAATGAAGCCTCAGAAGTACAATGAACACACGTGACTGTGTAAGTAGAGTACTGTAACTGTGTACTTGTTGATTTCTCAGAGAATTTTATATGTCTATGATACAAAAAACTACAAACAGTTTTTTAAATTATCAAACATAAAAATATCAACAATTCTATATCCACAAAATTCAGTGGAAATATCATCATTCTTCTATGATAGAGTTAGCAGAAGGCATTTTTTTTTTTTTTTTTTGCTGATAAGCTTTTAGAAGCATGCACTTTGATGAATGTTGTACTGCTACTATTTACATTTTGTAAGCATATTTATTACCGTTAAACTTCTTCTTTTTCGACCGCTGTCCTCATGATCTCTTTTAATGATAATTTACTCGCATTTTCATGACTTTAAAAAGCTTTCGGAATCAAAACAAAATCGAATCCTCAAAAGAACAGTCCAAAACACGCGCTCCAAAACAAAATAATAACATTAAATAACCAGCAAGTAATTCTAAAGTTTAGTTGTATACCTTCTGCTTGTTTACAAACATTAAAATAATATTAGCAAAGGCTTTGCATGTAGATTAAAAGTGAAATGAAACATACTATAAGCTTGAAATTGTATCGTCTGCTAACAATAAGTGGGCGTGGCATCGACTGATTTCTAAATGTTGGTTTAAACTTTTTCGAATAACTTCGCAAATAATTTGAGTATCTTCATAATTTTGGTACCAAAATATTCAGAATAAAATGGCTCATAACATATATTTTTTTCAAAAAATCGATAATTTTAAAAGTTAAGGGTCCTGAGACCCCTTAAGCGATTGGCCGACGAAAGATTAATACGTTTTCGGAACAGTTTGGAATCCAATCAATGAAGCTCTTTCGCAAACTCCACTGGCGGATAAATTAGAAGGGACAGTCTCTCCCAAATGCTCGATACGTTTTTTTTTTTTTTTTTTTTTTTTTTTATTGAAATCGATGAGAAGTAAACTTTACAAGGGATTTTGGAAGAGATACTAATAGATCGATTACCGGAGCTCAATGAATAAAATGGCGTTTATTTCTGAAACTTTCTGCGATCTTTTTTAAAAGAAGAACGTGAGGTTTAGATTAATTACCCTGGTATGAGTGCGTCCTTTATAAGGGGGCATTATCTTACAAAATTAGTAACATAGTAATATATAAAATGTTGCTTGAATTGATCTCTTTCTGTCCTAAGAGACATAATGATTTCCTAGGATACAATTTCTGCCCAAATATTGCTAACAATTTTGACTATAAACCCTTTACGACTTTTAGCTGACTTTTATGCACAATTGCAATTTACTTAAGGGATTGAAGTTTGGATAGATTTTTCAGAGTTTGAGCTCTACGAGGAGAACCATCGATTCTCTATCAATGACTACCTTTGTTCCTTAAAATAATTTGATATAATTCATTCCCATCACTATAACGAGTCTATCTGCCAAGTTTCAGTTGGATTGGATGATGACAAGCGTTTTAGTTAGTTCTCCGAAGCGACACTATACACGTGTGTAAAAGAGGCCTTTTATGACAAGCAATAGGAAACATTCTCATCGGCAATAAATATATCTTTAAAATTTATCTCAATTAGATGACGATAATTAGTCTTCCAAAGCGTCAATAGTAGAGAGTGTAAACTTCTTTTAGTGGCACTTCCCAATAATTGATAGAATGCATTGTCATCGGCTATGAATCTATCTGACAAATTTCCACTCGTTTGGAAACTAATAATTTAATTCGTCCTATAAAGCTTCACTAGTAGCGTGTGTAAAAGCTGTCTTTTTGCGACAGCCCCGAAAACTTAAAGAATGCATTGCCATCGGCAAAGAATCTACCTCCCAAATTTCAGCTCGATTGCATGAGGGCAAAGTGGGTTAACTAGACTTCCACAGATTTTTCCGCCACTCACACGCACAAGCAAAATCGAACTTAATATAAAGGATCTGAAAAAAGAATTAGTTTGCGAAATATCAAAGAGTGTGTGGAAAATACTGCTTTGGGTTCATGGTGATTAAAAAGAATGGCTGTCGCTCATAAATGAAGTAAACTCGATTAAAATAAATACCAGCAAAATTTTGGTTTTTCTAAGAAATGACGAGGCTATGAAAATTCGGGTAAAATGTTTTATTACGGTGCCACTCAGCGAATTTGAATTTTTCTACAAACCCAAAGATCTGGTGACGTTAATATGTGACAAATATTACCACTTTCCTAGAATTGGCGAATTATCATTGCCACAAGATAACACATTTTAACCATTGATAAAACGACACATGTTTTTAATTTTAATGTTTGCTTAATTTTTTTTTAATTTAATAATTACAGCATTGTTTTCCTGTAAATTGTTCGCCATGATCTTGAATGGTAAGGAATAAAACATTTATTAATATCGTAGAAATATAGGAAAACTAGAGATTGTGGAACATCTCGCAACTTTCAATTACTATTAGTAGTGGTCTCTGCATTTTCATTTGCCATTGATTGATACAATTTAATGTTTTCGTTTAATATTTTCAATGATTTTTTTAAAAATGGCCAATTTGGCGATAATTATTACATTGACAAAACAAACCTCACCAAACTGGGGAAATTGGCGGTATGCTTTTTGATAAATAATCTTTTCTTGCAAGAAAAACAGTAGAAACATGTGGTTTGGAGCGATGCTCAAGGATAAATAACCCCGTGTTAAAGACATTCGTTTTTCAACTTTTTACGCCTTTATTGCATTTCTACGGGAATTTTGAAAGTGGGGGTGTTTAGAGTACCTTAAAAGACATTACCACAGCAATTTTTATCCAATTTGTTAGAGCCGCTTTTTTGGCAATTGCTGGAAAACTTAATTTTTTTCATAGAAAGTTACCTTATGCGCCTGCATAATTATGGCCAAGACCTGAATGACATGTCAAATGGCCACAACTAACCTGTATACAAAAGTTGATTGTCGTAGGCCAATCCGTTTTGAGTTATATTAAACACAGACACACAGATATTTTTTCTATATCACTTTTTTAGCTTCCCTATATTGCATATAGGGTCATTGAAAGAAATTATATACTTTGTATGTATCGACTCTAGTATGATCGTAACATCGGAATTCCTTATCATAGTCAATCATACACTGAACACTAAATCAATTTTCACAATATTTAACGTTTTTAGTAACTTTAAATACAGATATTTCAAATTAAAACCTCATTTTTAATTTCAATAACCCATATATTAACATAGGATAGTGAAAAGTATTGTATTCTGTATTTTTTTTTACCACATGTTTTGGAGCATATTGAGTTATAAAAAGTGCTCTAAAAAAATGTCTGTCTGTGGTCAACATAACTCCCGAACAGATTGACCTTACAGTGTTCAACTTTTGCATACGGGCTAGTGAGTTATGGATCCTTAATGACATATCATGTAATCTAGGAACGCGGTAGTGTTCCACCGCCAAGTCCGATAACAAAGCGGCAGACATGTAAGAGTATATTATGTTAACAGAGCTTAGGCCCATTTTCGACCCCTCACAGTTCAGCTTCTATTGTAGCTGGAACGCTGATTTTTTTGCCATCGTGTTGTCTCGGATGAGTCGACGAAAAATAACAATTGTTAACATTGAACAAGGGAACATGGTACAAAAATCCTTTGAAAATCACCGAAGTCACCTGAATTTTGTTCTTCTGATTCTTCTGGTTCTAACCAAAACTTTAGCCAGGGCTACAGCCAAAACTATTTGAATTTTGACCATTTTTTTTTATTCTTCTCAGCTTGATTAGAGCAAGTGCCTTTTGTATGATTTGATGGGTAGGAGGGTCTGTATGCCCCAAAAATGATCCCAATGATTGAGAATTTTAGCCTTGCCTACAGCTCAAACGCTTTAATATAAGACTATTCTTTATTTATTCATCTCAGATTGATTAGAGGAAGTGCCTTTTGTATGAATTAATGCGTAAGAGGGTCTGTATCCCCCCAGAAATGATCCAGGAAGTTGGGAATTTTAGTTTGGATAATGATTGTTTAAAACAGGTCAATGGATTTCGGATATTCATCTTTTGCTCAATTCCAAGAAGTGACTTGGATACTTTAAGTTGAACTATTTAAACAGTGCAATTAGAAAAAATTACTTATTGCTTATTACCGAAAAACATATTACAAATTTCACAATTTTAGCAGTGTTTTTTTTTTTTTTTTTTTTTTTTTTGTCAAATTATTACCAAAAATATCGCGAAACTGGCATTTCTTTTTAACACGCTTTTATTATCTTCGTATGTATCTATGTAACGGAATCTTTGAACTCGATTTTCGACCACTTCAAAACGTTGGATTAATTTCAAATTTTACATACTTATGGAGGACCGATGACAATGCAATAATGTGTTGCCCTTGCGCCGTTAAACTCCAACCAACCTTCTCCGGAATCGAACCCTGGTGTCCCATTACAACCCCAGTAGTCATAGAGCCTACCATCGGCAGTTGATAAGGCAGACATTTGAAACGTTACTACGTAACCCTCTAAGGTTATACTATCAGCAAAAAGTTATTCAGATTTATCGTATAATAATGATGGACGATCCACTGACTGGTTTTGATCTAATATTAAAACGTTCCTTTCATCTGGTCGGAACTCTAGATTGCAAGGATTATTTCCAGAAATACCACAGTTTTCCATGTAAATGTGGACACGATCTAAGAGGCCATAACCGAATTAATGAGCTATTCGTGGTTTCACCTAAATATGATGTGTACTGATACATGCATGAGTTATTCATTGAGACAAGCAAATGACTACTGGCCGGATCAACTAATCGGGAGTTCCATTCACGTTTCACAATTGAATAATTAATAGTTTAAAAAACTGAAAAACACGCTTTAATAGAAAGCGTATTTTTTTAGGCGCATTGTCTTTACCAGAATCTTCAGGATTAGCGAATTTTCATTTTCAGAGACACTGTAGTGTTTTGTGCCAAGTAATACGACGTGTGCTAAGGCATGACTTAAATTTGAGACAAGCATGTGACTATTGGCAGGAATAACTGGAGAGTTTTGTACACTTTACTAAAAAAATTAACTAAAAAATAAATAAATTATAGTTTACAACAAAAATAATTAACAGTTTAAAAAACTAAAAAACACGCTTTAATAAAAAAGTTAGTAAAAATGTAGTTTGTACATTTTTTCTAAGTTTGAAATAAGAATAGAGTGATTACTAAGAAATATTTATTTTATTGTAAAAAAGCGTGGAGTGCTATGTCAATTGTTGTAAATATTTCATGACAGATTTTAGTAAAAGTAGAGCTATTATGAAAATATCTAAAAAAAGCACCCCATGCTTTTTTACGATAAAATAAATAATTCTTGTCGGTCACTATTCTTATTTCAAATTTATTTAAAATTATTTTCTGATTTTTAGTTAACTTTTCTATTAAAGCGTGTTTTTTAGTTTTTTAAGCTATTATTTTTCTAGGTGAAGGTTGTTCTACATAGTTTTGTGAAAACCATTCATGGTAAATGTGGTTTATCTAATGGGCCAACTAAATTGGCCATTAGATAAACCGCATTTGTCCGACCGAAGGGATAATTAAAAGAGAATGTAATAATAGCTCGCATAGGCGAAGTTTGATCATTATGTTAGAGCATTCAGTGGCTGTGGAGGAGTAAGCTTTGAGGTCCCGTTGTCATCCATTGTGCGGTAAAGGCTCTCCACAGCAAGGGTTTCAATTCGCGACATCAGAAATCTCGGCCAGGCGGCTGTCTGGGCAGAAACAACAGTTCGGAATGAAGATCCGGAGGTAGATAGACAAGATGAAGATAGCAATTGCTATCCCACATTCTCGCATCCCTTACTTTTACGCAAGCCTAAGATTCTATTACATATAGCTACTCCAGTAACGAACCCTCGCCGTCGTTTCAGACAAGCCTCTCTAAGCGATACATATGGAGCTTATTATACTGGAGCATAACTGTGGCCAGCTCCAGCGTCTTTAGTGTGACACGCGTTTGCCACAGGAGGGATCTGTAAAATAGGTTCCAAAGGGCTTATTCACGAGGCAAATAAAACGGTGAGTAGGACCTTGACAGTAAAATTCGCCATAAAAATCCATGGCGAATTTTATTGTCAAGGTCCTACTCACACCATTTTACTCGCCTCGTGTATAAGCCACGTAAGTCTCGAAACGCATGTTCTGTTTATTGGTTGCGTTGAATGCCAGACAACATTAGCTCAATATGTCCTTGGAAAAAACACCCCTTAGATTTGCAATTTTCGGACCAGGTGAATGTTATGAAAGTGGGACGTGTATGTGTTGCCTGCTCCAAACCCCCTTAATGGCCGACCAAACGGTATAGTGGTTAGCGTGCTAGCTTCTAGACCGCGAGGTTGCGGGTTCGAGTCCCGTGTAAGGCATAGGTGTTTGTAAATGTATGTTGGCTTGTCTAATGACAAACGTTTCGGTGCATTATAGCCCTCGTGTTGCTGACGGAACCAGAAAATCTTAAAATAACAACCAATCAACCAACCAAACCCCCTTAAGACATTTCAAATAAATGTCATACTACATTATGACATCATCTCTAGGTGCCAACCCCATTACATGTTATATCCTTGTTATGCTTCCAAAATAACCATGATTTTAGTTTCAAGATATCATACTTTGACCACACATGTGATGAATGACTTACTAATAATAAACTAAACGCAGTCTGAGGCGTGGGGTGACACCATTGGCAAACACCCTATCAGAACAAGGCATACCCCATCTTCTGACGCACCATCCAATCAATGAGCGAGACGACATTCACGGAAGTCTAATTAGATTAGGCCACGTCACTCGGAACATCATCATTCAGGTCGTTATCTAGAGAAATTAATCTCCTGATATTGTGACCAGGGAATGCGCTGATAAAATGTCAAGTTTTATTTGTGGTGTGATGCTCCTCGGATAAGCTTCGAGACCTCAATAAAGAATTTTGTTTGGTACATTAAGAGTGATAGTCTGTCTTTCGACGGATATTGAATTAATTTCATTTATATCGGATAGCTTCGTAGTTTTCTTTTCGTAAGAAAAATGAGTTATGAAAGATTGTGCAACAGGTAGTCACGAATTTGCATAAGGAATACATTCCTAAATGTTACTTGTAAAATATCCACGCTTTATTTTCCCTACTAATTTCGTAGACAATTTTCTTTTCTTTTTTCCTATTTGCAAAATGTTTTCTGTAATGTTTTAGCCAAAATGGTGTTAGAAAAAATATTACATTAGCATAGGCGCCAACTTTTCATTAATACTACGGGGGGTGAGACTCGGTGGGGTTGGGGAGATTGGCACAATAAATCCGGACAACACTGTTCTCATGATCTACCTAATGATTATATTGAACTTACCTCCATACCACTCAATAAATTTTTCTCCAAACTGTTTGATTTATGTAGCAAAGTTATTAGTGTAAAATTAGTTAAGAAATATTTTATGGAAATAGTTAGAGCACTAACTAGTTAATTCATCATTATAAAATAATTTATTTCAATATCATAATTATTTTAAAAGATATACTTTTATGATATTGCATTAAATTGAAGAAGGCGAATTTTAATATTTTTAGAAAATAATTAATGTAAAAAAATCTGTATCAGCAATCTCACTATTACATAATTACTTAATCTAATTCATATAATACTTTATGGATAGTGTCAGTGTTATTAAAGATATTGTGTTTACTTCATATTTTTATTTGATTTTTTTTTTCTCCTTTTAAAGCAATGTTTTATATTGAAAAAACATTTTTATCGATTTTTGAAGCGGGGGCGAAATGATACCTTTGCCCCCGCCGTTGAGGAAGCACGGAGGCGATCGCCCCTTTTGCCCCCGTGTAGTTGGCGCCTATGTACATTAGGTCTATGCAGTTGTAAATCTGTCATGTTACTATATGAAATCATCACTTCGAATGACTCTTCTAATGAAAAAATAATTTTTATAAAAAATGACACTAACAAAAGGTAGTTAAAAAAATAATAATTAAAAAATTAAAAAAATATATATATATATATATATATATATATATATATATATATATATATATATAAAATAATCCTTTTACATAGAAAATAAAATTAAAACTGGATGCTTAGCATTTTCTATTCATACGTTATTATTTAAAACCTTTGCCAAGGTAACGATTTATCATTGTCCCATATTCAAAGAAGGACAATTTTTATTACTAATCTTCCAGATCTTTTCAAATCTCTGAACTTTAACTAAGACTCTTAACCTTTTGCAGTTTTCAAGTTTATTTAAAATTCCTGTAATACATTTCAAACTTATAGAAGGTACAATTTTCAAAGTAAATGTCGGAACAGCATTCCATGTTTTTGCATTTTTATAATCAGAGTATCATATTAGGCCAGGATACGCAATCCAACAGGGAGTAGATTTTGGACTTTTACAATATTTTGATGAGAAATAGAAAAGGTTTTAATCACCAAAACTCCTTCAAAATTCACATGTTATTGCAAAGTCGATTTGAGAGTTTCCTCTCCGAAACGCCTAATGCCAAACCAAATGAGAGATCTCTTTGGAGAGTAATTAGATGGAAAGTGCATCATTATGTGGTGGAGGAATAATTAGAAGAGGTTCTCTATTAAATCCTGCGGAACTAAAGTACCTAGAGTCACCATAAATGAGACCCGGCTTGTATGCCTTATTCTCTTTTGAGAGTTGTCGCAATCTGTGTTTTAACATGAATTGGAGTGGTGTTGTCACATGCTATTTGAATTATTCCATCGAGGTTTTTTTTTATAGTTTTTCTGCAATTATGACTGATTGATTCAGTCCCTAATTTCTCGAATTCAACAAATAAAGATCCTTCAAAACGAAGAAAATTTTGTTTTTCTACTAAACAAAACAGGTGCTAACTTTGGATTCAGAATTGTTGTCGGGACACATGAGTAATTAACCTTTTGCGGATGACGACTTTTTCGGTCGGGTGAAGTATTTAACTTGTGTTAGTTTATTCGTACTACTAGCTGAATACCCGTGCTGCGCTACGAAATTTTAACATGTGCAATATTTTAGCTAGCTGTTATTCCTCGCGTTGCGGAAATTTGTCACTGGTGTATAAGTCCCAGTTTTTCTCGCAGGGAGGTTCATCGCTACGCAAAATCAAGCTCGCTTCGTTCGCTAAAAAGTTCATTTATACATAAACACAGGCTTACTTCACTCGTTGAAAGGTTTATTACTATGCAAGAATGGGCTCGTTTATCTTTCTGAAAGGTTCATTGATGCGTAAGCATAAGCTCGCTTCACTCACTTGGAAGCCTCTCCCTTGTCAAGAAAAAAAAAAATATTCTCCATTAATACAATAATACAACACACTTTTAAGATTATTTTAACACATGTTTGTGGAAAGCAAAATTAGCGGCCAAAACTACTTATGTTGAAACTTTCAGAGCTCTAGGTCTAATAGAAGTCGCTTTTTGTGAAAAAATTGATAAAAAAAAATAAGTAAAAAACATTCAAATTTTAACATTCTTTTTGTCTGTCCGATTAGAAGGCCAAAATTATTTGTGATGAAAATATCAGAACTGTAGACCAATTACAAATCATTTTGTAAAATATTTGTTAATTAATTAAAAAAGACCTAAATAAAAATTTAAAATTCTGTTTTTCAAATGTCCAATTACAAGGACAAAACTACTTATGCTGAAAATTTCAGAGCTGTAGCCCTATTAAAAGTCGTGTTGTAAAAAAATTTGTTAATTTAGAAAATTAATTTTAAAAAAAACTAATAAAAATTTTCAAATTCTATTTTCAGAACTACATTTAGAAGGCTAAAATTACTTGCGTTGAAAATTTCGTAGCTGTATCTCTGAAAGAACTTGTTTTGTAAAAAAAAAAAAAAAAATGAAATAAGAAAATCAATTAAAAAATAGTCTAATTACAATTTGAACATTCTGTTTGACATGTATACAATTAGAAGGCCAAAAGTACATATGTTGAACATTTCAGAGATCTACTCCAATTTTAAGTAGCTTTCTTTAGTTCCACAGACAGACACACACACAGCTTGTTTTATTATTATAGACTAGCTGCGTGGCCCGTCGTTGACGGATAAACTCAGTTTTTGGTACTAAATAAAAGTAATATAAAAGTTTAATAAATGGAAAGTTTACAAAGCATGCTGTAGTAATATGTATAAGTATATATATGTAAAAATAAGTACAATAAAGTAAGTCTGTTTATAATATGTTACGAAAATAGTTTTAAGCACTAATTTTGCTTAATGATGGGCGTTTTTTTCTAGGCATTGTGAATGTAGAATATCATTTGCGATTTTCAAAACAAACCAAACGAAGATTGTCATTCAGTTGCCATTCAGGAAATACTAAATTGTGTCTGCTTAAAAACACCAAAAAAAATTATTTCGGAAATTTTAAAACTCAATTAAAATTAAAAATATATCGCCTATTTTACTCCTGGTCGTTTAATTAAGCGATATACCAAATTTCATCCTAATCCGTTAGGTAGTTTTTACGTGAAACGGTCCCCAAATCCGTGTGACAGAAAGTCAGTTTTATTTATATAGATTGACCATAATGCAGTAGATATTAACCAGTAAAGCTAATTATAATCCCAATGTCCCAGGTAAGGTGCATGTATTTGAACTATTCCCTATTGAGAGACAAGTTGCCTGATTAATCCTATACAGAATTCGCGTCTAAATTAAAGCATTAAGATAGTTATTTTTGGTTTATTGAAACAAACCGTTTACTTTAATTCAACTCTATTGAAATGTTTCTTCGAGTGCTTGATGTATCTAGCGATCGCAGCCCACATTTTTCTTATATCTCAACATATTTTTTATGCATGATAATTTCAAAAGATTAATTTTGAAAAAAGAAATTTAGATGTTATTATTCAGGAAACACTGCTAACGAGAAAAAAAAAATAGCATGCTTTACAATTTCGTATCCATTTAAATAATTTATTAAAATAAAAATTATTTATTCAAAAGCCTGAATGCGAGAATACTTTCAAGATTATGAAACTCTTCTGTTATTTAAGAAAACAAATTCGATCCACGATATTTGAGTTCGGTGGATCTTTTTCCGTTATTCGAGCAACACAACATTTTCCTTCAATGCGAATTTAAACTCGAAGCTCAATGGATAAAAGTCACTAAATCCCGTCCGGACTTTGAAATATTACTTTGGAAGAAACGGGGAAAATATCCAAATATCTCGAAATAGCGAACTTCTTTCGTCCTCGGGAATTCAAGTTGGATTTATGACGGAATTATTTTAAATACCCGAAAAACCGACAAATATAAATGCTTCGGTGGATGAAAAAGTGAAATGGTGAACCGCATTTCTTAACACACGACGACATGCAGTAGCAGTAGGCATTTGTCAAGCATTTATTTTGTTAGATGTTTCGTTTATATGTTATAATTTTCTTTCTTGCCTCCATCATCACATACCTGCAAATCGATTTTTAAACTAGGTTTTTGATCTTGAGTGGTATATTGGCGTTATCAAGGTTTTGGCATTTCCGTGACGAAAATTTATACAGAGGGCTCTGGCATTAACTAACAACTGAAATTATAGAAACCAACACTTTATTGGTTTCTCAATGTTTTTTAAAACATGTGATTACATAACAATCATTTTTATGATATGAATTTATGCGAAGTCACCCGTCACAAAAGGGTTACAATGTTTAATGTGATGTCACTCAGTTTCTGATAAACAAACCGACATGGGGATTAACTTATCTCAAAAGGCAACGTAACTAATTCAAGTATAAAGGTATTATTTTTCACATGATGCTCCTTCTATGTGATATAAAAATGTACATTGTGTACCTTTTTCTCCGACAATGCGACGAAAAATAGTTTCCAACAAAATTTATCATTCCTTTTACTAAAAAAAAAATCCTCTTTCAAGCCTCTAAAATGTCCACTGGTGTCTGAAAGCATTTGTGTACCATGCGTAACAGATTCTATCCTGACATCTCTCGTTTAGAGCATGGCAGGGGAATACAGAGGAAAGGACGCAAAGAGATTCCGACATAAAAGGCTTTGTTGTGTCTTTTTTAAACTCTTTTATCATTTCAAAATAAAGGAATGTAGGAATACGGGAGGCTCGTCTCTTTTAGTAGATAACCGATAGGAAAATGTTTCAAAAGAAGCCGCTGTCTTTTAAATACAAACTTGAAGAATGTTTTAAGTGCTGACACGTGGCACAAAAGTTTCTTGTAAAATAGAACATTGTCAGCGTAACACATTTTGTGACTAAGCCGCTTTGATGTAAATCTGGTAAGTCAGGAAATGTTGTGTTAAAATTCGCATAAAGTGTCCTGTGTATGGGAAGTGTAACTGTTCATAAAAAATTAAATATTCTAAGGACTAATGTACTTGTTACTCTTTGTGGCAGTTGTTGCAACTAAAAAGGATCGTGTAAACAGTTGAGAGCTCGGTCACTGACACTGTCTGATAGTTGAGGCTTTTACTGGTTAAGTCCCCATAAACAGAAAATACAAATAAAAATCCTTTGATAAGTTATTTTTCTCAACGTTAACCTACATATACAATCTTCTTAAGTATTTTGTAGGTTTTCTTTAAGAAAATGAAACGTGTTTGAAAATCTGACACGATTCCCAACAGTTGTTTCAAATATTTAATTTGTGCTGCTTCACTAGCAAATAACTCAAGTTGTTAGTCTGATATAATTCAAATCTTCACAACGGGTTAATATTTGCTATAGAAACATAAAATAAAATTAAAAAAAAAGGGAAAAAAGAAAGAAACGTAATTAAGATCCAGGACCAGTGATTTTGTAGCATGTGCTAATTCAATTTTTTATCAACTCAAGTTATAATAATGATGGAACATCTACAAATTTTAATGTATTTCCTATGGACTTTATTTCTGTACAGCTCTTTTCAAATGGCGCCTCTATGCCAAAAATTTGGTTAGCTTCCGCCGGAAGTAGTTTTAACATGGGACCCTCGAGTTAGTTTAAGATTTAATGAATTAAACAGGTTGTGAATTAAAATATAAATTTTAAAATGATAGAGTGAGGTAGAAAATTTATTCTCCGCACATCTGACTTTTATGTCATTTTTATTAGTATTTATGGTTGTGTTAAAACGTTAAAAAAGTATTTTAAATAATTTTCGCCATTTCCTGATTGGATTGTACGTACAACAACCTATTTTTATGCACAATGATGGCTAATAAGGCCGGGACCTACAACTTAACGTGGATTCCGAACCACAACGAACACCTATGCCTAACCCGGCACCTTTGGCATGCGAGGCCAGAGAGCTAACCTCACAGCCATCAGATTGACTCGTCATTTCTGGAAAAGCATCCCTGGTATCAGATTGGTGACAGAAGATAATCCACGTGTTGTATTGAATAATTTCAGCTTTGTGCACAACGAAAGGCAATTTTTATCATTTGCATTTTGTTTATTTAAATAAGAATGTTGTTTACTTCCTGTTCAATTTCTTAAAATTCTTTAAACATTATTTTGTAATATTTCTCTTTTGATTTTATGTAAAATTGGTGTATCTTTTCAATTTTGTAAAGATCGATTTAGGAGGCATGGATTTGTTTGTATGATTTACTGAATGAATGATTTATTTTAACGCTATAATTTGTTTGATTTAACTTAGTTTTATGCTCCATTGATTTCTACAAAACATTGTTTCAATGTTTCGTTTTCATTCAAGCGGAAATTATGCTCAAATTTGTTTATAAAGTAGTAAAGCAAATGGATTATTCTATCTTTTAAATTTTGTCTTACTCTAAGAAAAGATTGATTTGTGAGATGTTCATTTTTTTCTTTTCTTTGGGTTACTGAATAAATGTTTCTTTCCCACATTATAAGTACTTACAGGGATGGCACAGTTTCACGTCCCACTAGTATCAGATTCGTATCAGCTTAAATCGGATTTTGTACCAATTTCGTATCAGCCGTAATCCAATTTTGTACCAATTTCGTATCGTTGAATTCGAATTTTTATCAACTTCGTGACATACAAAGCAGATACAAAATGATTTTTATTAAGTTAAAATCAAAATTTGAATTGATTAAAACAGATTCTTATAATTCTATTTGTATTATGTCAAGAATGATTGCTTTGTTTGGAAGGATATTACATTTATTGTTACCTATGCACAACTAATATATATATATTCTGGTACTTTTCAATTTCACTGGAGCAAATCTTACCAAGGAGACTTAATTAATGACAACACACAGTATATACATAATTAATTTGTAATAAAACTGCAAATCTCTTCAAACAGATCCTATTTTACTGCAAGCGTGAAAAAATATTAAATAATTTTGATATATATACACTGTGATACAGATGTCAATGATAACAATGGCGAAATATAACTGCAGTAAAAGTATAGACTAGCTGAATACCCGTGCTGCGCTACGAAATTTTACCATTAGCATTTTAGCGATCAAAAGACATTCACGTATTCTACATTTCAGACGTTTGCACCCATTTCGATCCCGACAAATTGATTTATCAAAATAGAAACTTTCCTTTGTTGACAATTTTAACGAAATTTATAATTGTGAATACTATATTGGAAAGAGGCATTTGAATATCCCTCGTTTAGAACGTTTAATTCCCTTCGGACCCTTTTAATTACGTAATTGAGATTGAAATAGTTTATTGTGTTTATGTTTGCTCTTTGTTCTAAATTTCGAAGTAGTAGCTGTATTGGAATTGAAACATTAAAATAATCCTCGTATAGTTTCAATGTTGCGTCGACTTTTCATCCCTTAAAAATTCATTAATCGATATTGAAATAACTTATTTTTTTTTAAATTTGTCCTTTTAACATTTGTGCCTATTTTCAGAGTTGTGATCAAATGGGAAGTGGTACATTCGAATATCCCTCCTTTGGAACGTTTAACCCCTTTTCCACCCCTTAAAATGGGTTAACCTAGGTCGGAATAGAATGCTTTTTCTATTTTTACCATTGTTGATATTTGTGCCGATTTTCAGAGTTGTGACCAAATGGGAAGTGGGATATTCGAATGTCCCTCGTTTGGAACGTTTAACGCCTTTTCCAACCCTTAAGTGGGTTAATCGAGATCGGAATGGCTTACTTTTCTATGTTTATCTTGATTGGCATTCATACCAATTTTAAGAATTGTGACGAAATGGGAAGTAGAATGTTCGAATATCCCTCGTTTGGGACGTTTAACCCCTTTTCGACCCCTAAGCATGGATTAACCGAGATCGGAATAGCTTGCTTATTCTATGTTTATCTTTGTTGACATTTGCCCCAATTTTCAGAATTGTGACTATATGGAGAGTGGGATATTTGAGTTTGGAACGTTTAACTCCTTTTCCACCCCTTAAAGTGGATTAATCAAGCTCGGAATAGCTTAATTTTTCTATGTTTGTCTTTGTTGACATTTGTGCCTATTTTC
The DNA here is from genome assembly GCA_963978545.1 of Linyphia triangularis. Lineage (NCBI taxonomy): Eukaryota > Metazoa > Arthropoda > Arachnida > Araneae > Linyphiidae > Linyphia > Linyphia triangularis. The sequence goes on from OZ021722.1 coordinate 32,753,262, forward strand.
AGAGTTGTGATCAAATGGGAAGTGGTACATTCGAATGTCCCCGGTTTGAAACGTTTAACCCCTTTCGACCCCTTAAAGTGGGTTATTCGAGATCGGAGTAGCTTACTTTTCTATTTTTACCATTGTTGATATTTGTGCCGATTTTCAGAGTTGTGACCAAATGGGAAGTGGGATATTCGAATGTCCCTCGTTTGGAACGTTTAACCCTTTTTCGACCCCTTAAAGTGGGTTAATCGAGATCGGAATAGCTTACTTTTTCTATTTTTACCATTGTTGATATTTGTGCCGATTTTCAGAATTGTGACTATGTGGGAAGTGGGAGAATTAGTGATGAGTGAGTGAGTGAATGAGTGAGTGAGGGCTTTGCCTTATATATATAGAGATAAAAGAATTTTCGCATGTATCTGGTAACGAGTTATCGTCAAACTTGTGAAATTGTTATTTTGAAACAAAGGTTAAATTAAAGAAGAAAAATTGAAAACTTAAACATCTTAAAAATTGTTAAAAAGGTAATGAAAATCACCGGAAGTTCAATTCCATTCAATTCTCATTAACCGGAAGTACGTATCACTTTCCGTGTTCTTGGCTCGGTTTGTTATTGTTGACATTAAAATAGCGTCCATTTCTCGTATATTACAGGAAGTAGAAATTACATGATTTCATTTTGGTTCGGTGAGGTACTGATATCTCGTAACGTAGCGTTTGTGTCTCCTACACAACAATGCATCCAAAATTTACTCAATGCTAATTGTCATGAGGTCACCGTCAAAATTTCTACTTATTTAGTACTATCCTTCTTTGCTGTATCCAAACTTTCATTTGGTGGTGGAGAGGGTTGATAAAATATTTTACGCATCTACACACAAAAAGGAAAAAGTTGTGGAAAATCAACCAGTTAATTTCCGTTGTTTTTATGCCGACCAAACGGTATAGTGGTTAGCGTGCTAGCTTTTAGACCGCGAGGTTGCGGGTTCGAGTCCCGTGTTTGGCATGGGTGTTTGTAAATGTATAGTGGCTTGTCTAATGACGAATGTTTCGGCGCATTATAGCTCTCGTGTTGCTGACGGCGCCAGATAATCTGAAAACAACCAACCCATTGTTTTTATTAAGATGCTTCAAATTATATGGTTGATGCTGGAATTAATATTTCGGGATATGTTTGAACCCTATAACTTTCTTTCCCCCTTTGATACGGTCCTGCAAGTAAATGACTCTTTTATCTGTATTCAAAAGGAAAATAGTGACACAGAGTTAAAGACGGGGAAGAGAAATGCAGGGGGAAAAGATATCGCACAATTTCGGGGGAGAGGGTCTATCAGTCAACCACCTGTATACGGTCTTGCTTTCCTTCTTTTTTATTGATATTGTAGAGACTTTAAGTTACAGGACTTTAAGTTAAGGACAAGCGTACTTGATAGAGGTCGGCGATATATCGATACGATATTTTTATCGATATTTCTAAAAAATATCGATAAAATTCACCGATATATCGATATTTTCAAACATTTTAAGTTTTTTGATGATCGTTTTGTAGTTCCGTGTGTTTTTTCGATTTTCTTTATTCCCTTTTCAAAAACTTCAAAAGTAAAGTTTGATTTGGGCTGAGAGACAGTTAAAATGTCACCAATATTCAATGTTCAGCCATACACTTAAAAGCTATTGAAAATTATCTAAATTTTTCTTAAAATCATTGCACCAATTAAGCGAAAATATACCTTTTTTTTTTTTTTTTTGTTAATAGATCCATTTCAGTGGAAAAAGTAGTCACCTTACAAAAAAACAATAATTAAAAGTAGAAATTTGACCCAAAAAACTTTGTTTCTGGCAAAATTGAAAATCAAATAAAAAAAAATCATGCATCGATATATCGATATTTTATTCTATGCAACGATACAGTATCGATATTTATTTTGATATTTCCGACCTCTAGTACTTGAGCTCATTCAATACGCTACAGCGATGCTTGAACCGGTTTACTAAGCCCTAATTGACTGATTCGTACTATGAGTGGACGATTCGTTAAAACTGTTATAGTATCCGTGGGTAGAAAGGTAAAACATTAATCAAATTTTACACTTAAAAGAGATTACTTTCTTTTTGTTATCAACATATATTTAAGTTTAATATAAAACTATGTGCTCAGGTTATCAACATTATTCTAAAAGTTGTGGTTTGTGCGGGACTATATTTTTACGTGGATGGATCCATCCTACAGCGTATACTCAAGGCTCAAGTTATGTTGTCCCGAGGTATAGTGTCTGCCACTCTAATATACGAACACTGTGTCATTCATTGAGTTAGTTGAACTGGCAACAGTTTCTGTAACTCGTCTTCGAGAATGATTTGAGAAGGAAAACGTAATCCACTTATGAATATGCCTTCCAATCTGAAAAAAATCCCCATTTACAGATATCTTTCAACAATCATGCTAAAGGTGTTGCCAACAAATCCCAATTGGTAAATGAATAAATTCTATGGAGTCACAGACAGCATCGTTGTTACATATCTTCGTTCTGTTTCTTCTACTGATATTTTTTTTCTTTTAAAACTTTTAATTTTAAATAATAAAATATAAGAATTTTAATAATTATTTTAATAATAGAATTGTTAACTGTACGTTTTAGTTTCTGTGTTGGTAACTGTGAGTAATGTTCAAGAGATGGAAAATGCATTTATCTTTAATAACTGCAACTTCTGTATAAGTGCACGCTTGGTTATTGACTTGAAGAAGAAGTCTTAACAATCATCATAGAGATCTATATTAGCATTTCGCCCCCTCCCCTCTCTCAAACTATACTAGAGGACAGGATGAAGTGAGCTCATCACTGAGTACGCTGTAGGAACTGGTTCCCCTATGGCTGTAAAACATTGAGTGCGCTCAAATCAGCTTGTCTTCTAGTATAGTTAGGTTTCCATGTTTACAGACACATTCAATTACGTTGCATAGATGGCATAACATTTCGTAGTAAATAATAAAGAGTACTCTTCCGTTAGCTGGGTATCAGTTGGCGCAATTATTACCAAACCTAAATATTTACTGTTTGTTATAGGAATTATAAATGATTTGAAGGTTGTAAGTTGGGATGAGTTAAGTCTGGAATTTGGCGGTTGTTATCTGGTACACAGCTAATGGTTGCGGTAGCTCGTTTGCACAGAGAGAGGAGCAAGCTACTATATTGCAGGAGATATGCTACATAATCTTATTCTTGAACAAGAAGTACAGTTTAAAGCTAAGAATGATTCATGCGTATGGCTGATGGTCATAAATTCAAGATGACTATTAACACTACTACTCTTGTGGCATTTGAACTTGAAGGAGAGTATTCAAAATCAACTTGATTGTTCTTCCAGCTGCAAAAGAAAATAATACCTCGTTGGGCACTTATTTTCTATAAGAAGCTGGAGTTGTTCTTAACCAGAAAGAATGCGTCTGATTTTATGACAGGCTTCGTGAAATTTACGAATCAGTGTCTGAAAAGAGTGATACAACTTTTAAGTAAAGACCTTGTTTCAAAATCAATTTGTATTCTATATGTGACGAAAAGGGTCAGCAATTGACCGAAGAGCAAACCTACACTTTGAATTCTTTATTGTAAGATTTTCAGTGGCTTTTTTCGTACAGAGAGAAGACATCACGTCTCTATAACACCACATTGATAAAGGTACACAAGCACCCAATGACCGTATTTCTATATATAATTCCTACAGCAAAAAGAGAAATTCTTCTAAAATTACTGGATCGATTATTGCACAAAGAGTTATTGGAGAGCGTGAGTAGCCATACGTCACTTCAAGTGTGCTTGTGCTAAAGATTAATGAAAGCATATGATTATGCGTTGATTTTAAGAAGTTGAACGAGATTACCATTCTCGTTTCTTATTCATTGTCATGCATGGATTATTTACAACATGGAGACAAACATGTTCCATCCATGCATGCATGCATACAATTGATCTTCATTTTATATATCATCAAGTTTATGTCATTGCTACCAACAGACATGAAAAAGCACGTCTCTCACTATGGGTCTTTTAGGTTCATTTATATGGCTATTGAATTTAAAAACGCTCCAGCCACATTCCAGAGACCGAAACCGAATTAGGCTCGGTGACGTATTAACCTTGGCATACGTAGACGACATTGTCGTCTTAAATGAAACCTTTGAACAACATTTGTCTGATCTTCGAAAGGTATTTCAGCGACTTTTGTCAATCAAACTATGTGATAGAAGGGAGAATTGCAAGCTTGCCTGTTCACAAATCAAATTTCTTGGATACTGTATTGCACGATCTGGACTAAAAATTAATCCAGAGAAAATTAGTTCTGCTACTAACATCCCTCCACAAAAGATAGTAAAACAGCTTCAATCTTATTTTGCAATTTTGCTCTTGGTACCAAAGATTTATCAAGAATTTCATTGACTTAGCCGGAGAAACTTGACTAAAAAAAGGAAATGGTGCAAAGGAAAACAAACTGTCTTTGAAGAATTGAAACGACTCAATGCAGCTCATGTTAATTCACAATTTTAACGAAGACAAACACCTTGCGAACAGAATATAGTAGTTCCGCACTTGGAGCTTCTCTTTCCCAAGGACATGCTGCAGACGAGCAACCTGTAAATTAAGCAAGTCTTCTTCTGACATCTTCAGGGAGAATTTACTCCACAATAGAACTCGAAGCTCTTGCTGTCATCTAGCTGATAAACACATTTTCGGGGAATCAAAGGATCGGAAATTGCCTTTGACCACTAGTCATTGAAATGGCTCATGAGTCTGAAATCTCTTTTTGAAAGGCATGCCACATGAGCCCAATAAGTTAAAATCTTTTGTTATTATTAAAAAAGTGTAAATAAAAAAAAAAGGTGTATTTATAAATATTATCTATTTTATATTAAACCACCAATTAATCCATTCATCCTCCAAAAATATCGTTTTTTAATTGTTTTTAGTTATAGTCTGTTAGTAATCTTTTTAGAAATATTTTTTTTTTCGAATTTAAACATAAGTATCTATTTTTTAAATTAAGTCACTAATCCATCCATTCCTTATCCAGCCACATCGTTTTTTAAGTTACTGTTTTGTGATTTTTAAAAAGCGTAAATAAAATAAAAATTTGGAATATTTGTACATATTAATACCTTATTTTTGTATTAATCCCCCCCAATCCATCCATTCTTCTTCCAACCATATACTTTTTTAATTAAATTTTTTACATATATTTTATAAAGTGTAAATAAAATAAAACTGCAGAATATTTGTAAATATAAATAACTTTTTTGTACTAAACACCTAATCAATCAATTCCTCCACCAAGCATAATTTTTTTTTTTAGTTAAATATTTTGTTATTTTTAAAAAGTGTAAATTAAATAAAGTGCGGATAATTTGTAAATATTAAATATCTTTTTTTATAAAACACCAGTCCTCTCTATCGACCATACCATTTTTTTAAGTTAAATTGTATTGTGATTTTTAAAAAGGGTATATAAAAAAAAATATTGGATATTTGTAACTATTAATATTTTTAATTAAACTGCTAATCATCCATTCCTCCACCTACACACGTAATTTTTTTAATTAAAATGTTTTATGATTTTTAAACAGTGCAAATTAAATAAACTTTGGATTATTTGTACTTTTTTTATTAAACCACCAATCCTTTGATTCCTCCTCCAATCATTTCATTTTTAAAGTAAAAGATTTTTACATTTTTCTCAAGTGTAAATAAAATTAAACTGTAGAATATTTGTAAAGATTAAGATATTTTTTTTTTTTTTTATATTACACCACCAATTCATTCTTTCCTCATCTAACCACATTATTTTTACGTTGAATTGGTTTGAGATTTTTAAAAAATGTAAATATAATAAATCGTAGAATAATTGTAATAACTAATATTTTGTTACTAAACCGCCAATCCATCCATTCCTCTACTAATCATATGATTTTTTAGATAAATTGTTTTGTGGTTTTTAAAAAGTTTGAATTAAATGAAAATGTGGAATATTTTCAAGTATCAGTATCTTTTTTTTTAATATTAAACCAACAATCCATCCGTTCCTCCAACCACCACATTTTTTTAAGTTAAATTGTTTTGGGAATTTTTTAAAATGTAAATTAAATAGAACTGTGAAATAATTGTGAATATTAATCTTTCTTTGCATGGTCGACATTTTTCAAAGTAATGTGTTTACTCTGAAATAGTTCAAATTTGGTCTAAATTGGCTGAGTGTAGCTGAGAATTGGCCGAAATGTTTGCAAATTTTGGCTGTGACGTAGAAGTATGCTTTATATTCATTTGCATTCATCATTGGCCAATGAGGGCCCTGTAGTTCTGTAAAATCCAGAAATTTGCCCTTTTTTGGGCCAATTTTCGAACCCCTTTATATTTTGTGTTTGTTAAGATTTTCATTTTTAAGAATCACCTATATATGAATTTATATGTGGCAAAGTTACTACATTGTGCTCCTAAAACTGTGTGTGAAAATTATGTTTGTACTACTGAAAAAACAACATTGCAAATTTCGACCCCTTTAATATATTGTGGATATGATTTTCGTTTTTAGGAATCTCCTATAGATGAGGAGCTTAAATGTGGCCAAGTTGCAACATTGTGCTCTTGTTTCTTTTAGAGTATAAATTCAAATTTGGTACAATCCCATGTATTTTCAAAGGGAAATATTGAACTTTTTGAATTAGTGGCTCAAATGCTTAAAAAATTTGATTGGGGACCAAAAATATTTTTCATATTCATATTCTGTCCAAATGTGACTTAAAAAATGATTTTTTGAATTTTTCAATATTTCGAAATTTTTCAAAGGGGGTTAGCCTTAGGAAATTTTATGAAAAAATTATTTCTACAAAAATTGGCTCAAATTGCTTCAATATTTTGGTGTTAAAATAAAATAATGATTTACAGTCACATTTTATCAAATCTGTATCAAAAAGGACCCTTAGTTCTGTTTTTAGCCCAAACTGTAGGTAAATTCAGAAGTTTTCAAAGTATTGTGTTTACTCTGAAATGGAGTCCAAATTTGGTCTAAATTGGCTGAGTCTAGCTGAGAATTGGCCGAAATGTTTCCAAATTTTGGCTGTGACTATTAATATCTTTTTTATACTAAACCACCAATCCTTCTATTTTTACTCCAACCATAATGATTTTAAATTATATTTCATTTGTGAATTTTAATAATCCCATATAGGCACTAGTAAAATGTTTTTTAATGATTGAGAAGATAATGCCTAAGTACCGTTCATTCAAATCACACACAAATTTTTTGTACATTGTGAACATTAGAAAAATTAAAATTATTAAATCGGAATAATTATTTATTTATACTAAAAATTAATTTCATGTAAAACATTTCTGCTGAATTATGATTGGTTATACAAACAGAAGAACAATTGTTTAAGTACTTAAAATAATAAATATTGAAACGATATAATTTCTTACTAATTTATCATAACCTGTTACGCTTTCATAATATTGAATAATGTGTACTAAAAACTAAACCTAAATTAAATTTGTATTAAAACAGTCTTTTAATAGTTTAAAAAAAATGTATTATTGATCAAAAAATAAATTTAAATCATACCTTCCATTCTTTTTAGTTTAAGTGTCTCTCATCCATTCATTATTCTTTAAAATTCCCATTTGTAGACAGCAAACATTAACTCAGATTATTTTCCAATAACTTGACAAAGACTTGGGAACATTCAAACACCATTTTATGGCTTGGCGAAATGAGAAATTTTTGGGATTTGAAGTCGCTGATTTGGCACATTGTCGAGATATTTGCAAAAGCAGTTTACGTTAGCTAAGATGCAAGTCGCTCTAAGGATGAACAATATGAGAAGCAGATAAATTTAACTTATTTGCAGAAAAAATTGATGACGGAATATGATTTTTAGAATATTTAATGGAATGAAGTAGCATGTAGTCCTAGCTAGTGCAATTCAAAAATCGAATGAAGTAACAAAGAAAATTCATGCGATCTGCATTGAAGTTCTTGTCATTGTTACCAATCTAAATATAACGCAACAGAACTCGACGTTTAAAATTCAATTGTTGCTTCTTAACAAAAAGATTATTTTATCTGTTTTGTGTAGTTGAATTCAAGGATAAGTATTGTTAAAATATAAAAACTATTGAGTTCTCTCTATCACAAGTAATAAAACTCGTGTGTGTGTGTGTGTGTGTGTGTGTGTGTGTGTGTGTGTGTGTGTGTGTGTGTGTGTGTGTGTGTGTGTGTGTGTGTGTATATATATATATATATATATATATATATATATATATATATATATATATATATATATATATATATATATATACACGAAAATACACATAAAGAATATTTATAAAAAATTCGATTTTGTCTTGATAAGTATGAGAAAAAATCCAGATTGCTAATAAAGTAGTCCTTCTTATATCAGTGCAATTTTGCTACCAAGACATATTAAATCTCTTGTAACATTTACAATTACACTTTAAGCTGGCGGGATTTATACCTGTAACACCTTTATTTTATTACAAATTTATGCATTTAATTACTAAGAAATATATTTTATTAGAATTCGTTTTAAAAGGCAAAATAAGCATGTCAAAAAAACTTTGGTTTTAAAGTGTTTTATGTCGGTATCCAAACTGAAGATTTCACTTCGTCTTTTTGTCGAACTCAAATTCTAACCAGATTTTGAACTTAAATTCCAAATTGTACCGAACGGCACAGCTCGTGCTTCTCTAACAACTGAAAATCTCCAATACTGCTACCACCAACCAAATTAGAAACCACTCTGCAAAAGACGAGTTAAATAACATTTTTGAGCTCACTTAATCATCTAGTGTTTGCGCCCAATATACCGAAATAAAGTCGCATCTATTAATAAATCGCCCACAAACGCTTTCTGGAAGGTTTTTGTAATTTAAAACAAATAGACGTTCGCGATATGGCAAGTCACAGAAATGATTAACACCTTTATATTAAACTACACTAATTAAATTGTAACTGTCATTAAAAGGCCCTTTCCACACACGTTGTTATTAAGGAATAACTAGTTTGAACAATTTGGAGACATTTAATGAATGAAATTCCCCCCCTCCCCTTGTTGAAGCTATAACGTATGATAATGGAACCATTCTGATTGGGAGTTTTTTAGAAGCCAATATGTCGCCAAGTTGGCAAAAGATTTAGAGATTCGTTTTGTTTTGCTGGTGGAGAGAGGACCTAAATGTCAACTTCTCGTTGAATTACCATGATAGCACACTTTCGGAATAAATTAAAAGCAGAGTACTGTTTGAATTTTATATAATCCTAGTAATTTTGCCGATACCTTTAAACTGATATGTGACAGATATCTGTTAGCATTTATACTAAGTGACCCGGAATCAAAAACTATGAAAAATTCCAATTTTGAGATTTGAATTATTTCAAATAGCGGCTTTCATGACGTTTACAGTGATATATAACACTTGGCAAGACCAATATTGCAAGTATCATCAGCAAAAAGACATATGGAGCAGAAATACCGTGAATTAAGGGGGGGGGGGGGCTGTTTACTTTGAATTTGATTTACTCAGAACTGTGTTTGATTTTTGATGCACCTTTCCTTGGGGACTATTACAGCTAGAAACAAAATTTAAACAATGAAATATTCATTGAACATTGCTACTTACATTAACATTGGCTTTTAGAAATATTTACCCATACAAAAAAAGTTATTGAACTTTGAGCATTAAAAATGTGTTTTTTGTCATTTTTTATTTAGTAATGTTATACTAAAAAATACTTTATTAAGGAACTAGGCAATATTTTTGAAAAAGCCCATGTTAAAGTAATAAACAACTTTTGATTTACTACAAAAAAATTCAATTCAATGTCTCTTATAGGTAGTTAGTAAAGGTACATCAAACATCAAAAATATAGTTCTGAGTAAATCAATTTTAAAGTAAGCGACCCCCCCCCCCCCTTAATTCACAGTAGGCCTACATCATATGTCTCTTTGCAGACGCCGACCAAACGGTATAGTGGTTAGCGTGCTAGCTTCTAGACCGCGAGGTTGCGGGTTCGAGGCCTGTGTTTGTAAATGTATGTTGGCTTGTCTAATGACGAATGTTTCGGCGCATTGTAGACCTTGTGTTGCTGACTGCGCCAGATAATCTGAAAACAACCAACCAAATCTTTGCAGATTATACTTCCGATGTATGTATTGCCAAGTGTTATAAATATATCACTGTAAACGACATGAAAGCCGCTATTTGAAACAATTAAAATCGCAAAATTTACATTTTTCATAATTTTCGATTCCGAATTACCTTAGCTTAGTATATTGTAAAATTCCTTTTGAGTAACCTTTTCCAGTATTTCCAGGCATGTGCGGTTAGCACTGTAGCTTCGCATGTTAAGGTTGTCAGGATCGAATCCCGGGTTAGGCATGGATGTTCGTTGTGGTTTAGAAACCAAGTTAAGCTGTAGGTCTCCGGCTTGATTAGCCTTTATTGTACACAAGTATAGATCGTTGCGAGCATAAACCAACGTAGCAGTATTTCCAGTAAAAGCTTGGAATGGGAACTAATCTTCAAGAGATCTTTCATTTGACATATCGCTCAATCTGCAACATTGATAGTTATTTAAACGAACAGATGGTCAGATAAAGTTGGTTGTTTTTCAGATTATCTTCCGCCGTCAGCAACACGAGGGCTATAATGCACTAAAACATTCGTCATTAGACAAGCCAACATACATTTACAAACACCCATGCCTAACACGGGACTCGAACACGCAACCTCGCGGTCTAGAAGCTAGCACGCTAACCACTATACCGTTTGGTGGTCAGATCAAGAGGTAGAGTTGTTGTATAAGACTCTCACTACATTAGTGCAGTATAAAGACTAATAAAGCATGATTCAATATCAATCTTAAAGCAATGAAATCAATATTAATCCTTTTACGCATTGGAACTCAATTAAAAAAAAATCACGAACAATTGCAATGTCTTTCAACCCGAGTTTAGATTTCATCTATTGTCCACATCATCCCAGAATAAATCCACAGTAAAAAAATACCTCCTCTCTATCCTTTTCCAGCCCAAAATACTCAAAAATAGAAATTCTAGAGCTTATATTTTGATGTCGAAAAGACGCGGACTTTTCGCGGTTTCTGTGGAAGTAGATCATATATCATACTTCTTTCCTTGAAAAGCCACCGCCGTCCATAAAAAGAGATTAGATGGCTCCCTGCCTGCTCAAAAGAGGGTTGGGGAACGAAAGATTCTCGTCGGAACGATCTGAGGTAGACAGCTGGTGAACATTTTGGAAGGCACTCTCAAATTTTGTCTATATCAAGGATGGTGGCATACTTCTTTCCATAGACCTAATACTTATTTTTTTTTTTTTTCAATCATATTGCCTTCCAAACTATTGCATTAAACTTACGATTTATTGTTTGTTTATTGTAACAATAGTAGAAGCTATTTGATGAGACTAAAATTAATTTATTTTCATGATTTTTTTCAATATCTCAGTAGCTCCACGTGTTGGAGGAGACAAAGAAACTCATACTATACTAAACTTCAACTTAACTTGACATCACTAGACGGTAGATCATCACAGTGCTCATAGGTATTTAATCCATTTTGGCGGCGTGAAAGCATAATGATTTCCAAACCACAACCCTGTAGAGAACAAAAGGCTATAAGGTTTGGCGAGAATTATGTCTTCACTCCGCTAAAATTGATTAACCCTTTGCACTCCAGGCCTTTTTTGCGCGGAGGGACCAGCAATGAATCATTTTAGGTTCGGTTGGCGTTTACGGGTTTTCTTCATGGAAACTAAACCCAGTTATTGGCCTTGCATCAAATTTCCGAATCGAACCTAGAGATCCTCTCGTGTTTCGGCATCCAATCGAGAGGCGCCGCTGGAGTGCAAAGGGTTAAATACCTATGAGCACTGTGACGATCTACTGTCTAGTGATGTCAAGTTAAGTTGGAGTTTAGTATATCTGTCTATCACAAGAATAGTTCCCGTAAGCTTGTCTAGAGTAGTCTGATGCCTCTGAAACAAAACCAACCGCATTTTCGACTGTGGAATTTATTAGACATCTATTTTATAGGCTATGGATGTCAAGTTCTGCATGCATCACTCCTCTTCTACGTCGACGAATCTTGTTTCTATAGTAACCACCATCAACCAGAATATCCTGCGTGAACTGATAGACAGACATTATTTGAAATTTATTTCCAAATTAAAATTTTGAGCAGTCAAGTGTTAAGATTCAATACTTGTTTTTATATTTTATAAAAGAAGTTCTTTGTATAGGACGCATTTAGGGCAACAATGTATTCGATTAAAAATGCACACCTTAAGCCAAAATTATGAACAAACGGTTGTTGTAACATCAAGCTTGTGTAAATTTTTTCTAGACCACTTTGGGAACTCAAAAAGGGTGAAAATATAAATGCCAAAAGAAAAAGCTTACGTGCTCTTTATGTATTTCGTTTCCGATGCTATTCTTTACACTTTATATAGGAATCGAAACTTCAAATAAACTATTGAAAAAAGAGCTGAACTCAGAAAATTGCAAGGTCACATTTCAATGTCAAAAACATTTGCAATTTTCTAAAATACTATTTGATATTGCTGAACCAAAGTACTTCGCGTTATTTTATAGTGGGTAAAAGATAGCTGTTTTGTTTTATAGTAGGCGTCAAAATATTTATTTTTGTCATCTCCCTTGTCTTTCAGAGTTGAGTCCATTTCGCATTATAGTGTCGCATCGTGTCTCAAAAAAGTATACAGGATTTAAATCACTCCCAAAGGTTGGTTTACTCATAGCCAGTTGACGGAAGGCCAGCCGGTAAGTTGATTGGAAAGTCCCGATTGCGAATTAATCGGAATACCGTTTTTGCTTTTAACACAATTCCAGCACTGAAACAATCTAGCTATTGAGCGAGCATTACGTAATATGTGGATGATCATGGGAGAGCGCAGGTACTTGGATGATGGAAGTTGTGAAGCGAGAGTAAATAGAAAATGTTTGATCGACTGGAGCCGACAGTCAGAGGCGATCAAGCGACGAACTGACTTCTCGTGTGACTGGAAGGAAGCGTTTACAAGGCGCTGATGTTCAATAGCAAGAGATCTCAACTGGTACGCCAACTGGTAAAGTATAAATTAGACTTAATGCAAACATAACAATGTTCGTATTTTAACAGTATTTTTTGCAAATGAACGAGCTAATATCTTTTCAAAATACGAAGAAGTAAATGCGCCAACTAGTAAAAGTTAGATAAACGTCAGAAATGCTTAACTAATAGCTTGCCTAAACAAAAGCAGCAACCATGCAGGGCACCTGCAAAGTAAAAGTTGTGCAAAACACTAATAAAGCATGAATTATTTAGTAAACCTAAGATTTTGACCAACCTGATGTTACTTTGAAAAGTAAGTTATCTTATAACTGCTTTTGATGCAATTCAGTTGGATAGAATTAATATTTGCAATTTTAGTGTTGTAAAATCTAATTTACAAAACCTTGAAAAGTGTCCTAAATGAGAACTTTACAAAACGTGGTGTTTGTTTTGTCGTAATCATTGGTAACGCCGAATAACAAGATAACAATGCACATTTTGAAGGATTCGTACATCGTATATGACTTGGAGTGATTCAGAAAGGTATGTGTATATAATTTATTATTACGATTGTAAATATTTTAGTTTTTTCCTACGATAGTTTTTTCTTAATTGTCGCCTGCCACGCAGTTGATCCGGATTCGATTCCCGGCCGATGCAAGATACATTTCCGTTTGTCCGCCGCAGCGAGGCCGTAGTGTTGCTCTTGCGGCAGTAAATTCCAAATAACCTGTATTTTACAACAATTGGTTTAAAATTATGATTTTAATAACGAAATCATGCAGTGTAGTTTATAAATTTAACGTTTAATCACTGATCTCTACTACAACTTCTGGATAGCGCATGCTTGGTTACTGACTTGAAGTTGAAGAAGGCTTAATAATTACTATAAAGATCTATACTAACAACTTCCCCCCAAACTAGTTCAAATTTGTTTGTAACTATGGGCAACCTATTTCAAAGCATTATGGGGGAAGTATTCAAATGACATCATCTGCTTTCAGAACAGAAACCGCTAATAAGCAATCCAGAAATTGTAGTAGAGATGTAGAGATCAGTGCTTTTAATTTATAAAGTTTATGTATGGTGTCTCCCAGACTTGTGTTACACTTAGGTTTTTTTTTTTTTTTTTAAAGTGTTTCATATAAATAATGCCATCGAAATATTTCTGTATCATTAATTATTTACAATTTATTAAATCAAGCTTCAAATAGCGGCCCTTTACTATTAGATTAATTCTCAAACATGCTCCAAATAACTTGAGAATTCACAATAACAATACATAAATTACCTCTGTTACTTTTGTCATAAAGGGTCATCTACATATTTAAACTAAACCAAACTTTGAAAAGTTCAATGGAAACCCCATAATATTGTACCATATTTAGATTTAGCATAATAAATACCCAGCGAAATACTCAATTTTTTAATTTTGCAATGAGTGGTTAGAAATTTAAAGAAGTCCAAAAAATTAACAAATTAATGTTAAAAGAAAAAATTACTTTTTTGGCCATAAATTCGTAAATAATGAATATATTTTAGTAATTTTTGTTTCAAACGTTTAGTTTGTTGAATGCGAAACATAAATAACAATCAACTTTTGTTCCAAACAGTGTTTTATTAATTAATAAAACAAGTTTTAATATTTTATATATAGAAACATGTTTTTTGAATATTGGCTTTTAATATTTTAGAAAAAAAAATTAGAATAGCTCACTTTAAGGGACCGTGTATTAGATTACGTCTTGAAGCAAGTAAACGTTCGATTCTTCCCCGCTTTAAAGAGATTTGCCCTAAATATCAGCCAAAACATTTTCGCTCATAAGTGACGTGTTTCTCAGCATAATGAAATGAAATTTGGTATTTGGGGTAAACGAAGTATTCTAAGTCGAATGAAAACATAAAACGTAGGGTTTCCTATTGAAATTTTGCCAACCAAACGGTATAGTGGTTAGCGTGCTAGCTTCTAGACCGCGAGGTAGCGGGTTCGAGTCCCGTGTTAGGCATGAGTGTTTGTAAATGTATGTTGGCTTGTCTAATGACGAATGTTTCGGCGCATTATAGCCCTCGTGTTGCTGACGGCGCCAGATAATCTAAAAACAACCAACCAACCTATTGAAATTTTCAAAGACAGAGTTTAATTTACTTAGGTTTTTTTCTTAATTAAATTTACCAAAAAAAAAAAATTTGCACCAGACATATTGTAAACTGTAAACAAAACATCTTTGTGCAAACCGCAAGATTCTATGATACTTGGAACAGAAGATATAAAGACATCGTTTTTTTTTTTTTTTTTTTTTTTTTTACAAGTACCATAGTAACATTTCTCAATTTTGTTTGGTATAGCAACTTTCTTTGTTCTTATCATACACTACTTATTTTACAGACAATAAAAAGCTTCAAAAATATATTTTAAAACAGTTCTGGGGTGTTGCAAGAGAAAAACAGAGCTATGTCTATTTACAGAGTGTGTACAAGTTTACAATCTTGCACTTACACGTTGTCACTCATGGTGATAATTAAAAGTATTAAAATTCGCGAAAGGATACATTAAAAAAAATAACTCTGAGATAATGAATACATTGTCTTGCAATTAAAATTTATACAAATCCTCTTTTCAGTAGAACATCCCATACGTTTGTCAAAGCCTATTTGCCGCCCTGTTAAATCCGTCACTGATAAGTTATGTGATTAAATAAAAAATATGTCTGCTTTTTAATGTGCAAGAGAATCGTAAATTCATCGATTCAGCAATGATTTGTGAGAAATAATGCATTGAATCCATGGACCAGGGAAAGACTGACTACCACCCGTCAATAACATCTTTGTCAAAAAAGAAAAAAAGAAGCTTCTAGAAAAGACACATCTTCAAAAACATTCAAATAAAAAAACTAAAAGCTCCCTCTTTCCGTTACCTGCGTGCAGAAGTTTCCCCTTTGCATATTTAAATAAAGAAAAATGTGCCTCGTGATGTCGAGATGGCAGCTCGTAAATCAAAGACGCCGCGTTATATCTTATTTTTCGTCGCGAAGGAAGGAAATCTGTTACTCAATATTGTCGACTGCAACCAGCAGGGGACGTGTTACGGTATTTTATACAGAGGAGGGGAAGGCTGACTTGCCATTAAAAATAAACGTTACCCTTTATGCAAGGCACCATGGGTATTCCAAATTCATGACCAATATCAGACTCTGGCATGATGTGTTAACTTTTGGATTTTAAAAAAATCGTTTTGGGTACAATTATATGAATAAATATATAAAAAAAACTTGTCTTATTTTGCTTAGATATGTACACTGTACAGTCATGGTCAAAAGTGTACACTTTCACCTAACGTACACCTTCAAATTTCAAAACTTCATTATTCTGATGTATACTTAGTAATTAGAGAAAAATATAGTTTTAATGTCATCCTTTTTTTAATCGGGATCTGTAGCATATCTGGTACTTCAATACATAAAATTTGTAACTGGGTTTAGCGGGTTTCTGTCCTTTTTATTAAGGGCCCAGTAGCCTTGTCAAGCTTCCATTAGATATTGTTTTTAATAAAAGCTGGAAAGTTTTCTTTTTTACTTCTCCTGTAAAACCTTGAATCTGTCAGAATTCCCCTTAACATCAAGTGATTCATACAATGATAGTGAAACGATGTTACACCGTATTTATCTTGATAAGCTACAGACCATATTTTTTAAATTCTTTACAACGCTTTCAATTGATACAAAACGCCTTTTTTAAGACCTTTAAAAGACCTAAAAATAAAAGTTCTTTATTTTAGGATATTGCCGTTAAATCTTAGAGCCATGGGTGCCGGCAGAGTTATTTTCGAGGGAATGCAGATCGCGCACAAGATGGTTAAATGTTTATTCAATGCTTGTTTTTTTAATCAGATTTTTTAATGAAGTGTTAAGTAATAGTTATCTATTCAACTACTCTTTCATGGAATTCAGGGATGCTACATTTTTTTCATGACTTTCTGTATTATTTACTGATTTTTCGAACGTTCTTTTAAACCTTCTGAAAAGACTTTTGAGAAAAACTTTTACTCAATCTATTGCCAATACTCTAGAAATTCATCAAAACTTTCGCTATTGCCCAGATTTAGGTAGTTTTCGCCGAGTGTTACTCTTATGTAATAGTCGCTTTTGCATCTCGTATTCATTTATCGTAATGTAAAAGTATTGTCCATGGGTAAACCGAAAAAATCTAAAAATTACGGAAATCCGAAAATAGTTGGCTTCTGAGAATTCATAAAATCCTTATTCTTAATTCTATTTTCCAATGAATTATACCTCTTTTATTCAATCTATTTTTGAGTTTCAAACTCCAGGGGGTTGAGAGTGCACTCTCTTGCTCTCTTCTGACATCGCCCATAAGTATAACCCTCTGTTATGCCATGGAAATCCAATAGAATCAAGGAGGGAAAATCGTATTCTTTTTCAACATTTTAACCTGTCAGAGAGAGGAAAAAAATCTTTACCTTGTAACAGCTTTAATGGAGAAATAAAGTGTTGACGCGTGGCTGTTAATTTTCTGTCAGCATCTCTTTTGGGACATTTTGGAAGATTCGGTGAAAAAATGGTATTCGGCTACACAGTGTTGATGGGTTACGGTTTATTGCGTAAAAAGGACATTTTAATATGTTCTAAAGGAAAAAAAACTTCCATAAAAACAGAAAGTGAACACACTATTTGTAAGTGCACTGACATTATCCGACCTCGTCCCAAAATGAGAATCAAGTAAGTGTAGCCTTTCTTTTGTGCGATTTCATAAAATTATGTATTTTAAAGTATTGTATGATATTGGAATAAGTAATTTTGTAAGTATGAGATTACTGGTATCGGCTCTTTTTTCATTAATTATTATCCAGAATTATTAAAATTTACTTTCTTCATATTAGTACAATGTCATAAACGTATTATCTTTTAAAGTAATGCATGATATTAATATAAACTATTTTATAATGATGAATTAACTGATTAGTGTTCGTACTTTTTCCATAAAATGTTTCTGAACTAATTTTATATAAACAGCTTTGCTACATGAATAAAACAGTTTTGAAAAATTGCATAATCAAGATGTGATAAGATGGGTAACTAACATGTCATAATTGTTGCCATTCAATGCAACCCATCTCCTCATAACGCTGCACAATAGGTCCATTGAACTTTTACTTAAATAAGCCAAACAAAAGAAAGAATAATTGTAAATAATGATATTATATATAGGGTATCCAATAAATGACTGACCAATGTGGAACTTAAATAAAAAAAACTAGGTTTTGATATAAAAACTAATTGGAATCTTTGTACCTTAAAAATGTGCTGTGTTTCTAGTAATTGCTATGTTTCCAATGCAGCAAACTGTATATTCCTATCTTCAATCGTATTTTAATTATTCGTGTTTACAAGTTTCATAATAGTCAGTCATTTATTGCACATCCTATTGCTTCTTGCTCAAAAACAGCCACTTCGAGGCCATAGAACAAGGGTCATAGCATAAAATTTTCAAGAATTCATTATTCGGTTTCTACTAAATCTAGAAACAAAATCCGTACTGATTTAGGAAGGTATAAATCTTAGATATCTTTTTAGATAAAAAGGTTTTTTGCTGAAAACCAAACAAAATAGATGTACGTATACCTTGAAATATAAAATCAAGCAATTCTTTATGCATGTTTAGTGCATTGTTATCAAGCAAAAAAATTAGATTTTCTTGGTGATGCTACGCAAGCATTAATTTTTGAAAAGATTGCTCTGTTTTGAAATCCACAAATAAAATTGGCATATTATAGAAATGTGTGCACTTATATTTTTATGATAAACAGTTAATCTACGTTAAAGCATTCCATATATGAATGGAATTATTAATTTTTTGTTATTTTGAAAACATTCTATTAGCACTTTTAATACGACACAATCTTACAATTGTGAGCTGCTGCTTAATTCCCCCAAGGAAATATTTTTAATCTTTTGTCAAACAAAATAAATAAAATCCAGCGACGTTATTGCTGTTTTTTAAAATTTAGTGATGAATAGCTAATGTACCATGAGAGAAAAATATTCTTTAAGCTTTCACGCAGTTTTAAGAATCTAAGTCAATAGTTTTGAAAAATATTCTCAATTGGTATTGCATATTAGATAAAAGATGAATTTTAAAAGATTTTGTTTTGCTATTCAAGTTGTTATGCTAATCGATGAAACTATATCTTTGATGTTTCCTGTAAATGTCTCCCCCCCCCCTCCCCCCCCAATGCTCTTATTAAAATATCAGATTGGCCAAGTACTCACAGAGGTCATAGTTTTTATTCCATAGTATTTAGACCAGAAATATTCGGTATGTCTGACTCGGAGGCAAAACGCTCGCCAATCATGCTATTTTAGAATTCAATTCCTAGCGGGTGTGTTAGGCAATATTTGATTTCAAAATTGGGTAAACACGTCGCAGATTGTCACATTAGTTCCAAAATACATAGGTGATTATTGTCCTCGAACTTTGGGAGAAAAAAGGTTTTCCTACAATATTCAAATTATTTTCTTATCTTACTTACTTCTATTTGATCAGAGGTTACATTTGGGTGTCAAAATTTGCCTAAACTAAGGAAATTTGGCTAAACGTAATTCAGTGAATTTGGAGTGTATGGAAACCACTACATTTCGCACCCTCTTTTAATGTCACCATTTAAAGGGAAATGAATTCTGAAAGCATAACTTTTCTGAGAATTGGGGAAAATATTCAAATAAAGCTATATATCCATTCGCTGTATTAAAATGATATGGATCCTTACATCATCGTTAATGTTTTAGATTTATTGTACTGGGATATGAGCTGTGTGAAGGGTTTCATTTTGCTGATGTTATATGAGCAATAAAAGATTTCCGGGAATTATAATTTGTCAGAAATACATATGTGTTAGGCCCAATACCAACTTTGTACACGTGCACCTTTAGTCTATACACCACGCTGAAATAAGCCAAACATATTTTTTTTTTAAATAAGTTCGTGGTGATTACAATTAAAGTTTAGCTTTCAAAAAGCCATAAAAAAAAAGAAACACTGGTTAAAGTGACATGAAATTTGACCTGAAATCAAGCGAAGAAGGGGAAAATGGTATGTTATAAGTGAAAAAAAGTTGAAAGTTGAACTTCAATTACATTCACCCTGTACTTATATCTCAAATAATAATTAACAATGAACTGAATTTGTCCGTTCGGAACACGGTATATCCGTGCTTCAGAGTTATGCGCTTTGTACCACACATTTAAATTGCCCCACGCTAATGAGATCTCAAAAAACTAAGTTTACATCAATCTTTTATTCTTGCAACTGCATATCCGCCTTTGATGGCAGTTTATCTCTCAAAAGTAGGGTTGCATTGATTTGTAATCACATTACAAACATAAGAAACAAGTGTAAGATAATTGAAAATAAAAATTCTGACTCTCCCATTTACTATTTTAAAGTCTTCCCACTTACAAGATTGCACGTGCCCAAATTAATATCGAACTTCTCTTCTCATGCAGCGAGGCCCCATAATGGGTTTTAAAAAGCGTAATTACATCTAACAAAGTGAGTTTCCTAATTACTATTTCATAGAAAAGCATTGGAGCAAAATAGTATTTTTTTATGCTGTTTTCCTCCTTCAAAGAACATTTCACTTATAAATTATAATTCTCCTGGAATATCGAATGTCTCGACAGCAGATGTTATTCGAAACCCGAATCAGATCGGCGATGCATAATTACAATTTTTATTCTCTTTGGCACCTCCCAATCTAGGGACGATGTTCAGAGAATCTCAGTACCAATTATCCCTTTTTAGTATTTCGTTAACTTTATTTTACAAACGGGGATTTTTTTTTTTTTTAATCTTATAAGTGTATGACCGGATTTAAAGAGATTAGAAACAAAATCAAATTATCTTAACAGTCTAAATCTTCAATTTTCAAGGAAAATAAATTTTACTCGATTGCAAAAAAGGGTATGTTGTAAACCAGCGTACCAGTGCTCAAATGGTTGGATCAGTTTTTGAAGTAGGAAGAATTAAATTTGGTTTTTATTCCAATGAATGCTGTGGATTATATAATCGCAACATAAATTCAATATAAATTTATTTTGACAGCAAAAAAGTTTGAGAGCTAAAATATTTCAAAAAATGTGCTCTTCAGTTAAAAAAAAAAAATCACAAGCTAATTTAAAAAATTAAATATCTGTTCAAAATCAATATCATGAAAAAAAAATCAATATCATGTAACCTTCTTAATTTAAGCATTTATTAATATTTGCCTTTACATAAGTTTTATGGCACTGAATTCCTTTTTACGCTTTTATCGCATTTCTACAATAATTACCCTATGTTAACAAATGGGTAATTGAAAGTAAAAGGCAAACTCGGGATTGTGGAACATCGCACAACTTTCAATTACGCTATAATACTGGTCACTACATTTAAATTTGACTTGGAATACTGTTATTACCATTTTCATTCATTTGAAAAATGGCCAGTTTGGTGATATTTTTAGCGATAATCGCAAAAATGACACATTTGGCATTATACTTTTAGATAATACAATATCTTTTCTTGTAAGTGAAACAGAGTACAGAAGAAAAATTCGTTGATGGGCATTACTCAAACGAAGAGATCTTTGTGTTAAAGACATTCGTTTTACAATTCCTTACACCTTTATCGCATTTCTATGGAAATTTCGGATGTAGGGATGTTTAGAGCATCTTAAAAAGCATTAACTCAATGATTTAAATTAAAATTGTTAGAACCTTTTTTGGAAACTGCTGCAACACATAAAATATTCAATGATAATTACCCTATTCACATACACCATTTTTGGCATTTGCAAAAGACATGCTCTACTGTTTCAGCTAAGTTTCCACAGCCCCTACATAGGCCATTTTCAACAACCTTCATTGTTTTAAGATGATTCCTAAGATAGTGACAGGTTAGCAAACCTATGATTCTACAGGACTTCCTGTCCAGTCCCAGTATAAATCTTTGTGTTTAGTTTAAACTTCCTTTTAAAAAGTGTTTAGATTGTCTCACACCCTGAGACTTCCTCCATGGTAGATCAATTTCCTTATTAAAACTTGATCTAATTGATCCTCTGACCTCTGATCTTGGTACTGGGACAAATGGTGGTGCCCCAAGAGACTTGTTGGATGATCCAAGCTTGGCCAATTCATCAGCGGGTTCATTGCCAAGAATCCCAATGTGCCCAGGAACCCAAAACAACGTGAATGTGTTATTCCTGCCAAGATCATTCAGGGCAAGTTTGCAGTCAAGCACAAGTTTGGTGTACATAAACCCGTTTTCAAGTACTTTCAGCGCTGCTTGACTATCTGAATAGATAGCAATGCTTTTGTGTCTTGTTCTACAAGGGACAAGTTCTTGAGAGCAGACTAGAATTGTCATGATTTCTGTCTGAAAAACAGTGCAAAATTCTCCTAACTGTATAGAGATGTTAAAATTAGGTTTAATACTGTATACCCCGGCTCCAGGGTAGTTGTCAATTTTAGAGCCATCTGTGTATATTATGTAAAATCCGTCCAATGCATATTCCCCTTCTCAAAACCCTTCTGGTTGGAAAGGTAATTTTAAAGAGTTTGAGGAATATTGGACGTTTAGCCATAGTGCCCTGATTCATCATAATTAATGGGCAGGACTCTTTTATTTGCTATCCATATGAGTGTACAGATATACCTATATGGTTAAAACAACCAGTAGCCGTTAGCATTGAGTCTGATTGCTCCCCTCATAGCCTCATGCTTAATGAACATGTGTAGAGGAAGGAGACAGAGCACCATTTCGAGTGCAAAGTCAAGTGTTTTGATTGCACCTGTAATATCCAGACAGGCAACCTTTGTAGCTTATTCAGTCTGGTTTTGGTATCCTTGAGTTGAATTCTAGGCCACCAAACAACCGCAGCATACGTAACTGTTGGTTTTACCATCATATTATACAACCAATGGACCACTTTTGGTCTAAGGCCCCACGATGTACCTATAGCTCTTCTGCATACAAAGAAGACTGATGTTGCCCTTTGTATGGATTTGCTTAAATGTGATTTGTATTTTAGTTTTGAATCCAGGGTAACACCTAGACACTTCATGTTGTCAACAAGTGATATTTTCTTGCCATCTAATATTGAATTTGGCTAGTTTGAGACTTTTTTATTTGTAAATAGTGTAACCGAGATTTTCCCTGGAAATTTTGTTTGAAATATTTTTTGCAATATAATTCCCCGACAGAAATGTTTTGTTTATCCTGTTTAAAAAAAAAAAAAACTCTGAAACGAATGATTTAAATTTTCCCGTTCCGAAATTAGACCAGAAAAGAAATTTGACTGCACATTATTCATAGATCCGGAAACTAAATATCCGAACACAGTGTTTTGCAAGACTAACGAATTATCATTTGATTTAAATTTTCCAGGCATAAGTAATTCAAAAAATAATTCGCACCCGTTTAAATTATCAATTTTATTAGGTACAAAAAATTCAGGATCTGCTAATTGTATTCCGCTGGAAAAAGTTATTTGCGAAACATCCAGTCGAGTTACCGGTGGCAATTAAGCATACCTCACATTGATTCAAACCACTGAAGGGAATGAGAATGCGCCATTGGCTTATCCGTTGCTTTCATGGAAACCGCTAAACACCTAACAATGTTTACTGTGTTAATACAGAGAATTAAACGCAAGTTTTAAATCTTGAGTTTAGGAACTGATTTTAAAATTGGGAATATTTTATAAATGATAGTTTTATTAATGATTAATGTTTTACTCCAATTGAATCTAATTAACTGTTTTTAACAACAAAGTATAAATTTTGGATATTTATCAACGAAAATTATGTAGCTGGAATATATTTTTGAAACCAAGTTTAATATTTTTTTTAATTTTTTTTTTTTTATTTTTTTGTAAACATTTAGACGTAAAAGAAAAATTCGGGTGACACAGAAACTCGAATGCTATTTTTGAAGTTATCAATTATTATTATTTTATTAATAGTCATTTGTTTGTTGCCATTATATGAAAGAAACTAAAATATTTCTGAATAAATGACTGCATCAATGCGACGCATAAATTTTTTAGAGCCTTTTTGCTATAAAATTTTTTATGGCACAGATGTAGAATGACATTTCTTCGACATGATTTTTAATAGGTGTTGTTTTTTTTCCGGATAAATGCGGTTTCTGGAAATAGATTTTAAGTTTTATTTTAATTTGGGATACTTTATATTATTTACATTTTAAGTTAATTTTAGTGTTATTTTAATTATATTACTATTAGTATTTTAATTTAATTATTATTAATATTTTAACCTTATTACTATTAGTATTTTAATTTAATTATCATTAATATTTTAACCTTATTCCATTATTATTTATATTTTGACCCTTTTTGCTATTACCAAATAAAAAATATCGCCAAATCTCCTATACTACATCTGTTCCATTTTTATAATAATAATAAATGTTAATAAATATTAAGCTTTTTTAAGATTGACTTGTATTTAATAAGAAATATTTTAATGTGCAGTCTAGTATTATATTGGATTATAATATTGTGAACATAAGTTATGACAATTAATTTATATTTATATATTTTATGATAGTTGAAGTTATAGAAATAATAAATAAGATGTATATTCTATAATTTGACTGTAAGTAAAAAATAAAATATAAATATAATATAGTTCGATTTTTCTTCTAATCCACAACTTAAAAAGAAAATATTTTTTCTCATAAAACGTCTTCACTGAATATTAATTATCACGACTCTTACATGGTAAAAATATTTCATAAAAGCTAAATTGGGATTTGTTAAATTTTCAAATAGACGCACCACTATTCAAATTTTCAATTAATTATTATTAAAAATCAGTTTTATGATTATTTATAAATATATTACAATTTGATGTCACAAACTAACTTAGTGAGATTATACAATCCTCAAACCTCATTAAAAATTCTACATCAATAAGAAATACCAGCAAACATAGCTTTTCCCATTTAATAAGAATATGGCTTCGTTGAATTCAGCGCCGGTCGTAATACAGTTAAAAACGTCCACCCAGAATGTAATTTTTTTCTTCATACTATGATTTAACGTTGCTTGTAATGAAAACAATATCTTCCATTTTTTTTTATAATCATATTTTCAAAAACAAAGAAAATACGAATTCTCTATTAGAACTATCAACTTCCCAATCAGCATGCAGCCGCCATTTTGTGTGGACGTTACTTCTTCGCAGACTGACAGGAAAATCGACCAATGGCGCGGCCTTATTTTGTATAATGGTTTGAATCAATGTGAGGACTGTTTAAATGCTTACCGGCGTTAATTCTATGATTTTAGGTAAAATCAAAAAATTTGTTGTTCTAGAATAGCTTCCATTACCTTTTGAAATAGTAGCTGTTAAAGTATTTTTAATAAAGTGCTCCTTTTCATTTATTCCAGAAATAGAAAGATTAGATCTTTCTCTTTTTAACCCCAGAAATTCTGATGCTTCATTTGTAATGAAATGGACAGAAGATCCGCTGTCAAGAATCCCTCTCATTTTATTTTTCCTCCGCGGGAATTTGTTATATGAATCAGAACAGTACATAGAATGCCCGATTTATGACTGCGAAGAATATTTGTAAGAGAAGCTTGAGTGGGGAGAATTTATTTCCTGGACGAATTATTATTTACATCTGTTGATCAGAATTTTCTTTTTCAATATGAAGCAAAGTGCTGTGTCTTTGCAGGCATCTAGAACAGCTAAAAGATGATTTGCATACATTTTTATGGCGCCTCAAGCAATTTAGACATAATTTGATGGCTTTAACGGTTTCTATTCGTTTGGAAACATCCATATCATTAAATAGAGAACATCCAAATAAATTATGTTTTCCATTATATAACAAGCAAGATCTTACGTTTTTATTAGAATTAACTAGCAAATTTTTGGGTTTTAAATTTGGATAATGGAACCCCATAACAAATTTGTTCGATTTTAATTCATTTTTAGTTAGTTGTTCTAATACCATTGATCTATTATCAAAGAATTGTAATACGTCTTCTTAAGGCGGGATTTCTTTAGTAGTCACAGATAATTCGTACTCCTTTCTTGTATCTTTATCTAATTTTTGAAGAACTATGATTGAAATTATAGCATTTGAAAGATCATTAGATTCTAATTTAAGAACTTTTAAGCCTCTTATATTTTTTCTAACAACATCGGATAAATTTCGCAATGATTTTGCATTTTCGGAATTAATTTTTTCTACCTTCAAAATTTCCTGAATGTGTAGGTATACAATAGCACGTTTATTTTCGTATCTGGTCTCTAAAGCATTAAATAATGATTAATAAGTATCTTCACTAGTTTCTATCATTTTTGCCTCACCTTGTAATGCGACTTTGAGATGGAACAATTTTTGATTTTCAGAAATGTGTTCATTGATACAAATCATGGATTCAAACTGAGTTTTAAAATTAGCAAATTCTCCCATTTTATTGTTAAATTTAGGCAACGGAATATCAGGCATTTAGAAGCTAACTAAAAGTTAGCAGATTTATAGCGGAATTATTTTCACTTTTATACACAAGCTTTAAATTTTGAAAGAAAATATCTGCTGTTTACCTCCAGAGTGTTGCATAACGTTTCTAATTCTTGGATAGCTGCATCGCTTTCATAAACCAGTAGTTTCTTCTAGCTCCGATTCTCCATAACATTCAAAGAGTTTATGCAGTTCATTTTTAAGTTCTGCGATGTCGCGCAATTTTTCTCACTTTCAATCTTGGTATTTTCGTCGGCTTCTTTTTCTTGTTCGTTAAACTTGACAATGGCGGTGAGCTTCGCTGTTACCCACGCATTCTGTTCAATTCCTTTAAACTGTAGACTTTTGCCATAGTTTTTCTCCGGTAAAAACTGACCACAAATGATTATTCTTTTTTAGTGGACTGTAAGTTTTGTAGTTATTTTGTGTGTGTTGCAGCATTTCTCAACCTTTCAATATTCGCGGCCCAGTTTTCAATCATAATTTTCATCGCGCCCCCGCTTACAATAAAATGTATACAACAACAATATATATTGAGTATATTGGATTCTGTTTTTAAATTATTTTTAACTAACTGCCAAAACAAGAGGAAAAGCAAGCCAACGTTGGCGAGAAACCATATCTGGCATTTTGCATCATGCGCAGAGCAAATTTTTCGGAATGGGTACGATAACACAAATTTCAATTCCAGCCAGTCTCATTCAAGTCGATCCTTCTATCGCTATCGAATCTATCGTGAATGTGTATGTTATACATGTTTTCGTGTTAATTGCAATTCACTATATTAAATATTCACGGCAGCAGATTTATGCAGACTCATGATAAATTTTGAAGCTGAAGTAAGCGAGCATTAGACGATAGTCAAGCATCAACAAGTATACAGAGGAGCGTGGTTCCGGTAATGATATCAAGAAAATATTCTCAAGAGTACTTAAATTTTGGGTTTACCAGTGCAGAAGTAAATGAAGAAGAAAGGCCCCTGTGTATTTGGGGGCCATACATTTGCTCAAAAATATTGGCCACAGACAGCATGAAATAAACTTAAACGACATTTCTAATAAACTTAAACGACATTTTGAAACGCTTCATAGTGAGTACGTCAACAAACCCAGAGAATTCTTCGAATTAAAATTAAAATCATATAAAAAGCAGAAATAATTTTTTAAAGAAACTTTGTCTGTGAATAAAAAAGCTTTAATTGCATCCTACAAAGTTTCAAGTAAAATGCCAGATGTAAAGAACCTCACACCATTGGTGAAGAGCTTACTTTGCAAGCAGCAATAGAGATTGTAGAAACTGTGTTTGGAGATATTTTTTAAAAACAATTTCAGTCCATACCTCTTTCAAATGATACTGTTGCTCGTCGAATCGATGATATAGCTGAAGATGTACAGTGTCAGCTTTTCTCGAAGTTGCTTGACAAATTGTTTTCAATACAGCTTGATGAAGCAAAAGATAGTAATAAAGATGCTCATTTAATTGCCTATGTTCGATTTGGTGATAATAAGTCAGTAGTAGAAGAACTACTTTTCTGTAAGCAAATAGAACTCCAAACAACAACGCTCGCATTATTTGCTATTTTAAAGGATTTTATGATTTTATGAACGAGCAAACATAGAATGGAAAAATTTGCTTCGGAATATGAACCGATGGTGCTCGTTCAATGTCCGCAAGATTCCAAGGTATACAAGCACTTGTAAAACAAAAATCGCCTCAGTGCGTCTGGACACATTGCGTGATCCACAGAGAAGCTTTGGCTTCGAAAGAAATGAGTCCTGGTCTGAATATTGTGTTAGCTACGGTTGTAACTTTAGTAAATTATATAAAAATGAGACCCCTGAAATCGAGAATATTTTCCGCACTTTGTAAAGACATGGGTTCAGTACATTCAGCGTTACTATTTTATTGCGAGGCAAGATGGTTATCACGTGGGAAATTTTTGCAACGTGTTCATGAATTAAGAGGAAAAATCGCCATTTTCCTAGAAAAAGAAAAAAGACCAGAAGCCGAGAATTTTCGCGATGGTTTATTTGTGATGAAATTGAGCTACTTAGTCGATGGATGTTTTTTTTTTGCACTAAAAACAAAGGCATTTCGCATTCTATGCGAAATGCCCGTGCACGTACCATTTTCAACATCCTACCTTTGTGAAACTGGATTTTCTGCTTTGGCTTCTTTGATGACAAAATATAGATCTCGGCTAAATATCGGAACAAAACTGAGAGTGACTATTTCTAATATTAAACCTTCCTTCGAAAAACTTTGCTCTGCAAAACAGGCCCAAGAAAGTCACTAATAATTATTAAATTTGTTTTCAATTTAGTATGTTTTGATTATTAAGTAAATTTTTATTTAGTAAATTTTTATTTAGTAAGTTATTTTACTTTATTTTTTAAATATGTCGAAATGTATTTTGCTTTCTATGTGTATGTGTGCTTTCCTTTCACTCAGTTAATCAATTTTTTTAAATAATATTTTCTCTCTGATATTCTCACGCCTCCCCTCTAGTGTGCTCGAGTCCCCCTGCGTGCCCCATATGTTGAGAATCGCTGGTGTGTTGGAAGAATGCAAGACTAATTGTTTTTCGTTTCAGGGTTATTGCATTCGGAAAGTCTTGTTCTTATCGTGGCTAGCATCCTTCTCTCAGTTTTTACAAGTGTTTTACAAGTCGCAAACAGAGGGTGTTAGTTTTGCATTATTTTTTACGAACGTGTTCAGCCGGCTGGAACATATGTCATGTTGGATGTCGTTGGGCTTGTCTTGAAAAATTATGACTGTTAGGGGTACCATAGAGAGTGCCACTTCCGGTGTGTCCAATTTCAAGATAACTATGGCATGTTGAATGTCATTGGATTCGCTATGAAGAATGAAGAAACTGCAGGACATACTTATGGCTAGAAATAATGATGAAACTCTCGTGAGTGACCTGGCGTAGAATGGAAAAGTTAACTCGGATAAAAAGAAAAACAATGAAACGGACAAATTAAAAAAATAGAAGTCACCAGTGTTTTAAAAAAAGTTCTGATATCCCCTAAAAAAACACTTAAGAAAAGAAGAAAAACCACCAACTTCAAAAACACAAACTTTCTTGCAATAAACAAATCATAAACATGATGAAAATTTTCAGCTACAAACACAGTGATATCAAAAATGGCCAACCTCTGATTACAGCTCTCGGTTGTGACTCGCTTAAGAACGTATGCTTACTTAATTTATTTTTAGAATTTAAGATCCGCTCCCATAAAAAATTTACGCTGCTTGAGGTTGGCGCCCGTCTTAATCACTAACCTTCAAAACCCCACAAAAAATAAAAACTTTCCAAAATGCATGAATCAACCAAACAAAAGATTACCAGAAAGTCTTTTATGTTTTTGAGGTTTACTTTTCAAATGCGATCGTTTGAGAACAGTGTCTCTATACTATTTTTGAAATTACATCTACATGAACATAAAGATTTACACTACTTTGTATTTCCTACTCATCCAAATCAAATCATATTTCCTCCAATATTCGTGCAAACAGCTATAAATTAATTTAAACGCAAACATTGTTAATATTCTTATGACGGGCGCCAACCTCAAGCAGCATAAATTTTTATGGGAGTGGAACTTAAAATTTAAAAATAAACTAAGTTAGCATACGTTCTTAAGCGAATCACAACCAAGAGCTGTAATCAGAGATCAGAGGTTGGCCATTTTTTTTATCACTGTGTTTGTAGATGAAAATTTTCATCATGTTTATGATTTTTTTTTTTTATTGCAAGAAAGTTTTTTGTGTTTTTGAAGGTGGTGGTTTTTTTATAGTGTTTTTTTCAAAAGTGTTTTTTTGGTGGATATTCATTTACCAACACTACTTCAAATAGCAAATATTATTCGTTTTTGGACAAGATTATGAAAACTAGGAGTGTGGAACATCACACAACTTTCAAATACACTATTATACTGACGTGGATTTGCGTCATTTATCGTTTTTATATTTTCATCATTCATTTAGCAAAAACGGACAGTTTGGCGATATTTTTGATGATTTTGACGATATACTTTTCGACATTTCTTTTACTATCTTTTCTTATAAGTGAAATTGAGGAGAGAAGAAAAAGCGATCATTGATGAGGTATGCTAAAAGAAATACACCTTAAGAGGAATTACTACAGCGATTTTGAACAAAATCGTTAGAGCCGTTTTTCAACAATTACAGAGAAACGTGATTTTTTCTATGGCAGCTACCTAATGCGAATGCGCGAATTTGTCAAAAAACTTAATGGTAGATCCTTGTGCTTTCATTAACCCGCAAACCGTATTTGAACATCGTATCTCAATTTGCTCGAGAGTTATGCTGACCATGTACACACAAACATTTTTTCTTGATCACTTTTTGAAATTAGTATCTTTCAAAACTGGAAGAAATGTAAAAAAGAAAAGAAAGAATCGATTTTTTTTTTTTTTTTTTTTTTTTTTTAGCCAATACTATGCTTTCATTACCCTATATACACTCAAGAGCCAAAACATTATGACCACCTGTCAATAACGAGTTGGCCAACCTTTGGCGCGCAACACAGCTTCAACCCGCCTTGGCATGGATGCCAAAAGTCCTTGGTAGATGGCCGGAGACAGATTGTACCAAATGTTTAAGCAACGGTCACGCAAATCCGAGATATTGCGAATTGGTGGTCTTTGAACTCTTAGCTGCCGTCCCATGATATCCCAAATGTGTTCTCTCGGATTGAGATCCGGTGAGTTAGGCGGCCAGGACATGAACTTTAAATCAGCATCATGTTCCTGGAACCACTCCAACACATTTTTAGCCTTGTGACACGGGGCGTTGTCCTGTTGTAACATTCCATTTCTAGCTGGAAAAACAGAGGCCATGTAAGGGTGCAACTGGTCCGCAATGATGTTCAGATACCCTGTAGCATTCATGGTCTGCTCTACCACAACCACGGGTCCCAGAGACGCCCAAGAGAACGTCCCCCAAAGCATAATACCGCCACCACTGGCCTGTGTATGACCTCTGTACATTGAAGGAGCAACTGTTCGCCTAGAAGACGGCGTATCCTGACACGGTCATCGCCGTGATGAATGACAAACCGTGATTCATCTGACCAGGCAACTCTCTCCCACTGATCCATGGACCAGTCGCGATGTTCCCGGGCCCATCACAGGCACAGTTGGAGATGACGCTTGGTCAGCAAAGGCACACGAGTGGGACGTTTGCTGCGTAGCCACATATCCAACAGTGTCCGCTGAACAGTGTGCTCCAATACTATTCTACTTGGCCCTGCATTGTATTGGGCTGTCAGCTGAGCCACTGTCTGGCTCCGGTTTTGCTTCAGCATGCGAGACAGTCTCCGACGACCTTTTTCTTTGATAGCGTGTGGACGTCCAACACCATGTCGTCTACCTCAGCTTTCACCGTCATTCATCCACTTTGCATAAATACTAACAACTGTAGATAGCGAACAACCCAAGAGTTGTGCGGTTTCGGAAATAATTGTTCCGAGCCTTCGAGCCATTACAATCTGCCCTCTATCAAAATCGCTTAGATCCGCTGCCTTTCCCATCACACACATAAGTAAATGAAAGAATTATTCTTCAGACTCTCCAGCAGAAATTAAATACCACTTCCACCTGATCACATGCCTTCCACGTCATCCAAGCGAGTTCATTGCAAAATGTAGGGGTGGTCATAATGTTTTGGCTCTTGAGTGTATACATATGGGTAATTCAAAGTAATATGCGATGGTAAGCAACTTGCGGGGCATGCGATGGATTTTCAGCACCATCGCATGTCTCGCAACTTAGTATTTATACAAAATTTTCTACAGGGTGTTTTTTAACACCCTGTAGAAAGATTAGTATGAATACTAAAATTACATTCTGATTGAATAATATTTCGCTTTAAAACCCATCACGTAGCGCCCTCTGTGTTATCCACTTTCCAGTGAATACGCGAATTATGTTCATAGTTAGCCTTAGTTGAAAGGTAAATAGTAAATTTCTATCTGGAGCAGTAATACTGCCGTAAAAAGTACCGCTTAGTAATATTTGAACTAATCATGGCAGCGATGATGGATTTTGATGCTTGTTCAAGAGCGGACTATTTGAATATTCTTTGTTTTTGAAAAAGTTTATGCAAGTGAATTGGTTAGATATTAAGCACTTTATAAGTGGCATAAATAGACAATCGATAGTTCCAAAACATTCTAAACAGTATTGGTTAGATATTTGAAAAATAATCAACATATTAAACACTTGTAGATAAGAGGCTGCAGTAAAATCAAAAGAGCAGAATTAATAGAATTATCCTTGATTAAAAGCCTTATTTCGATTGATGTCACGTTTGTATATGCTGATGATGAAAAGGCATCAAATCTGTATCTAAAATGACAAAACTAACCACTCTCATTCTGGAAAAACATTGTCTTACTTGTGAAGGAGCTAAAGGATTATCCCAGTGTAGTAATCTTATTAAGCTCGTTGTTTATCAACCGAGGATAGAGCAAATCGATTAACAATGTATGAAAGGAATGGCTTC
This sequence comes from Linyphia triangularis, assembly GCA_963978545.1. Lineage (NCBI taxonomy): Eukaryota > Metazoa > Arthropoda > Arachnida > Araneae > Linyphiidae > Linyphia > Linyphia triangularis. Next base: position 32,786,470 of record OZ021722.1, read on the forward strand.
TGTATATGTAGAAGCTCTGACAAAGCTTACTAATCTAACTGAGCTTAAGTTAAAGGATAACTTTATAAGAGATGAATTTGTAAAATTGCTTGCCAACACAAAATGGCTTTCACAATCTTAGGCACCTTGAATTAAGTGAAAATAATGTCGGAAATCTAGGGGCATCGACTTTAGCCAAATCACTTAATTTCCCACATCTTTACAATCTTATTTTGAGGGAAAACTAATATCAGTTTGGAAGGAGCAAAGGATTTATTGGCTGCATCTCATAAGTGGAAAAATCTTCAGGTGATTGACCTTTATGGAATTGCCACGCATGATGTTGAAGTTATAGAAGAGATTTCTACGATTACATATTCTAAAACAAAGCTCACATTTAGGTTTAGTATCAAACTAGATCATTTTCATCATTTACTGAGGAAAGTATTGGCTAATAAAATAACTATAGACGACATTTTAGATAGTACTGAGCTTTGTATACTCTCTAAAAGAAATCCCAATAAGATAATTTTGAAGTATTTGCTGACGAAAACAGAAAATATCAATTGCAATATAAATTCAATTCTTAAAGACGGCCATAATTCTTGTATATTTTGCAATTATCGTGGCCAACCAGGAGCGGAAAAATTCCTTTTTAAACTTGGAGCTCTACCTGCAGCGCTATCTAATGGTACCCTGAATCGAAAAACAGCACTGCAAGTTATTACATGGGACTGTCAATCTGTTCACTTGACGCCTGTAGTTAAAAAAAACTAACTTTTATACCAAATATCTTGTCGATTCAATAAACAGCACAAAGGCTGAAGCGGAAAAATCAGTTCACTTATTTACCCAGAATATACCAAGTTTTCTTCGACGATATCAAAGTGATCCAATTCGGATCAAGTTGCTCAATTTGACTGATATAGAGAAAACATGTGTTATGGAAACTATACTTTGTGGACGTCCCTTGACCAGGGATAAAGAATTTGTTGAATTTGTTATTCGTAGGGCCAGAATATACCTCGACGAAAAGTATAGCAGTATGGAAAGTCATTATTCCACAGCCGAATTACAATATGATTGTAATATAGACGAACCGTCACTATACCTCAATGCATAGGTTATGTAAAACTATTGATAGACACTTTTTCTATGCCACTCAATGAAAAAGTAGAATTACTGGTAACACTTATGGAACAAAATCCAAATTTAGTTAAAGACAAACTAAAAATGGAAAACTTGGACCGCCCTGAACTGTATGAGAGGGTGAAAAATATGAAAAATTAAAATTTAGGACATTTGTTTGCTTTAGTCAGTGATTTGGATATTGAACAAATTTGGAAGGAGCAAAAGGAGTTTGTTCTATTGAAACAGATTTACACCTCTGCGACAGCTTAAGGCGAAGACAATAGTGCTTGCTTGCAAGGTATTTGGAGTGAAATTATGGCAAGTTTAGATGAAATTGACTTCAAACTCTTGGATCGTTACAACCAACATTTAAACAAGCAAAGGGATAAAGAAAAACTGATGACAACTATCAGAAGAAATAATTGCTCTCCTTTTTCAAATGATCTTGCTTGTAAGTTAATAGAGTATGCTGCCTTTAGACCAAGAGTCAGGAAAAGTTTAGAAGAATTTGTGTTCGGAATGATCGATATGAAGAATTTTGAACAAATTACCTTTGAGCAACAAATGCTCTTCGCTCAACTTAATCGATAGTTCCTTTCCAATGTCAAGAAATTCCTGCCCAATTATAAAAGAGAAATTCCCACAGTAGAAGAGTATGACATTATCATAGAAAACATGTTGAAATTAAAAACTTTACAAAATTTTGATAAAGATCCACACTGCACTTAAATAGTGTTTCAAAAACGGATTTCTGACTGTAATTTCCTGATAGCACATAAGCGGTTTCTATTTTGCAAGCAGATGATGCTATATGAATAACTTTGATGAATGAACTTTGTAGTTTCCCATCGAATGCTGTGAATTATTAATTGTTCAAGAGGGGACTTCAAGTTTAGGTACACCATCAAACATCATTATGAATTTTTTATGCAATGTAGAAAAATTCTAATAGATTATAAATACAATCTACGGTGTTCAAAAATGGCCGAAACAGTACAAAAATCGACTTTGGATGATTTGAACTAAATCCGATTGCCAAATATTTCATCACGTACCAAAAAATAAACATAATTTTCTGTTTGACAACCCACCGCTCTTTAATTTTCAATAAAGAAGGATGCACACTATTTGCCTTTTCTGACGCCAAGATCTTTCATCTTTTTAAAGTGAGCCAATTTGGCAATAAATATTATGTCATCACAGGAAACAATATTTATGGCCAACTCGGCTCCCTTTTAAAAGATGGAAGTATTTCAAGCCAATATCGTCTGCATTATTATTGATAAATTAAAGAGCTGTGGGGCACCACATAGGAAAAGAATGTTACGACATATTTGGCAATCGGATCTAGTACAACTTATTCGAAGTCAGATTTTTGTAGAGTTTCGGTCATTTTTGTTCCGGTAGATCAGTACATTCAAAACCTACTAGCCTTTCTCTACATTATACAAAAAAATTCATATTGACGTTCAATGAGTTACTTAAACTTTTACTCATTTCTCTGTCTATAGGTTTTCCTTGGACAACCACTAAATAGTACAGGAAAAATACGATATTTGAAAAACAAAATTTGTTCATTCTTGAAACTTTGGTTCTAACATCCTTTTAGCAGTAGAATACAAAATCCGATGAGTCCCCAAAATTTAAAGGGGTGGAGCACTGTTTTTCAGGGGGCGAGGGGGGGGGGAATACTCCCAAAATAAACTTTTCAGTTCTGGTCAAGTGAGGTACCGTTTTTTATGCATTTTTTATTCTGAATCGAATAAAATAACTTTCAGAAAGATCAGAACACTCATTTTTAAGATATAATGGATTTTATGGGTATAAAATTTGAAAATCATCATAAAACAACAAAATACCAAAAAGGTTTTGATTTACCTATAATTATTAATTTTCATCATCTTGCTCATATAAACTATCAACATCAGAGTCAGTTTCTGAGTTCATTTCATCATGGATGTACAACTGTTCAAGATTATCATTATCAAAGTAATCCATTTCAGAATTGCTGCAGGTCACTCCTTCACAGTTTTTGCAGAGAGCAGAACAACGCACACCACTTTTGACGCAACCGCTCTGTTGGGTTGAGCAATTTCCTTTGCATGCGCAAGAAATCAATTTGAGTATTGCACCCGGGGCTGGTTCCAAAGTTGTTTTTACAGGCTGTAGTTCACCCTCTCGACGCATCCAACCCCAATCTTCGGGACGCAGATGGTTGCTGAGCCATTGCTGGATTCAGTAGTACACTCTGTATGAGTGCTGAGCTGCACTTGTGGAAGTAGGAGGTAAGGATTCCAATCTGGCTGTCTTCTTCTGAAGTGACTTCTGGAAGAAACTGTAGCGAAGTTTATCAAGGTTACCATCCTTTGCTCCATACAAAAGAGTAAACAAACACTCTCCGGCATCTTTTATTTCAACCTGGCAGGCATTTGATTTTGAGAATATTTTGATGCATTCCATCAATGTGCTATCAGTTTCTAATAACCTAAAGAGCTGTTTTTTCCCTTTCCCATGGATTGCGCTTGTAGTGTCGCATCCACTGAATGCATGGGCAAGAAGAATGTAGTCTTTCACATTTGGGGATGTTGCTGCTGTAAAGTTAATTGAAGAGTAAATTTTTCTTCTAACACGTCCTATTTTTGGCTTCAATAGCAATATAGGTTTCTCTTCTGAGGCAAGTGCAATCAGTATGATTAAAACATCAACGTCTTGGGTGACAATAGTTATTCCATTTAACTGCATGCAATAAATAACCACCATCGATGATAAAACAATCTGTTTCCATCAATGCATTTTCATCAATACCAGTGAATTCCTCATACAGATTGGATTTTATGTTCTTTCTCATCCCTGAATTAGTGAAAAGCGATAAAGGATATGGAGCAATCTCGTATTTGAAATATTCTGATAAATCTTCTGACTTATTGCTCCAAACTAGCATTCTTTGATAAAGTATTATTGGATCAATGTCGATTATTTCTTCATTTAGTCGGACCAAAGAATTTACTGCAGCAAGGGATCGCACATTATCGCTTTTTTTCATTTTTATGTCACCAAATTTTTTACCAATGAATTGGGACATGATCTTCTCACCAATTTCTTTTGATATGTGGCAATTAATCAAGTTTGTACCAGTGATGCCTGTCCCTAGAGATACTACAACTGTAGATGTATTAGAAAAAGGATTATTTAATTCCAACCGTTGCTGTATTTTTGTAATGTCACTGTTGTCTCTCTTCACACGAGACTCCCGAGCATCTACATGTTGTTCAGATGTAAAAAATGTAATGCCTGAAAAATCTTCAAGTGCCCTAGTGATATGCGACATTACAGGTTTCCTTAAAACATATGAACTCAATATATACTCAGTGAACCCTCTTTGAACCATTACTTTACCTCCCATTACTTTGAACTCTCGATTAGCAGTTTGTTCAATGACCATATCCGGTGAAGTACCACTGCAAAATTTGTTGGTTCTCCTGATAGTGAAGTACCCCTTCGTAAACTTTTGATAGTCAGGTTGGGACATATGTTTTTGTAATTGAGACATCTGCTGCAGATAAATAAGGCACGCTTTTGAATAGTGAATGCGCCCACTCGCAATAAAATATGGAACCATGTGTTTGACAGTCATCAAATGCATCTCTCAATCCCCAGTCCTTTCTGCTTCAATGAATTTTCTCATCAGTGTCACCATTTAAGATACTGGATCCACAACTTTGCTGTAGAACCTCTCTGCTTGATAAGTTCCAAGACTTCCCATACTTTTTTTGTCAGCCTCATAATGTTAGGATCCGGTGAAATTGTTTCTCTTGTTACAATGGAGTTTTTGAAACTCTCTATCACTCCTTCCACAGCTCGTTTCTCCTCTTCATCCATGTATATGTCAGTCAGAAGTAAATTGTACAGAGCTGTAGCCATCAAAACGTGTGCTGTGACAGCACGAGAATAAGCGTTCCCTGAAAGTATATGTTTTGTGGTATTTTCAGCGTACACAACAGACAGCAACTCTTGCAGGCCAGAATCCGCCATTATGTATCCGATGGAACCAAGGAAGGACATAAGTAAATGAAATCCTCCTATTCTCACCATAACTTTCTGTAGCGGTGATTCTGGTGGAGCTGATAAAGTAATAACCAATGCCTTCATGTATAGAGGCAAGTCAAAAGTTACAAAAATGGTTTGCAAACCAAAAAGCTGTCCAGCATCAGTTGCCATCACTAAAGAAGTATATACAGTTTCAAGAGATGATGGAGGTGCCATAATAAAAGGTAGAGTAATAATACTAGATTTATCACTGCATTGATTACCTGTAATTGTTTCCAAAAATCCCTGCCAGCCAGGAATATTTTCAATTTTCCAGCATTTTGCGATTGCCCAAACTACATCATATTGGGAAGGAGTGCAATAATTTACTTTGACGGAGAAAAGTATATAGGTCGATGAATGAGAACTCGTTGAGACCAGAAAGCATTTTAAAGGCAATTTGTTTAACGTGAATAATTCCTTTATTTCCAGACAGTGTGGATTTTGTTTGTAGCTTTTGTTTGGTAACTCGAACATTGGCATCCAAAATTGAATCAGCATGTGTCACACATTGTATGCCGTCCATATTGTGGAATGTACCCGAACCATCAATGGTATCAACATTGAAGTCGCAATTGTCAAATACAAATTGAACAAAAATTCCTTGTTTAATGATGGGATCAGAAGCCATGATGTGAGAAGTCTCCAACACTCTGATGTCATGATAAGAACACACTCCTAAGTTTGACAGTAAATTAATGAGAGTTTTGGAGCCAATGTTTTGATGAATGTAGGAGCCAATGCCCAACAATAATTGTGAAATAATTTTTTTTGGTTTTACAAGTGATATCAAACAATGAGAAATCATTGTAAATTTTTTCTGTATATTGCTCTTCTTTTTCTGGAACACATTACTTTTAAATGCTACCTTTTCTAAAAACACCTTAAGAGGTTTTGGTACGAGGTCATTCACCCCGTCCAAAAAGTTGTAGCAACTTGGGTAAGAGTTGTTTTCAAACACCGTGCTTTCTATGTGTTTTCTTACAATTTCAGCTGCTTTAACCATAATACGAAATTCTTCTTCATCGTCTTTCATTTTCTCTTCATACAAACGATTGTTTATGATTTTCTCGCTATGGGTCCGAAAACATACAACTGAAACTTTTCTTTTTGTACTGGCTAGTACAATTCGATTGCCATAATGTTCATTGAGCTTTCGTCTAATAGTTATTTCACTTATTGCGTATTTCGTTGATACCAGATTGTGCAACTCTTTGATTGAAAACTGGCAATCGTCACTCTTCTCCATAAAATCATAAATTATATCCATTGCTTGAGAAATGTCATCTGAAGGTGTACGTCCAAGGGTAGTGGAAGTCTTTTCTCGTTTAAAATTTGTCCAACAAGAATTGTGATACACGGCACCAACACATTTTAAATCAAAGCTAGAAATACGACCAAGCACGTCTCGTCCCCATTTATCACTCCTGGACTTTGACATCTGTTGAATTTTGTCTTGGAAATCTTTATCCATCACATAACGCAATTTTTCTGGGTCTTTCCTTTTCAAAGAAGCAACACCTTCACAACAAAAAAAGCAGTTGCCGTCAAAATCAAAAATCCCCGATGATCTAAATTTTTTAGAAGAAAACAAACTTTTTTCTTGATTGGTACTTCTCTTTTCTTTCCTAAGGTATCCGACTACTTTCGGAGAATTTTTTTTAAAAACATTCAAATTTCACATTATTTTTGGTATTTATGTTGGACATTAATGTCATAAGACTTAATAATGGAGTTAAATACTAAAATAAAATTTATTTTTTTAAATAATAGTGTTTGTTTACAAAAAAATAAGAAATTTTAATGTTTTGTAAAACACTCTAATTTAAAAAAATTATTACTTAATTTTCTTGTACTTCATAATTTACCTAATTCTAACTATTATTTGTGTTTTGACATGAGATCTAAGCAAAATATTCACTTTCTTGGGATTTAAAGCATTTTAAACATGACAATAGTGAATTTTTCTTAATTATTTTTTAAATTCACATTTAAAATTACCATAAAACAAATTTCAGTATTCCTAGAGCTTAGATTTCTTTTCAAAACATGTGTATAGGTATAACATACATGCCCAAAAAATTTCATTACATTCCTTAAATTATATTTTGAGATATCATGTTTCCGTTGAACAGTTTTCATTACAAATACAATTCTTCAGAAAACACAATTAAATATTAACTCAACACATCTTACAATATATAACCATCTGAATAGTTAGAAAATTACTAGATTAATATCAACTACTTCTTTCTTTATGTAAAATTATCTATAGTTTTACAATTATGTTGCTTGAATTTTTTTAGGGATCTTTTACTAATGGAAGAAAATGCCTTTCCAAATCAACTAATAACTCGATGTTTAGATAAGAAAGCAAATTTTTGTTTAAAATATATTATTAAATATTATGAATACTTAAGAATATTATACATATTATAAGTAATTTGTATACAAAATTAAAAATAAGTTTTTAATAGTTTAATTTAAAAAGGAAAGAATTTTTTTAAAAAAAAAAGGCAAACATTTCTACGTAAAAAATAGTCATCAGTAACAAACATTGATATCGTTGATGCTCGAATGAATAAATGTTTTATCCACCTTTAAAACTGTCCAGATTTGTAAGTAGTACCTTCCTTCTCTACAATTTTTGTATATTTTTTCTTTCTAATAACTCGGAGTTTTCTCCTTTTATCTTTTACCAAAGGTAGAGCATGCCTTTTTGAATCAACAATTCGCTGCTTATCAAATGCTATACAGCCTCTTTGTGTGAAGTATCCAGTGTCGATTCCTAAATGATGTAAGATCATTGTTATCCCTTTAAAACCATCATTGAATTGAATTACAGCTAAAAAAGCCCCTAGTTGAAGAGTCTGAAGCTCAACAAATATTTCTTTCGGAATAATATTCCACAATACTCCATTGAAAGATTCGTTCGCGTTCTGAGTTTTGCCATGTAAACATTTTTTTTATCAACTTTGGATTACACAGTTCCATGTATGTCGGTTTTATTGTATTCACTATGTTGAGTGGCAGACCTGAAGATTTGTCTTGATATGGAATATTCATGGACTTGCAACGTTGGTACTTGCACCAACTATCAGCTCCAATAGGGCACTGTCCATGAGTTGGCTGCTTTTTGGTTGACGCACAGTGTAAAAAAGCTGCTATGACGGCCGATTGCATGCCATTCAAATCTCCTACATTACTTCGAATGGCAATTCCATAATAATTTTGTAATTTATCTATGTACTTGTCGGTCAGTTTTCCTTTTCCGCCAAGACCTTTTGTACTGTTTTTAAGTTTCCGTAGACGAGTTTCCACTCGCTTTTGAATGTGACCGATGCATTCGAACTTTAATATTTGTTTGGATGAGTCTTTTGGCGTTTTCATATAAATATCTTTTACCGATTCATAAGCTTTAGAATCTCCATCTCCATAATATTCACAGTACCGCAACATTCTTCCTTTTTCAGATCTTTGAAACAAGCGGTACACTCCTGTCAGTTCCATGCTTGAAGCAGAACCGCAATGTTTGGGACAAGTATGTTCCACATCTGCAGACTTGTTGCATTGTCTGCAATATTGGGACATAACTTCACAATCGAGAACTTTTCCAGTATCAATGGATATGGCGCTTACGCAACCATTCAAAGATGAATATCCACGTCGCTGCCAAGTACCATCGACAGAAACACCGCAAAGTGTTATCTTATTCTTGGTGTTCTTGATTTCTTTTATTTCTTTGGCCGCTTCACGCATAGAATTTTCCGCAACTTTTTGGGCAGCACTCAAGATCTTCGTTTCTTGTCGTCTGAACGCGAGTTTGGAAAGAAAAGGAGGCAAATTCAAAATTGAACATAGTCTCTTTCCTGCCGACAATCCTTTACCAATCAGTCGCAGACCAAACACAAAACGAGTATTCGTTTCATTCAGCTTGTTTAACTTGTTACTCGTACAGAAGCCTTTGACAAATGCGCAGTTTTTACAGTGAAGCGATAAGTTAGATGACAATCCAAACCTGGAATCTTCTTCAAGGAACAGGTTATCAGTGCTGCATTGTGGACAAAGCAAAATAGAAAAAATACTAATTAATATTTTCAAATCAATAATTCGATTTCCCCACAACTCTCCTGCATCGTGAATAACAGAATCGCTTTGATCCCCGTTTGTGGAAGCTCCTAATTTCGACGAGCTGGCTGTTGAAATATCGTTGGTATTTTCGACCATGCTTCTGCTCTGCAAATCAAGCGTTTTACTATTTCTTGGACATTTTCGCTTTTGAGAACGAGAAGTTCTTCCGAAACCCATTGTAAAAGATACTAGGAATATATTAAGATAAATTTAAAGGAAATAAAAAGTGATAAAATTATAGTTAAAGTAATATGAAATTGAAATAAAATGATAGCAAGCAATTGAACATCGAATGTAAACATTGATATGATCCAAACAGCATTTTGTTGCCAACTTTTCTTCACAAAATAATCCAAGTAATTAGTAAAAATGAGGCTAAGCATCTAGAACATAAATTAAATAAAAATAAACTCAAATTTGTTCTTAATTTAGGCGGATAGAGAGTATCTTTCAGTGTATTGGTTTTGGTTTCGCTCTTCCGGTTACGATTTCCCTACTTCCGTTAGAATTTATCAGTTCTTACTATACATTAAAATTATCATAACTTCTGTTTTAATCACCTAGAATCAAAATTGAAACTGATTTAGATTCTTAAATAATGTAACTTTTTATTTCTATAATAATGTAACTTTTTATTTCTATAATAATGTAACTTTTTATTTCTATAATAAATTTTTTTTGTGTATTTTCGTCAAAAATGACATTTTCAACGTAGTCGGATACCTTAACAAATGATGGCTTTGTGTAGGCATTTCTGCAAGCCCGGTGCACTATTACTTTGCATCCAGCAGTTAGCATAGTGTGTTTACCATCGCCTCTTTCAATACTGCAATGTTTGATTGTTTTTAACGCCTGCTCTCCAGGAATAATTTGTTCGCTCAAAACTGCTTTTCCACAAATAAAACAAAAGTCTGAAGAACTGAGAGGATCTCTGTCATTGTCCGCCATTATTTTAATGCAGCATAAAGCTACGTGCTGCGCACAAAATTATGTGTTCACAACAATTTCAAACGTGCATCTAGTGTCAAGTGAACAAAAAATGGCTGTGATTAAGAACATTATACATATGTTAGCATTACTTATATTTGTGTTCTTAAACTCATGTTCTGAAAGAAAAAAAAATATATATTTACAGAACCAGAACAAGACGATTCTTGACGTATCGGCAAAACGGAAGGTAGTGCGAAAACAACTGGTAAATAAAGAATATTTTGAATGGATACTAATGTAGCATTTATTTAAAATAAGCTTTTTTATACATGTGACGTTACTGACAACTACAATCCAAGCCATGAGCATGCTGGTTTGTTATGATTTAATGCCAGCTGCCCCTTGAGGATGATTAAAATAATTTTTATTTGGAGTTTGGGTTTGTAAGTTATGCTTTCTTTTTATATTTTTCATGGCTCTAGAAATTCTGAAAATATGCCCTAATTGATCGGAAAAGTTTCCTTTAAAAATTTGGTGATCGAGAAAAAACTTTAGTTTTTACTCAATAAAAATTGTTTGTGTTTTTTGATGATGTTCAAATATTTTAAGCACAAAATCTATTATATTTTGAAAATGAATGCTAGGATTTACCTGAAAATTATTTCATTCGATTCAGCATAAAAAATGCATAAAAAATGATACCTCACTCCGCCAATAACGGAAATTTGAATTTTTGTGAGGATTCACCCCCCCCCCCCCTTTAAATTTTGGGGACTCATCGAAACTTGTATCCTACTACCTAAAAGATGATATGACCAAAGTTTCAAGAATGAACGAATTTTGTTTTTCAACTTCCCATTTTTGGGCTATTTTATTATTATCCTGTACTAAAATAGTTCGGGAGATAGTTAATATAGTGATTTTCGAATTCACGGTCGGTAGAAAAGCATATGTACTATCTAGAAGTTACAGTTACAGCTCAATGTTTTCAAATAATGAATCGAAGTTCTATTCTTAAAATAACGACCTGTAAGGATTCCATCACATGTGCGTGTTCAGATAATTTTTTCTTGTATAATTTTTCTTGTTTGTTTAAAATGAAATTTGTTATGATGTTCAAAACTAAAGACTTCATGCAATATTTCAAATTATCGAATGTAAATAATTTAGTGGTATATTTGGAGACATTTTTCTGTTAATGAAGGAGATTTGTAATAACTTATAATTTTGAATTATGCACGGAACTAAATTTCAGACGATAACTTCATAAATCATTTCTAAAAGAGTTGAAGAAATTTTATTTTTCAAATTTTAGTAAATAATATGGTGTTGTCATATAAAAATTTAGAATACAAATACATAAAATCTCAAAGTCACCCCATACACTTTACATTTTATAATTAATTTATAAGGAACGCTGGTGCAATTTCAGTTCTCTAATTTCTTGTCATCTTGAATTTATATAAATTAGATTGTCACAATTTGAATGCTTGATCCCTTAGTAGTCAGATAAAATTGTGATAGCTTCGTTTTACTATGTACAACTTTATAAACATGTTATCAATTTTCATATTCTTGAATTTATCGTAAGCTCTATTTGGTATCTTGCGCAAAAATTAAACTTCGGCATAATATCATTAGATTATTTTAGTACATTTCGGAAGATCTTTATTTGGGAAACTGTGCGCATTTGCGTCTCAAATGAGTAAAATCAGAAAAAACTCCATCAGGCACCTCTACAATCGACTTAGAACTACTTTTCATCGTATTCTTTTTTTTTTTCTTTTTTTTTCTTTCCTTTACTCAAACCTTTTGTGACTTTCACCTTTTTACCCCTTTATCGCACTTCTACTGATATTTCGGAGGTGAGGATGTTTAGAACACCTTACACCATAATGATTTTGATCAAAATCGATAGAGCCGTTTTTCGGCAATTGCTGAAAAACATAAATTTTTCAATGGCAGCTGCTTTATGCGCATGCGCGATTTTGACGAAAACCTAAATGGTAGGTTCCTGTGCCATGATCAAACAGCTCACCAAATTTGAAAATCGTAGGTCAATTTGTTCGAGAGTTATACTGAAAGCATACACACAGACAGACATTTTTTCTATATCACTTTCTTGAAATTAGGATGTTCCGTGGAGAAATGCAAAAAAAATTGTGATTTTTTTTTTTTTTTTTTTTGACAGAATACTATACTTTCATTACCCTATGTATACATATGGGTAATTGAAAGTAATAACTAGGGGTGTGGAACATCGCACAACTTTCAATTACACTACAATACTGACTTGGATTTGTGTCATTTACCGTTTTTATATTTTCATCATTCATTCAGCAATAATGGCCAGTTTGGCGATTTTTTTTTTTTTTTTGCGATAATTCTTGTATGGGTCTTTGAAAGAAAAAAATCTCCTGCAAAATGATTATTTTGGTGATATACTTATCGATAATTCTTAAATTTTACTTTCTTGTAAGTAAAACTGATCGAAGAAGAAAAAACGATCGTTGATGAGGTATACTCAAGGAAAGAGATCTCTGTGTTGAAGGCATTCGTTTTTCAACTTTTTAATCCATTAAAGCAATTTTGTGGGAATTTCGGAGGTGGGGATGTTTAGAACACCTTAAGAGGCATTACCACAGAGATTTTTATCAAAATTGTTTGAGCCGCTTTTTTAACAATTACTAAATAACATAATTTTTTCAATGGTAGCTACCCTATGCGTATGCGCGATTTTGATGAAAAGCTTAATGGTAGGTCTTTGTGCCATCACCAGCCCGCACACCAAATTTGAACGTTTGAACGATGTAGGTAAATTTGTATGGGAGTTATACTGACCACGTACACACAGACAGACATTTTTTCTAGATCACTTTTTTGAAACCAGGATGTTTCAAACGTTGGAGAAATAACAAAAAAAGTCGATTTTTTCCCCTCCCTTTTTTTCTTTTTTTTAACCTAATCCAATACTTTCATTACTCTGTGTTAACGAATAGTTAATTGAAAGTAAAATATTATAAGGCATTCCATGTAAGAAATTTTCTGTAATAGCAAGTTGATCCTGAAAATTATTTTAGTTTATATTTTTCAGTGAACGTTTATATTGTTTATTCCTATTTTGTATTATCTATTCATTTGAAGTAATTTGAAATCTTATTTTTAGATCTATGTTTGTTTAGTATTTTTTGTTCCAACGTTGTTCCTTACATTTTTCTAGATATTAACTGAAACTTAAGTTTGCATGATTGTTTGTCCGTGGTATAGCAATTCCCGTGGTTAAACAATATATATTTAAAATTTAGACTTTCGGGTATTGATTCATAAAATTGAAGCAATAAAATGATTTTTAAAAGAATTATTAATTATTATCAAGCCTCATTAAGAATTATAATTTAATTTATAAATAATTTTTAAATTCAATTCAATTTCAATTAAAATTGTAGTGCTGTGAATAGATTTTGTATTAAGGAGTTTTTACATTGATAATTTAAGTATACAGTGGTGGAAATTGATTTATGAACCGACAGTTTTTTTAAAGTATTTCTTTATTAAATTAATATTTATCGATTTAAATTTCATACAATCTACAGGCTTTGTATAATAAACTATACACATAAATAAATTTTTACATAAATTCATAAACAATTTCTTTTGTTGATATTTTAGTTTCAGCATAAGGAAATTGATTTATGAACTTTTACATTCAATCGCAATTAATAATTAGTAAGGCCTCCTTTTTTCATTAATACTTCCTTGATTCTGTTTTTCATAGATAACACGAGACTTTGGATCAATTTTTGGTCAAGTAATTTCCAGTTTTTAATGATTGAGTCCTTCAATTCTGTAACTGATGCATACTGCTTTCCATTTGAGTAAATCCTTCGAACCGATTGACCCCAAACTTTTTCCATGGGGTTTAAGTCAGGGCTATTGGCAGAATGATCTAAAAGAACAACACTCTGTTCATCAAACCAGTCTTTCATTTCGTTTGAGGTGTGGATACTTGCATTATCCTGCATAAAAATGTTATCAAAGGCATATTTTTGCCATGCAAACGGAAGCAAAGAATTTTCTAGAACTAATCTGTAATCAAGTGATGTTTGTCGACCCTTCAGAAACACAATCTCGCTTCTTCCATCATAAGATATCGCTGCCCAAACCATCAAACTTCCACCACCAAAATTTCTGCTAAAGATAGATCTTGGTTCCTTACAAAGATCCTTCCAATAATAGTTTAAACCATCAGATCCGTCCAAATTGAACTTTTTTTCATCAGAAAATATAATTTTTTTCCATTTCCCTCCCATTTTCATGTAGTTATCACAATATTTTAATCGCATGTTTTTGTAGTGCAGAGTCAACTTCGGATCAGCCTTTAGTTTGGACCATTTTAAGATAGACGACGATTTCAATATTTGTCTTACTCTTCTGGGTGTTACAGGAAGTGATAGTTCATTACAAATTCGCCTTGAACTGTAACTTTTTTGGGATGCATGTCGAACAATCCTGCTTTTGTCCCTCGTGCTTAAACGAGGGTTACCATTCTTATTGAAGTTTTTGCCGTAATCAGAAGGGTTCTTCAAATATTTATATATTACATTTATTGTTCTTTTAATTAATTTGCTGATTTCTCTTACAGATTTGTTACATAGTATATAAGTGATAATTTTTAACTTTTCGGCTTCAGACAGTCCCGCACGCTTACCCATTTCGTACAATGTGACTAAAACATAAATTTCAACGAAGTAGGCTTTGATCTTATTTATAAACATTGATAGTAAGCACCCCTTGATGTTCAAAGGAAGAACTAATTAAAATATTGGGTACCTGAGTTCAAAATAGATTCGAGTTCATAAATCAATTTCTACCATTTGAGTTGCTTAAAAACGAAAAAAATATTTTTTTTTTATTTAGTACCATTTTTTTTTTAATTTTTATGTGTGCAAATTTTTTATTATACTCTGAATATACAACGTACAAAATTCGAATCAATAGCATTTAATAATAAGCGATATCTAGCGAAAATAGTGTTAGTTCATAAATCAATTTCCACCACTGTATTTCAGCGAAGAAACTGAAAAAAAAAAAAAAATTCATTCTGAAAATAAGGTCCGCACGCTTTTAAAAATCATTAAGACATGCTATTAAGAAGGTTTTATTTAAATTGCAATTTTGAATTAAATAAATTTTTGAATTTTGATCAGGTTTTCACCCTTCTTGACTACAACTACACCCCAATCTATACGACACACTACTCCAGACCTCAGAACATCCTTGGATTTGTTAGACAGATACAGCGACGCACTGTGAATTTCATACATGAATCAATACCGGTTCTGTCCAGTTTCATCCGGACGGACACGGCTCATCATATATTGACTCGAAAATGGATGAGATGCGCTAAACAATCCATGGTTGGAATGTAGCTGCAATAGATTCATCCGCCGTGGTTTAGAACAGCCGCTTTTACCCAACTTGCATATTTTATGCTGAATATGCTTGGACTGTCCGCTTTCAAAATGCTAAAATATATTGTATTCAAGTTTAACACATTAGATAACAGGCGCATCGCAACGTAACTTGTTTTAGAGAACGCCGTAACAGCCACTGTTTATGTGTTGGATAACAAATGCATTGTTGAAATCCTTCGGAACGGAGGCTATAATTTCCTATTCTGTAATATGCCGATGTTGTTAAATGTTAATTGTAATAGTTGTATTCACAAAATAGAATTTTGTTAACACAGTATTGTTAGAATGCCAAACCAACTAAACTTTGTCTTAATTCTATTATACTTTCACTTCATTCCATGGTATGAAGTTGATCTACTAATTACAAACGTCGTATTTAGTTAAGCTCTTTAGAAAGTGGACACAACTCAAAATTCATATTTGTTTGATTCATGCTAAAACTGTCTTGTTATTCCAACTTCAAGTTCATACAGTATGCATACCATATTGTTATAGCATTACCATATTGTCATGTACATTTTTACTTAAAAATGAAGAATTTTGAGTTCCATTTTTCTTGCGAGTGTGTGGTAGTGTGTGGTATACTATTATTACTTTCAATTACCCATATGTAATACATAGGGTAATGAAAGTATAGTGTTCAGTAAAAAAAATCGTATTTCTCCATGTCTTGGAACATCCTGATCTCAAAAAGTGATCTAGAAAAAATGTGTGTTTGTGTGTGTGTGGTCAGCATAACTCCGGAACAAATTGACCTATGATATTCAAATTTGTTGCGCGAGTTGGTGGTAGCAATGGGACGTAAAGTTAATGTTTTCGTCAAAATCACGCATGCGCGTAAGGTAGGTGCCATTGAAAAAATCATGTTTTTCAGTAATTGCTAAAAAACGGCTCTAACGATTTTGTTCAAAATCGCTGTGGTAATGCGTCTTAAGGTGTTCTAAACATTTCCATCTCCGAAATTCTCGTAAAAATACTTTAATGGAGTAAAAAGTTAAAAAACGAATGCCTTTAACACAGAGTTCTCTTTCCTTGAGCATACCTCATTAACGGTCGCTTTTTCTTCTCTCCTCGGTTTCACTCACAAGAAAGAATAATACAAGAATTATCGCAAAAAATTTCGCTTAACTGTCCATTTTTACTAAATGAATGATAAAAATATAAATACGGTAAATGACACAAATCCACGTCAATATTGTAGTGTAATTGAAAGTTGTGCGATGTTCCACACCCCTAGTTTTTAATAGTGTTGTAGTACAAACACATTTAGGACTTATAGCTTGGGATACGCATAAACCTTGTTTACAATACCATCAGATAGGGTGATTAAGAAACACAACTTACACAGTTAATTCAAAGCACCTGATAGTAAACCAAAAAGCAAAGCTTCTAATGTAAATTTATTTATATTTCAAATTAATAGAAAAAGGGGTTCTAATTATCGAAAAAAAATTGAATTTATGCATTCTTTATACTTTAAAGTAAAATAGTTTCCATTGTTAAAGTTTAGTTATAAGTATTAAAACTAATAACCATAATAAATTCTTAAATAGTATATTTTGGATATTTTGAAATCCATTATACCACTATATTTAAGACAAATTCTCAAATTTTTTAAACGAATTTTATAAATTATTTTATTGACAAACACGACATAATTTTGAAAATGAAATGGTGATGACTAAAAAAATATTTTTTACAACACACCCTATTGAGTGGCTATTTTTTTTCTTTAAGAAATTGTTGTTTCTATGACTCAATACAATCCGCATAAAATGGAGAGGGGGGGGGGGGGATCTAAAACATATACTATGCATAGTTCAGATGAATGTTAAAGATTCTCACAAAATCCATTTAAAAAAAGAATATAAATGTTTTTAACTGTGGACAACAATTCTGTAAAACAAGTTTCCTGGTCTTTTAAAAAATTATGCAAGAATAAACATGATAATAGGAAAATATGCGCATCATATCTGTTAACCTAATAAATTAATTTTCAAAAACAACGCGGTCAGTTTAGACGAAAAAGTTAAAAACATCCTCAAAGACATTTGAATTGGAAATTCCTCTAAATAGTTGTCCATGCTTAAAATGAGAAACGTTTTTCAAAATTCTATCCATCGAAAACTCGGGGGAAATTTAAGGGCTCTGTGAGCGCCACTTCGTTTTCTGCCCTGGTTTTTGAAGAAAGTGGCACAAATTCGTGGAATCGAATTAGTTGCCGGATCCTCAATTCGAAGTTGGATGCAGAAATATCGAACGAATAAGGCTATCAGAGAAGGAATGCTGGCTCATAACCATAAGAAGTATTGTAAATCCAAAAGAAGTCTGCACGAAACAACAACTCTAATATTTTCATAATTGTGCGTGTTATATCACTGCTTCAACTTCTTCAAGGAGCATTATGCGAAATGGTTCAAACTGTATCCGGTCAAGCTCTGGAGGCGTAAGTAAAAATGAGCAGGGTACGTTCAAAACAGAATTTCACTATACAAATGGGGGGGGGGGGGATTACGTTTGTTTTCTGTTTATCAAAATTGCAAGCCATTTTTGGATTGGATGGTGATGAGTGTGATAAAATTTGCTTCAAATATGAAAAAAAAAGAATTATAGAAACCAGTGTTTCAATATTATACACTAGCATTGAGCTAGGAAGCGTATCTATAATAGTCTCTATCTATAATAAGCGTATCTATAATAATCTCAATATAAGTTTCTAGTAAATTGTTTAATTATCTCATTCCCAAACAGAGAGCTCTGTGTAATTTTCTACTGCACTTCATGAACAAAACACTTTTTTCACCAAATAGTTATCTTTAATGGATATTTTCAACGTATTATCATGTTCTAGCTTCCTACAAATCAACTGACGTACAATATTACCCATGAGACTACATACATTCCATTCGGAAAAGAGTATCTGTAAAATATTTTAAGTGTTAAAACGCAACAGTGGATTGTTGCACCTAATAAACTTCTCTATGAGCGGCTGAGATAATGAAACTAAAAATATTAAATGTGTCGGTTTTTTTTAGCAACAGCATAGTGAAATATTGGTTTCGAATTCGTGTTTATTGATATTAATAATACTTATTATTTTAAATAAGTTATTAAAAAGAAAAACGTGACTCATGCACGTAGGCCAGACCATTCCTTTTGGCGAACTTCAACAATCATGCGGGAGACCTTTCAAGAAAATATTTAGTAGCGTCAAGATTCAATTTTTGGTCCATCACTTGAAAATAGCTTTACAGGAGGAGCGAGTAAACAAACCACTAGAGCTTGAAAATAACTTCATATTAAGTATAATATAATATTAAGTATATAAAACAAGGTAATTAGTTATGTTAGAGGAAGTCATTTGCCGCTATGGGGAAACAATGATGCCACTGCAAAATTTGTTAAAATGGAGTTAAGGTCTCAATGGATACCTAGCGGATCGAGGAGAGCAAAGTAAGAATTGTAACACTTATTGTAATAATATTACGCTGGTTCTAAGTGGCCAGGTGTCACTAAGTTTATAGTGCAATCAATTTGATTTTCCCTGTTTCCTGTAAGATTCTAATTTGAGACAGTTGTGTCATTGCTTCACCAAAGAGCGGCAATGTATCCTAATTAAATATCCACTCTTTTGAGTTATTAAAATTTTTGGTAAGAATGCATCTGTACCAGTGTTCCCCAAGATGTATCCCTTTATATCTATCCTCATTGTATACTGTAATTTATCATTATGACGCATAAAGATGTTCCTGTAAACGACTTTTCCATCCGCTCTTTCGTAATCATCTTCAATCTTAAATCGTTTTCTTTGAAACGAGTGGAAACGTGAATTCGCCATCTTGGCTAATATACATTGGGTAAAAAATGTCTCCTTACGGAAGCCAAAGTTACAAATAAATTAGCATAATTTCTACTCTTTTGCTTCGTATCTTCAGTAACTACTGAAATATGTTTTATTTGATTCTTTAAAATAAATTTATAATAAATGTCAGGTTTTTTTTTTTTTTAAACTCAGCAAGTATTTAAATTGAAATATTTAGGAGATGTTGCTAAGTGCCACGCAAAAAAAGTTTCCGTACGCAGTATTAAAATTAATTCTGACGTCTTCAACGACTGACTTGCAGTAAATTTTCAAAACTGAAGTGTGCGCAAGTGTCATGAAGACATGATAGCAGTAATTGTTTGATTTTAACTTGTAGCTGACAGTTTTAAAATGGAGTTCATAGTTGGTTCCATTGTTAGGTTCCAAGATTCGTGAGTTGGTGATTCAGTTATGAAATGATGGATAATTTGTGAAAAAATTTGGGAAATCTTTAATATATCGAAGTCTGTAGTACAATATATATTGTTTAAAGACACCAGGAGCTTCAAACTTTTGAGGATAGAAATTAATCCGGAAAATCTTAAAAGCTAAAACGCTTGAATAAAAGAAATATCCTATAGTAAGGTTCAAGATAATCCACGAATAAGTGCACCTTAAGTCGCACATGGCTTAAAAATTTATAAAAAACATTGAAGGGACATCTCAAACTATGAGAAATGTTATAAAAAAAGTATCGAAATGGGCTTTCAGTCAGTGAGAAGCCTTATATAATTACCTGTAACAGAAAAAAGAGCATCGATTTTGCAAGGAAGCATGTAAGTAATCAGTTATCTTTCTGTGGATCAGTCCTTTTTAGTGATAAATTAAAATTAAATAGCCAAGGGACAGATAATTGAGTTATTGCCTGTAGAAAACAAACTCAACAAATGTTAACTAAGAATTTATGTGGAACTGTCAAACACGGTGGAGAAGGCGTTATGGTGTGGGGATGTATGAGGGCTGCTGGTGTCGACAATTTATGTTATGTAGAAGGAAAAAAGGATAGATACGTGTATCTTGGAATTCCAATACAAGATGTCTTAACCAGTGCACAAAAATTATCACTTGGAAATTGTCTTCAATGTTTTTATCAATTCTTAAGCTGTGTGCGACTTGAGATCTACTTATTTGCGAATTATATTGAACCTTACAATAGGATATTTCTTTTATGCAAGCGTTTTAGCTTAGAAGATCTTCAGGATCAAACTCTATCATCAAATTCTGAAGCTTACGTTGTTTTCAATAATATATTGCGCTACAGACTTCAATGTATTAAAGATTTCCGCAATTTTTTTTTTTAAAGATTATCCATCATTTCATAACTGAATCATCAACTCACGAATAGGTTTAGGAATTCTATTTTAAAACGATCAGCTACAAGCTAAAATCAAACAAGTACTGCTGTTATGTCTTGCTGTTATACTTGCGTACACTTCAGTTTTTAAAAATTTCTTCATGTCTATTGTGGAAGACGTAAAAATTAATTTTCATGTTGCGTACGGAAACTTTTTTTTGCATGGCACTTAGCAGCATCTCCTAAATATTTCAATTTAAATACTTGCTGCGTTTTGTAAAAACAGACATTTATTATAAACTTATTTTAAAGAAGCAAATTAAACATATTCCAGTAGTTACTGAAGATATGAAGCAAAAGGTTTAGAAATTATGTTAATTTATTTATAACTTTGGCTTCCGTAAGGAGACTTTTTTTTACCCACTGTATGTTTTATGAAGAAGAAGGGCAGTATAAATGATGAATTAAAAAAAAAAAATAATAATATCATTGAGATTGAAGCTGAGACCATTGTAAAATATGTGTGTGTGGGGAGGGGGAAGTCATAAAATACATTATGGTGTTGATAAGAAGATGGGTAGAGTAGTAAACGTAAAGCAGTACTAGTTTCTTGACAGTCTATTTTATGTAAAATCCATACAAGCTGCTCCACTAGAACGGTATTACCGAAAATCTAATAGATGCTTAAATTTTGTTTACTAGTGTGGTTAATGAGAACCAGTTCTCTGTAAACTTTTTGCCTTGGATCAGAACTCCCCTTTTTGACTTGAACTACTTTCACTTGACTCACGGCTGAAAGCCACTTAAAGAGGGATTACTCAAATTCAGAAATGAACTCTTCTGGGAGCATTGCGGTGGAGTTCAAACGAAATTGAGTTCCCAGATCCGGGGAGTTCCACTGGGTGAAATTATACGTGCGATGAGAATAAGTTATTTTATATTTACTCACTGAGCTAGAGAGTAGGATTTGGATTGCATACTTACGTGGAAAGAAAAGACAGAATTTCCCGCCCTTTGCATGCGGCTCTTTTCATGGATATTTGCGGCTCTTCAAATTTTAAGTAACTCAATCTGAGACTGAGTCGATATACAAACCAATAAATGGTAATAAATGTGTGCTTTGTTTAGGTTGGTTGGTATGTAACGGTCAACGACCTATTTTGATGCACAATGGCGGCTAATCATGCCGGGACCTACAGCTTAACGTGGATTTCAAACCACAACGAACATCCATGCCTAACCTGGAATTCGAACCCGGCACCTTTGGCATGCAAGGCCAGAGCACTAACTAAGCAGCCATCAAGTGGGCGTGCTTTGTTTTGGAAAACCCGTTATAAACTTATTGCGTAATCCACTTAATCGTTTCTTTAAAACCTGGCCGAGCATTATAGAAAACGCAACGAAACGCAGATAGATGAAGAAAACGGACTGTTAACATTGCTGCCGGAGTCGACATCTGCTTTTTGGAGGTTTTTTTTTATTCTACCAAATGTAATAATTATTACCAAATGGCCATTTTTACTTTCCATTACCCATATGTATACATTGGGTAATGAAGGTATAGTATTCGGTCAAAAAAATAATTTGATTTTTTTTGTGTGCATTTTTCGACGTTTTGGAATATCCTGATTTCAAAAAACTGATCTAGAAAAAATATCTGTCTGAGTGTGTTTGTGTCTGTGGTCAGTATAACTTGAGAAAAAATTGACCTACTATGCTCAATTGCGGATTTGTGATGGCACAGAGACCTATCATTAAGGTTTTCGTCAAAATGGCGCATGCAGATAAGGTAACTGCCATCGAAAAAATCATGTTTTTCAGTAATTGCTACAAAACGGCTCTAACGATTTTGTTCAAAATCGCTGTGGTGATGCCTCTTAAGGTGTTCTAAACTTCCTCACCTCCGAAATTCCCGTAAAAATGCTTAATAGGCGTAAAAAATGGAAAGACGAATGCATTTAACACAGAGTTCTCTTTCCTTGAGCACACCTTAAGAACAATCGCTTTTTTCTTCTCACATCAGTTTCACTTATAAGAAAGGGTAATATAAGGATTATCAAAAAGTATACCGCCAAAATCATCATTTTAAAGGAAGTTTTTTTTTTTTTTATTTTTTTTATTTAAATGAATAATAAAAATAGAAAAACTGCAAATGAGACAAATTGACATCAATATTGTAGTGTAATTGAAAGTTGTGCAATGTTCCACACTTCTTGTTTTTTTTTCTAAAGTCATAAAAATATGAGAACGAAAACGTCAAATATAAATGCGGTGACCAGTATTAATTGTAATTGAAAGTTGTGGAATTTTCCACAACCCTAGCTTTGTTCCATAAATGTATGGTTTGTAAGTACTGTAAATGTATTACATAATGTAAATGTAAAAATTCAATAATATGACAAATGTTTTAGACTTACGTAATTTATAATGAGTTTAATTATAAAGATTATACCAATTATTTCTATTTGCGTAACTTGTAATATTTTCTAGAAAGCACGTATAGCCAAAAATGTTTCTAATGCGCCACTCACTGATTGTGTACTTATTTCAAATACATAATTAAAGTCCATGAAAAAAAATAAAGAAATTATATGCATGCCAGGTAATGCAGAAACCAGATATGACTTCTGATGCTTAATTTCAATAAATAACTAATTCTTCATGTGCCAGAAATTCTTTTGAAAGCCTTCTTTCAACAAAAAGATAAATTGCTATAAAATGTTTTCCTATCCAGCACTATAGGATTTGCGTTATTTATTGCGTCTTGTAAGGTTAATAAATTACGTTTTGGTTTGGAAAAGATTAATTTATAATTGTCTCTCCCTGGTAACGCATGGAGAATAAATTGTTTGAAAAAATGTTTATAATAATTAATTACGCGATGTATTTTTCGTAAGACCTCATTATAAAGCGTAGTGGTTGGGATATTTTGTTTTAAATAGCGTTTTGACGGAAAGCGATAATTATGCAATGAAGAGCTGGCGGAGATCATTTTCTGATCCAAAACTAGGCATTTGCTTTTATTTGTAAGCAAAAATTTTGCGAAGGTCGCCAACTTGGCGATATTTGTAAAAAAACTCTCTTAAAAAATATCTCTGAATTGACAATTTCTGCATTCTTTTTATTAATTCAATTCTAAATGTTTCGAAAAGGCCATTAACACAAAAATTTCTGCTCTCTGCGTTTTTTTAATTTGCAACCTAAGTTCGCCTGTTAGATTTTGCCGGGAAAACAATTCATTCGACTCGAATTGAATGTGATGTCACTTCATCTGAACTAACTTGGCTTGAAACACAGCAGTGGAAAACAGTTTTTCAAGTTTCTCTCAAATCTCAGAAACCGGTACGAGATATGGCCAAACACACACCACTATTTGTCAGAAACCCCACGATGGAATAGGACGGAGCGAAGGATTGCGTCACCGAACGGAAGGATGTCGTGACGTCATAGTTAATAGAGGAGCATTTTCATCGGCTTTGATCTGAAGGGTTTTGGGGGCATTTTCCTTTCTTAATATTTAAATAATTATTTTTTTTAAAGAACTTTTGTTTGAATATTTTGAATCAGAAAGAAATTCTTCATAAATACAACCTAATTTCACTCGTTTTTAAAATATGCGAGAAATGCCAATTCGCCAAGTTAGCGTTCTTTTTTTTCTTTATATATATATATATATATATATATATATATATATATATACTAATTTTTAATTTAAATTAAAGAAAACGCAAACTGTGAGTTTTACGCTAATCTACTCCAAATTTCAATGCAGATATAATGGAAATTATGATATAATAGAAATCTGTACATTGTTCCACCCTCGACTCTCCTACCTTCTAAAAGGTTATCTATTTCTAATAGTGTCTATATAAGTGACGGTTACTGTTACAATCTAATTTATTATTTATCTAGGAAATGTTTTTAATTTCATTCAATTACGAATAGAATGTTTTTTTGTTGTTGTTGTTGGTTTTTTTTAATGTAATGAGCGATAGCAAAAGAATAAATGCAGGCATAATTTTTACAGATCAAAAGTTTTCAGCTTTTAAAGTTTAGAGGTTTCTAAATAAATAGGAAATTCATCATTGCGTATTTTATACCATTATAACACACAGAAATTGCATGACTCTAATTACATAACGGACTTCAAAATGACAAAAATATCAAATGATTGAAAAAAATATCATATAAATCAATTTCATTGAAAATAAAACTTTTATGTATTAGCGGGTGGGACGTGAAAGGAGTGGAGGTTGGTGACAAAATTGGAACAAACACAAAATTGCGAAATTTTGACAAGCATACAGTCAATATCACTACAAATTCAATAAGTATGGAGTATCTCTCACCATCAACAGGTAAGGGTCGCGAAAGATTGTATTATTTTTTATTTTTTTTTTTTTTTTTTTTTAAAGTGGTCACATATTTTAAAATTTTCTACTTCTCTGTTCTATGTTATATTTCGGATAATATGCAAATATTCCTTTATTAACTTATTTTTTTTTTTTGTCTAGAAAGTTATAGGTGAATAGAAGTTTTAAATGTAAAATTTCGGTTTATCCGCCATTTTAATTGTGTCTTCTAGGATGAACTATGCTTTTAATGCTTGTCTCCCCCATTGACCATCGAAGAAGCGGAGATTTTACTTTATTTCCGCGACAGGAATGTTGCGTAATTTTTGTCGATCGATATGTAGAGGAAAAATTAATTTCTATTACAGTTTAAGAATGTGAAAATTTATATTAATGAAACTATCAAAAGGGTTTCTCACTTTTAATGAAAACTAGTGCAAAATATTTAATTTCATATCTGCCTTCATAATTTAAAATTCCCCATATTCAAACTTTTTCATGTGCACATTCCATCATTTGATTCAACCTCTAAAATTCAGCTGTTCATTCATTTAAAGAACTTTTTTGATTTTTTATAATTGTTTAATATACACTATTCTCATTCGATTATTAGGACAGTTTTACTAATAAGCAAGAAAAATTGTTGTATTCATAAAAAAAAATATCGTGGGCTCCGAGGCTTGATAAGTTGAGGCGTTTAACTCGAGATTGGAAGGGCATGAGTTTGGTTTTCCCCCGTTCAATACCAGTGTATGAAAATAGGGGAAGGTGCACATTGAATTCGACGTAGTCTCAATAAGCACCTTCTTCCATTGTCGTAAAAAATTCGTCGTGGCTTATTTTATCTCTTATTGACGATGGCATAGTATGCGTGTAGTAAAAAGATTTTAAATTGCTCTAGGATAAAAAAGAAAAGTGAATTTATTTCATCCATTCTAGGGTAGTAACACACTTAGAGATATCTTGAAGAGAATTGGTTTGGATGGTAGTCACATTACATCACAGATTTTGGAATAGTCTAATTATTTTAAGAAAGGTAAGGACAATTCCCTAAGCAATGGTAAGCCGATGGAACTTTATTGTTGTTATCAAAATTTTGAAATAGTAAATTTAGGAATGCATATTTCAATAAATTGATTCATTTTAATGAACAAAACATATATGAGAACACTAATTTTAACAATATTTTAGATGTAAATCGGTATATAAAAAGAGTGATTTAAACTAAATCAAAATGTGGGATGTTATAAAATCATTGCTTATAAAATTTTGAAGTTATTGAACAATAACTGTTTGATTTCTAGATTTGGAGAAGTTGAACATGCTTTGAGAAAGGAAAAATATCGAAAAGTAAAAAAAAAAAAAAAAAAAAATTTCATGAAAGCCAGACAGTTAGCCTTAGAAAGATGGTGTTATTTGAACTTAATGTAAGACGTCAAAGTCAAGCATTATGCCAAAGAAATAATAAGACGAGGAATTATATAATCCATATATCGCAACAGGAAATGCTGAGCTACACATTCAGAGAATATAAGTTTGAGAACGAGGAATTCTGAACCTTTGTACAAAAATAGCTTTTGTCGGAAACCATTCGTTCAGAAACAAAATTTCTACAAAAACCGTTCCTGTGTAAAGTTAATGCTATGCAAAATACCTGTTTTCGTTTACTTTTTCAGTCGTCAAGAGAATGAAGAAACCCTCCTCTTCGAAAACAAAGAAAAGACTACTGCCATTTGAAATTTAAATTTTTCAACCCTCACATTATTCAAACTATTGTTGTTCCCTATTTTAGCTTTGGCGCCATCGATGAGTTCGTTTAGCTACCATTTTTTTTAAAAAAGGAATATTTTCTTGTTCCCGCTTGTGGGTAGAGTATATTTCTTAAGAATACATTATTATATTTCTTGGTACAGATTTCTCTAATTTATTAGTATAATGTAAAATTATTCTTTAAGTTCTTTCACGTGAAATAGCTAGTTGGAAAATGAAGGTCCGAATTGAAGGTGTAATCTGGAACTGGGGAGAAGTATTCAATAACGGACATGTTAGAGAACGTTGTGAGATGATATTGAAAATTCCAACTGTCATCTGAATTGGGTCCGATACGACAAAACAAAAGCACGAACCCCTTCTTGAATATTGTATTATCTTTGCATAGAATTTTATCAGACGAAACGGTCGTTTCGCCGCCAACCTTAAAAAAGGCAGAAACGACAGTAAGTATCTATTCTCTGCACAACTTCCAGCGAAAAAGCCGAAATTGACTATTTTCTAGCGCGCTTACGAAACTTCACATAATTATACAAAAAATACCATAGATTCGTCTCGGTAATATCTTTCAAAGAAAAAAAAATTGAGTACCTAGGACAAAAGACAACGAAGAAAAAGAATATTGAAAATTCCAAAACGAAATAAAAAAACGAGTTCTAGCCCGATTTTGATGTAAAAATTTAGACAAACGTACAGCCCTAACTAATCTATAGATCTTCAAACGGATTGAATTATAGGATGCGGAATGTTTCAACTTAAAATCCTACGCTGGTTTGAACTTCATTAAATAATTCTTTCTATTTTTAATTAATTTAAAACCACTTTTTTTCATTTCATAATTTGGCGACCGATAAAGGCGATCAGCTTGTAATTGAGGTTCAGATATATATGCCAAAAGTTGCCAAACAGGTTTGCTATCATTTGGAAGTTAGTTTTTCCGACATGTTAAGCTTAAGTGAGTTTTAACGTAATGTTAAAGTATAGGAGAACGAATTGGACTATAATTATATGGCTTATAACATCTTTAAAATTTAAATAATTTAATTTTCGAAGAGACAGAATTAAAGAGAAATATTTGTTCTTTAAGTTGCATGTGTTATTTGAAATGTATGACCAATTTAGAGAGAGTTAACTTTCAAAAACATTTTAATTTCGGGAAATCTCCATTGAAAAATGAAAACAATCACATTTTGTTGCAAGATACTATGGGCAAAGTATAAATGTGGAGGTTATACGAGCTGACGTCACAGTCAACTCATTACAGAGTACTAAATGAACCACGCATTGCGATTGGCTAATGGAATTTGCAAAAATGTCATTCGTTTTTAAAGATGTGTTGATTTTTACTTTCCGTTGTAAAATGAAATTGTAGAATCATATATCATCAAAATTATAATTTCATATTGAATTTTAAAATTGTTGTTAAGAAAATATTTTAAATTTTGTCAAATATCAATGGGTTATTATGTGAACCAAAATAATGCTTGGTATAATAAAAATAATTTATACTGCAATATTTATTAGACTGTAAAAAACTTGTAATATTTATTTGTAACAATTTATTAGTATAAACTTTCAATGGGATGCACGCTCTGGCCTTGTAAGTTAAAGGTGCCGGATTTGATTCCTGTGTTAGGTGTGGATGTTCGTTGTGATTCGGAATCCACGTTAAGCTGTGGGTCCCGGACTGATTAGTCGTTGTGCGTACAAACTAACCAATCGAGCTGAAACTTGGCAGACAGGATCTTTGTCAATGGCAACGTATTTCTTTAAGTTTTGGGAGTTGAGTTGCCATACACAAGTTTCTATTACTCGTTCGTGGTCGATTTTGATGGTTACTGCCGTCCGCATTCAACCAATTTGTCAATTTTCAAGTAGATTTTGGCATGCAAGATATCATTGAACTCAACTTGAAGAATTATGAATATTCATGGTACCAGGTGTTGGTACTACTTCTGGTTTATCAATTTTGAAGATAAATATGGCATGTTGGGTGTCGTTAGGCTTGTCTTGAAAAATTATGAATGTTTAAGGTACCAGGTATAGCATAGGTAGTACCACTTTCGGTTTATCAATTTCCAAGATAAATATGGCATGTTGGACTTTTGTTTTGATGAATTATGAATGTTTAAAGTACCAGGTATGCTATTGGTACCACTTTCGGTTTATCAATTTTAAAGATAATTATTGCATGTAAGGTATCGTCGAACTCAGTTTGAAGAATTATGAATATCCCTGGTACCAGGTTTACCATAGGGGATAAATAGAAAAACGATGAAACGGACAAATTCAAAAAAGAGAAGTCGTCAGTGTTTAAAAAAAAATTATGATATCCCCCAAAAAAACACTTTTGAAAAGTAGAAGAACCGCCAACCTCAAAAACACAAAAAACTTTCTTACAATAAAAAAATCATAAACATGATGAAAATTTTCAGCCACAAACACAGTGATATAAAAAAATGGCCAACCTCTGATTAGAACTCTCAGTTGTGACTCGCTTACGAATGTATGCTTACTTAATTTATTTTTAACATTTAAGCTCCGCTCCCATAAAAATTTACACTGCTTGAGGTTGGCGCCCGTCTTAATTACTAACCTTTAAAACCCCCCACACATAAAAACTTTCCAAAATGTATGTATCAACCAAACAAAAGCTTACCAGAAACACTTTAGTTTCCTACTTAAAAAATTCTTAATAACGATTCAAATGCAAGCGTTTGAGCACAGTTTCTCTATACTATTTTGAAAATTACACGAGCTTGAATATTTACACCACTTTGTATTTCCTACCCATCCAAATGAAATCATAAACTCAAATATTCGTGCAAACATCCATAAATTAGTTTAAACGCAAGCATTGTTAATATTCCTATGACAGGCACCAACCTCAAGCAGCGTAAATTTTTATGGGAGCGGAACTTAAATGTTAAAAATAAATTAAGTAAGCATACATTCGTTAGCGAGTCACAACCGAGAGTTCTAATCAGAGGTTGGCCATTTTTTTATATCACTGTGTTTGTGGCTGAAAATTTTCATCATGTTTATGATTTTTTTATTGTAAGAAAGTTTTTTGTGTTTTTGAGGTTGGCGGTTCTTCTACTTTTCAAAAGTGTTTTTTTGGGGGATTCAAATTATTGTAAAAATTTATGTTGTCGCTTTTAAAAATCCTTTGCATAACATGCTGGAAATAAAATGAATTTCGGATGTAATTCATAACAAAAATATAAAATTTACATAATATTACAACAAAGAATTACATTATATTACAATAAGGTTGGTTGTTGGTTGTTTTCTGATTATCTGGCGCCGTCAGCAACACTAGAGCTATAATGCGCCAAAAAATTCGTCAATTACAACAAGATAAAATAAATCATACCAATATTGAGAGTCTTTCGGTATTCTTTAAATAAAAAAATTGATTTTGGAATTTTTATTTCATGTTGTTTTCTGTTTTTTTCTCCTTTCTATTGATGTATTACTTTAGTTTCTATTCAAATTAAATATTATATTTTGTTTAAAAAAAAAAGCAAAGTATCAATTATTAACTATATGACTTTTACCTATATTAACTTCGATTTTCTAAAAATGATATCGTAAAGTTCAATGTTTTTTAATCCCTTTTATTTTCTAACCCCTTAGTATATATACCATTAACTTTTCTATACAATTCCAATGCATAATAACATATTAAATTGAGATTTAAACAAAAAGTTTCTGTTATTTTCATAATTATTTTTTAAAATACCAAATCTTTGTGGAAAAAAAAATTCTTTAAAATAATTATAATATTGAATAACATTTAACAAAAAAAATTCTAATAATATTTTTTACCAAACTTTGACCTTTGTATCTAGTATAAGATTTATTTAACCTATGAAAAAAAAATTCAAACTCATTTGTTAAGAACTTTTCAAGAGCTGGTAAACCAAAAATAGGCAATTTAACATTACCTGTAGAGAGGGTACCGAGTCCCCTTAAAACCTTTTGCAGGTCATGTGCGTATATATACGTCCTTTTATTCCCAGTTTTTCCAGCAATTCACAACATTTTTAAATTTATAAATAAAATTTAAAATAAAATATTTTTTAAATATTTTTATTAGGATGACAGTTTAAAACCCCTTTAAAACAAAATAAATAAAAAAAAATAAAAAAAAATTCAAAAATTATATATTTGAATCAGAAATATATTTTAAAAATTATTGCTGGGAAAACAATTGTACAATTTTGCCCATTCCCTGAACGTTCAGAGGGTTAAATGCGCGTCTGAATGTATTTATTATCCTCGGTGCTTTCCCTTGGCTTTGATTGAAGGATTGCGGCAATTTCTTGAAAGTAAATGTCACGTTTCTTACTAAACTAATCATCGCCAACTCTTTGCCATTTCAAACCCAAAGACACTTCTAATAATTTCATGTCCATTATCTAAAAGGCATTAGAGACTTGTGAAGAGAAAGGAAAATCAAGGGGAAACCTTTTTTCTTCGGAATTCAAAGTCCTTCAAAGGAAAATACTCAACATAGAGTTAAAAATAAAGTTATACCAAAATTAAAAAAATTAAAATAATAGACTGTCAAGTTGTATAATCACACACCCAAGTTTGATTATTTATTTACCTGGCGAACAATTCCAGTTTTTTTTTAATTTAAAAGGATATTTTAAATTCGGTACTAGCTACTTTTGTAAAGCAATTTAGCACTATACATAGACATTACGAGATCCTAAGATCAGGATAATACTATGCAGCTGCTTACTTATACTTTTACTATTTAAGAGCTGCTCGAATATTATTTACGTCTGAATTTATTACTTTGAAACTAAGATATTTTATTAAACCTGTATAATGTTCTGGTAAATTATCAAAGATTTATACGTAATATGATCTTTTTTTTCCCCTTTTTTTTTTTTTTCATAATACTCTTCACTCTTCTTTTAAGGCATGAGTATTTGCAAATTATCAAAAACTAAATTAGCAAGGTTTTATTTAAAATTCTATTAGCAAAAATTATATTAGCACGGTACACAAGGTGACACATTTTTTAAATATCTATAGCTTTCATTTCCTACTATACAAAGAACATAGAAAAAAACCTTTGATTGGATACTTATTGGATTGTATTTTCTGGCGCAATAAATACATTCGGTACAACTAGAGGAAGAAAGTATTTATTACATCAAGATATGGACTACAAATAGTAATAAGCATCAAGGTGTGGGAAGGGGACCGGCTGAGAATTCTTTCTATGGGTAACTGCCTTCCATTTGAGTCTCAAATGGAGGGGAAAACCTGGCAGTTAGACAACCACCGATATATGTCATGGGAATGAGTTTACAGGAATATCCTTTAAGAGACGGAAACTTTCACATCCCAACTTGTTTCATCCCACAACTTGCTTCAGAAAGAAGACACATCTTCAGTCTCTAATACTCCCTCGACTTATGAACAGATTCCGAGTTGTTGACCAGACTTAAGCCACGTGGAGATTACTTACTGGCCCTTTCATCAAGAGTGTCATCACAGGAAGCGATACCGATTCAGCGGAAAGAAATAATCGATGAAAGAAGAAGGAAATCGGCAAAGAAAAAACACCATCATCGTCTGCAATTTGTACCGGGAAGCCTTTCAAAGAATTTAGATGGTTTTTTTTTTCCCCTCTCTCAAACTTCGGGAGTTCGGCGGGAATCTTTAATCCTGGAGGAAGATTGCCTCCGCCTAAAAGCAACTTTTCCGGAGATGCTTTTAAAAGATAAATCTTTATTCTGCTTCGAGTCGCTTTTTCGTGGAAGATAACGACCGCTGGTTCTCCAACCGAGATCCAGTAAGTTAGACTTCCGTATATAAACTGTATTTATACGCACTCCTGCATTACGTTTTCGAAACGCATGAATTGATGTTGAGACAGTACGTTGGGATGTAAACTTAGAGGTGTACCAGAACGTTGTTTATAGAACTTATTATGAAGGGAAAAGTAATGCATTAGTTGAGATTTATAGTTTATTCACCCTTGTAGGTTTTCTTTTTGTAACAAAGTGTATGGAAGGGTGTTTGTTTTCTGCATTTTATTTATCTGTTTTTGGTGCTTTTCTGCCTAAGCGTTATGTGTTTACCACTTACTGGTTATGCCTTTAAATCACGTAAACATCTGCTCTTCCTAACTTAATCATATAAGCATATTATTGAATTTATTTTTAATCTACAGAAAGCTTACAATTACAATAAATAAAAACAGAAAACCGAGAGTGAAACGTAATGATAAATTTTCTTCTTTAATACATGAATGAGTAATAAGTCATTAAGTAATGAATTATAAGTAATAAGAATAAGTAATGAAGTTTTCATGCATACATTAAGGGGACTTGGAACCCTTTAAACTTTTTTTTTTATTTAAGCCTTTAAAAATATAATATTTACATATTTGTAAGTATTACAAATTAAAAACTAAATTTTATTTAAAAAAAAAGTTCACATAGAGCTTTAAATTTTTAAATTAAAATTTAAAAAAAAAAAACTCATAAAATTGTTAATTTTATCTTCTTTTTCATTTTTTAATATTTTTTTTTTTTTTTTTTTTTTTTTAATGTTTCTAGTAATATACTCTTAACTTTTTAGGTATCGGATTTAGAATAAATAAAATAGTTTTCGAGAAAAACGATAATTACTACTACATATAGGTAAAAATGGGTATTTTCCAACATTTAAATTTGTAAAAAATAAAATTTAAATGTTATTCAAAAATCCATGCCTATTTTTGTCAAATAGATTTTCAGAATGACACAACAAAAATTTCAAGTCATTTCATTCATATTTGCTGAAGTTTTAGCATTTTGAGTAAGGTGGGAATTTCAAAAATCACAAACTGAGACAAATGCGATCGAAATATCGAAGAAGCTATTGCAGCAATACTAAATTCTCCATAAAAATATAGTTTTTCTGCAATTGCAGTTATCGGATCAGCTCAAAACCTTTTTAAAAAAAGGAGAAGGTTTCCAAGTTTATAAACAAACAAAAAATAAAAAAAAATTATATTTTCATAATTTTTTGTGAAAACAAAGAGTCCTTTTACATATAGGTGAGGGTTGTTGTTTTTTCACTTAGATGAAGCCTAATTTACTTAAATCTTGTTTACTTTTAAAATCTTCTACATTTTAAGTGAATCTACGTGTTCGAAACAGTAATATACAAATGCAAAACAAGTTATTTGTGTTTATTTATCTTAACAATCTTGATTGCTCTTTCAAAAATAGATATGAATATTTTTCATCGCCAAATTTATGAAACTATAACGCTAACAACTAAATTTGAAAATTAGTTTTTCAATTTCTGATGTACTGAAATTGTAAAATAATGTAACCTTACCTGGCATTTCAATGCTTATTAAGACACTATGAAAGTGAATTAATACATGAGTTGTGTACTATTAACATTCAAAAATTATTTTCTTCATCATTTACAGCAATTTTTAGCACCATCTAATCGATATAACTGAAAACCTTTTAATATTTTTTCAAATTCAAAACTTGAAGATTTGTAATTATTATGGAAATGAGTTGTACTTATTGCTATTTTAAATGGGTGCTTATTTCAATACGTATTGTATATTGTAGAAAATGTAGCATTGTCAGTACAGATTGACTATATAAACAGCTTGGAACTTTACGAAGTTTAAAGTTATCAACAATTGCCCCTGAAATTTATTTAGAATAAAATATTAGTTAAAATTGTTGGCA
Organism: Linyphia triangularis; assembly: GCA_963978545.1. Lineage (NCBI taxonomy): Eukaryota > Metazoa > Arthropoda > Arachnida > Araneae > Linyphiidae > Linyphia > Linyphia triangularis. Next base: position 32,821,206 of record OZ021722.1, read on the forward strand.
AAAAAAATTAGAATAATATAATTAGATGACAGATGTTAAAAAAAGCTTCTTGTATTTTATTTTTGGTCTACAACTTCATTCACGGCCTTTCCTATAAAAATAAATACAAGTCTTTTACTAGTAAGTATATCATAATATCGTAACGTGTTACATTTCTATCAAGTAGCGAAGCTTTTAACTCATATTTTTTACCTTACAACATCATTTCTTTATGGTCTTAATAATGTGTGTAGCTAATTTAATGAAGATATGAACGGGATATCCAGACAAGTATAATTAAATTACTACCACTTTAAAAAGCAGAGTAGTAGTGTAATGCAAACTAAAAAGGTAGTGGAACAGTAGCAACGAAAATCAAAATTCAATCGGTAAATTCCTACTGGAAATGATTTGTTACCCGCCTCATCAAATAGTAGTGGAGCGCCCAACTCCATTCCACTGTACTTGACTCTTTCACTGGGAATTGAAAAGAAAGACTGCCTCTTTCATTATTGACAGTGCGACTGATCTCGCGGATCGAGACTGCATCGAAAGCTCAAAGGTGACGCGAAAGAGAGAGTGAGGTAGCAATTAAACAAATCCTCTCCGTAGAACTCTTAATTGGATGTTATTGAGAGTCCCTCTTGTTGAAGCGCTTTGATGAATCGTGACCCAAATTCATCGGCGTGTTAATTACTGTAACCAGAGCGTGCATACGAAAGTAGTAGATGAGGCGATTTTTCACGAATAAATCAATCCGGGAACTCCTCTAGTTGACTCCATCTAGTGCATCGGTTCTCTTTCTCTTCCGCACCTCTCCAATAGTGGATTGTTTTATAGCGCATATACTTTTTAAGAGTACTTTTTTGAAATTTGTTTTACTTCATCTTTTTCGTACTTGAAATACAGGGAAGTCTTAATTAAATTAACGCTGCTTATAGCAGACTGGATCCTGTATGAATGTAGAAATCAACAGAAGGTTTTAAAACTACCTTCTTGTACCACTGAGACCATAGAAAAAAATCCATAAATATTTTAATAAAAAATTAAATCAGTAAACATTTTGCATATAAAGCTTCTATAATCCCAATTATAAAACAGTTATTTAAACGTTTATTGGAATGGTGCTTTTTTTGCCTAAACCTTATTTCTTAACTGTTCATAACTTATTTATTAATTGCTCAGCCTATAAAGTTAACTTTTATATCGATCCTAAGTACCCCATTTTTATCTGGTAACAATTCGAACTAACGTTGTTGGGGGGTTTTTTTTTGGGGGGGGGGGGGGGGGGGGCGTTGCATTATCATTTTTATTATTTTTGGACGGTGTTTTTTTGGGACGATATATGTTTTTTCTTTATACAAATCCAAAATTCATAAATGAGATACTACTTTAAAGGCTAGGACCGCTTCTGATCGCTATGCTTACAACTGTACATTGTATTACTTGAAAATCAAAGTTAAAAAAAATCAGAAATAATACAAAATTAAAAAAAAAAATTTGGATCGTATACAATAGATTGTAAATCTATAGAAAAGAAAAATAGCAATTTAAGCACGTTGAAGAAACTTAAAGAAATAATTCTTAGGAATAGAATACAATATCTAGATATGATGAATTTAAAAAAAAAAAAAATCATTTCTCTAAGAATCTAAAAGTCTACGCACAGGTCCAAAAATCATTTTCAGTTGCGTCAAATGTATATGCACCATATTTTGTTATTTGCCCATAAGAAGAAATTCTAAATATCAACAAACAGTGTCAGTTTAAATATAGTCACCCAATACATTTTTTTAATAGTTTTACTCACTGTTTAATGGAGAGAGCTGGAATAAAATTTGAATTCTTCTTTTTTTATATTAGCACCTAAGCTATCGATTTTATATTTCTGGGTCATTTTGATGCCTGAAACACCCCGTTTTACGGATTTTTACCAAACAAAAGCGTTATAAAAGATTCAACAGATTTTTAAACATGTTCTAAAACAATATCTTCGCTTGTAAAAAATGCTATTCGGTAAATAAAAAATAAAAAAATCGTCAGTGGGATCATACGTTAATAGGCTCTTCGATTTCGAGCATTTAATGAAGCCTCGCAATTTATCATTTCCCAACACAACCTGCTTTGGAAACTAATTGCGAGCGCGAAATCCCTTCATTTCCAAAGGGGATCATTTGTTGGAAATAAAACAGTTGCTCTGTTTCCCAGCCTCACTTTAAAAGGACGACATTTTGATGAGCATTTTAATGAGCTCTAGTTCTTTCGTTAAGCGCCGCTTAATGTAAGGGGAGTCGACACATTAATTAATTTCGTGAAATGAGTGAATCGGTTAATGTTTCAAAGAATCTCTTATTTGAGAGATTTCCAGAACGTCTGGTGATTTTTTGTGGTCACATCAAGAAATTGCTTTTGTGTGTGTGTGTCATTCTTTGTTAATGGACAAAAAGCGACATTTGTTCTCATCGTCCAATCGCATTTATAGTTTTGTAATTATACCTCGAAAATCACTTTAGAGGCCATTTCAGGTAGCAAAATGTGTCCATTATTTAAAAAAACATCTCATATAATCTTTTAGGCACGATAGTTTAGTTAAAAAAGAAAAACCCGAAACGACCACCCATCTAGGTTACAAACAATCAATTTTCAAAGATTATTTTCTACATAAATTATTGTACAAACACAACCATGAAATTTATTCTTGTTTTAGTGCAATTTAATTCAAATAAAAAGCTGGAGTCCATCCACCACGTGTCGCTCTTGTTTAGTGTCAATTAAATGGATGGAGGTTTATGCGTAACGACGTCCCAGTCAATTGCTTTGCGTGGAAACAAATGAAACACGCTCGTGAATGGCTGAGAGATTTGGAAAAAATCGAATGAATTTGTTTGGTTTGGTTCATCGATATAGATAAACAACTGGATAGACTGCTTAATGCTTGGAAAATGAAGCCGTTTCCAGATGCTGTTGGGTGGACAAAAAATACGGATTGCCGAGGATTGAAAATAAAATTTTGGGTTGTACACAGCAGAAATATCAATAGTGGACCTTAATTAGTAATAATGTGCAAAAATATATCTACTCTAGCCTTTTACAAGGTTTCTCGCATTCCCATCCAACTATAAAAATTAACTGTGATTGGTTAATCATACACCCATCATCATCAAACACCGGTGCGTTTTTCTCCTTGCATTGACATTGGAGCAATCTATCCAGTTGTTTATCTATATCGATGGTTTCGTTTGGAACTTCCGACTGAATTTTTGCCACTTATAAAATGATTAACACAGCCATATACGACTCGTAATTTTGAGCATCTAGAAGAATACGAGATCGTCTAGTGTAAACCCCTCTCTCCAACCCCACCAGACCAACGAGAGGACATTGAGGCCATGGCAGATTTAATATGCACCAGCCCCCCATTAGGTACACACCGATATTTAACGAACCGGGGACCGAACCCACAACCTTTCGATCATTAGCCAAGTTCTCTATCGTAAGGCTATCGGAGTCGCAAAGAAATTGTATTTACAATATTTTGATTGATCTCATGCACATCACAAGTCTGTTGTCAATGGGATGTAGTACGTTGTTGGATTGCTGTCTTCCCTTTTACAGAAATTGTGTTCTTTTCGAGGGAATGCAGGGGTCACTTTAAGATTTCTTACCTGAACACCTGCGAATTTGCGTGTCTCGTGGGCACTTTTGATGTAGGCTCCAGTCGACCAGGCTTTCTTCCCCATGCAATAAATTTAAAGGTTTCAAAGGAGTTATACTTTGTAGTTCTATAGAAGTAACTAGCTGGCACCAAGGCGTGTTGGACTTTTTATGATTTTTGGCAGTTTAACACAATGTGTCTGCTCCGAAATTTATAAGTCTACGAATATTTTCGAGGGGAAGGGATTTTACAATTGCACCCTTCTTCCAATTAAATGTTTGTAGGAGGATCAAAAGTTATCCAGTGAAATTCAAGTACGTGTATTTTTTAGGGGGGATTTCCTTGCGATTCGCTAAGTAAGATTTGAATGGAAACCGAGTTTTTAAAAACCCTTGCACGAGAATTTGAATGATAATTCCGGAGCTAGTTTCAATATATAAAAATGTAGACCTTGGGGCTCTTTGCCCCGGCGATATGCCGGTGGCTGTATTTGCTTGCTGGGCAGTGCAACGGCCAGCAGATTTACGATTATACCCCGCCAAGTTCATTCAAATCAATTGTTTTCAAATAATGTGTGGGTTTCACCTAATCATCTAATAGGGTGATACCGCTAGCGCCATTCCAACATCGACGAGATGCAATTTTATGTGCCTTCCTGCGAGTGTAACTCCTGAAGAAGAATTTGTGTTTAATTCAAGTGTGAAGTGGAAATAATCATGTACGAAATGGATATTAATTCGATGAGTATGAGCCTTCCATGGAGTTTGGGTGAGTCAATATTCTATTATCAGAGAGGAGCAAAACGAGTATTATTAAATTAATAAGAACTGATTTGTTACTGTTAAAGGTAACAGTTCGTTTTAATTATGCTTGTGTTTTAATAGTAAGTTCGATTAAGTTATTTTACTTTAATATTCAATTGCTGTAATATGAAATACGGTGTTTAATAAATTATGTGTTTGTAAGTTAAGGTGTTGTCCTCTATCAGACCTCAGTCATACTTGGTTTATTGCGGTTATTAAAGAAAAGATTTATTGCATGTCATTCTTGATTATTGTAGAATATTGAATAATTGTTGTTATTGCATATTTAATAATTATGATGCATATTAGTTGAGTAAGCATCGAAAAAGCGATCTTAACCCAGCCACCCAACAACGTGCTACGATAATTCTGAAATTGAATTCAAAAATTAAACAAATATTTTATGAAGTCCGATGATTGATACATTCCTCCTGTTTTCGTGCTTGTACATAACAAAGGAAATTATGCAAGGAAAATTAAAATACCATTCCCACTGTCACGTATCTGTAAAGTTTTCTTTCAAAAACCAGAAGACATATCGCGATTGTGATAGATTCAGTTTATTTAGCTGTTGATCCTCCTGTTTGAAGTTTTCTTTATTTTTTTCCACTCGCGATGAAATTGCGTCACAAACTAATTATTTATTTTCCTCTGTATATGTTCTTTGGAAATGCCACTTTATTCAAATAACTAAATTAAAACTCCAACAAATACTTAACCAAAGACTTTTTTGAAATTTTTATATTAATTTCGATTTTGTTTGTGTGTGGGTGTATATGTCAACGGAGGAAAAATATATAGCTACCTAATTAATCCCCTTGCCGTCATCATATCGGGCTAAAACTTGGCAGATAGATTCTATGTCGATGACAATGCATTTTATCAAATTTTCGGGGCTGTCACTGTCACTAAAAGGTCGCTTTTATGGAATAATAATAAATCAACTTGTCGTCATCCAATCGCGCTGAAATTGCATTTAACCGATCATTGAAGAAACTCTTTCCTGTTGCTAAAACTGTTTTAATAAATAAATAATAAAATTGTTTTAATCAGAATAAATAAAATATATTTAGATGTGAATGCATAAATTCACATTCATTATTAATGAATAAATTTTGAAAAGTTTGTTTACCGCTTATTTTGCTGATAGATATGTTTTAAAAATTTTAAATTATGATACAAACACCAAACACACCCTGACAACAGAAAAGGCGCTAGGTTAATGAATGTAATAATTGACAATGCATATAAAGGATTTATATTAAAAACTTTGTTTTTATGGGTTATATTATTTATCATCCTAAAAACGCACCTACAGGGATGGATTTTTATTCAAAACATGGGAAAAGATCAACTTTTTAAATTGTTAACCTGTGGATATAGTTTTTATTACATATTATTTTTATGCTTTACTTACTAAGTATAGTACCCAGAAATTTATGGAATTTACATCTGATAAACAATTTTAAAACATTTCACCAAACGATATTGATAAATAAAGATAAAGTTAAAATATGTTCAAGAATAAAAATATATTTAATTTTACAAATTATAACAACTGCATAGGTTTTTATTTTCAAAACTTAGTTTTAAACCACAAAAACTTCTAAATACGTTAAAAAAAAAGAGTAGTTTTTTTAAGTATTAAAATAAAAAAGGTACCCATACATAATTCAGATCAGAAATAATTACTTAAATATTCATGCTACGATTACCATACTTCATTTTTCCCTTCCAAAATTCATTCTTCAATTTCTATAAGTGCTGTTCCATCCAGAAAGTTTTGAAGTAATATTTCTGGTTATTTTGAGTTGTGGGAAATTTCGCATCAGGTCTATAAGGGGTGGAAAGTCTTACCATTACTTCTAAGTACTTTGGATGAACATTCATTGTTCCGTTTTATGCAGCAACAAAACAATCAATGCGTACTAAAATCCGAGCAAATGAGATAATAAATTGAGGTCTCGAACGTTAAAGTTAGGTGGATAGGGATAGTTGCAACGACCAGGTTTTAACGACAAAGTTTACATGAGGCTAAATGTTATTGCCATTGTAACTGTATTTTATGGGATAGATTGCTCATTGTAATAAAAGAATAGTAAAATAAATTTAGGTGTTGTACCAACGGGTTCAAATCAGCACAAAATGCGCTGTTATAGATTATAATGTTGTAACTAGTGAACGGAATGAATTTTTGGCAGGAAAATGCAAAAGACGTATTTGTATTGGTTTTACCATTTGGAACCTCATTCATTTGTTGAGGATTTTTCATTGAGAGCCTCCTGAAAGCTTCTTGAATTAAATTTGATTTTGTGGGGGGCGAGTAAATGGATAACAAAAATATATTCGTTTTTCTATTATTCTAAGGTTAGTTTCTTTTGCGCTCCAAAAGACAATATAGTCGAATAGCAAGTTAAAATCTCTTTAAGGGGACTTTTGATGCTACCCTTGAAACTTTTTATTTTTATTCAAGCCTTTAAAATTGTAATTTTTACATATTTAGAAGTATTACTAAGTAAAAACTAAATTTTACTTAAAAAAAGTTCACATAGTGTTCTAAATTTTCAAAATTTAAAATTTTTTAAAAAAATTAATCAAATTTCAATTTGTATCTTTTTTTTAAATATTTTTTCCAAATTTTTTTTTTAAATGTTCTTAATAATATATTCTAACTTTTTAGGGATCGGATTTAGAATAATTAAAATAGTTTTCGAGAAAAACGATAATCACTGAACCTATATAAGTAAAGAAAGGGTAAAAAACGGGTATTTTTCAACATTTAAATTAGCAAAAAAAAAAAATATTTTATTCAAAAATTCATGTCTATTTTTGGGCAAATAGATATAAAGAATGACACAAAAAAAAACTCAGTCATTTCATTCATATTTGCTGAAGTTTTAGCATTTTGAGTAAGGTGAGAACTTCAAAAATCCCGAACTGAGAAAAATGTGTTCAAAACATCAAAAGAGCTATTGCAGCAATGCTAAATTCTCCATAAAAAAATATAGTCTTTCTGCAATTTCAGTTATCGTATTAGCTCAAAAACTTGCCAGAATGAGGAGATAGTTTCAAAGATTATAAACAAGCAAAAAATTAAAAATTGATATTTTTATTATTTTTTGTGAAAACAAGGGGTACCAAGTCCCCTTAATATATATTGCCACTTAAAGTGGCCGAACTTTAAAACTTTCCTTTGAGTAAAATTGTACTGAATCATAGATTGAAACTGGTTGAATTGCATAAGATTGTTCACAAGTTGAATTTAAGTTGAATCTGACTTACTGTTCTTTCCAGTTTCAAGTTCATGTAGTCTGTGATTCTGTACATACTTTAACTCAAAAAATGAAGTACAGTCGTACCCCGTTAACGCGAAGTCGATGATGCCGCCGAATTTTTCGCTATAGCTGCTTTTACTTCGCATTAAACGGGATTTCATGTTAAGCTATTTCGAGTATCTAACCGATACGCGAATATAATTAACAGCAGCCGATAATTTACAGATAACACAGAGAAGATTTCATGTATTGAGAAATTTCCTGTTCCCTTAACCTGAAATGGTAAAATTAACGGGTCGCTAAAATTAATCGCTAAACATGAACCCGTACCAAGCGTAACGGGGTTCGACTGTATTTTAAAACCGGATTTACAGGCTACCAGTCGGGCCTCCAGTTTAGAACGCCAGTTCTGTGACGTCAGCTAAGCGACCGTTGCGCCGTCTATCGGTGATCACGAGAGAGCGCACGTGATTGGTTGATCGGAGTCGCCGGCGCCAGTAAATTGAAAATGTTTGGTTTACTGAAACCAGTAACCTGGTGACGTCACATGACGTCACTGACTGGCGATTTAAACTGGAGGCCAGACTGGTAGCGTGTAAATCAGGCTTAAGTTACTTCACATTTGTGTCAAGGGTGCGATATATTCCTTTAAATTAAAATTATTTTATTTTGTTTTGTAAATAAAATTATGAATTAAAGAAAGTTAATCTTGTATTTTCTTCTAGTAATATCCAAGAGCTGGAATGTTGCTGATTGGATATCAGTCATTATGGGCATAAGTTGATCTCTTTGTAATCTCTAAACCCGTCATGAGGTACAAGTGGATTTTAGATTGAAACGAGTCATAAAAAAGTTTTGATATTTAACAGTAGCTGATATTAGAGGAAGTGACTATGTGTGAGTTACAACAAAAATATATAGCTGTATTTTTGCTAGCCAACTTTTCATTAAAGCGTTTGTATCGTAAATGATCCAATGATGCAGTTGCCTTTCAAGCATACAGGACATATAAATTCTTATAGCGTTTAGATGTTTCTTCTTTACCATTGTAATAGCCTGTGAAAAAAAAATTATCAATAGAGCGACCAAATAATTTGACCTTTTATAAATATAAGAACAAGTTCACCGACTTCTATTACTTTGTGAATATTGTCATGCGATTCTGATGTCGAACTGCACATAGGTGGATCAATAGTGAAAAAGGTTCTTTTTATTTAAAAAGTCAAGCTTTTATTTGTATATTTTCAGTTTTTTCTTTACCTGGTGTACCAAACCTCTTTATATTTGTTAACGAGTGTGACACGTGACACTAGTCAATACATATATGGCGTTATTAACATCTATGCATGGAATCGTGGATTGAACCCCAAGTCATTACTGTACTTCTGGTATCCCTGTTCTTTAAATTAATCGTTCTGTTCTTGTGATGATTCTTAATGTCGTTGCAATATAATGGTTCAATTCATTAATTTCTGTTCATTATAACAAAGCCAATGGCAAGAATTTCCCAATTCTCATTACTATTACGAATAACAAGTAGACCTTTTTGAAAGAATTTGTACATGATTGGATGTGAGAATTATCGATCTATTTGAGGTGTGCATATGATTTTGTTTATGAATTGTATCCTGTTTGAAAATACGGCACCATTTATTTCAGAGTTAGTAAATGCAGATTCCATTTCCCAAAGCATTCTGCTCGGGGGAACTTCTTTAAACGTCAACCATTCTTACATAGTTAATCCAGAATCTAACAGTTCAACTAATCAATTCTTTCACAAAGAGTCGATTTTACTGTTTACATAAAGTAATATATAATACAAAAATCATTATACCAATTCAAGACAATATTAACTAGTGCATATTTTTTCTCTAACAGTAATCATATATAAGGAAACAAGGTTAATCACATCTAAGGAATTCAGTTGTATTTGGTAGCAACTCATCACGTGTCTGCTTGTTTTTAATTAGTGAAAATAATCTATTGAAGTGGCAATGACATTTCCAAAACCTCTGTAGTTGCTAATGTATTCAAGGCAGCACATCTAAAATTATATGTACTCTTATAATTTGTGCTACCGTCATCAAATTAAGCAAATAGACCAGTGTATGGCTGCAAAACTTTTGTTCAAAAATTCCTTTTAAGCCAAATTGTCTCATAAGATTACCAATACATCCCGAAAATTTCCACTAGTTATGTAAATCACCAAGTATTGGGGCTAATTCATTTAAACTATTTCCTTGGTGTTCAATTGAAATAATTGAGAACAAATCAAATGAAAACTCATTTTCTTTTGTGTCATATAATTACTTATTTTTGTTTATAAGTTGCATCAAACTGCTTCTATTTTTAAATATTAAAGTTGGTATGAGTAATTTTTAACTTCCATGTTTAAAAAATTTATAAATTGCAATAAATTTTGAGATTTCAGTCAAATTGTTTGTAAAAGTAACATACTTGTGATTTAATAAGCAATCAAAACAAGTAGACAAAAGTATTTTTAATTCTATTACAGTCAAATAGTTGTTTAAACAGGGAGAATTTCTAGTTTATAAGGTTAAGCATTAAAAACCCTTTCATTTAGTACATATTTGAAAAAAATCGGAAAGCTGTAGTATTAATTATGAGCATGTTACTATTACGACAGAAATTCAAGATGGCGACCAATGGCCAATATGGCGGGCGCTCCCGTTACTTAGATTTTTCTAGACTTTCGATATGAAGTTCAGGATATTTTTCTGAGCCTAAAAAACCTTTTGTTGCAATTTATTTGATGTTTGCCCTTTTTTAACTCTAAAATGACTGAACTACAATCAAAACAATCAAATAAAAGTATTTTTAATGCTATTTCTATCAAAAAGTTATTAAATAGGATGCGATTCTAGTTGATAAGGTTAAGAATTAAAAATTCTTTCATTTGGTACATATTTGAAGGCAATCGGATCCTATAGCAATAAATATGGGCATTTTACTATTACGGTAGAAATTCAAGATAGCGGCCTTCCGCCATTTTTTCTAGACTTTTGATATGTTGTTCAGAACATTTTTTTTTTCTTAAGTCTAAAAAACCTTAACAACCTTTTGCTGCAATTTTTTTTATGCTTGGCCTTTTTAACCTTAAAATGACTGGCCTATATCCATAGTTTTAATTTGTCTAATAAATATTTATTTTCTGACAATTAAATTTGTTCAGTTCACGTGTCAATAGTAAATGAACTTTTTATCATTTTAATTTGTACTAAGAAATCCCCTCAGCTGATAAAATATGTATATCCTCTACACTATACTGCAATGACAAGCTTATACAAAGTCTGCTTGTCCAATCACATAATTGTCAACGAAAACTAGAAATCTGCATCTAGTTTTCTTGCGAAATTCTCATCAACTTGGCGAGGTTTGTGTTGAGGAAGTTTCGTTAAACTCGCTAAATTGACAATTCACTTTTTTTCTGCAAATAAAAGAACGCAAACATTAAATTACATCTACCCAAGGATGGTTTAGTGTTTGCTTTTGTTCACTTAAGCTATCACCAAGAAACTAAACTTCCTTACTTCTGCGACTCCAAGTATCGAAAGAAAATGGGACAAAACGGCATTGCCGCAAGGAATAGAAGAAAAAAGGTGGGAATCAATAAAATAGTTTCTTTTCTTTGGGTCGAATATTTGGTCTTTTTCTTTCAATAGATAGAATATTTGACTGGAATGCCCAAACGCCGTCTCCACTGCTTATGTTACTGCCAATCGTGTGAAGGCTAAAGGTTGTGGATAGTGGAGGTGTTAGGCCTCTTAAAGTAAGGAGTAAGCCAAAACATCCTGACCTAACTCACTTTTTAAGGGCAGAGCTCTTGTCTAAATTGTGATAGGTTTTGAGGATAGCTTCATGTTGGCACTCTGAAAACTCCCATTTCAAAAATAAGTAGACACGATGGTGACAGTGACTATCATCATTTGTCGTACTGCTTGGCTGGAGTTTTAAAATGTTCTCCCTTTAGAGACATGCAGTATCCCCTTGAAAGACTCCAGAAGTCGTTCACTTCTCGACACTCGAACTAATATCAACAGCACAATGTCGCTGTAGATGCATCCAATTGTAGTATAGCCTTCGTTCTGCAAGAAGGGTGGCTCAGCGCTGCAAGGATCTGACTAGATATACAGTCATTGGCGGGTTCGCATTATCTGTCTATCACAAGAATAGCTAAGTAGTCTAGCGTTGTCTATTGTCATGGAAACAAGAATAGTCCCATTTTTCACGGGGAATTCTAAGAGAAAGACATCAATGTTGGCTTGCGGAATGCCCTGATGGCGTATTGCCGATATTTCATAGATTATCAAAATAAATTGATTCTAGTACATTATTTCACATCGCTAACAGGAATGCTCTATTGTAACCTTTTAGGCTTACCAATATTCTGTATACAGCACCCCTATTCTAAGTCAGTGAGTCTTGTTTCTATGTCGACCGCCAGCATCTAGACTTTCTGGCAGGAACTATTCTCCTGATACACAGTCAGTAATCTTTACTAGAATACAACATACCCTGAGCTCACTGAATATGCTGCAGGATAGATCCTTCCGCCGAAAAGATATAGTTCCAAACAAATCAAAACTTATATGGTAATATTATTAACCTGCGCACATAGTTTTGTATTAAACTTAAATATAAGTTGATAAAAAAAATGCTTTTAAGTTTAAATTTTAATTAATATTTTGCTTTCCTAACCAGGGATACTACAAGAGTTTTAATGGATCGACCACACACCTTTAAGATCAGCCAATCAGCGTAGAAAAACCGGTTCACTCATCGATGATAACTATACGTTTTGTTGATTTAAAAGGTGGTATATGATCCGGCATGGCTTGCTAGGAAAGAGTTTTCCAGGTATGCTTTTATTTGCTAAGAGAACGAAACTTTTAAAAACCTTTGGTATGGCATCTCTCCTCCTTGAAATTTAAACTATGAGTCCACATATGTTCCAACGAAGAATATCCCTCGACCGACAAAAATTAATTTCTACCAAATCAATTAGTTCTCCTTTAAAGAAACATTTTTGTGATATTATTCATGGTAGTAGTAGTTATAGATTGTAATTCTCTGATATCTTTTAGCCTTGGATAGTGGCAACAGAGGGTTGAAAAGTTTTAAATGTCTTTTATCACACTTTGCATTGCTTTTCTTCCTTCCGAAGTTTCCGAAAATGGTTATTTGGGACTGAGAATAGAAGGAGAAGTTTTCAACGGTCCTTCCTAGAATAGATGACTAAAATGAATTGTACTTTAGTTTCGAAAACTGCTCACTTCGGACTCTTATTTTTCGAACGATTGTGATCATCTAGCAGTGTTCGCCACTAACTTTTAGAGGCGGGCCGTATGACTTATATTGGAACTTTTCGCGGGCCGGATACACGAAGATATTTATCTTTGATTATTATGATTTAATAATACATAGCATTTCGGAAAACTGAAGGAAAAAAATTATTACATTTTTTTATCGTAATAAAATTACATTTGATATTTGATTTTTTTTTTTTTTTTTTTTTTCAAATAATTAAAAAATAATAATTTTTGTTATTAGTAAATCTAAAAAGAAGTTAATCTTTTGTTCTAATATGACAATGGGAGTTGACTTAACTTTTAATAAAAAATATTTAAGCTATACTTCAGGATTACTCTGTTTTAGTCGAAATCAATTGGGGGACGATAGCGGTCGAAATCGTTCAGTAAATTTTATGATAGTATCGATGTCAGTCTCAGTATTTGTTGAAGCCAATCTCAATAAATTGTCCAAATGAATTTAATTTAAGTTATTCCTTTATTTGTTCTTGATGAAAAACCATCTTTCTGAAAGCTTTTTAATAAATAGTTTCTTCTGGCACGAAGTGGAGAATTCTGTTCTTCATAGTTAACACTTCCTATTGACAAATTATAGTTATGAAAACAAAAATCCATAACGTAAAATTGAATTTTTTTTTTTTTTTTTTTAATCATCTGTGCTGTTGGTGGGCCGCAGAAAAATCTGTCGCTGGCCAAATTCGACACGTGGTCCGCGTAGTGGCTAACGCTGATCTAGTGGAACACGAGCAATGCCGATTAATAATTTAATATAAAACTTTTGAATTGGTCAACATAACAATACGTTTGACTTTGGTTGCAAATTTGTAAGTATTGCACATTCAAAGCTAAAGGCATTTTTCATTAATTTTATTGTGAAGCCAAAATAATTTTGCATTAATTGATTAGTGAAGTATCATTGACTGAAATAATATGAGCAATAGCAATGTCTTTAAATAATTTACTTAAATTATTTTAAAATCTTATAAAGTTTTATAAAACTCCCTATTCATTACCTGGGTCATAATGAATAGGGAGTTTTACATTCCTACAATGATGACTTAAATTGCTAAAAAATTTTAACTCCTCCACCTTTATTGGGCATAAAATGATTTATGCTGTTGAAAATATTGCCAATTGTTCTTATGCTAAAAAAGTTTTATCTTCAAATTTAATTAACTTCTACATTTCGTCCGATCGACATGAGTTTGAGTTCTCATTTTTTAATCTAATAAAAATACAAAATAATTATAACATGTTTTTCCTTACATGTTTAGAGGTGATAGTTACATTGAATTGGTGGGGAGAGAGACAAAAAGTTGAGCTCCAACGTCTTTTACAGTGAGACCAGATAGTATCGTATACTTGTGGCTGTTCCTAATCACTGGTCGTTCGAGGAAACGTAACGCTCTTGGTTGGCTTCCCGGAAGACCAGCAGATTTTTAAAATAATCTCCATAAATAAAAACTGCAAACCCTCAAACACATGGACAATGGTATGAATTACTTGCATGGATGGGGGTGCAGATTGCCTACAAAAGAATGTAATGGCCCCAGTTCAAACCGGGAATTTTCAACCGCGAACGATTTCGCACTGAAATATTAATAAAAGGATATGCCTTAATTTTACGCTTCAAATGAATAATTTGAAGCCTATATTTTTCTTTTTTCCTATGAATTCTCCAGTTTCTAATTAATTTTCAAAAACAACGGGTGTAAGTGAACCCTTTTTACCCTTTCTAGCTTCATCCATCCTCAAACGAAACGTCGTTTTTTTATTATTATTATAATTCCTTTTATTGAAATATTTACTGTATTAATATTATTTGTTTAATTAATCTTGTAGTTTTGTTACTCTTGTAGTATATATATTTCAGTAACATTTACAAAATTACTTTAAATTAATGTATTTTGATTCTTGTATGTTTTTTCCATGACATGCAATTGTTAAGTCGGGCCCCCTCACTTTTACTACCGTAAGAAGCATTATCATAGAGATTTTGTTCAAAATCGTTAGAGACGTTTTTAAGTAATTGGTAAAAAGTGCGATTTTTTTTCCATGTTTTGCGCTTGCGCAATATTGATGAAAACTTTAATGACAGATTCCATAGCCCCCACTAGCCCGTACTACAAATTTAAACATTGTAGGTCAATTCGTTCGGGAGTTATTCTGACCACGAACACACAGACACACGGCCAGACATTTTTCTATTCCATTAATGTGGGGAAATGTCTTAAAAGAAAGTTTTGGTTGTGAATTTAAGAAATGTTGAATCTACAACAACTTCAAACGGAATTAAATTAAATCTATCTCTTACAAAGTCAATTATCTATAAAAAGATTATAAACATATCCCCCATTTCTCTAACCAAGCATTTTAACAATATTTTTTCAACCAGCGAGTCGTCAATAAAAGATGCAATGATTGTTTTGGTTGCTTAATGTTTAACTTGGTTGCTTGGATGCTAAACTTCACCCTATTATCGAGAGAAGACTAAGATTTTAAGCACACATATCCAATAAAACTTTCACTATTCTCAATTGGACGGTTTTAAGGAAATACCAGTTAAGCTAAAATCGTCTGTATTTCTGGAAAAATGCATTGGAAGATTTGTTGGAGAGTACACTTTTATGGAAAGTATCTTAATAATTATGTTAATTAATCACAAATAATTATTAAATTGAAGTAAAATCATTATAGATAGTTTGATATTGATAAGCTGAATTGAACTATATCAAGAAATCAATTTCGAACTCTTGTCGCGTACTTGCTATTTTCATAAATTCGTTCAATTCTAGTATAAAAATTTCCATCTTAATATTGATCAGTTATTTAATGAGTGCCATAATTGGTCATTTGCTATTGAAAATCTTTAACATTTTGACATTCAAACACTCAAAACATTTCTTATATAAGCTTCAATTTAAAACATTCATGCTTAATAATGCCGACTCTACATTCTCTCATTTCAAAAATAAACACCAAATTAATTAAGATTATAAAAAAAAAATAACAAAATCTTTTATTTAATAATTTTATCGCATAGAAAAAAAACATAATTCAACAATATTACACTTTTCATATATCTCAAACTTTTCAGAGAGAGGTGCGAGAGTAAAAATACCTATTTTTACTTTCAAGTAGAGTAATGAAAATATTGCATTCTGTCAACAAAAAAATTGCTTTTTCCGTATGTTTTGGAACATCCCGAGTTCAAAAAAGTGATCAAGAACAATTATTTGTAGGTCAATGTGTTTATAAATCACTTATTTGAACTCAGGAGGTTCCAAAACGAGTAAATACGAAAATATCAATGTTTTTTGGGGGGAAGGGGGGAGGGGTTATTGAATGTAATACTTTCATTTCCAAACATTACAAATAGTAATTGTAAATAAAAAAAATACCAGCTTTAACCTCAGATATACTAAAAGATCTTTCTGAATAGCTAAAGAATCCGTTTCAGTATTCTAGCTCAGTGGTAACATATGATCCTTGCACACCTGCGATTTGCATAAAGCCGACCTCGTGAGAACCGAATCCTGTTTTAAATTGCTAATGGCGCATTTAAGAATTCAGAAGTTGCCTGTAGTGGCGCTTGTTCGTCGTGTTTTCATTTCGAATGTTTTAATTGTGTCAGAGAACAAGACTGTTTCGTTGTTTCAATGCTCTGAGCTAGATGGTGTCGTGGTTGATTGCAATTGGTTGCAAGTAAATACAAGGATGAGGTCATGGGTTACTTTGACCGATTGTGCCAAACTAAAGATGGTTAGGTTTCTGGACTACTGTCTATGTATAGAAGCTGTCTATTACTACCGTCTATGTATTAATTAGCTAGCTGAATGTCCGTGCTTCGCCGCAATCTGTTACAATAGATTTATTTTAGCTAGACTTAGCTACATGAAAACACAGACAATTGTCGATAATTTAGGAACATAGTAAAATTTAGTATCCGAAATAGTTTAAACTTTTAAATTAACCCCTTTAAAATGTTAACCGAATAGTTTATTTGGTACTCTTCCGTTTGACGGGTACTAGATAAAAATCGTCAAATTGCAGCGATCTTTATTGATAATGCATGCTTGCAGATTCATCTTTAGTTTTAATACACTAATAAATATATACTCCTTATACTGAGTAAAATGTTTGTGAAACTGTGTTAATAATGTTCAGTTTTCTAAGTAATCATCCAAGCTCAATACAGTCAACCTCTCAGTTTGCTAAAGTCATCGTTACAAAGTTTGAAAATTTTACTTTTCAAGTCAAGCTTGAATTGTAAAAATGGACTGTAGTTTATCTCATTAAACTTATGTTTAAATGTTAAAAACACAAATTCTATAATAAAATAGGGGTGTGAAACATTGCGCAAATTTCAATTACACATTAATACTGGTCATTGCATTTAAATTTTACATGAATTGTTGTAATTTACCGTTTTCGCTTTTATATTTTAATTGGTATATTTTTCAAAGGCAGTTAGTTACCTTATGCGCAAGCTCAATTTTAACGACGAATTTACCGAGAAAATCAACATCGCGACGGAACACATAAAGATCCAGTACGATGCCAAGGTAATCGACAGATCATTCCAAGAATGTGACCATGAGTGGTTGTATAACCCTCAACGTCGGAAAGGACTCTCACCTAAGTTCCAATTAAATTGGAAAAGCGAATTCAATCAATTGGAGGTGTAGAGGTGTTTAAAAAGGAGCTCGAAGCTGGTATATTATCGCTGTGTTTGCGATTGTGTAAATCGAAACTTCGTGTTTGTCGAATGAGTTTGCTGTTGCACTAGAAGTGTTTGAGAAGAAAAAATTATCAGTTTTATTGTGTCAACTAGGCCTGGGCGATGTTAACATTTCTGCATCGCGATATATCAGGATGCAAACATCACGATGTCACGATACATCACGATATTAACTATATTTTTTTCACAAAATACTATAAAACAACGTTTTCATAACACGCTATGTAGCCGAAAGTTATGCTTACTTAGCTATGTAACATTTTATTGAATTCATGTATAGAAGTTTATTTTAAATAACATGAGCAGCGACTGGTTGGTTGTTTTCAGATTATCTGTCGCCGTCAGCAACGCGAGGGCTATAATGCTCCGAAACATTCGTCATTAGACAAGCCAACATACATTTACAAACACCCATGCCTTACACGGGAATGAACAGCGACCGAATTACTTTCAGGGGGATACATAGAGCACCCAAGGGGGTATAAGCCGGTTGTTTTTTATTTTTTTTATTTAATCCTTGATTTTTCAATTTCTCTATCTTAATGAAATTTTATTTTGTTATTATCCAGGGAAAGGGGGGGGGGTAGGGGAAGACAAGTGCACTTCCTGGCGGTGCACATGTTACTTTAGTTATTGGATATTCTTAATTATTTAATCAAAAACATACTTTATAATGAATATTTTATTACTTACTATGTACAATATAACTCTTAAACAATAAAAATAAAATTAATGCATAAATTCTAATGATCTTTATTTTGTGCCAAAAAAATCTGCATTTCAGCATTTTTAAAAAGCAATGTTGGATTGAGTAATTAATCGTATGGAAATAAATTTTATTCAAATTGTACTAACTGAAAAAAATAATTATGAAACATTTATTTACTTACGAATCAGAAGAGAAATCCTTCAACGTAAATGGGGGGGAAAAATCGTTTATAAGTATTTAAGCAATCAAACTAGAGAAACAACTGTGATCAGTCCATGCGCTAGTTCATATTGACTTTGCCAGATATAACAAACCATCATAGTACTAAATAACCTGATTATCTTAACTAGATAAGAACTAGGCAGAAATTACCCCGCTAGAATCCTGCAATCCCCTTGTGTTAATAAAAAAAGCAAAGCTCTCAAAGGGTAAAAATGTTAGATATAAAAAATCCGGAAGTAATCCTGATGTAAAAGATTTAAAAATACAAAAATTTATATTTTATTTCTTCCAAGTTACAGAAAAAAATGAAAAAAAAAAAAAAAAAAAATCAAAAATGAAACACTAAAAGTATAGGAAATACTCAATTGTATTCCAAAAATAGAATATCAAGGTCTTATATCTGATGACAAATTAAATAAAAATCAAAACGTTTTTCAAGAGTTGAGAGAACAACAAAAAAATGTTCAAACCATAAAAGGAATACATCTTTCATCGAATCTCCAATGTTACTAGAGCCGACGAAACGGTATAGTGGTTAGCGTGCTGGCTTCTTGACCGCGAGGTTACGGGTTCGAGTCCCGTGTTAGGCATGGGTGTTTGTAAATGTATGTTGGCTTGTCCAATGAGGAATGTTTCGGCGCATTATAGCCTTCGTGTTGCTGACGGTGACAGATAATCTGAAAACAACCAACCAACCAAAGTTACTAGACTACTGGCTCCTGAAAACCACCTAGAAATTTCAATACTCAGCTGTAAAAACGAAATAGGAAATAAACGCGAGACCTAAAATGGAAACATCGCACATACCGAAGGCGAATACGATTATCACGATGCGGATGAAGTATCGCCCCAGCAAAAGCAAATGGAAATCGTCTCAAAGGGCGCGGTGTAGTTGTTACACTACGTTTCTATACAGTCTTGGATATACCGCGCATATGCAGGGAGGATTAACTGCGATGTGGTGAAGTACCGTATCTCAAACGGCGCGGTGTCGACGGTTTCAATACGTTTCTATAGTATTTAGAAACACCGCGCATGAATCGTGGCATCAACGGTTCTTCGTCCTTGAAGTGCTAGGCAAGTATTGCGCTCAAAAGATCGTGATGTATCGGTTTGGGGAATATAGTGAAACCGGTTTGACGATGTTGATTTCACACCGGTTTTGGACGATGTATCGATACATCGCCCAAGCCTAGTGTCAACCCGTGCCATCATTTCCTCTCGAGAAATTCTTGACGTTATTTTAACTTTTGGGATGTTCTGAATATATGCTGTTAAGTTTCATAATCAAACCATTCTAGAAGGGATTTGATCCAAACCAATGGTAACAATAAATTTATACAGTTGCATATGGCATTCCACTGACTTCAAAATGGAATATTTTTCTTTTCTTACCTGTTAAAGGATGGGATTGGCAAGATAAGTATAAATTCAGATAGTATGCTTCCCCTTCAGAGCACATAGTATTTTTTAGCACAAAGTACAATCCATTGCTCCATTCTAGTTGCTACCATTCAAATCTAAAAGAAAACTTTCCACGTCTCTTCGACGCATTGTTTCCTACCCCCGTTGAAAAGACACGAAACAATCTCATTAAATTCTCAGCCGCAGTTCTCGACATCTTGATGGCCTCAAACAATGGCGGACAAGAGAAGCACTTTCTTGTTCTCGAGCAAATCGGTGGCTTGTTTCGAGTCTCTGGTGGGCCCAAAGAAAGGGAATTGTATATGCGTTCCTTTTGTGCATCGAAAAGGATGATAGGGAAAAGGCGTGTAGTCTCAGTTTCAATTCCAACGCAGTTAAGAGTAATGGCTTGTTTTCCCAGAAGACAAATACGAACTTTTCGAAACAAAAGCAAAACTGTCATTGTTAGGAGGCGTGTAATTCACTCTTGAGATTTTTAAAATTAACGCCTGTATCAAGTAACCAACTTCTGGTAGCGAGTAGATCGTCAACTTGGCGATATTCTGAGAATGCAAATAATGGCGATTAGTCAAGATCTGGTGTTACAGAATATCACCAAACCTTGCAGGATTGTATCGCCCTCTCTGTTGAGCAATTGTTTGTACAGTACGCAAAAAAAAAATCTGAACGATGGCTATATCTTGTACTCTAATTGATGAAATAACAAAAGTCAAGTACCGTTTGTAAATTGTGGATAGTCTTTATTAATTGTATATAATGTTTTTTTATCATGAAGGGTCATCTACATATTCAAACTAAACCAAACTTTTAAAAGTTCAATAGCAACCCCATAATATTATACCACATTTAGATTTAGAATCCAAAAAACCGTCTAAATACCAAATTTCATAATTTTCCAATAAGTAGTTAATTATTTAAATGATGTAAAAAAAACCTATAAATTAATGCTACAAAGACATTTTTGTTTTGGCGATAAATTTTTATATAGTTAATATATTTTAGAAATTTTTATTTGAAAGGATAATTTGTTTAAAACAAAACATAAATACTATACAACTTTTGTTTTGAACAGTTTTTCAATAATTAATGAATAAAACAAGGTTTAAATATTTTGAAACAGCCCTACTAACCATCTTTGTCACAGTTACGTCACTGCAACGAAGTTTTTCGTCGCAAAGATCACGGTCACAATGTGACTTGCATGGGATATCGCAGCGATGTCGCAAAAGTTCACGTCACTTTCGACTTCCATGTGATATCGCAGCGACATCACACTGTGACGAAGTCGTGATGTTACTTTGTGATATGGCAGCGACATCCAGTGATATCCCAAAATAATTTTATATAATGAAAATCACAAATAAGTCATTTTGTGACATGTATGTGATATAAGACGTAATTTTGCGATATCACAGGGATACACAGGGATATCACATTTTAACATTTATGCTATTTTTGTGGTATCAGTGTGATCTCTATGTGATTTTGGGGACATCTATGTGATTTTATCAACGAATCTCACGTCACTGCTATATCACATTGTGATCAGTATGCGATCTTAGTGACTTTGGCGACATCTATGTGATTTATGCGATTTTAGCAACGAAAGCTTTGTCGCTGCGATGTCACATTGTGATCTGTATGTGATCTTAGTTACTTTGGCGACATCCATGTGATTTATGCGATTTTCGTAACGAAAACTTTGTCACTGCGATATCACATTGTGATCTGTATGTGATCTTAGTGATTTTGGCGACATCCATGTGATTTATGCGATTTTCGCAACGAAAGCTTTGTCACTGCGATATCACACTGTGATCTGTATGTGATCTTAGTGATTTTGGCGACATCCATGTGATTTATGCGATTTTCGCAACGAAAACTTTGTCACTGCGATATCACATTGTGATCTGTATGTGATCTTAGTGACTTTGGCGACATCCATGTGATTTATGCGATTTTCGCAACGAAAACTTTGTCACTGCGATATCACATTGTGATCTGTATGTGATCTTAGTGACTTTGGCGACATCCATGTGATTTATGCGATTTTCGCAACGAAAACTTTGTCACTGCGATATCACATTGTGATCTGTATGTGATCTTAGTGATTTTGGCGACATCCATGTGATTTATGCGATTTTCGCAACGAAAGCTTTGTCACTGCGATATCACACTGTGATCTGTATGTGATCTTAGTGATTTTGGCGACATCCATGTGATTTATGCGATTTTCGCAACGAAAACTTTGTCACTGCGATATCACATTGTGATCTGTATGTGATCTTAGTGACTTTGGCGACATCCATGTGATTTATGCGATTTTCGCAACGAAAACTTTGTCACTGCGATATCACATTGTGATCTGTATGTGATCTTAGTGACTTTGGCGACATCCATGTGATTTATGCGATTTTCGCAACGAAAACTTTGTCACTGCGATATCACATTGTGATCTGTATGTGATCTTAGTGATTTTGGCGACATCCATGTGATTTATGCGATTTTCGCAACGAAAGCTTTGTCACTGCGATATCACATTGTGATCTGTATGTGATCTTAGTGATTTTGGCGACATCCATGTGATTTATGCGATTTTCGCAACGAAAGCTTTGTCACTGCGATATCACATTGTGATCTGTATGTGATCTTAGTGATTTTGACGACATTTACATTACCCATTTACATTTCCACCAGCATTCAATTGAAATTGCCAAATTATGAAAATTGTGGAATTCAGCTTTAGTTTGTCGGGAAAACTGCAGATATTGAAAGAACATTTTCTATTGTTAGTAAAATTTGGAATTCTGAGAAGGCACAACTTTCTGCAATTACTCTGAAATCTTTGTTAATAACTAAAATTAACTTGTCATATTTCTGCAGAGTTTCTGGATTATAGCCTCAAAAAAATATATTAAGTATGGTTGAAAGCTAATAAAAAAGTTAAATAAACCTATGAATTACAATGTATATTGTATATCTTCCAAAAAAACCGCAAACATTGAAGATTTTAGAATTGTGTGTTCCGAACTCCATAAATAAATACGTAAAAAAAATTATCCCTTTCCCATAGCAGAGACATGTCCTGATTTTTTAATCAGAAAAATCTGATCGTATTAGATATGACTCGTGTCTTTTAAACTATATATATATATTGATGATATTTATTTCCCATCTCTTTATTACTTTAAAATTTTGCATTTTCCCCTATTTAGTCCCCCAGTTATAACTAGATGGCGCCACTAGAGGCATGATCTCCTGAATTACTTCAGAAGTTAATTAGTTTTCGTTTTTATTCGCAACTAGCTGAATAGTACCCGTGCTTCGCTGCGAAATTGTGCTATGTGCAATATTTTAGTTAGAGTTGCGTTGCCGACCGAGATCCGTAATTGGTGTATAGGTTCCAACTTTTGACGCTTTATTCGCAGGATGATTCATTGATACCCAAAACCAAGCTGGCTTTGCTCTCTGAAAAGTTCATTGACACATAAGCACAGGCTTACTTCACACGTTGAAAGGTTCATTGCTATGCAAGCATAAGCTCGCTTCATTCCCTAAAAAGTTATTGCTACGTAAACCCTTAATATTAGAAGCCCCTACCCTGTCAAGAAGCAAAAAAAAAAAAAAAATCCCTGGTAATACAATAATATAACACCCATTTGAGAATATTTTAACACTTATTTGTAAAAAACAAAATTAGAAGGCCATAACTATGTTGAAATTTTCAAAGCTCTAGGCCTATTAGAAGAAATTCTATTTTTCAAAAGACCAATTAAAAGGCAAAAACTACTTATGTTACAAATTTCAGAACTATAGCCAATTAGAAATCGTTTAGTAAAATATTTGTTAATTACAAAAATTAATTAAAAAAAAGCTAATCAAAATTTTAAATTATGTTTGTCAAAAGTCTAATTAGAAGGCCAAAACTAATTATGTTGAAAATTTCAGAGCTGTAGTCCTATTAAAAATCGTTTTATGAAATATTTGTTAATTAATTAAAAAAATTAATTTAAAAAAAAAGAAATCAAAATTTTAAAATTCTGTTTAGCAAAAATCCAATTAGAAGGCCGAAACTATACTTATCTAGAAAATTTCAGAGATGTAGCTTTATTAGAAATCGTTTATTTATAATATTTGTTAATTAATAAAAAAAAAAATTAAAAGAAAAATTATCCCAGAAACCTTATATATATATATATATATATATATATATATATATATATATATATATATATATATATATATATATATATATATATATATATATATATATATATATATATATATATATATATATATATATATATATATATATATATATATATATATATATATATATATTTTGCATGCAACATTAGCTAGGGGCTCACCATAAGGTCGTTCTTGAAGGGGGGGAAAGAAATTTTCACTATTGGAGTCTACCCAGAGGGGTGTTCCTTGGCCATTGTAAGGTACTGGTAGTAGTACAATACAGTCGTCCATCCTTGAAGACAGTCATTCACGCCCCTCACAGGTGTGGAAGATTTGGAATTTCAAGATTGTGTGGTAGAAATAGAAAATGTACATATATTAGTAGCCTACTTTTTGTTGGAAATCTAATGACGCAATTAAAATTTAGGATGCTAATAAAAAATGAGATATAAAATAAAAATTTTGCACACTTTCAATATAAATGTTAAAATTTAATCTGTTTTTCATTTCTATTCAGATTTCCAAAATATAAAAATACACCTTAAAAATGTTTCTCAATGCGGTATGAAATATTTGAAATCAGAATGACATTTTTAGTGTGCTTTTAACTATTTTCTTTTTGCTTGTATGCAATTAGTTTTAACTATTTGTATAAATCTTAGTTTGTTTCAATAGTGAACGATCGTATAAAACATTTTATCATTATTGGATAATTGATTGGATTGCTGTGTAATTATTATGTTCTCTTAAATATTCTAAATAGTACTTAACCATTATGTCACAATAGTTGAAAATTATTGCATTTTTTATATAAACATAAACTATTTTCTAAAGTAAGAAACTGCAATATTTTACTATAAATTCAAAATGCTCCAATACAGAACAACGTACAAGAATAAGGTATAACGATTCAATACTTTGGACAAGAGAGGTAAAAGGTGAAACGTTTATTTCCTTTTTTTATTCAAAAATATGTTATAGAAACTGTACCTATTGCTTGTAATGAATTTCAAATACATATATGCGAAGAACTATAAAAGCCTGCCATTTATATATATAAAAAAAGTAAAGCAATTGTACAAAAGCGTGAAAGGATATATATTGATTTATTTTAAAAACTGCTTATTAATGTTATATTTATTACTTTTGTTTTTATAGTGAATATACCAATTATTGTTTATTACTTTAAAAAAAAATTTCAACATCCTCACCACTAAAATTCGCGTAAAAATTTACAGAAGACGTAATCAACCAAATTGTAAAATAAAACAGTTATTTTGCAACAGTTACTGACTGTTTTTATTCACAATATGTTTATGACATGTGAACTGAAATAAAAAAAGATTCGCGTACACTTCTCATCTTCCTTACCTTCTTTTTTAAAACTACGTCATTTTAGCCCCTGTATTACACTGTGGAGATAACTTTCTTCAAGGGCCTATGTCTTTCAATTTCTTCAGATCATGTTTCAGAAATTTACACCTCCTCTTATCGGGAATTTCACCAACTAAACAATATTTGTGTTGCTACATATCGTCAAAATTGAAGACATTTTTTTATTTTTATATATTTTTTTAATAAAAGGATGAAAACTCATACGATAAATTATATTATTGTACTTTTTGTCTGTATTATTTTAATTTTACACCTTTCATACTATAATTCTTCAGATTATAGAAAATTTATCTATCTGTCTTTAGTAAATAAAAGTAATAATACAACATAAGTGTAAAATATAATATACCAAATTTATATCCCACATTTCTATTTCATAACCTGTAAATTGATAACAATTGGTCATATGACTATCGACACGCAATAAAGGGAATTTTGATTTTAAAAATTTTGTTTAAAATAAACACTTTTAAAATAATTTGATTCTACAAAAATTTAAATTAAAAGTTGAAAAATATTAAAAAGAGTTTTACGACAAATTTTAACAGATTTATGGAATCAGAATATTAAATGCTCTTAAAATTCACTAAAGTTAACTTAAAGTTAAGTTTTTATTTATGGTTTGGATACTTTAAACATTTGCAAAATAATTTAGTAAAAAAATATCAAGACTTCATAGAGCCAAAAGAATAAACATTCAGCAAAGGAAATCGTAGAAATGCAGTTAGCGAAAACCCGCCTAGCAGGTAAAAGTCACTTATCATTTACTAAATTGCCCCCCTGTCAAGCAGCTTCAAAATACCCCTTTGTGTCCCAACTGAATGGGCTGGCCATGTGTGCTGTCGAAATTTCTTCCTCTCACCCCAATTCCGAAATTGTCACATGCCCCCTTCCTCTCACAGGAGCCCATGTGAAAAGGTTAAATTAACAACTTACACAAGCAGCCGGTAATCGGGTAATTACCTGCAAAAATTACCGTATTTTAAAGTTTGGCTGGTATTTTGGAAGATAATTTGAAAATGAGGGTATTTGCGGATTTTTTTTAAAAAAATGGTGTATTTTTTATTTATTTATTTTATTTTATTACGGAAGAAGTATTTCTTTGGATAATCTGATAATGTGAAGCTTGTGTTGAAGAGACAAGAGTCTTTACAAAACCAGCAGGCGATGAAATACGAGATCAATTCAAGAGACGCGAACAAATAATAAGATCGATTGGCGGGATAACTAATTGAAATGGTTATAGAGGGTCGCTTTAGGTCAGTTTGGCCTCTGGCCTCCAGTTCCTCCTTTTTTTTTTGTCTCGCAAGCAAAATTCAATGAACCAAAGAACCAAGATTGCACATCTGTTCCGTTTGTTAAAAGACTGGTCGCGTTGTCGGGTGAAGGAGAGGGGGGGGGGGGATGAAAAGTTTAGTATCTTTCCCTTGATCCAATCTTGACAGAAACCGATTCTATTTTCTCACATGATTTGTTAGGTTCGGCTTTTTTCTTTTCCATTTTTATCTATTAATTGGGTTAACGTTCCAAATAATATTGAAAAATATTCTTAGATATTCTTTGGTTATTTACTAATGCTTTTCATTTAAAACTTAACAAAATGAATAATAAATAACTGCAAATAATGATTTATTTTCAATTTGATTTTGTTCAATAAAGGAAGCAGTACAAATGGAAGAAATACTACCAATCTGTTTGGTTGGTTTATACGCTCAATGACCTATTTTTATGCACAATGACGGCTAATTACGACGGGACCTACAGCTTAACGTGGATTCCGAACCACAACGAACATCCCTGCTTAATCCGGGATTCGGATCCAGCACCTTTTGGCATGTGTGACCAGAGAACTAACCACACAGCCATCAGATGGGCACCAACCAATCTGGAAATGATGTTGAAAATGGTAGATAAATATAAAAATAATACAACTTTAACCGCAAGATTATTATTTCTAAAAATAGTTAATTAACTTGAGAGAGCCATGAAAAACACATATTGACAATTAAAATACTTTATTTTGATTTGGAAGCAAACATTATTTCCTTTTATTATTTCAGTAACGATTAAGAAGCATGATGCAATCGAATAATTTATTTACTATATTTGTAATTTTTTTCTAATTCCTATCATGCTCACATATCACATATATTCACCGAATTCTGTTTCACATTAAATAGTTAAAAAAAAAAAAAAAAAAAAAAAAACGAAAACTATGTAAGTCTGTTATTGTATAAACTTACAGAGCCAGCAGAAGACAAATTAAAAGTAACAAATATTTTAATAAAATAACATAACGATACGTATGTTATATTTTAACCTTCCAGTCAATAAAAATGTGTAATATATATATATATATATATATATATATAAATTTAAAAAAAAAAATTAAATCATTTTCACTACTTAAATTCATTCAGAAAACAGAGCATTGTAAAAAAAAGTATGATAAACCGTTTCAAACGAAAGCGTCTAAAAGCCCTGGTTTCCTAGGAAAGCGTCCCGTGATCCAGCGTTCACTTGAAAACGGGGAGTGACGTCACGAACCGGTCAGATTTTCGACAGAACGTGTCGTTGATCATTTGCTGCCACTCTTTCTGTGGGTCCTTTCAAGGTCAGATTCTGAAAACTCTGATGGGGATTTCATTGTTCATTCTTGTCCCTTGTTCCTTCATTCTCCGCCCCTCGTCAAGAAAAGTATGTTTGAGAACACATGACCGGCAACGTACGAAATGCCGATCTACCTTATATAATGACCGACATTTTTAGCAAAGTATGAAAAAGAGCCATGATAAAACTTTGAAGAAAAAAAAAAAATGTTCTTCCTCAACAATACATTTGTAATTTTGAAAAAATAATGAAAAACAGCCCTTGAAAAAGCTTTTATTTAAAATACTTAAAAAGAATTTAAGTAATAAAAAAAAAAAAAAATTATGAATTTTATTAATGAAACAAAATAAAATATGAACCTTTTTGTTGTACCAAGAAAGTTGATAATTTACTTAATTTCAATTTCACTTAACTTTATTTCTTATAAAAAGTAAAATCGTTATTTATATGAACTATACAAAAAATTGGTGATGTATTTTATACTTGGTCGGTTTGTCATTTGGCATTCTTTAGAATGCCTGAGCAATGCGTGAAATGTTTAATCGTTTTATACTTTGCCGGCTAATTTTTGGAATAATTTAAAATGCCTAGGTGCAGGTATTCTATAGAATGCCGGATTTAATACATTATTGCCGGTAACAATTTATAAAACATAGAAAATAATGTAGGAATTGAAATGCAAATCGTCAAAGAATTCCCTTTGAATTTGATCGTTCGGTTATTGGTCAATCTAAACAACACAATTATAAAACTGAAACAAAATTATTGATGCGACAAATTTATTTTGGTATTGCGGATTTAATACTTGATTGATTGTTAAAGAGTTTTTAATAATAATAGAATGCAAACTACTTTATAGTATTCAGCAAAATTTAATTCTTACTTTTTGCAAGGACAAAATAAAGGATACCATATTTATTTTAAATTTTCTTAATTCAGTTAATGTTTGTATGCTTTTCGAGAGCAGATAATAATAATTTTTTTATATATATATATATTTTGGTTTTAATAATTTCAATTGCAACAATTCATAGTGATCGTTTAATTGTGCCAGTATTAAATTCCGGGTAAAAGTTGAACGGTCAGAATCTCATTGACTTGAGCGTTCACCATTTTGTGCATAAAATGGTAGATTGCGAATGTGCCATGATTATAGAGGAAAATACATTCCATGCACAGATGTAAACAGAGGCGATATTAGATGTTATTCTGGTTCATGAGAAATTAGAATTTTGCTATAAAAGAATCAAATGTCATAGTTGTTCGTTTTATACGATTTTACAATTGGTAAAATTCACGAAGTTATTTTAATTTGGCCTATAAACCAAATTCCAGGTTACTTTTATCCGAATTGTCAAACCATTACAAAAATTTAAAATCAAATTTCCGATTTTGAATAATATAATCAATATTGGCCGGATGCCTTTCAGTAAGTTATTTCAAGAAAAAACTCACCATTCTTTACTATAATTACAGTAAAAGTTAACTATTAATTTATTTGGATTCCGGATATCCAAACTGCATGTATTCCGGAAATGAATTTCTTTTCAAAGCAATAAAAATATTTGTTGAAATAAATTTGTTGAATATTGGAATGAATGATAAAAATTATCATCTTATCGGAATTTCGAACAAATCATTATAAAATTTTAGTCAGATTTTCGATTTTGAATTAATCAGTTTTTCAATGTGGAAGATGTAATTTCGATTGTAAAGTTACGTTTCTTTAATATAGACTATAATTATAATAAAAACTAGGCGTGTTGAACATCGCACAACTTTCAATTACCCTATAATACTGATGTGGATTTGTGTCATTTACGGTTTT
This sequence comes from Linyphia triangularis, assembly GCA_963978545.1. Taxonomy (NCBI): domain Eukaryota; kingdom Metazoa; phylum Arthropoda; class Arachnida; order Araneae; family Linyphiidae; genus Linyphia; species Linyphia triangularis. The sequence goes on from OZ021722.1 coordinate 32,851,369, forward strand.
TATATTTTCATCATTCATTTAGCAAAAATGGCCAGTTAGGTGATATTTTTTGCGATAATTCTTGCATGGGTCTTTAAAAAAAAAAAATTCGCCAAAATGATGATTTAGGCAATTTACTTTTCTATAATTCGTATATTATCGTTTCCCATAAGTGAAACTGAGGAGAGAAGAAAAAACAATCGTTGATGAGGTATGCTCAAGGAAAGAGAACTCTGTGTTAAAGGCATTCATTCTTCAACTTTTTAAGCCATTCAAACATTTTTACGGGAATTTCGGAGGTGGGGATGATTAGAACACCTCAAGAGGAATTATCACAGCAATTTTGAACAAAATCGTTTGAGACGTTTTTTAGCAATTACTGAAAAATACTATTTTTTCAATGGCAACTACCTTATTTGCATGCGCGGTTTTGACGAAAACCCTAATGGTAGATCCCTGTGCCATCATCAACTTCCACACCAAATTTGAATATCGTAAGTCAAATTGTTCGGGAGTTATGCTGACCACAGACACACAGACACATTTTTTCTAGATAACAGTTTTGAATTCAGGATAATCCAAATCATAGAGAAATGCAAAAAAAAAAAAAAAAAAAAAAGCCCACATTTTTTTTACTGAATACTATACTTTCATTACCCTATGTATACACATGGGTAATTGAAAGTAATAAGTAATAGATTTACAAGGATTCCAGACAAATAAATTGCATTGTATACCGAAAACGAATATATTTTTAATGCAATAAACGATGCATATATGACATATCTTTTGGATATCAGAATTCTGTATAAACCTGACTTTTGAAAAATATATCCTGAATGTTATGGATAGATAATAAAATATCTATTACCCCCCCCCCCCATATTTATACAATTAAGCAAACAAAATTTATTAAAATAACATGTTTAGATTTGAGTGTTTTCTGGACATATGATGCTGATGTAAACTGATCACACAATTTATATGAATATGAAAAACACTACTTGCAAAAATGTATATCATTCGGATAAAGAGTCCTTGCTACTTGCCAAATTACAAATACACTAAAATCCATCATAAGTCAGCTTAAACTTTAACACATACGTCCATGATTAGTTTAAGCAAATGAATAACATGATCAGTAAGATTGATGATATCGAATAAATCAGCAGAATATATGGAAATTATGATTTAAATACCTTTATTGAATATTATGTCAAGTCAGAAGTCACAAAAAAACACAATAGACAGGTTTTAATTAAAGATTCGCTTATTTTTTTAGACTTGATAATCTAATGCTTGATAATCTAAAACTTGAATAGTTTATAATAGTTTTTTCTTAATAATCTAAAACTTGATAATCTTAGCTAAAATAATCTAATGAGAATATTTTTTTTAACTCCTAAAAATGAAAAAAAAATAAAAAAAAAAAAATATATAGGAATCATTTTGGCATATTCTGTAAAAATCTGCGGCCCACAAAAAACTGGAACATAACTTATACCGCTCATCTCTAAAAGTTAATGGCAAACGCTGCTCTAGAATATTTATAAGCATATAGTGTTGTAATCAGAAAATAAATTCATTGTGTGTGCTTATATGTAACTTAGGAAATTTGTAAGCTGAGCATATTTATATTTAATAATGCACGTGAATGCATTTGATTGAAACGAGTTTTTCAATTCGTTATATAACTCAGCATGTCAATAAAAAAATAACACATAATTAAAAAGAAAAGGAAAGTACGTGAAATCAAAAATTTGGAAACTAATTAAGAAGTAAAATTTTTCATTTCATGACAAAAGAAATTTTTGAAGCACATGGTATCAAAACCCAACTAATGAAAAGTACAGATTTAAAAACATATTCAAATTTTAAACCAATCAAAAATATCCATTTTATTTATACGTTGTATAAGCAATTGACTATGACGTAACCATACATAAATTGTATTAGTTTTAGATATATGCAGTGGCAATACTCTAGTTGACAATACGTTGTTGCTCCAAAATCAGCTCAAAAAGCATGGTGATCGGTCTCCCGGGAAGCATAATCAAGCAAAACCACCACCAAATCAAATCAAAGCATGGTAATCAGTGTTTTTTTATTTTTTATTATTATTATTTAACTTAAAATTATTTTTAGTCAATTAAACTTTTCTTTATCAGAAATGTGTTCTCAAACTGAGTTAATTACAGTGGGTAAAAAAAGTCTCCGTACGATAGCCAAAGTTGCAAATAAATTAGCATTATTTCTAATCTTTAGCTTCATATCTTTAGTAACTATTGAAATATGTTTAATTTGACTCTTTAAAATAAGTTAATAATAAATGTCTGTTTTTACAAAACGCAGCAAGTATTTAAATTGAAATATTTAGGAGATATTGCTAAGTGCCATGCAAAAAAAGTTTCCGTATGCAATATGAAAATGAATTCTGATGTCTTCCATAACAGATTTGCAATAAATTTTCCAAGCTGAAGTGTACGCAAGTGTTATGAAGACATGATAGCAGCAATTGTTTAATTTTAGCTTGTAGCTGATTGTCTTAAAATAGAGTTCCTAAATCCATTTGTGAGTTGGTAATTCAGTTATGGGTCTATTCCTAGTTGACGTTAAAATATCGCCAAGCCGATTTGGCGCTGTTTTGTAGGCGATACAGTTCTAAATTTGGCAACCTCATTTTTTTTATTGACGTGCTTTGGCTTCAACCTTTCTATACCACAAATCATAGAGCTGGTTCGTTTCTCAATTTTTCATATTGGAATTCCGAATTGGCGACATTCTGGCTTTGTCGCCAACTTTTCAAAAGTGCGCCAACCCATAAATGTGAACTAGGAATTTACCCAGTTATGAAATGATGGATTATCTATGAAAAAAATTGGCGAAATCTTTAATATATATTATTGAAAGGCACTGTGAGCTTCAAACTTTTGAGGATAGGGTTTGATCCAGAAGATCTTCAAAGCTAAAACGCTTTCATAAAAGAAATATCCTATTGCAAGGTTCAATTTAATCCGCGAATAAGTGCACCTCAAGTCGCACTTGGCTTAAGAATTAACAAAAGCATGGAAGACAATTTCCCAAGTGACAATTTCTGTGCACTGGTTAAGACATTTTGTGTTAGAATTTCAAGATACACATATTTATGCTTGTTTCCTTCTACATAACGTAAATTGCGACACACCAACAGCTCTCATACACCCTCATACTATAACACCTCCTCCACTGTGTTTGACAGTTCCACATAAATTCTAAATTAACATTTGTTGGTTTGGTTTTATCCAGACCATAACTCGATTATCTGACCCTTGGATATTAAATTTTAATTCATCATTAAAAAGAACTGATTCACAGAAAGATAACTGATAACTTACATGCTTTTTTGCAAACTCAAGGCATTTTTTTCTGTTACAGGTACTTGTTTAAGGATTCTTACGGGCTGCAAGTTCATTCAGACCAGCTATTTTAATAATATTTCTCACCGTTTGAGATGTCCCTTCAATATTTTTATAAATTTTTAAGCCATGTGCGACTTAAGCAATATCTCCCAAGTATTTCAATTTAAATACTTGCTGCGTTTTGTAAAAACAGACATTTATTTTAAACTTATTTTAAAGAACCAAATTAAACATAATTTCAGTAGTTACTGAAGATATGAAGCAAAAGAGTAGAAATTTTGCTAATTTATTTGTAACTTTGGCTTCCGTACTGAGACTTTTTTTACCCACAGTATATGTCTACAATCAAATAAATCTGGTGACTAAGCACAGAACATAAACTTAAGCATTTAAATATTTATGAAAAGTAAACTAAAAATAAGATAATAAACAAAATACTATATGCAGTTGCAAATTTCAAACTTTTGATTCAATGTGTTAAAAATCATGCGGTAATACACAGTTGAGGGGTGTGGCTGGATAATAAAGGTTTAAGCCTCTTAAAACTGATTTTTAGATGGCTTAGTTTGGTAGATGTATGAGAATTTGTCTTCATTAAGACTAACGTTAAGTGCCCGGCCAATAAACTAGTGATTATTCTTTCCAATATGCAGCATACCACTTTCCTGAGGTAATATTCATCATGTGACAATAACTTTATTTTTTACTTGTTGTACAATATCACTCTCCATTTTCTTTGATGTATAGACAACTTTACCTTGAGGGTAATTAAAAGTCACTAAGCAGTTTATGGTTTATGAAGAAACTGATACGACACAATGCACTCTCCGTATTAGTGGAATTGGTTGCGCATCACAGATCTTATCCAAAACTCCGCTAAATTCCAGATCTTATCCAATTCCTCAAGGCATTTTCTACTTTTTCTTTGTAAAAAAAATTACATTAGTTTTTGTATTTTTGGCAAATTCCGCCGATATAATATATTTAACAAAGGTATTTGCATCCGTAAAAACATCATAATTCATAAACTATCTATCATCTACTACTCCCTTCCCTCAAGAGGCCACAAAACAATGCCAGTTTATAGGTTGCCCTGCTCCATCAGGAAATTTGTTGATGAAAAATTTTGTATGCTTTCTTGGTATGTCTCCTCAATTAATAGGAAGTTACAAAAATGCTCTGCTATTTATCATGATGGATAGAATAAAGCACAATAGCATAGCAAAGTACCTTTTCTAAGTAGCATATACAAGCTGTATATAATATAACCTGGTTTTGTTACAAGTGGGTACTTTAAACCTCATCTTGTTGAATTATAGAAAACTTATTGCTAAAATCAATTTTTGATTAGTATCTTTTTGCAACATATTGAAATAGCTTGATTGTTTTTTTTTTTACATTGTGATGCCATAAAAAATATGGTAATTGTTTTTTGAGGTTGTACATTATTATGTCTTACGTGTCTTCTTATTAAACAAGGCATAATTTTACCTCTTCTTCTGTTATCCGATAAGCATACTGCAGCTTAGTCAAGACATCATCTCTAGTTTAATTCAAACATATATCTTATTTCCTTTTTGAATGTATCTTAGCAATCATCGTATTTTGGTAAAAGTGCCTTGCTGATATCCGAGCTACATGTGAAGCTGTGATGACCGATGATGAAAATTCACTATTCAAAATGTTTCATCTCGTGTTAATGATCATCAATTCAAAATGTATAACTTTTTCTAAACTTTAGGTTCAGACCTACTTTAGTGTAATATTACTCTTAAGTAAGGTTATTTGTAAAACCTGTGATATAAAATATCTATAGTTTTGTGTTTAATAGCATTCTTTCCTGGTTTCATATGGTTGTTATGATGCTGGTACCACATTTTATCATATAAATGATCTGTTATCCAAAAAATCAGTCACCTAATTTTTACTATTTTGTAGTCAATAGGTCCTTGCCATATTTGAGAGAAAGTTTCTCAAAAGCACCTTTGGGGAGAATTTAGTTGATGGTTCATGGAGAAGTATCTGACATGGGACAAGAACCTGTTAAACCAGATGGATAAAGCAAGAACAATGAAAAGACAACATGGAGCTGAAGACGATTATAATAGTCAACAGGTAAATTACTCTTTTGATAGCAAAACTAGTTTTCTGGCTAAAATTTTTTAAATGAAAAATGCCATTATTGTTCATGTAGTTTTACTCATTTTATAATTTTTGTGCAGGAAAAGTGTGCATAAAAAACATTCTTTTCATAATAGTCGAATAGAATTTATAGAATAGAGACTACCTGGTCTCTATTCTATAAATTCACATGTCTATAAAATCTATATATCTAAAAGTCTATAAAATCACTAAACTCTCGACTAAAACTCTAGACAATTTCAATTTGCTTATGATTCTTAAATATATTTGAATCATTAACTTCAATTCCATTGACTATCCATGCACAATATTAATTTTTAACTAAAAATATTTCAATTTAAATTCTTTATTGTTTTGAAATTACTATATGTATTTATGTATGTATATATATCCCAAGCAACGCAACCATGTTGTTTCAATGTGGTGTCAACGTTCAATACCAACATGCACAATGTTGTTTCAACGTGGAACTGCAACGTTGTTTTCAAGCGGAAGTGTTCACTTAAAGGAGCGTGGATACAATGTTGAGTGCCAACGTTGTTTCTACGTAGATATATCACACTGCTTCCACATGCTAGCTATTGCCCACGTGGTTTCAATGTTGAATGTCAATATTGGTTCAACGTGGATTTGTCACATTGTTTCCACATGAGTGTTCATTTTTGCCCATGTGGTTTCCACGTTGAATGTCAATGTTGTTTCAACATGGATCACATCAGTAAAAATAGATTTGAAATGAGAAAAATTATTACGATGATCATAAAAGATACTTTTAAAAACAGTATCAGGGGTTTCAGACTTTTTAAAATTTGAGAAAGGGTTAAAAATTGTAGTTTCATGATGATGCCAAGGTGAAATGGGGAAAGTTGGAGGAATAACTCTAAGGTTTTCCACCTGATGGAATGAGAGAATGTTTTTAACTCTCAATGAAAAAGATGGTCGTGCATGTTTTTAAGTAGCTCTCTTCTTAGTTCGAATGAATAAGCACTTTTTGGTGTTAAATATAGGTTTTCTGCAGATCGTAAGAATTCTAGTGTTCAATCATGTGTTGAAATAATCCGATGCAAAGGTGAAATTTGCACTCCAAAATTGTTATTTGCGTTCTGTCTGTTTACAATTTTAAAAATGTGGTAATCATAATTTTCAGTGTTTTTTTTAGTAATATACAGTCAATAATTAATTCTTTTCTTTTTAATAGGCATTCCAGATGAATGTTTGGAGTGCAAAGTTTACACTTGGACAAATAATTTTTAATTCCACCCCTTAAATTGTAAGTACTGAATACTAGGCATTTTTTTCTATGCTATAAAAACAAATTTTGTGTAAAAGTCCCTTTTTTTTTTTACAAGTACCTTTTTTTCAAACTTTTGGTCCCTTAGTCCCTTTTTTTGAAGTTCCAAGTTGCTAAACACCCTGAAAGTTGCACCCTGATGAAATTCCAAATTTCTGCCGTTTTTCATTTTATTTTGTTTGTATATCTAAATATATATATACCTAAAAATATTTATGTAATCCATGAAGCAAGAACAGTGTTACATAGATGGTTAAGTATGGCTGCTGTCAACATTTTGCAATACTAATTGAACATAACAGCATTAATTTCTTTCAAATTTCAAGAAATTGTAGTCTTCAGATAAATCTTCTATAAAATGTAATTGATTTAGAAGAAATACAATAATGCCACTAAGGAAAAAGTTAAGTCTGAGGATGTTTTTTTTTTTTAGCTTTTGAATTCTCTAATTGGACCATATATGTTATGCGTGTGTTATTGTCAATGTATGAAAGTGAAATTAGTTTTTCTATATAAGGACTGAAGTACTTTAAGCAAAGTTTGAAACAACATATCGTAGAGGTTAAATTGTGAAATAATTAGTTATAACAGTTGTCTAGTTATTCTGTGATATAACTAGTTTTTGTATAAAATTTCTAATGATAGACAATTAGATAGTAAAATAAAAGCACTCTATAATTTTTTATTTTATCTTTTGTTGCAAAACTCTAAAAGTAACAAAAAGTATAGCAGGCATCTTCTTCGAACAGTCGTTTGAAGCCCCTCAAATTGCCTTATTTTTTTAAAATCACTTACTGTTGCCAAATTTATTGCTTTTAATAATAGTGTTCTTAAATATCAATTTTGGGGAATTAGAGGTCCCAAATGGTTGTTGGACGTAACAACTTTCAGTAACAAGTCAATTTTTTAGCAATAATTAAAAATGGAATTTTTTTTTTTCACTAATTAGGAAGTATTAGTCTGATAAAACCTCTGTTATCAGAGTGAGTCATAGATAAACATAAATATCAGCGTTAGGTATTGTATTCTTTTACTAAGATATGTATTGAACCTTGATTTGAAAGACAGAACTTGGCATGGCTCGGATATCTGGTCGTCTAGTGATAAATTGTATCTTATGAATCCATTATTCAATTCAATGGAACTTTTTTAATATATAAGTTATATTTTTTAAGAAATAATGGAGGGAAATGTTTAAAATTAAAAACTGTTTTAAAACAATTTTTTTTTTTGTAGTTTTAAGTCTCACAATTGAAAAGAGGATCATTTCCAGATCGAGTTAACATATTTCCTACTGCATATTCATTGAAAGCCAAAAACAATAAATTATTTGTCAAACAGATAGCAATATGTGCAATTGTAAATAAACTATTTGTCAGAAGCAGAGGTGTTTTAGCTTTTTAATTGGTATACCATTTATCAGTTTTAGTTTTACAAAGGTAAGGGGGAAAATATTAAAAAAAAAAAAAAAAATCAGAAAATAGTAAGTCATAATATTCCAAATTAATTTTTTAGCAATTAATGGATTACAGTGATGGAAGCTGTAAATAATCACTTGTAACAATATCAAAATTGAGTGTAATTATCAATTATTTATGTTGGCATTACACATTTTAATTACTATTATAACCTTGTTATGAATACTTAAAGTTGGCACAGAATTTCTGTTTTTATTTTTATTAACTAGCATCTTGTGCTATAATTGCATTAGATTTTTAAAATTGTATTGTGAGTGGCAATTTTAAAAATGGTGTATTTTAAACTAAAATTTAAGAATAACCTATTTTTTATTTTCTAGGTCCAAAGCCTACACCTAATGCTCTGAAACACGAAGAAAGAATAGGCTACATTGAAGGAAGTGGCTTAATTCCTGGCAGTCAGATGGACAGATACCTTGCTGAAAAGAAAAGCATTCTGCAATATTTAGTGTAACAAAGAATATGTTTGCTTTGTGTTCAATAAAATAAACTTATTACCTTTTTATGTTTTTACTCTTATTTTAATTGCATATTTCCATTTTTGCTTGATTTGTTCAACCTGTTTTTAGTTTTGTATTTTTCTTTTATGCTAAACTTATAAAGGAGAAGATTTGCACAAAATGGCAAAACAACATTGTAATCTGTTTAAAAGAAAAATTGAGATGTATGAGATACATTACATTGTGCTTTAATAGATTTAGTCATGTTTTGTCTTATTTTTAAGGTATATATTTAGCTGAGAAATCTATTGGAATGGATAAATTCTCTTGGTTAAAGGCTAATTAGGTAGTTAACTGTTTCATTGGTTTTTAATATAGGAGACTAGTTTTTACTTCCCAAAGTCTTGTTGAAGACGAAGAAATATTTTCTAATGCTATGGTTCTTTAATTTATTATACCATTAAGTTCATGTATATTAAGTTTAGAAAAGTTCATACTTTTAGAAAATATTCAAATATTTTCTAATACTATGATTATACCATTAAGGCCAGTCATTAAAGTAATGACTGGCCTTGATAGTATAAATTATATTACCATAGTATTAGAAAATATTTGACGTAAAGAAAAGATACTGAGCCTCTTCATAGTGAGAGTAGGTACTTGAAGCAGATATAGGTAGTTGATAAAAAAAATTAATTGTGAATTTTTTGTATAATTATGTTGCAGGAACAAGGCTTTTGTTGTGAAAATCACATAGATGTCGCCAAAATCACTAAGATCACAATGTGACATCGCAGCGACAAAGCTTTCTTTGCGAAAGTCGCATAAATCACACGGATGTCGCCAAAATCACTAAGATCACATTTAGGTCACAAAGCGATATCGCAGTGACAAAGCTTTCGTTGCGAAGATCGCATAAATCACACGGATGTCGCCAAAATCACTAAGATCACATTTAGGTCACAAAGCGATATCGCAGTGACAAAGCTTTCGTTGCGAAGATCGCATAAATCACACGGATGTCGCCAAAATCACTAAGATCACATTTAGGTCACAAAGCGATATCGCAGTGACAAAGCTTTCGTTGCGAAAATCGCATAAATCACATGGATGTCGCCAAAATCACTAAGATCACATACAGATCACAATGTGACATCGCAGTGACAAAGCTTTTGTTGCGAAAATCGCATAAATCACACGGATGTCGCCAAAATCACTAAGATCACATTTAGGTCACAAAGCCATATCGCAGCGACAAAGCTTTCGTTGCGAAAATCACATGGATGTCGCCAAAATCACTAAGATCACATTTAGGTCACAAAGCGATATCGCAGCGACAAAGCTTTCGTCGAGAAAATCGCATAAATCACACGGATGTCGCCAAAATCACTAAGATCACATTTAGGTCACAAAGCGATATCGCAGTGACAAAGCTTTCGTTGCGAAGATCGCATAAATCACAAGGATGTCGCCAAAATCACTAAGATCACATACAGATCACAATGTGACATCGCAGCGACAAAGCTTTTGTTGCGAAAATCGCATAAATCACACGGATGTCGCCAAAATCACTAAGATCACATTTAGGTCACAAAGCGATATCGCAGTGACAAAGCTTTCGTTGCGAAGATCGCATAAATCACACGGATGTCGCCAAAATCACTGAGATCACATACAGATCACAATGTGACATCGCGGTGACAAAGCTTTCGTTGCGAAAATCGCATAAATCACACGGATGTCGCCAAAATCACTAAGATCACATTTAGGTCACAATGTGACATCGCAGCGACAAAGCTTTCGTTGCGAAAATCGCATAAATCACACGGATGTCGCAAAAATCACTAAGATCACATTTAGGTCACAAAGCGATATCGCAGTGACAAAGCTTTCGTTGCGAAGATCGCATAAATCACACGGATGTCGCCAAAATCACTGAGATCACAATGTGACATCGCGGTGACAAAGCTTTCGTTGCGAAAATCGCATAAATCACACGGATGTCGCCAAAATCACTAAGATCACATTTAGGTCACAATGTGACATCGCAGCGACAAAGCTTTCGTTGCGAAAATCGCATAAATCACACGGATGTCGCAAAAATCACTAAGATCACATTTAGGTCACAAAGCGATATCGCAGTGACAAAGCTTTCGTTGCGAAGATCGCATAAATCACACGGATGTCGCCAAAATCACTAAGATCACATTTAGGTCACAATGTGACATCGCAGCGACAAAGCTTTCGTTGCGAAAATCGCATAAATCACACGGATGTCGCCAAAATCACTAAGATCACATTTAGGTCACAAAGCGATATCGCAGTGACAAAGCTTTCGTTGCAAAGATCGCATAAATCACACGGATGTCGCCAAAATCACTAAGATCACATTTAGGTCACAAAGCGATATCGCAGTGACAAAGCTTTCGTTGCGAAGATCGCATAAATCACACGGATGTCGCCAAAATCACTAAGATCACATTTAGGTCACAAAGCGATATCGCAGTGACAAAGCTTTCGTTGCAAAGATCGCATAAATCACACGGATGTCGCCAAAATCACTAAGATCACATTTAGGTCACAAAGCGATATCGCAGTGACAAAGCTTTCGTTGCGAAGATCACATAAATCACACAGATGTCGCCAAAATCACTAAGATCACATACAGATCACAATGCGATATCGCAAAAATCGCAAATTCGTCCCCAATGTCACAATGTGACGAAAAGCGATATCGCAGCGATATCACAAAGTTACGTCGCAAACCCCCCTCTAAAACGGACATTGGACGACTATGTGACCCCTGTGTGATATCGCCGTGACATCGCGTGATCTCTATGCGATATCGCTTTTCGTCACATACTCGTCACATGGTTATTAGGGAGAAACATATAATTTTTTTTTGCTTTCATTAGAATTATCATGGTCGAAAACCCCTCCAGAATTTTTTTCATTCGATTTTGACTTTTGGTACTCGACATTTTAGCAAAAATGTAAAAAAGCTCACTTTAAGGGACCACGTAATAGATTACGTCTTGAAGTATACAAAACGTTCGATTCTTCACCATGATAAAGAAATTTACCCTCAAGATCTTCCAAAACATTTTCACTCTTAAGTGACGTGTTTCTCAACAAAATGAATTGAAATTTGGTATCTAGGGTAAACGAGGTATTCTAAATCGAATGAAAACATAAAAAATAGGGTTCGTATTAAAATTTTTAAAGATAGAGTTAAATTTACTTAGTATACAGCCCCTTGAGAAAAATATTTTGCATCAGACTTATAGAAAATCGTAAACTAAACATTTTGGTGCAAACTGCAAAATTCTACGATAATTAGAACCGAAGATATAGCCATCGTTCGAATTTTAATTTTTTTTCCTTTGTACCTTACCAGAAAAAAATGATATGTGTAATAAATTTTCATGTGTAATTTCTTGACATTACAATCAACATTCATGTAGGCCTATTAACGCCTATAGTTTACAGAGTATTTGCATCTTTTTCACCAGCGTTTTCCCCCTCATTTGTGGACAGATTCTGTAAATAAACGACTGTTTTTCCTCAGAAAGAGGAACAAAACATTACCATATGCAAGTTACATGGTTGGTTTGCACCCTCAATGACTATATCTATGAACAAACACGGCTAATCAGGCAGCGACATATAGTTAACAGGGATTCCGAACTAAGTACCTTTGGCATACGAAGCTAGAGCGATAACCACACAGCAAAATTTAAGCTTCATGTTCTTTAAGCCCTTGGTTAGAGGCGCGGTTGAGATATGTCCCCTACAATCAATTTCTCAATAGATTGCAGCCCATGATCAAAGCCTTCTTAGTTTTTTTTTTTTTTTTTTTTTTTTTTTTCCCAAGTTATTTTAAAAATGTTTTTTAATATTTACTTTATTCTGTTCAATAACGTAGTGTTTTTAATTAAAAAAAAAAAAAAAAAAAAAAAAAAAAAAACACTTTTATATTTGGTCACGAATTTTATGTTAAGCACGAAAATTTGAATTTGGAGGACATTTGTCCCTCACGCGGCTAACCGCAAGACAAACGATCCAATGATATTTTTTTAAACACAGTAGGAATTTTATGACAGTTTTTTCGTCTGTCAAAACTTGTGACCAGTCATATTACTTTTATATAAATTTAAAGTTGCGACCGAAAGTACCGAAAATAACTTTTCAGTTCGTTAAGCATAAATTGATAGCCGATGTTGTATAATTTATAGTTTGAAGATCTGAATAAGTCTAACAGAATTGCATAAATTTCAATAAAAAGTTCCTACCGGAAGTCCTTTAAAATGTACTTTAAATGAGTGAAGAACGCTTTAGTAGTAACTTATTGATGAGACAGAAGTAAAATGACGGCTCCTATTCATAAGTCATTTGATGATTTCTTGGTTAAATATAATCACCGAAATAATGAACCTGCAAATTACTTTGGAGCTGAAATATTTCAAGCTGATTATAACTTGTTCATGAACTATATGGGAATTAGATGTTTCTGAACTTGATTAGAAGTCATGTGTGACTGCTAACTCGCATATTGTTTGGCTATGGAACACTCAGAGTCTGATTGTTTACTCTTGACCCATTGTTTTACTATTTTGTTGCATTAGTTGAAATTATAGATGACAAATCATATTCCTAAACTGGTTTGAATTATTGTTATTTTTTTTATGTCCTGAAATAAAATTGGTTTTATTGAATATTTTCAAGAGCAAGAACTTTCCTTCGCTGGAAACATCGCTAGAAAAAGATCTAGACCTATGAAAAACAGGGAGATCATTCAAGAAGATCTGTCCCGCATTTGCATATAAAACGGACTCATTTTCAAATAAGTGGCCTTGGTGCTTTTGTTATATATATCGGTTTAGCATTTAGGTTTTAAAGTAACAATGTTTGAGCAGGCACAGTTGAAAATCTATCATTGCTAGTACTGTAAAGATTGATGACCACTGGGTTCATGAAGAGCTTTACTGCGATAAAAACATTCCCCTATCGTCATCTAAAAGTCTCATTCATCTTCATTCGAGAAATAAATGTCTTGCTCCTAAGCCCTCGGTTTTTCTAGTGATTTCCCAAACCATATTTCATCTGGAAAATAAGTCTTCCTTGGTCAAGTAACATTAGTGACGGCGTAGATCAGAAATATTAGACCTTATGATACATGAAGCAGTGGCGTTTCTAGATCCTATAACCACGTGCGTTTGTAATAAAACTATGATAAGAGATTCGTTTATATCAGTTATATTAGGGATTTTAAATCATTATCCAAATAATCATAAAACAGACGTTGATATAATTAGTGGAAAAATATACGACCCAACATGAAGGTATTATGCATAGCTCCAGAGTTGGAAAAATATCTGATAGGGGTAACAGTGAAGTAAGAGAAAATGTGAATACTGACTGAGTTGATAAATATTTTAGACAATTATTTGTTGGGAGTGGCATTTCATAATAGTTCCTAACAATTTAACAATATATCAGTTACTTTTTTTGTGCTCATAATGGTCCTTGTAAACTAAAAACAAATCATTATTGACAATCAGAAACACATTACACCACATTATTTTTTACTCACAACCATTATGCGAAGAGAAAAGTAACTCTACTTTCAAATAACGTTTATAAATTTCGAAAAGATAAAGGAAATTAATGGAGAAATCATTCTGAAACAAAATTTCGCGATGCAACTCCTACCAACATCATTACAGCAACTGAAAGCTGTACTGAAAAATACAGCAGTACAAAAAGTTTACTTTTGCAAGTACAAATTGTTCTTCTAGTACAGTTCTAGATAAAATAAGTATAACTCAAGTATCAATTTTAAACAATAGGTTTAGGAAAACGGACACAAAAACTATTCACTCTATTCTAATTTTCAACATTTAAATAATTATTTCAAAAATAATAAAACTATTATCAGAACCCATCGTCCATTCTGATTAAGTTTTACTCTAATTTGATGTACTATTATTGTTTTTCTCGTGAAAATCTAAAAACTTTCAGTTTGCGGGAAACTTTGCAGGAAAATATTTGTAACAATTACAAATACTAAGTTTGAGAAAAATTACTTCATAAAATTTCCAATTAAAATTCTCTTTCGCTCCTCTTTGAGAAAGAAATATAAATTTCTGTAACTTAAATAGCTTAACAAACTACTCCACTTCCCGTAAATCAGGAGAAACAGATTTGTTGATAAATTACTCGCCACTAAACGAAACGATGAGTTTTCGTGCATCGATTTTGTACTTACCTAATACCAGACTTCAATAAAAAAAATAAAAAAAAAGTCATGTAAAACAGCAACCCCCATTTTTGGTTTAATCCTGACTTGTCGGAAATCTGAGAGTGTATTTTGACTAATGACCGCTCCTTTCGATTAATTGCGCTCATTCCTGGAAACGGTGTTTTGCCTTTTCGGCGAAGGATTAATGAGTTCAAGGCTGTGACAGGAAGTGGAAGATCATCTCGTAAATTTTAGATTGACCATCAATCTTTCCACTGTCCTATTGCAGTATTTCCACGCAAGAAAGTTTCACCATTTTGATAAATGTGTTAAATAAACTTTATAAAAAGACAAGCTGAATATAGGTACGAAATTTTATCTTGTGCATTTTGGCAATCAGAACATTCATGCTTGTTTCGCCTTTTTTATACTTCAGTTAATAAGTCATAGAAAAGAGACGAAACTAGCATGACTATCTTTTGACTGCTAACATGCACATGGTAAAATTTCGTGCGGATATTCAGCTAGTACCAGATATAAATATTGACCCTTTTAGTTAGGCTGAAATTTAAATGACTTGGTTAATGATGTACTTGGGGAAAAGTTTACCTATTTTCATCGCTCTGGCTTAATGAGATATAGGACAATGGGATATTTTACACTTGGAGATGGGGGGGGGGGGTTAACCTATTTTTACTCTAAAAAGATGGTGATTCGAAATCGTGATACTTTTGTTAACTATGTCCATCTTTGTGATCATGTGTATCAATTTTCAGTGTCTGGAGTTTCAGTGCCGGATTTATGTGAGATTGGGATGTTCTTCATTTAAAACGTTTGATTCCGTTTTGACCCCTGAAATTTTAATTTTTAAAAATCGATAAAGATTACTTTTTCTATAATTTACCTTATTGGCATTAGTATCAATTTTAGAGTTTTTGTTAAATTTGAAGTGGTATATTTGAATATTCCTTGTTTGAAACGGTCGACGTTTTTTAGATCCCTAAAATTAAATAAAATAGTAATTGTTTATCTTTTCTACGTTTGTCCTGGTTAACATTTGCACCAAATTTCACTGTTGTAACTACATTCGAAGCCTGACTTGCATCTCTCGGGGCCCAAAACACAATATATTTTCGCGTCCCTATAAAAAAAATTAGGTGGAAAGGGTGCCCCGATATTTATTGGCAATAGTATTGGAAAGAATTTTCTTCAAACATACATGGTCTAAAACAGAATTTGTAAGAAAAGAGATTACATGAATTCTAAAATAAAGATTTAAATAATATTGCATAATTGATACAATCACAGGGGTAGCGTACGCCCTAAAATTCCTAATATTCCTTAAATTTTTGTTTCTCTCTAAAATTCCTAGAATTGTACTTAAGTTTTTTTTTATAATTGCAACAAAAAAAATGTAAAACTTCAAAAGTTCCGAGATTTTCCTTTAAAACCAGCGAAAAAACCCAGATATTCTTCCAGTGGCGAAAATCTTTTCTGGGATTTTAATTATTTATTATCAATTTTTTTTTAAAAATTGGCAGTTTTTGGCCGGTATTAAAACATACTTTGAGAAGAATGTCTGTTTGAGAAGCCTATGTCAGCTTTGAAAGAAATATTTCTGAATTTTTTCGAAAAAAAAATAAAATTCTGGAATTATCCCTAAAATTTTTAAGACCTACCCCTAAAATTTTTTAAGAACTACCCCTAAAATTTTTGGAATTATCCCTGAAATTCCTCTCTAATTTTATTTTTTTTAGAAAACTTACTGCGCGCCCTGCAATTTTTGGTAATGAAAAGCAACCTGTCAGAATTCTTAAAAGCAATCAAGCATGTGAATTAAAACTGCTTTCAGTAGAGAGAATATTTGAATTTACTTTTGCATTTGAGATGTCACCGATTTAGCATTAATCGAACCATTAGTGCATTTTAACATTAAAAATAGTTTTACAGATATACAAACACACAATTAAGAAAAATGTAAACGATTTGTCAGTGTGATTAATAACTATAAACAACCAGTTTCGTATTTAGTCTGTAAGTTTATTGATGATCATTTTCTAAGGGCCAAAATTTTACTACAGAAAATCAACCTGCAATGAAATACATTTGAATATAATCTGATGTTTTTTGAAGATTTAATTATTTAACGGCTTCTGCTTGAAGCCAGTTTATAGTTTATTTGCCTAATTTAAAATATTAAAAGAAGGACCAGGGTTCATTTTGATTATTGCAACTTTTTGAAAATTTTAGAGCCTCCAAAATTTCGGAACCCTAAACCTGGGCTTAGTCGGTTTGCGCAGAAATCAGGCCTTGACTACATTGAAAAGACAATGGGAAATTCCTCGTTTGGTACGCTTAGTCCCTTTTTAACATCTTAATATTAATTCATCAAGTTTGGATCAGTTTACTTTTTCTGTTTGTCTTTGTTAACGTGTGCAATAAAATTCAGAGTTGTAGCTGTATGGAAAGGGAACGAATAAGTGACAAGTAAGTCAGCTTGACAGAGGAGGCTTTTATAAATAGATAAGTAGAATCGTTGTTGTATATGAAAGCTCCAAAAGTCAATAAATTTTATGCCAAAAAAAATTTATGAAGACGGTGCCAAATTAACGCGAAGAAGGGAACACCGACAATTAAAATCTCCCTTAAAAACCCTTTAAAATGATTCTTTCATAAATAAATTATACACAATATACTTTGCAGTTTTGTTACGTTGGTTGGGTTCCGACTTCATAATTTCATATTTGGCAAAAGATTTATGTATTTCAGTTTAGCGCTATTTTATAGAAAATTAGTTCTTATTTTTATAAAAATAAATTGACGTTTTTTAGTTTAGATGTATGAAATAAATGCATTTGTTTATGCAAGTAGTTCTTTTCTGTGTTCGAATCATACCTAAAAGGTTTTTCTTGTAGTTAGCTAGCTGTCAACATAGCATTAAAGAAATTTTAATTTATATGACAGTGCAATAAGTCATCCTGCTTCCAGCACGACTAACTCAGAGATTGAAGAAGCTTTTTATCAAATTTATGTGAATCGATACAATTTTCTCAGAAAGAAATAAGTTATTAAGTTACTTTAAATTTCACCGTCATTTATACTACAGGTGGAACTGAACTATTTTATTTCCATATTTGAGATAACACCTTGAATTTTGTTTCTTATCGAAGCCATGGGACCATGCTGTCTGCTGACGTCACTTCCCATTTTGACCAGTGTTAATTCTCCTTTGCATAGTGATACTTCAGTGATGCCATAACGGATGGGAAAGTCAAAAAGTACAAGACCGCTTCCCCATTCTATCTAGTTAGCCTTATGGCAGCCTAACTCCTAATGAGCGAAACGGGCTTCCTCTAATTGCGCTAATTATGATTAACTGGCCACATCCGAATTACTCTCACTTTCCAATTAGTTTCAGCATTTCGTCTGCAACAGAAAAGAGCGAGGATTTGCTAGAGTGATGTCTAGGGATTTTAGAGCTCCATTGAAAAAAAAAATCGCTTCATTTGCAAACAGAATGTTTGCTTTGTAATTTAAAAAAAAAAAAAAAAAAAAAAAAAATTAACCCCTAAAAAAAAAATTTTAATAAAAATCTTTTGTTTGTATTGCCAACTATTATGTGCAATTGGAACTTATGTAAGGAATTTTTAGCTCATATCGACTTTTCACAGTGTTTGACCACTACGAAGAAACCCATCGGTTCCGTGAAATGGATCAACTATTTTTTGCCTTCAAAACTTGATAGAATGCATTGACAACGAGTCTATCTGCCAAATTTCAGCTCCATGACGACAAGTGGAGATGGCGGCAAATTGGTTAATTAGTCCTACTAAGCTACAATAGAAATACAATGTATAAAAGCGCTCTTTTAGTGACAGTCCTTAAAACAAGATAAATTCGTTGTTTATGAGAATGTTTATCTACAAAGTACGAGATCGATTGTAAGACTGCAAGTGCGTTAATTAGTCCACCGGAACGACAATCGAAGCGTATGAAAAGCGGCTTTTTAGTGACAATCTTCAGAACTTGTTAAAATGCAATGTCACCGACAACAAGTCTAACTGCCAAGTAATTAGCTCGATTGGATGACAGCAAGTGGGTTAAATAGCTCTCCACATATTTGATCGCCGCAAACAAACAAAAATCGAAGTTAATATAAAGGATTTCAAAATAAATTGATTTTGAATCGATTATTCGTTATCACACATCAGTCAAATAAGAAAAACTTTGCGATATCCAATAGTTCTGGGACCATAAAAACGCATAACGATTAAATTAGGCCGGTTTTCTTACAAGGTTGACATTATCAAACATTCATCCCAATAAAAAATTTTGATCGAATTCCATTTTATATGGTTTATGCAAGATTTGACCATTTAACTAAAAGTTTTCATTGTGATGCAAGAACATGTACATTTGAAACCTGTATGGAGAAAGAATTAAAGTGTCGACATGTATCTCTCTAGAAATTTTACTTGAGGATTTCTTTGTAAAATAACTATTAAACGAACTTGAATTGAAATATCCTGACAGTTGAAAGTGTTTAACTTTGGAAATAAATTTCATGCTCAGTCATAGAACCTGAAAATCTCATGTAAAAAATAAGTAAAACTAGAGGTGTGGAGCTTCGCACAACTGTCAATTACACTATAATACTGACGTGGATTTGTGTTATTTACCGTTTTTATATTTTCATCATTCATTCAGCAATAATGGCCAGTTTGCTGATACTTTTTGCGATAATTCTTGTATGGGATCTTTTTTTTTAATAAAAAAAAACTCCGCCAAAAATGATGATTTTGGCTATGTACTTATTGATAAATCTTGTATTATCCTTTTTTGTAAGTGAAACTGAGGAAAGAAGAAAAAGCGACTGTTGATGAGGTATACTCAAGGAAAGAGGACTCTGTGTTAAAGGCATTCGTTTTTTAACTTTTAATGGCACCAAAGCATTTTTATGGGAATTTCGGAAATGATGATGTTTAGAACACCTAAAAAGGCAGCGATTTTAAACAAAATAGTTAGAGCCGTTTTTTAGCAATTACTGAAAACCATGATTTTTTTTCCATGGCAGCTACCTTATGCGCATGATAGATTTTGACGAAAACCCAAATGGTAGGTCCCTATGTCATCACCAACCCACACACCAAATTTGAACATCGTATATCAATTTGTTCGGGAGTTATGCTGGCCACGTACACACAGACAGACATTATTTCTAGATCACTTTTTGAAATCAAGATGTTCCAAAACATAGAGAAACAAACAAAAAAAACACCGTTTGAGTGAATACTATACTTTCATTACCCTCTGTATACATATGGGTAATTGAAAGTAATAAAGGTCATGTGCAAGTCCTCACGCCCACAACAATGGGGTACGGTAAACTTGGCAAGTGAGTATTTACACTCAACCGGTTTTGTGGAATGGCAACATTTCAAATAAAAAGTCTAATAGGTAAATTTGAAGCTGGTGTGTCCACGTCCTCACCCGAAGAAAGCATTCAAATGTCATCTTCACAAAATTCCTTCTGCACCGATATGATTTGATATTCCCCCCCCCCCCCTTTTTTTTTTTATATATATTAGTTTGTTTTTTTTTACTTCAACCTGTTCCAGAGAGGTGGTTCTCTCACATATGTACGCAGAGGCAGGTTCTAGTTCACAAAGTCCTTCCTTTCCACTCCCAGCCGGAAGTTCAACCAACCAAATTTGAAGCTAATGATAACATATGTTACTTGAGGATTCATTTGCAAATGAACGAATTATAACTAACTTGATTTGAAATAACATTGGAATTGATAGTTTTTGACTGTGATCACACGTTCTTTAAATATGGAGGTGCGTTCATAAAATAGGTGCAAAAAGGTCACATCCACATCGTTTGGTACGGAACTCTCAGCGGGGTAAAATTCACTTTTGATCGGATTTATAGTATAGCGGCGTTTGGAAATAAAAATCACACTGAATGATAACTTTTCAATATTTAAACTATCTTCTCATACCAAGTAAGTGAGTATAGCAATGAAAGTCTAACTCAGCATGAAAGACAAAATGAATTTAATCTACTAGAGCAGCGTTTATCAAACTGTGGCTCACGATCCACTGACGTGGATCGTGATAATAACGTCGTAAGTCCTTCAAACAGGCCTTATTATACATTTTTTATGGAAAGTTATATTTAATATATTTTTTTCTTCACAAAAATTCTTTTTGGCCCGTAAAACCTTTTTTGATAAAAATGGGCTATTTGCCTCTGAAAACATTCAATGCACCGAAGATGGCGTAGGTCGTTATAGATCGGATTCTAACTTGGAATGTGGAACATCGCGCAACTACTTTTAATAACACTATTACACTATTAGATTTGTATTATTGATCGTTTTTATATTTTTATCATTTATTTAAAAAAGAAAAAAATTATCAGTTTGGGGATATTTTTGGCAATAATTCTTATATGGGGCTTTAAAAAAGTAATACCGCCAAATTGGCAATTTTGGCTATATACTTTTCGAAAATTAAGGACTAGAAATGGAAAACGAATGGAAGTCCAAAGAAGTAAATTTTTCAGGATAGCCGAAAAATGATCTCATCTTGTACTTAAGGCAAAGATTAAGTCCATACTTCTTATTGAATTTGAGCTATTGCTACTGGACAAGGTTCCCACTCAAATCACAGAATGAAAATCAAGGACTTAAGGACCTAATTAATGTTTTTAAGGAGCTTTAAAAATTTGTTTTCAGGCATCATGTTTATATATAAAATTTTTTATAAAGTATATTCTAACAAAACAGTTAAAAGTTGGCGCATGCGTAATACGAATATGTCAGAAAATTCCGATAAGGTGTGGATAAATGGCTGTCATGCGGGTATAGCAAGTCTGAGTTGTATTTTTATAAATTTTGCAGTTGGACAACATACACAAAAAATTAAGGACTTTTAAGGACCTCTAAGCATTTTCAAGGACTTTTAAGCACCTCTAAGCATTTTCAAGGACTTTTAAGCACCTCTAAGCATTTTCAAGTACTTTCAAGGCCTTGAAATCAAGTTCAAAAATATTAAGCACTTTTAATGACTTTCAATGACCTTGGGAACCCTGCTGGAGTTCGAATTTTGGGTGTTCTCCACTTTGTTTAGCTTGCTCCTTAGAACATTTTTCCATAAAAAAAAATATTTTCGATTTTTTTTTGGTACTTAGGTCGTTTTCTACTTTTAGTCTTCAATTCTTACTTGTAAGTAAAACAAACAATGAAAAACGGTCGTTAATGAGCAATCCTCAAGGAAAAAGAACTATGTGTTAAAGGCATTCGTTTTTCACTTTTTAAGCGTTTATAGCATTTCTACGGAAATGTCATAGGTGGGGATATTTAGTACACCATAAAAGAACTACTGAAAAAACAAGAATTATTCACTGGCAGCTAGCTACCTTAGGCGCTTGCAACGAAAACCTTAATGTTATGTCCCATGGCCACCACTAATAACCCTTACACCAAATTTGAACATCGTAGGTCAATTCGTTCGAGAGTTACGCTGTCTATGCACACACAGAAAGACATTTTTTCCACTTTTTTGAAGTCGGGATGTTGCAAAGCGAAGAGAAATGCAAATAATATAACCCATAAAAAAAGAGTTTTTAAATATTCTTTATATTCATTGTTAATTTTTATATTCATTAACACAGCGCCGATATCAAAAACATTTCTATCGGCAAAATGTGCGGCAAACTAAGCTTCAAAATTTGTTTATTAAAGATGAACGTGAATTTATGCTCTCACATCCAAATATCATTTATTTACTTAGAATTTTAAATTAAACTGCTAAATCTGTTTCAAAGAAATCTGAAAGGAGTAATTGGTTCCTCTTCTAATAGGCACCAACAAAAACTTTAGGTAGGTTCTTGGATCTGGAAAAGGAGAAATAGGGATTTTCCGTCCTTTACTATGGTAACAAAGAAGAATTGTTACCATGAAAATAGTTGGTGCATACATGTGAATAGAAAATCCTAAATCTCTAGTTTGAAGTTTCATATACTTTGTAAAGGAATATATTTTTCTTTAAAATAATGTTTATGTCATATTCTACACCGTACTTCAATTATCATGATTAACACAGACACAATGTCCATATCTGCTTACACAACCCTTGTAAAAGCAAGAAATTGTTGATTATTATTATGCTTGAAATTAATCACTGATTAGACGACCTTTTTAGTTATTGAATATTGGAAAAATATCACTATACTTCCTATATTATCTGTTTATTTTTATTCATATCTTGCGTACAAGAAAGCCAAGGTATACATATACAATTGAGATGATTTTCTTTAATTTTTATGTTATAATTTCAAACTTTTTGGCAGTATATTAGAATTAAATATCATGCATTTTTATATATAAACTTTTTTTCCGATAATTTTTTAATTAGCTAATTGCAATTAAAATGACTAATTAGGACATTATTAGAACGGACATAAATAAACTTGTAATTAACTTATAGGTATGATTTTTATTGTAAATAAAAGATATTATATTGACGCATGGTTTCATTCAGAATTGTGAATTTGGCTTCAATGTTTATTTAATTATAAGTTTTTAAATAAAAAGTTTGAAGAAATACATTGTTTTCATCAAAAAATTAAGATTAAAATATATATATTAAAACAATTTTTTATAACAATATATATTAGATTCTCCCTAGAAAATACATTCACATCTATTGTCTACAAAACAAAATTAGAATTTTGTAAATCGGACCATTTATAATGAAGTTATGACCGTTGACATAAAGTCATAAAACACCAAAATGTCATTCATCAGAAAACGCGTTTAAAGTTTACAAAACTTATTAATGTGATACAAAACAGGTTCACAAAACCCACTGTAATTTAAAAAGTAATTTGAGTCTCAGAAAGAAAATGGCATCATTTTGAAGGTAATGAATTCGGGAATATTTAAAAAAAAAAAAACGCAGACTTGAGTCAAATTTTGCAATTCCTAATGTATATGTACAATTCCTAGTGTATATGTATGTTAAAATAATGGTAAAATGTTCTTGTAGTATAAAAGTAGTGGTGGTTAAGTTTGGTTGATCTGAATTATTCATAAACTATCTGAATACTCGTGCTTCGCCACGAACTTTTACCATGTGCAATATTTTAGCCAGCTATGAGGCCCCGCTTTGCGGAAATCCATCATTGGTGTATAGGCCCCAAATTTTGGTGCTTCTCTCGCAGGAAGGTTCATCGCAATGCAAAATCGAGCTCGCTTCTCTCGCTGAAAAAGTCATTGACACATAAGCATAGGCTACTTAACTCGTTGAAAGGTTCATTGCTACTTAAGCGTAAGGTCGCTTCTGACACTAAAAACTAATTGCTACGTAAAGCCTTAATATTAAAAGCCCTTCCCTTGTCGAGAAACAATGAAAAAATTCCCCGTTAATATAGCTTTAATGTTTCTCTAAATTTGACTGTTTAAGAAACATGAAAATAATTTTAAAATATGATCTGGATAGAAAAAAGTTTAATCTTTGTCATTAAGTTGTTATTTTTTCAATAACTCTTTTCAACTTTTTTTAATATGATGTTAAAGTAAACAATTGATATTTTAATAAACTTAACAACATTTTAGGCCAAAAACAACTAAGGCAAAACACGGATGAAAGTTACGTCGATTCAACAAAACAAGCCGTATAAAAATATTCGCATAACTTCTTTCTATTCTACGAATAGGAATATAGAGATTTTCCCATAGACTTAACATTAGGGGGGAGAATCAAGATGGACGGTAGCGAAGACCCTTAAGAATATTATAACACGTGATGTTTGTAAAAAGCAAAATTAGAAGGTCAAAACTACTTATGTTGAAACTTTCAGAGCTCTAGGCCTATTAGAAGTCGCTTTTTGAGAAGATACTAATTAAAAATTCATTAAAAAAACAAATTAAAATTTTAACGTTCTTTTTGTCAAAAGTTCAACTAGGAGGTCAAAAGAAATTGTGTTGAAAATTTCAGAAATGGAGCCCAATTTGAAATCGTTTTGTAAAATATTTGTTAATTAATAAATTAAAAAACGAATAAAATTTCAAAATTCTGTTTTTCAAAAGTCCAATTAGATGGCCAAAACTACTTATGTTGAAAATTTCAGAGCTGTAGCCCTATTAGAAATCGTTTAGTAAAATATTTATTAATTAAAAAATTAATCAAAAAGAAAACTAAATAAAAATTTAAAATTCTGTTTTTCGAAAGTCCAATTTGAAGGCCAAAACTACTTATGTTGAAAAATTTTGAGCTGTAGCCTTATTAGAAATCATTTTGTAAAATATTTATTAATTAAAAAAATTAATTGAAAAATGACTAAATAAATATTTAATATTCTCTTTTTCAAAAGTCCAGTTAAAAGGCCAAAACTACTTACTTATGTTGAAAATTTCAGAGCTGTAGCCGTATTAGAAACCGTTTTGTAATATATATATTAATTAATGAAAAAAATTAGTTGAAAATGAGCTATATAAAATTTTAAAATTCTGTTTTTTAAAAGTCCAATTTAAAGGCCAAAACTACTTTTGATGACATTTTCAGAGCTGTAGCCCTATTAGAGATCGTTTTGTAAAATATATATTAATTAATTTTTAAAAAATTAATTAAAAAATAACTAAATAAAAATATAAAATTCTGTTTTTTAAAAGTCCAATTAGAAGGTTAAAACTACTTATGTTGAAAATTTCAGAGTTGTAGCCCTATTAGAAATCATTTTGTAAAATATTTATTAATTAATTAAAAAAATTAATTAAAAAAGAACTAAATAAAAATTTAAAATTCTGTTTTTCCAAAAACCAATTAGAAGGCCAAAACTACTTATGTTGAAAATTTCTAAGCTGTATCTCTATTTGAAGTCACTTTGTACAAAATAAATTAAAAAAATTAATTAAAAAAGAATTAATTAAAATTTTATAATTCTGTTTGACATACATAAAATTAGAAAGCCAAAACTTCTTATGTTGAAAATTTCAGAGCTCTACTCCAGTTTTAAGTAGGTTTCTATCGATTCACAGAGCCACAGACAGACAGACACACAGATTGTTTTTATTATAGATGAACGGAATATGCCTTAATTGACCACCTAATTTTCCCGACATTATCTATTTTCTGTAATATGCATTTAAAAAAAAAATTAATTAGCATATTTTTTTTGTAATGTGCATTTTGAACATTCGTGGAGAACGAAGTAACTTATCGCCACCTATCTCTCTAGAGGTTTTTCTTAAAGATTCCTACTTCAAGTTTTTCCAAACGCTACAAGAAAAACATTTAAATAAGTTAAATTATAGCCATTAAAAGTTTTGATTGTCAACACAATTAATAGGCATATAAGAAAATCAGCATACAAAATTAAATCTAAATGTGGTTTTGGAAATTATTTATTTACTCTAAATACTGTTTAGTCCTTCGATTTTTTTCACTCTTTTTTTCCCCCTAAAACTCAACCGAACAAATAGTTCCTATACAAATATTTCATCAACCAAGCGGTAACTTTCTCAATTGCCTTGTTCCAAATTAAAAAAAAAAAAAAAAATGGTAACTCTACTCTTATTTAATTAAACCACATCGGGTAACCGAATACTTATGTTAAAAAAAAAGGAGGCTACAGATAAAACCCTCCACTCGAAATGGTTTTCCATTAAATGGCTATCGTCAAAATTTCTATAATTGATTACTAAATCGGTTAAAGCACTTCATTCTTCTTAATGACATTTTATTCCATCCCGATTTGGTCGTCACAGGAAAACAGTCATTATACTTAACGAGCAACATGGGAAAGGACAACGCGAAATATAATTTTTGTCATCAGACGCAAACGTTTTCGATACTTTAATAACCAAAATAGTTCATTATCTTATTTGGTTATTTAAAAATGTTAATTATCGGAATTAATTTTATTTCTTTCTTCCCTGAAGAAATCGATGTCTGCGACGTCAATATATTTCAAAGGCGGAAGGCGGCTTTTCTATAAATGGGTTCTCAAATTTCACGAAAATTCTACGTTTTTGGAAAAATATTCAATGTAAGCCTCTTCAAAATTAACGAAATTTGTGTTTAATTTAATTGTTTCATCTACACGAAAAAATTTATCAATGTGTAAAGTAAGGTAAGTTACCAAGTAAGATCAACCTAAAGTTTAAAACTTTTTAATTCTAGACTAAAATTCTGGTTTTCGACTAAAATGCACTAACTAGGGATATGCAACAAGTTTCAATTACATTTTATACTGGTCACTGCATTTAAAGTTGTCATGTATTAATGTAATTTACCACTTTCGTTTTCATATTTTCATTAATTTTCAATAATTAATTTTGACGATATATATTGCATTGGAAATAGTTATTTCCAAAATGTCGCCAGTGCACAAAATTGAAGCTCCTTTCAAATCCTTTATATTAACTTCATTTTGTATGTGTGGTTGGGGTGTTGTTAGATTGGCTTTGCATGTCGATGGCGGGCAAATTTGTGAAGGCCTAATTAAATCCCCTTGCCATCATCCAATCAAGCTGAAACTTGGCAAATAGATTTGATGTCGATGAAAATACATTCTACCAAATTTTAGGAGCTTTCATTGTCAATAAAATGTCGCTTTTACCGAATACTAATAAACCAATTTTCCGTGCCGATCAAACAGTATAGTGGTTAGCGTGCTAGCTTCTAGACCGGGTGGTTGCGGGTTCGAGTCCCGTGTAAGGCATGGGTGTTTGTAAATGTATGTTGGCTTGTCTAATGACGAATGTTTCGCCGCATTATAACCCTCTTGTTGCTGACGGCGCCAAATAATCTGAAAACAACCAACCAATTTTCCATCATCCAATCGCGCTGAAATAGCATTTAACCAATCATGGAAGAGTCCTTTCCTGTTTCCATAAGTGTTTTAATATATAATAAAATTGTTTTAAACATAATAAATAAAAGATGTATTTGGATGTGAATGCATAAATTTACATTCAATTTTAATGAAGAAATTTTGAAAAGTAGTTTACCGTATATTTTGCTATTATAGATATTTTTAATATTTAAAATTAGAAATCAACACTAAACACACGCTGACAACAGAAACTGCCCTATGTTAATGAATATAAAAATTGACAATGCATGTAAAGGATTTATATTAAAAACTTTGTTTTTATGGGTTATATTATTTGTTTCAACTGTAGGATAAGAAATTTCAGTCTTACCAGAATTATTTCCAAACATTTCTTTTAAAAGATATTTTTAATTTGTTGTAGCGAGCCAGAGAAAAAAACAAGAGATATGCACATCTACATTAGGAATCATTCCGGTATTTAATTCCAATTAAATTCGAATGGCGAGCCGAACAATGGAGACATACTTTGAGCAAAAAGACAAATCAGGGAGTGGGAGTACTCTGCTTTGGATCAGATGTTCGATTTTTACCATTTCTCACGTGGGTGTTACTTTAATGACTTTTCGAGTTATATTAATTTCTCGAGTGGCAACCCACGCTATGAGTAGAGGAATGTCAACGGCTAAGAATAAAAGACAAAACAATCCGTAGACTAATTTATACTTTTTACCTCCTGTGGCAAAAAGTTGTAGGAAAAAAATTGGCTTAATCGAAAACATATTTCCTTAGCACTAAACATATTTTTATTCTACAACTCAGTTGAATTTGTTTGCAGCGTTAAAAAAATCGCTACAGATATGTAGTACTTTTTCTATTTCTCTGTAATATCCTTGCATTTTTTTACCTAGTGCCTGAACGCTGCAGTTCTAAAACATTCCAACTCTACTTAAATGCTATTTTGCTTGATTTTATTGAAATAATCTGAGAGCTCAAAACAAACGTCTTATCTCTCCAAGATCAGAACAAAAATAGGCATTTTTACATAAGAAGGATATATATACGATCGAATCAGAACATACAAATCGAAAAGTGCCTACGAGACACTTTTGTCTCTAAGTGAAAAAATTGATTGTCTCCTAGTTGTTCTAAAATCAAGATACTGGATTATTAAAACGAAGAGTTTGGATTTTCAGAAGATAAAAAATTGTATTAAAACACCTTTTTTGTTTCTACAAGTAAATGCATAAGACAAACAACTGGAGGATCAGTAATGAGATCCTCTATTGACACCGATGCGTGGCCATCCGAAGAATATGATTGGTCAATGAAAAAACGTAATATTTTGTTAGACCATTCTCACTCTTGGTCATGCCCTGCAATCACGCAAAGAGAATTGTCTCATACGCAGCTGGAAAATTTATGAGACAGTGTGATTTTTAATTTCCATAGCCTTTGGAAATCCTGACTTCCGATATGTTCCCCCTATTACCTGATAATGGAATATAATATATTAAACTCATTTCATTTCAATGTAGACCTGATGCCCCTGTTAAGTAAGTAATTAAGATAATTTCTATTGTTGATGGTAAATTTTATCATTCATCTGGCTCCAACTAGTAGTTCAATTCAAATTGAGGTAAGCTACAGTGTGTTCTCCTTAAAATGACTTTCAGAAATTCACAACGCCCTGAAATTAAGAGTATTTTCTTTTAATATCAGTAAGTTCATGGCCTTTCTTGAGTTCTTACGTTCGAAATATTAATGAAAAAAAAAAAATTCTAGCTAAGTGGCTTCTTGATTCAGAGGCTCATCAATGTGTATGTGCAAAATATGTAAATCTATATGCCATAAATAATTTAAGAAATATACTTCGTAGAGTTCTACGCGTATTAGAAATTACTTTCTATAGAGCTACAGTGCACAGCCAGGCACACATACTTTGCGTTATATTATCAAATAAGACATTGATATGGATGTGCAGGGCAACACTAACCATGCTCTACAACGTGACTATCACTTACATACTGCTCTCATGTTGGCCGCTCCAGGTTTAATGATTATATTAAATTATTCATCTTCGTTAGTATATGAAATATATTATGCAATACATGTAGAGCCTTAACTTGCATAATTAAAAAAGATGTTAAGAAAAATGCTTGGCCACCATATAAGAAATTCCGCGATCAAACCTCGACGACGCTCTTTAAAATGAGTAAAAACGATGGTGATCGGGAAATTTTTCTGTCGGTTGTTTGGCTCCAGGAAGTAGTTTTCCGAGTTTTCTCCCATTTCAGACTGAAATTCAGGGCAGTTTCCTTTGAAAGATCTCCTTAAAGACATCACCTTTACACAGGTATCGACTTAGCGATGTTCCGGCACAATATACCCTCTCTGTAACAATTATTCAAGAAAATCTCTGGCCTGGGCTGAAAGAAGATACAAGGTATCCCAAAAGTTGCACCAATATTTAAAAATTAATATTTCGAGAACAGTTTCTCGTAGAGGATTTAAACAACATGCCCAAGGTCCTTTCATTGGAAAAGCTGGAGCAACTTAAATTGTGTTCACTGTCATTGGTGCGTGTGGAGTCGAAAGTTAAGTTTTTATCCTTTACCTGCTTTTCTTGCTAAAATTTTTATACCATAAAAATCGTAAAAAAAACTTTTGCATTTAAAAGCTAATATTGGTACTGCTTATATTTTTGCGGCTATTTAAAAAATGTGCAATTTTAATTGCTGAATGTTTGGCTCTTAGAGCAAAAAAATCTGCCTACCCCAGCCTTAGGTTAATATAAAATAATGAATACTAGTACAATAGAAATTCATGTTTTATACGTAAAAAAACACGAAAAGAAAATATATAAAAATGCGACGATCAAAAATTTCTAAATATCACTACCTTTTTCCAGGAAATTATAAGTAATATAACTACCACATCTGGATAGCTTATAAGCGGTTTCTGCTCTACAAGTAGGTGAAACTTATTGAACACTTCCCTCCATCTATATTACGAAATCGGTTGCTGATTATTAGAAATACATTCTAAGTAGTTTGTGGGGAAGTTGTTAATATAGATCATTATGATGATTGTAAGTACAAGGTGGCTAAAATTAAGCTGACGGTACTCAGAGGCTCGTAACTCTGGTTCTACTGAACGGATCCGAATGAAACTTGAAATATATGCTGTGTAGATCATGCGGCCGAGGTTAAAAAAAAATAATTTAAGGTTGCGGTTATAGTTACAGAAACTCGGAATTTTCGTACGGCAACCCCTACTTTTCCCTGTCGTAAAATGTTCAGCGCACGCTAAAACCCTAAAGAGCGTTGGAACGGTAAGCGTATCACAAAAAACGGACGCGTTATGCACGCACAAAAAAAAAAAAAAAAAGCTTTGCGAACGGCCAACAAAAACATCATTGGGACCCACGGTGGAAATTTGCATATGACAGAGGCCAAACTTCACATGGGTGCCATCACAGATAATTTTATCGGCTTTCTACGCTGAATATCTAACGAACAGCCTCCGTGTGCCTCGATCGTGTTTTTGTTGGCCGTTCGTAAAGCCGTTTTGCATGCGCTGAGCATTTTGCGACAGGAAGAAGGTGTAGCCATTCGAAATTTTCGAGTTTCTGTAACTATATAACCGTAACCTATTTTATTTTTAACCTTGATCTTATGATCTACTCAGCATAAATTTCAAGTTTCATTCGGATCCGTTCCGTAGAACCAGAGTTACGAGCTTCTGTGTACCGTCACTTTAAATTTTACCACTCGGTATTTTTCGGCTATCAATAACCGAGCATACACTATGCAGACGTTGCAGTTACTGGTCGATGCAAGTCTTAATCTGGAGATCAATTGCCCATGAGGCAATATAAAAAGAAAGGTTCATGTTTTGAAAGTAAGAAACATGAAAATGAAAATATGCAAAATTGCAACCATCGAAAACTTCAAAATCTCCTTTCCTTTTTGGCAGGAAAATACTTAAAAGGCCAAAGGAACGGATGCTGTGTCAAGTGCTACAGAGAAAAGTTGAACACTTAGAAAGATCTGGATTATCGTTTTTACATACCCTGATCTACTTATTAAGGACATGCACGTGAAATTCGATCAAGTTAATTAATGCTAACAAAAAAAAATTAGCTATTGTTGCTTCCATCCCCAAAAAACCATATATCAATCAGTATAGTAATATCTTTCGGACGATATTTGTTTTTAATATTGTCAAGACTTTCTGCTACCGTGTATTAAATCAGGTCATAAAAAGCCTGACGATTATATTAATAAAGAGAACGAGCTTCTGCCACTTAATAAGAAAAAGAAAGTACCCCGAAAAAAGAAATCAACCCTTCTTCAGTACTAATTAGTATGCACTCAATTCTTATGGAGAAAGGCCCTTGCCGCTCTTTATCAGAAGAAAATGAGTAATAAATATTAACGAGTCGTTAAAGAGTGCTTCAACATTCTTCGATGGTATAAACTGAGACCTAAGGCACACCCTCGAGGAACTTTGATCCTTGTTTTTTTACTCCTTGAGTAGATATTCAATGTGGAGCTGTCCAACACCCAAGAATGAATAAATTGAACATCTTTTCTATCCTCTAATTTTTTTTTATTTTTTTTTACCCGATTGAAGGCTCAGCGAAAAGGACTGGAAATATAGTAACCTGGCTTGCCACGCGTTGAATTGTATACGCCGCATTCAGAACTGATTTAAAATTATTCATATTGATAAACAAATTTGTTTGTTTGTAGTTTGTTTATACGCCGAGGTAAAACGCCTAAGGGGTTTCTCTGAAACTTTTAACAGGTATACAAAGTATCCCAAAGGTGGTCTTGCCTATGAACAAAAAATTATGAAGTCGGGGTTGCTTGAATATGCTTAAAAATTACAGAATTTAATTACTTTTATTTTCTCAAAATTAAAAATAGTTTTCTTTTGAAATATCGCTGTATAATCACGAGATGTTTAACCCTAGAATTACAAACCCATTTTTTTTACCTGTAAACTAAAAACCGGGGTAAATATTAACCCCACGGGTTTTTTGCTCGTAAAACCGTGTTCTGAAAGCAGTAATTTGACTTTTAAGTATTTGAACTTTTTTTTTTTCATACTGAAGAGAATGGTGAAGAGCATATTCAATTTTATCAAGGTTTAGTTGGTGAAAAATCGATTTGGACAGCTAAAAGTGCTTAAAAATTATCAAACCGTCATTTAACAAACAAAAATTTATAACTATTTTTTTAAACAACCGATTTTTTAATTTTCACCGGAATTTTAAAGAGGACACATGAGGCTTTTAGAAAAAAAATACGATCATGATTTTTTGCAAGAAAAGTCTATTTATTTGGAACTTTGAAAATTCAAAAAAATTAGCAATCTAATCTATGGAAAAATCAAATGAAAATTTATGAAATATTGGTTTTTAAAAATATATTTCGGTTTCTGTCATACAAACTGTAAAAAAAGAGAAATTTGATACATATAAAAAAAAATTCAAAAGTAAAGTTACAATTTGACTTATTCAAAGGCACCACAATCGCTGCAGTAGATTACTCTGTGACTCTCGCAGGTCTATCACTTGCACTTAACTTACCTACACAAAACACTAACAGGAACTACAAACCGGGGTAAATATCAACCCCACACAAGATTCACATCTTCACTGAGTCACAGTAAACTAGAAACTGAAGGGTCTGGCGACCTCACCCTATTGTTAGAACCTTGAACTAAATTATGGTATAGGTCTTCAGTTGATAATGTCACTGACTAACTTAAAAATGTAGTTCAAAGTTTACCTGGGGTAGATATCTACCCCGGTTTGTAGTTCTAGGGTTAATAATGCAATAATCATTCCTTCATTATTGATTTCATGCGTCAAATTAAAGTTGAACTACACAAACAAACCGCGAGGTTGCGGGTTCAAGTCCCGTGTTAGGCATGGGTGTTTGTAAATGTATGTTGGTTTGTTAAATGACGAAATTTTCGGCGCATTATAGCCCTCGTGTTGCTGACGGCGCCAGATAATCTGAATACAACCAACCAACTACACAAACAACTTTGGTCTATCAGTCAGCAGACAAATGTAAATTACATCTTTAATTTTAAACACTTTTGGTTGAGTGGTTCTTTTATTTACTTTTAAATTAGAACTTTTTTTACTTTTAAATTATAACTTTTTTTATTTTTAAGTTAGAAAAATAGCTATCATCACTAAAAAGGTTTTAGCGCATTTCTAGAGAACAACATCTTTAACTCACATAATCACTCGTTGGCTATTGGATGGTTTGCGCGCTCAACGACCTATACTTGTGCACAATAACGGCTAATCTGGCCGGGACCGACAGCTTAACGCGAATTCCGAACCACAACGAACATCCATGCCTTATCCTTAATTCGAACCCAACAACTTAGCCATGCGAGGCCAGAGGTCTAACCCCACAGCCATCAGGTGGACCGTTGGCTATTTTGACTTAAAGAGTATAA
Source organism: Linyphia triangularis (assembly GCA_963978545.1). NCBI lineage: Eukaryota > Metazoa > Arthropoda > Arachnida > Araneae > Linyphiidae > Linyphia > Linyphia triangularis. The sequence continues at coordinate 32,885,670 of OZ021722.1, forward strand.
GTATTCTTCAGGGGAACATTTTGTCACCAGGTAATTGTGGTATTGGCTGAGGATTCAGTGTTACACTTCTATATCCACATTCAATTTGTAGCAGATTACATAGATCTTGCATCCTCTTTTATTAGATGATCGCAGAATAAAATGAAAAACTATATTGTGTACAATGACAATGGATTGCTGATGTTAGGAGCAATAATAACAATCAATTGATAGTTATGTATCAAACGTTTTGTGCTACAGTCGTTGCTTTTTGCCAATTGAATCATACTTATTTTAGTCTACAAATAACGTACGAGTTCTCTTAAATATATTTTTGAAAGGGGGCGTAAAAGGGTGTTGCTTTGTCACAAAAAACCCCAAAATAAACCTTTTACACCAACACATTCACCAAGAATTTTGAAACTTCCGGATCACATCGCATTATTAAGAGACCATTGAGAAATTGGGGTTATGCCTCGACTATTCTGGATTATTTCTTAAAATATGTTTCGTTTCACTGAGTGTTCTAGCGAGGCAAAGACAGAATTTGTTAAACTCACACTACATGGTAGATCTTTGGTGAAGTTGTCTGAGACTATATTCCAATCTGAAGTTTCAATTCAGAGAATAGTAAGTACCCAGCTAATTAAATTAGTCTCTTCCTTTGCCAAACAACTGAATAGTTTAGTTTGTACATTCACCTACCTATTTTTGTGTACAATAAAGGCTAATCAAGCCGGATTGGTTGGTTGTATTCAGATTATCTGGCGCGATCAGCAACACGAGGGCTATAATGCGCCGAAACATTCGTCATTAGACAAGCCAACATACATTCACAAACACCCATGCCTAATACGGGACTCGAACCCGTAACCTCGAGGTCTAGAAGCTAGCACGCTAACCACTATACCGTTCTAATCAGGCCGCAACCTACAGCTTAACTTGGATTCCGAACCACAATGGATATCCATGCCCAACCGAGGATTTGAATCCGGCACCTTTGGCGTGCTAGGTCAGAGTGCTAACCCCACAGATATCTTTTTGGCACAATCGTATGGTAATGGTAAGAGTAAAAGATTTAACCATTATCAAGTCTTCCTTATGTTTCAAGAAGAAAGGATGTTCGTTTAAAAGCTCATTGTTACTGCATCAACATTTCTACAATGGCCGCAGTACAATCTTCTACAGATTTTACTTCTAATTTTGCCATATTAGGGCAGAAATCTTACTTGGTTTTTTAACACGTATTCAATTGAGTTCATCTGCTTACAGAACAGAGACCATTTATAGGTTATCCAGAAATCGTAATTAGAGATCAATGATACAGAAAATTACCACCTCTTAATCTTGAACTAGTTCAGATAGCGAGAGTACTATTCTCTTCAACTACACCAAAGAGGCTGTGACGGTTTTAATTTTCATCAATTTCAATAATTGTCGTATACACAGGTTTTCGACGACTCAGGTTGTTCAGTGATCTCACGACTTACAGCTCATGAGTATCTCTTCTTAATTCATGAGGTTACCGAAGTCACAAATAGTTTACTGTGGTGACTGCTGAGCTTTCTCAGTCTTACGTCAATAAATAAGCTATGCACTCTCCAAAAGTTGCTGTTAGATATCAGTGTGTTATTCTCACCTCAGTCATTAGATTTGATTTACTGGAGGAATGACGCTTTATAACTGAACTACTGCGGCTGGTTTGTTTTGCCCAAGGTGCAGGTTAAATTTCAGAAGTGGGTTGCCTATTGCTTACTTTGACCAACGGGTATATTAATTTTATTTTAAGCTTTTGCTAAAGTCTTTTTAATAAATTCCAAACAACTTAAGGAAACAATATATTGTTGAACAAACCTTTGGAGTAAACAACTTCGTCTGTTTTATTGAGTTTTGTTTATTAGTGTTCTGTGGAGACGATTGGGTTTTCACAAACCTGGAGTAAAGTGTGGTTGATTGGGAATGATTGTGACCTTTGTCTAATGATTTGTGGTGCTTTATCCAATTCTATCTGTCTGCTGAACGTGGGCCGAGAACAATTTCTTGTTTGAAGCGCTTCCTGTCTCTGGCTCCGATGCGTCAAATGCCGACCAAACGGTATAGTGGTTAGCGTGCTGGCTTCTAGACCGCGAGGTTGCGGGTTCGAGTCCCGTGTTGGCATGGGTGTTTGTAAATGTATGTTGGCTTGTCTAATGACGAAATGTTTCGGCGCATTATAGCCCTCGTGTTGCTGACGGCGCCAGATAATCTGAATACAACCAACCAACCGATGCGTCAAACGTCCATTCGCCTGTCTCTGAGGTATGTGAGATTCAAACTAGTCTTTGTGAAATATATTTGATGAGCTTGAATATTTATTGTATTTGAATAACTTTTTGGAGTACTTGTTTACTGTTGCAATTATGGTTGGTGAAGTAGCAGCTTTATTAACTTTGTTCAAGGTGGGGATTGTAAGCCGCGAAGAAGATTAGAAAATTTTCTTTTTTGATTTTGGAGAGAAAAGCCACTCAATATAACTGCTTTAAGGAATTTTTTTCTTTTTAGTGTTAAGTCAGCCTTTTACTTGTGTTAAATAATAAACATCTAAAATTTCTGGCCGGCCAAATGGTATAGTGGTTAGCGTGCTAGCTTCTAGACCGCGAGGTTGCGGGTTCGAGTCCTGTGTAAGGCATGGGTGTTTGTAAATGTATGTTGGCTTGTCAAATGACGAATGTTTCGGCGCATTATAGCCCTCGTGTTGCTGACGGGGCCAGATAATCTGAAAACAACAAACCAACCGAAAATGTTTGTTGGTTTGGTGCAGAAAATGATTTTCACAAGTAAAATGATCATATATTAATTTGTCAAGTAAATCTAGATAAGTTTGGTCCTAGGTTCGAGTAATTTGTTTCTATTGTTAAATTCTAATTGTGTTCTCCTTGAAACATGTTCTGCTTCATTCAAAACTACTGTTAACAGTTTTCAGAATACCTTAACATGGACTAGGAGCCGTTAACATGTTAAGTATATATACTCTCATGATAATTGCATTATACTTTAACATAAGATAATTGATATTTTAAAAATAATGTGCATGCTTTCTACAAAAAATATATATATTGCAATGGAATTCCGCCACTTTACACCAAAAGAAACTCGGTACCCCAAAATCCAGTCGTTTGGGTGTCTTATCCTATAAATTGATCTTTGATGTGTCTACCCTAGCAACAATCATAGGATAACCAGCAAATTCACACGTAGGTTCTTCATCACGTCCAATTTGCCGACCAAACGGTATAGAGGATAGTGTGCTAGCTTCTAGAGCGCGAGGTTGCGGGTTCGAGTCCTGTGTAAGGCATGGGTGTTTGTAAATGTATGTTGGCTTGTAAAATGACGAATGTTTCTGCGCATTGTAGCCCTCGTGTTGCTGACGGCTCCAGATAATTTAAAAACAACCAACCATCACGTCTAATTTTAAAATAAAAGGACAAAATACCACAATATTGGTGGCAGGTTAAATAAATTTAGTCATCTCTAAATTTGGCGATATTCCTCTAGGTAGTTTACACAGTACACCAGTACCTTTTATTATAATTATTATAGTGCAAAAAAATTGCTTTTGTATTTATATGCCATTACTGAATGGTGCTTAGCACAACTCGAAGAATTTGCATTGGTCTTACATGTATGTACAAGATGCTCAAATCAATGAGGGTGAAATTATTAATAACCTACGGGTGCCAATTAATTTAACTAACGTTTGGCATTATTGTGGGGTCCCTATCAACCTAAATTTAAAGTTGAGACTGTCTCATTAAAATCGATTAATATTACTTTACCATTTTAAAGAGATCAGCTATCTCGACCGCTGACTGAACAAGTCCTCTTCATTTTTTTTTTTTTTTATTATTATCATTATTAATTTGGATTAGTTTCAGCCCTTCTCAGAAGACGAATAATTTAAAAATAGTTTACATTGACACATACGAATTTTTTTTCCTGTCATATTCTAAATTGACAGATCCACCTACTCCATCTCAAGCAGTGAACTTTTGCGACGTCACATCCAATCAGCGAAAGGAACTTCATTTTTGTGGTCGTTTGATAACGTTTTACGTAAAGGTTGTTGGATTCATTTTTGAGAATTTCTGTCTCAATTTGATTCTTGTAAAGAGAACAATTGATGCAGAGGAAATAGGTTTCCAATTTGATTGACTGACGCATGAGGAACTTGCACAAGTGAGGAAAATTATTATTATTATTATTATTATTATTATTATTTTTTTTATTATTATTTTTTTCTAGTGTTAACCAACGAATATATTTGTGCAGTGCAATTATTTTTTATCTTTATGCTTTCAATTCATCAAAAATCGTGTTTAAAATCAAAGCAAAAATCATTTGACCGAAAACGCATAAAAAATCGTGACGTAGTTACGCATAGATTCCGTGGGAAAACATGAGGGAACTCGCTCCTTCCTCGTCTAATACTGATTTTAGACTGGTTCATCATCTGAGCATTAACGTCAGACGCAAAAGTAGCTTTTTCCCGCCAAATCGCAAAATTAAAAACTAGATATTTTTTTTTAACTATGAATCCGAGCTCAAATTTTTGAAAGAATGGTATTGTTATTCATCATTTTTTCTCTACTTTTATTTAAAAATAAAACCAAAAAAACGTGAAAGTTCCTCAATGACCGAGAAATCTGATAGGAGTTTGTAGGTTTTTTTCCCCCCTTTCAATACGTAAATGCGTGGATGTGGCTGTTTTGTTTTCAAACATCTCCCGGAAGATAACCCCTCTCTGATATTCTACAATTTCAATGTCTCGGTACAGCATATAACTTTGTGTAGTTTGTGTCTTAGTGTAGCTTTTACGATTTATAAAATGTCTCAATCAAGCAATCAACCAACCTAAAATTTCCACTTATAATCGATTTTTGGCAAACGATGGCATTGAGTTTTATGGCAAACGATATTTTTGAATTCTAAGATTCTACATCAATGGCCAAAAGGACTTGGAATATGTTTAAGCAACTTAATTCTAGGTTATCTACACTCATGTCCATAAATTAAGGATAATTCAGTTTTTCCCTAATAACTTCTAGGCAAAAAATAATTAAATTCCACTTTTTTTACTGTAATTACGTTAACTTGATTTAGACACGTCTTTAATTGTGAAATATCAGTTTCAAAATTGCGTTTATTGATAGTTATGGTTTATTTTATTCCACTTTTGCTTTGGATAAAGGATTAAAAATATGAGTATCGCCCCTATAAGTAAGCCAGATCACTCCTCTACTCTAAATTTCATCAAAAATGTGTGGGACGCTTCTACGATATTCATTGTGTAAAGATTTAATGCATTGGGAACTTTCCCTCACTTGCAAACATTTCAAAAGGAGGGACGAGCAATTTAGGCCCTAGAATTCATCAAGTAACTCATATTAAGTATGAGAATACTGTGCCAAGTAAATATTGATGACAGGGAAGATCATATCTCACACTAAAAGTCAACTCCATGTGTTGAGTGATTTTTAATGTAAATGCATCTGGTACAACTGCCCACTAATGGTACTCCATTCTTTTGCATGTACACTTTGCATTTCATTCTGCGACTGAGTAGTTTTAATTATCGTTTTGTTGTATAAAGATGTGTCTTTGAAGTAAATTTCAAGTGTCTATGCTACTCCACTGAGAAGTTATTAGGGAAAAACTGAATTATCCTTAATTCATGGACATGAGTGTAATAGACTGAGAGGCGACTGCAATTTTTGGACCCCATCGAACATCATTCTGAATTTTTTAAAGAAATTGGAGAAAAGTGAGTAGATTACGAATCCACTGGTCTGCCGTGGCAAAAAAAGGCCGAAACTGGTCAAAAATCGACTTTTAATAAGTTGAACTAAATCCCTTTGCCAAATGCTCCATAACTTGCCAAATAATGAGCATTTTTTTTTTTTTTTTTTATTTGGTCACCCTCACTTTCTAATTTTCAATTAAGAAGGTTGCAGACGATTCAGATATCTGGCGACGGTTTACTTGCTACTACAAAAGGGAGCCAAAATGGCAATAAACATTACGTCACTGATGACGTAACTGATGTTGTAAAGTTGGCTTACTTTTAAAAGATACAAGTTTTACCAAGCCAGAGATCAGAAATCGTTTGCGCTTTTTTTCATTGAAAATCAAAATACAGTGGGTTGCCAGACGAAAAAGGTTGTTCTCTTTTTGGCAAGTTATGATATATTTGGCAATCGGATTTTAGTTCAACTCATTCCAAGTCGATTTTGGACCAGTTTCAGCCATTTTTACCACGGCAGGCCAGTTGATTCGTAATCTACTCACTTTTCCCCAATTTCTATAAAAAATTCAAAATGATGTTCGATGAGGTCCAAAAATTGCAGTCTCCTCTCGGACTATAACAGAAAAGATCACTTATAAAGAAATATGGCAGTCTTTAATTTGTATTTTCAACTTAAATTTTGTTCAAACTTGTCAATTGTATAAAAAAATATTTATACAAGTATTATGTGATGGATCGTTGGAGTAGTTATAGAATAAATTTATAAGAAATTTTGGATTCTTTTTCAACTAAAAAAAATAAATATTTATTTTGAGTTGTGAAATCATTAGTATAATGGAAATTATCAGTCACACCCCTCGACATTGTGCACAATTTTAAAAATTGAATTTTTTGACACTTTCTTGCTGAAAAAAAAAAGCTTTGCTAATTACTATACTAAACTCCAACTTAACTTGACATCACTAGACAATAGATCTTCACCGTGCTCATATTTTGTTTAGAAGCATACTAAAACTAATGGTGTGGAACATCGCACAACTTTCAATTACACTTAATACTGGTCACTGCATTTAAATTTGCCATGTATAAAACCATGTCTTTCAGCAATTGCTAAAAAACGGCTCTAAAGATTTTGATTAAAATCTGTGCTAATTCCTCTTAAGGTGTTCTAAACATTTCCGCCTCCGAAATTTCCTTAGAAATGTGTTAAAAGCGGAAAAAGTTGAAAAACGAATGCCTTTTTATTTAATTGAGGAAAAATATGAAAACTTTAAATAACAATTCAAATTTTAATATATTGACCTATATAATAGAGTAATTAAAAGTTGTGCGATGTTCCACACTCCTAGTTTTTAACTCGGAAGGTTCCAAGTCTAATTGAAATACAAATAAAAATCTATTTTTTACGAATGCAGTATTTTCGTTACCTAACTGTTAACATATAGGTAGTTGGAAAAAAAATAATAAATAGGGTTCTCCAAAATACTAGTTTCAATGAAAATATAAAATAAAAAAAGCAGGCAATAGCAAAATATAAAAAGCAGGCATTTACAAGATACACTTATCTCTTGTAAATGCCTGCTTTTTATATTTTAAGAAAGTTCAAAGGATATTTATGTTTTATGATATAAACTAGAGATGAAGAACATCGCAAAACTTCCAATTACATTATAATATGGATCATTGCATTCAAATTTAATGTGGTGTCATTTACCGTTTTCATATTTTCACTCATTTAAATAAAAATGACTAGTTTGGCGATATTTTTGGCAAAAATTTTTGAATGAGCAAAAAAATTTCATAATGATGAAATTAGCGATGTAATTCGATAGACATTACATTGTCCTTTCTTGCACGTGAAACAGAAAACAATCAATCTTTAATGGACGATGCTCAAGGAAAGAGAGCTATTTAAAAAAAAATGTAAGAAATAACGCTAGTACCCATTTTAGAGAAAAATCGTTATTTTTAACAACAAAATTTTCTTTCGAGTATTTTCGATTATTAATATATGTTTTAAAAATGCATAGAATAATGTTTTCCAGTGTTATACCACCCTTTCACTACACATTGCAAACTATTGCCTTTCAAATATATAACATTTACAAATTTAAAAAAATTACTAAAAATAGTTATTTTTTGTAATATACTTTCTATGTAAACGTGGGTAATTAAAAGTAAAAAGTATTCAATTAAAACGCAGTCTCTACTTCTAATTAATGTGGATTACGTCGATAATAAAAAAAAGAAAACAGCTTAAAATTTCGTACAACAGTCCACTAATTTTTAATTGGTTGGAGAGTTATGCATAGCTACTGTTAAATTTTTCACGTTTAGAAATATGTGTGTATTACTAAGATAAAGAAAAATTAGAATATTTAGTTATATTGAAAATGACAAATGGATATATTATAGTCCATCCAGTGCTATACTTTATCTCTTACTTTATAATAGTTTCCGATTATTCGGAAGCATTGCTTCCCAGTTGGTATATAACAGCTCCGTACGATATCATGGCCCCAGTTGTTTGAAGAATGAAATTCCTATTCAGTCTAAACAATCCCCATCCAGACACCAATACGTTCTTAGGAAACGTATCCGATTCAACCATCAGTAAAAAACGATGGACCTCAGTTTTCTTGTCTGATGTCGGTATTCCTGAACAAAACTTGTAAACCAATTTCCGAATACCGAAAGCTGCTTTTTGGACGTTAGCAGCTTGAATACTCAGAGAATAAAATGCTACTAGTGCCATACAAATAGTTATGAATCGGTAAATTAGTAACTCGGTGAACATCGTTTCAAGCGTGACTTTAACCAACAAGGAAATTATTATAAATATGCAAGATAACAAATAAGAGAAAAGTACCGCCAGTAGCAAGGACAAAACACTATCAACAGCAACTATGCAGTCAACAATCTGTCGGGTGAGATAATAATAGAAGTTTTGAAACGTAAACAGTGTTCTCTTCCTTTTCAAATGACTTCCACTTGTTTGGATGATAAGCGCTAATATACCATACGAATAGTAACACAGTCCCATAAAATACCCAGGAACTGCAAACAATTGCTGATTCAAGAAGAATTTTATCACAATGAAAACTGCTAAAGCCCATTCGTACGGTAAAATACGGTTGAAAAACATTAGCGTTTCAGACCTTGCCGTACCATCTTCGCTCATTAATGCTCGAATGGACTTCAGTAACTGAGAAATGGGGATGATCCAGCTTAAAATAACGGCGAACAGCAAACGCCTTTCCTGCCACTTACTATCAGCTCTATTCTCAAGTTTGTGGTACGTGATCAAGATCTTCTGAAGCATCATAAATATGGTCTTTCTTTTGAAAATGTACACGAGTCGGATGGATATGTTGCAGAAGTCGAAAATCAGTGCAGAGATTACGAAACCAAAAGGAGTTGCAGGTCTGGATGAGGTAACCAGGACTAAGTCGAAGTCCATTCTTATCAAGTACAGCAAGCAAACCATGATTGTACAATCTGTTACATTAGCCAAGATAATACGAGATTTAGATTCACTCTCAGAGTTAGGTAAAATAATGCAGGCAGTGTAAAATGTTCTTGTAATCCACTTCATTGGAATAGATTCTGGATAGTTGTTCATGACTGTTATTGGAATTTTCCCTATCAACATAAGATATATATGTTAATATATGGTTAACTTATCAAATTTCCAATTAAATCAAGAACGTTGGATTTATTTATTATAATAAAGAGACAAAAACAAAAAAGAATAGTAGAAAAAGTCTTAATCTAGTATGGCATTACAAAATTATCCTCGCGAAAAATTAAAGAGCCTACCAACGAAACTTTCGTAAGCACTATTGAATGCTTGAGAATAACTATAACTCTACGCTTTAATATCACTTCTTTGTCACATCATTGATCAATACATGCAAGAAACTTAACAATTAGGACAAATTATATGCATAAGAGTTTTTCTAGTCGAGTATCGAATTTCCTAGTAATTGGCATTTTTAATTGCCCTTATATATTTGTCTCATACTATTTATATTGTTCAAATTAATAGGTAATAAAACGAAAACGCCTCGAGTACTTTGAATACACAATCAAAAAGACCTTAAGAAATATTTGTTCATTACTGAGTGCATAAAGAAAGTTGTATTAAATTCATTATCACATTCAAAGGAATATATATTAACAAATTGTCTCAGGAATAATGAAATTAGGTAATTCATCATTCTTAGTATGAAATATGAATTACAGCGTATTAAAATAACATTTATGACCACTTTGCTCATTAGGCTCTAAGGATAAAAATAATTACTTTTGAGAAAAATAATGTTACAGATAATTTAAAACTCATAATTTTGTTTAAAAAAATAAAGAGTTGAAGAAAATAATTATTTTTCTTTACAAAAAACTCACAACATAAATAAGCCAGTTAAAATTACTATTCCCCCTTATTATGCGAATTGTAATGGTGTTTTAATTTAGTAGTGCAATTTGTAGAATATTCAAATTTATGCGCTGTAAAATGAAGACCAACCCAAAAAAATGTAAATGTTAATTAAATAACGTTATGTAACAATCATCCAAGTAAAATTTAGCTTTTGCCTTCTAATATTTCCAACTTAAGTAAACTAGTGCCTAAAATTTCATAAACTTAATTAATTTTTCATGCTTACGTCAAAAGTGGTTGAAATTTTTTTAAGTACTCAAATCCGCATGACTAATTTTTTTTTTTTTTTTTTTTATTTTTTTTTTTTTTTTTATTTTTGCTTTAAAAGAAGAATTTTGAAAACACATGTTAATTTGACAATCGAAGCTATTCCTAGGAAATTGTACGTCACAAATTAGTTTTAAGCCGGATTTACACGCTACCTGTCGAGGTTCCAGGTTAAATCACCAGTGTGTGACATCATGATATGTCACAAGGCTACTGGCACTAGTAAATGAAACACTTTCTATTTACTGGCGCCGGTGACTCCCATCAAGTATTGCCGACCAAACGGTAAAGTGGTTAGCGTGCTAGCTTCTAGACCGCTAGGTTGCGGGTTCGAGTCCCGTGTTAGGCATGGGTGTTTGTAAATGTATGTTGGCTTGTCTAATGACGAATGTTTTGGTGCATTATAGCCCTCGTGTTGCTGACGGCGCCAGATAATCTGAAAACAACCAACCCATCATCTTATCACGTCGCTTCTCTCGTGACCGCCAACAGACGGCGTAGCAGTCGCTCCGTTGAAGTCACAGAACTGGCGATCTAAACTGGAGCCCGGACTGGTAGCGTGTAAATCCAGCTTTATGCGACCGACTGGGACATGCTACAAAGGCTAAGTGCAGAGGTGGTATGCTCATTTTTTGTTTGTCAAATTGAGTTTATTGTTATCAGGTGATTCTCTGTAATTTATTCGACATAATGGTGAAGTTTAATGGACATATCTGCACGGGAAATATTGAAAAGTTATTAAGTTTGTCAATAATAAGTGAGCATCAGCTACATGAAGTTATTAAACTTCAAATCGCAGACCTTATTTTGAACTCAGTTGTAGATCGGCCTTTTGTACTTTGCCCACCACTATTCCTCATTTTGAGCTTATTTGTAGATCCGCCTTCTGTACTTTGCTCACTGTGATTCCTCATTTTGAGTTTAGTTTGATGCGTCATCTGTATTTTGCCCACCGTCATTCTTCATTTTGAACTCGGTTGTAGATCCGCCTTCTGTACTTTGCACATCGTCATTCCTCATTTTGAGCTTAGTTTGTAGAAGCGTATTCTGGCTTACCCGAATTCAACAGCTTTATACCTTTTCCGTGAGCTTTAAAATAGCAATTTGGGGAGTCGATGTGTTTCTGACGTACCCTTTGCCATCCAAAAAAAGTCCCTAAAATACAGTTTAAGTTGATACTTGTACTTAAAATAACACATATCTTAAGTCTAAGTTCTATAAATCCTTTTCACCTATTCACTATAATTCCTAATTTCTTAATATTACTGCCTGATATCTAATTTCAGCATTCTATCTCTTCCTGGCATTAGAATAATAATTTTGAGAACGGAATTTCTTTTGGAGATCTAAAAAGTTTGTAAGATACTTTACCTTCCTAATATTTCAAGACCTTGTCAATAAATAAAAAGCAGTGTTTTATTTAATGCAAATTTGGCTCACTTTTAAAAATATTTGGCAAATAAAAGTCGGATAGTCTGCTGCATTCTTCATTGAAAATTAAAGAGTGGTGTGGTATCAGAAGAAAAAGAGGACTAACTTTTAGGAAAGTTATGACATATATGGCAATCGAATTTAAGGCAAATCATGCAAAAGCGATTTTTTAACGGTTTCAGCCATTTCTGTCCCATCAGACCAGTATATTCTTATTGCTAGTTTTTCTCTACATTCTATACAAAATTCATACTAGTGTTCGATGGGATACATAAACTTGCAGTCGCCTCTCATTCTATATCTGAAATCTAAATTTTTGTTTTCTATTTATTCTAAGCTTCAAATCAGAAATTTTGTGAACAGTTTTGTTATTCATTTTGCTTTCTAAATTATTTCCATCCAACCCTGCTGCCATCAAATTACTTGGATTCCAAATTCAGTTTTCTAAGTCACTTGGACTCTTAATTAGCAATTTTGAATTGAAAATGCGTTCTTTTAGTGCTTCAATGCCCTGTGGAATTTTTCTTTCCAAATAAATGACCTGAATTCTAAATTTCAGCCAAGTCTTCAAAGAATGAAAACAATTCTAATTGGACAGCAGATAGAAATTTCTACTTATATATGAAGGTGCGAGGAGGCGATGGAGATCTGAAAGAAAATTCGCTCCAATTTGAGAATGTTTTTCGAAACAGCAATAAGGTATTTGTGAGATCCCAGTTTCAATTAATGTTATTTTTAATGTTAAATATTTTAATTTTTGATAAAAAAAATAATGTTGCGATAATCTCACTATATGTAGACTACAGTTTTTTAGTTATTTCGATTTATTAAGCTTTTGTTTTAATAAATTAACTATCGTCAAACCCCAGAGAAAAAAAAATTCGAAAATAATATGGTAACTTTTTTTTTGCGATGATTTTTATTGTAATATTATATTTTTATAACGGAAGTAAAACGAAGAAATTTTTTTATTATGTTATGTATTATTTGTATCAATATCATATTATCAGTGTCATAGTATATGTCGTTATGTTTTTCCTGGAAATCGATTAAGTATCGAAGCAAATTGTTTGAAAAAGTAATTTTCTAAAAATATTGCATTCCATCATGACTAAAGGTATAATTAAGTTGTAGACATTACCATGACAACAAAATTGTATCCTTTTTTTTTTTTTTTTTTTTTTTTTCTTTCCTCTCGCTCAAAGAATACGGTATCTGGAATGATTTTTTATTAAGAAAAATGCAAGGAAAAAAGCATTTTTGTTAATGATAAAAAATAATATTTTCTCCTTTATCTCGGCTACACCCTTATTATTTCGCGATGTTTACAAATATGAAGACTCATGGTATCATTACTCTTTATGGATATATTTATAGAACCAACTGTAACTTATCAATTTCAAAATCGAAAGGACTGAATGTAGATTCTCAAGCTCCCAGGAAATCCGAGATAATACCCCCCCCCCCCCCCCAATTCCTCTTCCCGGCTTAAAACGCAGGAAGAATCATATTGTAATGATGTTTCTGAGCAATAAAAGCTCTTGTTCAACTCTTGCCCAAAGAAAAATCTATTTCAACAAGCCACTTCTCATGATAAAAAAATACCCTTGCAGATGGTTTCAATGTCATCTGTTTAGAAATATCTTACTAGTAAAGTATGTTTAGACTTGATAATTTCTAAAATAGATGCCCTTTATTCGGTACAATAACAAGCTTATCTTCGGATAATTTTACTAAAAGAAATCCAATTTTGTGTTTTTCCATAGAACTGTTTTGTCTGTTTCTACTCCTTGTGGTTGTTTTCTCTACATAAAGACGCTCTTCGTCGCAGAACAACTTTTACAGTTACTGTTCTTGTATAGGGTCATTCCATGTCAAATCAACACGGCTCCCAACCCGACCCCTTTAGAATTTCATCAAATTTGGTTCACTTATTAGATTCACAGAAGAAAGAAAAAATGCCAAATATTAGGTTTGAATCTCATTTGGTTTCCAAAATATAGAGTTTCAAAAATGGAACAAAAGTGCAAAATTTCGTATTTCTTGCTTTACATATTTGGGTATAACTTTTTCCCTAATAATCATAAAATATTAATTTTGGTGTCAAAAGAAAGAAAAAGGTTTGATCTTTCTAATGGTGTATTATTTACGTGTATTTTTTTAAATTTTCATTTTAAGGTCAAACAATTTGACCTTTGACCTTGAATATCTCAAAAAAGGGTATTTTTATTTTTTTCAAAAAAATATATATTATTCTTACATCAAATCTCTACACAAATATATTAGTTTCATTTTGGGACTGCAACGGGATGCCAAGTTATAAATTTCAATCGTAACTTTAGTCCCACTCTTATCCTACAAAAACTGTTTATATGTAAATAGCTTTTCTTTTTAAAATCTCTTTATATACATGTAATGCAAATAAAACTTTAACCTTAATTATTAGCTAAAATTATAATTATTTATATTTGATTTCTTATAACTTTTTAACTTTAAGAGCAAAAACTAATTGTTTACTTATACATTGAATAAATAACATTTTTCGGCATTGCATTAAGTATCGAAACATCATTTGCTGTAAAATTAAAAAACATGACATAGATAATTGGTAATAATGAGCTTTTGAGATAATTATTTAAAAGGAATTGTTGCATGCAATCAGAAACATTTATTTTTACAAATTATTAGGAAAATGTCATATTTCGAAATTAGAAAACAGAAATACTTAAAAATTTTCTATTGATACATAATCTTTATACTATTGCTGAAACTAATTTATCAGATGCATAAGTAACTTCCTTACATATGTAACTTCTATTAATTATTGTGACTCTTTTTCACTTGATTCATTGCATATGTAACTATTAATTTTATAATTTATTTTTTGTTTGATTTTTTTTCGACCATGGAATTAGAATACATTTTACACAGAAGTTGGTTGATAGAAATGGGTCTGAATGCATGAAATTTTTGAGTACCTGGAATAGTTCGGGTGGTTAAGAATCGTTTCTGAAGGAAGATTTTTTCTCTTTCATACTGTAAGCAACTGCATTCTTTCAATATTGGCAGTTGCCCATTCAAATAACTGTCGAGAAGTCATTATCTGATCTTTAAATGGGTGCTGTAAACTGGCACGAGCGGCTAGCCTTTTTATGGTACCTCCAATGCCATCTGAAACTCCTTTACCATGGGCAGTGGCAAAAAAATTCCATTCTGCTTGAATTCCAAAATCTTTTTTAAGGAAACACAAGTTTATAAATTTTTATTTCGATTTTTGTAGTGAGAAGCTGCACCATCAGAAAAGTACAAAAGTTTGTTAGGCTTCACATTAAATTTTTTTTCCTATGAATTCGATCAAATGCCTTTGAAATAAGTGAACTGCTGTTGGCGTCATGGTGGAGACAGTCAGAAATTACTACGAAATTAAAATTATCTATGACTTGGTCAGTGTCTCTTCTATAACAAACCACAAATGGATGTATAGTCGCTGGCGAATTATTTCAGTAGAATCCTTGAATTGCATCTTGAGGAATAAAGGAGTAATTTTCAGAAAAATCACAAACAACTACATATTCATCTGATTTCAGATTTTGATTACAAGCACTAAAAAACGACGTTGTTCCTTAGCAATGAATGAATGCCGTATAAGTTTGGTATGTTTATCCAGAAACGAATCAATAAAGTCATCACAAGGGGTCGACAAAGTTTCAAGGGTAGATCTGTCAACATTAATCCACTACTTGTACGTAATTCTTGTAATCTCATTTTCATCAAAAAGGTCATCAATGCACCTCCTAAATTCTTCGAACTTTGGGCAATTGCTGCACTCTCCCAAGTAACATATTGTTTGGGGAGGATTACAAACAATTTTTGATGTACAGCTTTTATAGGAATCTCATGGAGTTTCAATTTCTTTACTTAATTTCTTCAAATGAGATCCAATTAGCATTAGTTTCACATTTTCATGTATTTGACAAACACAGACGGTATGTGTTCCTCTTGCTCCGGCCAAAACACAGATCGATTTTACACATATTTGGAACACGATGTCTTGTTTTTTTTATGCATCCAAAAATAATATTGAGTTATCTGTTTCTGCATTTAACGGCCTGTTGAAGTAGAAATATAAATAAAAGCAAGGGCATACCTAGATATTTTTCGGAAGGGGATATGAAATTATACGTCAACAAATCATTATAATCCTTTTAGTTAGTAATGCAGAGTATGATTAGTAATTCATATAACAGGTATTTTTTTCTACACATGTTTAGAAATTTAAAAACATTTGAAATAAATTTACCATTTAAAAAACAATCCTTTGATTTTTGCGTTCTAATATCTAACAGAAAACTTCGGGAGGGGATATATTCCCATATACTTCCCCTGGCTACGCCACTGAATAAAAGAACCAAGATGAAAATCTTCACCATTTCCTTCCTTTTGAAAACTAATCAATTTACACTCGATATCCTGTATATTCGACTGCATTAGGATATGCGAATATGGGATTCTTCAGTTCGCACTCAAAGACGATTATTACGTGAAATTAAGGACAAGAGTTCACATTTGAATTTATATTTTGGCATCCCATTGCGGTCCCATTATAAAACTAACGTATTTTTGTAAAGAATTAATGTAAGAATAACATATATTTTTTTGAAAAAAATAAAAATACCCTTTTTTGAGATATTCAAGGTCAAATCGTTTGACATTAAAATGAAAATTTAAAAAAAACATCCATAAATAATACATCATTAGAAAGATCAATTTTTTTTTTTTTTTTTTTTTTTTTTTTTTTTTTTTTTTGACACCAAAATCAATGTTTTATGATAATTAGGGACAAATTTATAACCAAATATATAAAGCAAGAAATGCGAAATTTTGACCTTTTGGCCCATTTTTGAAGCTCCGTATTTCAGAAACCAAACGATATTCAAACCTAATATTGGCCATTTTTTCTTTTCTATATAAACCCAACAAGTGAGCAAACTTTTATTAAATTCTGAAGGGGTCGGGTTGAAAATGTCACTTTTTTGTGTTGATTTGACATGGAATGACCCTATATGCTTACAGATGAATGTCCTTTTCAATCAATTACGTTTTTAAAAAAGGTCTTATTTCGTAAGATCTTATTTATCCTAATTGTAATTCACATAGAAGATTATTTTTGAGAAAGTATGACAATATAGAATTGAAACCGCTTAAAAAAAATATTTTTAATCTATATTTTAACCTAAGCCTTTTTATTGATCACCCATAACAATCGATTGTAATCTCTTTGGAACTGATACATTTCAACGTCTCTTACTCTTTTTCATTTAGTTTTGAAGTGGCTGGAGGGGCAATTAAGAAATAATAGCTCCCCACCCCCCCACCCCCTTCTCTTTTGACAAACTTCTTGAACTTTGATAATTGACAGTGAGAGAGTCTGCAAAATAACTGCTGATAAACGTAGATCTCTGAAGTTTTAAACAAAAGCTTTTTTTTTTTTTTCTTTTTTTTTTCTGCCTTCTAATTTTGCTTTTCATAAACAGAATGTTAATTGTTTTCACGGGGATAGTATTGGAGGTTTTCCCGAATTGAGTTGTGAGGGCAAAGGGTTTGCGTAACAATCAACCTTTTTTTTTTTTCCTTCTTTTTTTCCAGTACAAACTTCTACACCCAACTCGATATTCCGTTATATGGCAACACTTAGGGGGATGTGCTTGTTACCAATCACTATACACTTTTAAAGACAAGTTCGAATTTTCACATTCCATCCGCCAATTACAACGGCCATTTAAATTTACCCAAAACATCGCAAATTACTTGAATGGTACCATTCGTAAACTCAATTACAGGATGAAGAAATATGAAAACAAGTGAAGAGCTAGTTGAAAAGTTAGCAAATGATAAAATATGCTCGTCAAAATAATGGTGATTTTGATTTATTTCAAATTAACACAAGAACATATTTTAGTGTTGTATCGAAAAGAAAACAAATGGTATCAGCAGAAATATTTCAAAATAAAAATTTCACGAAATATTTAACTTTTAATTTAACAGTTTAACTTATTTTTTTATGGATCTTATGCAGGAAATTATTTTGAGCGTCTGTCAACCCCACTCTGATCAAAAATAAATTCGTACAAAAAATTAACTATCACATTTTCTCAATTACATCAGGAATTGCCTCACTGCGGTTGAGCCCTGTCGTTAATTTTTTAACCTTGGGGGGAAAAAAGCAGCTACCGAAACGAATGTTCAGTCAACAAGTCATATATGGGGCGCATTTTCCACATTCAGGCATCCATCGTTCTAAATTGGGTTGTCACAGTCTCCAGATGGCAATTGGAAAGGAATTTATTTTTGTGGAATGTTCTAGATGAAAGAACATAATTAATTGCGGCCTTACTCTTTCCCGCAGCATATTATCCTCTTTCACTGTCTGAGATAGAAAACAACTTATAGCAACGGGACTTTAAATTTAGTATTTATTTCGGAACTAGTTAATCGTTTTAGAACAGGTTATTATGGAAAATATGGAAAACGTAGAAATATTAGGGAAATTCGCATTTCTGAAAAATTCTGCGATTTATCAAAGAATATATGTAAAGTTACATTTTTAATCTGGGAAACTAATCTTTTTTTATTTAGAAGTTTAAAAAATAATAGTAAGAAGTTTTCTGACAGAAAGAATCCAAATTTTCCCAAACGCTACTTCCACTATTATTCCACCCCTGTTTTCGTCTAATCTGGAAAGTTTTCATTCAATTTTGATAACATTTATAAATAATTGTTACTTTTGAATTTGTATTTAATATTTAACCAATAATATTAATATATTTTGAACATTGTCATGCAACTTCATTTTTTTATAAGATAAATTTCATTCTAGTTTTTTAAACATTTAACTTTTAACTATCTTAAAAATAGCATATGTGAACTGTGATCGGAGATGCAATTACCATGTGCAAAAAGCTATATTCTTTATTTTTCCTACTTTGTATACTAAGCCAGTGAAACTTTTTGTTATTTGATAAAACAAATTTGTGGCTATTTCGAAAATTATAATGTCAAATAGTATAAAGTATATTCATAGATGGCTTTAATTTGCCACCGTAAATCACATTCTGTTATCAAACAAGGTGTCTCTTCATAAGAAAACTATTTAAATTCCCGATTAAAGTATAAGTTTATTTCCAATGAGACATTTTAACTATCTTAACGTAACTCAAGAGAGATTTTCCATTTTATCTCGACCACCAATAGAATCCACTTAAAATTGAAATTCGTACAACTATTTTGATATCTTGAGGTAATTAAAATAACAAATGTCCAAACCAAAATACATTATTTCCCCAAAAACAACTAAATAATGTAAAAATAAAAAAGCCAAATAAAATAACGATTAGTCAGAAAAAGTAATAAAATCTAAAGGTTACCACCAACCGGCCGAGTTTAATTTCTTTGGGGTACTTTTACAAAATTAACTAAGTTGCGATTATTGGCAGAAGCCCTCATAGGCACTCAGAACTTGGCAGGCTAGAGATATTTCGAAACAATCTTATTTCATATGTTTAAGCTATTTTGTACCCATTGCACTAAATTGAGATTCATTCTATAAAAACTCTAGCTTGCCAGCTACTGATTGCCTTCATTAGTTTTTCCCAATAATATACACAAATTTAGTTCATTGTGTATTAGTTCGCAAAGAAAATTAAACGCTGCTGCGTGGTGGTAGCTATTAGATTTCATAGCTTTTTCTGGCTGACCATTTTACTCAACGGTTCTTTTTTTTTTTTTTTTTTTTTTTTTTTTTTTTTAATATTATTGAGGGAACTGGAGATGAAGATATATATATTGTAGTCTAAGAAAGTATCGATTAGAAAGCTATCTGAGGCTTGGTAACCAAAAATTTATACCTCAAGTAATGTGACGATTATCAATTATAGACAGCAAATGACTCTGTAGTTGCATACTTCATTTTAGTTTTACTTGTCACAAACCCAAAATCTTTCACATCACAATTGCCCCATGACGTCGCGTTTATTTGCAGAGTGAGAAAACCTAATCTCGGGAAGCACCATGACACGACATGAAATCGGCGAAAACTTTCCGACTTTGATCACGAAGGCTTGATACGGGACACATTTGCATACATTAAATTCCACAGTAGGAGAGATGTTCTCGAAAGTCCGCACGCATACCAAGAATACATTCGAAACCAGGGAGCATCATTCGCTCCCCGACACTCCTTTGCGAAATATATCTGACATATCTAAACATATTATAAGGTTCGTTCAATGGGGACAAAATTTAAATGAAGAACTTCTGCGATTCCCATTTCCTCGACAGATAGAAAGTTTAATAGCAAATAATTTTTGAAAACTTTGGGTTCCATTTTACAAGACCTATTCGTGCCGGAACAGAACCTTATCACGTAGAGTGTCCGAAATTCGGAAGAAAATTTGGTATTGGGATGCAATATGTTCGATTTCCGTACAGAGCATATTTTCATTTTTAATATCTTTTCCACAATAATTTAGAAAGATATTTTGTAATTAACGTTTTTGCAATTTATTGCTGAACTTTTGAATTAAAATTAAAAAATTTCATGTTTTTCTGCAAAAAAATAAGTATAAGACAGTGTGACACTCTCTCTATTTATATAACTCTCCCCAAACAGTACTCCTAACGCGACCTATGGACGTAATAAAGACTTACATAGAATATAGACATAAGTTAGTTAAGCTCCATCGCCCAAACTCTCAACACGTAAGGTTAAGAATTCCCCCTAGAGATATGTATGTTTCCCGCACAATTGTATTAAGGTTTTATTTGTGGTTTGTGACTTGTTAAAAATCATATGTGTTTAAACCATTAAACATCTAAACATCACGCCGTTGATGAAATTACTTGAGTCGCATATTCATCACAGCACAGCTTTTAAAAAAATAAGACAGTATTAGATGAAAGTTTGAAAGGAGAAATGCTGAAAGTTATCCTAAGTCAACTTAGCTTTCTTTGGGTGTGTTGTTGAAAAATACGACATAGATTCTATAATGGGAAATTGATCGTTCTGTGGAACCCAATTCTAGGGAAAATATATAAAGTTTGCAAGTGATTTTTGTTGTGTAAAAACCGATCGACCACAATAAATTTTAGCTGTACTAGCAGTCGTTATATCAAATGGCTTAGTGTTTGATCCCTTGTTTATTTCGAAAACAAGCAACATATGTTATTTTAAATAGACTGCTATTCAAAGAATGGATAAATAAGTGGATACTTAAATATTAATTATTTTTATCTATACAGTATTTATATCTAATTTTTGAGAAAAACATCTTAAATTAAAGCATTTAAACATTATTTTAACGAAAAAAACTATTTATTTTTTTTTCCATTCAGTGAATAGTGAATTTCCAAGCTTTCATAATATAAAATATTTAGAACGTAACCTAAATAATATGTATAATGAAATTCTCTTTATTGAAAGGAAAATATGGTCGAAATAAATTATTTACCAGTTTCCGGTAAAATTACTAATTTTTATGAATAATTTCGTATCGTACGAATTAAAATTATTAGTTATACATACATTTTAAATATAGTTTTCTTTTTATAAAGACTTATTTAAATATCCCTTTATACCATTTTCAATTGATATTTTTTATTTATTTTTTTGCAATTGGGACACTGTCCAACTTTGGTACCGAACTTAGTCAATATTGCGTACAAATGTTCGGCCTTCTTATTATATACTTCTCTAATTAATCTATTTAATTTTCAACTTTCAAGATTATTTTAAACAAAATATTTTTAAAAAATTTCATTCATTACAAGAGAAACATTTATACAGCAATTAAAATAAGGATAACTCAAAAAGTTCTTTCTTTGCAATTTCGATTTAAAAAAAAACACGAAATCGAGTCTTGAATTTCATACAAAAGCAGATGTTTTCCATTTTACGCCTTGCTCAGCTAATTAAATCATACAGTTGGTTGTAGATAAAAAAAAAAATTAATGAAAGATTTATTCAAAGTTATTTTCATGCTGCTAAAGTTAAACAGTTGTTGCTTTTGAAATTTTAATAACAGATGATTACTGGTGCAAGATCGCACACCTGAGATTTTATCTTATTTTTAAAAAAAGTAGTTTCATGACCAATTAGAAGAGCTTTTTAAAAAAGAAGTAAAATGTGGTTGACTCTTATATAGGGTGGTTATAATTAAGTCCCGCTTTCAAAAAGTTGTAGAAAAATACTTCTTAATTACTGCTTAAAGGAATCGAGGGCGAAATAATGTAAGCCATAAATATATATATATATATATATATATATATCCTTTATATGCATTGCCAATTTTTTTGCCTTCGATTTTGTGAGCGTGCATGTGTATGTGGATGCCTGATTAATCCCATTGCATCCGATCGGGCTGAAACTTGGCAGATAGATTTGATGTATTAAGCTTTGGCGTCTGTCAATGTCATTAAAAAGTCGCTACGAATAAACCAACTTATTGTCATTCGAACGCGCTGAAATAGCATTTAACCGATCATTGATGAAATTATTTCCTGTCGCCAAACTTGTTTTAATAAATAGATATTTTTTTATGTTAATAAATAAAAAATATTTGGATGTGAGGGCATAAATTCACATTCATTTTTAATGAACAAATTTCGATAAGTAGTTTACCGCATATTTTGCTGATAGATGTTTTTAATATTTAAAATTAGATGCCAACACCAAGCACACTCTGGTGTTAACAGAAACGGTGCTTTGTAAAAGAATATAAAAATTGACAATGCATATAAAAGATTTATATTAAAAACCTTTTTATGGCTGATATTTAACTTTTTACAAGAATTTTCGTTTATAAAAAGAATTATAACTTTTTTTAGATTAGTTATATCGTCTTAACGTGTGTGCAGGGGCGTACTGGCCATAGGGTTGTCCGGTGCAATCACCGGGCCGGTCAGTGTCTGAAAAAAATGGGCCGGGCCGGTATGGAAGTTCGTTCTTTTTTTCAATATAAGTAATCGTCTTCTTGAACTTTTTTTTTTTCTTCTTTTATCTAACCCATTGCATTTGAATCCCATTTGTTTCCATCGTTCGCTCCCTTTTTTGGTTAGTCGGGGAGATAAGGTATTCTAAGAAAAGTATGGGGTATTGTGGAAAAGCGGCCGATGACTGCTACTTAACGCCCGAGGTGAGGAAAGGACCAAGGAGATCTGAAACTACCCGCATGGTCCAGTCGTGGATGGGCTATTAACTCATTACTATAATGGCCCCCCAAGATCGTTAGCGACAGAGTATATATTGTTCGGACATCTTAAAAGCAGAAACTTTAAGTAAAGCTTCTCGGGGGGTCAATTTTTTGAGGCGGTAAAGACTCTAGCTCTAATTACATTACTAGTCGAACGGAATTGACAAATGATGGAACACAAGTCACAACTCACAACACCAAGAAAAGAGTGGTCGTTGTTTTGTTAAAGGCCATTTCCATTTCACAAATTGGTATGGTTCCATGTGAAGCTAAGCTGGTAGCAATTACATACTATAGTCAATACCAAACGAAAATGTTGCAACTGATTACATAAAATTTCAGATATACATTTCAAGTAAGTGTCTTTATTTTAAATTATTTATATATAATGGTTCTTAATTCTTAAAAACTTGAAATGAATTAATCTAATTCATGCGTAAAATTACGTTTACTAGAGAAAAGATTTTTATTTAAATTTTATCTCTCCATATACGTATAAAATTCAACGCTTATCTATGTTTATTTACGCCTATAACTCCAGATTAACTGAACCAATTTGGATCATGTTTGTGTAGATTTATAACTTTTAATACGAATGTAAACACATATTTAACATTGCATTGTGTTAGTGATCTGCCTGACATTGTGGGTTTAGAGTACAATTCAAAATCTAAGCTTTTTATACGTTTTGTTTTCGAAATCAGAAAAATTAAATTTTCTGTATTACACATTTTCCATTCATAGTTATTTTTTGAAGTCCGTATAATCTTTTTTAAAAAAAATTTAGTACTATTATTTAAGATTTTATTGAGAGTGATTTAATTGTAAATAAAAATTATTAAACCATTTTTATAAATAATAAGAGATACATCTCTTATTATAATCATAAGTATACGATTTTATGTAGATAATTTGATTCACTCCATAGACAAGGAGTAATTATTTAATTTTGTGTTGTAATGCAATTTCATTTTGTCTAAAATTATTTAAATAGAATTGAATGACAATTGGGTATGTGCCAAACAATCTTCCATTATGAACTGTTTAAAAATAATTATTAAAAAAAGAAATTAAGTAGTGGTAAATTAAAAAAAAAAAAAAATCTTAATAGAAATTCACGAGTTTAGCCGATAACACGTTAAAATATATTTCGTAGAAATCAAAGTTATCTGTTGAAGAAATTAGAAAGTTAAGATATGTTTGCTAAAAACCTAACTGAAATGTCAAAGCATTAAAACTTGATAAACCTTTTTATACATGCAAGTTTCTCAATTTATGTATACGTTTAATTATAACAGTATTGTCACGAATTTGTGAATGTTAGGATCCATCACATATTTTTCTATATCTGATCTCTGCCGTTCTTCTTTCCTTGTTCTCCTCAATATTTTTGAATAATTTACGCCTAACTTTACGCCATCACGTAATTTTTCAAAGTTCGAAGTTCTAAGTTTTCGATTAATTTTGCAACAAAATGGATTTTAAAGTTTTTTTTAAAGACGACAGTTTTTATTTATTCAGATTTTTGTCTAATTTTGTAAAATGGATGGTAAAAAAAGAAAATGTCTTGCAAAGCAATGTTTATCTATAAAAGATATATTCTTTGGATCAACGGATAAAAATATTGTTACAAATCATAACGTAGCAATCGACACTACTGAGATTAATAATCATTTAAACAAAACTTTAGAAGTTTCATCTACGTGTGCAGATACAGAACCAAACAGCAATGATATTTGTTCAAATGACAAAGATCTCTAGTATTACAACTCTTTACTTATTTTATACCTTTTAAAGTTAAGTATATAGTATAATTTCGAAAGTCATTTTCTTATAAACATTTTTTATAAACCTAAGCATTCTTTATTTTACCATTTAGATATTGTTTTATTTTGTAACAAACTATCAATAGTTTATTAAACCAAGTTCACTCAAAGGGGATATAAGGATTAAAAACAGAGAAAAATTTAGTTAATTAAACTAATTATTAAAACAATTCAATTATAAAAATTTATAAATAAATTTATAAATAAATTTATATAATTATCGAAATTAATTATTCATTATAAATATTTAAATTCTAAAATTTATTACTTATTCAAAATATTTCATTATTAAAATTAATTAATTAGTGGAATTTTATTAACAAAAAAAGTTAAAATTTGATAAATGATTATAATTTGGGCCGGCATAAATCTAAAATCACCGGGCCGGTTTTATGTCCCAGTACGCCCCTGCATGTGTTTTTTTTTTTCTTCACTCGATTGAGCGTCAAAAATTACTCCAAAAACATGCGTGACAGGAATAGACTGTTCCAAAATTAATATTTCAGTTCCAAAAACACCCCTCTAAGCTAGACATTTTTTACATTCTTTTCTTTCTTAATTTTCATGACAAATTAAACTTTTTACCAAGTTCCATGAAAGGGGATTATTTCTTTGTCTTATTTTATCTACTAGCAAAAAATAACATTTTGTATATGAGTTTTCATGGAGTTTTGAAATCACGGAAATATTCATTTATGTAGGCTTGTCAGATTTTGGAAATCTCGAAACTGAGACCTAATACCGAGCATGGTAAAATGTTGTTTTTTTCACTAAATTAATATAAATTATAATGAACTTGTTGTATTTTTGCATAAGTGGCTTCCTTCACATTTGTTAAACTATGCATTTCGCTTCTCTGAATATGGAATTTTGTAATGAGCTCGAAAACGGGTATAATCCATTGAATTTGAAATAATGTAATCCAAATGATATAAGAACGTAACCATAATTTATGGGTGCAGTGGATGTGGAATCAGAAGGGGCGGCGTTTTACTTTTTTTTTTTTTGATACTGCTAAAAGGTGTCCCCCCTCTTAAAAATTACAAATGCGCCTAAAAACTTTTAAAAATTACATTTAGGTGCAAGGAAAGTTTTTATGGGAAGAAATTAAATACAACAAATTCATTAATTGTGTAGAAAATTAAAGTAGCTTGAGTTATTGTTTCGCTTATTTATTTTTTCTCTGAAATATAACTATTTCTTCCGAATACATCTCCATTTTCTCACTGCAGAAGGTCTGCATTTACTGCGACAATGTTGCTATAACGAAGGAATTCAGCGTCTGGGCCTAGTACCATCACCAGCAAACTATAGTTCTGGAGGCGCATGAAACTCTTCTCATGGAAATTTGTGGCTCTTCAAGTTCTAAGTACAGGATTCCCACTAAAATCAAAGAGTGAAAATCAATGACTTTTCAAGGACTTTAAAGACCTAACTAAATATTTCTAAGAACCCTCGAAAAATTGTTTCTAGACATATCTTTGTTGTTGTTGTTGTCGTGTGACAAGTGCAAAAAAAAGGTGATAGGACAAGTCAAATGGGACCAAAGGCATTGAGCACAGCCCTGGTCACATCTCCGATTTTATCGGTATAAAGGGTATCATGGCAGCAGTTGAGATCGATGTTGAAGAGGGTCGAGGCAACAGAGATGCAACTGGAGAGATGCCTCGGATCCAGCTGAACTCCTGGGCAGTGCCTGCATTCTGCATAAGTTCTGGAGCCGTCAGGCATGATCTTCATACCTCTCATGTGCCCCGTTCGCAATCTGCTGATGGTAGTGGTGATTTTGCGGTCAAGATTAAGCTCCGGAAGGCACCATTTCTTCCGAAGTCCGCCGCAGAGGTGATGTTTTGCAACGGCATTTGCATCGAAGCAAGTGGTTTGCATGGGAGGGGGATCCATGTTCCTAGCCTCCTTAACAAGGGAGTCCGCTTGTTCATTCCCCTCGATGTTGACATGAGCGGGGACCCATTGGATGGTGCAGGTTTTCTCCCTGGCAACTAAGGTGGACAGAAGCGCGTTAATTTCGTAGGCGAGTCTTGATTTACCTCCTTTAATGGCCTCCAGAGCAGACTTACAGTCTGAGAAAATGATTATGCCATTCGAGGGAACTGACTGTGAGAGGTAAAGGGCTAGAGCGGATTTAATGGCGATCAGTTCACTAGTGAAGTTGGAAGCGATTTTTCCGGCTGCGACCCGATGTTTGATCTGGAAGGAGAAGGAAGATGCCAGAACCTCCTCTGTCGCATTCTGAGTTGGAGGAGCCGTCAGTGTAAGCAGTGGCAAGGTCAGGTTTAGAGAGCTTCTCTATAGTTTCCATACCCTTTCTCTTAATGGTTGCTTGTGGTTCTTTTTTCGAACACGGTTCCAGCAGGTCTAAATTGATCTTAACAGTAGAAGGTGGATTGACAGCAAAATATGGTTCTTCAATAATGTCAAGGCATGAGTGATTCAGACTGATGTTATTTCTGATATCTTTGTCGTATTGGAACGTGGAGGATCTCTTTAACCGTTCCCTGTTGTTCCAGGCGCGAAAAGTAACATTTGAGATGTGTTCCACGCTGCTGCACCTGATCTTATTGGTAAATTTAACAGTGGCCAGTTTTCGCCTACTTTCAAGTGGTGTGAGACCGCATTCAATCTCAGCAGTCAGGTTGTTAGTTGAAGAGACTGCACCAATGATGATTTTTGAAGCTCTGTATTGGACAGTATCAATCTTTTCTTTTGATGGACATATCTTTAATATGACATTTTATAGCTGCTTCGCAACTAGCGCTAATATGAAAATCTTTTATGCACAGTTACATTTTGCCTTATGAACGATGATCTTATCCATTTTTCATATGCAATGTACTTTGGCCATAGCACATTAAAAATGTACTTTCAGGGCATAGTACTCGCAAAAAGTTGACATATGCGAAATACAAATATACTAGGCAATTCCGGAGCAGAGTGGATAAGAGGCAGTCTCGAAGGAATAAACAAATAAGATTTTAATTTTTATAAATATTGTCATCGGGCATACAACATCAGTAAAAATTAAGAACTTTTAGGGAACTCTAAACATTTTCAAGTACTTTTAAGGACCTCTAAGAATTTTCAAGCACTTTTAAGGACCTCTAAGCATTTTCAAGTACTTTTAAGGACCTTTCAAGGACCTCTTAAGGACCTTTCAAGGACCTCTAAACATTTTCAAGTACTTTTAAGGCCTTGAAAACAAGTTTAAAAAATATTAAGCACTTTTAATGACTTTCAATGACCGTGGGAACCTTGAAGTAACTCAACCTAAGAATAAATTGATAAAGCAATAAATGGTAACAAATTTGTGCTTCAAGTCCACCCGTTTAACACTTGCTGCGTAATCTCAAACCCGAGAAATAAGTAAAACGAGACGAAACACAGAGATGAGTAGGGTGGACTGGTAACATTCTTCTCAAACAAACTTGGGTACTGATTTCTAACCACAGCTTCTGTATAGCCTATAAGCGGTTTCTCTCTTGAGATCAGATGAAGCCAATTGAATATTCACCCATTTTAGCTGCGTAATAAGTTGTCAATGGTTACAAACACATTCGAACTGTTTTGGAGGTGGGGATGTTGCTAATACACTGCCCTCAAAAGTTACAAAACCCTAAATAAAAAAAATAAAATGTACATTTTGATGCTTTTGCGTTTGTCTTTTGAAATTATATTTTTTTATTGTTCTGTAGGTTTAAATGACCTAAGAAATTGAGTCAATGAATGAAATAAAAAGATGATTTTCCCAGGACTAATCAAAGAGTGCCAAAATTTGCATTTGAATTTTATTGGATTTAGGGCCTTTTAACTAATGACGGCAGAATGGCGATTGTTAAGCATTCTTCGGCTTCAGATCAATAACTAAGTATGTTTTATCAGGGTGACCACAAAATTCAGGGGAAAAAGTGCTCTGATAATTCCCTGATTTTACGACAAACTTTTTTTTCAAATTTCCCTAACTTTACCCGATCTGTAGACATGTTAATTAAATAGAGCATGTATGTTGAAGAGAAAATATGCCTTTCTTTTAAATTAGGTTTAGCGGTAGTAAAAAGTTTAAAATATTCCGTATAGTGGTAGAAGTGGTGAAAAATAAGTAAGGGGATACCCAAAAGTTGGTGACGAGTACCCGCCCCCCTTCCCCCATCTTCAATGATAAATTTTATAATTTCATAACTTATATATTATTTTCTTACTAATTAATATTTTAATTATATTTCCCTAACACTAACATTGGTTAAGTGAAAGTAATAATTCGACTTTTTTAAAATGTGTTTTTAAAAAAGCAGCTTGTCTTTATATGAAACAAGAATAGAAATTTAACTTAAAAGAAAGTTCCTCCAAAGTTAAAAGTTAACAAATTGTAACAGTATTTGTTAATAAAAATACTTACATCTTTATACAAAGTAGTATCAAGCATATCAAGCAATTATACAGACTAAAGGACTGCTTCATCATTTTACTTAGGAAATGTGTTTGAAGTGTCTAAATTGTAAAATGTTTGAAAATACCATCCAAGAGACTTCTTTTTATGTACAAACTATTGACTTTATAACATGCTATTTACATTATCTTCACAAAATCCATTCCATGTTTTTTCGAAATTAATTAAAATTTCAAGCTGAATCCAACGCCTTTTGCAGAATGCCCTTCTTGAGCACCAGCCATATGGAATCCTGCTGCAGCCATTAGACCTTCATCATCCGCATCTCCCTAAAACATTAGAAGATAGAAAATAATTTTACAGCAGTTACTTTTGTGTTTCAAGCCGCTATTTTGCAACAAATAAGATCACAAATATTTTTAAGAAGTATTTCAAGTAAGGAAATAAAGATTAGTTATTGGTAAGAATGCATTTATGAAATACTTCTTTTTTAATTATCTAAATTCAAATGAAAAATTTTAACTTTTCTGGAATATTTCTTCAATTTTCATTACCTGCTTATCGCTAATGATAAATAATTAAAACCTATTTCAATCTTTTTGGGATTTCCACAATAATTATCCACAAATTGGCTTCAATTTATCGGATTAAATTATTTTAAATTGGACATTTGTAGGTACACACACTCGTAATATCTTAATAAATCTAAAGCTTCATCCTGCTAAAAGTGCAAAAGAATTCAAACCAGCATATATGTACCAAAAAGTTATTTGGTTAACGCATTAAGTACCACTTCAGGCATCAGTGGCTGACACTGAACTTTCAGTTTAGATCGCGTCAGTCACCATACCACACAGTCCTGAGTAACTGACAGTGTAAAATACGATTATAAAACTGAAAAATTTACATCATTTTAAGTAATTACTGAAATTTACTAAATTTTTATTTATTACAACATTACAAGTACAACAAGATACAAGCACTTCTAAGCAGCGCATGGCCTGACGAGGATTTCCTTAAAAATGCATGTGCCGCTCAACATGTTAAAATAAATTTAACAATAAGGTTTTCTTTGTTTGTATTACAAGTACATGAATAATGGTGCATACCATTTGCCTAGCATACTGTTTTCCACCAGAGGGAGGCTTTGGACTCTGGGCTTTTCGGTGGCCCTGCTCACTTTTTGCTGGCCAGGTTGGGAACATGGAAGGGGCAACAGGTTTAGGCTTCTCATTGAAGAACCCATGCTTCAAGGCACCTTCTGCAGTGATTCTTCTGACAGGGTTGTAAGTCAGGAACCTGAAACCAACAAGCATTGAAATAATTTAAAGGGGCTGTACATAACACCTTTCCACCATTTTTTTTAACCCCTTCCACCTCTACATCACACTTCACCCCTCCCTCCACCACATGTTATATTCTTTTTCCAACAATATTAATCCAGCATGTCACAAATTATATATATGCATATAATGGCAGTTCACAAAGTACTAAATTATAAATAAAATGGTATTTGAAATTTCACTTTAAACTGTCTTTCAAGGCTGAAAGTGATAAGGGTGAAAGTTTAAGATAGCTTTGAAAACTCTTAATCAGGCTGTTTGCCATATACTTTTTAAAAGACGTAAAATACAAGTAAAACAAAAGTAAACACATTGCTTAAATACAAAGTACATTGAAAGGAAGAAAGTCAAACAGTGGATATGAGTAGCTTTAATTTAAAGCATTTACCTGTTTAGAAGATCAAATCCCATATCAGTGAAGTTATGTCCAAAACGGCTTCTTAAATTATTGTATGGGTATTCAGTAAAAGTAACTTTCTTCACCAAAGGCAATTCACTATAACCCTGCCATATCTTTTCACTTGGGGTACCAAGATCCTACAAAACATTAGTTTTTATATTGCTACATGCATATTATGAACAAATTAACTTTTTAAGACAGGCATAAGTTAAAATATTAGAAGTAATATATTTTCAATAATATGTTGATAATGCCTATTAAAAATGAAAACACAGCCTATTAAAAGAAGTCGCGAAAAAATGCGATAACAATCAATTAAAACAAATCCAAAATCCTAGGCTGGTAATAAAACATTTGTTGTCTCAACATTGCCCTGGCAAAGATAAATTAAGATACTGTTTAATAGCAGTGAAATAAATTTTATCAAATTAACAAAAAAAGCAAGCATTTGAAGTCTACAATACAACAAAAAGATTTATAATTAAATTTAAAATCATTATTTATAAGTACCTTTTGTCATACAATGGCATTTCCCTACAAGTTTTGCAAGGTATATCAAGAATAATGTAAATGAATTACAACTATAAAACATACTTTAAAAACTTTATTCAGTTGGTCAATTTCAGACTTGCCAGGGAAAAGGGGTTTCATCGTAAGGAGTTCTCCAAAAATGCAGCCAACAGACCACAAGTCAATGGGAGTGGAGTATTGCTAAGGAAAAGAACACACAAATTGCTTTCAAGATATATTACAATTTCAACATGCACAAAAAATTAGTGTCACCAAACCAGATACAATAATTTATACAAAAGTTATTTTCTTTTTTATAATCAGAAGTAAAAAAAAATCTGATTTATGTGCAAATGAAATATACAGTAGCTAGCAAAAGTTTTGAAACTATGTTTTTCTATCTTAACTTTTTCTGTAAGCTAAATTTCTTACTGATGTAAATTAGTAATTTTAGCTCCAGTCATCCTACATGGTACGCAATGATATGAGTGAAAATTGTTAATTTAAGAGAAATACAAAACGTAAATTTGAAAAGCTCAAAGTAGAAGTTTTCAGACGATCTGATAAAATTCAAGTTTCAAGATTTAACTTAAATACATGTGATATTGTCACACACACAAGGGCTCTGCTAGCTCAGTGGCTCGAGTAGAGGAATTTCACGCAGAAGGAGTGGGTTCATATCCCATTCATGTTTTTTAAATTGCATTTTTGTTATTTTATTTCTAGGTGAGATGTATACAAATGATTTTATAATTTCAATAGCTTTGTGCAGATTTGCCAAATTAACTTTACTTAGTCATGTTTTCATAATGTTCTAGGTAAAGGAGTGCACATTGTTCCAAGATCAGGAGCTCCCAAAACTCAACGTAAAGATGTGTTAATCTGAAGGAGGTAGGGTACAAATATGCAAGGAAATGGCCTCTGAACATGGACTCACCATGAGTAAGGACATCATAAGACATCGTCTAGATGGCGCTGGATTGTGTGCACTGGTCCCTGCAAAAAAAATCTCTCAACTGGGTAAAGAATTGGAAAATCCGATTGAAATTCACTAAGGAGCAGGAAACGTGGACAACCAAAGATTGGAAGAAACCCTTTGAAGCGATGAATCCAAATTCAATCTGTTTAAAATGATGGCCAACATTATACTTGTCGTCCAAAAGGCACCAGAATAGATCTCCAGGACTAACATCCAACAGTTGAAGCAAGGAAACTGATCAGTAATGGTTCAGGGAGCTTTCCATTATAATGGCATCCATTATTAAGTTAACCCTCGTACACACCGATGGGATTATGGATAAAAAAAATTATAAAAACATTTTAGAAGATATCACATACTGCCTTATGTTTGTAAAAAGATGCCTTGTGGATAGATGTTTCAGGAGGATAATGATCCCAAGCATACCTCCAAAATGTTGATCAATTGGTTTATAGATAAGAAAATTAAAGTTTTGGACTGACCAAGTCAGTCACCTGATCTCAATCCAATTGAACACCTTTGAGAATACTTCAGAAGAAAAGTTGGAATGCAGAAGCATTCTTCAAAGACAAAATTCCTTTAGAATCTTCAACCGGAATGGGCGAAAATCCCTAGGTCCACCTTAGAAAACTTTATTAGTTCCATGCCCAGACAGTGTGCTGCAGTCCTCAGAGCAAAAGGATATGCAAAGACAAAATTCCTTTAGGATCTTCAACCGGAATGGGCGAAAATCCCTAGGACCACCTTAGAAAACTTTATTAGTTCCATGCCCAGACAGTGTGCTGCAGTCCTCAGAGCAAAAGGATATGCAAAGACAAAATTCCTTTAGGATCTTCAACCGGAATGGGCGAAAATCCCTAGGACCACCTTAGAAAACTTTATTAGTTCCATGCCCAGACAGTGTGCTGCAGTCCTCAGAGCAAAAGGATATGCAAAGACAAAATTCCTTTAGGATCTTCAACCGGAATGGGCGAAAATCCCTAGGACCACCTTAGAAAACTTTATTAGTTCCATGCCCAGACGGTGTGCTGCAGTCCTCAGAACAAAAGGATATGCAACTCAATAATAAATATTGATATGTTTCCTTAGATTAAGATGCTTAATTTCAATTAAAGTTTAAAAAACCTGAATCGCCTCATACTTTTACTTTAGTAATTTTGCAAATTTTCAAATTGTTTGGTTTTAAAAGGGGTACAATTTACAAATTTACATCATTAAGAAATCTCGCCTACAGAAAAAGTTAGGACAGAAAAACATATAATCTCAAAACATTTGCCAGGTACCATACAATTTCTATAGAAATGAACAATAGTGAAACTAATTCCAATATGTTTACAATATTATACTGTCAAGCTTTTAGTACATATAAATTACTCCATAGATAGAAAATAAAATCACAGAATAAAATGCATATTAAATGGGCAAACATTGTGACCCTTTCACAGTGGGTTAAGTGTGAGACCATTGACAAAATAAACAGCAAAACTGGCACATTTGTAAAATGTTCAAGAGAATCATTAGCTAAAGAATTGAAAAACTGGAATATCAACTACAAAACTGGGTCTGAAGTTATAAATCACCATAGTGATAAACTAGTCAATATTCAAGCATAATGTAGATGGTCCTTAAAATTAAAGCAAATCAGAAAATTACAATAGATCTTAATTAAGAATCATATTTGGTCTGTAATGTGAAGTCGATACAAAGAAGAACGGTATTAAATGCAAGCGGTAGCCGAATAAAGCACTAAAAACTTGTGCATAATTAATTGTTCACTCAATGTCATTCAGTAGTCATCATTGACAGGAGAGCGGACACAGGATGAATAAGCAATAACAAGTAAATTGACGTAAATATGACTTATACACACCAAAAACAATATTAAATATTTTAATATTTAATTACCTTGGCACCAAGAAGTAATTCTGGAGCTCTGTACCATAGAGTGACAACAACAGGTGTATAAGGTTTTAAAGGAGAACCATACTCTCTGGCCAAACCAAAATCCCCGACCTAAAAGTAAAAAGAAATGCTTCATTAAGTCTTATATGCCCTTAAATTAGGAAGAATATCCAAATTAAATATATAAAATATAATTTTATTTTATTATTCTTTGTGATAGCCTGAAGTTCCAGAAAAAATTTACTTAAATCCAGTAATACTGTCTAAAAATGAATGGACAAGTCTTTTGCTTAAGAGTACCTGGAGGACCCTTACCCTTAAAATACACATTAATGTATCACCCTTCAAACACAAATTTTCAATTTTAATATTATATGGTTTAACATTATATAGTAATTGGAATAACTTTCTAGTGTATAATGCTTTCTTAACAAAAAGATTCTAAAAAGTTTACTGAAGACATTTTACTTAGATTAAATGACGTTTTTGTGAAGTAAAATACAACTTGATGCAACAGAAAGTTTATATGAAAGTCAGGGGTATTTCACTAAATGAAATGCAACTTTCTAATAAAATTATGAAAAAAGACCTTTCCGTGCTTATTTCAAAGGCACAAGCAAGATGAATTTGTTAACATACAATTTATTTTATTTAATATATAAAATAGTAACCTTCAATATGCCTTTATGACTCAGCAATAAATTTGACGTTTTGAGATCTCGATGAAGAATCCAATTATCATGCAAATGAGCAACAGCACAGAGTAGTTGGTGCATTAAAGTTTTCACCTCACCTATAGTAGAAAAATCAAAATATTAACTTTACAGATTATGAAAGTAAAAAAAAAATTCTAAGATTTTTAATAGGACATGTACATCGTAAAAGTCAAACTAGACACGCCAATTTAAGGAATAAAATAAGAGTACACTTACCAATCAAGAATGGTTGTTTCATAGTCTCCATCAAACTTTTTAAATCATGTTCGACATAATCCATCACAATATATATTTTATCCATGTTGCTGCCAACAACAATTTCCTAAGAAAAAAAATAAGACATTTTTATTAATAAGTATTTACAATTTATTTCATGGACAATTCAAGATTGATCTGTGTTTAGTGAGTTAATGTTCATTAATATTGAATAATTTTATGTTTATAAATGTTTAAGAATTCTAAATTATTTATTAAAATAAAAGTAGGAATCTTTCAGACTTATTTAAATAACTAAGAGTCATCACAGCCATTTTAATAGTAAGAAGTTTGTCCAGACATTAGTAAGGCTATATGTGTAACACTAATAATATATGTAAAGCAACTTCAACCTTACTTTGAATAAAAACAATTATATGCAGCAGCAATTCAAAAACAACACTGATCTCTGACCTAAATTATCCTTTTTACAACATTCTAAACTGTTTTTTATAAAAGAGTTGATATAGAAGGAGCACGGGTTAAATAAATCTTAAGATTTCAACATGTGTTTTCGGGCATGTTGTGAAAAACCTATATGCCCAAGCAAAACATTTACATGCTCAACATTTTGCTACTAAAATTTTACATTGCTGCTAGCTCAGGAGAAATTAAATATCATTATATAAATTTACATAGCACATAATTCAATATCAAAACTGAAAATCGGTCGCCTTTACTCAAGTAAATATATCAAAACTAGATTAGTTATACTTAGAATATTATCCATTGTACAGAACAGATAAATGTTAAAACTGATCTATAATTGTAAGATTTCTTCATATTTATCATTCAAGTGTATTTTTCTTTCATTTTGCTTGCCAAATTTACACTTCAGTCAATAATGCAGTAAGAACAGTATAAACTTATCATAAGTACAAGAAAACCCTACTCCTACAAGAATAATTTTGCAAGAAATGTTTCAATGAAATATTTTGATGCATTGAAAAGGCTACTGACTTCTTGAAAATTTTAGCATTTGTGATTATATACAGAAAATATTTAAGGATGAAACTGAAAGCAAAGAGGAACAGAACTTACTCTAACTGTAACAATGTTAGCATGCTGTGCTTTCAACAATGTATTTATTTCTCTCAGAGAAGTAATGGGGAAACCTTCCTTTTCTTTTTCCATTTTCAAACGCTTCAGAGCCACAATTTCATCTGTAAATTAAAAATTGAAGTTATCACACAACAAAGTCTAATATTTAAAATTATGTAGATAAGCTGCTATAAATAAGCTTAAATTATATTTCTACTAATAATAAATAAACTGTCACAAACCACTAAAATCACCTTTTTCGTAGATATTTTTTTTTTATAAATATATAGTTGAGGTAATGTGTATAATATGGCAAAGATCTCAACTTACCAATAAAAATAACTTTCAACCTCTAAATACATTTAGTAACTTTATTCACGAAACTTAAAATAGTATTAGTAATGTATTCCAAACAAAAGCTAAAAAGTGGGCATCATTTTCGGATTAAATTATTGTTTCTCATGCAAAATGCATGTACATTTTGAAAGTATTTCCCAGGTAACCAAGAGGATGGTCACTTTTGCTTGGCAACATCACTATTTTTGTCAACACCCTCTATTCTTAAATCTTATGTTATTAAACCACTAGCTCATACATCATTATCCTCTCAAATATCACACTATTTTGCCATCATTTATCTCATCATCATCTCACCTGATCAGAAAAAAATTGAGGGATAAGTCAGAAAAAAGTTGCACAGTTAAGTTAAATTTCCAGGTTTTCATTGTATACCAATCATTCCAAATAGTTTCAAGGCTGAGAAGGTTTACTTTTAAAATGATTAGTTCATAAATTACCAGCAAATCTGACAGAATTTTTTTTTTTTTTTTTTTTTTTCATTACTTACAAGTACAGCATATAATTTTGTAAAACTTGTTTGACCTGGTATTTTTAGGAAATTATTGATTTAAATCAAGTTCAATTTTTATCTATTTATTTTTTTTAATTTTTTTTTAGGCTGCTAAATTTCCTATTTAGTTGTATGAACTAAATAAGTTTAACTGCAACAGTGTCCAATTTCAAAATTATGAGATTTTTTTTTTTTTTTTTTTTAGAATTCCTCAACAATTATTTTTACAGGAGACTGATTTGAGACTTGTTACTCTCTCACTTATCATATGTAGAACATACTTCAATCATTCTTTGGATGCATGTACGACTAGTATGGCATACCAATTCTAAAAGTGAAACAAAAAATTCTTTTCCTCCAGCTGAAAATTGTAACTTGCCATAAGTCTGAAAATACAAAAAAAACTTATGCATGACATGACAACTTGCTTCATGCATGACATAAACAACTAAATATCTTAGCAGTCCTTTTACCCTTTGCTCCATACACATCACAAATGCCTACCAAAAATTAGATAGATACGTAACCTGGATGCTGAGAAAGCAAAATTTCCATTTCCTTAACACAGTAATAAAATAGAATGACTGTCATGAAAACAGCTGTAAAAAAAAAATGTGCGCCAAATATTCAAAATTTTCTATTAAAATTTTATTATCCATTTCCAAATAAAATCTTGATTTCCAATAATTTCTATCAATTAATTAAATTATATTTGACACTTTCAATTTTTGTGATAAAGTGATAAATTTATGCAAAAAATATTGATCTCCACCTGCATGAGATCAATATTCTTAGCCCACACCAACAATGGCTGCCATAATTTTAGACTTTCATACACATCATAAAGAACTAAATCTCTTACCGGTCCTTTTATCCCTTGCTCTATAAACCACTCCATAAGTGCCTTCTTCGATCCTATTTAGACAATGAAACTCCTCCACACTTCTACATCCCATGATAGCTGGAAGGTAATTTGGTAGCTCAGGGGCAGCGGGCACCACAACAGCTGGCTTTTCAGGAGAGGGCTCTTTCTTTGCCACTTCTTCCACTTTTGTTTCTTCCACCTTTGCTGCTTCTTCCGTTTCTTCATCTACGAGGGAAATCAAAAAGGGAAAAAAATCATTAAAATCTGAAAAAAAGCTTTAAGTTCACGTAAGCTTATCAGTATTAAAATGTACCGCTTTTTTTTTTCTTTTTTTTTTTTTTTAAATATAGCTTTAAGTTCACGGAAGCATGTATCCTCAAGAACCCAAAGAAAATATTTTTCACAATACCAGGAGAATCACTTGAAAAGCTCAGAGTTTTGTAATAGATCTACTCAAATGTAAAGGATTTGCATTGAAAATAATAAAGTAGATGCCCAGATTTTTGCAGGTCTTTTAAATTCCAGTCACATAATGTACAAAAAAAAAAAAAAAAAAATATTAAAATTAAAGGTCAATATATAATGAGGTAAACATAAAAATTGAAAGTTCTAAAAACATGCAATTATATTACTATTTGGAACCATTAAAACATTGTTATTTAAAAAAAAAGTTGTATTGTATATTTAAGCTTTCTTTGCAGATTATGGTCCTATTTTCAAAATAAAACTTCATGTAAGTATTGTTACAAACATTAGAATTTGTTTAGCAAAACACATCTTTAAGTCCAAACTAAACTGTGGTAACTATAAATAAGTTAAGAAATTTTAACATTTATTTTAAATACTTGAATAAGGCTGAAGAGTTAGTTATTAATTAACTGAAATTATAGTATTTAAGGATAGTAATCTCTAATGAATAAATACCACATTTGAAAATAAAATCTTTTTTAAAATTAAGAATAGATTGCATTGTTGATGGATTAATAAAAGACACTTGGATTACTGCAGAAAGCACATGGTTGAGTTTTATCATAACAAATGCTTATAGGAAGTGAACATGTAAAGTTTAGAACACAAAGAAAGATTTTTCTGTTCAAGAACTTGGAATGCTTCTGACCTGAAGTTTCTTCTTCAGCAACTTCTTCCTCTTCAACTTTAGAATGAGCAGAACCTATAAATTAAGCATCCAAAAATTAAATAAATAACATTGCAGCGAAATAATAAAATTAAAAATAATGTGCCATATTTTGGCAATAACAAG
This sequence comes from Linyphia triangularis, assembly GCA_963978545.1. Classification (NCBI taxonomy): domain Eukaryota; kingdom Metazoa; phylum Arthropoda; class Arachnida; order Araneae; family Linyphiidae; genus Linyphia; species Linyphia triangularis. The sequence continues at coordinate 32,925,166 of OZ021722.1, forward strand.
AAGTTTAAATAAAGCACAGCAATGAACATTTTTCAAGTATTAGAAATACATTTGTAAATTGAGGCAATTAGATTTTCATTTTATATGAAAGTTTTGCTTTATACTTGAAAAGAACTTACATATTATCTATTCACTGAACAATTATCACTAAATTGTAAATAAACAAAAAAGCTATTTTTGTGTTAAGTCAAGTATCAACTGCATGTCATTTCCTTTGAAAAATAGTACTCGCAATATGCAAAGTGTAGACAATGAAATTTGTTATTAATTCAACATTAGTAATTTAACAATTCACCTTCAGTGTCACTACCAGTGCTTTCCGAATCAGTTTCTGTATCCTCTTTTCCAAGATCTTTCTCATCACTATGCTGATCACTCTCTTCATCCTCTTTGTCATCTACTTCATAATCCATGGGCTCTTCCTCAAGAAATGGTTCTAAAAAACATTAAACGAATTAAAATACAGATTAAAAAGAACTCAAGAAAATAAACATAAGAATTAAAGTAGATGACGCTTTTAGATAACAGTATGATTTTAATAAACTTAAATTAATTTTCAATATTAGCAATTCATTTCATGTTTTGTAATGAACAAGATTCAAGCTTAATTATTTATTACAAATTAATTAGCTAATTTTGGCGCCATTCCAATATTAATAGCCAAACATACAGGTGTAACTCCTCATACACAGGTTTATGAGGTGTTACACTTTCGTTGCTTTGAATATAAAATATCCTTTTAAATGAAAATTATCAAGAATTGAATATTAAAATTCGTTTATTATTTTAAAGAGATATAAACTTTTAAACTTTAAAATTATGTGGAACACTAAGATAAAGATAGAAAAAAAAACTATCAAAAAAGTTAAACAAATTAAAAAGCAAAAGTATTTTTTTATTAAAAACATATTTAAGAAATGCTTATCCAAAAACAAATATAATACTTTTATACAATTGATTCTAGTAAGTGACCCATGAAGTAATTTTAGAATAGCAATATATTGCCAACTAGGAATGGGGAACATTCCACAACTTCCAATTACACTATAATATTGGTCAATGCATTAAAACTTAAACGTTTTCATACTTTCATTTAAATAAACATGGCCAGTTTGACAATAATTTTTACATGGAAAAAAAAAAAAAAAAACGTCGAGATGACAAAATTGACTATGTTATTCAATAGACATAACATGGTCTTTTCTTGTGCATGAAACAGAAAAAATCAATCATTGATGTGTTATGGCTTTCTGCCAGTTAATAAATAAAGTTCCTAAGTTGGTTAGTACATCGCGTTGTGTTCTTTATTATCACCTAAAATTCTCTTATTGACCACAAATCTGAAAAGAAACCCCGTAAGATCAAGATACCCCCCAAAAGAAGGTAAGAAATTCACACTCCCATCATTTGTTAAGCGAGCAACCAGTTTAATTTTATCAAGAAACCAAAAGATATTTACTCATTACAATTACATTATTGAAACAGAATATTAAAATATATTTACTCAATTACAATTACATTATTGAAACAGAATATTAAAATATATTTACTCAATCACAATTACATTATTGAAACAGAATATTAAAATATATTTACTCAATTACAATTACATCATTGAAATAGAAGATTAAATCAACACTTCCTAAGAATTAGGCAGTAGCAAAAAGAACACCAACACTTGGTTAAAAGGGTTTTAAAGGGGGGGGGGGGGGGGGGAACAACACTTGACCAGTCGAAAGGGGAAATGACCAAATAACTAGATCTCTTAAAGGATCCGACTCAAAATTAAGATTCGTTCACCTATGTTTAGATTAGATGAGATGAGAACTTCCCAAAAAAAGGACGGTAATAAGCTAGTTAGTCTAGCCAATAAAGCAAACAAAAAGAACCTGTGGTAGACATGCTCCGTCTACGGATGATGAAGAGGCAAGAGGGGATCCACTGGATGAGAGGGGTCCAGAACTCGGCTTGTTAAAAAATGTTCTTGGGAAACTAGGCGTTGAGACGTATCAGGAGAAGCTGAACGGGCTAAAGGCTCCTGAGACACAGTCCGAGGCAGGGATATCCGGCTGTATTAATGGGTCACCTGGTTATATTTCGTTGACTGCACGGCTGGAAGTATTCTGATGACGGCACGGGCTGGATGTATTTCGATGACAGCGCGGGCTGGATGTAGTTTGATGACGGCACTGGCTGGATGTATTTCGTTGACAGCGCGGGCTGGATGTAGTTTGATGACGGCACGGGCTGGAAGTAAGCTGGCAGGACACGAAAGGAAAGCTCTTCAAGACGCCACCGGCTGGAAGCAGGTATATGTAAGCCGGCAGGACACGAAAAGGGAAAGCTCTTCAAGACGCCACCGGCTGGAAGTGGGTATATGTAAGCTGGCAGGACACGAAAAAGGAAAGCTCTTCAAGACGCCACCGGCTGGAAGCAGGTATATGTAAGCCGGCAGGACACGAAAAGGGAAAGCTCTTCAAGACGCCACCGGCTGGAAGTGGGTATATGTAAGCTGGCAGGACACGAAAAAGGAAAGCTCTTCAAGACGCCACCGGCAGGAATTTTTGATATGTAGGATGACAGGTCACGGAAAAGGATGCTCGGCTCTTCAGGACGCCACCGGCAGGAATTTTTGATATGTAGGATGACAGGTCACGGAAAAGGATGCTCGGCTCTTCAGGACGCCACCGGCAGGAATTTTTGATATTTAACATGGCAGAAAGTATTCAAGAGGGTATAGAACTATTTTCGCAGCGTCGAACAGATGGTGAGAATCTAACTCCGATCAAAATCGCCGAATTGGCGGACATCTAAGGCCATTCCAAGGCCCCTTCACAACATGGCGGCACAGTGCCATTTTCTCGCCGCTTCTGCGAGCGTCCCATCACTTTTTCTCCCGCACGTAAAACACCTCCTTCCACCACGAGAAAGTCCAGCTGAATGAATGTCTCGAGACGCTTTGCAGCCCCGCATAACCTGTTGCACCAATCAGGGACGTCCACGTAGCCAAAGCGACCGGAGAATTCGAAAATTCCCCTGCTTTTTTTTTCTCAGAACTCGATGCAACTCCGTTGTGTGGGGTAACTAATCTAACTACAAGGGCAGATCGGGGGAAATATACGTAAAAAGGAACCAACCATTTCCCAAATCCTCTGGCCAAGCGTTATTTTTACATTTTTTTCGTAACTTGTATAATAAAAGAATCAATTCCACAAAACTTACATACTTTCATGAATTAACTAGCCCCAGTTATATTAAATATAAATTTCAATACTAGTTTGTAAGGGATTAATTTAATATATATAAAACGTAATAAAGAAGCTTTGTTATTGATGTGAAATCATCACAACAACTCCTCCAACCTTCCCAAGAAAAAAAATTCGAAAAGAATTTTTTTTTTTTTCTCTTTGTAAGTATGTACTCAGCAAAAACAAATATTTTTTTTTTTTTTTAAACATACAGAGAGTAAAGAAAAATGTAAATAAGGAAATAACAATCACAAGCTGGGAAAAGACACTCAGGCCTGGCATTAAGGTAATTAAAAAGGAAAAGCACTAAAGCAATAAATTGCAATGGTTAAAAAAAATCTTTGGTTAAAAAAAAAATAATAAGTTGAATACCATTTGTAAATGCAGGCATAAAATTGTAAAACAGATAAGTGAATGGAAGTAGTTATCCACATCCAAAGAAATCAAAACAATTTAACAACCCAGATGTAAACATAGAATCCAAAGTAAACAAGGCGCAAAAATGTAAACAGATATCGAATGTCAACAACCAAGGCTGAAAAGGCAACACAAGGTATAACAATTATTTAGTTAACAGCACAAAATATAGGTAAATGAAAAGTATTGCACACACTTAGCCCGCCAATTTGGCGAGAGGAGAAAAATTTTACAATTAATATTGCACAACACCAAACACCAGAAATTCAAGAGTGAGTCCATCCCCCAGTAAAAGAAAAAAAAATGAAAAGTTTAACTCCCCAAAAAAAAGATCAACTCTCAGACCTAAACAAAAAGAAAAACTCGAAATGAAAAAAAAATCAAAATCAAATAGGTTAAATAAGATCAACATAGCAATTTCGCCTGTAGAATACTTCCCAACCAAAGGAAGAAGTCATTCCCAACCATATCCCTTTTCAAAAACAGAACAATATCCCAATATAAAAAGTTACTAGAGCAATTATAAGCACTCGGTGTAAATACCCCGAAAAGAAAGAAAAAGAAAAACCAAAAACAATACGGAAATTCAGAAACAGCAGATCCAAACAATAACATTACATTAGTAAATAAACAATTGTGTCCCCGAGCCACGATCAGGACCCAATCCACCGGCAAGAATTAGTGTATATAAAAAAAAAATTAGGTTTTTACAAGAACGAGGGGGAACAGCTGTAAGAAGTTAAAGGTAACCTTTTTGACCAGCAAATTGGTACCAAAAGGGCCAAGAGAAGAAAAATTAAGTAATAAAAAAAAACCAAAAGTGACCGATGAACCGGGAGCCGAGGGTGGGGGGGGGGTTTAACCTAACCCGCTATTCCTCTCTTCCCCTTCCCTTCCTCTTTCTCTTCAAAAAAAAACTCGAATTGAAATTATACAGAAGAATTTCAGGTAATTCCCAAAAATCAAAGTTACATAACTCATACATTGTTTCCTGCTAACACAGAAGCAAAAATTTTTTTGCCCATTCAGAATAACAATAGAAATCAGCAATACCAGAGAAGAAAATTTTGATTATAAGACTTTCTGTAATACAAAAAAAAACTAAACTACCGCAGCGCAGGTTATACGAATTACATTTACAAATCCCGAACTAAATCTGAACAACAAAACCTTGGTGTCTTGGTCGCAAATTGTAAGGGTTGTCATGATCGGTGTTTACACTAGAATCACGGGCATTCAGGTCTCTGTCCAACTCTAAAAAGGGAAAAACGGTTCGATCCGGAATCACTGTCAGTCTGTCGACGTGAGCCCAGATTTTAACCGAAGGGTCATCAGGTTTTGTCAGCTGAAAGTTCACACCGTTTCTGGCCTGCTTTATTACTCGAAAGGGGCCCTTGTTGAACTTTGCAAACTTTTTAACCTGACCGGCTTCCAAAACAGGTGTATGTAAATAAACAGAACTTCCCACTGCAATCTTCTTTACAACAGCCGTTTTTGCCCTGAAATTTTCCTGCTTCTCAGCAGCATTGGTCAAATTTCTTTTAACAATTTGAAAAGCCGACTGCAACCTTATGCACAAATCAGTAGCATAAGTTGGACTGTCCGCGTAAGACCTGAAGGTAGTGTTCAATAAAAGATCGGTGGGGAGTGTCAGATCCCTACCATACAAAAGAAAAGCTGGGGATTCGCCAGTACTGGCATGTCTGGCTGTTCTGTGAGCCAACAAGGCGTAAGGTATTAACCTATCCCAGTCGTCGTGTGAGTGATTTACCAAGTGACTCAGTGAGTTGATGAGGGTAGCGTTCAAGCGCTCAGTGACACCGTCAGTCTGAGGGTGATAGCTTGACGTGTTCAGTTTCCTAATTCCCAACGTATTATACACACCCTTCATAGTTTCTGATAAAAAATTTGACCCCCTGTCTGTTACCAACTGCTCCGGCACCCCATGTGTCGCAATGAATTTTTCGAGAGTCGCAGCAACAGTGTGGCTCTTGGCATCTGGGAGGGGAAAAGCTTCGGAGTATCGTGTAAAATAATCGGTTATTACTAAAATGTAGCGATTTCCGGAAAAGGTTAAAGGAAGAGGGCCCACGAAATCCATGGCCGCTCGTTCAAAGGGTCTGCTAGTGATGGGTATTCTTACCAAAGGGGCCTTTTGTGAAGGTCGGTGACCTCTCCTTTGCAGGCAAGAATGACAAGAGGCAACATAATTTTTAATCTGGGCATACATGCCAGGCCAATAAAAACTCTTTTGAATTCTGGATAACGTTCGGCTGAAACCACAATGTGCTGCGACTAGGGAATCGTGATTTAAGTTAAGAATTTGAGCTCTCAGAATTTCAGGAACAACAATTCTTTCATTTTTCTGCCAACGGTTTTTGGGCTTTAGGTTTGAGCAAAATAAAACGTTCTCTTGGAAATAGAATTTAAGCTTTTTCGGATTTGGCTTAACATTGGCGTCCAAAAGTTGCTTGAGTTTCAAACAATTTGGATCGGTGAGTTGATGGGTAGCAATATCATTGAACAAAACAGGTTCGACATTGTGTTCTACCAAAGTTACAGTGTTGATTGGACGAGAAAAGAAATCAGCAGTGACATTTAATTTTCCTGGCTTATGAATAATGTGATAATTAAATTGACCTAGGGCTGCCATCCAACGTGCAATGCGAGAGGTTGAATCCTTAAGTTTTAAAACCTGTGAAAGCGAGGCCTGGTCACAATAAATGGTGAATTCCCTTCCCAACAAATATTGTCGAAAATAAGCAGTGGCCCAGACGATAGCCAAGGCTTCTCTTTCAATTGTACTGTACCTAATCTCTGCGTCTTTTAATTTCCTACTGGCGAACGCAATTGGATGTAAGAAATCGTCATACTCTTGACATAAACAAGCTCCCAGAGCGTAATTTGAAGCATCAGTGCATAGAAGGAATGGCTTAGTGAGATCCGGTAATTTAAGAATGGGTTCCCTAAGTAACTCCGCCCTCAAGGAGTCAAAGGCACCCTGAGCTGCAACATCCCAACAAAAGGGGTGATTATCCTTAGTTAAGTTAGTGAGGGGAAGAGCAATGCTGGCATAATTCTGAATAAAACGACGATAAAATCCAGTGAGTCCAAGAAATTGTCTGACTTGTTTACGATTTGTGGGTAATTGAATGTTCTCAACAGACTTCAAGTTAGAGGGGTCAGGGGATACCACTCCCTGAGTGACCTTGTATCCCAAATAAGTGATGGTGTCTTGTACGAAGGAACACTTACTGGGTTTTAATTTAAGATTATGGGTAGCCAGCCTATCAAAAACCAATTTAAGTTTGTGTATATGCTCTTCGAATGAGTTTGAAGCGACGACTATGTCATCAATATATGTACCTATTTGCAAGGGAGCCAGTCCTGATAAAACGACAGACATTAGTCTCTGAAAGGAGCTCGGAGCATTCCGCAACCCAAAGGGCATTCTTAACCAATTATAACTCGATTGTTGAGTCGAGAACCCCGCCTTATAGGTGTCCCTCTCTGCCAATTTCATTTGAAAAAACCCGGACGTAAGGTCCATGGTACTAAAAAAATGGGCCCCAGAAAGGTTATCTATTAACTCGATCATGTTTGGAAGGGGAAAGTTATCAGGGACAGTCTTCTCATTTAACTTCCTAAAATCAGTCACCAATCGATATGATTGATCAGCCTTCTTAACCAAAAGCACTGGTGCTGAGTAAGGGGAAAATCCTTCTGTAATGATACCCGCCTCCAAAAGTTCTGTTATTTGTTTATTAAGTTCTTCCCTTAAATGATAAGGTGTTTTGTAGGGCTTAACTCTAACTGGAATGTTATCCGTTAAGTGTATTTCATGTTCAATAGTATCACAGCCTGAGAGATCCTGTACTTTCTTTGCAAAAATGTGCGAATATTGTTGAAGCAACTTAGTGAGTGTATGTTTTTGACTAGGAGGCAGGTGATCTAATTTGAAATCACCTCCCCATGCCTCGAAGGAATCATCTAGTTCACTAGCAATGGTATTTAGACTGTTTACAAATTGCATTGTTGTTGTTTGTGTGTGAATGGGTTCAGCAATAACAAGTTTAAGACCTTTATTTAAATGAACAGGTTCACTAGATGTGTTTAGAATTTTAATGTAGTGAATTCCAGAGGGGTTATATGTGTTCACACTCTTAGAAACAAAAAGATCAGTGTTTGAAAAGTTAGGGTGTTGTTCGAACAAAATTAAGTTAGTGTCCAAAGGTGTAATGGGTACCTTAATTTTAACCAAATTCTCAGAAAGAGGTGGCAGGATGTGCTTTACATGACAGGTTCCAAAAAAAGTAGTGATGTTTACACCGAGATTGTTTATATTTGCATTGGGAGAGTGATTTTCGAAGGACAAGAACAATTTAGTGGTAAACATGTAACCTTGTTCAAAATCTAAGGTAACACTATTATCTCTTAAAAAGGTTACTCCCAGAATGGCTCCATACCTGTTTGAGATTGAGGTAGGGGAAATTAAGAATTCCACAGAAATAGTCTCACTGTCCAAAGTGACAGGCAAGGTGATTTTTTCCAAAATGTGTAATAAGGAGTTTGCAACTCCTGAAACTGTTAAGTTACAAGATTCCACAATGGGATCTTTAAAATAAGCCAGGTACTTTCTATCAAGTAAGTTGACGGACGCTCCTGAATCGACCAAAAAGTTAACTCTATTTCCCAAAATTAAGCCCTTTATGATAGGCAATTTACCCACCCCTGAAATTTGGCAGAGGGGCACCGACGGGTGTTCAACTGTGTAGAAAGGTGAATTCTCACAACCCTGGTTTAGTTTAAAGGAGGTCGACGCGAATTATGAGCCTCCTGAGGTGGTCCTGAGAAATAGGGAAAAGGTGGTGGTCCCTGGTGTGGGTAGGAAAAGGGGGGAACTGGGGGTCTAGGAATACCTGCGTGTGGCGGGAGGGAAAAGGAGTTGAAAGTTCCCTGATTGTGACCTGTGCCAGACCTACAGTCCCTACGAAAGTGTCCCAGTTCGTTACATTGGAAGCACCTAATATCCCTCTTTGGTTTAGGTGGTCCCCTCTCTTGTTTCAACTTGTTCAATTCAGCAGTGAGCTGCTGCATCTGAACCGTTAAATCCGAAATCATCTGAGTTTGTGCCTGTAGGGCATTAGAAATTTCCAGATTTGGTTCCACCCCTGTACTGGCTCTCTGAGCAATGTTCACAGACTCACTCTGCTCCTGCAATTCCTCCTGAAGGGAAGCCTGAGCTCTCGCCTTACTGAACGATTGGTGGTTCTGGATGACCACAGCTCTCTGAATCTCTGGTTTCAGACCAGCCAAAAAAGCCTGCAACAAATGCTCCTGCCTAACTTTATCGACTGTGGCATCATCACGAAGGCTCTCTGTAACGGTGTGATGTGACAAAGCCTCCAGTCGGGACGCAAAATTCCTAACAGACTCGGTTGGACGCTGATAGGCCAAAAGTAGTTGTCTTAAGGACTTATGTGTAGACACCTTGACCGAGAAATTCTCCATAAGTTTCCTCTTAAACTCAGTATAAGAGGTTTCACGCTTAAGACTCAGGTTGCCATTTACAAAGCTCTTAGCCCTCCCCTTAATCCTAATCTTGGCTACAAGTAGCTTGTCCTCATCAGACCAACCCGCATGATTTCCCAGGAGGTCAATCTGGTCCAGAAAATCATTAACTGTTACCTCTGACTCCCCACTAAATTCCTCGACAGAGTCCATTAGGTGGAGCCTCTGTGGAGCAGAAATGTAGCTAGGAAGTGTGTATTCCTGTATGGGCAAGTTCTCAGCTGCCATGGCTATATTACCCAAAGAGGCACTTAACCCTTCATCTAGTTCTACAGTAGGGTCAGGCTGGTGCCCTCTGTTTCTCCTTAGCTTTGGCATTTTCTAGCTCAAAGCAAGAATGACCACAAAAAAAAATGTAGATATGGGGATGGGACTCACTCCAGAAAAAGGCAATAACAAATCAACAGAATACCATAAAAGACCAAAAGTGTCAATTCCCAACAAAAAGCAACTAACATTAAAATAACATACTAAATGCACTGAAATGACAATAAAGGTTTTAACACATAACAGAAAAAATATCAGAAGTTCTCACTCACAAAAAAAAATTTTAAGTTTAGAACTGGTGTTCAAAAGGGAAGAAAAAAAACTAAGTATTAATAATTAACTCATATTCGAGGGGTCACGGCACCAGTTTGTTATGGCTTTCTGCCAGTTAATAAATAAAGTTCCTAAGTTGGTTAGTACATCGCGTTGTGTTCTTTATTATCACCTAAAATTCTCTTATTGACCACAAATCTGAAAAGAAACCCCGTAAGATCAAGATACCCCCCAAAAGAAGGTAAGAAATTCACACTCCCATCATTTGTTAAGCGAGCAACCAGTTTAATTTTATCAAGAAACCAAAAGATATTTACTCATTACAATTACATTATTGAAACAGAATATTAAAATATATTTACTCAATTACAATTACATTATTGAAACAGAATATTAAAATATATTTACTCAATCACAATTACATTATTGAAACAGAATATTAAAATATATTTACTCAATTACAATTACATCATTGAAATAGAAGATTAAATCAACACTTCCTAAGAATTAGGCAGTAGCAAAAAGAACACCAACACTTGGTTAAAAGGGTTTTAAAGGGGGGGGGGGGGAACAACACTTGACCAGTCGAAAGGGGAAATGACCAAATAACTAGATCTCTTAAAGGATCCGACTCAAAATTAAGATTCGTTCACCTATGTTTAGATTAGATGAGATGAGAACTTCCCAAAAAAAGGACGGTAATAAGCTAGTTAGTCTAGCCAATAAAGCAAACAAAAAGAACCTGTGGTAGACATGCTCCGTCTACGGATGATGAAGAGGCAAGAGGGGATCCACTGGATGAGAGGGGTCCAGAACTCGGCTTGTTAAAAAATGTTCTTGGGAAACTAGGCGTTGAGACGTATCAGGAGAAGCTGAACGGGCTAAAGGCTCCTGAGACACAGTCCGAGGCAGGGATATCCGGCTGTATTAATGGGTCACCTGGTTATATTTCGTTGACTGCACGGCTGGAAGTATTCTGATGACGGCACGGGCTGGATGTATTTCGATGACAGCGCGGGCTGGATGTAGTTTGATGACGGCACTGGCTGGATGTATTTCGTTGACAGCGCGGGCTGGATGTAGTTTGATGACGGCACGGGCTGGAAGTAAGCTGGCAGGACACGAAAGGAAAGCTCTTCAAGACGCCACCGGCTGGAAGCAGGTATATGTAAGCCGGCAGGACACGAAAAGGGAAAGCTCTTCAAGACGCCACCGGCTGGAAGTGGGTATATGTAAGCTGGCAGGACACGAAAAAGGAAAGCTCTTCAAGACGCCACCGGCTGGAAGCAGGTATATGTAAGCCGGCAGGACACGAAAAGGGAAAGCTCTTCAAGACGCCACCGGCTGGAAGTGGGTATATGTAAGCTGGCAGGACACGAAAAAGGAAAGCTCTTCAAGACGCCACCGGCAGGAATTTTTGATATGTAGGATGACAGGTCACGGAAAAGGATGCTCGGCTCTTCAGGACGCCACCGGCAGGAATTTTTGATATGTAGGATGACAGGTCACGGAAAAGGATGCTCGGCTCTTCAGGACGCCACCGGCAGGAATTTTTGATATTTAACATGGCAGAAAGTATTCAAGAGGGTATAGAACTATTTTCGCAGCGTCGAACAGATGGTGAGAATCTAACTCCGATCAAAATCGCCGAATTGGCGGACATCTAAGGCCATTCCAAGGCCCCTTCACAACATGGCGGCACAGTGCCATTTTCTCGCCGCTTCTGCGAGCGTCCCATCACTTTTTCTCCCGCACGTAAAACACCTCCTTCCACCACGAGAAAGTCCAGCTGAATGAATGTCTCGAGACGCTTTGCAGCCCCGCATAACCTGTTGCACCAATCAGGGACGTCCACGTAGCCAAAGCGACCGGAGAATTCGAAAATTCCCCTGCTTTTTTTTTCTCAGAACTCGATGCAACTCCGTTGTGTGGGGTAACTAATCTAACTACAAGGGCAGATCGGGGGAAATATACGTAAAAAGGAACCAACCATTTCCCAAATCCTCTGGCCAAGCGTTATTTTTACATTTTTTTCGTAACTTGTATAATAAAAGAATCAATTCCACAAAACTTACATACTTTCATGAATTAACTAGCCCCAGTTATATTAAATATAAATTTCAATACTAGTTTGTAAGGGATTAATTTAATATATATAAAACGTAATAAAGAAGCTTTGTTATTGATGTGAAATCATCACAACAACTCCTCCAACCTTCCCAAGAAAAAGGACGGTAATAAGCTAGTTAGTCTAGCCAATAAAGCAAACAAAAAGAACCTGTGGTAGACATGCTCCGTCTACGGATGATGAAGAGGCAAGAGGGGATCCACTGGATGAGAGGGGTCCAGAACTCGGCTTGTTAAAAAATGTTCTTGGGAAACTAGGCGTTGAGACGTATCAGGAGAAGCTGAACGGGCTAAAGGCTCCTGAGACACAGTCCGAGGCAGGGATATCCGGCTGTATTAATGGGTCACCTGGTTATATTTCGTTGACTGCACGGCTGGAAGTATTCTGATGACGGCACGGGCTGGATGTATTTCGATGACAGCGCGGGCTGGATGTAGTTTGATGACGGCACTGGCTGGATGTATTTCGTTGACAGCGCGGGCTGGATGTAGTTTGATGACGGCACGGGCTGGAAGTAAGCTGGCAGGACACGAAAGGAAAGCTCTTCAAGACGCCACCGGCTGGAAGCAGGTATATGTAAGCCGGCAGGACACGAAAAGGGAAAGCTCTTCAAGACGCCACCGGCTGGAAGTGGGTATATGTAAGCTGGCAGGACACGAAAAAGGAAAGCTCTTCAAGACGCCACCGGCTGGAAGCAGGTATATGTAAGCCGGCAGGACACGAAAAGGGAAAGCTCTTCAAGACGCCACCGGCTGGAAGTGGGTATATGTAAGCTGGCAGGACACGAAAAAGGAAAGCTCTTCAAGACGCCACCGGCAGGAATTTTTGATATGTAGGATGACAGGTCACGGAAAAGGATGCTCGGCTCTTCAGGACGCCACCGGCAGGAATTTTTGATATGTAGGATGACAGGTCACGGAAAAGGATGCTCGGCTCTTCAGGACGCCACCGGCAGGAATTTTTGATATTTAACATGGCAGAAAGTATTCAAGAGGGTATAGAACTATTTTCGCAGCGTCGAACAGATGGTGAGAATCTAACTCCGATCAAAATCGCCGAATTGGCGGACATCTAAGGCCATTCCAAGGCCCCTTCACAACATGGCGGCACAGTGCCATTTTCTCGCCGCTTCTGCGAGCGTCCCATCACTTTTTCTCCCGCACGTAAAACACCTCCTTCCACCACGAGAAAGTCCAGCTGAATGAATGTCTCGAGACGCTTTGCAGCCCCGCATAACCTGTTGCACCAATCAGGGACGTCCACGTAGCCAAAGCGACCGGAGAATTCGAAAATTCCCCTGCTTTTTTTTTCTCAGAACTCGATGCAACTCCGTTGTGTGGGGTAACTAATCTAACTACAAGGGCAGATCGGGGGAAATATACGTAAAAAGGAACCAACCATTTCCCAAATCCTCTGGCCAAGCGTTATTTTTACATTTTTTTCGTAACTTGTATAATAAAAGAATCAATTCCACAAAACTTACATACTTTCATGAATTAACTAGCCCCAGTTATATTAAATATAAATTTCAATACTAGTTTGTAAGGGATTAATTTAATATATATAAAACGTAATAAAGAAGCTTTGTTATTGATGTGAAATCATCACAACAGATGGATGATGCTCAAGGGCATAGAACTCTGTGCTAAAGGCACTCGTTTTCAACTTTTTTTGCATTTCTACAGGAATTTCAGGAGTGGATATGATTAAAACGCCTTCAGAGGCATTAGCACAGAGATCATAATCAAAATTATTAGAGCCGTTTGTTAGCAATTACTGAAAAACATGATTCTTTTCGGATTTCAAACTTATGAACATGACCAATTTTGACGAAAAGTTTAATGGTAGGTAACATGGCCACCACCAACCAGCACATAAAATTTGAATATCGTAGGTCAATTTGTACGGGAGTTATGCTGACCACGTACACACAGACAGACATTTTTTCTAGATCACTTTTTTGAAACCAGGATGTTCCAAACGTTAGAGAAATAAAAAAGAAAGTTGATTTTTTTTTACCTGAATGCTATACTTCCATTATCCGATGTAGTCCAGGGAATAGAGACAATTTGCCTTGAAAAAGGTTATGTAGTTCTGATTTTTTAGTACGTTATAAAGGTTGGTCTCGTGGTTTATAAACCAAGTTTTCGACCTCTTAACCCTTGTGCGTTCTCCGTGGTACACCAAAAACTGAACCTTTTTTCAGTTTATACGTCATAACTCTTTGCCAATGCATCTTAGCAACAAACATTATATTCAAAAGTTGTAGAATATTAAATTTGCTACCACTTTCGTTTACAAAGTTGTTTTGTAGATCTATTATGTAAATAGTTATTTCCACATCGAAGTCAAAACTTTTTCGTAAAAATGCTTTTCTAAGATTTGTGTCAAGTTTTTTAATTATATCTCTATAATGGTACATCTTAGGGAAAAGTTTGTGAATAAAAGTTGTAGAACAATAAATTTCCTACAAGTTTTATGCATTAACTTATTTTCTAGGACTAATAACAATTTTCCGTGGTGCACAAAAAAAAAATGTTTTTCAGTTTATAGATCATAACTCTTTTGCAATGCATTTTAAAAACAAACATTAAATTTAAAAGTTATAGAATATTACATTTTCTACATCTTTTGTGCACAATTTGCTTTTGTAAAGCTATTATGTAAAGAGTTACATAGTATCAAAGTAAAAACTTTTTCATAAAAATGCTGCTTTTTTAAGTTTTTTGCCGAGTTTTTCAACTATATCTTCATAATAATAAGTTGTAGAAAAAAATATATATACAAAAGTTGTAGATCTATAAATTTGCTATAAGTTTTATGCAAAAAGTTACTATCTAGGACTAATAACTAAGGAGTTACTCTTCTTTGAAGGTTTACAAATAAAAATAGCTTCTTACTACATAGTCTGACAATTTTAATAAAAAAATAAAACAATATATAATGTTAATGATAATGTAAAATAAAAAGTGGAAATATATTAAATAATGTATATATCTATGTACAATAACGGTAATATCAATTTACCATTTTTGCCATGGTGCACCAAAAACCTTCTGAATTCTGAAATTTTGGATTTTTTTCAGTATACCGATCATTTCCTTTTCTCATTGCATTTTATAGAGAAATAATTATATTTTAGGTTGTAGAGTATTAAATTTTCTACAACTTATGTATGTGCAAAGTTTGTTTTGTAAAACTATTGTATGAAAAACACATTGTATGAAAAGCATCAAAGCAAAAACTCTTTCGTAAAAATACCATTTTAAGATTCTTGTCGAGTTTTTAGATGATACCTATAAAAGTATATCACAAAAATTGTAGAACACTAAATTTGCTACGTTTTGTATACAAAGTTATTTTATAGGACTAACAACAAAAGAGCTACTGGTAAGATCTAATATTAAAAACAGTTTCTTACTGGAAAGCTGGATAAAAAAAAATATATAGATATTAAAATAATAGTATTATAAAAGAAAAAATAGAAATATTATAAAAATGTAGATATCTATATATAATAATAATAATAGTAATGCCCTGTCACCATCATAGAGAGCAACAAGAATGCTTGATACTGCTTCAGTGATGCTTGAAACACTAGCATTAGGATCTAGGAAGATCTTTGCAAATTCCTTTAATATTGAACACGACAAAGCAGCCATCATTACAACGCATGTATTCCAATACTAAGTAACTACACTGAGTGGTTGATATTCTGTCTGGATGGTTAGTGGTGGGAAGGGGTGAGAAAGAAAGCACTAGTAACTTTTTTCGGTTCTTCTTATCTTCTTCCCTGAATTCGACAGTGGCAAATCTCAATCAACAATATATGGTGTTTTTGCGAAAACTGAGCCCTTAAAAGAATTCCGTTACATGTCACTTATGCCACCCGACTTGATATTTTTCTATTCTATCTCAAAAGATCTATATCCCACGTAGTTTAGAATTAGCCACTTGAATGAAGTCTATTTCTCATTTTTATTACCAAATCGAATGCAGAAATTTTTGGTGCATCACGGCGAAAATGGTAAATTTTATATTACTATTATTATCATTAGATATATACATTATTTAATACATTTCCACTTTTTATTTTACATTATCATTAGTATTATATATATTTTGTTTTATTTTTTTATTAAAATTGTCAGACTATGCAGTAAGAAGCTATTTTTATACCCCTACCTATACATAAAATATTATAGGTTATCATCTTGTAAACCTTTAAAGAAGAGTAGCTCCTTAGTTATTAGTCCTAGATAGTAACTTTTTGTATAAAACTTATAGAAAATTTATAGATCTACAACTTTTGTATAGTATATTTTCCCCTACAACTTATTGTTATGATGATACAATTGAAAAACTCGGCAAAAAACTTAAAAAAGCAGCATTTTTACGAAAAAGTTTTTACTTTAATGCTATGTAAATCTTTACATAATAGCTTTACAAAAGCAAATTGCACACAAAAGTTGTAGAAAACTTAATATTCTACAACTTTTAAATATAATGTCTGTTTTTAAAATGCATTGCAAAAGAGTTGTGATCTATAAACTGAAAAACATATTTTTTTTTGGTGCACCACGGAAAATACATAAAGAAGAGTAACTCCTTTGTTATTAGTCCTAGAAAATAAGTTAATGCATAAAACTTGTAGGAAATTTATTGCTCTACGACTGTTATTTACAAACTTTTTCTCTAAGACGTACCATTATGGAGATATAATTAAAAAACCTGACACAAATCTTAAAAAAGTAGCATTTTTACGAAAAAGTTTTGACTTTGATGCAACATAACTATTTACATAATAGGTCTACAAAAAAACTTTGTGTACAAAAGTCGTAGCAAATTCAATATTCTACGACTTTTGAATATAATGTTTGTTTCTAAGATGCATTGGCAAAGAGTTATGACGTATAAACTGAAAAACGGTTCAGTTTTTGGTGTACCACGGAGAACGCACAAGGGTTACGAGGTTTGTTTAAAACTTGTTTATAAACTACGGGATCAACCTTTATTACATATTAAAAAATCAGAACTACATAACCTTTTGCAAGGTAAGACCCCTTTTTCAGTCTCTATTCCCCGGACTAATGTAAACATATGGATTATTAAAAATAAAAATAATTCTCTTTGAAACAAGTAGAAAATAATTAGACTCGTTATGAACTTTTACAAGATAACCCTTTGCAGAATTGAACTTAATATAAAAAGTATGAGTCGAATATCAATTTTACTTTTTACTCTAAAAGGTAAAAGATATCTTGAAGAAGTAAAAATGACACTTAGGTAAAATTTTGTGATATGCTTCTCACATTAAAAAAAGTGTTTTTAAAACTGTTGAACCAAAAGAAAATATACGAATAAAAATACCAATAGATAAAATATGTGACTAAATAGTTAAATATTTTGTATAAACTTACATTTTAGAATATGAGGCTTGTATTCATAGTTTGAAATACAAACAGGTTGAATTGCAATAAACATAAAGTAATAAATGGCTATTGTATTATTAAGGGAAAATAACCTGGAGTTATGCGCATTTCTTTCTCTTTGTCTCCATCTTCAACAGCGGTTTTCCTCTGTTTACTTTCTCTTGTTTGCTGTTGTGCTTGACGTGCCCTTTTCTGCACCATGCGCTCCTTTTCACGCAACTTCTCCCTCAAATCTCTGCTAGTAGACGGATTAGCATCTGAAATATTGAGGTGCTCAAAATGTACATTGTATGCAAAACTAAAGAGAGGAATTTAAGCGAATCAAGTGGACATTATCTAAAAACATTAACACAGACAGAAAATTAAACTTAAAATTTGCTCTCCTAAACTTAACAGGTAAAAATGTTTATTGATTGCATAAATAAAACTCTATTTAAAGAGTTATTCAAAATATCGTAAAAGAAATTAATCTTTAACTGTTTTCCTGTTCACGAGAAGTTTCTTTGTTATCCAATTTAATTCTTGACTTTATATTTCCTCCAACAGAATATAGTAGCTTTTGTAGACAATCCATAAATGTAACTAGGATCTAAGGATGTTAGAAAAAGCATGATTTGCAAAAGCTTGAAGTTTTATTACTAGAGGTTTATACCCTATGTTTTAGCTCATTCTATTAAGAATCTACCAATAATAATACAGGATTCATACTCAATCTATGATAGTAAAATTCAGGAGTTACTAAGGAGTTTTTCAGGAGTTAACGAGGGGAAAATTACATGTCTAATAATATATTATCCCTCAACGCGCCTGGTTGACAAGAATTGTGAAGCCTTCTGGGACTATTTCAAAGTTTTTCTTTGAGGCTGTAGTGACGAAGCTCATGAGCAGCACACTTTGAAGTATGGTAGGAATTTCGAATTTCAGAGACGTTTTATGGAGTAAAAAAAGAACGCAATGTTTTAAGGTTTTACTAATCTTTTCACCCTTTAATGATACATTTTAAGGAGATAAAAAGAAATATAAGGAGTAGAAACACAATTTTCAGGAGTTATAAGGGCCCTTATTAAAAAAAGCAAATTTCAGGAGTTTCAGGAAGCATAACAACCCTATAATAAGTATCAATCAATATATTTTCTTTTTCTTTTTACCATTGAGCTATTTAACTAACTAAATATTTTAGCAAGATGCAAAAAAGGATTTGTGCTAATTTCATAAAATTAGCTACTTAATAATAAATAGCTGAAATTGTTTATAGTTTAATTATTGTATTTTGACAATGGGTTAATTCTCCTTAACATCAGAGTATTTATAATGAATAAGGTTACTAAACTAATATTCTAGTTTGGTCTCCTGCCCAGCTGAGGCATTTCACAGGAAGGCCCCAACAATCATACGAGCCGAATCAGAGATACATACCAAGTAAATTACAAATTATTACCAGAATATTACAAATTAAGAGAATATAATAAATTAAATTACCAGAATATTACAAATTTAACATAACTAATAAGTATCCATTTTACTCACCTCACATAAAAAAAATTAAAAATAATGAATAAATCCTATTTGTCTAGAACTTAAATAAAATAATATGCAAGCAGAAATTTACTAAAAATGTGTGCAGTATACAAGGTTTTTTGCTATTTTTTTGGAAGTTTTATGTACACAAAATTTGAATTAAGTAAAAAAACAATAATAACAACAAATTCAAATTCTCATTCAAAACCTGTTTCCTTAATAGCAAATGTTGACAACAGTTAGTAAAGACAAATTAAAAAAGATAGATCAATCACAAAAAAATATGAAAGTTTTTAATTCAAAAATATAAATTAATACACATTTTGCTCTACCTCACATTAGTTAATTTTAGCAAGATAAATAATAATAAAGTTTCATACCATCTCTTGAAGGCCAATTTCTAGGATTTGGTTCATTAGCAGGATCTTCTTTTTGTCGATTGATGAACATCAAACGCTTTTTTCGCCATTCAAGTTTCTTCTCTTCTAACCTATCTCTAAAAATAAAAAGTTAGCAATATAAAACGATATTATTATTCATTGAAATATATGCTTGACACATTTTTTTTACTGTTGTTAGTAATCAATTTAATAACAATGATAATGTTATCAATAACAGTGTAGGAAAACTTTGGGAATTCCCCTAATAACTTTCGATCACCCGTTTATATACGACAATACATACGTAAATGATTAAAAATTAAATTTTAAGGTATTTATAACCCAAACACTTTATTTGATACCAAATCTAATAAAACCAAAAACAGTAGATTTATAAAAAATTTATAAAAATAGTAAAGAAACTTAAGTGATATGAATGACCAAATTAATAGAAATATAGATTGATTGGAAAAGTTTGTTTTCCTGGTCTTATAGAATTTCTTTATATTACAGTTTAACTTTTACATAAAACAATATTAAATTCCCTGATATACTATGTATTTTTTCACAAATTCCCCTACAAAAAAAATTATATTTTCTATATTTTCCTTGATGCTGGAGCACCTTGTGAATACAGTGGTATAATGAAGCTTCAGATTACTTTACGGTTACAACTGAATCGATAACGGCTATTTTTACACTTAACCAGCTGTAACTTTAAGCAAGGATATATGTTATTAAAAAAAATTCACTATATTGATAATTTTTAGTTAAAAGTAGTGATATTTACAATAAAAATACAAATAAACCTCGATAATATATTTTTTTCTAGTTTTCTTTGAAATTTTTGCATTGATAATATAAAACAAATCAATATTTTTTAAACATAAAAAAGCAATCAAAAAGCAACTTTCCAGGAATGCTCAAAATAGCAATTCAAACTAAACACATTACAAACAACAGTACACAACACATTACAAACTAAAACATACAATTTATAAAACCAGTAACTTACAGGTGTCTTTCCTCTTTTGTTTTACCATCACTCCCTCTGTCTCTGGAATCACGAGAATCCTTCTTCATCCGCACGTCACGAACATCAGAAACATCACGAGGATCAATAGGTTTTCTATAATCTCGCTCTTTACCGCGGGCAGCAGAATCGTCTCTGTAACGCACTGTTCTACTCTCAACTTCTTTTTGTGTGTTTTCTTTTCTTGGAAAGGTACTGACCCATGATGTTGGTCTTTCACGACGAACATTACGATCGTGGCTGTGATGGTGGCGACTTCTATGTGCTAAAAGTGAATACATGCTGATGTGAATATAATTTAAAGTAATACCAGAGACTGTTGCACTGAAGTGAATTTAAAAACATTACTATAAGCAAAAAATATATAAGTTGAAGCTGTGACCATGTGTATGCACTTAATTCATTATATACCCACAAAAGTGGCTTAACAGCACCACAATATTTATAACTAGACATACAACCAAATTATTTTAGTCTAGAAAGAACAGGTTCTGCGTTGGTCAAACTAGTCTGATCCAATTTCAAGTAAAACAAAATAACCCAAAAATGATTGACATAAAACACCTATGACGTAAAAAAAAAAAAATTTAATTTAATAAAAGTATTTTGCTAAATTTTGGAGCGGAGGAACTTAAAGGTATCCAGAGGAAAAACTGAAATTCCCCAATGTTTTTCTTTCACTCGTAATTTTATAATAGCAAAGAGTGAAGAATTAAGCACTTAAGTCAAAGAAATCAGGGTTGGAAAGAAAAAAAAAACTTTTTTTTTGGTTTAAACTAGTTTTTGTAAAAATCCTTTTCTAATTATATGTATACATATTTATAAATAAAATTTGATGTTAACTAGAAAAATTAATATTTAAATAACAAATCATATTCCTTTTGAAAATAATTTAAACTAAGTAAATAAACAATTGTTACTTATGTGGGCATTCAAATCATATTAAATTTTAATATTATACTTAGTGATACAATTTTTTAAATTCAAAGTTTACAATATAATACAAGAGTAATTGTTTACTGCATAATACATGACACTTCTCTTAGATTCATCTATAATGGTGATAAGTTGTTCAAAATGATATTTTTAAGGTTTAGAAATAAGTGCAGGGGTCAAAGTGACAAAATAAGAATATATAGGATTTATAAAAAAAAAATATAGGACAATTTAAAACATCAAATAACTGCACACAGTTGCTACTGAACTTAAAAATTATCTCGCAATATATTTATATCCTCGTTATATTGAATTTAAGAGAATAGAAAACACACCTTTAAAAAAAAGAAGTCATCTGATCCTGAATATGTCATCCGTTATTGCCTCAATATTCCATCCCTAAATCAAGTTTTATTAATTACATTATTTGCAATCTTGAGTCTTTTGCTTCCAGCATCAATAACTACTCCAATTTCTTTATATCCCTGTTTGCAGTCTTTTGTTGGCTCAGATTTACTATTCAGCGTCGGTTGGATTGGCGGCGAAAAGTGGGAGATTTAGCGCCGAATGTGGCGGACCGGGGACTTGGTTTTCCGGAAACCCTAGGGACCGTTTGAATTTGACAACACGTCGTATTGACGTCATTTTTAATTTTGGCGACTTTTATGAAAAAATCGGGGCTAATATTCCGAATCCGGTATGAATTCTGCGCGAAGTTGATTTTCGTCAAAAAAAGGCAGACCTGCCATTTTTTTAAGAGCAAGAGAACTGTGTATGGTTGCCATAATTAGGAGCGATTTGATTTAAACAATACGTAGTGCAGAATCCGTATCGGTATTGGAATAAAAAAATCGCCATTCGACATCGTAAATCTTAACCCTTTTGTTTCCTTCATCAATTATTGACTGAGCACTCAAAATGTTCTTTAGTAGTCCTGCAAGTTAATCCCAAATTGTTTTTATCCATTTTTATCAAGGCAGAGTTTTGTTGCTGCATCTCTCTTTGTATTATGACCAATTAATTTACTACGTTGGAAGAGAAAACAAATCTGAAATTCCCGACCGCGTGCAATGGAAAAGTTCACATGTTTACATTTTACAACTCCCGCGTCTACCGGTCCAGTAGAGTTGAGTTGTAGGTTATTGCAGCACGTGACGTCACAAGAAATAAAACGCCGCTGTTACAAACATCGCTTTCGATTGCGCCAAAGAATCCGAAATATAAAAAATGGCAATGAACGGCGCCGTTATTACGAATTCGAAGAAAATATAGATCGAATCAATATAGAAATATAGGATATATAGGACAATTGTAAAATATAGGACAATATAGGACGTTTTTGCCGATTTTAAAAAATATATAGGATTTATAGGACATATAGGACGTCTGCGACCCCTGTAAGTGGTTAAAACACAAAACTTCTATTTTAGAAACAAATTTAAAATGCGGCCTATAATTTAATTTTAATTAATAATTTTAAATAATTATAAAACATTAATATATCCTAGATTAATATAAAAACTTATTGATGATACTTACAAAAATTTCAATAGTCTTTCATTACAAAATTTATTTTGAAATACATTAGAACTTATTCTATTGATAATAGTATTCGTATAATTTTTCATTTACAAAATTTTCCCTCATGTAATAAAATAAATACCAAGAAAGTAGATGTTTCATTTGGAAAATTATTTTCTTAAAAATTAATAGAAAGAAAAACTACATGCTTTGGGAGTTTTTTATTCCATTTAAAAACAATTTTAGGATTTAACATTTTGAACCAGAAAAAACAAGTTTTGTGGCTTTTTCTAAACCTAGGCTGTTACATAATTTTGATTGTACAACGCCAAAAGAAAAAAAAATCTCAACATTTGCTGCAGTTGCTTTTGCAATAAAATTCCTTTTGAAAAAGATTTCTTTGGAATGGAAATTTTTTGATTAAAAGTAGAAGTTATTGACAACATCAAATAATTTCAAAAATCTAATTATAAATTTAAAAAAATACAATTATAAATTATACTTTAAAAAACCAATTAGTTTTTTTGGAAAAAAAAAAACACATTTGGTTTAAATTATAGTTTAAACCATGCCAACCCTGAAAGAAATATCCTAATATCTTAAAACACATTAAAGTTATTGATTAAATTCAGAAACTTTTTAATCAAGTGTAATCATACTAAAATCAAAACTTTTATGAAGTTAATTAAATAACAAAATAAACAATGGAATAATCTGTTTGTACATTTTTTTCTTGCTCCTAATTTGTTTTTATCATTTCATAACATTACAACACAAGCTATAGAATTTGCGGTTTTATTAGAATTTATAAAGAATTATAATGACATTTCTGCAATTGCAAATTTTACTGAAAATTCTCTTTTTTTACCATTGATGCCAATTTCGGCCAACAATATTTTTGATTTTCTTTGAATCTGCCAATGAGCATTAGATTACAAGAATAATTTTCTTATTTACCAAAATTATAGTAATATTTGTTTACTTCAGTAGCATGATTTTGATCTTTTCAATACTTTTCAGAAAATACACAACTGGTGAATTTATTAGAAAATAAAAAAGCTCTTATCACCCTTCACAATTCTCTGAACTTGTACACAAAAAGTCAAGAGATGAGATTATATACTTAAACAATGAGTAGTAATTTTGAAAAATGTTTTTTAAAAAAAACTCCAGAAACCAAAACAAATATTTATATTTTTTGTATCATACTTATACATTTTTAAACATATATATGTTTATATATTTTGAAAATGATGCAGTGCTTATACAACATTACTATCTAAAAAGACTTTTTCACTGATATTAATTCTAATACTTATCTCAGAATAACACAATTCACTGAATTTACAAATTTTTTAACAATAATAACTAAACATAACTTAAAATGGCACTTTAATACAGTGTAATGGAGTGCATAGAAGAGTACCAAGTGAACAGAGATAAGACTTACAATCATGCTTTCTGGAATGGTGGCTCTTTCTTTTGTCATCATGACGAGGCTCTTTTGTCTTGATGATGGCTTGAGGGGGCTTTATATCTAGTGAATCGTCGTCATCATCATTATCTCCTTTTGAGCTTTCACTGGAAGTAGACACATCCCTGACAAAGATGTCAAAAGTTAATATCTACACCATTTAATTAATTTCAATACAGATACAATTAGAAAAACATTGAAAGGTTCCTTTAGTAGAGAAAGGAAAGACATTACTTTAATAATGAACAATTACTTGAAGTAAAAAATTATTTGACCTAAATGGAATTAACGCTTATGTACTCTTAACACATAACGGCTAAAAAAGATGGACATTTTTTCAGGTTAAAAAAAAATGGAACCTATAGAAGGGATTTAAATTCAAATGAAAGAAAACGGGACAAAACAGTTAAAACTTGGTACCAAATACCAAAAGCAACATTTTAGTCCAATTTGAAAATGAATTTTTAACATATATGTTGAAGTGATCAATTGAACTAATAGGTATAAATATAATATATCATTTACAAAATTAGTGACTAAAAATAAATGGTAAACTTTGGGAGAATATGGAATTTTTCAGCAATGGAATTGAGGACAAGATCTGAATGATATGACGATTTTTTGTCAAACATGACAGTATACACCGTTCAGCAGGGTGCATACATTTTTTTGGAAGTGAAATTCAAGGACTTTCAAGGCCCTTTTCAAGGATATTTCAACAAAAATCAAGGCCCTATTTTACCGTTGCAGAGTCGATACCAAAATTGAATTTTTTTTTTTAATTAACGAAGTTGCAAAAAGAATTAAAATACTTATTCCTTAACAGCTAAGATGCAACCACATATATTTATTGATAATTATACCTCTTACCAGGATAAAGAAAAAAACTAGGTTAAAAAAAGTTTTTTTGGGGTTTAAACCAGGTTGTTTTTTGTTTAAACCGGGTTAATTCTTTTCTAATTACACGTACACATATTTATAAATAAAATTTGTCATTAACTAGAATAATTAATGTTCAAATAATAATTAACATTCTTTCTGAAAATAATTTAAACTAAGTAAATACACAATTATTGCTACTTATGTGGACATTCAAATCACATTAAATTTTAGTACTTTATTTAGATACTATTCTTTAAACAGGGTTCATACACATTTTCAGAAAAAAATTTCCCTGAGGTTTCCATCTCGGAGTCGATAATTTTTAGCCACAGAAATAGATATAGCCATCATTTTCACAAGTTCTTCGATAATTCGAAAAAAGAGAGTAATTTTTTAAACCCCCTCCTTCGGCTTTGAGTTAAAAGATATTTGACTATATAATTATCTTAAAGAATTTTTTCTACCTAGTCTATTTCAAAATATTTCTAGTGTGATTAGATAATTTTTCAAAATTTATCTTCCACTTTTCATGTGGATTAGTAAAAAATATATAAATACATTAATCTATGAATGATAATGAAATATATAACTATATTACATTCGATTCCTCTTTCGTCAATGTAAAGATGGTTTTGTGGTTATTTGGTTAGTTTTTTTTTTAAATATATGCCAAAAAATAATCATGCACTCTTAAAGTACTAATAAAAATATTTATTATTTTTAGTTACAAACAGGCAAGAAAAAAATATCCAAATTGGATGCATAAAGATTGATTTCATGCCTTCTACAGTTTGAATTTAAAGTGCGAATCCATTGTTAGTTGGTTGAAGTTTAACGGCGCAAGGGGCATACTACCGCGAATCTCTGATCTTTCCTATCGCTAATTTAAAGGAACAAATATTTGAAAACACAAGAAATCCTTATTTTTATTTTAAAATAGAGACATAGCTTAAATCACCCCCCATCCCCATCCAAGTTCTTCGTAGAATTTCTAGTCTATCGACGGTACGACTTGGCACTTTTTCTGGGAATTGGCTACCATAAAAGAATGACGTAATATGCGTTTTCCCGTTCGTTGCCAAGTCAAAATTATGATCCAACATCCAGGGTTGCCAAAAAATCATTTACTAATAGTCACCAATCCTTCCAGATAATCACCAAGACAAGTTCAAAATTCAAATCCCGTTTTACCGATGACTTAGAAATTAAGCCTGGAAATGTTTGGGGAGGGGGGGGTGCTGTCAATTGGATTAAGAAGTTTAGAAATTAAAAAAAATATTCGCGTTTTCTTTTAGCTTAAAGAAAGCTATATATTTCTTTATTATTGAAACCAGGCAAGAGTGCAAATCTAAACCAGATGCACAAAGATTGTTTGTGTGAAAAATACAATACTTGTATTCTATTTTTAGCACGGAGTCTCAGAAAAAAAAAAAAAAAATCCAAAAGTAATCATGAAAACAGATTTAAATCAGATGCGCACTGATTCATTTACTACTTCTTTATAGTTTGAAAAACCTACAACAAAACTGAGAGATTGTAATATGTATTTTCAAGTGCGAACCTTTTCCGGCATGTTAACTGACGAAAAACGCCCTTGAAGGGCAAAGTACTCTTTATCGCTTTGTTGGTGACGTTTCATGATAATTTTGAAAAATTTCGAGACAAAATTCTCGCCAAGTAGTTTTTCAAGGCAAAAAATGATTTTTTGGCGCAGTTCGGCGCAATCTTAACCGAAAAGAGGTTTTTGGCGCAGTTTGGAGCAGGGTAGTCAGTTTGGTGCACTTCGGCGCAATTGGAACAGCTCTTACATCCCTGTAATTAGAAAAATTTTAATGAGCTCAAAATAAATTTAATAAAATTGGAAGGTTTTTTTTTCCAGCAACCTTAGTTAATAACTTTCACGGCCTTAAAGTAGGCCATTTTAGTAATTGATATAAAAAATTACATACCCTTCACCTTCTACAGAAAAATAAATTCTTCTTTCTTTAAATAGGAATCGACATAAATGAAAGAATGATATAAATCATAATACAATACCGAAGCGTAACTGCTATTTTCTCTGTAGGCGATATACTCCTCCGATAGTTAGTGTCGGGTTTTTGCAGTCTGGAACATAATTTCTCCACCAACTCGTCGAAGCTCTCAATCGACATCCGGTAAAGGTTGAAAAATTTTACTTTGTCTTCTCTTAACTGCGGGTAAAGACAGAAGAACATACCGAATGTTGATCGGCTCTAAACAATGGGATGAATCCACATAGTGCGATTAATTCGATTCTTTTTCCTTCGATATTTTATATACGAATATGCTAAGCGCGCTCTTTTTCATTCCATTTCCAACAAACACAAAATCCACTCAGAGGAAAATTTTGGTCGTTTGAGAATGCACCTAATGAGGGAGAGAGAGAGAAAAGCGAAAATATCCTGGATATCAAATTACACCCTCTTTCCACCGGATACTCATCGTGCAACTTTTTGTCCCGTTCGGGGAGAGGTCAAAGGTCATAGTGACCGTGCCGTTCCAGGGCCGCTCGGGAGGAACCGATTCAAGTGTGATTGACAGATCCGCCAAAAGTGAACCGGCTAGAAAGTGCGACGTCAGAATAATGGTAATACGGGAACGAGAATTTTATGGTTTTAGAATTGAAAATGGGAAATTCAAGGACTTTCCAGGCTTTTTTAGAAATAATCCTATTTTTCCAGGCTATTCAAGGCCTTGAAAAAAAATAATGAAATTCAAGGACTTTCCAGGTTTTCCAGGCCGCGTACGCACCCTGGTTCAGTCTCTGAACGCCTACTATGCATCAAATAAAGGGAGAAAAAACTAACAACTCTTACAATAGCCTAGACTTAATGATCAAAAGCAGTTCTTTCAGAATTAAACTTTTTAATTTTTTATGGCATTGAATGGTTCAGTTCATAGTTTAAAATGCAAAAAGTAAAAAAAAAAACTTATTTTGCAAAAAATTTATTTGCAATTTGTTTACTTTTCTTACAAAATGTTTCATAACGAGTTTGAACAGTATGCTACTTCAAGTAAATAACATTGCTAGGAATAAATTTTCTCTAATAGCTTCTTTTTTACATATAGTATGGAGGCTTTAACAAAGAGACACAATAAACCACATTTTTGAAAGCTAATATGTAGGCCAGGAAGATTCAATGAAGAGCTGACCATAAATTAAAACTTTATTTTGTGCCTGTGTCATTTGTACATTAAAATATCTACTTACTTTAATAATCTAGAAAAATATGCAAGTAAATTTATTTATAAACACCTTTACATTCACTTTATAATAAATTTACAATATACACATCATTGTAAAAATGAAATAAACAATATATCATTGTCATTTCCTTTTTAGTTTTAAATACGGTACTTACTTTTTTGAACTAAAGAAAGATGTGCATTCATTAACACACATTGAACATTTCCATAAATTTACAAATATATATTTATATATATATCAAACAGAGATATTTCTAAAAAAATCCATGCAGAATATTTAAGGCAAAGTTATATACCTGTCTTGATCATCCTCTTCATTTGCAAGATTATCTGCATTCATGGATTCTTTCTCAATTTCTCCATCTTCTTCCGATTCAGAAGCATTTCCAGTTAATGGAATTGTCCGCAAATTGTCATGATATGCCATCTAAAAGAAAAACGATTTTTTGAAAAATATGTGATGAACATTAGTTAAAAACAAATCTAACACCAATAAAACTAAGCATTTTAAATTTGGGATGTCATAATATAAAGCTTACACATATAAGTTTGATTTGAAGAATAATACACATTAATAAAGAAAAAATATGATATGAAGAGTTAAATTCTAGAATATTCAGCTAGAGTTTCATTACCAGTACAATAGAACACAAATAGTTAAGCATTAAAAAATTTCGGCAATTCTAAAATTCACTATAATTTGTTTCTTATATTCAAAACAAGAAGCCGATCAAATAGTTCGTCCGGAGCAAATGACATTATTCAATGAATAGATTTATCCAATTGTTTTGCATACTATACTTCCTCTTCAGATATTTGTAGGAAAGTTTTGTGTAACCTTTCCAAGAATATATTCATTTTAAAAGCATCGATTCTATGGCAATACGCCAATGAAGATAAACATTTCAGAGTATAATAGAGTATATAACAGGCTAAATCTTTGGTAACTCATCTTTTAACCAACTGATAATTACAATTTTGTAAAGGACATAAATGTAGATTCATCTTGTTCTTCTGACAAAATTCTACATGTTTTGAACACAGATACTACACAAGATTTTTCTACCACGCTCTGTCTATATGCCAAGTGCAGAAAAGCCTTGATTTGGCAGAGCATGGAAAATCAAGTCGGATATGAAAATATTTTACGCAACATTTCCATTCCTTCCTTGATGGACTGAAGAAAAATTTAAAGAGTTTCTTCATCTATTCTGTTCATTAAAAAAAATGCACAAGTAAATATTTGCGCAAATGCTGTCCAACACAAGCAACGTTATTAACTAGAAGTCGCATGCATTCAAGACGCAAGCCCGAAAGCAGAAAGTGCCTAAAACTGCGACGTACGTTGCAGAACAATCAGAGTCCTTGCAGAACAATTTTAAGTTTGGAACAAATGCCCGCGAGTGAGGACCTGGACACAAATCTTTATGAAAACATCTTAAAGCAGCCCTTATTTCTTTGCATGGACCAACTTTCCACAAACATTTTATACATAGCGATTCTGTACCAATGTCTAAATATTTAACTTCCAAAGTCATTGATAAAGTTACAAATTTTGAATGTATGCCTTGGCTTGAAAACTAATTTTTTTCGTCATTATCATTTTGTAATAAATGTGTAGTATTAATGGTTCAAATGTGTTACATGGTGGCAAAAATAATTCGCCAATCCTAGGAAACTGGTAAGATTTGCTGTTTCGTTGTCGTCAGCGGTATTCCGAAGTCGTGATTGGTTAGAATTACTGCTGCTTTGGATTAACGCCAAATACATCCTCTTTTCGCCAAAAAACGCTTAATTTCGTCTGGTGCCGATTGATATAGTTACAAATATGGTAAACTGCGTGATTTATGTTTCTCTCTTCATTTCAGTGTTTATTTTTTGTTGGAAGCTGACCCGTTGGAAATATATTGTCTTTATTCTTGTTACGGTCATGAATTTGAGATACGTTTGTGGGTTTAAATATTTCAAGTTAAATGCTTTGAACTGCGATCGTGGAGGCTATTTTGGAAGATTTAACCAATAGTGAACATTTGGATTACAACAATTGTTTTATTGAATACATATGAAATTGGAATAATCGTTTGCTTTTTAACGACTTTGCCTGTTAACCGTTATTAACCGTAGAACTTTAATACTTTGAAAATATTAAATTTTGCATTTTTGGGCAGGTTAGAATTGTATGGAATGTATGAGTCAGTAGTTGATTTAAAATTTTTGACGCGATAGAAGATTGAGGTATAAATATCGCATTAAACATAAACTTTTAATTTACAGCGATTTAACCTTAGATTTAAAACGGGTATGGTATGACTATATTTTGATGGCCGTCAGGCCACCGAAGTATAGGTTATGAAATATAAGGCGTTAAAATGGATTTTGATTATGTTCTTTTGTATTATAAGTTTCAATTAGTTTCATAACTGCAAAGTGATTAAAATGTCATTTTCGGAATGTTGAACTCTTTTCCTTTTAGAGCACGAAGCGCGCACACCTTACTTTTTAGCCATTTTTACAATACCGAGTAATTAAAAAAAAAGTGATTTTGGGGGTGATATGCCACAAACGACTGCCCGAATTAGGTAGGGGTATTTTTTTTAGGTTCAATTGGCCATAAGGCCAACGAAATAGGGTGCAATTTTTCCTTTTAGAGCGCAAAGCGCGCGCACACCTTAGTTTTTAGTAAGCAATTAAAAATATAAATATTCTGGAAGGGATTAAATATTTGTCATTGATGTAAAAGTTTAATGAAATTTAACCCCTTATAAATTATTTGAAATTAAATTTTAAATGATAAAACTATTTTACAATTATCCTTTACATTTAAATTGTTTAACCATTTTTTTTTCTTCAAATATCGTTTGCAATTTTATTATATTTCAATTTTCGCCGATTTCGAATATATTTACACAGTTCATTTGAATTTCTTCCCGGGACGTACGTTTTTAATATAAATGTAATCAACATGAATAGCGAAAATACTACAACTTGACAAAACAACTACGCGAAAACAAAACAATTACAACTTGCATCGCAACCATAGCCTAACGGCTTTGGCATTGGACTTCAACCTTCCTATACCATCCACAATTCATGGAGCAGGTTCGATTCTCAATTTTTCACTTTCCGCTATTGTTTTGGGTTTGCCAGTTCATTTGGAAACATCGTGTTTTTAGCCGTTTTGTTTTTGCTGTAGCGTCAGAGTTCGCCATTGTTTACGTTTTGCGGAGAAGTTCAAAAAACGCCAAATGCCACCATATAGCACATTTTAACCGTATTAATTTTATGTTTTTTTTCTTTTATATCATACTGGAAATTTTGAAAAAATGTCTGCAGAACATTTGCAACTGTCAAAAGTCCCGTTGCAGAACATTATATATTATTCTGTTTCTGGGGCCGCAAGTACCATCCATGAAGATACAATCACCTCTAAATTTTTGCAACAATTTGCACTGAGCTGCATTTTTAAAGCCACAAGGAAAAGATTTCCAGTTTTAATTGTGAAATTTTCCCTCAAGGTTTGTAAAAAAGAAGGCAGTTCTTCTTGTCCGTCTCTTGAACTCACGATTCAATACTAATCATGATATAATTTTAGCGCCTAACTGCTGTAAAATGAAGTTAAACTCTTTAATGTTGTAATATTTTCTAGTTAAAGGGTGCATTCTTCCCTCCCTAATCCAGTTGATTCAAACAGAACCTCTAACCGGTTCAAATGTGCTACATGGTGGCAAAGATAATTCGCCAATCCTAGGAAACTGGCAAAATTTGTTGTTTCGTTGTCGTCAGCGGTATTCCGGAGTCGTGATTGGTTAGAATTACTGCTGCTTTGGATTAACGCCAAATACATCCTCTTTTCGCCAAAAAACGCTTAATTTTGTCTGGTGCCGATTGATTTAGTTACAAATATGGTAAACTGTGTGATTTATGTTTCTCTCTTCATTTCAGTGGTTTTTTTTTTTTTGTTGGAAGCTGACGTGTTGGAAATATATTGTCTTTATTCCTGTTACGTCATGAATTTGAGTTGTATTTGTGGGTATTATTAGTTGTGTGAATGCAGAAACAATGTTTTTAGGTGTAGACTCTTAAGGATGGCGATTATTTTAAAATGTTTGAAATTATTGAGCGCGAAATATTTAAGAATTTTTGAAATATTTGAGATTTAAGCGCAAGTAAAGTAGAGGCGGGCTTACAATATTACCTGGCCGAGTACATCTGGCGAAAAAAGCAACAGGCAAGGAGGGTAAAAAATTTATTTAATGCGTTTTTGGATGACGTTATCAAGGTTTACCCTCCGGGAGAAGAGAAAGAGGATTGAGGTATTTATATTGCATTAAATATAACTCTTGATTTATAGCGATTTTTACCTTAGGAATAAAACTGGTATGCTATGACTATACTTTGGTGGCCGTTAAGCCACCAAAGTGTAGTTTATAAAATATAAGGCGTTAAAATGGATTTTGTTTGTTTTATAACAGCAGAGTGATTAAAAATGTCATTTTTGGAATGTTGAACTCTTTTCCTTTTAGAAAGCGAAGCGCGCGCACACCTCACTTTTTAGACATTTTTACAGTACCGAGTAAATAAAAAAAATTGATTTTGGGGGTGAAATGCCACAAACGACTGCCCGAATTAGGTAGGGGTATTTTTTTTAGGTTTAATTGGCCGTAAGGCCAACGAAATAGGTTGAAATTTTTTCTTTTAGAGCGCGAAGCGCGCGCACACTTGACTTTTTAGACATTTTTACAGTACCGAGTAATTAAAAAAAAATTGATTTTGGGGGTGAAATGCCACAAACGACTGCTCGAATTAGGTAGGGGTATTTTTTTTAGGTTTAATTGGCCGTAAGGCCAACGAAATAGGTTGAAATTTTTCCTTTTAGAGCGCGAAGCGCGCGCACACTTGACTTTTTAGACATTTTTACAGTACCGAGTAAATAAAAAAAATTGATTTTGGGGGTGAAATGCCACAAACGACTGCCCGAATTAGGTAGGGGTATTTTTTTTGGTTTAATTGGCCGTAAGGCCAACGAAATAGGTTGAAATTTTTCCTTTTAGATCGCGAAGCGCGCGCACACCTTAGTTTTTAGACATTTTTACAGTACCGAGTAATTAAAAAAAAATTGATTTTGGGGGTGAAATGCCACAAACGACTGCCCGAATTAGGTAGGGGTATTTTTTTTAGGTTTAATTGGCCGTAAGGCCAACGAAATAGGTTGAAATTTTTCCTTTTAAAACGCGAAGCGCGCGCACACCTTAGTTTTTAGACATTTTTACAGTACCGAGTAATTAAAAAAAATTGATTTTGGGGGTGAAATGCCACAAACGACTGCCCGAATTAGGTAGGGGTATTTTTTTTAGGTTTAATTGGCCGTAAGGCCAACGAAATAAGTTGAAATTTTTCCTTTTAGAGCGCGAAGCGCGCGCACACCTCACTTTTTAGACATTTTTACAGTACCGAGTAAATAAAAAAAATTGATTTTGGGGGTGAAATGCCACAAACGACTGCCCGAATTAGGTAGGGGTATTTTTTTTAGGTTTAATTGGCCCTAAGGCCAACGAAATAGGTTGAAATTTTTCCTTTTAGAGCGCGAAGCGCGCGCACACCTTAGTTTTTAGACATTTTTACAGTACCGAGTAATTAAAAAAAAATTGATTTTGGGGGTGAAATGCCACAAACGACTGCCCGAATTAGGTAGGGGTATTTTTTTTAGGTTTAATTGGCCGTAAGGCCAACGAAATAGGTTGAAATTTTTCCTTTTAGAGCGCGAAGCGCGCGCACACCTTAGTTTTTAGTAAGCAATTAAAAATATAAATATTCTGGAAGGGATTAAATATTTGTCATTGATGTAAAAATTTAATACCTTATAAACTATTTGTAATTTAATTTTAAATGCTAAAACTATTTTTCAATTATCCTTTACATTTAAATTGTTTAACCATTTAATTTTTTTTTCCTTCAAATATCGTTTGCAATTTTATTACATTTGAATTTTCGCCGATTTCGAATATATTTACGCAATTCATTTGAATTTCTTCCCGGTATGTAAGTTTTTAATATAAATGTAATCGATATGAATAGTGAAAACACTTAATTTTGCTACAACATGCATCGCAACCATAGCCTAACGGCTTTGGCATTGGACTTCATCCTTCCTATACCATCCACAATTCATGGAGCAGGTTCGATTCTCAATTTTTCACTTTCCGCTATTGTTTTGGGTTTGCCAGTTCACTTGGAAACATCGTGTTTTTCGCCGTTTTGGGTTTGCTGTAGCGTCGGAGTTGGTCTATTCCTAGTTGACGTTAAAATATCGCCAAGCCGATTTGGCGCTGTTTTGTAGGCGATACAGTTCTAAATTTGGCAACCCCATTTTTTTTTATTGACGCGCTTTGGCTTCAACCTTCCTATACCACAAATCACGGAGCTAGTTCGTTTCTCAATTTTTCATATTGGAATTCCGAATTGGCGACATTCTGGCTTTGTCGCCAACTTTTCAAAAGTGCGCCAACCCATAAACGTGAACTAGGAATTTACCTCGGAGTTCGCCATTGTTTACGTTTGGCGGAGAAGTTCAAAAAACGCCAAGTGCCACCATATAGCACATTTTAACCCCTCTAACCATATTTAAAATTATATCAGACGGAATTTCTAATGCAATCAATTCACGTTCACTGTTAATTACATAATGATGCTCCAGCTTATTTTCATCACCAAAATGAATGTCGTTAAAGTAAACCAAACACAGTCTTATGTCTTACCTTGTAACTTTTATTCTTGCGGAACAATATGGAACTATTTGTAGCCCTTATGTTTTTAAATACTTTTCACCTTTACTTCTAGAAACAAATGTTCCCGAGAGATAACACACAAAACTGTTGAGAACATCAACTGTCATTTTAACAATGAAATTATGCGCTAACGATTTTAATCTTTTGATACCCTTTCCCAAGTTAAAATTTAGCTTAAGTTTAAGTTCAGCTCAATGTCACAACAAGAAAACTCAAAGAGACCCAAAGGGTAATATGTACTTACTGAACAAATATGTGATGAAATTAAAAACCAATTGAATAATAAACAGCTCAATATTTCCTTTTTAATTCTCAATTGATTCCACAGCTACACACAAACAACAACAATGTTCGTGGTCAAGAGTTGAAATTACAGTGAAATTTTAAAGATGTAAAAATAAAATATTTCTACATAAGTAAAATTATATTTACTGATTTAAATTTTGCTTTTTTTTTAATAGCAATAGAATAACTATATAAAATATTCAAAACTAAAGCACCGAAAGAAAAGAAAAAAAAGACAATTCATGAAATGCATTTCGCAACAATCCAGCATTTGCTCCAAACAGACAACAAATCAACCAACTAACAAAAGTTAAATATTGTCAATTTCGGCGGGAATATTTGAAGTTATATTCAAAAGAAATTCCTTCCTTCATTATGAAATTTCGTGGTAAAATGGTCGATATTTCAAGCATTCAACATTTTACAAGTAATTTCAAAATATGTTTATACCTTTTAAAATCAAATGGTACAAATGTAGTTTTTTTCTACATCTGTTCCGACATTTCTTTAGCGCGATTTTATATGGAATTATTTTCCAAGGATAAATGCTGTTTGTGCCAAAGGGCTTTATTTTAAGTTATATTCTACTTTAATTTATTATCTTTCAATATTATCAAGTTGTTAATGTGAATTATGCAATATTCCTTATTTGTATATCAGTATCAAATTTTAATGTTTTCTTAAATCTTATGAAGGAATTCTAAATACAGTTGGAAAGTTGACAAAGATCACAGTTTTACGTATCTCTCCATCTCATCTATATTTAACATTTAATGAAAGGATTACAACTGGTGGTTCGAGTTTATGGTGTGACATACCACAGGTAACTTAAATTTCGAGTATTTAGTAATTTTACTTTTGTCACTAGTTTTTATTAATTCAACGTTTTTTTTTTTTTTTTCAAAATAATTTTTTTTCTAAAATTATTAAATATGTTTCACATTATATATGTAGTTTGGATCTGATATTTATCATTTCAATTTTGTTGTCTTATTTGTAAGTGGGCTTGAATGAGTTAGCATGTCATTTGAGTGGACCGGCAGGTAAAGACACCTCCCCGAATACTGGTGTGTGCAAAAATGGGAGCTGGTGCACATTAAATAAGTTATGGTCTCAATGTCTTCTCTTTCGTGTGGTGGGTTTGGAGAGAGAGAGATACGTGATAAGGTTTCGACCTTGTGATCTCATTGTAGTTCAAATTTGTGAGACGTACTTATACGTGATAAATACTTCATAGTAGCAAAAATAGATAGCCAGAACAGGATAGACTAAACTATGTCATTTGTGATTATGGTTTGAGTGTGAAGTGGTCAAGAAGGACAATCATTTAGAATGCTCAGCAAGGATCTTAAAGTTTAGGCAATCAAATAATTTTTCAGATGTGTTAGACTACTAAGCTAATGCTAAAGGTGTAGGTTATATTAATTTCATCTGAAGTTTTATGATTCTTTTTTAATCCCTAGGGCTAAACATCCATTTTTGTTTTATTTCATCTGATAACACTTAATGACTGTTTAGTATTCTCTTGATTGACAAAAGTTAATCTTAATTTGATTGTTTCTCCTGATGTTTTTTGTGTTAGTACAATGATTGTAAACTAACTCATACATTATATATTTTATGTATTAGGACC
Organism: Linyphia triangularis; assembly: GCA_963978545.1. Classification (NCBI taxonomy): domain Eukaryota; kingdom Metazoa; phylum Arthropoda; class Arachnida; order Araneae; family Linyphiidae; genus Linyphia; species Linyphia triangularis. The sequence continues at coordinate 32,962,177 of OZ021722.1, forward strand.
ATTATTTCTGTGAATACAATATGGAGGGTCTCTCAGAAGATAACAATGAAATTTACCTAGAGTTCCAAATTGATAATTTGGTGACTGCATTTAGGTCTGCTCAAGCCGCAAAATCGGTTAAACTGAAATTGACTAAGAAACACGTTCCTTGTCTGACATTAGAAGTTGAATTGGTGAGTTTGAATACAGTTATTAGCATTTCAATTCATGTATTTAAGATTCAATTTAAAGATCTACTAAGTCTACCATTTTTATTGAGCAAAAATTTCACCAAAAACTGAGAAATTTAGTCAATGTGGTGTGGTATTGTCTTGGGCCTAAGCCAAAGTAAAATAATGTTTGGATGCTATTCTTAAGTAGGAAACAGAAGATATATTATTTATTGAGTATAAATGTTGAATTTTTAAGAATGATCTTTTTGACATAAGACCTGTTGAACAGGATCCTGTTGCTTCAGGAAAATTTCAGTCTTCTTTCCAGTTGTATATATTTCCAGGTCTTTCTTTTATCATATTTTTGGATTTAAGACAATTTAAAATAAACTTTAGTTATTAATTATTTATTTCCCCTATAAAATACATTTACAATTGATTGAGGTAAAATCTGAAAGTCCTTAAAGAAAATTATAGAATTTGGAAAATGAAGTTTAAAAAAGACCAACATAAATCCTTTTTGTGTTCTGTTAATTAGCATGGTTTATCTCCACATTATTTTATTTTCATTACTATCATTTATAATGAGCTTTTCTTTTAAATTCTAAGAAAAGAAAATATATCTGCACAATGTTTTTCTGAGTATAAACACAGCAATAACTTAAAATGAGATCAATAGAAAGACATTTATTAGTATATGATACGAATTTACAAAAAAAATTAAGGTCTCTAAATACTTTTGAATCATTTCATGAAGATATATTCCTATTTGTCCATTTTATTGTACTTTGCAAAATATGCAGGTTCTTTTGTAATTAAATCTCAATTCTAATTTGTAATGATATAGTTTGAATGTAACATCATTAATATATAAAAGAAACAGTTTTCCTCTTCCAAAATTTAGTTTATATTCATTGATATTTTGATAATCGAATTGAAATCAAATTTTTTCTTTCCTTAGATTCCTATACAAATGAAAAAGTGACAAAGTATTTATATAAAACATCAAAATAATCTAAGCAACTTGTAAACATCTAGAAAAATAACTCTTCCATCAATGTTTTCTCATGAAAAAACACTCTTAAACAATTGCTTTCATTAAATATTCGAAATTTAATTTTCAATGACTTTTATCATGTATAACTTGATCCTTTTTGCAGCCCTCACTACACTCTCATTCCCGATTTGTTGTTCATGATGTCCCAGTTTTAGTGATTCCCAGGCGTCTCTGGGAACAGTTTCAAGAACCCTCTATGATACAGTTTGATGTAAGTTGATTTAATTATATACAGAGTGGCCATAGTTACTGTCTGTTTAACACAAAAATCACTCCTGTCTAGTGGTCTAATGTTGTATGTTGTTGTGAAGACAAGACTAGTCCCATTTTCTATGAGGGATTCCTGGAGAAATATATCAATATTGACGTGCTGATGGCATATTGGCAATATTTCATACATTATTAAATAGAGTTATTCAAGTAAATGAGTTCTCATCGCTAAGACAAATGCTGTAATGTAACCTTTTAGGTTGCCAATTTCTTGCATACAGCATTCCTATTCTGAATCAATGAGCCTTGTTTCTATGGAGACCACCGCCATCTAGACTATTTGTTGGGGGCTATTCTCCTTCCTCATAGTCTAGATGGGGTGGTCTAGCTTGGATGTTAACCAAATTTTATGAATTTATATTTATTAGAATGAGCTTTAGATAGTATGAAACGATGCAGTAGAGTTTCATTGTGACAACCTGTATGTGCATTCTTCGTATTGTGTTAACTATGCTTTATATCTTTTTCTATGTTTTGTATCTGCTGAAAGTTCTAAAATTTATGATAGGTTGCTGAATGAATTGAATTTATTTTTAGGTATCTATATATATGCCTTCTCTTAAAGTTGTCAGAAGTGTTGTTGAAAGAATGAAAAACATCTCCACTTTCATGGTATTGTTGTTTTACTATTTTTACTTTTAATACCACTTTCATTAGGTTGAAATCTTTTAATTAGGTTGAAATCGCAAGTTATTTATGCAAGGTTTTCCAAAACAAAATATATTGCTAGTTATTTCTGTTATAATAATTTCTGTTGCTTAATTTGTGTATTTTGGTAAAAGATCGCTAAAATTTTATATTCAGGTCGGGAAATCCTGAGTATTTAAGCTATTCAGTTCTACTGGACACCATACTAAAAGTCAATCAAGTTCCAACTGTTAATATTTCAAATAATCAAAAATGTTTATCCTTGTATCTATCTATCTATATCCTCTATATAGAATTATATCTATAAAGTATTTCATTCAAATTTACTTTACATCTTAAATCAAATCTTTTAAAATTTCATTATAAAATATTTGATCATTTTTGTTTTCCCAGACTATGTTTGCTAGTTCTGAAGGAGAAATAGATTTACGATGTGAAACAGATACTGTAACTATCACTACACATTTTAAAGATTTAAACTTGACATCAGGTAAGGAAAAGTATAAGAACTTATTTTCATGTGATAGGCATTGTTTAATATTATTGCTAAGTTATTTTCTTTTGTAATTGTAATTTACCTACTATATATTTTTATGTTTCATTTCTATTTTCTAACTTTCACATCAGCTTACAGCACTTTTCTTTTTTTGTTATTTTTTATATATATGAAAATTTGTAGTGTCTCCATATTGATAAGGTAATTTTTTTAATTCTTTCAAAATAAATCTTGCCCTATTAAATACATATTTATACCAAAAAGTCCCAAATCACTTAAAATGTTGTGATAACTTTTTTCAATCGAAAGAACTACTGGCAAGTACTACTTTTAAAATCTTTACAAAGTTATCTCATTATCTAAACATTAAGAAAAAAATTATAAATGTTAAAGTAGGTTAGAATGTAAGAGGTTTAACAGCACAAAAAAAAAATTAGTATATTTTATATCTTTTACTTAAATAAAACTTTATTTATTGTGACAACTTTATAGAAACACATTAAAGTTTGTAATTATATTTATACTGTATTTTTAAAAATAAAGTTTGTTCAGACAAAATTGTGTTTTCTTGTTATAGTTTTGACTCATACCACTGATAACAAGCAAAAGGTTGAGTGCAGGATAGATATCAGAAAGTTTAATCAGTTTCTTTTTGGACAGCAAATAAATCCAGCAAAAGTTGTCTGTAGTAAGTAGTCTTTTATAAGTTTGCATTTGTTTGATATTTTCTAATGCAAGAATACACACAAAATTTATATAACATCAAATAAATATGGATATATATGCTTGTTTCCAAAACACATCCATTTTCATTATTAACTGAAAACATGTACTGAAATTGAATATTAATAATAGTGTATTTATTATTTGAATTATTTTAAAGATTTTTAACTTGATTGATATATTGTCTTTTTTATCACATTAATTTTTTAAATACATATTCCTAAATCTTCAAATTATGTTTGACATGACGCTATTACTAATGAGTGTACCAATATTTGTAACTGTCTGCACCAAAATGTTGTACTGTAGATAAAATTACTCAACTTTAGAAAGTCAATATGTCTGTATATAAAATCATGTTATTTTAATATTCACATCTCTCTCATATTAAATGATTTTTTTTAGTGCAATTAATAACCTTGATTTTTTTATAAAATAATTGGATTATTTTTCCATTTGTGAAATATTTATTTTGTTTTCTTTGATATTTCAGATATTACACATCACCAAATGGTACAGTTTTTTCTTCTGCATGACGACGTATCTATCCAATACTTCTTGCCCTGTGTTGTTTCATAATACATTTATTTTACTGAATAACTTTGCTTATTCTATATCTGTATATACTTTTCTATAATTCCACTAACATTAAAGTTGTAAATATATTTATAATGTGTATTTTTTCATGTGTATTTTTATGTAAAAGTTTTGTTGCTAAATAAGGTTTAATAAACAGACTATCCCTTCTTTAAAACTGGTAATTATGATTATTTTTTATATTGTATGCACATTAACTGACTCAATTTCAAGTGGCTCATTAAAAATGTCCATAAATTTGCACCCAAAGTGAGCTTTTGGATCGAAAAAAAGGAAAAGTGCAGTATATCATCAATCATGGAAAGGTATTTCAATGATTAAATATTGCCAAATTGTACATTCTTGGTATTCAAAGCTGATTTATTATAATAAGGACATAGTAATTTAGCAATGGTGACCGTCACAATCCACCTTGCTTTATACTTATAAACACAGTATTTTAGGTGTGAAAATTTTTAACCTTTAAGCTTAATTTTTAAAAGATAAGAAAATTTCATGGAAAACATAGTGTGTTACACATGTACACATAAAAATATGAATGATAAGGCTATATTTTCAGTTTTAAGAGTCTTAGGATAAAACTGTTTGCACCCTTTTGTTTAGTTTACAATTTTCTATAATTTTGTGTGAGCAATTCTATTTTGAGGTAACAAAATCTCTGAACAGTTAAAATATCCTATTTTTTACCACATTATTTGGCATAAACTATTTCCTTGAACCTAATAAAAAAATTTCATAACTGTATGTTAAAATATATATCATAAAGAGCAAAAATGCATTTGTGATTTTTGTATCAATATTGAGAAGTACAGTTTAAAGGTATTGCCTAAAATAAAAGACCCAACCCTTATTCAATTCAATGTGCCTTGCTTTTCTGTATACATTTTGCATGATGAAATATTTTTGCACATTTGTTAAATATTTGCAACCAGACCAGAAGTCAGAAAGAAAAAAAATTCACCAGAGGTTTCGATTGTGGTGAATGTAATGAAGATAAAAAAAATATCTATGTTTCTAATTGTAATTCGAATGTTGCGTATCATTTATTTTTAGACATTAAAAAAAATTCTTATTTTAAATAAAAATTAATGAAATACAATGATTTTTTGTCATTTATGCATAAAAAGACATTTCTTTTTAACATTAGTATGTCATTTTCATGTTCTCACTCGACCCATTAAATGAAAGCTTTTCAAACATAGCATCTAAAACAACCCATTTGGAATACAATCTCCCTCAACAAATCACAAATTATATTTAGCGATTTGCCAACATTTTCTTAGGGAGTTAATTGATTAATAATAACAATTGTTCAAGTGATACATGTCTGATTGATCTATTAAATAAGATGCTACAAAGAATTCTTGTAAACATCAACTTTCTTAGGAAATATTTAAAGATATCTCTTTGATCCTTCAAATTGAACTTTTAAGTAGGGAAAATTATATTTCTAGTTTAAAATTTCAATTTAATATAATTTTGTAGGATGTAAATAATGTTTGATTAATTTAAAGCTAATATTGTATTTAAAGTACAAGGAAAAGAATCTGTGTGTGAATATGACGTGACCTTTTTACAACATTTTAAGGGCAACACTGCCCTAATCCATTAAGTTCGTACAACATGCAAGCAAAAAAAAAAAAATTATTGGCAAATAATACAATATAGTTTTTCTTAGTTGAAAGTTTAATTCAAAGAATCAAAGACGTATCTTTATGTATTTCCTAAGCGAGTTGATGTTCACAGGAATTCTTCGTAGGGGGCATCCTATTTAATAGATCGATTACACCATGTATCATTTCAGTAATTATTATTAATTAAAAGTAACTTACTAAGAAAATCTCTGCAAATCACTAAATATCACTGAGATATGGAATTTGTTAAACATTAAAATTGCCTTTTCAGATGGCTAATATAGTAATCAAAACACAAATCGTAACTAAACATTATCCATTTTTACTTCAGGTTACTGAAACTCAAGGTTGCCTGTTTTTACGAAATTTATTTTATTTATTTAATTTGTCAGTTGACAACATTCAGCAAATGTTTCATAATTGGAAAATCAAGAAATTAGTATTATTTTCTGATTAAACTAAATAAGTTTTACTTAAGAAAGCGTTGTCTCCACTATTCCAATAATATCTGTTAGATATAAAACTTTAAGAACCCCCCCCCCCCCTCTCCTCAAAAAAAAAAACTCCCTGTATACACTTCTGGAGAGAAGGTGAAAAATATTTGTGCATTCCTATACTAGAAACCTATACTGGTAATATGATACACATAATTGAATTGGATTTAACACTATTATCATTTTTAAAATGTGCCGAATAATATTTTTAAATAGTACTTTAATTAGCTGATATCATAGTTATAAAACTCATAAAAACAAAATTTTTAACATAAATCCTTTATTTATGCATTGCCAAATTTTTATGCGAATTACTAGTTATTGATCCTGAATCGAGTTTCCGTTGTGTTTGACAACTGGGAAGAAAACATTCATTCAGAACCATTAACTAACACTTTTGCCCCTAAAACTTAATTAGATACATTTATTATCCACAGTGAGTTCATCTGCCAATTTAGGTCTCGATTGGAATACGGCAAGTGGGTTAATTAGTCGTTAAGCATAAAAGCGGCTCCTTTAACTGACAGTTCTCAAAGTGATAGAATCATTGTCATCGACAACGAGTCTATCAGCCAAGTTTCAGGTCGGTTGAATTACAGCAAGTGGATTAATCAACCCAGATTTGTCCACCACAAACAAACAAAATCAAAGTAAATACAGAAGCCCCTCGATATATTGCGCTTGTTGGAAGACAAGGAAATGTCTGATATATCGAGCAATATGATAAAATGTAAAAAAATTAATTTATGAACATGTGTACTTTATTAAGTAACTTAGGAGCAAAGCTATGCACGATAATGGATATGAATGGTTTAAATAATAAAGACAGAGAAGTTCCATTTAATTTTATATCCAAAGCACATACACGTTAATTTATTGTAAATACTTCATTTTCTCAAGAAGAATGTCTAACGTCAGCTGCTTCGATTTTTCTATCTCCACTTGCTTTCCCAAAAATATCATTGAACGAAAATTAACCTCATCTAAAATCTTGGCAAGTAATCTGATGCTTTCTAAATGTTATTTCAAGGTTGAACTGCTCCATATATATTTGCGTTACGAGTGGGAAAAACCCAGTTTTGTAGCCATTGAACAGAAGGTAATTAGTTTTCTAACAACATAGCATCTTTTTACAAATGTGCTGATACTGGTGAATATATTTGAGGAAATATTTATTTATAATGACAATATATGCGCCAGCAAACACTAGCATTGTTCTTTACTTCTGCTTAGTAAACACACATCCTCTTGGACAAAATCATTAATTAAACACATAAAAAAAACCTCTTGAATAAATAAAAAAAAAAAAAACCTTTCTTCTGTGTAACCAGCAAACCACAAAAAAAAAACTCTTGCTGGCTACATATGGCACAGATAATTATTTTTAGCATAGGTTAATTTAAAAGAAATGTCAATTTCTGAAACCTTTTACTACGTACTCGTACTTTTATATTCATAAAATAAAGATGTTTTTTTAATTTATACGTAGATAATTTGAAAAATTAATTAATCCAAAAAACTGCCTAAATTTTATTTAAAAAAAAAAAAAAAACGGACAATGAGAATACAGAAACCTAATGGGAGACATAGCACATTGTATTACTTTCCCATAAGAATTGAAGTCATCAGTGAAATCAGAAAATTAACAGTAATTACTTAGAAATGATATCAGGGGGCTGTGCCAGTTAGTGTATTGATTTTATAAATTATAAAAAATACAACTCATGAAAGAAAAAGTGACACGCAGTCGGTAGGATTCGAACCTACGCGGGAAGATCCCAATGGATTTCTAGTCCATCGCCTTAACCACTCGGCCACGACTGCTCGAACAGGACTTGCAAAAAAATGTAATAAAACCAAATTCTTATGAAAACAATTTATAATTGTAATATAATTTTTTTTTTTTTTTAAATATATTGATTTCTTTCATAGGAGAAAAACAACAAAACATGCAGTTTCGAAGATAATTCCTTCATATCGCGAAAATTTAATTAGACAATCTCTATGTGGAGTATCCCTTTAAGTGTTTTTTTTAGTAGATTTATTTAAAAAAAATATTAGGTATTTGTGACCTACTTCTTTATTTTCAAAAATTGTGGCACTTTCTGTGAAGGATTCTACAAAAAAAAGTTTAGTCATACGTCATACTACTCTTTATACAAGGAGGTTTTTTAGCATATCAAGTTTAGTGTCTCCATCTATGGGATTATTTAGCAATCAGTAAAAAAATAGTGTCAGGATTTTTTGAAGGGCTCAGTAAAAACTGATCACACATCTGTGTAGCATATTCAATGAGGTGTAGTCAGGGGCGAACTGGCCATAGGATTGTCCGGTGCAATCGCCGGGCCGATCAGTGTCTGTAAAAAATGGGCCGGTCAAGTACACGAGTTTTTTTTTAAGTTTTTCCATTTTTTTCCTCAATATAATTAGTTACCCTCCTTAATATTTTTTTAATAAGCCCAATGCGTTCAATCACCCCAACCAGAACTATTACCTATTATTGAACTATTACTTTAATTTTATAGATTATGTAGTATTTAGAAAATAGATGGACTAAGATTTATATATTATCGTATTGCGACTATTTACTTATTTTATAACTTATTAAGGTTAAATATATTAATGATTTATGGAAACCAAGTTCATTCAAAAGTGGTAAAAATAAAAGAGATAGAGAAAATTGTTTTAATTAAACTATTTATTAAAACAATTCAATTATTAAAATTGATGAATAAAACTATTTAATTATTGAAATTAATTACTAAATACAAATATTTAAATAAAAAATATATTAATTATTAAAACCATTTAATTATTAAAATTAATTAATGGACTTATGTTATTATTTGCAATAATTATTGAAATTTGATTAATGATTATATTGAAAACTTGAGCCGGCATAAATCTAAAATCACCTGGTCGATTTTATATCCCCAGTACGCCCCTAATAGAATTACCTTGACTTAATTGTGTTGTGTTCATAAATTGATTTTTTTTTAAATGTGAATTGAATTTAAGTGTAATATAAAAATAAATAGATATGAATTATTCTAATCAAAAATCAAATTTAAAATCTATTTTGTTATCCCACGGCTTCTTTTTCCAGTCAATTTTACAATTTCTTTTCAATTCTGTAGGGATCATGAATTGCGTTGTACATGAGCGTCTGCTGGATTATTTTCAAGGGAATGTTAATTTTTTGTCTAAAAATATATTTAATTTATAAATAAAAAATATATGTTAAAAAATATATAAATTGCATTTCCTAATAAAAGGAAAGTTATTAGCTATGCTTTAATTTTCTCTTTAGGAATGTTTAAAACAGTGATTTTTTCACAGCATAAGGCTTTTTTTCTTCCTTCGGATTGTTACACTTATTATTATTATTATTATTATTATTATTATCTCTCTCTCTTTCTAAGTTCAAACTCCAGGAGGTCAACAAGTGTACGCCTTTGCTTTTCTCTAGATATGCCCATGGCGATGAAAACTTAGAAATTTCTTTAAACAATCTACAGGACGAAAAAACTTGAACGCAAATTCGAAAAAAGAAGTAAAATGCATTGCACTTGTGAAATATACCAATAACTTGCTGTCCATAAAGCTAAGTTTCGTTTATTTAACCGGGGAAATTTACCAGATTTATAAAACTTTTCTAAGTAAATCTTATGAAACAAACTACTAGGGCATTAATTAAAGAGGAAAAGTAATTCAAAATTGTATTCCTTCAATTTGAACCGAAAATGTAAAACTGAAGAAAATTAACTCCGCAGATATATTTTTTAAAATAATATTTTAACTTTGTATTTCTTTTCTTTTTTTAATATTTCTATGTTACTATATTTCCCTAGATATTATTGTGAAAAAATGGTCATTAGCAAACACAAAACTGTAAACCGGCGAATTTGTTATGAAGTTAATATAAAGGATTTAAATGATAATACACAGACTAAAAAAAAAAATGTGAATGCGAGTGCCCAAACACAAAACATATTTTCACAAAGGTACTTTTGCTCTTTTCCTATAACTTCACCATTATTATTATTATTATTATTTTAGGTTGGTTGTTTTCAGATTATCTGGCGCCGTCAGCAACACTAGGGCTAAGGGCTATAATGCACCGAAACATTCGTCAAGCCAACATACATTTACAAACACCCATGCCTTACACGGGACTCGAACCCGCAACCTCGGTGTCTAGAAGCTAGCACGCTAACCACTATACCGTTTGGTCGGCACCATTATTTTCATGTTCAAAAGTAATGAGAAACGCAAATACACCTCGTTTGTATTTTCTTCAAACAGCAATCATGAGGTATATCCTTTCTTTCTCCGTCAACCGCATTACCTTTTTGTCCTATCAACCAATATTCCAGCAAAACGCGATATGAAACGCCCGATTCATTTTGTTAAGGAGAACCGATCTTTGTCTAATAATAGTTTGAAGAATGAATCGACACATTGTGTTTCTAAATTTAATTGCAATAAAAATCGAAATAGCAAAATTATGCTTTTGAAATTGAAGGATAGATACATAGATATCAGTTATTTTCTCGATTTCAAGAATTCTATGAATTCGTGAAGAGGCTTCTCGTTAATTTCTATGTAGGACGGAACTTCCGATTTCAATTTCCGGAGCCAAGCAGAAATTCTGGGAAAATCGGAATAACTGAAACCTGAAAACTGCAAATGAATAGTAGCAATAAACAATATTAAAATAACAAAATAACTGCATAACTTAAATTGTGAGATCAAGCTTGATAAGTTTGAAATATTTTAAGGAAAATAAACTAGGTACAAAACACACGAAAAGTTTATCGAAATGATATTTTTGAGAAAGTAATGATACCATGAAACTTTGCACTTATAAAACACTGAATATTGTTCGTAAAACATTACAAAGATAATCCAAAGAAATTCGTAATCAACTCACTTTCATTTTCCAAAAAAGAATAATGCAATAAGTATCATCGACTTGCATTTTTTTTTTATTATTACTATTATTGTTGTGGATAATGTGATAATTATCGCCAAACTATTTAATTTGAAATTAATAAAAATATAAATTTTCAATGACATGCATGCGCATGCGCTATGTCGACGAAAACCTTAATGACAGGTCTCATGAACACTCCTTATCCATACATAAAAGTTTCACTCTTAGGTCAAACCGTTCGGAAGTTATGCTGACACAAACAGACACATATAAATTATTTCTAGACTTTTTTTTTTTTTTTTAGATTCGCGATATTTTAATGGCCTATGGCCTAACAACCTAACAATCGTGAAAGTCCTGTCCACGAGAGCTCTTTCTTTGAGGTCATTTTGGTAGATTGGGGCTGTCAGGGGCGTATTTGTTGACGAGGTATGTCTGGATGGCACGACTGAAATATATGACGTTTGGTCATCAAGTGCGAAAAGCGAATATTTTAAAGTACTGAACCAAATGAAGAAATAATGATCAATGCACCAAAGAAAAATTCTTAGATCACCTACATTTTAAAATGAAGTTAACGTATGAAGGCTTGTGACTTTCTATATCTGCTAAAATCCGAATTCATTTGCATATAAATATTTAGTATACAAAAACTACATTTCTATATTTAATATTGCATAAGATTACACTTTAAGCATGGATGATATATTACTAGTTAACTATGATCTACTTTCAATTTTGTCTTCTTCAAAGTAACGAAGCAAATAGACAAATTCTATTTGTGCGTTACATTACTCAAAAAGAAAAATCTGAAACTCAAGTGACAGAAACTGTGACAAGACAGAAACTCAAGTTTTACTTCACCAAGCAAATACGATCATTTGAGAAGCGTGCCTGCCTGCTTACCTCTGCAAATGTCAATGTCGCCAGAATGGAGAAGTCAGCGAGTGTGATGTGGCTACCTGCAACGTATTCTGTCTTATTGAGGAGCTCATCCAAAAGAGACAGCACTGCCTTGAAAGACTTCAACTTCAATGGATCGCCTGGTTTTCCCTGCATCAGTTGAGGGACCTAACAAACGCAAGCATCTTATGTTAGTTATATTTTGGATGTTTCTAGAATCAAGCTAATCAGGCATAATGATATTTTCGTTCTCATAAAACGACAACACGGTTGAACAACCGTGTTGTCAATGAACATTCCCATTGGTTGGTTGGTTGTTTTCAGATTATCTGGCGCCGTCAGCAACACAAGGGCTATAATGCGCCGAAACATTCGTCATTAGACAAGCCAACATACATTTACAAACACCCATGCCTTACACGGGACTCGAACCCGCAACCTCGCGGTCTAGAAGCTAGCACGCTAACCACTATACCGTTTGATCGGCAACATTCCCATTGAGTTTTCGACATTATATGAATAAAAATTAAATTTGTAATAAAAAGTATGATTCTATATTTTTATTATTACTTAATATTTTTTATCTCTTTACATAATTTCTGTGGGTTGAATGGAATTTATTTACCCATGAACTGTATTTATGTACAGTGCGCAAAAAAAATCCGAATGGTAACCTTAAATTCGGTTCTAAAATTCGTAGAATATTGTGGTTAATACCAAAGTTTTTTTTTTTTTTTTTTACGGTTTTTGGTAAGAAAATGTTCTTGGGATGGGGAGGGCTATTTACTAAGTAAATTTAACTCTAATTTTGAAAATTACAATACGAATGCCTATTTTTTAACCTTTCATTGGATACATAATACTTCGTTTACCCTAAATATACAATTTAAGTTCATTATGTTAAAAAGCACGTCACTTAAAAGCGAAGCCGACCAAACGGTATAGTGGTTAGCGTGCTAGCTTCTAGACCGCGAGGTTGCGGGTTCGAGTCCCGTACTAGGCATGGTTGTTTGTAAATGTATGTTGGCTTGTCTAATGACGAATGTTTCGGCGCATTATAGCCCTCGTGTTGCTGACGGCGCCAGATAATCTGAAAACAACCAACTTAAGAGCGAAAATATTTTGCAGATCTTCAGATCAAATCTTGAAGGTCCAACATTAAAGTGGGGAGAGAAAGATCGGTTGCGTGTTTCAGGATGTTATAAAAATACAGGTAAAAGTCTAAAATTACACACAAACTATTTGGATTTATAGTGACATTTTGACATCAGAATATTGCAAAATCATAAAAGTAACAATTTATTTACATGGTTGAAGATGAGCCAACTTCATCACACAGTAAATTAAATATCGAAAACAACAGAGTGGCCAGTATAAAAGTGGCCACAGATTATTTTCAAAACATGTACATAAAAAAGATCTAAAAGAAGTATGTAACACTTAGACTATTGATATTAGTCAGAATTTAAAACGAGAATGGTTTAACGAAAGATCTTTTAAAAAGAACTATTTGCATTTGAATATCAAATGGAAGAAGCTTCGAATTGATGACGTACATCAACATAGACAATTGATCACGCAATCCCCGTTGTGTCCATTAATATTTCCTTATAAGAACGCCGAAGTCAGGTATCGAACCGGAGTTGTTTTACATGCTGGGCGTGTGTATTGACTCGGATCCGTTAAGTGTAGTATTTCATCTGCATTCTACAAGGTATACTTGAATTCACTAAACAGCATTACCCTCTTTTCAACAGAAACAACACAAAACCGAATTCTATTTAAGAGAATTTCTTAAATATCTTTCACTTACCAAATATTCGTATCCAACCTTGTATAGGGTCATGTCAAAATAGAGCATCCTGTCCACGAGAGCTCTTTCTTTGGGGTCCTTTGGGTAGATGGGGCTGTCAGGCGCGTATTTGTTGACGAGGTATGTCTGGATGGCACGACTGAAATTTATGACGTTGGATCATCAAGTGCGAAAAGCGAACATTTTAAAAAACTGAACCAGATGAAGAAATAATGATCAATGCACCAAAAAAGATTTCTTAGATCACCTACATTTTAAAACGAAGTTAACATTTGACGGCTTGTGACTTTTTGTATCTGCTCGAATCCGAATTCATTTGCTTATAAATATTTAGTTTACAAAAACTACATATTTATATTTGATATTACATAAGATTACACTTTAAGCATGAATGATATATTAATAGTCAACTATGATCTACTTTTAATTTTGTCTTCTTCAAAGTAACAAAGCAAATGAACAAATTCTATTTGTGCATTACATTATCCAGAAAAAAAAGAAAAATCTGAAACTCAAGAAACAGACATTTTTTTAAGAATATCAAAAAAGTATATAGCTATGGATAGCTCCAAGGAAAATTATTTTGGTTCGTTAAAATATCATAGATGCAAGAGAAGAAATTTGACCGTGTTTAATATTCGACTAATCGGAAAAAGACAGCCTAACAAATTCTTTTTATTTTGTTTCTTCACTTAAACATACTGACTTGGCTTATGGCGTATCGATCAACTGTTTGTGCAAACCATTTTCTAATCCTATTTCATCCATTTGGTAATTCAAGTCGGATCATTGTCAACATCCAAGTTCCCCATATTTTCTTATTCCCATCTATGATAACATCAACTTTTTTTTTTTATGAAAAATATGTTTTGAAAACCATGTTGAGAAATAATGGGTTGACACTAGATAAATTCTGCATAAAATAATCACTGATAATTGGACCTGGATCTAAATACACTCGGTATCACTTAATTGCTGTGCGGCAAATGCTCTAGCCTCGCGTGTCCTCGTTTGAATTCTAGGCTAGGTATGGTTCTTCGCTGTGTTTCGGAATCCATGTTAAGCAGTAGGCCCCAGGCTAATTAGCCGTTATTGTACGCAGAAATAAGTCTTTAAGCGTATAAACTGACCAAATAACTTCTAGTCTAAATAAGTTAACCCTGAATATAGTTATTTAGGTTGGTTGGTTATTTTGTAGTTTCCTGTCGCAAGAGCAACACAACAACAAGCGCAATTCTGCGCAGTAGCATTGTAAGAACATCGACGAATCGCTTCCTAATTTTGAACTCTATTAAATGACGAGACACAAGACATCTGAGCTAACATATCTTTCTCCGCATCCATGCCACACCACAAGACGGATTTAACATGCAGCATCCATCATTAATTTTACGCGCATCTTTTGTGGCAGCGGGATGGTTTAATTGTCTGGAATTGGTTGAGAATCTGATGCTACGTTCCTCATAAAGGCTAAGGGAAACACCTTTCCTATCCTCCTGAGACTTACAACTGTTTGAAACATGATTTAAAGCTAATTTTTATGTATATTATTCTTTTGGGTCTAAGTAACGTACTTTTAAAGTTCAGAACTGATTCATGCACTTTAAATACACTAAGACAAAAAATGACAATCTCCTTAAGCTTGCAAAAATTCTGAAATTTAATTGTTCAGATGTGAAATTTAATCATGAAAGGCTGCAAAACAATTTCGCGAAGACGTATTGCATGAAAATACTTTACAGTTAGTGCAAAAATGTTGTTCACGCTGAACTTCCAGACATCCGACAACGTGAGGAAAAAGTCTTAGTGTCCATTGCTGGCATGTGCTTAGAACCAACTTTTTGTGACTCCTCTACTGACAGAGAACTGTTTTTTGCCGTTTCTTTACAGGCTCTACTTCCTCACAGTCGGTGGAACTATCATCAGCTGTATGACTGAATTCGGTTATTTCATGCAAAGAAAAATTATGCACCCAAAATCCGATGCACATTTAAATGTACGCGGGGTTTGAGAAGGATATACAGCGATCTGATATGGCTGAAATAGTGAGATTTTTTTATTCAAACTTTATTCCATGGATTTGAATCATTCAATAAATGCCATCAATATTGGAATTCAAGAAATTAATGTCAAATGCCAAAATTATTTTGATTCCCAATACATAAATTATACCTTACCTTTCCCATAAATGGAACCCATTGTCATCTAGTGTAGGTACGCAATGCTGGGGATTCATCTGAAAAATATTACGAAATGAGTTCCATATACAAGAAATACTTAAATAAAGAAATGCATAAAATTAAAGCATAATTAGTTAATATTATACTATAACTAGCAGACCCGGCCACGCGTTGCTGTGGCTAAGGTTTTTGTTATATTACATAGTAGTAAACTATTCAAGGGAAACGGTAAGAGAACACCAGTCATGGGGACCACCATGCTTTTTTACATAGATGCCATTTGTAAAAAAACATGGCGACCTCCATGATTGATTTTCTACTACCGTTGATATTGAGCAAAAATCAATACAAAAGAAATGAATTAAATTTTTTTTTATTTTTTGTATTCAAGTTTGTAACAAATGAATACATTACAAAGTTGTTAGTAAATAACACGTGACACTTAAACTTATAAATGAGGTAGGTAGGGCAGATAGTTTTAAATCTTTAACAATAATGTTTATTATTTTGAATTATAAATACTTTTAATTTCAATTTAATTTAGCACTAATCGGTGCACAATATTTTTGGTTAACCTGTCTTTAGCTAACACAAATAGATTCGACGGTTTTCCTACACGTGAACATGCAACATATAGTTGCCCATGAGAAAAACATGGATTTTCCAAATCTAAACCACAAATGGACATTGTTTGGCCTTGAGACTTATTTATAGACATGGCAAAAGCTAAACGAATTGGAAACTGTAACCTTTTGAAGGGTATCGTAGATTCTGATGGTATCATCGGAATACGTGGCAACAGGACCACTTCTACTTTAAACTTTCCAGTTAAAATGGTAGCTTCAAGTATATTTCAGGTGATCTTTTTGATGACCAAACGCGTACCGTTGCATAATCGAGGTGGATTCTAATTACGCAGGAGAATAATAGGTGAACCAATCTTTAATCAAAGACTATGTGGTGGCATTCCAGATAATAACTATGTGATAATACTTACATGTATATATTTTAATTAAAGATTTTTGAACAATGAAGCACTAATAATTAAAAAGCAAGAAGAATTCCACTGTATTACTTTTACTATAATATGAATTGAATTTATACTTCAGTCTAAATAACACGTGGCCGGCTATGCTATTGCTCGATGAAAGGTTCATTGCTGCGTAAGCGTAAGGTCGCTTCACAGACTAAAAACAAAACTAATTGTAAGGAAAGCCTTAATATTAGAAGCTCCTCCCTTGTCAATTATAACGTTCTTTTTGCCAAAAGTCCAATCAGAAGGCCAAAACTATTTGTGTCGAAAATTTCAGAAATGTAGCCCAATTAGAAATCGTTTTGTAAAATATTTGTTAATTAATTAATTAAAAAACAAATAAAATTTAAAAATTCTGTTTTTCAAAAGTCCAATTAGAAGGCCAAAACTACTTATGTTCAAAATGTCAGAGCTGTAGCCGTATTAGAAATTGTTTGGTAAAATATTTATTAATTAAAAAATTAATCAAAAGAGAACTAAATAAAAATGTGAACGTTCTTTTTGTCAAAAGTCCAATTAGAAGGCCAAAACTATTTGTGTTCAAAATTTCAGAGCTGTAGCCCTATTATAAATTGTTTTGTAAAATATTTATTAATTAATTAAAAAAATTCATTAAAAAAGAACTAAATAAAAATTTAAAATTCTGTTTTTCAAAAGACCAGTTAGAAGGCCCAAACTACTTATGTTGAACATTTCAGAACTGTAGTCCTATTAGAAGTCGTTTTGTAAAAAAAAAAATGTTAATTAAGAAAATTAATTAAAAAATAACTAATTAAAATCTTAACGTTCTGTTTTTCAAAAGTCTAAATAGATGGCTAAAACTACTTATGTTGAAAATTTCAGAGCTGTATCTCTATTTGAAGTCACTTTGTAAAAAATAAATTAATTAAAAAAATTAATAAAAAAAGAACTAATTAAAATCTTAACGTTCTGTTTTTCAAAAGTCTAAATAGATGGCTAAAACTACTTATGTTTCAAATTTCAGAGCTGTATCTCTATTTGAAGTCACTTTGTAAAATAAATTAATTAAAAAAATTAATAAAAAAAGAACTAATTAAAATTTTAACATTCTGTTTGACCTACATAAATTTCGAAAGCCAAACCTTCTTATGTTGAAAATTGTTTCGGGCCTGAGGACACTTGGATTTTTTGCTCACTACCTCGGTGCAGCGTGTATTAATATTGAAATAAAGAACTAAACCCTTTCACAAAAATAAATTTTTCAGTACTGCGGTAATAAATCAGTTAGAACTAAACCCTTTCACAAAAATAAATTTTTCAGTACTGCGGTAATAAATCAGTTGCGGTAATAAATCACATGCCATTAAATTGTAGCGTATGTGAAACGTTGGTACTTTCAACACAGCGCCATCTGTTAGAATCGTTTGGAGCTAACAGATAATAATAAACAAATAATTTGCAATAAAATAATATTGCGGCTATAAATTGAGATGTAAGCTATTCTATCTCTTAAGTTAGATCAAACTGCACATGGTGTGCAAATTTGATTAAAATCGGTTCAATAGTTTATGAGTGCATCGCGAACAAACAACGTGACACGTAATTTATATATATTAAGATGAGTAAATGGATAGGTACATACTGAACACTATATGATACCTATTTGGAAACATATCAAACTAATAATCAAATGATATATAACAATACAAATGAAGTTTAACTTATGTATCTTGTAAAATTATAAAATATTCAATTAAAATACGCATAATTTTAATATATGTACTCAAATTTATAGTTTTTTGTAAACATATTTATTAAAGACTCCTTAAAATAAGGAAAACAGTTGTTAAAAAATAATTTATAATTTGAAAAAAAAATAATAATAATAATAATTAAAATGTGATAAAGTAGTTCGAACCTAATATGTATATTGCTGCTTACCTTTAAGAACTCTGGTTTCAACTGTTCTCCTGCCATTATATCAACATGTATTTGGTTGACATTCACACCAATGTACTTTGCCGTCATCAAAACAGCCCGGCAAGGAGTACTAGCAGGAGTCAGATACACGTCGACAGTCGTCATGGCAGATCAAAATATATAGGAATTTAACTACCCACGATCAAAAAGTTGGTACGTTAAACCAAAAGAATGCAGAGAGTTTCTGATCGAAGCAGTTGCAGCTGTTTGTTTCAAGCGTGTTTAAGACGAAAAAGTGTAAAAAAAGTGCAAGTAAAAAAAAATGTTTGCAAAAAGATGAAGGATGCTTTTCAAAAGTGACTATTCATTTGCTTTAATGAAAAAAAACCTGTGCCGATTTATGGTTATGATAGCGCTCAGGAATTGCTTTCTTATGAATTTGCAAACCCCTTTTTAGTAGTCATAATATTTACGAAAAATGGACTGCATAACATTGCAACTTAAACTATTTGCAGTAATTTTTAATAATCATGAGAAGGCCTTAAATGTATCGATTATAGGTATATTGTGTTGAAATCACAAAATGGCTTTGTCATCCCCAACTTTACATGGTTTGTGTTTACAAATCAGGGAAAGAATTATGACGACATAATAAAGTTACTGAGACCGGAAGACAGATAACAACAACGATACAATTTCGCTCATTGGGATGATAAGTCTAATTTTGTCGTTGAGAGAGATAATTCTTGGTAGACCAATTCATGGTAGACTAATTCTTTGCCTTTGCCATAAGAGGGAAAGAATTAGTCTACCATGAAGCTTTAAAAAAAAAAAAAAAAAAAAAAAAAAAAAAAACTTTTGACGTTATTTGTATAGATAAACAAACATTTATAAAAAATTCCCCAACCAATGAATTTTGAACTTTTATTATCAATACCACCGTGATTCGATCGTCACTTATCTTAGTTCATAAAATTTGAAAATATTTTTTAATAATAAATATAAACCATAAAAAGTTTTTTATATAAATCTTTTATATACATTGCCAATTTTTATATTCATTAACAAAGCGTCGTTTCTGTTTCCAGCTTGTGCTTGGTGTTGACATCTAATTTTAAATATTAAAAGCATCTCTATCATTAAAATATGCGGTTAACTACTTTTCAAAATTTTTTCCTTAAAATGAATGTGAATTTATGCATTCACATTCAAATATCTTATATTTATTCTGATTAAATAATTTTATTATTTATAAAAAAAAAAATTGCCATCGAGAAAGAGTTTCTTTAATGGTCTGTTAAATGCTCTTTCAGCCCGATTGGATGACGGGAAAGGGGTTAATTAGGCCTACGCCGATTTGCCTGGCAATCAAAAATAAACAAGATCAAAGTTAATATAAAGGACTTAAAGAAGGCACCATTTTTCAAACTTTCTGTAATTTTGTTGTATTTTATTAAGAAAATCAATAATCAACAACTCGTTCTTTTTGTATAAATCCACTTACCCATAGCAAAAAAAGAGCAGTACCAAATTAGTAATTTTGATTAAATAAAACAGCACATACAAAGAACTCATCATTCTTAAAATTTTCGGATTATTATTCAAAATCAGCGATGTTTGGTTACGCTAACTTAAAATGGTAACATTTGTTATTGATGTAATGTATGCAGGTATATTTTCACGTTACTAATAATTGTGCAGCAGATTATTTCTATTTTTTTTTTTTATAAACATTCCTGGTTTTAGTCGAAGGTCTATTTTAAATCAAAGCTTTTTAAGTATAGATGTATTTTCTATTTTTCCAAACAAGCACTGCATATAAAAATGAAAAATATATGATTAATAACAATATTTTCCCACACAGATGATCAAACAGATTTATAATACAATTGGGATTAATTAAAGACAGCATAGCGATTACAAAGAGTCATTTTAAGAGAGAAATAGCATCTCAATTGCACAAATTTAAACTGAATGCATTGTTGGAAATATTTCTACTACATCATAAATCTACTCAGTGACAATTACCCTTTCCCCTCAATTGAAATGTGTTCAATTTATATATAAAATTTAAGCAAAGTTGTTCACATAAAGTAGAAAACAAATAAAAACAAATCATTTCATTTGATAGTTATTAAATGAAAATACTCGGCATTTTAAAAACAGTAAATAAAAGAGGGCATTATATTATATATATTCTCAGAATATGTGCTTCTGCCTTCAGTTCTTGCCTACAGGCAGAAATCTAAATTATTTCCCCATGGGATTGAAAATGGGGTTTTTCTTTATAAAATTTATTTTAATTGTTAATTTATTTTTCATTTCACAATTCTACTATTTGGTTGGAAAAATCAAATAGTTCATCATGTCGTTCATAGAGGGTAGCACCATAGTTGAATTTCAGAAAAGTATTAATTTTACAAGCGGGAACGCCTTCCGGCAGGTATTTCAAGAGGTAACCACAATTCATATGGTTTTCAAATTCGAGACCCCCCTCCCCCTTACAATGAAACGACATGATCTTTACTACTCATTTGAAATTGAAGATTGTAGAGTGGACAGTGACTTTGCGGGGAATCGAAACAGGTACCTTTCGCATGATATACGAGAATATTCTCTTTGAGGCGTCAGTTCCATGATGGTGTGAGCGAGTTTCCTATACAAAGTTCAAAAAAGGAAATACTATTAAGAATGAATTGGCGAGGTATAAAAGTGTGAATTAAAACGCTAAATGTAACACCCTATGCTTCTATTTTTACAAAAAAATCAAAATGCGCAAAATTGCAAACATTTTTTTTTAAAACAAAGTGAGCATTTTAAGCAGGCACAATTGAGAATTTTTACTCAATCGGGCCTGCCATGATTGAATTAAACGATTGGAAGCTTAGTTGTATATTTTCTCCAAATATTTCGATTACTACCAAGAAGATCAAATATTCTTTAATAGAAGTTTATAATTATCTAAGAATTTTCAAGCATATTGTATCATCGTTAAAAAATATATATATAATTTTACTTTGAGATATGTTTTTTGAATGACATTCATCGATTCATTTTTATGATAGGATTACATTCCCTCTAGTTTTGGTTATTAGGTTAAACTTGAAGCTTTTGTTTACTAAATGTTGCTTTGATTCTGAGGTAGTGTCGTAAAGTAAATGTTCTTCGAGCTAATTCCCTTTTTGGCTTAATAAGAAGCCTATTTATGGCTTATTCTTTACCCAAGTCTGATTTTTCCCAGCCAGCTGAGAGAACTGTCCCTATTGGTTTAGCGTTAGCAAGAATTTCGTCGTAATTTTTCTTTTATAGTTACAGGTTTGATTAACAAGTACGACTGTGTATACTACGAGACATTACAAATGTCAAGTCAAAGGAGTAGTTAACCAAAGTCAAGAAAGATGGATACCCAAGAGAAATTGGAAATAATTTTCCTGCATTCATGAAAATTTATTAAAGTACGATCAACAATTCAAAAATTTACTTATGCTACTTCATTTACCAACAATATTGAAGAGGCGAGGAACAATTTTGTTTTGTGAAAGGAAAATCAGAATACATAATGGTGTGCCCAAAGTTAAGTGATAAAAACCTTCAAAGTTGAAAAAGCATTTTTAATCATATTCTCGAATGACATGATTCATAAGATGTTCATTTTTTAAAATCTGAACATTTTAGAAAATAATTTCAAAATAAATTGAGATTATAAAAAACAAGGATTTAGGAACATCGCTTTACATTCATTTAAAGGCAAAGGTAACTTGCTTTGAAGCTCGATACGAGTAGGTTTAATTTCCGTTAAGATATTTCCTTCTAAAAATTTAAAAAAATTCTCGTTAATTTCGAATGTTTATTTCCACAAATCTCGCCAAGATGGCGATATTGGCAACATTTTTGTTGCTATCTAATTTTGATTGAGAAAATTGACACCGAACAGACAAATAAACAGTCTTTGCATAAGGTTATCAATAAATATAGTGCAAAAACTATTATTCATTTTTATTTTAGCAGTACAAATCTTCTACTTAAATGAACTGGCATCTTTTTATTTATTTTAGTTAATGTGATCTGACAATTTGTCTAAAAAAACATGTTGACTATTGAGCAAACTGTACAATGCCGTAGAAGTCTAAATGAAAGTTTAAATACTTAATTATTCAGTTAACCTATGCATTTCTTAATTTCTCTTTGGCTATTAACATTGTCTAGTTCTCTTTCAAGTGGGTTTTGGTGATAAGAAAATAAAATTTGAAAGTTGTTCCTCATCGCAGTACAACATTAAAGAGAAGAAACCTTAAAATACGATATATTAAATATTGTTACACAAATTTTTTGAATATAATTGTAATAGTGACGTATTTATTTTAAAGTTATATTTTATTTGTTAACAGCGATAATACAGGTTAGAAAAAAAAGTGATAACGCCTAAAGCAATCGGGACATTTCGAGATATTTCTATTATTTGACTAGTAGGCTGAATATTTCGAGAAAGTGCTCACGCGCCCTTATAAATACAAGACCGCAGATCGGAAGAGATCAGTTTGATTACGGATGTCGATGAAAGAAGCCGAACTCTTTCTTTACTTATTTGAGTGTGCCTGAATTATCGCTGTATTCGAAATAGTTTTTACTCAAGCTTGCGTTGAAGCTTGATAGTGATTTGCACTGTTGTTCGGAGAAACTTTGTGAGCCTTTGAAGAGAGAATAAATAATAGTTTTTATCTAATAAAAACTGTACCATCATTGCCTCTGAGGAAAAATCATAACAATGTATACAAAAAGAAAACGGATAAACAATTCACTCTCCGGTGGACAAATGGTTTTATTAAAAAAAATTCAATAGTAACAAAACAGATGTTATTGAAAAAAATATGTGCCTTTAAAATTGAATGGTGCATCTGCAGAAACGTTGGAGGTTTCAATTATTTCTTTGATTTTAAGAATTCTTTGAATTCATTGAGAGGCTTCTCGTTGATCTCTGCGTACGATGGAACTTCAGATTTCAACTTTTGGAGCCATGCGGTTATTTTGGGGAATTCAGCATAGCTGTAATCTGCAGCCTGTAAAGTGAATAATTGTATGTTAAGAAATATGCACTGGTCATTTTGAAAAAAAAAAAACAATGGCTGACATTCATGTTAGTTGGTAGGAAATAAATTAACTTAGAAAATAATTTTTGAATGAATTCAATATATTTTTTACTAATTATCAGTAAGATGTAGGTATTGAAATATTTCTTTTCTTTACAATACTTGAAAAGATGAATAAACGTTGGTTATATTAACCCTTACTTTTGAATAACAATAAAGTTTTATGTTTATTGATTAAAATATTCTCTTCAAAATTTCAATTTTTATAGGAGACAAAGATGTCAGCTGCTTAAACGATAAAAATACTTTTATTTTAACCAATATATATGTCATAAAAACTTTGGTTTAAATCGTATTCTAATAAACAATTTATTAATAACACAATTTTAAAAATTTCAAGAATCGAAACATATTTCTGTACCACCTGAGAATTTTTTTCTCTATACAGATATGATTGCCAAAACAATAATAAATATGCAACTAAATTACTATATTAATGTTCGAAGGAATAATATTTTGAAGTATTTTAAATTGCAATCGATACAAATTGAATTCTCGTTGCTTTTTGAAAACTGAAAAGATTGCTTTTGTGGACGTGAATTCATTTAAAGAAATTTTTATTTCATAGCTGAGCCATAAGTAACATTTTAATTTCTTCTTAAAATCAATTGAACACAAATTCAATAGGTTTAATATAAAAGAGTAATTAAAATAAAATTAGAATATTTGAAAAATATAAATGAGTTTATGCTATACTTCATTAGAGATTTAAAACCAATAAAGTTAAAACATGTTTTTTTAAAGTTCATATATGCGGTTATTTGTTCTTATTTTGTTAATTCAATAGAAAAATTTTGATTTTTCCAATTCATTGTTAAAATATAGCTTTAAAAGAAAAAACATACCTCCGCGAAAGTCAAACTCGCGAGAATGGCGAAATCAGCCAGTGTAAGGTGGTTGCCAGCAACATAGGTAGTCTTGCCGAGGAACTCATCAAGAAGAGCCAGGGCTTTCTTGAACGCCTCCAACTTTTCGGGATCAGCAGCTTGCCCCTTGAACAGCTGGGGGTACTGGAAAAGAAAGCCAGTCTTTAAGCTACATTGTCGTCATGAATTTCCCAATAATAAACTTCAATTGAGAAGTAGTTGAGGGTAGTTGAAATTGAAAGAGAACTAACTCAAAGCGATATGTAATAAAATCACAGTCAGTGTTCTCATTTACAAATACTATTAATCAGATTTTGTAAATATTATCCAAGATATCAAGTGTGAAACTACGGGGGGGGGGGGGATTCGACACGTACCACGCATTGAAATCAAATAGATGGTGACCACGATGGTGATGGTCAAATAGAATGGTTACGATCGACAACTTCCAGTGAAAAAAAGTATTTATCGAATCTGTAAAGCCTTTAATCCTTTGATTTGGCCCATGAACGAAGTCATGGGCCAAATGATTGCCATGTGGTAATGAAGCCTGGCAGAATAGCATAAGTCTTCAAGCCTACTAAAGGTAGACACGCAACGAGTTCTAATACCAAATAACTTGAGTAAATATGGTGATACTGTTAAGTACACTTCGATACTTTATTACAGACATATTTTGTGAATTATACTTTAAGGTTAGGGAACGTAAATAAATTACGTCACGCAAAATTTTCACCCCCCACCCCCTTTTTCCCATGTCAGGTTCAATCATCTGTCGCCCCTAAAATTATGTCACGTTTCTGCCACCCCTTCTCCAATTCCTAAAAAAATCATTTATCTTCCCCTTCTATTTCTAAATAAAAAAAAATTAAAAAGTTCATTTATCTTACCCTATGGATTCTAAAATACAAAAAGTGCGTATTTAAGTAGTTTTGAAATTAACTTTGGATAAAATAAAGTTCAACTGAAAGAGATATTCTTTAATCAATGTGATTATTGATCATTTGTATGAAACTTTTTTTTTACAACTTGGAATGGGAATAAAAAATGTCTTAAAATGTCCTCGCAAAAGTGAAGTTACGCCACACAAGCAATTACTCCTCTCTCTCCCCCCCCCCTCCTCTCTCTCCCCCCCCCCCTCCTCTCTAAGTCACGGTCAATCGTGTTGGACAAACCCAATTCCACCTCTGGGCGTGACGTAATTTATAGACGTCCCCTTATGATTGAATAAGTTTTAACTTCTAGATCCAACTTTAAAATCTTACTCGATGTTTGGTCATTTATAGATCGTAACTCTGCCCTTATGATTAGCCCATACCCCTTGCAAATACATCCGAAATAGTTGTGACACATTTCAAAGCATATAAACTTTTAACTATAATAAAACCATTTTAACTTACGAAGTAGTCGCCCAGAGCCTTGTACAGTGTTCCGATGTCGAAATAGAGCATCCTATCGACAATAGCTCTTTCTTTGGGGTCTTTTGGATAGACTGCGTTGTCCGGGGCATAGGTGTTGGCCAGGTAGGTCTGGATTGCTCGACTGAAATAATAAACTGTTTTAATAAAGTCATACCAGCGACATAACTTCGAAAGACATTGAGTTACGTGAAACAAAATAAATAGGGTGAAAAATTATTATCCAGTGTAGGTTTTAAGGTGTTATCATAATTGACCCTCCAGTCCTTTGTGAACCCAGGGCTTTTATAGAGATCTAAGAACCAAAACAAATTTTATAAAAAATTCGAGAGATTTAGAAACTAAACGTGCCTTGACACCGAATTACCATACAGTAGTCATTATTCATTAAAAAATAGTTTTAGTATTAATAAATTTTGCGATACAAACTTATGTGAATTGACTTTAAAATGAAACAGTATATGGATTCCACGACTAAACATATTTATAATTCTGCTTGACCTAGAATTGATTTCATAAATAATTTTAAATTAGTACCTAATTAAAAAAAATCAATTATTAATTTTAGTCATGGATTATAATTATTCTGAAACTTTGAAGTTGTAAAATAATTAAAAAGTACGACTCGTGGAAGTACAAGTATTTTAAGCAAAAAATTAATTTCTCTTGTTCATTTAAAGTTTTTTTATACAATATGCTTAAAAAATAAGTTGCTTTCAATTGTGTAATAGTTGCATTGAAAATACAAAGGGAAACATTTTTCTTTTAATTCGATAAATGAAGCATTTATTACCTTTCCCACAGGTAAAATCCATTGTCATCAATAGTTGGTACGCAATGCTGGGGATTCATCTATAAAATAAGAATGAATTGCATTAAATTTAGTCATGAGAAACGTGAAAATATGGCCAAAATATCAAGCATGTCCTTAAGTTTAGTTATGGTAATTCTAAAGTACTTTCCATTGCTTTGACAGATTTGTAAATTTAACGAAAAAATATGAAATATAGTTCTCATCTCTAGTTTATAAGGAAAAGCCTGTTTACTGATTAAATTATTGTATAACGATACTGTTTTCTCTATAATAACCCAAGAAACAAAACAGTTAAGTTAAAAATCTAAGTTCGATGTCTACAAATGTGTGAACATACAGAGATATTCAATTTGAAGATATAAATCAATAAATTAAGGGACACCAATTTTAAAGGAGACATTTTAAAAAGGAATTGGGAGAAAATCTTGGTAAATTCAATTCCTTCCAAAGATTTGGAATTTTGCAAAGAAACACGCCTCGCCTATACAAATTCGCAAAGTGTTTCAGTTTGCATTTTATTGCATTTACCTTTCGGAATCAACTCATTCATCGATAGAATTCATCTCAACAAAAATTCAAACTGGTTTCGTATTTCCAATTAAATTTAATAAACCTTTAAGTTAATTTGAACGCCGTGAGTGTACAGTGCAAATTTTTTCGTTGATGGAATTCTCATCATTTCAAAATCAATCAAATATACAGGTAAATGGTGAAATAAACAGATTTTTATCAATTAGCTTAATGAAATCGAAGCTGATTAACAGTCAATTTACATCTGAACTCAATTCAAGTTGTTTCGTTGCTCCAATTGAAATCTAGTTTGAACAGCAAAATTATTTCATATTTGATGTAAAAACATCCGTCTACGACCTCCGAGAGCAAAATCATTTGAATGGTTTTCTCACAATTAAAATTTAACCGTCATCACTTGCATTTCAAATATTGCTGTTTTCAGCTTTGCGTGCTCAATCGAATTGGCCCAGATACCATACACCGGCCGGCACATTGTTTAATGAGAAAAGAATCTCCCAAACTGGTTTAAAGATCCAGCAGCGTGCAATTTATACCAAACAAGAGATCGGAATGCCTTTCTTAAAACCCACGAGTTCAACAAACTAAAATCCCGATGAACGAAGGTCAAATTGTCTGTCTGGAGTACTATCACCAATTGCCATCTCCACACATGGATTTGGATCTTCCCTTTGATTGAAGATGAAAAATGACAGCTTCTCATTTCCTGAGTTTAAATATCCTTTCAAACTAAGTTTCAGCATTTTATACCTGATCATTCTAATGCTTTAGATTGCTATAAATGCATATACTAGCCTGGAAGACTGAAAATACTCTATGGAGTGAAATGGGAAACCGACCTCAACGCATTTACAGTTTTCTAGAACACGTTGTAGTTTGTCCGTTAGTATAAAGATATATTTTTTTTAAATAAAAAATGCATTATTGTGTTAGAATTTATATCCAATATCGTTAACTAAAACAGGAAGGAAATAAAACCGACCATCAGGAGTTCTGGATGATCTATAAAGTGTTTTGTGATCGGTTATTAGTATTTTTGGTTGTTTTTCAGATTATCTGGCGCCGTCAGCAACCCGAGGGCTATAATGCGCCGAAACATTCGTCATTAGTCAAGCCAACATACATTTACAAACACCCATGCCTAACACGGGACTCGAACCCGCAACCTCGCGGTCTAGAAATTAGTATTTTTGGTCTTCAAGTCGGACGTATATACAACACTCCCACATATATAAATAAAAGAAAATCAACTATTCCACTGAGGTTTGCCGAATTCAATTTGTAACTCATTGCCAATAGCTTATTCACCCTTTTGCATTCATTTAGGGACAAAAAAAAAAAGTAATAGGACATAGTTCAATTATTGTTTTCCTCTATTTTTTCCAGCGTATAGTTACAGTTATCGACTCATTTCATGGACACTACTTAGACATTGCTATAAATTTCATGAAATAAAAAATCCGGACACTTTATTTTCCAACTATATGATGAAAATATGATAAAGTCACTAGCACCAAAATTCCATGCATGTGTTTTTTAAAGACAAATCAAACCAGATATCTTTAAAAATGATACAATGCCCGTATCAGAAGAATGTCAAGATGGGCTTCATTAAAAAATCTTAGTTCAAAATTAGAACATTTAATTATCTTTGAATAATGACACTAAACTGGAATAATACCTGCAGCAGACACTTCCGTCCTGTTTAATAGTTGGAAAATGCATTTCTGAAAACATGGGGAGATAAACTAATGGTTGATACCGTTAAAGATATTCACATTCATTTAGTCAGATTAGACTGAAAAAGTTCCAACACAAATTTGTCAAACTTTTCAGAACAAAGTAACTTCTAAAGTGCTAATTCAATCTGAGCATAGCTCTTTTGCTAATGACTCCCATGTAACATAAATTTAATCCAGTTATCAAGTTGCATTTTTTTTTTTTTTCTTTTAATCGTGGGTGTTTTTTTTTTTGTATGAAATATGAAGAAAAGGTGACATGTGACCAAAAATGAAGTCAACACCTTTTCAATATATGCGTAAGATTTGTTCCCTATACAATAAATGTATTTTTTTCTTCACTCTTTTCCTAACGGCAGTGATAGTTTAAAAAATATATACATATAATATTCTACTTCAACAAAAGTAAATAGTCAATTTTTAAGTTAAAATACTAGTTCAAATAATCAATCCTAAAGCTTTCATTTCATTTTTATTAAAAAATAAAAAAATAATTAAAAAAAAAGCGCCTATACGACGTTTCCCTAACAGTATATCACTTAATAAATTCTAACATCAATGACAGTAGGCTCCAATTATACTTTAAATTGCTCTTGCGCTAATGAAAGTGAAAGCAATTCTCCAGGTCAGAAAAACACGTAAACACGTGACAACCACTAATTGCCAAATGAGTAGCACAAGTGAATGAGTCAGAAGGGTCATGTGTGAATTGGAGCACCTCGCCAGCTAAAAAATCAGGTAACCCGAACGTAAACATGGGTTGCAAGAAATTATGACGCACGAAAAACAATTTCATAGTTGCATTATTGAATTCCAATCGGACTCTTGAAAATGTAAATTGACCCGTCGATTAACCCACGTAACCTCGTTTCACTTGACACTCTCCAAGGAGCAACTATTTTTTGCAGAGAGAAAAAGGCTCAGGGCCTTGATTATCAATGACTCAGTTCAAATGGATATGATTACATGGCATGTTCGGTGAAGGTTCCTGCATATGACTAATACAATTTTGCATTGGTATAGTATCAACTCTTTCATACATGCAGAATTGTTCACCGATTCACCACTACTTTGATTACAGCCAACTATTCACCACATTTTTGGTATTTTATTTCATCGTGGTGGTAATTATTTTTCGAGACGTTCCAAATACGAATGGAGAACTCGGCAAATGGGGATTTTGAGAGAAGCGCAACCCTAGAAATCGATATTTGAATTATTTCTTTTTGTAGTGGAAAAAACTGAAAAGTGATATCAATTTCGTAACATATAAGTTCAATGAACTAATATGAAGGGAAAAGTAGGTATGCCAGCAAAACGACACTAAAAAAAGAGGCATTGGAAATAAACTATACCTATAGGATAAATATATGTTATTATAAGCATTTTTTGGTTGGTTTCAGATTATCTGGCACCGTCAGCAACACGAGGGCTATAATGAGCCGAAACATTCGTCATAGCATTTTTTGGTTAGTTTGCTACTAAAAGAAATACAAATAATTTGCTTCATGCAGTTGCTTTGCTAGTTCTCTATCGTTTATCTTCAACGTGTAGTTTTAGAATTGTGTACAAAATGTTATTTTAAAATGGTTCTTTTTAAATATGCATGATAAAGGAGCATGTTTAATTAATTAACTACATCGAAAAGTTCTGAAACTAAGTATTTGCATGATTTCCACGTCAATCCTTATGAGTAAAAGGCATAATTTACAACTTAATTTCGGACAACTTAAATACATTATGGATCTTTTTTGGCTCAGTTTCTATCAATTTTTTACTAAATTGATTTATTACATTTTAGTTTTACCGACATCAATAGAAGTTTTATTCGCTTCATTTTCATTGGCGTCGTTAAGTGACAAAACAAAAATAAAGTAGCATAAAAGATTCGCAAAAAAATTCACGAAACTGAACGAAAACATCGAAATGCGATTGCCATTTGCTTCTTTAATTCGTTGCACCAATAATAATACTGTGTGTGAACCTATAAACAAACCAGGGTCAAAAACACAACAAGGATTCCAATCCTCAAGGAAGTCTTTGCGGGAAAAGTGAATGAAATATAGTAAATATTTCAAACCAAATTTACCATATTTAATAACTGGCATTATAGTTACTTTTACTAAACAAAAATGCAAAATATGGGATTCAAGTCATTTATTCACAAACTTCCGCTGTCGTGACATATTGATCTTTCAAAATAATAGGGTTTTGCAACACACTGGATCATCAACATTTGTTTCTACTGTATAATAAGGAAGTTGCAGCGTGCATCACTGAAGCAATATTGCGACTATTGTTACAGAAGACCATTCCTTAAATTCAAACAAAGGAGCATTACTCACCAGGCAGAAAATACTGAATTAGAGAAGTAAAAAGCATTCTACGAAAACGTAATGAATAATTGTAATGCTTTTTCGGTAATCAAAAAACTTCCGCATAGACAGCGACTATAATCAAGAAATGGAGATTAATTTTTCTCCATTCATTTAAGGTAAACGCTTCACTCAAGTCAGATTTCCGCCAAAACAGTTTCCTGCAAAATTGCCTTCGTGACAATAATAAAAGATGTATACACCTCATGGAGTCAATTTTATATTTGATTGCGAGGATTATTCATAAAATTAGATTGTAATAAGATCAAAATGGGATGTCTTTAACTGAAGAGTTGTTGATTGAAAATACATTTAAACTAGAGACTTTAAACATACTTTAAATGTTCAGTGCCAATTTAAATAAATGCACCACAATTGAAATTCAAATAACGCTCACGGCTAAAAAAAAAAATCTGAAACCAGTTTAAAAATGGAAGAGTTTATTGGTGTTTTTACACTGCGGCCACTAAAGTTTAAGAAAAAATATTGGTATTAGAAGCATGAATTTTGTTTTATTTCAAAACAATTTTGCACTTCAATTAGAAACAATCCATCATTATTCACAAGGCATTAAAATGTATTGATTTTAAACTCTTAGACTGCAGCGAGTTCACCAGTAAATACTTGAGTCAATTGATAGATTCTTTCTACTAGCTAATTTGTAATTATGAGTTCCAAAATCCCCATCGTCTTTAACCAGAACATATTAATGGCCATGTAAATCCCAATATTTTAGTTTACGATTGTTTTGTACTTTTGTATGATTTAATTTAGCAACAAAAGAAATTAAAAATGTTTAATTTTAAAATACAGCTATTACACAATAGTTAAGCTTAACGTTTCAATAAATATAATATATATATATATAAATCATCCTGATACATCAGGTACATAGCTAATTAATTATATTTTTTTTACTTGAAATGAAATTCAGAAAAAAGTAACCTTGTGTGAATCTGTACATTTCGTGAAGGCCAAAGAGGCGTTCGTGGTTTTACGTAAGCATCTCTTGAATAGCCGATTCGATGAGAACTACTATCCAATTAAAATATTCCATCCAACGATTGACCTTCTTGCAAACTATAATCACCTCGAAATCTCACATTTTAAAAAAGAAATAATTGCCTTCACTTCATTACATTATTTGATTTATTTTTATTACTCAAGGGAAAATTACAAGGTGTTGATAGTGTCGAATATTCCGCTTTGATGCGATACGTAATTGAGATCTATAAGAGTCTTGTATATATATTTGTAAAAAAAACAATGTTGAAAAAGTAATATTCGCCAAGATCTGGTGTTTTTTATGATGCTTTATGTTTTAAGTTTCTATCATTATCCAAACAATACCCTTCATGCTCTTGGAAATACGTCGCAAAGAAACCTCTATTGGCCGGATGAAAAAATTTTAGTATAATACAATGAAAAATTTAGCATTCCTTTGAATTATTAGTCCTAGGCTTCTCATATAAAAATATATTTTAAGTTGCTTTCGAGTTATCCTGTATATTATAAGTCGTTAAAATGTTTAAATTAAAGTTGCAGATGATCGAACAAATGTTGGTTGAGCACAACGCAAGAACTCAAACTCAATTTGTCTATCCCACATAATTTTGAAAAAAGTCTTCAAGACTAAAAAGACCTAAACATTAAATTATGATTCTTACCTTCAAAAAATCACTTTTAAACTGCTCTAGTTCCCAAAGGTTTACATACTTTAGCTTCAAAGTAATGCCGAAATGCTGAGCAGTCATCTTTACAGCTCTGCAGTAGGGACTGGCAGGGAAATCGTACATAAGTATAGAATGCATGGATAGAACGAATAAGGGTACAAAACTCAGAATAATTGGCATACACCAAATGCAGTCAAATGACGAATTCGCCGATGGTCAGTTGAATTATATATAGGATACGATCGTCACTTGCGTGATCGGAAATTGTTCCTTAAAAGTACATTAAACGGAATTGTAAATAAATGTTAAAAATCATCTTTCTTAAAGTGTGTGTCATTCGTCTTAAAGCAGTTTGGCCTTCTCTTCTTGAAGGGACAATGTATGTTTAATGGAAATGAGGCATATGGCTACAATATAAAAAGCATTGTCACGATATGATGAGATCGTCTTCTCCATTAAGGATAATGGGGTGGATGAATAAAGATTTTTTTTTTCGTAATATTAAATGAACTTGTATAAGACGCATGTTCTTGAAGGTTCTTACGTTAAATTTTAGTCATGCCATCGTTTAAAGCGACTTATTAGACGATGGTTCGATTATATTATTGGAAAATCGAAGGCGCAATTTAATCTCCTGGTAAAAACATTTATGACGTAGACTCGAAATTTAAAATTTCTTGTTGCTAAAGTATTGTACCAAAGTACTTCTATTCCAGTGCTCCGTCTCGTGTGCGTGTGACAACGAAAAACCATTCGACTGTTTTAGAGGTTTTAGACATTAGCTCCTTCTAAGGCAACACATAACCAATTACAAGGAAAAAACGAGCAATTATCTTTTTAAAAAATAAATAATAGAATTTCTTAAAAATTGGTCGATTTAAAAGAAAAACTCAATCTATAAATGTAATCTTTCTATTTGAAAATGAGATTGGACTAGTAAAATTGGAAACATTTATCTCAGAAAAACTAGCGCTTCAATTGTTCTCCTAGAAGCCAGAAAACATCCCCTAAAAGAAGAACTCTCCGACCTAAGTGGTAACATAAAAGATTAAAAGAACTAATTTAATCGTTTCAGTACAAAGACTATGGAGATGTTGAACGACCAGGCCAGTTAAGCAACAGCTCTACATTATAAGTCAACTCACCTTTATGAATTCGGGTTTCAATTGTTCTCCAGCCATTAAATCCACATTGATTTTTTTCACTTCGATGCCCAAATACTCAGCTGTCATCGAAACAGCTCGACATGGCCCGCTAGCGGGAAGCTGATACAAATCAATCGACATTGCTCACCAGTGGTCAAGTCGAGGAATAACACTGCCTTTAGAAGAGACGAGCTAGCTTAAACTATGCCTCGAGAACGAGCAACTGCATATGACTGAATGTTGACTGACCAAGGCTGAATATAAATACGCGGTGTCTTTTTTTTATTCTCTGTGGAGGTTGGATGCCTAATGTTGAATTTCCGCCCGTTTTGTTCCAGCGGAGATGACGTTTTACAACCAACGCGGCTTATCCTTTTTGAACGAAGGCCAAGTGTAGACACTGTCACTTCAATTAATTTGGTATTTAATGTCTGGTTTTTTTCATCAATGAAGATTAAAAAAACACAGTCGTTTGGTGCTTTTATGCGTGTTCGAAGCTTGTTTGTCAAGTTGGGTGTGCCCTTTCTCTAAGTAAATTGCCTTTTGGGTAAATTGATTTTTAAGAAAATATGTAACTTTTATTTTTTGGCAATTTTCAATTCCATGCAAAGATGGACGACAAATCTAAATGATTTCTAAAAAATTTTACAATTTTAATTTATTTTTCTAAATTGTATAACTGTGTTCGCATTCTCGTTTAACATATTAAATATTGAAAGTCAAATTTTATAATTAATTTTTTTAGGTGAGTTTATGGTAACTTACTAAATTGGACTCATAATTTTATTAAAAGTTATTGCTATGATAAAAGATATTAGGAAATAGATTTAAAAATAAAAATATATTCAAAAGTTTTACAAGAACAAAATAATAAAACAAGTATTTTACTTCACGATTCTGAATTTATTTTCAACATTAATCAGGAAATATAGTTTTATTATTAAATATTTTATAATTGGTTACGGACATTCTTAAGTCAGTTTTACGATTCTCCATGGTTTTAGTATAGAGAGAAAAACTTTTTTTTTTTTAAGTTTAACTTTTCCTTGGTGTAGAAATAAGAATTATAAATTCAGATAATTGTATTTCTTTCCAACAAATCTCTTTTCAAAAATTCAAAACTGTATACCAATAAATTAATAAACTATACACTTTTTACAGTCTACTTCATTTGTTAAAAATAAACACAGTACTTCACTAAGCCATAAAACCTGAATTAAAATTCACTATTCCGTTCCACCTTACAATAAAGTAAATTTTATATATAATTTTATACCTTGAAATATTTCATAGATTTTTATATCAATTACAACTAAAACGCTTTATTTATTTTATTTTTTTAATAGAAAACATCTTAACTTACCTTCAAGAATTCCGGCTTCAACTGCTCCCCAGCCATTAGGTTGACAAGTTTCTGGTTGACATCCACCCCAAGATATTTAGCCGTCATGAGTACGGCTCTGCACGGCCCACTGGCAGGTGCAATGTACACGTCGACAGTCATTGCGTTCACTTCTTGAGTCTTACCGGCAACTGAACTGCACGAACCCAGGGTGGAATTTCAGAGTTGCCCCCGATTTAAATACCCGGTGAGATAGGGACACTGGCTGCGATTGGTGAACTGCCAAATAAAGGGGCCAATCTGCCACTTGATCAAAGAGAGAAAGCGTCGTGTGGAGATTGTGAGAGTTGTTTGCACAACGTATACTATTCGACGCGTCCAGATAAACTCAGGTTGTTGAAAGAGAGAGGTTAGTTCAGGTTATAGGCGTCAGGTGGCGCGTAACCGAGTGGGTTACCTATTGCTTTGCGTGGCTGGATAATAACAACGCCGTCTTGGACTTGGGGGTCGATTCTAAATGACGGGTTGTTAAGATTCCAAAAACTTTTTTTAGCGTGAAAAGCTTTGTAACTAAAGGAATTTGTGGAAATTTCTCCCAAGGCACTTTTATAAATAGCAAACTATAGACATCAGAACATTCTAAATTTTGTTTGAAATCTCTTGAAAAAATAATTTACTATAAATACTGATATTATACACTGTGAAAACTAATTTTTGAAACTGTAGCTGATTAATACGATTATATACGAATTTCGAACCAATTTTGAAGAAAAAAAAGAAAAAACCAGGTACATTTCACAAAACTAATTTCGTAAATGGGAAATTCAGGCAGATCAGGGCGATATTCGAAATTCGAACCAATTAGAAAAAAACAAAGATAAATTTCATAAAACAAATTTTGTTACTGTGACTGTATTCGTATTTTCGAGTTTCGAGCGCCAAATAATTAAAAAAAAAAATCTAAATGCTATTAATATATGGTTATATTTTTTGAAATCCATAATGACTTGCCAAAGAAACTGATAGATGGGGCATACCTCGCGCCAAATTAACGAGTTAGCAAAGGCTAATTTAACTTAACATGATTTTCCTTTTTAAAAACTCAACTAAATGTTAACGATATTTTTACTAGACATGATACAGGGTGGCCACAAAATTCAGGAAAAAAAGTTCCGTGATTTCCCTGACAGATTTCTAAAAAATTCCTAATTTTAGGGCAAACTTTTTTTCAAATGTCCCCAATTTTCTTAGGTTTTCTAGATGTCTAGACACCCTGATCAAATAGAACATGTATGCTAAAGAGATAATAAGCAATTTTTTAAAAAATAGTTTTGCTGGTAATGAAAAGTTTAAATTATTCCTTGGCATTAAACTTCTAATGGCTTACCACTACAAATCTCCATGTAAATAGAGCCAAAATATGGATGAACGTGCCTTAAACAATACCTAATTTCTCTGATTTACATGAAATTTTAAAAAGTTCCCTGACATTTCCCTGATTTCCAGGTTTTGCCGGTTCTGTGGCCACTCTGCGATAGGATACGGCAGGTTTGACTAATTAAATTCATTTCAACTCTCCGGTTTTTCGTATGTGACAGATAAAATAACCACAACCCATCATTCGATTTGTTGTTCATTTTGTAAGGAAATACTGCTAGTAAGAAACGAATATGTTCCTACTCGAAAATTGGCACGGGATGCTAGTAGAGGTCGGCAATATATCGATGCGATGACATTTTTATCGATATTTAAAAAAATATATTGATTATAAAAATATCGATACAAAAGTCACCGATATATAGATATTTTCAAACATTTTTAGTTTTTTGATTATCGTTTTGTAGTTCCATGTGTTTTTTCGATTTTCTTTATTCCCTTTTCAAAAACTTCAAAACGAAAGTTAGGACTTGGCTGAGAGACAGTTAAAATGGCACCCTAACCAAAAAGAAAACGTAATGTAATGGAAAGACAACATAATTTATTAGTAGTCATTAACATAGCGCCTTTCTGTTGCCAACGTGTGCCTGGAATTTGCATCTAATTTTAAATATTAAAAACATCTCTATCAGAAAATTTTGGTGTAAACTACTTTTCAATATTTTTTCGTTAAAAATAAATGTGAATTTATGCATTGACATCCAAATGTATTTTATTTATTCTGATTAATAATATAATTTATTCATTAAAACAATTTTTATAATTTGTTTACTAAAACAATTTTGGCATGAATTCATGAAAAGTAGAAATTTGCCCCGAAAAACTTCGTTTCTGGCAAAATTAAAAATCAAATTTAAAAAATCATGTATCGATATATCGATATTTTTTCTATGCAACGATATAATCGATATTTATTTTCATCGATATTTCCGACCACTAGTTGCTAGACTACCAGAGAGGGAGACAATTGTTGATCTGCCAATCTCCTAAAATTATTAAGTTTTAACTTTTTACTTCTTAAGGGGGGGGGGGGGGTCATCACAATAAAGAGATATATAAAAATACCACTTTTAAAAGCCCATAAAATATGAGTAATTGCTATCTGATAGGTCTGTAGGTGAGGTATTTCCTGGTGTAGCAATGCACCTGTGTAAAGTTGTGGATATAATACAGTCATGTAGATGTACAGATAGTCACTCACTGTTTTCTAAGCACTCACTAACCTACATTATTTTACAGTTAGAATTAAAAATCGCTACAATTTTAGAATAGTTATATTGAGCAACTCTCAAAATGTCGTGTTTAGTTGTAAAAGTTTGGAAAATGTTTGTTTGTCGAATTTCGGTATTCAAGCTCATTCTCATTTCTATGATTAGTTGTTTGGCGAAGCATGCTTAGTAGGTGATAATCTTAGAGATGGGATAAAAATAGATTTGTTATTTTCTGTGGTCTGACAATTTTAAGAGTTTTTCTTTGGCTTTAAATGAAACGTCTGAAAATTCCACAACTTTATTTTATTAAAATATGAAAATCGTTCAAGAATAGACCATTTTCGGAATTATAACGTATTAAACATAATTTTAATCTATAGGAACAAGGCTTAATTATGCTCTTAAATTCAAAACCGTTTCTGTGTTCGCCCAAATTTAATAATTCCGAGCAAAAAAAAAAAAAAAAATTGTAGCCGCACGTGAAACTCATAATTCCCCCTTTTTTTTTCACCAATTGTTTTTTTATTCAAAACATATTTTGTTTAGCTATCTTTCCCATAATGAGCCCACTAATAATCTGGTAAATTTCTGAAGTGATTAGAATATCTTTTTGACTTGATTTCAAAATGGGCCCTTCGAATTGGAAATTCAAATAACATGGAATTGCTATTGGTATACATAATTTAAAGTCTACGAAATACTTACCAAACAATTTGACAGATAATTGTTAAGTTTAATGAATCTGTTACAATGATTGTTAAGTATAAGGACTATGTTAATATAATTAAGGTTTGTAAGGACTGATATTTCCATGGACTAAAATTTTCCATTGGAACCTTCAGTTGTTGAGTTTAACGACTACGGTAAATACAATTGTTAAGTTTAAAGAATCTAGTAAATATAATACAAGTCAAAATGCAAAAATCAAATTTCTAGTTTTTTTTTGTTTTTTTTTTAAATATAAAAAATGTTCTAAAAATCATCCTTCCTAAACAATTGTTTTTCTGGTTTTTATTCGTAATAATCACGAAAAGAACCTCTGAAAGCATTAAATAATAAGGCGGTGTGTGGAAATATCTTAATCGTTTTGTCATTAATCTGCAAGTTAAAATTCACATAGCGTGAAATCGTCCCTTGGTTCGCATGGGTGATTTCGGTGACACTGTAGAAGTAGTTTGACCGGAACTCTGCTAACGATCGACTAAGCTCATTTATAGAATGTGAACATGATATATTTTTATCGTAAGCCTTTATATTCAGTCATGCCATCATTTATTTTAAGAATCCGAAATCGGGAGAACAATAAAATATATTTATTCGAAATAATTATAATTTTTGCGTAACAGAATTGCATAAAATTGTCGATAATATTAAGTCATTGGTGACGTAATATTTATTTCCAACTTGGCTCATTTTTAAGTGATGCAAGTATTTGGCGTCAGAGAAGTCAAGTCGTCTTTTCACTTCTTATTTGAAAATGAAAGATGGGGTGGGTCATCAGATGAAAAAGGATATTTGTTTTTTGGCAAGCTATAACAGATTTTGATACCGGATGTAGTTCAAATCATTCTAAATTGATTTTCTAACAGTTTTGCCCATTGTTGACCCGGCAGACCAGTATATTTATAATCTACCAGCATACATTCTACTAAAAAAAATTCAGAATGATTTTTGATGTGGTTAGAATTTGCAGTCGCCTCTCGGTCTGTTATGGTGTGCCATCGTTAGAATCAAAGACGAATGTTTGTTGAAGCAAACTTAATATAGTTACAGGCTAAAAGGAATAATTTCATTCTGGGCTTAAATCGTAGCAGTGGGGCATTAAGTTTAAACTTATACTTATTGTCTCTCTACAATGTTCAACTCACCATTAAAAAAAAAAAAAAAAACTGATAAAGAGGAATAATAAAACAAAATTGCATCAGGTGAAGGAAAAAATTTATTTCAAACTTACACACTGTGACCAGATTGATCATTGATTGATAAAATACTAACCAATTTCTAATTAACTAAGCCAATTTCTACAACTCCACTTATTTCGCTCAAATTTGATATCTTGTACTAAAGTAAGAAATAGAAAGGTGCTTCTTTTACTATATTGTAAGAATCTCGCTCACTAGTAAAGATTTTCAACCTTAAAATTAAAATAAAAATTCCAAAGTAACCAATTCTTTCAGAAATCACAAATTCATTCCCCCCCCCCCCCTTTCGACATTTTAATTTAATATGTTTACTTATATGATTTCTACCTTTGAACATGTACTCTTTCATTCCCAAAATTGATAATTGTTTTAGTACGTAAAAGTGTTTGTAAGCTCTGTATAAAGTTACACATATTTCTACAAAATTTGATCATTGATCAGAAAACACCGAAGTTAACTGGCGTGCAGACAATAAACAATTAAAGTGTGTTATTTCCCTGGAAATAAGCATGATGCTCCGAGAAATCGATTCGGAAAACTAGCTATCATTCAAATGAGGGAAGCTGTTTGTCAAAGTCTACTTGTTGCCATAGGAACGTTCTATTGTGTTGAAGAGTGAACGGGTCATTTGCCTAAACTTGGCGGGACGGGCGGGAAAAGTTGAAGAAGTTAGAAAAGAATTTATAGGTAATCGATCGTAATATAGATTGGGATCAGGGCCGTTGCTAAGAATTTTGGTTGGGGGGGCGTAGACATCCTTTTGCCGACTGAAATCAAGGCATGTCCGGTGTAAATGTAGAAAATATAAATTAAGGTGCTAATAAATTGTTAACTAATTTTATTAATGTAAAATTAACGTATAAATAATTTTTAATTAATATATGAATAATTCCTGCTAAATTAATTATTAATTAATGTAAAACTAATTGTTAATGCATTTTTTTTAATTAATTGTGAATTTTTTTATTTAATGTGAAATTAGTTTGAATTATTTTTAAATTACCGTCTAAACAATTTTTTATATTTTATGGCATTTTATTAATACGTAGTTAATGTCAAATTTTAAGTAAATTCCCATCACATTATAGTTAAAGTTCCTTCAACTTCATTTAATTTTTTATTTCTTTTTAGTAAATTAACCCTTCCTCTTCAAATAAATGTTGTATGATGAAGGGGTAAAAGTGAAAGAGGCCAATTAAATGGACAGCAGGTTTATTCGTGCATTAGATAGAAATAGGTTCTTAAACCCAAACTAGGAGAGGCAACTTCCACGTCCGTTCACCTCCACTCCTTCGATCATACTCTCTCTCTGGCGACGAAGTCGCCGCTAGGGGATTACATTAGCAGCGCCCTCTACATCACTGGGGATAACATAAAGGAGATTATTTTTGGAAGCGTTTTTATTTGGGGGCAGAGGAGGAGGAGGGGGGGGGGGGACATTTATACCTTGCAGATAGATAGAATTTTCCCCCACAATCTTAAACCAATTCAGTAAACTGAGAAGTACAAGTGCATCATTTCGATACAACTTTTTTTTATATTTTCAAATTGCAGTTTCGAAAGAAAAAAAATTAAACGTGTAAAAGTGGTTGAAAATTAGCACTTTTACACGGAATTAAATAGATGAAAATTATTGATCAAATAGATGACTTTTGTATAATGAATTGTATAAAGGTTGATCAAAAAACAAATTCTGGAAAAATTCTTCTTTTTAAAATTCTGGCCAACTATTGCTACTACAGAAATTTCTCTACGCGAAGCAATGCAATTTTTACAATAGATACAATGTCAGGGACATAAGAAACATGCACTTGCACTCCTTCCCCTCTGGGTTTCGAAAAATAAAGTAATGTGGAAAAAAAAGTGGTAAAATTTACAAGAAAAAAATATATATGGATATTAATTCATCAATTTGAACAGAACATTAATGAACAATTATTAACTAACAGCCAATTAGGAGATCCGATTCCCATCATCTTCGAAAAATCAAGGATTAAACAAAAACTTTTGTCGCCTTACACCTCCCTGTAAATAATCATGTAGGCGTTTATGGACACTATAATTGCATTGCAAAAGACAATTATTATTAAAAACGATTTGTTAATTATTTAATTTTTAAATACTTTTTAACTCATTTTCCTAACTAAAAAAGAAAAGATTTGGATTTTTCTTGAAATGTGTGTTAATAGTAAAACTTAATTTTTTTGTAACAATTCAATCCAGGAACCTACTTCTTAAAAGTAGTTACTTCGAGTATATATTTTTATCAAAATTGCTGGATTTAATTTAATGATTTTTTTTTTTGGTTTTTCACTGATGTTGTATGGTTTTTCAGCAATAATTTCTGCAAATATTACTCGTTTTTTGAACAATAATCATTTATTCAAGAAGGAAAGTATACTTGAAAATGCTAGGGTTTTTTTCCTAAGCGGGATTAAAAATGAAATGGATTACTTTAGCATTAAACCAAACTATAATATTTATGTGCAAAAAGGTAAGTTATTCGCAACTAATTGAACTTCGAATTTAGTGACAAAATACTCCATAAAAAAACATGCCATAATTTTTAGCACAACATACCAAACTATATAAGGAATAGTACGTGTGGTTGTTTTTTGGGAAAGGTGTGGGGGGGGGGGTATTCAAATCTACAGTGTTATCCGATCTTGAGGAAGAACAAGTTGCACATTTGATCTTCAAAGCAAGAGAAACATTACTGTCAACATGAAATTTCCAACAACCCACCCCATTTCCCTTACCCACATGTTATGGTTTTGATCCTAATTTGAGATTTATTGATCCAATTTGAAATATTTTGAAAGGTAGTTAGACTAAAAAATCTTAGTTTATCTGAAAGACAATTTTTTCCCTATGTTTCGAATATTAAAGGGGTGAAATCCAGGATAGGTTGGTTGGTTGTTTTTCAAATTTATTAGGCACAAGGGCAACACAAAGGCCAAACTGCGTCAGAAATCGAGGATAGGAGTAAAAGGATACTCACAATTTGCAATACACTGAACCTGGTTGCATTGGACAACGTCGGTCCACAGCTATTTGAGCACGGGGAACACTAAGAATTTTAGATAGTATTACAATAAACCTTTCAACACTTTTCCAAAGATTATTTTGCCGACCAAACGGTATAGTGGTTAGCGTGCTATTTTCTAGACCGCGAGGTTGCAGGTTCGAGTCCCGTGTTAGGCATGGGTGTTTGTAAATGTATGTTGGCTTGTCTAATGACGAATGTTTCGGCGCATTATAGCCCTCGCGTTGCTGACGGCGCCAGATAATCTGAAAACAACCAACCAACCAAAGATTATTTTGTTAGAATAAATTCGATATCGCCTTCCAGTTTACAAGTGGTATGCATTATTTTGGAAATGCATTTTCAATAAATGAAGTACAAGGTGGTCATAAAGAAACTTTGCCGATATATGGGCCTCTAGCATCCGTTTCGTTTAACAGATCGAGATGAGATTTCAGGTATAGTTATTCAGAGGTATGAGCTCGAGATTCTTTGAATTTCAACAAATGGCGCTCACGGTTATAGT
Organism: Linyphia triangularis; assembly: GCA_963978545.1. Taxonomy (NCBI): domain Eukaryota; kingdom Metazoa; phylum Arthropoda; class Arachnida; order Araneae; family Linyphiidae; genus Linyphia; species Linyphia triangularis. Next base: position 33,006,165 of record OZ021722.1, read on the forward strand.
TATAGTTAAATGCACGACATTTTCAAATGACAACGTCTACTTTTTCCTGTCGCAAAATGCTCAGCGCGTAAGGAAACCCTAAAGAGAGATGGAACGGTACGTGTATCACAAAAAACGGACGCATTAATCACGCACCAAAAAAAAAAAAAGCTCTGCGAACGGCCAACAAAAACGCGATTGAGGCGCACGATGGAAATTTGCATTTGACAGAGGCCAAAGTTCACATGAGTGCCATCACAGGTAATTTAATCGGTTTTCTAAGCTGAATATTTGATGAGCGGCCTCCATTGCTCCGATCGTCTTTTTGTTGGCAGTTCGCAGATCTGAATTTTGTGCGTCCGTTTTTTGTGATACACGTACCATTCCAACGCTTTTTAGTGTTTTCACATGCGGTGATCATTTCTCGATAGGAAAAAGTAGGCGTTTCTATTCGTAACTATAACCGGGGTAATCGTGAGCGCCATTTTGCCGAAATTTACAGAATTCCGACCTCATATCTCTGAATAACTATACCTGAAATCTCATCTCGATCTGTTGAACGAGACTGCCTTTAGAGATCCATATATCGGCAAAGTTTCTTTATGACCATTCTGTACATAACATCATTTATGGAGTTCTACTTGACATTAATTGCAATAACTTTGTAAAATGCCGGTCAATTTTCGTATAAAAAATTTTGGTGTTTTGAAATTTGGTATAAAACCTTTAATTCATATGATGTACATTACATACTTTATGTAAATGACTTTTAATGTGTATGTCATGGTTTTTGAGACGTTGTCTGAAGTACGACAAATACAAGTATATCATCTACTGTAACACATCAAAGTTATCTAATGTCAGTGAAGATATCAATGATTAGATTATTTTAATGTTCCTGTCAAAAAGGATATACTTACTCCAATTCAAAATTGCCGACCGTCAACTGAGGCTGCATTGTGATCACAATTTTATAATTCTAATGAGTTTAGTTATTTGTACTTTTTCCATTCAATATGTTTTGAAATATCCGTCAGTAGGGATTTTTAAAAGAAGGGATGAAATTTCAGAAATTTGCCGACTACCAGCCTTTCTAAAAACTAATGGTAATATTTGCGTTCACAATCCATCATTGTAGCCGGAAAAAAAGACACCGACTTCCATATAATAGACTTCTATTGTAAAAATGCCGATTCGTCAAACTCGGGTCATGCTGCATTCAGATATTTTTAATATTTGTTGTTCCATTTTTTTTTTTTTTCCTCCATTTAATTCGATTTTATTGTGGATCGACTTTAGAAAAAGAAAAATCTCGATAAAATTTTTAAAAATTTGCCGACTGTCCAACTTTTTAAAACTTTGGGGGGGCGAGTCGCCCCCTACGCCCCCCGTTCCCGTCGTCCCTGATTGGGATGTTTACAAATTAAGTTTGTTTTTCATAATGTTATACTTAAATTTTAACAATACTGTAACGGTTGAGATTGCATATATAGATCCACGTAAAGTAAATATTTTGTAAAAATTCTATTTCATTCAGCAATCGAATTTAGTCATAGCAAAGTTTATGTCAAGTTTATGCAAAAAATTATAATAGACCTTGCGCTTTGGTGCTATTTTGAGTAGTGTTCCATCGTAGAGCAACACTTGGGACATTGCTTGTGAGCATCACAACTCACACCTGTAAAAAAATTCAAGTTTTCACATTCCATTATCCCCCCCCCCCCCATCAAAATGTACAATTCATTTTCTAGCGAATGCAGCAGTTTATAGTGACGTCACCATGCATAAGGTACATTACACTCAAATAGTGGAAACAGTTATGTTTATTTAGAATTTAGATTTTACTAAAAGGTTGTGGAAAGTGACCAATTTATTATACTGCGGTGTTCTACGGATACTACGGTGTTCATTCAATTGTAATCGAGCTGTCAGTGTTGGGAATGCCGCTCTGGATTTTGGAACACTTAAGATTATGCTTTCATTGCTGTTGAGCCGGTGATGACTAAGGCTCTGGTATGAGGTTGTTTTCGAAATGTGGCTATGTCAAGAATTGTAGTATTCTTGGAGAAGAATAAAACAAAAGTTATTCTTGTAAGCCTGTGTCATTATTCTACAATAAGAAAATTCAAAACAATATTACGCAATTTTTCTGTATATAATTGTGAATAGTGTACATATTTCTTTTTAAAGTTTCTTTTATTAAATGTATTTTTCTCAACAGCGATTTTACAGGCTAAAAGTTGGCAACACCCGAGTGAATCTAAAAAAATTCGAAAAGTCTTCTAGCGAGTTCTGATCGTCAGATCACTTGGAATTTTCGAAAAAGTTTACACTCGAGGGTATAAATACCACCACTTCGTGAAATCAGATTCAGTTGAATTTTGTGAACTGCGTGAAAGGATCTCAACGCTTGTTTACTTTCACGGTGTCTAAATTATCACTGTATCTAAGATCCTGCACAATGTAGTTTTTGCTAAAGCTTGATAGGCAGTTCGCTGTTGTTTACAAAATTTTGTGAGTCTCTAAACGTAGAATAAATAATGTTTTATTCTGCAAAATCGTTTAGCCATTTCCTCTACGAAAATTTGTAACAATATAAACAAACAAATGCAACAAATTGTATTACGAGCTACTGTTGCGAAACAGTGGCGGTCCATGGTCGAAAATGTCAGCGGAGCCAGAAACATGCGACCCCCCCCCCCCTCCCAACCACCCACACATTCACACTTTCCCCAATCATATGTACAATCACACTTGAACTTTTTTTAAATTATCATGTTAAAAATCGGATGTTTTGAAATTAAAAATACATAATTAGTAATGATTTTTACATGAAAAAAAAATTCAGTTTTATTCAAAAATTAATTAAATAATTAACATTTAACCAGTCATAATTAGCATATTTTTGAACAATTACTCGAGTTTTATGGGGCCAAGAAAAGAAATTATAGTTGAAATTTATTCGTAATATTATTCTTAATGTTATGAACCTCCATCTAGTTTCTAGAATATAGAGTTTTTTTAATAGAATTTTTTTAACAATAAAAGTAGAAAAAATCGCAATTTTGCTAAAAACTTATGCATTTAAAAATCTAGCAAAATGCTTTTTCTTTTCCAATCAATTTGACTGAGGTTTAAAATATCTAATAGTCAATGCAGATTTTAATTCTCAAATCATTTTTCAAAAGATTATATCAAACTTCATTTACCACTGTTTAATGAAGTTTCTCGTGCCAAAAACGATTCTTTTTAGATAATGCGTTTAAAATATTCAATTTTATTTTCAGAACAAAATAGTATACTTCAAACTAATAAAATAACTCTCTAGCCTTCAGATGATACCATTATCTTGCGAAAATTTTATCTAGAGATTCTTTTAAAGCAGAAAAACTATAAACACATTAGACTTATTTTTGCGATATTTCAAGTGTGTACATCACAAAAAATTCACGCAAATTCTTTAATACTTAAATCGAAGTTTTGTTTCAATTTGTATAAAATAACAACATTTATAACATAACATAATAAAATAAAAACAATTAATCAAATCATGCTGTATAGTATTGATTAAAAAAAACGTAAAATATATCCCTCGTTTTGACCTCTAAATGTAAGTTTTTATTTGCTTAAAAACAATATTGCTTTGATGAGTAATTGCATGATGCGTCTATTCAGAGAACTACCTTTTTGTTTAATCCACTATATCAGCAACTATTTCAAACGCTCTTTTTAATTCTGACAATAAAACATGGCCAACAAAGCAATTTTTGTAAACAAACAAGCAAAAAGTTCATACCTTGCTGTTGCTTTTATGTAGGGTTGAAAAAAGGCCCCTCCATGTTTCAAAATGATATTCGATTCGGAGGGATTTATTTAAACCGTTCACTTTCACCCAAGCTGATTTTCAAGCTGAACCAATCAGCTCATTGAATTCTCAAGGGTAGCCGAAGAAGAAATAAATTCTGATCTGGCAGACCTACTAGTACATTACGTGGAGGGAAGGCTCTATTGCTTTCCATTGGTTACTATGGGAACTGATGACAATATTGCAGCCCGGAATGCGTTTCAAGAACACACGGCAGCTGTTCGGAGGAAGATCACTTTGATTGGAAGCGGTTTTTTTTTCGGTTTTTTTTTTTTTCTCTTGCATTATTCAGGTAAGAAGTTTGCTGTTTATCGGATTTTTTTTTCTCACTTACCTTTGAAATTGGATCTTCATTTTAGAAAATTGTAGAATATATAATTTTAGTTTCGAACTAATAAATTTAGATGCAGCCCTGCTGTACTAGCTGCAGTGTACGAGCCGCCACTGTTACGAAATAGCCTATACAGTCGTTGAAATGAATGTAGCTTTAACTTTTAACTTGAAGAAACACTTGAAAAACGCTTTAAATAGTACTATCACTATTATAATAATAAAACAACGAGCCTGTAGCCATAAAGCTCTGAAATTATCTTCTAATTGATCTTTGGCGAACAAAATGCTAAAATTTTAATTAGATTCTTTATTTTAATGATTTATTAAATAATTTTTTTTTTTTTTTTTTTTTACAGTGATTTCTATTAAGCAAAAAATAAAATTTTAAACATAACTAAATTTGGCCTTGTAACTTTGATTTTCGCAAGCATGATACTACAATTTTAATTAGTGTTTTTTAATTAATTTCTTAATGTTTTTTTTATCTATAGTCGATTGAATAAATAGTTGAGTGCCGGTATACCTTCTCAACAGTACAATAAAAATACATAGGTTTAAAAAAAAATATCGGAGAAGAGGCTGCACTGAGGGTATTAAAAAAATATCGGAGAAGAGAGGAGACGTTGCATTATTGTAGTAAAGATGAAAAACATTTTGTTTTTTGTCGGAGAAGAGCGTTGGAGGGGGAGGAAGATTTCTAATGATGATGATTTAAGAATGAACGCGGAGTCACGTAGATAATATTAAAAAAATTAACAATTACAGTATAATTGTAAATCTATTGCCTATTTTAGTGTCCCTTATTGATTTATTGCTATTGACAAGGATTAAAAGATAACGCAAATGTCATTAAAAAAACAATGTTTTGTTTTAAAATATGATAATAATGTAAGTAAATAAAATGTTTATTGTGAAAGAAATTGACGTGATTTACACATGGTCGATTTTATAAAATGTGACTGATTTGACGCAATGATCTATAAAGATTTAATATATGATATAATCTATAAAAACACATTTATAAATTTTACATATCTGCTTTATTATTGCGTAATAAATATTCAATTTCTCATATTTTTTTTTATGTTTCACTTGAAAAGGAGGGGAGAGAGGGGGGGGGGGTCTGTGGAGCAGCTTGTTTTTTCTATAAATAATATTTATAGAATTTTATATATATTATTTACTTCAAACATATTACTAATCCATCAGTTACGATTTCCTGACATTCACTTTATTGTGAAACGTATCAATAGTCATATTGAAGATCAAGGAGTTATTTTTACTCTCAATTACCCATATGTAATACAAAGGGTAATTAAAGTATATGATTCGATCCAAAAAAAAAAAAAATGATTTTTTTTTTTTTTTTTTTTTTTTTTTTTTGCATTTCTCCACGTTTTGGATGGAACATCCTGATCTCAAAAAAGTGATCTAGAAAAAATGTCTGTTTGTGTGTCTGTGTGTACGTGATTACCATAACTTCCGAACAAATTGACATACGATGTTCAAATTTGATGAGCAGGTTGGTGATGGCCCAAGGACCTACCATTAAGGTTTTCGTCAAAATCGCACATGCGTATAAGGTAGCTGCCATTGAAAAAATCATGTTTTTCAGTAATTACTAAATAACGACTCTAACGATTTTGTCCGAAATAGCTGTGTTAATGCCTCTTAAGGTGTTTTAAACATCCCCAACTCCGAAATTCCCGTAAAAATGCTTTAATGGCGTAAAAAGTTGAAAAACGAATGCAACACAGACTTCTCTTTTCTTAGGCAAACCTCATCAACGATCGTTTTTCTTCTCTCCTCAGTTTCACTTCACTTACAAGATTACAAGAAAGGATAATGTAAGAATTATCGATAAGTACATCGCCAAAATCGTCATTTTTTTTTTTTTTTTTTTTTTTTTTTTTTTAAGATCCACACAAGAATTATCACATAAAATGTCTCCAAACTGTCCATTTTTACTAAATGAATGATGAAAATATAAAAACGTTAAATGACACAAATTCATGTCAGTATTATAGTGTAATTGAAAGTTGTGAGATGTTCCACATCCCTAGTTTAATACAGAAAATAATCTTTTTTAAAAGAACATTCCATGTGTCATCAATTTAAGACCCAACTACGACTTATATATTTTTAAACGTTTTGTTGAACAGAAAGCAACAATCCTTCATATTTATTACACAACTTACCTTCATATTTATTTCATACACCATGATTAATATTTTTTTCTGATTGAATTTTAACAGTCAAACTTATCCTTCGAATCACAATTCGTGACATTCGGGATTAATTTAAAAGCAGGTAGTTGAGAGAAAACATCTTAAAGAGATAAAACTTTTCATGCCGCACGCAAATGAACTATTATATACACAGCAATGAATATTTACCATGGAAGATTTTTTCTCTTAACTTATTTCTTTCGTTTCTACGAAAATCGTTTGCGCAAACCACATTTCTTTTCCTCATTAATGGTAAACACCAGGAAATAGAACTTGTTTTTAAACCAGTCACAGTTCATTAGAAAATGATTGCTTCCATTCTGAAAATAGAAATTCATTTCTATTTTTTTTTTTTTTTTTTTTTTTTTTTTTTTTTTTTTTTTTTTTTTTGTATGTTTTTAGGAGTATTGAAGAAAAATATTATTCAAAGAAGTGGACTCAATATAATACTAAGGATGTTCTAATAAAAAAATATTATCATTTTTTTAGAGTTTAATTTGTTTAGAAATTATTTAAATAACTAGAAGTGACTTAAAAGTAAGTAATGCTTTCTTTTTGTATAAATGCCCATTACCTATAGCCAAAAAAGCTTTGTAAGCAAAATATTATCATTTTTTAATTGATTAACACAATGATCAACAAATAATTTAACATAAATTAACATTTTGTTAACGAATATTTAAATGAAAAATTGCTATACATTTATTAATAAAACCTATCTTATCATTTATTACAATATGCTGTTGAAAATTTATATTAATTTGGAAACCACGCTTTAGTTTAAAAAAAAAATACTTTTAAATGCGAACTGGGTTTAAACTAAGCACAACTTAACATAGAACAATGTTTATTGACTCTTCATTCAAATCGGAGAAAATACTAAATGAATTTTTACCATCTTCAATAACACTGGCTAATTTTGACATCTAAAATCAATCAAACCATTCTCTCTCTCTTTCTTTTTTTAACGAGAGTGTAACATGTAATCTTTCACCCATTTTATTACAAGAAGGATTTCAGCAGATTTCATGAAACAAATGTTGTAGTGGAGTTCAATTCATATCAGTATTTTAACTCTGTGTCAAGTATTATTTTCTTATCAACACTATAAGATACATCCGATTATACGTAGTTTGTTTTACTTTATTCGTATTCTGCCCTCCGAAATGACATGATAACCTTTGGGTGCTTATCAAAGGAATTATGAATAGCATAATGTGCCTTGTCATGGAGTGAAATCAGACATAGTTAAATAAATGGATGGAATGTTTAATATTATTATTATATCCTGCTTATCTTAAGACCGCATATAAATATTAAGTAAGATACGTGTATCAAATAAAGCCAAACCTAGATCTTCAATCTGTTACAAAGGTTTAAATTAACTATAACATTATATATATAAAAAAAAGAATTACAGAGAAAATTTATTTCCACTGTACTATTTTTTTTATATCATTATTATTATTATTATTATTGTTGTTGTTATTTAATTTCAATATTTTTTATCATTTCAAGGTAATTTTTTTAATTTTATTTCTTCCGATGTAATCTTGAAAATTACTATAGTGTGAAGAATAAAATAGTTTTTTTTTTTAATTTTTTTTTTTTTATTATTAAAAACTCTTTTTGGAATAATACCGTAAAATGGAGTAAATCGGAGCACTTTTCAACTTTCTAAGTAAAAATCGGGTGTAATAAGATCTTTAACGAACATATTTTTGACATTGAAACTTTTATCTCACCTTCTTCTTTGAGGATCAATCCCAAAAATGTTGAAAAACCATGACTTGAATTTATATTGATTTTTTTTTTTTTTTTTTCATGGTGTTCAGATTCACCCAACAGTATGTGGTGAATCGGAACACTCATTATAATTTATGTCTGATCTTATTTAAAAGTTTACAGGGTTGAAAAAAACAAGTAATAATGCATTGTCGCGAATAGGAAGACAAGATTATCATTAAAAAAAAATCCTTTAATACGCGAGATAAAAAATTGTTTTTGTCAAAATAAATCATATGTTTCAAATTATGCCATATCTTCTCCTAACAACCAAATAAAATAGACCTTAAATTAATAATATTTTTCAATCTACTTTATGTTTGTGTGCCGAATGACTGCAAATCAGTGTTTGCCAGTTAAATTTTTCCAGAGTGTATTTTCACCCGCTCTCTATATTTTAAGGGATATTTTTTAAACTAATTTTTTTTCAAACTAAAGCAAAATAAGTTTTTTGACAAAATTAAAAACTATAACAATAACAGTGATTCCCGATCGTGGTTTCGCGAATCAGAGCGGAAATATTAAAAGTTTACTAAAAACACTTAATGGTCACAAAACTTTAACTATTAGCACTGTGCCGTCCGGTGACATCATGTTGGTGTCCAGCGAAAACTATCGGGCAAATGCCGGCGACACCTCGAAAACTATTGTTGGGGGGAAAAAGGCAGGAGGTAGCTCCACCGGTATCAAAAAACGGGTAGAATGATCTCTGATATTATAAAATGGATTATTATTTTTAAAAATTGAACCTTGATTGTCGATGCGTGAATTCACTCATGAGGTTAATTCTATGGGGTGAGATTGAGTTTCAATGCGAGTTCACGCAGATTTCACACATTTCCACATGTCCACAGTCTAATGACGGTGAGCTCTACACCATTGCAATCGATGCTTCGCATTCTGTGGAGTGATGTTCGGCTTGTGAGCGGCTGCAGGATCACGGAATCCCAAGTCTTTTAACACTCGACGGACAGTCCTGCTGCTAACACTAACGCCTGATGAACTTTGGAACTCCTGAGAAGTTTCCACCAACGAGGACTTGTGATTTTGTTTCACTACCCTTTTCAGAGTTCTGCGGTTGCGTTCACCAAGTGTTTTCGGCCTACCGGTTCGTTTTTCTGCCGTTTCACTGTCTCGACGTTTCCACTTCACAATTACATCACTCAGTGGATTTAGGCTTCTGTAGAATGTCCGCAATCTCACGAACTGATTTCCCACAAAGGTGGCATCCCACTATTCTACCACAATCAAACTCACTAAGCTCCTTTGACTTACTCATTGCCTCACAAACGCATAAATACAATCTGACAAACCACTACCAACACTTTTATAGCTTTCAATTACGTATCAAATTGCGTCACTCGCCAGAACCACTTTTTTAAGGGGTGTCCGGATACTTTTGGCCAGATAGTGTACTTTCTAAATTATAAATTAATTTTTAAAAAATCTCGTTTCTTTTGATGCAATTAGAGAAGGAGTAGAGTAATATTTCAGGTAAAGAGACAAACATCAATATCAGGCTGGTTTTATTATATAGGGTTTCTACAAATTAGTCGGGCAACGGAGTTCAAATACATCTGAATAACTTTTAATAACTAATAGGCCTAATAAACCATTATTTTCCCCCAATTAATTTATGCTCACCTTGACATTCTATATGCAAAAAAAAAAAGTTTATTATGCCTTGCTATTAAGAGTTATACTGATCTATTTGAACTCCATTGCACAACTAATTTATAGACACCCTGTATTTTTATATCGCTTTAAATGTAAGGACATGTGACACTGAAACACTATAGCTACATTTGAAAAACGAAAACATCCGTACTTTTACATTTCTTTTAAACGATACTTTATAACAAACCTAAGTAGACTGAAAATAATGCATATTAATGCTAGGAGATTTACTAGTTCATTATTTATTTCAAAGTTCTCGAACCTAATAGCTGCTCTATTGCGATACGGTGGGCAAACCCTGGTTGAATTATGGTACATTAAAAACGTATTCTTTTGAAATTATTTACGATTGCTAAGTGTTTCTTATTCAGTCATAACAAAATACCCGGATGTTAGGGATCCCAGGAAGGGTTCTGATCCTAAAAGTCCTCCCCCTTGGGTGCGCCGCTGAATCATCTAGAGAAAAACTACTGGAGCAACTGGGTTTTCTGCCATGTGGAAACTAGGCTCCTCTTTTGACATTTATTCAAGTCTGCACTCTTGATTACTGTCATGAAGAGAGTAATTAGGCTCTTCTTTAGTCGTTGAATCTTGTGTGGAACATAATCTTGCCAAAAACCGCTTTTTAACACCACTTTTCTTGTGTTCCGCTTCACAATGCAAATCTCAAAATCCAGATGAGGTAAAACGTAAAAATTCGTAAAATAAAAAGTTTTTAAAACCAAGTTAAATTCAGTATGGGATGCTGTTGTGGATGTTTTTACTAAAAATATATTAGTTAAGTCTATAACATGTACATGTTAGTAATTACAGGATAAGTTTTGGAGAGGTAAAAGTTCACTAGATTGTATGCACGCTGTTTTAGAATTTTTTTTTTTGAAAAAGGACAGTGTTGAAAACCCCAGAAAACATGTGTTCCAAGATTCCAAACACATTAGCCAAATAAAAAAATATATAATTAATGAAACTGCTTTATTTGTATAAAATAATAATTTCTTTGTAATTTCATGAAGTTTCGTTCAGATTTTCCTCGTGTTTTGATTCACCCTATTTTGCGGTAATTAATTTGCTAATCTTCGTTGCTAAAATTTCAAAAGCTGATTTACGCATTACTAGTCGGTGGCCAATCATTAGATAACAGCATTAGCAACTTGTAAATGCTTCATTCCAGTCAAAGGCGAAGGCAGTTCGTCACGTGATCGTCTGTAGCTGGCAACTCTAGTAGAACAAAAAATTTCTATTTGGTGGTGTATCTTCCAATAGCATTGTGTAAAGGCAAAGCTGGCATTTCTATCAACGTATAACAGTGACTCTCCAATCTACTTTCTTACTAAATACCTAATGTTTCAGATACTGGCAGAGTGTAAATCCATGATCTGTAAATCAGCCTTTAGAAATTTTATTGTTATCATGTATGTGCTCTTAACCCTAAAAGCGAATTTACATGCTGTTCCTGTTTAGATAGCTAGTAATGTGATGTGAGTGAAACTGCCTGTCGCTGGTCACGGGAAAGCGCAGATAATTGGATAATTGGAGTCGCTGAAGCCAGTAAATTTAAAATGTTTGATCTACTGGCTCCGATAGACAGGTGACGTCACAGACTGGCAATCTCAACTGGTACGTCAACTGGTAGCGTGTAAAACAACCTTGAAGCCGGATTTACACGCTACCAGTCGGGGTTCCACTTTAGATCGCCAGTTCTGTGACGTCAACTATGCGACTGCTGATGCGCTATTTGTCGGTGATCAAGGGAGAACGCAGGTGATTGGATAATGGGAGTCGCCAACGCCAGTGAATGGTAGTCAAAAACGCCAATAAATAGAAAATGTTTGATCTACTGGCGCAAGTAGACTGGTGACGTCACAGGCTGGCAACCTCAACGAGTACGCCGATTGGTAGCATGTAAATCAGCCTTGATTGTTCAATTATAAAATGCAAAGTTCTCAATGATACTGTGTAATTACTTTCAAAATAAGTTATTTAAATGGCCCTTTTCCCTTATTCAACAATCAGCTCAATTAAAACGAGGCAAATAGTATTCTTTTACGTGAGGGCAGTTTCATAACTATTCAGACTCCAAAGTCAATGTGTCTTTTCTGTGCATTTGTGAATGAGTTAATCCTGGTGACTCCATTGTTACTTTGAAACTGGGTTAACGCGAACGAAGTCTTCAGCATTGAACGACATTTCGAGCTTTTCATTCACTACTATGAACTGGACAATGCAACGATTCTTCCAAGTCTTGTACTTCCACCATCAAATTACAGACGATAGTTCTATAACACGCAATGAATAGTAAAAAGAACAGACTAAAGTTATAATTGTACATGTAGTATTGTATAGAGCATTTAAAGGGAAAGAAGAATGGGATGCGGAATAAATAGTGCATGCTGTAGATGAAAACATACTTGTTTCCCGTAAATATTTTTAGAAATAGAACAAAAGTGTATTTTTTAAGTGGAGCTAATCTCGTATGCTACCTACAATATTTACTTTAAAGTATATTTGTGGAGTTTTAGGAACACGCATTTTCTAATTATTTAAAAGTCATTTCGTGATTGTGTTATCTACTTTATATAATCAAGGCAGACCCAAAAATTTTAACTTTAGAAAACAATCTTTAAAAAATGCAGTGGTCAATTAAAATGTGATTAAGGGGACATGGTACCCAAAAAAATACGAAAATGTCACTTTTTCAAATTTTATCCCATAATGTGGAGAATATCTTTTGGAATAGCTGTGCACAACTTTATATTTGTACCTTTGATAGATAAAAAGTTATATTGTATTTTCTAAACCATCTCACACCATCAAAGCTGAAAAGAAATCTTTATACTGTTTTTCTCAGTTCGTTATTTTTCAGTTTGAGTGTTGTTTAAATCCCTAAGGCTTTTTTCTAAATTTAGTTAGGATTGAGAAATTTTTATAGCGCATTTATATACATCTGATAAACACAAAGGTTAGTATGGAATAAAGTGTGCTATGTTTAGTTTCTTTATATATATATATATATATATATATATATATATATATATATATATATATATATATATATATATATATATATATACATATATAAAAAAAAAACAAAAAAAAAACATCGTTTTTCTGCTGTTTTTAGTGTAAAAACATATAAAACCTATTCCATAACTTGCATCTTCAAATCCATACTACTTATTGTCAACAATTATAATGCAAATATATTGTGAAAATTTCATGGAAAAATACTTAAAATTATGGAAGGAGTAGCATATCAAAAAGAGTTTGAAATTTTTTTTTTTTTTTAAATTGAATTAATCAAAAATTATTTATTCAAAATATTTTTGTAAGTTAAATTATGTTTACTTCCCATCAACGCAATGTAAAATTATTATAATTTAAATTTCAGTGGTAAAATTGCTCAAAATAATATTTTGGGTAATGCATCCCCTTAGTTAATAAATAAAAAATATCTAGGTGCACGGCAGTGCACCCGCCAAGTTCACTGCCAGACATATTTTACCCGAAGCCACTCACCAGCATTTTGACCTCTCATATCTGCGTATTATAAAATGCCTGAGAACTGAATTTTTTTGCACAGGTGGCTGTTAGCCACTTTAGTAAGACCCCTAAATTTCAAGTCACCAATTATATTGGTTGTCGAGATAATCAAATTCAAAAACGGCAGAAAAAGACCTATTTCCATTATCCATCCAAAACACACTCATTGATCATCAAATTACTAAGGTACTTCTAACAGAGATAGAAGAACGAAATTTGGTATGCTAGTAAAGTTTAACATTTAAACAAAGGGAAAAAATCTAAAAATTGAGATTTTCCCCTCTTAATCAACTAAATGGGCTTTGTTCGAAAAATTTGAATCTCGATTTTTATACACTTCTATTAGGGCAATAATTATAAAACTTTGAATACTAGTAGCTCTTAACATATATAAATAGAGAACACTCTCGCCAAACGCCGCAAACCCTCTAAAATTAAGAAATAATAAAAAAAGTGTACTTGGCATTATAAAACTGACCATTGGCGATATCTTATTGCCAACTAAATGATTGCCAATTGTTAATATCTTTTATCTCCTTTGCCAACTTTTTTTGCATATCTGAATTAAATATTTATTTAAAATAATTTTATATCATCATCATTTATATTGAATTCATAACCCTTTCAATCCCAGGAAGTTTTCTTTCAAGTTTAAAAATTATGTTTACTGAACATTTTAAAACTAGTTATTGTTGTGCAAATAAATAATAAATTTTAAATTAGTACCTTAAAAAAAGAAATGAAATCCCAACAAAAACATCTCTGTAAAAAGGCGTCAAGTTTTTCATGAAATGATTGCGGCCGTGCTTGTGTGACTTAGCCATTACGCGTCAGCAAAGCAGATTAAGTAGTGGCCAAGTGCCACAAATATTTTTACAACTAGATGTTTAGGCCTATGCAGGGGAATTTTGACTTAGAGAAAAAAAATTTACTAATTTTCATTGCCCTTAATTTACAACTTTAAACTTGGCTCGACTTTAGATCTCATTACTTTTCACAGCCGTAATCATTGCATGAAAAACTTGGCGCCTTTTTACAGAGATGTTTTTGTTGGGATATACATTGTGCAGGGCTTAATAAATCTTCTTTTTGAATAATTTGAAATGGCAAGAAAGCAAAAAGTGCGTATACAGAATTTAAACATATTTTTGAAGCGTTTTTTAAAGAAAGTCATTGAAAATTTGAAAAATGGAGCAAAAATATCTTAAATTTTTTTTCTTGTCAGTCTATCAGTAATATGATAATGCAAAATTATCGATTTTCATTGGAAAGATAAAAATAATATTTTTAGTCGTGCGGATGGTAAATTTCAATATCGTGTGATAGTGAGAGTTGACAGTAGAATGATTTACAGAGATAAGAAAATGGAATGATTAACCAGTTTCGTATCAAACAATGGGAGGTGTATACTGTTCCTACTCCTGTAACAACAGTATAGGCTTCCATTCAAAAAATAAACACAAAAATTTAAACTTTGACCAATGGTAATAATCTATTGGTGGGCGTGCCAGTAAAAATGACTTCAAGACTGGAATGGTTTTACATGAAACAATGAAAATGCAGCATCACTTGCAACAGGAACTTCGAAACTTTTCCAAGAAAGTATTATTCGATTACAGTTATAGTTAGAAAAATAAATGTTTATTTTATGTTTGACTGTAATATAAGAACATTTTCAACCTAGTCAGTAATCAGTTTTCTTAAATGAATCATTCTTTATTATAAGATGGAGGGAAAAAAAAAATACAAATGCGTACAGAGTTGAAGAAATTCTGTTTTGGTTAATCGATAATGGCGTGTTTCCTTTAAAACAATTTTTTTGAATACAATCGTTTCAATATCAGTAACAAATATAATTTTAAATAGAAATACATTAACTTTTAGGTAATTTAAAATGTTTATGTCTAAATTGTAATAAAAGGTTCGAGGAAAAAGGTAGGAATCTTACTATGATATCCGGTTGTTTATTTCATTACAGAACGAAATAAGTCAAAATATATAAACCTAAATGAATTCTTATAAATGGTTGGATATATTATTTATATCCTCAAATGTTAATTAATATTTGTTTCTTAAAAATTATAATTTTAAAAAATGAATTTATATCTTTGTGTTTAGAATTTATCTTTTAAGGAAAAAATATTGTTATGATTAGAAAAAATATTGTTATGATTAGAAAAAAAATATTGTTATGATTAGAAAGGAGCTACTGAAAGGAAACTTTTGCATTAATTTTAAAGAAGATTACCTTTAAATAAAACCTAAAAGTGTTTTTGGAAAATATCAAACTTCTTCTTATTAATTGGAATTTAGTAAATAGTGTAAAGGGAAATATAAAAGTTTCCATAGCATAAAATGTATAAAACATAAATAATGAGTACATCAAAATTAATTTTGTTGTTACAAAACAAAAGTTTTTCTTAAACAATGTCCTATACAAGTTACCTATGTCATGTATTTTTAAAAGTTATGATAAATTCTAGCATGAACTAATGCTACAGCTGTTAGGATTATGCATTGCAAAAAGAAAATTTAACTTAGAACTATAATTAAAACTTTCCAAAATAAATTCACGCTATTTAAATATAAATAAGGCGAAATGAAATGAAATTTTGTGTAAGTGGAAATCGTTATGATTTCACGAACTAACTAAAACAAGCTCTTGGTTTTTTCATCTAAATGAAATTATAGAACGATTTAGTTTGACATAATTTGAACTGCTAACCTTCAACAATATCTTGTATATAAATTTTAATTACTGGTGTTCTGAAATTTATTTCATGAAAACTAACATTAAAAGGCAATAACAGCATAAATCACAATAATTAACATAAAGACACATACAACGAATGCAACAACAATTACCTACATATTTTAAGTCAATTGCGTGGAACGTTATACTCATCAAAAGTAAGTACCCAGCCTTAAACCAGACTTTCTTTGAAGTAGTTTTACGTTCATCTTTGAAGGGTTTCTTTGAGTAAACATTTTTTTACAAAAACTCTGACCCTTTCATCTTTATCCGAGTTAAAATAAACACCCACCAGGATGTACTTCTACGAGAAGATGTGTAAAATGATATGTCTTTATGCAAGGTCAACCAAGAAATTTGCATGCCCAAAAAAAAAAAATTATGGGTACAAAGTCTATTTATTAAGCTTAACTTTTAGGACCTTTGCTCAACACTATTTGTTGCTGGTTGGTTGTTTTCAGATTATCTGGCGCAGTCAGCAACACGAGGGCTATAATGCGCCGAAACATTCGTCATTAGACAAGCCAACATACATTTGCAAACACCCATGCCTAACACGGGACTCGAACCCGCAACCTCTCGGTCTAGAAGCTAGCACGCTAACCACTATACCGTCTATTTGTTGCTGGAACGTCTTAAATTATTCCAATAACTTGAGCACACATACTCAAAAGAAGTATAAAAGTAATGTCAAATAGAGAGTATAAGGAATAATATGTTCACCTAGTTACATATCGTAGACTTTCAAGAAGCGATCACAAGCTGACATGGTTTAATACTATTTTGCTTGCAATTCCACCATATGAAAATAACGATAGCTTGCTGAATTGTTTAAAATCGATCAACGATCCTTCGTCAACTAAAACATTTAAAATAACTTAATATTTCTAACAAGTAAGTAATGAAGGGAAACTTTCCATACCTAGAAAACTCCTAAAAGCTTTGTTGTTCAGATCGTTCTATTTATACTTCCATCTTGCAAAAAATATGCTTAGATCACCAACTTTAACATTCACAAGTATAAATATCTCTTACAAATTACATAGTTAATTTTACTTACAGCTTGCAAAGTTACCGGCGTTGTGAAGTTTTTCTTTCAAAGTGAGCAAACACGGTAGTGATCGTTCTCTGCAAATTGAAATGTCTTAAAATAAGACCCAAAAGTAGCATGGCGCAGTTTAGCCCTTGCGACAAATAAATTCTAGACACAACCAACTAACCAACCAAAAGTAACACAGGATTATGACCTCAAATGAAGTCTTATTATAAGATACGAAATTTGTAGTGCACGAGAGAGGTGAAATATAGTCACAAAGTGTAGTATTATCATTGTGTATGTCTAATGTGAACAGACGTCCCAATTTTGGCGGGACAGTCCCACCTTTCACCTCGCTGTCCCACTGATCAAATGTCCCACCAGATTGTCCCGCTTTCCCATTACAGAATCTCGCCAAAATCCTTCTAAACAAGACAAAAATGTCTTCAGAGCTTCGTTAATTAAGAAAACTAACTACTGATGAAGTTTCTGGAGATTGAAAAATCTGGTCACATTATGCAAGTCCTACTGGTAAACATTTCAAACTAAACTTTTTAGAATCATTACCAGTGTGAATAAGCATATTCAACCCATTCAGATATTTCAACTGTCTGAAAATGTCCCCAATATCAAACATTTCAAATGCTTTAAAAATTAAGACTCCACTTGGTGTCTGAATCCAGATCTGCTTTTATGCCGCATTTTAAGACAATTCATTTTGCAGTATGGCATATAGTTTCGGTTAGATTGTCAGACTGCCTCGTGAGAGTTTTCCTGGTATTCCACCATTCGAGATGCAAATGCGGAGGGGTTAGTTTCTTCTTGAAAGACATCCTCTTCATAGATATATTACGGGTAGGGGCTAAAGAATTAGGTAAAGGGCATGTGTATGTGTACACATGAGAGGGTTTTTTCTTTGTCAGTTGTTGTATTAAAATACAGGGTTATTCAGAATTCCCTCCTTGGTTACGAAGCATGGACTGGACTTTTCGGCAAGAACTGGGCAATCGCATTGATGTATGCCGTGTGACCAAGGGTTCACACATAGAACACCTGTAAGCTATCTAAATAAAACTTGAATTGTTTCTGTATTCTTTCAAATGTTCTTATTTGCTGTATTATTCTTAGTTTTTGACTATAGCGCTAGGAAATCCGGGAAGGAATTCTGAATAACCCTGTATGTCATGTAAACTGGGTTGAGAGTCTTACTCACCGCTCTGGGAGAAGTGCTCTTTCCGATAGTATACACGCTATTTCCTATTGTTGAATAGTAACTCTCAAAAGCTAAAGACATGGCCAAAAAAGTTGTGCTCTCGGCTATCTTGAATAATCTAGAAGGCGATTACGCAAGGTTTTTGTTAGGTATTCATTTGAAAGTAGTTTATCCAAACTTTAAAAGAAAAAAGAAACATTGGCGCAGTATGGCCCACGTGTTGCCTTTGCGCCGTTAAACTCCTACCAACCAACCAAAAAAGAAACATAGAAATTATTGCAAACATAACTTGTGGAGAAACTCGCCAAGGTTGTTTACACGAAACTTGAAAATTTCTTCTAAGTTACGTTTTGATAGCAAGTGCCAGATATGCTTGAGACAAGACTTTACATGGGGAGTAAGCTCTGAGAGTGGATATTTCATTCTCAAAGTAGCTTTTTTATCTATTTTTCCACTAGCCATTTACCCGATAATGTTGGGAAGTGTTTGGATGTTGAGAGTTGTGGAAAGTTACTCTCAGAAAACATGAGGTAGCGATAACACAATATACATTAATTCGGAAGCCTCAATTCTTGGAAAAAGTTAGCGATTTTGACTTGCAGCTCTGGTTATGTATTGCATTTTTTCTCGTAACGACTTTCAGAAAGTTTGTTCAGGTTAATTGTATTTTTAAGGTGTAAATCTACATAATTGGTATACTACTCTGGGCAGTTATTACAACGAGAGATGGACAATTGAAAATATATAGTAATCTCAAGGTGAGAATGGCTATGCCAGATCATGGCTGGGGGGAAAAAAATCCCAAAAAAATCAAGTATTGAGCTTCTCTGGCGTTCCACAATTCTTTATAAAGTTAGAAGATACAGCAACAGATATTCTAGGCGTAAGTTTTCACGCTGCCTTGTGGGATTTTAAAGTTTTTCTCTCTTTCCAGACGCCAATGTGAGGCAGTTTATCCTTGAAAAACATTCGAAAGGCATCAACCCACAGATCTATGTTCCGACGTAATAAAGCCTCGTGTAGCTTTTGTGGTAGGAAATCTACAATATAACCAAGCGACCTTTATAAAAGGTACGCATTAAACTGTTATTAAAATTGAGAATTTTGTGTTTTAATACAAAAGTGTATTATTATTCAATAAAAATTTTATCATTTCCAAAATGAAATCAAACCGTGATTTCACTTTCAGACATATTTGGCTATAGCTCTCAACTGATTTCCGATCGTACACAAAAAAGTGCGAGGCTGTTAAACTTTTTGTTCAAATCTTGAAATTTCGAAAATGATACGACATTACTACTGGATATCCTATTAAAATATTTATTAATAATTATGCATTAGTTTTTAGTTCAAATGTATAATTTAAAATTATTATACTTCTTTTATAAATTGAAATTAACACTTATGTCCATTTATTTTTAATGTTCAATCGCTAGATCGATGCAAGTACGCGCCTATGAAAAGACACAAAAATATTTTAAGGATCTTAGAAAATTATTACTTTTCTCAAAAAAGGTTCATTTTCTCGACTGTAATCTTTACATATATTTTTGAAAGTTTTTTTTTTTTTTTTTTTTTTTTTTTTTTATCAAAGGGATCAAGAATTTTTTTACAACCAATAAACTTAGCCTTGAATCAAAATAAGCCTCATTCAACATTAAAAAAGGGCTCCCTTAAAAAATGTATTTAAGAAACTGTCTAAGAGATGGCGACACGAAATGTTAAATATTATATTTCCTAAATGTAGTGTCTCATTCTATTGATAGATGGCAGTACGAGCAATTTTAGACGTTATTTAGAGTAGTTTTTAGTTGCCAGAGGCGTACTGACCGTAGGGTTGTCCGGTGCAATTGCCCGGCTGGTCAGTGTCTGTAAAAAAATGGGCTAGTCCGGTACAAAAAGTCTTCTTGTTTTTGCAATTTAGATTTATTTTTCCTACAGACTAACAATGGTTCATGGAAACCAAATTCACTAAAAGGAGGTATGAATAATAGAAACAGAAAATTCAATTTAATTAAATATTATAATAATCAGTTACCATACTTAATTATTTACACTAATTTATAATTTAAATTGATTATAAATATAGATATTCAAATAATAAAATGTATTATATATTATAACTATTTAATTATTAAATTAGCCATTTAATTATTGAATTAACTATTTTTTTAATTATTGAAATAACTATTCAATTATTAAATTAACTATTTAATTAATTAATGAAATTATTTTATTATTATCAATAATTATTTTATTGTTATTGATATTTGATTATTTTGAAAATTTGGTCCGGCATCAATCTAAATCATATCTCGGGGTGGGGAGGGGGTGGAGTTCAAGACTGATTGGTTTTTCACAACCTTTTCCATTTTAGTATAGATGAAGCTAAAAATATATTTTCACCCCCTATTCCTCTCGAAAAAAAAAATTCTAGTTACGACCTTGCATAAAGGCCATTTTGTTCAAATGAGAAGTTTCATTTTTGTAATATTATGCTAAATATCCATGTTATGGTTCAACAAATTTTAGAGTAAAGGGATGAAAGAACCCGGATTTGACATTTAGCGCTTTCTTACTTAAAATGAGATCATGATTACTTTCGAAACTTTTTAAATTACACAAGTTTTTTGCATTTATACATATTTTTTTAAAAGTTTTTTTTTGTTAAATTACACAAGTTCGTTCTTTTTATAGATGAACATAAATTAAATTTTCTCACGTTACCCTAAACATTTAAAAAATTTGATAAAGTTATATTAAAAAAAAATTTCAATACGATTTTTTTTTCTTCTTTAATTTTCCAAAACTTTTTTTTTTTAAATTTCAACGTTTACTAGGACATTTTCAGCATTTCTAGATCACGCATTAAACTTGTTTATGGATGCTTGAATGTGTTGGTGTCTCGGTAAATGATGAAAATTAAGGAGGATGGATTTGCGATGTTCGATGAGGTTGATGATCTTTAGGAGATTTGTAGTTGCTATTGTGGAGGGGCCGCTTTGAGAAGAAAAAAAATTCAAAATGATAATTTTTGTTGATGAACTTTTTGATGGCGATGAAGATGACAGAGGTTTCTCAGCAAAAGTAGTGATGTGTTGTTACTTAACCCGAAATTGGAAGATTAATAATAACCTATAACCATCCAACCATGTACCTTTTAATGTGATAGGCACAGCGGGGGACTTTTGTTACATCAATCTGCTCCTAATAGTTGTATAAATAAAAGGTTTTTTACAGAAACATATGTATTTTTGTCTTTATTTTGACACAATTTTCAATGATGCCTCTCATTTAGCAGCTGTACTGATGAACTCAGTTATGAGTTTATTAGGTTTATTGAATGCGTGCTCTTAAATCCCGTTTTGCAAGCAACAATTGAGATTTTAGATGATCGAGTGAATTCTTTTCTGTAAAATCATTGAAAAACATTTTGAAACAAAGGCCTGAATCGATTTTGGTCGGAAATGGAAAATCCTTGCGGTGAAATTCAACCTTGGTTGAAAATTCGAGCTGGTAATAAGTACATTGGTTGCAAACGGTTCAAGTACGTGAAAATATATCAATAGATAGGCTATGATGTCAACTTTGGTTAGAAATGGAAAGTTTTTATTCGTTTATATTAAATAATTTTATGGTAAATGATAGAAAGGAGTTAGGGGCATTATAAATGGGGAATAAATCAACAATGATGTGTGGGAAATTTTTGTGGAAAGTAAAATTAATGATTTTCTTAAGAATCGGTTTTTCTTAGAATATTTTATAAATAACGCACGTCAGAGAGAAGGGACTGAAAGAATCAAGATATTGATTATGTTTAGCATACGGGGGAAAGTACATTTTGGAAAGTTTTCTATTCATCAGGGAGATGACAGTGATTCTGATATTAATGAAGGTGTCAGGTAAGGTTTTCTCATTGGGTTTGGATGGTTAAAAATATTTTTTCAATTGAAAAATTACTATTGTATGAAGGATGGTCATCACCTGAAAAGTCGAAAAGTATATGAAGTCTTGAACGCTTGGATTCTGGCGCTGAATTGCGAAAAGAGATTAGTTGGAGCTGTTGATCAAAGATTGGCTTTCTCTTGTTAAAAACATATTTTATTCTTGTGATAGAATTATAAGCTCTATTATTTTTGGTTTTGCTAATTTGTAAATATTAGATTATATACCGCTGTTGAAGGAAACATTGTTCTAGTAAAGTTTTATGAGTTTTCTAAGTTGTGAAAAATAGTCTTAAATTGTATCCAGTGGTGTATAGTGTAAATTGTATCGACGTGTTTTATAAGGAAAACAATACATTTTTCTTTTTTGTCATAGATAGCTACACTTGCTACTTCACCGAGGTATAACTTCTAATTAATAAACTTAATATAATATATGTTAATATATTATATTAAATAATAATAAATGTTAATATTTCTCTTTTTAAGTTGCAGAACAAAAGTTATGACATTCATTAAAGCTTTGAAATTCATCGTTCTTTCTCAATGAAAGGGAAATAAAAAAATAAACTTACTTAAAAAATTACAAATTATTCATCTGTTAGTTAGTGCTTAAAGAAAAATAATGAACAGCGTAACTTTATCAGAATATTCACATATGCTACTAGCAGATATTTCAATTTTCAAGATGATGATTGAATTTGATAAAAACATCATCCTCGCAGTCGGTAGGATTCGAACCTACGCGGGGAGACCCCAATGGATTTCTAGTCCATCGCCTTAACCACTCGGCCACGACTGCTTCAATGTTTCATTAAATTTTAATTTTAATATATCTTATATTATTGTTAAAATATGACGCTTCTATTTGTAGTGATCTGACGTTGTTGAAGAGAAATATCGATCCATAATGTTGTTTCTTGCTATATTCAATATGATTTGATTAAGTCATTTCGACTTTTGTCAAGAAGATGGCGCCACGAGCAGAAACGTTGTCACTCAGTTTTATAGTATTAACCAAACCAACAAAAGAAAAGATCGACAAACAAGGGGTTTTTTTAATCACTTCAATCACTTAAACAAATTTCAATATTTTTTGAAATTATCACTTTTTTTTTTAAAAACATTTATCGATAGTTTAAGAACAAAGTTTCGTACAAAAATAGATACAAACTCACTTTTTTATATAGCAATGGATCGAGTAATTGCACAAAAATGCATTTTGTCTCACATATTTCACATACTCACAAAATTCCATATAATAATTTAATCTTGTTATTATATCATTATACTGACGAATTTCAGGCCATCTCGTCATAAATCTCACCCTTCAATTCATATTAACTCCTACTTTCTAGATAAATTTTGTTGATTACGGCTTGGAACAAAGAATATTTATATTTTTGATAATATATTAATATGAATATTTTTTTATTTAATGAGTAAAAAGTAAAAAACATCTGTGGATGAACATCATTTCTTTCAAAAATTCTTAAAACACAACATTAAAATCAGTTTCAAAACTACATATTTTACATGCAACATTGAATAAGAATGATGGTTTACTATAACTTTTTGCAAAACTACTACAGATTCATTATAAATTTACAATACTAATATCGGTTTACGAGTAGAAAAAAAGAACCACCATTTTGAGAAACGCAGTGTTCTATTCCTAACAAACCACTTGTTTTGATTGCAAGTCAAATAGTGTGCTATTTGGTTTGAATATATTAATACACACAGTGTGAACTATTAGGGTATTGACTTATTTACTTTTTCGTTTAACAGCTTAGATCTTCTAAATTGCATTTCCCGACTTAAGTCAGAATTGTGGGGGATGTAACTTAGACCTCTTTGCTTAAACTCCTCAAATGGTCAACATCAACCCTCTCGCTCCCAGGATTACATGCCCGAAAACATTCCCGTCGTTTTTAAATGTCGGTGATCTTTTCAATAAGCCTCTCTCGTATTGCAAGTAAGCGATTCCACGGGAAGGTACTAACAATTTAAGCATTTCTAATGGATACGTATGTGATTAAATGCAATTCAATTTCTATAATTAATTTTTTTTAATTAAATCAGCATAATCCATGATTTTATTCGAATTAAGTATCATTTACAAGGCCTGATTTCCGCACAAGCCAACAAAACCCAGGCTTAGGGCCCCAACGGGTCCCAAAATTTTCAAAGTTGTTGTAGTTAAACTGAACCCTTGTGTCCTTTTTAAATATTTTCAATTACGTTTTGAACTTATCTATAACCTTAAACTGATTAAAAGCAGAAGTCGCTAAACAATTAAATCTCGAAAAAACATGAACTAAAATTCAAAAGAATTACTAATATTACTAAATATTAAATGAATTGAAATTTTGATTCATTTTTTGAAGAAAATGGTAACTTGCAGATTAAAAACGAAAATCCTGCCAGCAAACACTGTTTAATAAATATTGGAGCGCTTCTTCCACAATTTTTTATAGGGCTCCAAAAACATGATGTGTATTGGGCCACAAGGGATGCAAGTCAGGTCTTGATCATTTAATCTCTATCCAATAAAAGTACTTAAATTACTTATTTAGTTGTGCCGGCATAAAATTATCTAAGTAAAACACGCATGCATTTATTAATTATCAGTCCTATTATCAAAATTAGTGTTTGGTGCTGTTAAAGATTCAATTAAAAAGAGATAAGTCAGATGTATATCATACTCTTTTTTTCATTTTTAAAAATTTAAATGTATAACACTTTAATATTTATGAAAATTATTGATAAATGTGCTCCTTTTCTATAACTTGTATTAAAGCTTGATCTTGTTTTAGTTTTGTCAGCTACATATTGTAGTTGTCTTTAAGTGTTTTGTTTTATAATAACTGGTGCTCCAACATTAATTTACTTGTGCGGAAACTTGAGTTGCATTCTAATTGATTGCTAGTATATATAAATATTTTTAAATGCTGTACATTTAAGGTAAATGTTTATTAAGACCCAAATAGCATTAATTGTTATTCAAATGTTCATTGTAATTTTGAATTTACAAGAGGAATAGTAAATTTAATAATAAATTTTGAATAATTAAATTTTTATTAATTACATTTTGAGACTTAACTATTCAATGATAAAATTTATTTTAAACAGAAACCTACAAACTAATTCATGAATAAAATGAATAAAAATATGTAATTGATATGCTAAAACAAATAGGGTCGCAGATTTCTCTGCGAGTATAAGCGAACATTTGGGAGAAAATCTCTAATGTAAAAAAAAATATATATATTTTTTTTTACAGCTTTGATTTCACCACTGGAGAAATCATCACTTTCTTAATTACAAAAACATGGCGTACGAATATATTTTCTGAAAATTAGTCAATAAGCTTTTCGCAAATTCTTTTTCTATCTCTTCATGAAAATATCGATTTTTTTTTTTAATTAATAGAAAAATCAATTAATCAACCGAATTTAGAAATACAAATAACTCTAACAAGATGTCATTTTAGTGAACTGTTCATAAAATACAAAAACTCCGTGATGAAGCTTACTGGATTGTGATATTGACTGACGAGAAGATTGGAGTTATGTTTTGGCAAAAAGTCTTCATCATCTTTCCTAACTCTTTTTTTTTTTTTTTTTTTTTTTTTTACACCAATTGTGGGATCAAACAGAAATTGCTGCATATGGGCATAATTGTGAATGAATTTCCACTTAAAAATATAATAAAAAATGAATAAAAATAATAATCTGCATAGATGTTCCACGTTACATCCTGGTCGTTGTTGTTCTTACTCGGTCAAGTTCTTCATCATAGTCCTCCTCCAGATATGGCCTGTACCAGAACTTGAACTGGTAAAGGGGGATTTCGTTCACTTCCCGATGGTAGGGCAGCTCGTTCTTCAATCTGCGCAACCACGACACGATGTTGGGGAAGCGATGCAACTCGTAGTTGTACACCTGCAACAAACATAACATTGTTTTGCACGCAAAGCTTGTCCATTGTCATTGAGTAGTCAATGGATGAAAGCTTGTCCATTGTCGACAATGTGTGAAAAAGAATTATTGGAACTTCGACTAGAATTTGCTTTATAATACGAAAATGGGTGCTAGGAGAGATTGAGCGTGAGCGAGATAATTATAATAATATAGCCCATAAAAACAAAAATAAAAAAAATATCCATTCCGAACTATTTATTAACTTAACATTGCCCCCAAAAATTGATTGAATATATTTTCATCCGATTGGATAACGCCATTTCAGATCGATTGAATAACGTCAAAAGGGTTAATTAGCCATCCGAAAATTTTCCCTTGTCAACATTAATAGGGAAAGGTTTCCAGTCAATAAATATCGCAAAAATTGAACATATTTGAATTAAGTTGGTATCTGGATAATAGAACGTGTAAAAGTCTGACGTAAGCTGATGTTTGACGTGAGGCAATAGAAACGTGTGTGAAAGCGATCTTTCAGCGATCTCTCAAAACTTGATAGAAAACATTGTCATAGATAACGAGTGTATTTCACACGTTTAAAAGTTTCATCTCGATTGGATGGCGGGAAATGTGTAAATTAATCAACAGTAGTGAAAGTATGTGTAAAAGTGGTCTTTTAATGACAGTGACAGACTCCCAAACTTGATATAATGCATTCATTCAGCTCGACTTAATGACGGCATGTGGGTTAATTAAGCCTCCGTAGGTTTGCCTTACACACACATTCTATTATAACTGTCGTTATATGCTTTCGATTTTTTTGAGTAAGTTGTGATGGTATGGTTTATAGAAAAGTAACTTTTATGACTTAATCTACATAAACAAAAATCGCAAAATTTGGACTTAGACTTTTTGGTTCTGAGGTATAGAAATTGGATAATTTTTAGTAGATTATTATTCCCCAGCTCAAAGACAGTTTTGTTCAATGGCGAATCCAGCGAGGAGCGCCGTCGTTCAGGGTTAAATAGGAACAAAAATAAAGACGAAGAGGAATATTTTAAGAATTGTTTGTCATGACCATGACTATAATAATAATAGTCTAACACTGGCATCCAAAACAAACACATGCATTTAATTTATCTATATAATAAGTTTATGAACATTTAAAAGATTGGAATTCAAAATAAAATCAATGTATTATATTATTTTTACCGATCACGTTTTAACGAACACTGCTCTCAGGCTTTGGATGAATTCAATCACGATCTAACGAATCCGTACTGAACACCTTTATACTAAGTAATCTCATCCCAAAAAATGGAGATGGAAAAGCCGAAGACGAATCAATACAACAAAGCAAATTATAATTTTGGTTGTTGTATATGTATTCGTCATTATAGATTATCCTTTGTATCATATTTAACAGTAATTTATCCTGAACCATATAGTTAAAGACAACTCGAATTCATCATCTTAAATTCACAGATAGCCAATCATAGTGTCACTTTTATGTCATTGAGAATTGAGACTTTTTACCTCACTGTAACATATTTTGTATAATCAAATTAAGTTATCCCATGGTATAGTAATATAACTTAAGAACAACAAAATTTACTTAAACCATTCAACAGTCCCCGCCTCCTCTGTAATAAAACTATGGACCCGCCCTTGGTTTTGTTAAATAACAAAATGAAACTCTAAAGCTTACTTTCGAATAGTTTTTCATGCGCGATTTAAAAAAGACCTTGTGTCTTAATTTTAAGGAAAATATCCGTTTATTTCTTAATAAAGCTATTTTTTTTTTATCAATTATTATCAAAATGATTGTGTTCAGGTAAAACGGTGCCAATCCACATATATATCTAATAAATTAGTCGGTAACTTTTTTTTCTAAAATGGTATATTACTAGTATAGGCATTCTTCCGTTAGTCGGGTACCAGTTGGGGCGCAATTGTGGTCAAACCTAAATGTTTATACTTTTAAATGACGTATAAATATATCACCAAGCCCAAATGTTTACGGTTTAATATAGGAATTATAAATGATACGAAGGTTATTAGTTTGGATGAGTTAAGGCTACGATTTGGCTGCTTTTGTCTGACACCCATCTAACTGAAGAGTACCGTAGAATAATAAAACGCAATATTTGTCTGTCTGTGGACAACTTTCACAGTCAACACTGTAAATCCTACAGACACCTGCTATATGTCACTTAGAAATTATTCTTCAGGTTGTCTGTCCTTTTGCCTAGTTCCTTTTGTTAATTCCATTGGAAATAATGAGGAATTTAAAAAAACACGATTGAAAACCTAGCAAAACCTAAATTACAAATACTACAGATACATACTAAATATCAAATTGAATAGGTGTCGTATGAAAGATAAACATGTGTTCCAAGATTCAATCACAAGTATCAAACAATTTTGATCTGTTTATTCCATATTGGTAATCAGATTTTAAACTAGAAGTTTTGGTGACTAATTGAATCGTCAAACTCATCACATTGGCAAAATTTCAGTAGGAACGCATATCTGCTTATATCTGGGCTTTACTTGAACAGTTTCCAAAATTGAGCCATATAATGTTCATTGCGGAAATCAAATCTATCATATATTTTTAGGACTTTGATAATATTTTTGAAAATAAATATTAAATTTTGATTCTAACATTTTTTTTTTTTACAGGTCGCAATCTGTTCTTGCGCCGTAACGTCGTCACATTGACCTGTTAAACCGGTTTCTTTGGAAGACCACTGGCATCGACACCTAAACATCACTGTTGGATGACAGATTCTATACTTTGATACATGAATATAAAGTCCTATATCAATTACATGATCTAAAAGATGAAATAAATTCTTCAAAGTACGGACACATTTTTTCCCACAGTCAACATGCTTGAGAATATAGATAATAGCATATTGATATGGCTAAGTTGTTTTCTTTTGTTAGAGACGTAATTAAGGTACCTGGCAAACATAATAAATAAAAACCCTGTATAAAGAAACTGTCAATTATCAAAGTGTCCCTGAAGTCACATCTCTCTGTCTACGCAATGTAACTAAAGTATTTGAATAGAATTGTAATGTTATTTGTTGTGAATCGTAAGAAATATTTTAAACAAGCGAGATATTAAGGGAAAAGTACAAAAAAAAATTAAATCGAGATAATTCTAAATATAATAGTGGCACGAACTAAAATTTATATGAGTACACTCTTTTTACCTCTGCTAAGGAAATGTTGGCCAGAATTGAAAGATCAGCCAAAGTGACATGTTTTCCTGCAACGTAGGCATTCTTCTCCAAGGAATGCTCTAAACTAGCCAGGGAATTCACATAACTGGACTCTTTAGAGGGGTCAGGACGCTCACCTCGGAAGATCATTGGATACTGAAAGCAACTCATACTTATTATATTTCAATCCACAAATCATCAATCAATATATATGTTAGAGCTAATATGATTAATTTGGATATTAAACATCATAAATGCTTATTATGTATAATAACCAAATTATGACCAATTATGTATAATAACCAATTATGTTATAATATCTAAATTAATAAATATTTAATAACAATCTATGTTTGCATTGTCTTTCATTTAATTTGCCCTTTCAAAATTTACCCACTTGGATCTCTCCACCTTCCATTTAGAAACTTTTCACAAGTAGACTGCTCCTGAGTTCTTGTTGACCAAAAAATTTCATTCAATTCTTTGCATTTGGATTTAGACATCTTTAATAGATTGTTCCTGATTTAAAATGTGCAACGAGTAAGAGCGGTTAAAGGAAAATTAAATTAAACACGATACTAAAATAAATTCTTATTACATATATGATTCACTTACGTGCCACCCAAATTCAACTGTATTTCTCTAAGCAGAATGGCAACGACTTCACGACTTCAAACTTCTTATGTAATATTTATGGTCGAAGTGCCATTTGAAAGGGCTTGAAATGTAGATGCGTCAAAACTTTCCAAAAGTGTCCAAAACCAGGCTTATTAATTATTTTAATTCTAATTGAGCATGCCTTCATTAATTACCCCATAACACAACAACGTTGGCCAATATCGCTCGATATTGATCAATTAATACCTTTAAGTGGGTTGGGTACTCATCTCGATCAAAGCTGGATAAAATATATCAAAAGTTTAGAAATGTTTATGCACAGTTTTAAAATTGAAATATTGTATAAATAAAAAATGAGGGAAGGCAAAAAAAAAAAAAAAAATGTTTTAGACGTTTATTTTTTATAAATCGTGTATCTTGGAACGATGTTCGAGTTTCGACCAGAATCGGCAAATCTTTTAGAACCCTCGTTTCCAACATTGGCTAATACTGCCATGCTATTAGGGATACGGCAGCTTTTTAATGCAATTTGAATGGCAACACCAAAGAGAATGCGTGTTGTTGTATTTACATACTTCACACATGGAGTGCTGAGTCTCGTTTTTTAATTGTTAATGACTACTCCTTTTTTTTTTTTTTTAATCTATGGGTTTAAATTTTCATTTTTCTGTTGTCTATACGAGCACATTAAGCCCTTAATTTTTTATAATGTGCACAAAAAAAAAACTAAACTTTTTTTAATCAGATGATAATGTAATATGTACGAAAAAACATACCGCTAAAATCGTCTTTTTGTCGGGTTTTTTATAGTGAAATAACTACCGCCAAGCTGGACATTTTAAACAAAATTAATGAAAATATGAAAACGGTAAATTACACCAATCCATGCCAAATATAAATAAAATGATCAGTATTTTGTGTAACTGTAAGTTGCAAAAATTTTTATACGAATCTTCGTTAAACATTCCACTTGAAGTCATACTTGATGAGATCTTGTATCTAGACTTTTTAAACAAATTTATGGCCAGTAAATATGCCTACGACATAAGATATGTCCCTATGAATAGTTTTAAAGATTTGAGAACAGCTATTTTTGTTATGTAACCTTTCCTTATCAAGACATTTGTTATCAAAGGAGGTCCAGTCAACTATGTTTTTATAATGTGAAATAACCCTACTTATTTTTATAAGTAGTAATTAAGACAAGTTTTATATTAAACAATACACCAGATATTCTGCCGGTCTAATATTCGGTATTCAGCTTATCCATCGGCCGAATATTCGGCCAAAATCACTACGATGCATCCCTAAACAGTGCTAATACAGCCTTGTAAAAGTTGGCAACACCAGAGTGAATCGAGACATTTCGAGACGCTTCCCATTGCGGGCTGATTGACAAATCTTTTGCTCTGAATATTTCTTAAAAATTCGCATGCGAGGATATAAAAACCGCCATGGCGTGGAATCGTGTTAGTTGGAGGTTTAGAACCAAGTTGGAAGGAGTTGTGCACTAATCTGCCCGAGACCGAAATATCGTTGTATCTGAAGTTGTACATTCTGAAACTTTTGTTACATTTTTATACAATGTTCGCTGCTGCTTAGAGAAGTTTTGTAAACATCTGAGACGAAAAATAAACTTTTATTTTGAAAAAAACTGTGTCATCATTTCCTCTCAGAAAATTCGTAGCAGTTGACTATACATAAAATAAAAAGCTTTGAAATTTACATTTGACTGTTACAGATAATAATTTATATTTATGACTTATTCTATGTCTAGGATTTTTCTCCTTGACATCGCAGATAAGGTGATTTACTCTAGTAGTTGTAAGGTTCGTATTTTAAAAAGATAACACGGTCGCGTTTCGTAAAATAAGCATGAAAAACTATTATTCATTTCTAAAACAATTTAGTTAAAAAATAATTAATTAATGATAAAAACTTATAAATATTTTTATTTATTAAAATTCATTGAACAACGTTATTTTGTTTTTCAATCTATACCTGAAAATTAGAAAATAATTCCTATATGAGATTTGAAATAACTCACGGATTTAAAAATTGTAACAAATGCATCGCAATCGTAGAAAAAAACTAGGGGTGAGGAACGTCGCACAACTTCCAATTACACTATTATACTGATGTCAATTTGTGTCATTTATCTTTTAGAGTTTTATCATTCATATAGAAAAAATTGCCAGTTTGGCGATACTTTTTACCATAATTCTTGTATAGGTCTTAAAAAAAAAAAAAGGGGGGGGGGGGAAGAAAAGAAAACCTTCGCCGATATAGATAATTTTGGCGATATACTTTTCGATAATTCTTATATTATCCTTACTTATAAGTGAAACTGTGGAAACTTAGCGATTTTAACTAAAATCTTAATGATAGGTCCCTGTGCATCACCAACCCGTACACCAAATTTGAACATCGTAGGTCAATTTGTACTGAAGTTATGCTGACCACACACACACAGACTGACATTTTTTCTAGATCCCTTTTTTGAAATCAAGATGTTCCAATACTTGGAAAGAAAGAAAAAAAGAAAGAAAAAAACATGAATTTTTGGCCGAATATTATACTTTCGTTACCCTATGTAATACATAAGGGTAATTGAAAGTAATTACACAGTTATGGAGTGAAAAGCTTGCAGTGTTTTCACTTTGGATGAAAGTTCAATACAAGCACAATTCTTACATTGTGCGCCTCAACATTATGTATGCAGGAAGGGAAAAAGATTGCTATTTTCCCCAAGTCCCAAGGAAGTGAAACAAGATCCAATCTGATTAACAAAACATGTATAGAGTCAAATGTATAGAGTTCTTTTTAAATAAATAGTACTGCGCATGACCGAGGGATTGGATCGCGCCCTTGAACTATTTATGATCTTGGTTGGGTTCCGGTTTGGACCGGCGACGACTCAATGTCGATAATGACGACATTTAAATTTCTTAGGCAATTATCTCTTTCGACCATCATATGTGACAGTTTCTTTGCCATTAAAATTTATCCTTACTGTGCGTTTCGAAAATGATATCGAGAAAAAGTGTTCATTCAAATAAGAGTTACAGAAATTTCAAAAGCTAGAAATTATCCAAGTTAAAAGTAGAAAAATATATTCTTATGATCACACTGATTAAGTGTAATTTTTGCATCCGCTAATGTTTGAAAATATCACTCTGAAACTTGATTTATTACGTTCTTATTAACCAGTTGACGCACTATGTTAAAAAAAAAATATTTTAAACTCTATATTCATGCATCTGAAAAAATGTCTTGAAGGAAAACATGCGACAAAAGTTGCAAGACATCACATTGAGCCCGATGCATTAAAACGGATAGAAACACTTTCATGTGAGAATTTTTTCTATGAAATTCTTTGCTATATAGAAAACATTAGTGCATCAGTAGAGTATAGTAAGACCTTGGATGAATATTGTTCATTAGGTTTACTGATTCTTAATTAATTTTTCCTTAATAAATTTATTGTCAAAAGTAAATCTCGATCAAAACTACACGCTTGAACGATTAAAGTTCTGGTTTTATATGTCAAGGAACTTAGTTATATATCTACGAATATAAATAAAACTTTCGAAGCTAGGGAGATTAAACGAAAGCAAATTTTTAATGTAGTAAAACTTCGAATTTTTTAATATGCCCATGGTTCAATCAGATCAATGCATATTGTTATCCAGATGATGGCTAAAGAAGAAAATCGACTACAAATTCATTCATTCAACCGCAGCAAAGATCTTACAACACCATTGGATAAATCAAGGGGATTTTTAAGATAAGGGGTAAAAAAAATCTTCATAATTACCAGGGTTGTAGTGCTAAATTTTTTATACCGCAAATTTCCAAATCGCGTCGATAATCTCAACTGTAGCAGGGATTTTTTTAATTATAAAATGCAAATTCACAATATTTTGCAGAATTTACTATATAAAAAGAAGTTAAATACTCTTAATTAACGTATTTATTTTCTCACTAACTTATATCACAGTACACGCATAATGATTTTTGAATTATTATCAACTAATTAAAAAAAATTGACGGTACGCCGTACCAGTTCTCAAAAAAGTACCGGTACGCCGTACCGGCACGAAAAGGTCCCACTGCACCCTTGATAATTACTATAAATGTGCACATGAAATTGTTCTTTTCGTCTAAACAAGTCCATTTTTACAAGTGTGTGATAAAAATTTAATTTATAAAAAATGTGGAATTTAAACTTCTAAATGTCTCATCATAAAAAAATTGTCATCATAAAACAGTATCCTTGTTGTAATTCTAATCTACAAAGTCAAATTATGCCTTTTCGTATATTAGATAAGATATCCTCCCGCAAAACTAATTTAATTTAACTACCTACAATAATCATTAATATATGCTATACATTGAATCTATTTTTGTTTATTTATTCTGATTAAAATGTTCACCTTGAAAAAGCCATCAATATTGGCTAAAACTCGTACTTTCTTGTTTACAAAATTTCTCTTGAAGACAGTTGATCTTGAAACGATATATTTTTATTCTTATTTCAGATAGATAGATAGCCAAATAGACAACCAAAATAGATAATAAAGGCGTTTAGTATTTTGTCTATGCATACACAGAAGAAGGTTACACGAATTATGCTTTCAAAGGTGTTTATGTGTTTAGGTTTGATGCTTAATGACTTATGACATGAATTATGCAAGATAAAGAGCGTGGCTCCCATCCCTATTTATGGACACCTGAAACAATAATACACACAGCATGCATTTTTATTGATTTAACTGGTTTCTAAATGGATCAGTATTATGACTACATATCATTTTTCAGGTATAAGTGTAAGATTTTCTTCTCAGAAAATTAACCTGTTTATTTTACTAATTCTGTTAAACGGACTGTCCTTTATTAAAATAAGTTAAGTTTTTATGGTACATAATTCAACAGTGTTGTTGTCAAAGTCAAAATATAGACAGTAAAAAGCAAACACTTCACTCGCTTTGAATATTTATAAACCATAGCTGTATAAATTTTTTATATACAGCAAAGGTATCCATACAATTTGTTTTTTAATTTCATGTAAGTCATCTGTTAACATCAAATCATAAATGCTTCACATACTGAACACAATAGTAACAAATTGAATAAAATGATTACATACGAACACAATATACAAGTCTTCGGTCTGCATATAATTCAAAAAGGTAAATTTTAAAAAAATGTAATGTAAAAATTTCAATATTTTTTCGGGAAGACATTCCAAGTGCGTCAATTTATATCTACATATGTTAGGTTGGTTGGTTGTATTCAGATTATCTGGCGCCGTCAGCAACACGAGGGCTATAATGCGCCGAAACATTCGTCATTAGACAAGCCAACATACATTTACAAACACCCATGCCAACACGGGACTCGAACCCGCAACCTCGCGGTATAGAAGCTAGCACGCTAACCACTATACCATTTGGTCGACCTACATATGTTAGGAAACCTCTAAAAACAAAACTAACAGTATATTTTTAATTTATTTAAAATATATATATATATATATATATATATATATTAATAAATTAAATAAGCAGATTATAATCCCTACATATAAATAAAATTCAGCGTCTGTCTGTATTTATGTATGCATGGTTATAACTCAAGATATACTGAACACTAATTTGGATAAAGTTTGTGTCGATTAGTAGTTTAGTTATTGCAGATGGTTTGAAATACTCTTTTACTACAATCTAAACACACATACACACAAAAACAGTAATTACGAGCCAAAAACAATTTTTGTCTTATTGACGTCTATGCTTTTTTTATGTCAAGACAGATAGTTTCTTCGGAAACGGAACATTGTTGGTAACAGTGCAATGTAAACCGATGAGCATTTTGAAATCCAAACGTATCTAACATGCCTAATTCAGACTTTTAACTTGTTTATTATGTCTTGGCAAACAAAACATTAGGGCGGAATGCAGCTGAATCTAAAAGACTTTGTGCAATAAGAAACAATGAAAGTTCTTTTGAAAGGTAAACACATTTTTCTGAAAATGCGGCTTAGCGAGAGTACAAAAATTAAAGTTGACAAAATTTAAAGTTGTCAAAGAAAATACGTGCTTCCACTTTTAACAAAAGTATTTTTATGCAATGGTCATGCCAAAGTTTAATCTTTTAGAAAAGACTTTAAAAGACACTGCTATATATATTCAATTAGAACCAATTACCAAAGTATGCTAGTTATGCAAACAAGGCAATTTTTGCAAATGTATATTTACTATTTTAGACAGTGAATGGATTAGAAATAGCCTTTACTAGCGTTCATATCATCTTGAAATGAAAAGTGCTGTCATAGTTTAACAATGCATAAGTATTACCACTAAGATGACGAAATTTGTTTTTACTGTCATTTACTCACTTTCATTCAACCGATTTTCAATTCCACCTGTTGAATGTCAAGAGTTAAGTTTCAAATGTTTAAACATACATGATACAAATGTCAAACATTTGTTATCTTAAAATTACTCATAGAAAGTACCAGTTTCCATTACTTATGTAAATCAAGTTTCTGAAGATGGGTTCGTTCCTGTCCCTTACATCACATCCACCCAAAGCTTCATAATTTGGGCCACAGTAACTTTAGAAACTAGTTAAAAAAACGCGTGAAATATATTACAACACAAGTCATAAAATTTAACATCATTTGAAAAGAAAGTAATGGACAATTTCCGCATTTTTTAAAAACATGTGAAATTAGTTTATATTTATGAAGAATTTCTTTCTGGTTCCAAATATTCAAGCAAAAGTTATTTAAATAAAAATTATTATTTAAATATCAAGAAAAGAAACTGACCAACAACCTCGTCCGATTGCGATCGAAGCTTTTTAGCTGTGACATCACGACTTCCATCCGTTCTCTATGTCTATCGTGAGGGTTTTGTAAAATAGTGAGTTTTTTAGACAATTGCCATATCCCGAGCCGGTTGGCGCGATTTGCGAGAAACTTGCAAAACTTGTTTCCGCTGCTACGTTTCAAACAAGTTGTTTCAGATAAGTGACGTCACATTCGTTTCTAGCCGAATAAGTAATTTTTCAAATAAACCAAAATAAACCAGTGGACTTAGGTTGCAAATTAAAAAAAGAAATTTTTGCGTTTATGGCCTTTTTGAAACATTTAGAATTGGATAAAAAAAAAATTAAAAATGCAGGGAGTCCATTGGAGGATTTTTTGTATTATAATTTGTTTTTTAAGTTTTTATAAATTGCTTATAAAACTTTTTAAATTGCAATAAAAGCACACAGTTTATTTCCTTTCAAATCTTGTAAATAAATTAATACTATATTGATATATCTTGTAAAATATTTCACGTTATAAAACTTTACTTCGACAAATCCCAATTTCCCAAAATTTAAGCATTAGGACTATGAAACAGAAACTGTCTGACGAACGCTTTAAAACTCTTAAGCTCTATGCACCGATGAAAAATGCATAAGATTTTTACATTTAATTTACCAAATATTCTACTTGCGATCTGTACAAAGAGCCCTGATCAAAGCTCAACATCATATCCACCAGTGCTCTTTTCTTGGGATCCTTGGGATAGATGGAATGAGAAGGAGCGTATTTGTTTACTAAGTACATCATGATGGCACGGCTGCAGAAAAACGTTAAAGAGTTAGTTAATCTAATATAAATTTTGTTTATTTATTATTTATTTAAATATAATATAGTAGTAAGAAAACCGGCAAGAGGTACAGAATATATAAATAATATTTTCAATGTCAATCTAATATAGTAAGTTCAAAGTATATATAAATCTTATATAGAGCCAATATCTATGTATTATAGTGATAATACTGTCGAATCAAAATAATATTGTAAATTTGTCAATATCAATATAATTTATCAACTTAATGCATAAGTTTAATTTGTAGGAAAAATAAAATAACGATAAAGAAGAGATCGAAAGAATATTACCAAACGAATACTAATATTCGAGAATATTTAGATGGGATTAAAGAGTGTGTATTTTTTCGCATTTAATTTGTGGTTTAAATAAGTATTCTCAATGCAGTTAAGCTACTAAAACAATTAGGGAAATGAAGTTAATTACATCTGATTTAGCTAATTCAATTTGTAAAATCAATTTTGTTGAAAATATGTCCATTTTTGGTTTACTCCATCAATTGTTTTGTTCTTGGTTACTGAAGAAAGTAATTCCTGAAGCAAAACACTGCAAAAAGTTAAGTAAGTTCATTTTTAAGTTTAACGAGATCTTTTCTTAAGTTGTAATTAGTACACAGAAGTAAACTCTGAAATATATATAAGACGACACTTAAAGAGGATAAAATTTGAGGAAAAATTCAGTTCATTTTACCAATCCTCATCAACTAACCAAATCCAATGAAACAAATGTTCAAAGTGACAGTCACATTTTGACGAAAAGGAAGCTATGCCATTTCTAGTTGCTTTTGGAGAAATGAATTTCTTGAAATAAATGAAATATCACGTGCTGCCAATTTGATTTTTAATCGGAAAATGTTATTTCAGGAAATCACAACACATTTTAGAAAACAAGTCGAAATCCACGAAATTTCTTTTCAAGGATGAGTATTCATTTTTGAGAGTGCAATGAACTTCAATTTCATGATAGCATTCCAATGTATAACTCAAAATTTTTATAAATTTTTCTATTAATTACCATCAGTCATGATACTGTAAAAAATAATTATAAAATATTAAATTAATTTTACAGAAAAGTAATAGGGATATAGTACTTTTTCTAGTTACAATATTAAGGAATTAAGACATTGCAGAAAAAAAATTAACGCTTTTAATGAATTAAATAAGCTTTTGTAGCAATGAACAAAAAATAAAAATCTAAATGTCCAACAATTTTGAATCTTACACTTATATGAAGAGTCATGATGATTAAAGTCTCAGTTTGGAAATTCCTGTCGAACAAATTATTAGTTAGTAAAAAAAAAAAATATATTTTTTTTAATGAACTGCGAAATTTTAAAATATTTAGTGAATATCAGTAAAATCTATACAATAAAAAAGTTTGCTTATTTGACATAGTGTTCCTTGGGTACAGTAATTTCAATCAGTTATACGGAGAACCGCTAGGGTCATTAGAATGACCTAGTGGTGTCAATTATAGGAATTTTAAGTTTGGACATCATTGTAGGGGGCAGCTAGTAAAAAATTTAAGGATGTTGTCCGGATTCATACAAAAGCCTCACGCATCTAAATCTTAATTTTTTATTTTTTTTGTCATATAGTCGGTCTTCAAATCGATTATGCAAAGAAATCTTGGTTATCTTTCCCTGGAAAGAATATTGACTTGTTCAGACAAGTTCAGCCTAGAACTACAAAAATTGTTGTAGGAAAACTCGAGTGAAAATTGAGATGGATTTAAAAATGTTTATATGTATTCATTATAAAGCAAAAGTTTTAAAGAAGAATGATTATATGGTGATTTCAAAAGTAAAGAATTTAATGCAGTTGATAAGACAAGATGTAATTTGAATAAATTTTATTATTCAAGCTGCTTGAATAAGAAGACATTTCTTTTAAAATACAGTAATTAATGAAGGGGACTGACTACTCGAAAAATTCACGGGAGAAAAATGTTTCAAAATACAGTTCGATCTACATTGCGAAGAGGATTGAACTTGACGAGCCTGTTTAGGCATTGATTTTGTAGAAAGTCATTGGTATAATTAAAAAATTCTTAAAAAGTCATTCATAATTCTTGTATCTTACCTTTCCCATAAATAGAATCCATCGTCGTCAATCGTCGGTACACAAGATCTTGGATTAATCTAAAGAACATAAAGCAGAGCCAGTTTTCATTCAAAAATTTGTTCAGAAATTGCAGTGATACTATAGAAAACAGTTCAGAAAGCATTTACAACAAATTCTCAAATAAAGAATGAGATGCGTTTTCTATTTATTCATTCATTTCTTTCTTTCTTTATTTATTTATTTTGTGAAATAGCTATATATTAGCATGGTAACATTACCACCTTAATTTCTCCACCTTAATCACTCTAATTAAAATTCGATTTCATTTATTTTAAAAAGTCAAAATACATAACATACTATAAAATCATTTAATATATCACATTTAAACTTTAAGCATCTTAAAATAAGTTGTAAATAAAAAAATTTAAGAACTTGTAAGCAATGTTTTTACCGAATTTTTGAAAGCATTTCTATTTTTTCGAGAAAAGCAATTTGACTACGAAGTTGTTTCAAATGCTTTTCCTATTATTTTCGGTGCATTACAATACTCATTTCTACCATTTTGGTCCTGTTTTGTACATCCTCTGTTTTTCTTTAAATTGCCAATGTTTTAATCTTAACTTTTAAGGTTATGCTTCAGATAAGATAAACAAATTTTAACAGATTATAGCAAGTAAATAACAAGTTCTTATAAACTAGTAAAAATTTTGCCTTATTCTACCACCCATTTGTTAAATAATGTAAAGCAAAATTGTTATTTATTGTAAATGATGGTATTAAACTACAAAACTTTTGTTTGAGAATATTTTTCTCTTCTTACTTTTTTTACCTTGAACCACTTAAAAAGAAAATTTAACATAAAATTATTACTTGGGAAAAACACACAAAATTTACTTGACTTATTTATTGAAGTATTGTATTATTCACACATTCCCCTAAAAAGTTTAACTAAACTTTTATTGCAATTGGTTTGGTTTGTTTGTACGCTCAACGACCTACTTTTGTGGACATTAACGGCTAATGAAGCTGCGACTTACAGCTTAACGTCTATTCCGAACCACAAAGAACATTCACGCCTAACCCAGGATTTGAACCAGGAACCTTTGGCATACGAGGCCCCACTAACCCCACAGCCATCAGGTTGGCTTATTTCAATTCTACTCTATTTTTTATAAAATTACTTTTCATTGCTCACTTACATAAAAAAAATATATTAGATATTAATAAATTAATTATTGGATTTAAATTAAGTAAAAATACATTAATACACTAACAGCTTTTCTTCGCATTTCTTTGATGCAATTAATAAATCCTATCCTATAAATCCTATCTCAAATTAAATCCTATCTCAATCCTATCTAATGACGTAAAATGACTACTAATTGTTTCCGCAAGAATATAACATGCACTCAGTTTTCCCATTAAATTTCGTTTTTATGTTTCTACTATCTTTGTTCTTTAATTAAAGTAACAATTAATTAAGGTCGTTATTTCCGTTTAACACTTTCATGCAGTAATATTTTAAATCCTGCTGAAAGCATTTGTTATCAGGAACAACGCGTGTTTTTTTTTTTTTTTTTTTTTTTTTTTTTTTTTTTTTTTTTTTTTTAGTTCGACGTTTGCAGGTAACTTTTGCCATTTATATGTCTAAAGCTAGAAACATATTTAAAAGAATATAAGTAAAAACAATAAATATAAATTTAAAGATATATGAAAGAAAATGCTTGGTTTTGATAGGTTACATTACTTATGCTAGATTGTATTGAAAAAATACTACTTTTTAGTTTTTTATATATATATATATATATATATATATATATATATATATATATATATATATATATATATATATATATATATATATTAAAAGGATTCTTTTGGCAAATACATGCGAGTTCTCTAAAAATTATTTTCTATAGGCTTTTTTTATTTCTAAGCTTATGTTTTATTTTGAATATCATTGAATGTTTTATGATGCTGTTTGCAAAATATTGTCCGTTAAGTTGTCTAATTTAAAGAAGAAAAAAAAATAATAATAATAATAATAAATAAAAAAAAAACAGTTTGTGCTTACCAAACAATTTTTCAGGGGAGAAAAAAAATAGCTAGCTCTCTAATGTGATTTTTTAAGACTTTGTAACTAAAAGCAACCTTATTCAGTATTTGAACGTAGCATATTTTGCATTGTTTCAACCTACTCTAAATCAATGGTACTCCAAAATTAAAGAGATATCATATTTTAAAGCGGGCTAAATAAAACGGTAGGTGAAATATTTGTGTCGTAAAAACAGCAGCAGGGAATTAAAAATACCACATATGGTAAATAAAATTACGTCTGGTATACAAGTGACTAAAATATGAAATTTACATATTGAAATATTTTTGTACTCAGCTTGTAAGGAAAAAAAATCTCTACGAAATGCTGATCTTGAATCAATTTAGATTTCCTTTAGACATTTTTCTTTATTTAATCGGACGATTCAGCAGATGGATAATTAGCAGTGGAGTAATGGTTCTAAAATTTAAGAAAGTTATTAAATACATAAAATGCATGGG
Source organism: Linyphia triangularis (assembly GCA_963978545.1). Lineage (NCBI taxonomy): Eukaryota > Metazoa > Arthropoda > Arachnida > Araneae > Linyphiidae > Linyphia > Linyphia triangularis. The sequence continues at coordinate 33,048,580 of OZ021722.1, forward strand.
GTAATATGGGTAATGGAAAAAATGAGTAATCATTTTACTATTAAAATCTTTTATGTTCATTTGTTATTAATCAACCTTTAAATATGTTTTAAGTGGAAGACCTAGTAAGGATCATTTCCTATACTCACTACGTTACAATCTTCTACCCCAGTGCATTAAGAAACTACTTTCTATGAAACCTTGAAATTCGGTGAGTAGGTATGAAAAAATATCACTTAATGAAATGACTTTAATTGTTTTCATTTAATGTCTATATATTATAAATGAAAATTAAAATTACAAAATACAAAACCAGGTGGAGCCACTGCATATACATTGACGTAAGGATTTCAAGTATAAAATAAAATATATTACACTCTATTTTCGAGTTTTTAATTTTTATCATTTCATTAAGTGATACTTTTCTTACCTACTCACCAAATTTCTCGGTTTTATAGAAAGTAGTTTCAAAATGAACTGGGCTGAAGATTGTAACATAGAGAGTATAAGGAATGACGCTTACTAGGACTGTTCTCAAATTTTTTCAGTAAAAAATGCAAAACAATATTTTCGTTATTGCTGTCGTCCAGCTTGATTTCAATTTTGATTGAGGACCTAAAACATCAAGAAACATGAATTTTTTTTTATAAGCTACATAAATTTTTAGAAGGTTTCCGCTTAAAAGTAATTTGGAAAAAAGTATGACATTTCCATACCCATTTTTTATTGGGTTTAATTTTTGTTAATTACCCTCGTAAAACTTGGTAAATTCTACTGGCTAATATGAGGTGAGACAGTTCATTTTATTAGACTAATGTAAAGACAGAATTGGTTGACTTCATTTGATTATTTAGAAGCGTTTCCACAACTATGCGTCGCGACCTCCTGATTCATTGTGAGTCCTTCACACAGATCTAGTTAAAAAAAAAAAAAAAAAAATTTAATACTAAATGATTTTTTTTCATAAAATTTTACTTTTTGGTCCATAAAACCTCTTTCGGAAATAACGTGAGCTGATCGTTTTGGAAAAATTCAGTAGACTGAGGATAAAGTGGGACACTATAGATTTGATATCTAAAATGTGGATCGCAATGTTTCAAAATTTGAAAACCCCTGATTTAGAGTCACCTATTTCTTAAGGAAGCTCTCAGCAGCTTTTTGCTTAGGATCATGGCATTGACTTCTCATGCGTAATGATGCAGGTTCTCTACCGGATAGTTCAATCAATATTTTGCAACCTGAGACTTACTCGGCTGCACATCAATGAGTACTAAAAGAAATTCTGTGAAACAAAGGTAGATTGTGAGTAAAATTGACCACACTCTCTCCTGTCTTCAAGAAATTGTGATTCACTATCATATTCATTATCTGGAAGCTGACTATTAAGAGATAGCTTCGCTTTGTATAAAATCAAGAACGTATTTTTGAATGATAAAAAAAACAGCAAAGACTATATGAATACGAAATCGAAACATTGGAAAACTATACTAGAGAGAGAGAGAGCATATCGCATCTTTGCTTCAAAAGTGACACAATTCAAAATCTCTAATTTTGGTGTGGACAGAATTCAGGACTAAATAGACTTGAAGCTAGATGAACGGCACAAGTTAGTATCAACTTAAAAAGAATCTTGAGTCTTGATTCAAGTATTTGCAGTCTGTTATTCTGTCCACACTAACTCAAAATAATAAATTTTGAGTTTTTTCACTTTTGAATCAATTATGAGATATCTGAAAGAAGATAGATCACATAACATTTATACATGGAAACATGAAAGAATAAACACGATAAACAATGAAGGAGACATTAACAGGATAATAACAAAAGAATGAAAACTTAGTTATTATTTATTAAATATCAAATTTCTTAAACATATCCGTTCCCATTTCACCGTTCTAGACCAACTGAAAATTAAAAATGATTTACATCGATTCAAGATTATTTTACAATGAATTAAATGTAAGAAATAATTAGATAACTTAAAATTTTACCTTGAGGAACTCGGAATGGCACTTGGAGTTTCCAATGACAAGGTTCTCTTCTCTCAGTTCTGCTTGTATCCCCAAGTGCCTTATGGTCATAAGCACTGCCCTGCATGGAGGACTCACCTCCATCATATACAAAACCAGCACCATCTCACCATCCAGTTCTAAGGAAACGATTTCTGTTACTTAATTAGGCGCCCCCGATTCCATAGAGTTATCTTTGTTTAACAACACCGAAATCAAAACAGATGCTTCTTGTTTTGCACTTTCAGCTGAGAATACAAGCTATTCTGTGAGAAAAGTTCCTCCTTCGCGCATGTGGCGATAAATCCCTAACTGAGTTGTCGAAATATCCCTAAACGACAAGTATTTCGACACGCGGAAAGTTACGGGCAAAAGAACCATCACAACGTGATGTTCAGATAAGCGGAAAAAGATCTGTGTTTGTTTGTTTTTCGGTAGTAGAATTATCCGTATATTGTGCATTTTAAACGCAAGGTATGCTAGAAAAAAAAAGTTGGGGTCAAATTAAATGTAGATTCCATTTTTAATAAATGATATTGTTCTTTTATAGGTTGAGCGTGGCATGTTTGATGTCTTATACAATAAGTAGATTATATCCAAGGATTTAAGCATCCAGTGTAAAATTCACATAAAAAGCTCTTTTAATGAAAGAAATTATAATTTAAAAAAAAAAAAAAAAAAACTTTTAGTTTTTTAGTTAAATGACTGCCTGAATCATATCAAGATACTTTCATTACCCTCTCCCATCTCTCATTAATGATTGGAAATTATTAATAAATCGCATACTTAGACCTTATTTCAATTTCAAATATTATATATTTAATTTTTTCCAAATTATAATAGAATAATTGTCAGCAAACCTAACTGGAAAAATATTTGAAACAAATCCGTTTTATTAACACATTGTCGACAGTACTTGTTTAATAAGGATAAATCTCTGAGGGTTTTTTAAAATCGGCCGGGTTAAGTGTCAATCCTGTAGAAATCTCATTAGCTGCTATTATAGAAACGGCGCCCAACTACCCTATTACCAATAGTTACAGCAAAAGAACATAAAGGACCCATGTATGACCTATTTTTTTTTTTTCTTTTCCAGAAATTAAATAAAAATGCAAGAATAAAGGGAAAAACAAATAAAGCAATTTGTAACCCAAAAATTATAATAAAAAAAATCTCTGAGAAAAGACACGTATTAACCTGTGACATTTTTTAAGGTGTTTCCCTAAACTAAAAATTCCATAAAATGACCCCATAGGTCCTATATAATTCTTTTCTATCGTACACTATTTTCTTTCTATGACCGATTGAATATGATGTAGTCTTTTTTATTTATATTTACAGCAATCAATTAAAAATAAAATCTCTTTATTTGGTGTGAAAAGACTCGTTTTGGTGGTTGCACTGCCTTAACCCTCTATTGTATAATGTTTTTTCTTCTTTTTTTTTTCTCTCTTTTTCTCTTTATAATGATTTTTTTTTTAATTCTGTCCTTGAACTGCAGAAACAATATGCAAAAAAAAATCTTAAGAAACTATTTAATTAATTAATTAAAACCGTTGTTACAACATCATGTGCCGTTCATGTCAAGGTTCATGATGTCAAGATTAATATATCCTTTATATTGGTTTAAAATCTTAATAGACTTTACGATTGTTTGAGCTCAGGCATCGACAAGACTGTTATTAAACATAAAAATAGCTTTTTTTCCCCTATAACTGAACTCGAAAGAATTTCAACTATGAAGTTTAAATGAATGGTTATTATACCAACTTTTTCAAAAAACAATGAACTTTTTACTTTTATGTCCTATAGAACTTTTACGTTTATTTTCTTGCGCTTCGAATCTCAGAATATAATCTCAATCTTTCCCCTCGCAGTTTTTGAAAGAAAGGTTGGCATTTATGGTTGGGTGAGCATTGCGGTAAAGGTAATAAATAAAGGCCATATTTACTAAACCTTTTGGATTATCATGAGTGGAAATCAGATGGCATACGCTTCCTGGGTACGGTATTTATTTATTGTTTATCACATGTCAGAAATGACCAGCCATATCACCATCACCTTTGGTGAAAAAAATATATTCTCACATTATTTTATTTGCAAATAAGAAAAGTATACCATTTATGTTTTCAAATATCTTTTAAATAATAACAATAAAAAAAAAATCTGAAGTTATGTGTGAACTTACAAATTTTTTTTTTTTTTTTATGTGATTTTATATGGAACTATTTTTATTTTTAATTAACATTGAATTTCTCTTGAACTGACGAGTAAGAAATTTTAGAGTAATTATAGAACACTTTTAATTGCTCTACTTACTTTTTTTCAGGGAGAAAGCAGAACAATTTATCGAAGTAAACAAAATGTTTACTTCTATAAAAAAAAAGAAGAAGTAAACAACCTTTGCCCAGGTAGCACATGTTATTGGCCAATGTCGGAAATAGGGGTTCTGGGAAGATTGCCAAGTTCATGCCAAATCTCGAGCATCGCTCCAATATACACAATTTTTTTTTTTTAAAGATAAGTGCATCTCTAAGTGCAGAATTGCATCTCTAAATGCTAAGTGCGTCTCTTATGCGATACTTGGGATGAACAAAGGATAAATCAATAGTAAATTATTTTTATTATTCTGTTCTTCAAAAAGGAGCAATGTAGATGCATTCCATGTCTCTCTATCTGCTTGTCTGAATCTCTATCCGATTCCATCCGCCTTAAGAATTAGCAATGGACAATTCCCGCATTTCTTTTTAATTTTTTTTATTCAATTTTAAATGTTTCAAAAAGGCCATAAACACAAAATTTTCTGCTCAATGCGCTTTTTCTTTTTTTAGTTTGCAATCAAAGTTCCGCTGTTAGATGTTGGTGAGAAAATGATTCATTCCGCTCCAATTGAATGTGACGTCAAGGCTTCCCAAACATTTTGGTTTAAAATACAACAGCGGAAACCGGTTTTGCAAGTTTTTCGCAAATCGCGCTAACCTGTACGTGATATGGCAAAGGTCTACCAGCACCAACTATTTCAAAGCCAACTATTTGGCAGAAACCTCACTATAACCATAGAATCAGTAGGAACCCCTGACGTCACAGATTTTGTTGTGTAGTTAGATCGGACTGGTTTTGGCTCGGTTTTGAGGCATTTTCTTTTCTTAATATTTAAATAACTAATTTTTTTAATGAACTTTTGTTTAAATATTTGGAATCAGAAAGAAATTCTTCATAAATATAAACTAATTTCACTCGTTTTTAAAAAATGCGGCAATTGTCCACTGAAGAATAAAAATTTGCAACATACGTAATCAGAAATTTACGGAAGTAGACACTTAAGAAAAATTGGAAACTATTATTTTTTTTTTTTTTTTTTTTTTTTCCAATTTGAATTGGTTTTTAAAAATGTTTAAAAAAAAATTACCTTAATTACATTATATTTGGTATTAAATAAAATCGAATAAGGATATTAGATTAAAAATATGTCACTCGTAGAGGGAGGTTGGAGGATTATAAAAAATTTAATCAACAAATTATTTGAATAAACTCGATAAAATCCCTGCCCCTCTATAATTCTGAAAATTAGCATTAGAAAAATACGAGAAGTATCAAAAACGTAAAAAAAAATATTAATGGATTTTTGTACTGTATTATTAACTATCAAAATGTCTTGGATTCAAGGAAATCAATTTAAACTTTCTTTGAATTTAATACAGTCACAAATGGCTATGTTCTAAAAAGTAAGCTTCAAATTTCCCTCAAAATATTGAGCTGTAGATATATTGCACCCGCCAAAATATTGTTGTAATTCGTTAGTGGCGACATCTAGTAATGAGTGAGCAAAACCACTATTTCTTTCCAAGTTGAATTTGTTGGTAGTGACATCTATTGAGTATATATTTTAATAACTCTTTGCAAAGAGCAAAAATATGGAGGACGTTTTAATTTGTTTTTCCCAGAGAAAAAAAGTTTAGATGAACTGTTGTATGTTAAAATCGCTTCTTTTGAAATAACAAATAATCAGTTGAAGTTGAAAATCAACGTTTCCTTAATTTACACGTTGTCGTATTTGTATATATATATATATATATATATATATATATATATATATATATATATATATATATATATATATATATATATATATATATATATATATATATATATATATATATATATATATATATTAAGGAATTATATATATATATATATATATATATATATATATATATATATATATATATATATATATATATATATATATATATATATATATATATATATATATATATATATATATATATATATATATATATATATATATATATATATATATATATATATATATATATATATATATATATATATATATATATATATATATATATATATATATATATATATATATATATATATATATATATATATATATATATATATATATATATATATATATATATATATATATATATATATATATATATATATATATATATATATATATATATATATATATATATATATATATATATATATATATATATATATATATATATATATATATATATATATATATATATATATATATATATATATATATATATATATACAAATACGACAACGTGTAAATTAAGGAAACGTTGATTTTCAACTTCAACTGATTATTATATATATATATATATATATTTTAAGTCATTGATACTCAACAAGCAACCAATAAACTAAAACAGGATAGTTTTTAAGATTTACTTGTTGATGAAGTTAAATGTGTAGACCATAATGGAAACCAAGATACAGTGATGCTTTTTAAGTGTGTGAAAATTTCCCTTTTCCCTCCCCTAATCACTAATAGTCAAGGGTACAACGATATACTTTGTTAATGTTGCCCGAAAATCGAGTAGGTTTATTCAAGAATTCGAGGCATCAAACTGACAGTAAAAACTTAACACATCGAACTGACACACAAACTGTCTGTACTTCTATTTACAATCGATGAAAACTCGTCCCGACAAGATCTATCATTTGACAAATCGCATTTGAAATGCAGTATTTGTAATTTTGTAAAAAAAATTTACAAGAGGCAGAAGGACAGAGTCATTGTATAAGCTTACATTGACAATAATGTAGTGTAAAATCTAAAGCATAACACTCTCAAGCCAATTAAAAATTAATGTTCACCAAAATTTAATATAATTAATTTTATATATTACATTGGCGGATCCAGGGTGTGGCACAGGGGGCGCGTGCCCCCCCCCCCCCCAGAAAATGTAAAGTTACACTGGATATTATTGAATTTCCTCCCCAAATAATTGATAAAGTCTATTTCTTTCATAATTTTTGGTGGGAAAACGTACATTTCTCATTCTGAATGACGTCATTGATTGTTGATGAAACCACTGATATGGCTTTAAAAGAGCAACTGTCGATCTGTATCCGTTATTATAATAAAAGCACTTTTACAATAAATGAAGATTTTATCGAATTTTTAGAAGTTGAAGATCTCACTGGTGAAGGTTTGTGTGAAGTAGTATTGGAGGAGCTGCAGAACCTAGGTTTAGATATATCCAACTGCAGTGGTCAAGCTTTCGACGGAGGTTCCAATATAAGTGGAAAATATCAAGGACTTCAAGAGGAATAGCCAAAATACAATCCCTTGCCATTTATAGCCACTGCGCTAATCACAGATTAAATTTAGTTATTTGTAAGGCCTGCTCAACTCCATCAATAAGAAATGCTGTTGGGGTCGTCAGTAGCAATTTTTTTTCATTTTTTTTTCGAGAATCTGGTAAGATGCTGCACAAACTAGATGAAGGAATGTACGATACTCTGAAGAAAGGAAAGTATGCAGTTGAAAAGTTGTGTGAAACGAGATGGATCGATCGCCATGATTCGGTACTAACTTTTTTAGATACTCTACCCTTCTTACCCCAAGTGTTGGAATCTATTGCCAACTCAGAGGACGGAAAAGGAAGTAATGCCTTTTCATTTATGTACAGTATTATGTCACCTGAATTTATCATTAGCGTGGTAGTTTTAGCAGATGTGTTTGCACTGACTCTCCCCTTAGCCACAAGACTCCAAGCAGAGTACATGGATGTGCTCAAATCAATGAAGTTAGTTGATGCCACACTGAAAAGCCTACAAAGTCGCAGAGAAAGATGCAGCGAACATTTTAATAAATTATATTTAAAAACTGAAAATTTGGCTGATCAGATGGAGACTGAAATTAAGAAGCCAAGACTAACAGGCATTCAAAAAATCAGAGCCAATGTGCAATGCAAATCTGCGGAAGATTACTTCAGAATCAGCATTTATATTCCATTCATGGACTTCCTCATTCATGAGCTTTCAACAAGATTCCCAAAATCACAAATGATTAATGTCGGGAACTTGCAAAAGTTATTACCAGTTAATTCACATTTCGATGAAGATTTCGAAACTTCTGTCATAGAAGGTAGTAAAATGTATAAGTACGATTTACCCTGTTTCCAAGCACTGGAAGGTGAATTAGAAATATGAAAGCATATGTGGGATGGACAGAAGGAGAAGTTATCCAAATCTCCAGCGGAAGCAATCAAATACGCTGAAGATTTGCCCAACGTATCAACACTTCTTCAATTAATATGCACTCTTTCAGTTACAAGCAGTACTGCGGAGAGGTCCTTTTCTACTCTCCGTCGGATAAACACTTTTTAAAGACTATGATGACGGAAGAACGTTTAAGTGGGTTGGCCAGCCTTCACATTCATAAAGAAGCAGCAGCTAATTTATCTCCTTTACAAGTATTAGGTGTTTTTGCTTTGAAACAAAAGAGAAGACTGCGTTTGAAACTAGATCATTAATTTTAAAAATAAACATACTGGCTTTTAAAATTGATTTTTTTTTTTTTTTTTTTTTTTTTTTTTTTAATATAACTACAACATTTATTCTAAAGCAGTATCAGTCACTCTTCCAAGTGCAATTAATTATATTTTAAATTTGGCAAGTTTATAAAAAAAAAAAAAATAATAATAATAATAATAATTTTGAAAAACATCAGTAAGTTAGGTGCCAATTTTTCTGTTTATTTTAAATGCCCAATAGTATAAATGTGATTTTCAGCTTTTGATGATGACCTTTCTCTCCTCTTGTGAGTATTTAACACGATTGTTGTGTGCCCCCACCCCCAGGGCGAATTTCTGGATCCGCCACTGTATACATATATGTTTTTCAGCGATTGCACGGCTCTGTTGATTTTGATAAAATTCACTGTGGTAATGTCTTTTAAAGTGCTCTAAACATATTTATAGTTCCGAAATTTCCGTAGAAATGCGATAAAAGTGTAAAAAGTAGAAAAAAAAATGTCTTAAACACAAAGTTCTCTTCGCTTGAGCATCTTTCATCAACGACTGTTTTCTTTTTTTTTTTTTTCGTTTTTTTTTTTTTTTTTACACGCAGAAAAGGATATTGTAATATTTACCACCAGAAATATCGCTAAACTGGCCCCTTTTATAAAATAATAAAAATATAAAAACGAAAATGGTAAATTACAGCAATCCATGACAATAGGTGTAATAAAAATTGTGCGATGTTCTACAGCCCTGTTTTTTTTTTTTTTTTTTTTTTTTTTTTAATGAAAATTAGGTTATAACCAGTTATATCATTGTTATTTAATTTCTGTTTGTTTCATGATATCTCATTAATTCACATTATACCTTATAGGAAAATAGCTTCGCATTGTGAAAATTCTAAATGCATTAAAATAATCATCACTCCGATTCGATGTAGTAATATTTGTTTTGTAATTGTAAAGTTTTTTTTTTTCTTTTTTTCTATTTAATTATGATCTTACCTACTTGTTATTATTCCAATTTGGACACTCTACTCACTGCTAATCCTCAAATCAGAAAAGCAACGTAACAATATTGTTGCCAATAATTTTGTTCATATAGACCAAAAAAATATAATCAATATATCTGTTCTCAAATTTTTATATGAATTTGGATTACTTCAATTTTGGTACCTATCAATTCCTACAAATTTTATTAAGTATGTTACATTTAAAGGGCAAAGGGGGGTACATGAACATATTTTCTAGCTTTAACGTTGATCATATCATAAAATGTTGTTTGTATCCAGTTTTAATGGCTTTACAAAAGCAATCCATCTGTATTTCGAAGTTGTAACGACGAGTTAATGGGACTTGGTGACGTTAATGAATTTAATTTGTGTCTAAGCTTTTGCAACTATAACTTTTCCGTTCGCAGTAATTCAATATATGAATAATTCTACTGAAAATTAAGCCTAAAATATGATTATTGAATTACATTCTGAGATAGCCGTCTATAGTAACCGGCAGAAAGTGTAATTTTACTCAGAAAATTCCTATTTTTAACATGTTTTTTGGTGTAATTTTTTGACGGGAAATTTCAAATTAGTCAAAAAGCATTTGGGTACAATCAATTTATAATCATGAATAAAATAATAAATTAACGTTTCCTACACTATGATATCATTTCAATATAAAATTTGTTGAACTAAAGTAAACAAATAAATGTATAAAATATTTTCAATCGTGCATAAAATGTATGAACCTTAACATGTTATGCCAAAAAAAATTTAAGCATATGGGAACCCTTTGAAAAAAGGGTAAGTAAATATGATGGAAATATCCTTAACTTAAAACTAAGTAATATTTTTTTATCATTAAATTACATTTGGTGAGTTCAAGATTAATCTAAAATAGCTAGACAATTTTTAAGATTTGATAACAATTTCACCTAACCATTCATCACTTGAAAACAAATTAAATTATACCAAAAACTGTGAAAAAAATGTAGATTCTATACACACTTCACTTTAAGTATATCCCCCATTTAGAATCTCGTTTATATGGTAGATGATACAATAAAATTATATGTAAGAGGATTTTACAAAGTTGTCAGTAACTTTTCCTAGATAATTTGTTGATTAGAAATAAAATTTTGGCGATAATTACCTTTGTTAAAGAAGGTTAATTATTAAAAGTCCATCCACAAGTCCATATAAAGGTTAACTAAAACGTTAAGACAAAAAATATCTCCAACTTAGCCAGTCTTTAAAAAAAAATCTTTGCTAAATTTACAAGTTTATCTACAATTTTGTCGTCCGTTTTCGAAAACAACAAGTTTATTCAATATTCTATTTCTAACTGTTAAAGAGTGGCAACACTTCAAGTGTTTTTCACTGATATAAAGCCGGATATACATGCTACCAGTCGGGCCTCCAGTTTAGAACGCCAGTTCTGAGACGTCAGCTTAGCGACCGTTGCGCCGTCCATAGGTGATCACGGGAGAGCGCACGTGATTGGTTGATCGAAGTCGCTGGCTCCAGTAAATAGAAAATTTTTGGTTTACTGGAACCAGCCTAGTGACGTCACTTGATGTCACTGACTGTCGATTTGAACGGGAGTTGCTCACTTCCGGTCTTCGCATTTACGGACAGAGGAGAAGATTTAAGATAAACTACTGTTAGCTGCGTGACCAGCAGGGGACGAGTAAAAAGTATCTTGCGTACTTTTAGACCCAGATTTTTACAATTTCCTGGTACATGTATTTTTTTTCTTTTTGTAAATTTATTACAAAAACTTCAAAATTTATCAAATTATCAAATCTCGTGGTTATATGGTACATATTAAAACTTCTGTGATCTCATTTCATGAGGTTTAGAGAAATTCAGTAAATACATATTTTTATCACGAATTTTAATATTATTATCGTAGAAACTTTGTATGTTCTCGCCAATTAGGGACGTAAAAAGGTGCGCAACAAGGGACATAAAGACAAGTAACTGTGTAGAGATAAACCTCTTAAATTATTAGAAAGTCCAATTAAACATTATATTTAGAAATAAATTACATTACATTGACATACTTCCACACTTTTGCATGAAAGATGTTAAACTTTTATGTACTTCGCACATGTTTTTAAGAAATATATAAAAAAAAAGTGTAGTTTTCGAGAACTTTTGAAGTTTGTAAAAACTAGTATAAAATATAAGTTTAATATTCGTAAAGAATATTTAAGTATATATTTCTTCATAATATGTGTCTGTTTATGCAAAATATGTTATAAAAATGCCTAAAAAGTTTCAAAGTAAAATACTTGATATCTTTAAGAAAATAATCCATTTGCATGAAAAATCGGCATTTGGTGATAATGGCGTTTTTATTATACAGAGTTGATGCAATTTTCCAAAAATATTTATTGAGTGCATGGTTAACAGAACCATTCTATTATGTGTCATACAATTTTCCATAATATATAGAATATTTCATCAACCGCATTTTTCATTATTAAATGCCATTAATCAGTATTTTTTACCATACAATTTTAATCAGAATGTTTTGTCGTATTATTAAATATAAAATAAAAACACTGTTTGAATTGATTGAAAATATCTGAACGTCAATTCATACAATATGCTTATTAGCTACATATTTTTAAATTAATACTTAATACCTTTACACATTTAGGATATATATACTATAGAAAATATTGTCTTTGCAAACTCAGTGTCATTTCTTAAATCCAATTTACAAAGTTAAAATGCTCCAAGTACAATTTATGTGTTCCCTATAAAGAGTAGTAGAGACAAGAGTTCTTAAATAGGCGTTGAATCAATTATAAAATTTAGAACCAAACAATGCAATACGTAGACATAGTTATTAATAAAACTTCTGTGATAATCAGTCTTTAAAATTTGAATTTGAGTAATTTGTCGGGGTTGGGATAATTTTTGTCTTTTTAGGGCGTTTTAAAAAACATTCAATTTTTTTAAAGCATTTCTTCATTATTAATATGCAGTGAAAAACCTTACATTCAAACTCTTTACGGGATTTAAATGTTCTTGAGTAACTTAGAAATTAATTCAGTATTCTACTAGAAAGAAATATGATGAATGAATAGTTCAAGTTGTTCGTCACTTAATAGGAGTTATCGAGAATTTGATGTCAATTTACAATTGAATTCTTCTAATATCCATTGTATTTATCTAAATCCTAAACAATTAAGTTTTCTCACCCCTCATTTCTAAATTTGAAGTAGTTTTGAAGAAGCTATCAAACATTTGATAAAAAAAAAATATCTTATCTGAAACCAGTTTTAGTTGTAATTAAGGGGATTATTTATATCCTAAAATTTCAAATACAATGACACTGCTTTGTTTTTCTGATTTAATGTTTTATAACTAACTAAATCACTATAGTTAATAAATTCTAATGCACTTGTTTAAATATTTTGTTTTTGAAACACTAGCAATTTTTTCGCAATTTTAGTGATTTTAATCTAATAAAAGATGCTGAAATAGTGCAAAATAGGATCGAATGTGTCATGATATTTGCACTCTTCCTTACAATATTAATAGGCATAGATAAAACATTTTTATGGTTAAACGGCGTGTTAAATAATTTAAAGAACAAATTCTTACTGCGAAATTTACCTACCTCCTTACAATCAGTTTTTTTTTTTTTTTTTTTTTAAATATTTCGTAGTTTCAGATAAAATAAAAACCTTTAAATATTTCTGAATAATTAATTAATTTTACAATTAAATATTAACTTTAAGACATACTGTACTTAAAAATTGCAGTTAGAAAAAAAAATGGCTCGTAAACTTTTTGTGATATTTATGTTTTATTACTAGTTATGATTCTGTTTGATTTTCTAATCAAAATGTCCAACTCATTAGAAAAATAATAACCAACTCAGACGATCTCATGTGATCACCCAATACAGCATCCCCCAATCCTCCTTTAAGACCGGCTGATCACAACGCTTCGGAGCAATTTTTCTTGGCCCCTGAACACTGAACACCTGCTACTGGCCATAAAAACTCAGTGATCCCCCTACTGACCGGAACTGTTCTCGACCGGATCGGGGGTACATTCGATTTGAACTGGGATCTCGATTGGTAACGTGTAAATCCGGCTTAATGCGCAAACCCTTTAGCGCACTGACGTTCTCATTCCATCCCATCCTACCGGAGAGAGAACTAAAGGACGTGTGTTGGTGATTAACTTTTTATATTATGAACTTTAACTTAATTCTTCCTCAAACTGAATATTTATTTAAATTTAAAAAATCGTTTATGTTTAGACATCTTACATTCAACAACAAATAAATATTGACTGTGTGATGTACAGCAAATAAAAATTGACCGACACCTAAAAGCCCTGTATTTATTGTGCGTAGACTTACCTTCCTACATTCTGTCACTAACAAACATATAAAAGTGGCATATATTGCAATGCTCTTTTCACAAGTTATATGTCCTTAGTATTTTTGAAAATAGTATTAATCAAGGAATTATTTATGCAATTTCTGGAAGAATACTGATAAATTATTCACGATTTCTCACTCGAAGAATTATCAAAGAACTTAAAGCTTTATAAATCAATGCAACACAGGCGACTTGTAGAGAGGGTTTAAAATCTCCATGCAATTTATTCAATTTCTCAAATGCCACACTTAGACGGTAATCAATCAAGATAGTCTTGCGTTCTGCAATCCCACCTTATTATTGAATCGATAGCAAAGGTGTGCTTCTCATCTAATCTAATTCACAAGCCGTTTCGAATTAATGTACACTACATAGGGACGAATTCTTGAATAAAAAGTTGAGTGGTCACTCTTATAACGTCTCATGAAGTATACGCTGAATTAAGCGCACTTTTAAGTACTCCATGCTTAAGTAATTCAATCAATTTTGATTGATCGATTAACGGGTGACATGGCAAAGTTTGATAAAGAAAAAGACAGAGAGAATGTGTTGACTAAGAATCGGTTATTGACCAAACATTTTGAGAGTCTGACTCTATCATCGGTTAAATGTATTCGAATAATTTTATATATCGCTGCTTAGCAATGATTTCGAATGTTTATGCATCAGACTGCAAAATTATTATTTTGAATTGTAAATGTAAGGCTATTCGTATGTAAGGATATTATACTAATGTAAGGGGTGGTATTTGGAACGGCGTTAAATTGATAGGGATTCCCACCTGATACAGCAAAACTGGTTAGTGAATAATAACAACTAAGCTTTAAATATAGCGTTTAGGTAAGAGGAGGAGGAATTGGTAATCGATGGCTGAAAAAGTAAATCAATTTTTTAAATTGTTTAAAATATTTTCCCGAGATCTTACATGCCGACCAAACGGTATAGTGGTTAGCGTGCTAGCTTCTAGACCGCGAGGTTGCGGGTTCGAGTCCCGTGTTGGCATGGGTGTTTGTAAATGTATGTTGGCTTGTCTAATGACGAATGTTTCGGCGCATTATAGCCCTTGTGTTGCTGACGGCGCCAGATAATCTGAAAACAACCAACCAACCAATGGGAATGTTCATTGACAACACGGTTGTTCAACCTTGTTGTCGTTTTATGAGAACAAAAATATCATTATGCCTGATTAGCTTGATTCTAGAAACATCCAAAATATAACTAACATAAGATGCTTGCGTTTGTTAGGTCCCTCAACTGATGCAGGGAAAACCAGGCGATCCATTGAAGTTGAAGTCTTTCAAGGCAGTGCTGTCTCTTTTGGATGAGCTCCTCAATAAGACAGAATACGTTGCAGGTAGCCACATCACACTCGCTGACTTCTCCATTCTGGCGACATTGACATTTGCAGAGGTAAGCAGGCAGGCACGCTTCTCAAATGATCGTATTTGCTTGGTGAAGTAAAACTTGAGTTTCTGTCTTGTCACTGTTTCTGTCACTTGAGTTTCAGATTTTTCTTTTTGGGTAATGTAACGCACAAATAAAATTTGTCTATTTGCTTCGTTACTTTGAAGAAGACAAAATTGAAAGTAGATCATAGTTAACTAGTAATATATCATCCATGCTTAAAGTGTAATCTTATGCAATATTAAATATAGAAATTTAGTTTTTGTATACTAAATATTTATATGCGCATTATAGCCCTCGTGTTGCTGACGGCGCCAAATGATCTGAATACAACCAACCGAGATCTTACATAAATAAATTATAATTTAAGTCCCTAAGCATTTGCTTCCACAGGTGCTCACACACACACTACAAATTATAAATGCATTTTTACTTTCAATTACGCATGTGTTAGCATCGGATAATGAAAGTATTGGATTCGGTTCGAGAAAAAAAAGGATTTTTTTTTTTTTTGCACTTTTTTACATTTTAAAACGTACTGCGTTTAAAAAAGTGGTCTAGAAAGAAAAAAACATTCTGTGTAGTCTGTGGTCAGTATAACTTTCGAATTGATTGACCTACGAAGTTCAAATTTTGTGTACAGGTTAGTGGTAACCATGGGACCTGTCATTAAGGTTTTTGTCAAAATAGTGCATGCGCATAAAATAGCCGTCATTGAAAAATTTATATTTTTTTAGCATTTGCCAAAAAAAGGCTCTAACGACTTTGATCAAAATCTCTGTGACTGGGCTGATGCTCTGAGCTAAGCATTCCCACCTCCGAAACTTTCGTAGAAATGCGATAAAGGCCAGAAAAGTGGAAAACTGGTGTCCTTAAGTACTCTTCGTCGCCCATCAACGATTTTGTCTTCTCTGTTAAGCTTACTAGAAAGGATTAATGTAATACTTATCGTAAAACATATTCGCTGCTTTGGCGGTATTTTTTTTTTTTTCTTTTTTTTTTTCAGTGTAATAATAATCACCAAAAATATTACCAAGCTGTCCATTTTTTAAAATATGAAAATATGAAATCAAAACAGTAAATTACAACAATTCGTGACAAATTTAAATGCAGTGACCATCACTGTTAAGTATAATTGAAAGTTGTGCGATTTTCCACACTCCTCTGTGTGTTTTTTGTTGAATGCGAAAATGTTATCAAAAGCAAAAACACGAAACTAAAAGATTTTTGCAATCGCATTTTCAGGCAACATTTAAATTTTTCAGCCAGGAACTTCCGATTTAATTCGTGTATATTTATTAGAATCAACTTAAGGTTTTAAATTAAATACGATAAGATATCTTGAAGCCTAACATGGTACCTTTCACTTCATATTACAAATGTATTGATTGTGATAAAAATAAAAAATGTAATACACTTAGTTTCTTGTTTGTTAATCCTCTTTTAGTCATAAAAATAATATTTCCCTTCACTTTATCAGAAATTTGAAATTTACCTAAAAATATATTTTTGAAACTTTATAATATTACCCGTAATATTATAGAAAATATGATAAAGAGAGTGTTACATAAAAAAGTATATAATTTTGTAAAACATATTTTGCTGATAAATGTGATTCGGTCACAGTCCAACTTTTCAGCATAAAAAAATTTATACTTAGGTTTACAGAACTTATTGAAGCATTTCAAAGAAAGAAAAAAAAACAATTGCATTATTCTTACGAACAGAAATATACTTTTCGAAATGAATCGAATATCAATAAAAATAAATACAAAAAATAAAATTAAACATTAAAAAACTGTCAAAAAGTTTTAAAACACCAACTAGATTCTCAACAACCGCGCCATGGATGTTTGAAATTTGCGATTTGGGCATATAAAAATGGTTTTGAGTAATTTAGTAATATCCACATGTAATAATCGCCATATTTCTCAGAACTTAGGTCTCTGAAAAAAACTTGTGGTTCATATACGAACCACAAATTATTTTTAAAAAAAATAAAATAAACACACAACACTAATCATGGGAAAAGCATTAAAAGAATTAACGTATTCAACAGTGTACTGCATTTTATCAAATAAATAACCGCAAGAAAAAATTTTAAGCTATCAGGTCAAATCTGAAATTGTTAAGTGGTCGTATTGCTAACAATGTTCATAATACCTCCAGATATCTTAAACTATAATATTTGCAGTATATGGGCTCTCGAGTCTCAATAGACATTAAGTCACAATTTTCGATTATTATGATTGAAACTTACGGTTAAGTTATGAAAAAAACCTCATCTCGACAACATTTTCATTTGACATATCATACATGTTTATAGCATTCGCAGATATCTACTAAGAATATTGAACATAAGCTTATTTCTTTATTGTAGTATAGAAGGTAAATTTAATCTTTCGGAGTAAACCTATTTCAATTTAAAAACGCAGTTCAAAAGAAAATAAGAGCTATAGTAAGTTACTGTAAGGATAAAAAAAAAAAAAAAATTGTATACAGGTGGTTACCAAAATGTAAGGAAAATAATGAATAATATGAAATCCTTTGCTGTGGAACGTAAAGCTTTCGTCTTAACTGTAAAAGTAGTCATCTTCATTTTTTTTTATGTATGTTTCCAAGTTTATTAGTGGGGATCATGTTTTCTATTATGCATGAGGTCATTTAATGAAGAGACAATCCTATGTCACGTATATATCGCATAGAAAGTCAAGTATAGCTGTAAGAGAGAACATATCAAAATGAGAGGCAGTTTTAAAAGTGGCCATCTCTGAATTCCAGAGATGAGTGTGTATAACCTTCCATTTACGAGTCACAAAGCCCTTCTGGAAGAGGGTGACCAACTGATACCAGAACCCTTTAGGAAAGTGCCACATCAAACTGTACCCCATCTATAAGTGTTTTTTTTTTTTGTTTTTTTTAGACTAAATATTCCATCACTTGGAATGTAGCTTGGAGTAATCAGTATTGAGAAGAATTTTTTTTTTAAAGATAATGTGAATGGTCAATACAATAATAAAGTGCATTCAAATTCAAAACTTTTAGAATTGATTGCAGACAATTTTAAAGTGCACTCAATTGTATAAGTAATGGGTAACGTGGAAAAGAGTAGAATAAACTAATTTTTAAGCTGCATTTGGTGCTTATCATAAAACGGAGATATTCTGTTAAATTTTGTGAAGCATCGTGTTTTTTTTTTTTTTTTTTTTTTTTTTTTTTTTTTTTTTTTTTAATTAAACTTTAAAAAAAAAAAAAAAAAAGCAACACTCAAGAACGTCTCCGGCCCTTCCGATACAAAGTTTGTAGCCTCATCTACTCGACTACCAGATCACACGAAAAAGAATCACAGCATATCCCTCCCCCAAACACCTAATACTTCAATCCTCCTCCCCCCCCCCCACACAATGTCCGCCGAAGTATTGTTTTAAATCATGTTAATTTTTACATCAGGTATGGAAAGGTATGGAAGGAATCAGGTATGGAAGATCGTTTACAAAAAGGGAAATAATTTAACTTGTGTATTTTTATTGTTATTTTTCTTACCAGTTTTTATAAGCTATCTTTAAAAACTTCTTAAAGGGTTCCGATACCCAAAAATTGAAATAAAAAAAAAAAAAATCAAATTTTATTTTATATTTTAAAAATAATATTCAAACATTTAAATAATAAGAAAAATACGAGAAGATAAATTTCTCGGTAGGAAAAAATACTCTCTTAGACTCTCGGTCTAAAATATTTTGGAACAGAATAAGCGAGATTATGGTAATAATTTTATTGATGATTATTCTACTTGCAGGTTCTGCCACTTTTACATTCTACACTTACCATGGAACACTGTTATGTTCCTAGGTAAGAGCATCCCAAATGAGATTATCTCTCTTTCAGTCCCTATTGGTTTTCCTTTGAAAGAACATTGATTTAAACAAACATTAAAGTTTATATTAACTTTTTAATTTTTTAAATTTCTATTTTTTTTTTTTATTATTTTTTTTTTTTATGTTGTTTATAAAAATAGAGTTAAAGTACAATTTTCTACTACTTTTAAGTTTTTTTTTTTTTTTTTTACAAAGCAGTTCTCAATCAAATTTGTATCTACAAGAATTGTTTCTGAAATTGTTTGGTTGCTAGGTTTCCATTTCTAATAATTAAAAGCTGATTAAACTTAGTTTTATTTATTACTTACCCCATAGTATAAATAGGAACATTTCTATTATTCAAATAAAACTATTTATATATGGATTCCCACTTCAATAGATTAAAAGTTATACTTCAATTTTTTTTCTAGAAAATTGCTTTCTTTTGAAGAAAATGCTGGATGGAACTCATATCAATGGTTCCTACTACTGCCGAAGAATAATAATTGAGTAATTATTGAGGAGGAAACTTCAAAATGTATCATTTGCTAATTTCCAAGAATAAAAAATTAAAACTCAAATAATATTTTGCACTGGTGACTAATAGTGGCATTTTATCATCTTAACTTCATTATCCTATATTCATCGTATAAACCTAATGCACAATCCTGTTTGAATAAACCTCACAATCAAAATAACAATCTTTGTTATATTAATATGATAGAATTGATAAAAAGATGCATTATTATTTGGTAAATTTTGACGAAAGATTAAATTATGATCTACAAATAGTTTTATAATTTAGAAGTAATTCAGACCGCACACTATCTTAATCCTAAAAGCTCTGCTCTAGACCATATCCTTGTTAGACACCACCCTGGCAGCTGTGTCAGTTTTAGGATGCGTGGGCGTTTGTGTGCGGCGGTAGCCCCTCCCCGTATCTCTCTTTCACCCCCGCCCTCCAAGAATGCGCGGAATTTGATTGGGCTGCAATAGGTGACAGTCCGCGCACGCCAAATTGAAAGCCATCGCGGCGAAAATCATAACTCATATTGAGGAAACAAAACGTAAACTGGAATACATAATGAATGGTGTTTTAGACTATGAGCGGCAGTGCGATTATTTGCAGGGAGGAGAAATAATAATAATAATAATTATTATTATTATTATTATTTTTATCTTTTTTTCAGATTAATATATTAAAACTCATATACAATTAATTTAAAACTGATATCTACCGATCTTCTTCATTTTATTTTTTAATTTCAAAAGCCGGGAAGGGGGGGGGGGGAGGGGGCTACAAGTGTACCACCTTGACCCTTCCTTGCGGCGCCGAAGATTAAGAACGCTGCTTTTACATTCGGTAAACAGCTGAGAATTCACAAAGTAAAAAATACTCGTTTTTATTCCAAAATAAATCTTTAAATGTTTTAATGTATAGTAAATTTTTAAAAAATGAATAATTAATTACAAAAATGTTTAAATAATTTTCTCCTTTCAAACGTTTATAAATGAATACTTGGGCTCCGTAAAAATTATTTCAAGCGAGAGGCAAAAGCACAACATGGGGGTGCAAAGCTTCTGTTTGACCAACCATTAATTTTTCAAGAATTGGGATTTCTTTAAAAAAAAAATTATCGGATAGTTCCGACTTAATTATTTGGTAAAAAATAACAAATCTACCTTACACGACAAAAACTTCTTTTTGAAATTTACCACTTTTCTGCACTATTTTTCAATTATTAAATGCAAGGAAATGCAAATTGTTGATGACATCGATGAATGGAAAAACGAAATGGTTTTCCATATTACCTGGTACAACTAGAGGTCGGAAATATCGATCAAAATAAGTATCGATACTTTATCGTTGCATAGGGGAAAATATCGATAAAATATCAATATATCGATACATGATTATTTTTTTTTTCCTTTTTTTCCCCCTCAATTTTGCCAGAAACGATGTTTTTCTGGGCAAATTTCTACTTTTCATGAATTCATGCTAAAATTGTTTTAATAAATATATTATGAAATTTGTTTTAATAAATAAATTAAATTATCAATCAAAATAAATAAAATACATTTGGATGTCAATGCATAAATTCACGTTTATTTTTAAAGAAGAAATTTTGAAAAGTAGTTTATCGCATATTTTGCTGATAGAGATGTTTTTAATATTTAGAATTAGATGCAAATTCCAGGCACACGCTGCCAACAGAAACGGCGCTGTTTTAATGGCTATTAATAAATTATCTTATATTTCCATTGTATTATGTTTTCTTTTTAGTTGGGGTGTCATTTTAAATGTCTCTCAGCCAAGTCCAAACTTTAGTTTTGAAGTTTTCGAAATGGAATTAAGAAAATCGAAAAAACACATGGAACTACAAAACGATCAACAAAAAACTAAAAATGTTTGAAAATATCGATATATCGGTTACTTGTATCGACATTTTTTGTATCGATAATTTTTTTTTTTTAATATCGATAAAAATATCGTCATATCGATATATCGCCGACCTCTAGGCACAACACGTTAATATACATTCACCAATAATTTTTGCAATGATATACTCTTCCAAAAAAACAGAGGAGAGAGCGACTGAAATCGAACAAAAGAAAGTGAAATTCGGAGGTATTTTACGTTTTAATTTCGTCTACAAAAGAAGTGGCGCACATTTTATAGAAAAAAAAAATAGTTATAATCCAATTCGTTTCTCCATCACTTTTTGTAACATTATTCAATTTGGAGAAAATGAAGCTATTGTCATCCCATCCCCTAGAGTTTTAACAAGAAAACCGTATTGTTTACCTTTTATTAAGTGCTAACACATTTAAAGGGAAAAATTAAAGTTCTGTCGAAAATTAGACGAACATTATTTTACTAGGCTTTGATTACTGTAGAAATTTAAAAATAAATATCAAAGAATGTAATGATATATTCCTAACAATATGCAAATTTCAAAGCAATCTGATAAATAAATAAATAAATAAATAAATAAATAAATAAATAAATAAATAAATAAATAAATAAATAAATAAATAAATAAATAAATAAATAAATAAATAAATAAATAAATAAATACCATCTTTTAGTTATGTAAAAAATATCACTAATTTTATATAATCACGTATAAGTGAAAAACAGCAGTCTTTCTATTTAAAGTTTATTCCTTAAATTGAAAAATCCTTGAAAACTATAATAAGTATTTCAAAAATAATTGTTGAATAATTCATAAACCTTAAAAAATGATGGCGTCTGTAATTAGTGAAATTTCCAAGATCAATTTCGTTATTAAATTTTATGAGAGAGATAGAAAGTTAAGAGTCACATACATTGGCTCCCAAAAGTGTTCGTACACTTACAAATTTCAATCGAATATTTATCCTTCCATTATCCTTCTCAAAAATTAATATTTCATTATAGGAATTCTTTTAATAACATCTCTAATTAGTTTTTAATAAAACTACATAAAATATTTTGAATGTATAGTAAAACTTTGTTTTGATAAATTAGTATTTAGTAGGATATCCTTTAGCATTCACAATCACTTTTAAGAGTTTGGCCATAGATTTCACTAATATTTTTTTGTAATTTCTTCATCAGTGATCCTCCATTCTTCGATTATTGCTGTTTTTAGTTGGCGTTTCGTTTTATTGCTATTAGTCCGAGAGGCGACTGCAATTTTTGGACCCCATCGAACATCATTCTGAATTTTTTTATAGAAATTGGAGAAAAGTGAGTAGATTACGAATCCACTGGTCTGCCGTGGCAAAAATGGCCGAAACTGATCAAAAATCGACTTGGAATGAGTTGAACTAAAATCCGATTGCCAAATATGTCATAACTTGCCAAAAAGAGAACAAACTTTTTCGTCTGGCAACCCACTGCATTTTGATTTTCAATGAAAAAAGGCGCAAACGATTTCTGATCTCTGGCTCGGATAACTTGTGTCTTTTAAAAGTAAGCCAAATTGGCGACATCAGTTACGTCATCTGTGACGTAATGTTTATTGCCAACTTGGCTCGCTTTTAATAGATGCAAGTAGACCGTCGCCAGATATCTGAATCGTCTGCAACCTTCTTAATTGAAAATTAAAGCGTCAGGATTGCCAAATAAAAAAAATGCTCATTATTTGGCAAGTTATGGCGCATTTGGCAATTGGATTTATTTCAACTTATTTAAAGTCGATTTTTGACCAGTTTTGGCCATTTTTGCCACGTCAGACCAGTGGATTCGTAATCTACCCACTTTTCTTCAATTTCTATAAAAAATTCAGAATGATGTTCGATGGGGTCCAAAAATTGCAGTCGCCTCTCAGTCTATATGTCTTTTGGCTTTGGCTTCCAATTCTCTCCAGATATGTTCTATTAGGTTCAAATGTGGAGACTGAGGTTGTGTTTTTAGATTTTGTGGGTAATTATAGAGGTTTTAAAGGCGAATTTTTAATGCCGTGTGCTTCAGATCATTATCTCAATAAAAAAAAGAAATGCAATACCCAGTTGTGCTAACAGATTTAATTTATTGTTCAAAAATATTCAAATGAAGTTCATGATTCATTATTCCATCAATGAACACCAAATTACCGATACTGGCAAGCACCAACACACAAGGGCACCGCTATTCTTTACTCTTCCAAGAGAGTTTTTGGTATTAAGTACATTTTTTTTTCTCCATACAATTATGCACCCATTGAAAAAGAAAAAAGTTAAAATTGTTTTCATTTTCAAATAACATATGATTCCAAAACGTTTGAGGTTTATTTATCATTGCCTATACAAAGGAAATGCAAACTTTCTATTTTTAGCATTTACGAGATAACAGAGTAGGGCAACCTTTTCTTGACTTGTTTTGATTATGTTTTCTTCTTGAAATTTTTTTATTGCGCACTAAACCTTTGAATGGAATAAATTTAATATTTTATCAATATATTGAATGCATTTACCTCTATTAAGATATAATCAATTTTAGACTGCTGTTTGTTGTTTCTTTACGATTACGGGATAGTTTAAATAATAAATAATTTATAACGAATTGAGAAGGCAAATATTATAGACAATCGGTTTTTTAAATGTCGCCACAATGAAAGAATTAAAAAAAAGCGTGAGAAAATAATTTTATTAAGTAATTAATTATTAGAAAATGCTATATTGTGCGAAACTCTTTTGTAGTATTAATTTTTTTTTTTTTTTTCTGGTTCTATAAATTGATATTTTTATAGAAATAAAACGATGCAATACTTCTTTTTAAAATATTAGGTTTTATTCAAAAATAAAAAAATAATTTATAAAAATGTATAATAGTTAATAATCGAATTCAATTACATGCTACAGCACTTTTTCTACAAATTTTTAAACTGTACGAAGACTTTTGGCAGACACTGTATGTGATTATTTTCTAATCAAAGTTCACAATTTTTTCTTCTATACGAACATACAGGCGATTTTAAACATTTGCACATTACATTTAAAATTAGACATGATGTAGTTAATGTACAAATTTTATATATTTTTTTTTTTTAGTATGTCACTCTTTTCTCTATTAAACATTTTACGTCATTTTGTATCAACAGATAAAATAAAACTTGAAACACTATACTTTCGAAAAGTACTTGAGATATTTTCAAGAAACTTTTGTACTGTGCTTGCAAATGTTTTCTAGACTTGTTTTATCCTGGCTAAGATATCCAGTAAAGGAGAATATGCAATTATGTAATATTTTTCATTGTGTTAGCAGATATCTTTGTTCGATATCTAATATAGGGAAGACTTTTTGTAAGTAAAGGTACTACTTCATTCACAAAAATGGATGAAGTTATTAGATGTTAAACTAATTTTAAAATGTGAATGTGATAGTAAATATTAATTGTTTTTCCATCACGTTAAAACTTTTTGAAGCGAGTAGGGTTACCATTAATGCTATTAAAAAACAGAAATTGGTCTTTGGTAAAAGTTTGGTACAAGGTCGTAAAAAGTCGAATTCGATTTTTTTCGGTTTTTTAATTTTTAAATAATCAATGAACGATCTTTTTTTATACATTACGAAGTGAAGACAGCACGAGCATAAAAAAAAAGACTTTTAACCTAACAATAGATTTTTTTTTTTAATTTTTTTTTTTTTTTTAGCCTAGTTGAGTTGTATAATATAAGAGAAAGACAGTAGAAATTGTTTCAAAACATGCGATAAACAAAATATGCTTCAATCCATTTTTGTTAAAAAATAGTATACTTACTTTAAATGAAAATTCTATAATTATGAAAGCGAGAGCATATGAAAGTTCAATAGAAAACGAATTACAAAAGTTGTAGACTACTGCGCAAAACATGTTTAAAGATACATAAAATCCTAGCTGTTCTGTGACACGCCGTTTTTCAAGCATTGTAAGAGGAAAAGCGGTTGTAGTTTTTTTTAATTAACCTTAAACTCTCAAAAGGTAGCGATCACGCCCCGTTGAGATTCGCAATTATTGCCAAGACGGTAGCGACTTTTAAAGCGTGGTGAATTATTTATGACTCTCCTGTCTTGTTGCACCGTTGGAAATGGATAATAAAAAACGAAAAAGGTGCAAGTCGAGTTTCAAGGATGGGTTAAAAAAAAACTAAATCAACAGGCTGAAGATATGTTGGGGATAAAGGAAAGTATAAATCATAGACATTCATTGGCGCAAGAAAGTAACTCGGCTGTTAAATTATTTGATATTATTACGTTCGTTTTTGTGTGTATGTTCATTTTAGGGATTGGTCAAAGTGGATTCTCATCGAATTAAGGGTATCAAGGGATTGAATTTATATTTGATGAAATGGGCGTCGGTATCGTTAGGCTCGTGCATCAAGAGTTGTTAGGATCGCAATCATTTGGGATGGTTTATTCCAAGGCCACTTAACAGAGCAGAATTCATTTTGTTTATTGGTAAGAGCGATATTTAGAAAGGGGGGTGAAATCGGCAGTAGCTTAGTTGAGGAGAAATAATATAGGTGAGGTGTCACTAATAGTGTTAATATTACCTAAAGCTTTGTCAGATGATGTAGGATTTAATTTTAAATTTACATGAATGGGGATTCCGCAACATTCCATTAACGCCTTACTGCACAAGTGCAAATTTAAGTATTTCATTTTAGAAATTCGATTTATTGGCCATCATGATTGATATCCTTAAAAAGTGTTGTTCTACAGTGGGTTTAATATAGAATGAAACAAATGAAAATTACAGGGGAGTAGATGATAAAAAAATAAAAAAATAAAAATTACATCTTTGGCTTGCTATAAATTTTATCAATAAAATATCTGCATAACTGTTTATTTCGATTTAAATAACACTTATAAATGTGCATACTTTCATGAAATTAAATTAATGGAAAATTCTAAAAAGTTTAAAAAAAAAAATAGCTTGTCTTTATATGAAACAAGAATAGAGATTTAACTTAAAAGAAAGTACATTCAAAGTTAAAAGTTGACCAAGTGTAACTGTATTTATTAGTAAAAATACTAATATCTTTATACAAAGAAGTACAATACATTTTTATTATGATATGATATATATATTTTAAAGTTTTCAAATGTAAAAATATATAACTTTTTCACAGTGTCACTGCATTTAAAGGCTAATGTTATTTTTCATTGGTCATTTTTTGTTTTACTTGTTTTTAGGTGGACTGAATGCTTTTAGAAGTGGGGGGATGGATTTCAGTGGTTTTAGAAGTGGGGGGACGCGTGGGTATTTTTTTGAAAAGTGGGGGAACGCTTCACCCCGCGTCTACCCACACTTCTAGCACTGAACCTTCCCTGACAAATAATAGGTCGATAGAAGTAATAAAAAGCCTACCAATTTGGAAGATTTTGATTTTTTTTCAGAAACAACAATGTCGCTATAGTTGGTGAGTTTAGTGACAAACTGTAAAGAAAACTTTTTGACAAATTTCCAGGATCCAATCGAATATCTTTAAATGATGCGCTGTGATATGAACTACCACTGATTTACCATGGAAGCATCATCAAATTTTAAAGCATTTCTGGTTGATTTTTGTGTGTTTCTGATTGAATTTAAATATTCTGGTTGAGATTTATGTATTTTGGTTGAATTTTATGTATTTCTGGTTGAATTTTAAGTACTTGTGGTTGAATTTTATGCATTCTGGTCGAGTTTTATGTATTTCTGGTTGAATTTTATGCAATGTACTGTACTAATCTCATTGGTATTAATCAATTGTTATAAAACACGTTTGAAGCATTTATAGTTTAGATTTAGAAAATTGAAAAATGAGTTCCGATAGCCATTTTTAGTACTTCCGTTCATGCCTTTCGGTTGAGTTTTGGTATTTCCTTGATATTTCATTTTACATATCACGCCTGTATAATGTTTGTACAGAAGGGTAAGGAAGTATAAAATAGGTCCGGTGATTTTAGATTTATGACGGCCCAAATTTTCAATAACAGCATTAATCAAATTTTAATAGTTATTGTTAATAATAAAATATTTACAATAATTAATAAAATAATTAATTTTACGATTAAATAATTTTAACAATTAAATAATTTTAACAATTAAATAGTTTTAACAATTAAATAATTTTAACAATTAAATAGTTTTAACAATTAAATAATTTTAACAATTAAATAGTTTTAACAATTACTATATTTTTTTATTTAAATATTTTTATACAATAATTTAAATAATTAAGTAGTTTTTATTATAATTTAATTTTAATAATTAAATTGTTATAGCTCTAGTGGGAGTGATTAGGATTTAAATACATAAAAAAAAAAAAAAAAAAAAAAAAAAAAAAACGTTACACAAGGCAACTGCTTATATTAAAAAAACTTAAATAAAAAAAGAAGTTCCGTACCGGACCGGTCCATTTTTTCCAGACACTGACCGGCCCAGTGATTGCACTCTCTGGAAAACGATGTTTTGTATGAGCTTCCAACTACATTAATGTAGTGTAAAGGTTAAAATGGCCGATTAGCCAATTATTTATTCTGCACCTCTTTTACTTGACGTGACAATATCGCGGTCTTTTTTGTTTGGTAGAATAGTAAGTACACCATAGCAGACGGTAAACCCCAAACGAAACATTATCTTTTTAATCATTTCACCCTTTGTGTGTCGCGTTCCTCTCTTTCCTTTCTGAAATCTGTGGATAGACACAAAGGGGGAAAGGAGGGGGTTGTAAGGGTGGAGGTCTTAATTGAGAGTTGCCAGGTGCGATGGGAAGTGTGTCGGGCACGCGCCCCGTGTCGCCTTCCAATCGCCTTGCCCTTGACAGTGGCGTCGAAGTGGCCTTGTCACTTTTTTCGACTTCTTTTAGTTTAACATGAAGATGGAAGCTTCTTATTTTATTTGTAAAAGAAAAGAAAAATTGTTTTAAGAGGGTTTCGTCGGTTTAGGGGCTGTTACATCAATGCGGTCAGGCAGTAATAGCAATTGTGAGATAATAATGGGTCAGAGGTAAAAATATTCTCTTCCCTTTTTTTTTTCCGTGTGGATTTTGTAATGTTGAATTGATCGGTAGAATGTTGGAAATGGATAACAACTGCGATTCTACTTGTCATGCAATGTTTAATTCCATAATGAAGGGTTATGTTGGAAATTTACATTTATTTGAATACCACTGGGAGATAAAACTGTCTATTCCAGTAATAAAAAGGAGACTTCAGATTCGATAGTTCCAAAATTTATTTTAAATTTTGGATGAAGCAAACAATGATATCATGAATATAAATAAAGAATCAATTTTCCATTCTATTACAAGCGCTGGTCCTTGAAATAGAAGCCAGTTAATATTTTAGCAAATGCTGGTTACGGGCTTGATTATGTAAAGTTCTATTACGAATTTTGCAATACGTAATCAAAATATTGGTGTAAGCGTGAATGCTCATTTCACAAGAAATGAAGCAGAAAGAGAAAAACGCGATCCCTTACTTGGTTAAAAAGAATTGATCTTGGTGTCCATTTTTGTTGAAGCCACTGTCGCTAAGACAAGATACTTCAATCAGTGTGCTTCAACCTTTGTCATCCATCGGAACCCACTTTTGAGGTAATTTTTTTTTTATGGAACACTTCGTCTGTAGCATCAATTCAGGTTGAATGCGATATTATTAGTTTCCAAGAAATCGTTTAAAATAGCAAAACATTCTGTATTATTTTAGGTGATGCATTTCTCTCAAAGCTTCAGTTTCCATTTTAAGTTTGCTTTGCTATTGACCTTAAAAATAGTACTATTTGGTCCTCGAAGTGAAAGATTAACTTCTCTTCAGATACGAAAATATATCTGCAAGGTAGCCTATATTTTGATGCCAAGTAGTGTTATTAAGTTTTCTAGCAAATTTACATTCAGATAAAAAGATTCAAATTTCATCATTCGATTCCAACAGTCTGGTCTGAACCTTTCCTCTGGATAACCATTTTATTCACACAATAGGGCAAATACCCTGGCATTTAAGGGACTGGATTTAATGAAATCAACCATCTTAATTGTCACATTGAGAACTTCGCTCAAAGCTTTTGGTATTCATTTAATAGTGAGAGCAGGACGATGAAGACAGCAATGGCTGATTTTAATGTCTGGACCTAGTTTCTTTATACGTGCTATTACCCCCTTTATCAACCATAGCCTTGGTTCCATCAGTGCCTACATGATAACATAAATTATTCCAAGAAATTTAATGTTTTTCAAAGTAAGCATTAATTAAATTAAATTAAATTAAATATTTCCTCACCTGTTGTTTGAGTTAGCAAAGCTTTGTAAAAAAGCATATCTTCCTAAAAATCTGATTCATGACTCGCGGAACCCCTAAATCATTTGAGTGGAACCCTAGGGTTCCACTCAAATGGTTGAAGATCACTGAGATGATTGAAGATCACTCAAATGGTTGAAGATCACTGAGATACCTCAATAAGTGCTGGAAAGATAGCATTTCTAACGTCCTTGAAAGAAGGAAATAAAATCCATAGTCCTTGTTAAAAAAGAAATTTGCTGTAGGGCAAAAAGCATTTAAGACTTTTATACGCAATGGCTTGTACGGATCAAAAACAACGAAGAAACTTCACAGTGCTTACCAAAATTTTTAGCCAGAGCTGCGATGGAGTAATTCTAGAAATTCTGGTCAATTACAACACAGTACAGTCCCCCCCTCCCCCCTCCCTCCTTCTTCGAAGTAGAATTCATCTGAGACAATACTGATGTCTTGGTGAATATTTTTCGACCCCAGGAAGTTATTTTTAGGAATGACTAGGGTTTCAGTTTTCAACTTTTCATCCTTTCGGAGTCAACCCAAATAGTATCACCCGAATTTCCAAGTTTATATTAATTTTTTCCGCCGTTTCACTTTTTTAACTTTTTTTTTCTTTGTGTTGTTTTATAAACAGATTTAAAGTAGCATTCCCTAAGACCGTCTTTTATGATATTCCTTGAAAAGTACTAGTTAAAAAAATAACCCTGCATCTAAATGTCTTGAAAGTATTGAACGCATTCGAAATGACATCTTTCAGTCACCTAGTAAGTAAATTTTCACGGCAACTATGGATCCAATGAAATTGACATCGAAATAATGTTTACGATTAACTGTGTGTCGCTTTCTCATTCTTCTTCATTTTTTGTATGATAATATGAGCAGAACATTTATAACCAATTTTATCTACGTTATCGAGCAACCCAATTCATGCAAGAACTTTACATAACTATGCCATTTACTAATATCTGAATTATATAATATTGAATGGTTTCTATTTCAATGACCAATGAGATGATCTAAATTAATGGTTTTCTAAAACTTTTTAATTCAATTAAAATATTGCTTGATAATTTTATAGCAATCAAAGAAATGAATCAAAATTAAATGAAAGCTCTACGTAAATCTACAGTATTCTACTTTAAGTAAAGTGTAT
This sequence comes from Linyphia triangularis, assembly GCA_963978545.1. Classification (NCBI taxonomy): domain Eukaryota; kingdom Metazoa; phylum Arthropoda; class Arachnida; order Araneae; family Linyphiidae; genus Linyphia; species Linyphia triangularis. The sequence continues at coordinate 33,079,926 of OZ021722.1, forward strand.
TTTCTATCTAAATTAATTCTTAGTACCAATCAACCAGACTATATAGAATACTGTAATTAATTCGATAAAATTAAAAAAAAAAAAAAAAAAAAAAAAAAAAAAACGAATATCTTGCACATTGCCAAATTAAAAGAATAGACTTAGTTTCGAAATACTTATTGAAAATGTGAACGTATCCACAAAAAATAGGGCCTTACTTTAACTAAAACTAATTTGTAAACACTTTGAATTATTGATGCAAAATGAATCGTTAATTGTTGAAATGCTACATTTTCTTTCTGTTTACAAGATAAACATCGTATAGAATTTGCTCTTAGTTTCAAATGATTGCGAGGAATTTGAGTGAATTGGTATTGGGTGGAATTTCCTGCACAATTATTCAAAAATAAAATTATTTAGATTTTGTGTTTACAAAACAAATCATGTAACAAATCATGAGTTAACTACAAAAAAATGCAATATCATTCGAAATTTCGAAACGTCGTCTCTGCTCTGAACAGAGTTTTTAGTCCAGTACGACTATCAGGAAATGCTTTATTTCAGATAACGAAATCTCCCTAGAAAAGTTTCTAATCTTATTTTACGAAACCTAAACGAGGAAACCCTGGGCGTCAATTAACACAATTGTCACATACGCCTGTCGCGCCCTCAACGGAATCCTAAAAACCTTTCACTTTTCTTCTTCTATACCTCTTTAAACGTCTCTTCCAGGAAAGGTGTCGTCTCTCTCTCTCTCTCTTCTCCCTCTTATCACAGAAAAGCATCAAAAAATAATTACATCAAAATAATTGCAAATTGATCCCGTGGCTCTCTTTTTCACTACTTTAAATACATATCTTTTTATTAGCGGTTAATAACAGCCGACGAATGAGAATGAGAAGATATTAATGGCCCTCGGGACTCGAGTCATTACTCATGTGGCGATGGAGTAGCCTTTCATCGAGGTGTGAAAATGATAGTTTTTAGTCCATCTCCTTCTCACCCTTTTCCTTGCTGAGGATCTATTAATTTTTTTGTCGGGACCGCCGCAGTTGACATTAAACTAATGATTATAAATAATACGAGAGAGGGAAAAAACCAGAGCCTTAGAGCTGTTTTCATTCTTCTGAGTTCCCGGTAATCTGTAGCGATAATTCGGAGTTTTGTTTGCTTAGGTATGTCTTCCCATTTTTTTTATCTTCCTTTTTATATCTCGTTTAATATAAGGCGGGAACCGGTTGTCTAAGGATCTCCGTCGTAGTGTTAATGAGAAAGATACGCCCCCTTCCTAGATGCTGAATATATTTAGGAATCTTTTAGTACAAGTATTATTTGTGAATGCGACAGTCGTTTGTTTTCATTGGAGGTGCCGAAAAACGCCTTCGAAGGCAAATTTAGGATTTTTATAATTCCACTTTTAAGTCGCAATAAATTGTAAAATTATACACTTTGGGATACTGAACTTCTTGGAATTCGTTCGGAGGTTAGTGTTGCTTTGATGACGGTCATAAATTCAAACAATTCATTAAAAATAAAAATATAGTCTACCATAACGACATATTGATCCACGCGCACAATGACCTGATGGCTATTGATTTTAGGTTTTAAATTTAGGTGCTTATTTTTCATTTCTTTCTTATTTAGAAAAGGGATATAATGGTTCGGATAAGTTAAAATCACGTTTCTGATTATTTAATACCTGCAATACTACTGCGAATATTTAGATGGGAATGAAAAAGAAAAAAAAATGGTGTATTCATTTAATTACTGTGATAATTTTTTTAAACAAAACTAATTAGTGGTTTGGAAAAAAATTTGTTTAAAAAAATTAAAAATAAAGCATTTTTGTTTAATGGCAATTAATTCTTCAAAATTAGTTTCGTAGCAACATGCATTTGTAAAAACTCAAACTCAAAAGTGTTAATAGTTGAACGCTCTTTTCAAAAATAAACATCTCGAACCACGAAGGGTCGAAGTTACAAGAAAATAAATTTCTAACTCTTTCTCGAATCATTGTAATAATATGAACTTTAAAAAAAATTTAAAAACTACTCTCAACATGGGCACAATTGAGGACTAGAAATGAAAACGACTTAAGTCCAAAAAGAAATTTTTTCGGGAGAGCCGAAAAATGATCGCATTTTGTACTTAAATCAATGCTTACATACTTCAGATTGAATTTGAACTATTACTAATGGAGTTCATACTTTGGGGTTTCTCCACTTTGTTTAACTTGCTATTTAGGACATTTTTCCGTAAAAAAAAAAAAAAAAAAAAAAAAAAAAAAACTATTTGGGATTTTTTTTTTCCTTTTTTTTTTCTTCGTACTCAGGTCGTTTTCCATTTCTAGTCCTCAATTGTTATCTCAAATCTTTCTCAATAAATTCACAGAACACCCTCAAACTCTTTGTGTTCAAAAATTACTCGAGATTAACTCTAATATTAAAATATATTTTGAATTAATATTATAAAAAAGTTTATATAAACTCAATGAGATTTATAGCACATTATATTAATATTTTTCATTTCATTGAAATGCGAAGATAATTCAAGAGTCTTGTATGCTCGTGTATAAATTGACATACTTTACTACATAAGTGTTATGTACTGTATAAAATTGTAATGCATTATTGTATGACATAATCCATAAAAAGTTTTTACTATAAATCCATTAAGGCATTTTCAACTTTTATGTGGAATGCACTACTATTTTCCTTTACTATTTCTTTCCTTTGCTATTACACAAATGAAGACATGTGAGACGTAAATGTGAGGCTTACGTGGTGGACAGAAATTTGAACAAGCCCTTTCACTTGCATGTAATTAAATACTCTGTTACTTTTGTTGATGTTCATTGAATAAACAGCATATTCATTTACAAAAATCAATTTTTCGATATCAAAAAAACAAATTTTATGAAATCTAAGGGGTTTAAATGTCTTTCTTCTGATGTAGGCACAAGTCAGAAATTTGGTACAGATGTATACAAGGACAAACATAAAGAAAGTGAGCTATTCAGATTTTAATTAATTAATTAATTAATTAATTAATTAATTAATTAATTAAGGAGTCGAAACGTTCCAAACGAGGAATATCTCAATGTTCCACTTATGATGATAAACGTTGGCGTAACTAATTGATACGTTGATGTATACCTGACATTGAAAAATCAATCACAGCTGTCTTTTGTGATCTATTTTTCAAAGAGCCATATTATATCCTATATTTACCAAATATTATGATTAAAGTTTAAACACGTTAGATTACGAATTTTTTTGTCACTAAAGGCGAAACCTTTTCTACATACATTTCTATTTCTTAACATCAGGTTAAGCATGTACTATATGACGAAATGTAATGTGTGAAGACAGGCAATACTGAAACAGTTCCAAACTGATATTTTCATTAAAAAAAATGTGGCCAAGTTAGTGTGTTTCACGACAAACGTCACTGAATATCCAAGTTTTAATCTGATATTTATTTGGAACCAAGATGTAATTTTCCCAAAGAGTTATTATGGAAGCACCTTTCATGTCGAATTTTTGAAGCACTTCTAGTTGAAACTTTTAATTGAAATTTGTATAACCTCACTTGTTTTATTGATACTTTCAAACTGATAAATGACGCATGTATGTTTCTTTTATAGTTCTATACTTAATGATTTATAATTTTCTTCCGGTACTTCCAGTCACAAATTCTGATTTAATTTTGGTATGGAAACTCCTTTTGACGAAGCTTTTTATTTGCATAGGGCAATCTGTAGCATTTGTATAAGCATGATACTACATTGATATAAAGTAAAAGCAGAGAATAGCAACTCAGCTTGAGAAGCTGAAGAACATATTTTACCAGATTAAATTCCACAATTAGATCTCTAAGCATCATTTAAAAAAATTGAGGTAATGGACCAGTCCAATTTTGTTTATTACACTTTCAATATTTATTTGGCGTTCAATAATATTCAGTGTAAGGCCACACCCTTCCATAAAAATCCAAATATGTTTTTAAAAAATTCCATGACCATGTCTGATATTTAAAAAAATGGGAATAAAAAGAACATCTCTTTGGCGCATTTCGTAAGTAACTAAATCTTTTTAAATGATCTGCTTTGTAAGATCTAAAAACCTATGCAGTCTGGCTCCAAGGGGGTTAAGACCTTGAAAGTAATGGATTTCAAGCTCCTTTCCTCGTTTTCCTATCACTCCTAACATGTCATTGATATCGATTAAGTCTGACATTTGTTGGTACGCGCTGTGAAAAGCAATTCTACCACAGCTCCAAGACGGAAGTTTAAAAAAGAAAAACCCCGCAGGTCTCGTCGGAGTTACATAAAATTTGACCTTAATGCAAGACAATCTAGTTTCAAATAGACAATCCAGATATTTTTAGAAATGATCACAAAGCAACGCAAGTTAGTCCTAATTTATTGAAATTGAGAGGAAAACACTTAGTGAGTGTGAATCTATACATTTTAAAACCTATCATCTCACAATAGTGGATTTATACTCACCGATAAATGGCCCAACTTGAAACTTTTAATGTCCAATGTGATTAAATATTTTAGTGAGCAATTTCTACTGGTTATTAAGTGCCGATTCATTTGTAGCAGAAATGTATGTTAGACTCAAAGACCAAGAACGAAAACTCTCATTGAGCAAAAAACATGATTAATTGGGTGCTTTTGCAGTTCTTGAGCTTATCATATCTCACTCTTGCTACAAAAGTGACACTACTCGGAATTCTTCATTTTGATTAAAAGTGTGCATAGAATCGCAGACTTCACGTACTTGAATCTAGAATAAAGGTATAAGTCAGCTTACTCTTAAATTCATCTTGTAAACAATTTTGTGCCGTTTATCCATTTTCAAGTACACACTTTAACTCGAAAACGAAGAATTTTCGAAGAAATCGAAAACAAAGACACTAAATTGTGTCACTTTTGTAGCAAGTTTGTAGTAAACAAAATTTAATAAGCTATGTAATATATTTATTATGGAATAAACTCATTTAATTTTCTTGCTAGACATAAATTGAACTGACTACAGTTCAAACAGAAACCGGACTGTCAGTGATAATTAGATTGTATTTCCAACTTCATGTTGGAGGGTTTTGTCTACATAAAAAAAATCTATATAAGATTTATCAATCGATAATCTACAGAGGACACTACTTTGTATCACTACCCCTTGATTACCTTGTGTGATAGATGTGTCAAAATGCCCAAAAATAATTAATGAATTCTAAAATTAGGAATAAATTATGTAAATATATTCATTTTGAAAGCATCTAGACGACGGATGTCGCTCATAATAATACTGGACTGAAACATATTAAGGAAAGTCGAAATTAAAAATAAAATCAGCATTGAATTAAATTAACTGTTGGTGCTTAATGTTAAATACTTGTTTCATGATAGGATTAAATTTGTGTGTAATTTTTTAAAATTTAGCTGTAGTCAAATTGATATTCAGTCAATGTAAACAGCATTCCTTTTTTTCTTAGCATTGATTTGTTTAGTTATCTTAGAACTCTGGTTGTATAGTGCTGCTAATATTTAAATTTTACAAAGCTTTTTGATGCTCAAGGTAAATACTACGTTTGGAGTAATATTATATAATTATTTATACAGAAACAGTATGATTTTTGTTTCTATAATTCGATTTAGTAATATTGCTCACCGATTATCAGAAAATCGGTTTAAAACATCAGAAATCAGTTTATTTATATAATATGAATATCTGTTACGTCAAAAACAGTTTTCGTCGACCTCTTCCATTTTCTATAAATTGCAAAATATTGACGATTGGCAGATGAACAAAAATAAGTATGTTTATTAATTGAAAGTTTATTTAATTGCAATGTTACTTATTTTCATTTTCTTATTAGCCACATACAAGACTTTACTTGTAAGATTGCATACCTCTTTGATTAACAAATTTTATTTGATAATAATCCACAAATTAGAGTACATTTATAGCAATTATTTATCTTTCTTAATAATAGTGTCCTAAGAAATGCGTTTGTAAACATTTAGATTTTAAAATAGAAACGAGGCTATTTTTGAGTAATTCTCAAAGAGATGGTTTGGGAGACAACTGTTGTTCTATCAAACATAAATCATATAAAACACGCTTTTTTAAACAGAATCACTATAATGAATCAGATAAATTATATACGCTTTCTTTCTTAAACTGATAGCCTCATAACTAATTTCATCTACTAACCCCAAATATTCTGCAATTAAAACAACATTTTTAAACCTTAGAAAATATTTCATTCGATGCGCTCCATCTCTACGATCACCAATATTGTTTAGCTGAAAGAAAATTTCTATAATTTAAAATTAAAGGTTACTTTATTCATTAAGTAATTTTAGACTAACCTTGAAATAATAAGAGTGTTAAATAGCAAAAAGCTATAGTTTACGAGGTTAAACGTAAACAAATGGCAAGTAAAAACAAAGTCCTCCTATATGCATTCAAACCTTTTGTGTGTATTGCAACTTATTTAAGAGATTTTCATCTGAAAAAATATTCATGGGATTTGATCACTACGAAGAAACAGACAGATTTCGAATTATGAACTAACTTTTTTCTGCTCTAAAAAGTTTATAGAATACATAGTCATCTACAAAAAATATAACTGCCATATTTCATCTCTATTGGATGACGGCAAATGAATTACTTACTTCTCCAAAGAAGGAGTAGAAACATGTGTAAAAAAGTCTTTTTAATAACAACCTCCTAAAACCTGATAGAGAGCATTGTCTTTGACAACGAAATTATCTACTAAGTTTCAACTCGATTGGATGACGGCTAGTAGGTTAATTAATCCTCCGCAGATTTGCAAGCATAGAAACAAGTTAATATAGAGGATTTAATAAAAAACCTAGAGATAGGTAAATTTTTATTGTTCCCTCCAAAAGATGTGAATGATAAAAGTTATTTTATTTTAAGAGAACATTTAGGAGAATATTAACTTATGGGCACGATATTTTTTCTTTTGAAAATGCAAGTAATTATTTTCAGAATTCATTTGCTAACACGTTTTCATGGGAAAGTTATAAAATAAAACGTATTTAATTTTTTTTTCCAATAGTTTAATATGAAAATATTTATATAATTCAGATTATCTCATCAGTAGCTTTTATTTACGCATTATAATTTAACATATTTTCTTTTCAACTTAAAAAAAAAAATGAAAAATTAAATTAAAAAATTCATTTGATTAGTTTTAACATGATATAACAGTCTTTTTTAATCAAATCTTTCAACGCGTTTTTCAGTTATTTAAGTTTAGAAAATTTCTGCGGAAAAGTACAGGCCAATATTAAAAGATTTTGCAAGTGTTTTTCAATCTCAATATTATAGTACCCTAAATCTTTTTTTTTTCAATAATTCATTCTTAATCTGATTGAGTAAATATTATTACAAAAATATTTTTGAAGAACTCTTTCGGTCAAATACGGTAACCTAAAAGAGTGAAATGTTTCAGAGATGATAAACTACTTAAAGAAAACAATCAGAAATGTGATATACGTTATTGAAACGAATACTAATAAACACTTTGTCTGGTAATTAATTTAAATTATATTCTTTCATTTTCCATTATTTAACACATATGAAACCTTATAAATAAATGAATTATCATTTATTAAAAAGATAACAAAGATTTTTCAAAAATAATCTTATATAAATAAGTTCAATTAAAGTCGACTACTACCATTAAACTAATGATATGAGTTAAATCGAATATCACCAATGAATATATATATATATATATATATATATATTCATTGGTGATATTCGATTTAACTCATATCATTAGTTTAATGGTAGTAGTCGACTTTAATTGTCGACCAATTTATTACCATTCATATGCAAACAAAATTCTCACATATATACGACAAAATTTTAAATTTCAAAAGTTTATATATATATATATATATATATATATATATATATATATATATATATATATATATATATATATATATATATATATATATATATATATATATATATATATATATATATATATATATATATATATATATATATATATATATATATATATATATAAACTTTTGAAATTTAAAACTTTTGTCGTAGATATGTGAGAATTTTGTTTGCATATGAATGGTAATAAATTGGTCTTTAATTATCGAATATGAGTGGAGTAAAAATTTGTATTTTTGAGAACAAAGGTTGTTCGTTTCAGTAGTAAGCGAAAGCCTTGTCAATTGATACAAAGCGATAACAGTAGAACTGACAAAAGTTATGCTTATTCTGTACAGTATATCAATTTAAGATGGGCTTTTTAAACTTGAGCTTATATATACGAATCAAACATATATTTATAATACAAAATGTTTCCTAAATACTATTTCGAGTCTTTTACAGCACGGATTTTTTTCAAATTTAATTATTTGAAAATAAACGCCAGTATAAAGGTCCTCTCCACTATTCATTTAAAAATTTATTCATAAAATTCCCCTACCTCACATATTTCTTAGTTTTCCTTTAATACCAAACACAATGTAATTAAAAAAGGTTTTTTTATTCGAAAAAATTGAATAATTAAATTCTAAATGAATTTCCAATGAATCTATTTTTGATCGAAACACTATAATAAATTATAACATTGACAAAATGGTTCAGTAGCATAGAATATTTAGTCATAACATCTTTTTATGCCATACCGTTGGTGGGATGCAGAGTTTTCTAAACATACAGAGTGTCTATAAAATGTTGGAAACATGTTGATGTTGAATAGTTCATAAATAATGGAGATAAATTAAAATTGGTAATGGTTAGTTAGACTCAAATTTTTTATGGCCCTTGTCAATGGACTTCCACATGCGCGCCGGTCGTCGCACAGAGAATATCAAGACAGTAGTCAATTTCTTTCCAGGTACTGGCAAGCATGTCGGCATTCATAAAAGCTGTTGTGGCAGTAATAATGGCTTTTAAGTCATCAATATTCGACACTTTCCTCCTGAAAACGATATCTTTTACGAATTCCCAAAGGAAAAAGTCAAGTGGCATTATTATATCAGGTGATCTGGGTGGTCAAGAGCAAAAACATACAATTAATAACGCGCGCAGAAGATATTTACAAAAGAAATTCAAATCGGAAAAGGAAATTTTCTATGGGAACATTTACTATAAATAAACATTTATGAATTATTCTATGTATAAATGCCATAAGTTTGTTTATATCTTCCTTATTTTAAGAATTATTTAACATCAAAATGTGTCCAACATTTTATAGACACCTTTACTTAAGAATTCATTTATCGGTTACATAGCAAAATACAGATGACAATTTCCACAAAGTATTTCTTAAAAATATTTAAAAATAAAAAAAATCAACTGAGTATTTGTATCGCATTCTATGTCATTTGTAAGCAATGCTTTCACAACTTTTAAAATTTAAGTACTTGGGCACAACAGAGGTCCTCGGATGGACAAATATAATTTATACTGATATCCGAAAAAAAGTGCTTTAGAAAAATCTATGTGCTTCTCAAAATCCTATATACATCTCCCTCCAGACGAACTTGAATTAGAAAGGACCTCCAGCTCCAAACTTGACGCACAAGGTTAAAAAAATATAATTATCAACTCTTCGTCTTGATCCCTACCACGGAAGATTCGTCAGCGTTCTCCTTGTTTTGCATGTCGGAGGATAATGAAAAGATGATGTATGACTTAGGCTTACTTGGAAAAAGTGATAATTTACCTTTTTAAATTAAAAAGATTTGGGTTGACAACATCCTTGAGATAACGATTCATTATCTTGAAATAAATTTTGCACCTCAAAACGTGAATAATTGCTGGTTATGTAATAGTACTTACAGATGAATACACAAAGTTAAGAACGTGTCATTACTAGACACGCACAATTTTAGTTGGTAACTAGTAAAAATAAAAAGTAGTTTTAAAGCATTATCTTTCGGAGTTGATATTTTTAAGTTACGATTAAGGAGATATTTTTCGTATTAAATATAATTGCCCTGCTGCTATGTAGTATAATCTAAGGAATCCTTGAAATTGTGGAAGCTTAATGTGTCACTGGATTTTTAATTTATACTCAATCAATTTATTTTTTTAGTTATATATAGTTATAGGCAGATAGGTTCAAAGTCGAAGATAATGCATTCTATCAAATTTTGGGTCTGTTACTGACACCACTAAAAGGTCGTTTTTACGGAATACTGAATAACCAACTTACCATCATCCAACCGCACTAAAATAGTATTTAACAAACAATTGAAGAAACTCTTTCCTGTTGCCAATATTTTTTAACAAATAAATAATAAAAAAATTTATTCGGAAAAAAAAAGGTATTTGCATGTGAGTGCATAATGTCAAGTTCATTTTTAATAAATAAATTTTTAAACGTAGTTTGCCGCACATTTTGTTGAAAGAAATGTTTTTGATATCTAAAATTTGATGCAAGCACCAAGCACGCGCTTGCTTACGGAATAGGCGCTGTGTTAATAAAAATAAAAATTGGCACTGCATGTAAAGGATTTATATTAAAAACTTTGTTTTTATGGGTTATATTGTTATATTTTTTTTCCAAACACATATTTGTTTTAACTTCAGTTTTTAATAATTCAAATTAAACTCGTTAGCGTTTTTTAAGTTTTTTCATAAATATGCAACTTGAAATGAGCTTTTGTATGTATTTGTTTCTGATAGGAAGCTAGAGCCTTATTCCATTCTTGATGAAATTTTGCACACTTGCTCCTCGCAAAAAAGAAATATTTTGGACTGCTTGGAAATTTGAACCCTCCCCAACCCCTTATGGGTGTTAAAGAAAACATGCTCATAATTTCAATTTATTTACCAATTTAAACCGCATTGTACCAGCAATGCCGAGACACAGCTGTTTGAGCAAGAGCAACGCAGGAAGTTTCAGCTAGTTTAATTATAAAGTATTCTTGTGTACTTCATTGAAGTAAGTGTTTAATGGATCGATTCTGGTCCAATAGTCGGTGTGTGCAGCATACATAACTAAACCAACAAGCATTAAGAGGATATTTTCCACTATATTTAATTAGTCGACTATAGTTGCTTTACTATCAGTACCGTGCTAATTACAGAATTCGCATTCTGTAAATTAGCTCAAAATGAGAATTGGAGGTTGAAAGTTTAAAAACTTAGTGCAATTGATGTTAATTTATTGATTAACTTATTCAGGGTGGACACAAATTCAGGAAAATAAGTTCCCTGATAATTCCCTGATTTCCTTGATAGATTTCTAAAAAATTCCCTGGTTTTACAGCAAATTTTTGTTCAAATTTTCCCAACTTTTCCAGACGTCTGATCTAATAGAACATGTATGTTAAAAAGATAATATGCCAATTTTTTAAAAATAGTTTTGGTGGTAAAATTTTAAATTATTCAGTAACATTAAACTTCTAACGGGTACCGCCACAATGGAGAAGTTGCGTATTTTTTAAAAATGGTAAAAAGCAATAAATTTTAATAAAGAAATCAAAGCTGATTCCGAATATGTAAGTTATATTGCGGTTAAAAATTTATTTAATTAAATATCGAAAGGAAAAAAAAATCCTAAAAACAGTGGAATCGTGACGTAACCGAAAAACGTTTCATCATTAGCTGGTTAGATGTGACGTCATAATCCGATGAAAAATTTATCCTTCATTTTGTTTACCTACGACGACCTACGAATTTAATAGGAGCTGATATTCGTGTTGTAAAATCTGAAAGGTATGTACCCATTTTACAAACAGTTTTTCATTTGTCTTTAACTTGATTGAATATGACTTATTTTTATTGTAAGTTTTTATTTTCAATTGTCATTCCATCCAGTTAAACTGCAGAACATTGCAGTCACCAATTTTTTAGCAACACTGATAAATAATTTAGCAGCGTTGGAAATTGAAGAATTCTTACAAATCGGGATGAAGCAATGTTTGTACTCTGAATTTGAGAACATAATTTTAAATCGATTAAAAAAAGTACAAGATTTAAAAAAAAAAAAAAAAAAAAAAAACGCTGTAGCAGTAGGAATAAATTCACGATACTTTCAAAGGCCGCGCGAAGCCAAAGTCGGATTATGAAGTAGGGGAACGTCACAGCTAAGCTAGTCTCGTTTTTGCCGCGCTTTTAAAAGTGGGAAATTGAAACGGATATAACTCGAGAAATATTGAACGGGTTTCAAAACTTTTTCTAGTTTTGGTTGTCTTTCGTCACTCTTAATAAAATAAATTAAAAAGAAAAAAAAAATGCTTAACTTGTCCATTCTCCATGTAAATTTCACTAAAATACAGTTGAATGGGGAAATGTGCTTCAGAAGAAAAAAAATTTCGCTGATTATCGTGAAGTTTTAAAAAGTTCCCTAACATTTCCCTGTTTTTTTCCAGAATCAGAAAGCTCCCTGACATTTCACTAATTTCCAGGTTCTGTGACCACTCTGTTATTAATTGCTAATTTCAATGCAGATGCGACCATTAGATTTCACTAATATGCGAAGCAAATTACGTAGAACCAGCAGGTAACAATAATCTAATTTATCTAAACAATGAAAATGCAACCTTTATGCTTAGTACGGCAATAAAGTTACTCATTTATTCTTCAAACACACTTGGCTTTATAAAAAAACATCTCCTCATATTTTTAAATTATTTTTATTTCAGATAGAACTTATTTCAGGCCGGCAAGTATGTTTCATTCGAACGAGGGAATTTTTCTCTCTTTCGAAATCTGAAACAACAATCAGATAATATTGAGATGAGTATGGTGCTTTCCCATTTCACAGAAAATGTGCGTGTTTTATAGAATTTATTACTTTTAGTTATAAATTTGCATCGCTATTTTTTTTTTTATTAATATTATTATTTTTTTTCTATTCAAAGTTTGAATCTCACTTACTTTAACATATATTGATATAATTGATATATATATATATATATTTTTTTTTTCCAAGTTTACCAAGACGACCAAGACTTTATAATGATGCATCATTAAAGAACTTAGATCTACTGTATACATCAACAACAGAGGCACGAAGATTTTGTCTATAACAAAATCTCACAGGAAAAACTTGCGGATCTCGGTAGCCAAGAAAGCAATGGCATATCATTTGACCCAGTGCGGCCAATCCAGCGATGGGTTAGACCAGCGGTTCAAAACCCATGGGACGCGGCCCGCAACTGCGCCGCGAGTAGCGTGGTACTGGGCTGTGGACGTTGAACAAGAATCTAAGGCAAGATAAATATTATAGGGGCTTCAGGGGTAGAGATGGGAACAATCAAGTCGCTCAATGATTAGCAACAATCGACTTATTTGATTGTATTTTTCGATAATGTAAAGAAGGAATAATGCATGAATTCAACAGCGTGGCGTACCTATCTATTTTTAATCTAGATTTTGATCTTTTCTTAGGCGACAAACAATGTTAAAAATACAAATTACTTTTTTTTACCACTTTTTTTTATTTTTCTTATAGTTGTGACAGCAAAGTGAATACAATGAAGTTCCTTACTTTAAATTTTGTTTGTTTTAACCTTCTTGTTCAGAATGTTTTACTAAATACTGAAGCACGCACATATTCTGCTATTTAGTGGGCCTCAAAGTCTTTTTTCACAAATAGGTGGTCTGCACAACTAAAAAGGTTGGGAACCGCTGGGCTAGACGATCATTCAGGTATTCATTTAACTGCCCTTTGAGATTTTTCTTTCGTGTGGGGTTAGTTAAAGATAAAGTCTTCGCACATAGAAGATCTAAAGAAACTTGGATAACTGCAGTTTCACAGTCAATTTGATTTATCAAAATAAACTAATTACAACGTTCACATGAATGCTTTATTTTTTTGTCCTATTCAATATGAAACATCCTGTATACTATGTTACAATGAGTACAATTAGAAGAAGTAAGATGTTGTTTTGCTTTTATAAGCAAGTAAAACGTAACGATATTGAAAGAAAATAGCGTTTATAAAAGGAGTTAACTATTAGAACATGTTCATCATTTAAATACAAACAACTTTAAGTAAAGAATAAGTTTTTTATTAAGGTCTATGCCTAATTTTACTGGTAAAAGGAAGAATTCTTGGTCAAAAAAAATAATTAAATTTTAAAAAATTCGTTAGACATTAAAAAAAAAAAAAAAAAAAAAAAAAAAAAAATTGAAAAATATAGGGGGATTGAACCACTTCAGTATCCATCTGATTTCTCTATATTTCTAGCAATGTCGAAACTTTTTATTTAATCCGCATCAACAATTGCGAGCTCAAAAGGACTATTCGTAGTATATTAATGATATTCTTAGCAAAACGTGTTCAGAAATATAAAGAACAAAACATAGTATATTATATTAAACAATTAAGCTTAATACTAAACACTTGTATGATATTTTGCAAGAATGAGATCTCATTTTTGCAATTGTATGTCTTCGCAAAATCAAAGCCACTCATTCGAACTATCGATCTTTAAGAAGCAATTTTACATTCCAAACTTGACGTCTCAATCAGAATGGCGACCACTTTTTTTGTTATTCCATTACAAAATTGCCCAAGAAAATTCTCTTATCAGATGCTGGAAAAATCAATAAGATAATGTAATAAACGATTGGAAATAATAATTGCTTCATCACTTAAAAGATAAACGAGCAACTCTCGCAAAAACTATCAATCGCGCAGGACGGTATCATCAGGATACGCTGAAATAATTAGTCAAAATCTCTACACTGACGTAAATAAACAACTGAGGATAAAAGTGGGTCACGCGCAATCGTCCTCATCAAATCCATTTATTCCCTCGCTGGAAGAAGCTGCAAAAACACTGGTGGGGCGGGAAAGAAAAAAAAGTACTTGGATGAACCGACAATTTTCTTTCTGTCAATAAGAAGCAATAAAGCGAGCAGGTAGTGGCGAAGGAATATGCAAAGAACCCACATAATGCCACGCGTCTTCCACGAGCCATGCGTGCGACACTAGCAACTCCCCGTCAACCGAAAGGTGTTAAGCAGAGAAAGAATCAACAATGTTTAGTTTTAGATCTGAATCCCAATTGACACCAAGAAACAATGTTTTGAACTTTTTATGTGGTATTTAGTTTAGATGTTGCGTAACTCGTATAGTTAAATAACATAGTTAAGAAATCAGAATGATAATAAGTGTTATTAGCAGAGATATTTATTTTGTTCAAATGAAAAAGACTACATTGAAGACGATTTATTACGTACAAAACAAAACAGGAAATTTTAAACTAAAATCGTGCGAGATGATAAAATTCCCAAAATATAAAAATGTTTTCTAGAATTTACGTGATTTAAATATCAGTACTAATACAAATGTTTAAGCGTTTTTAAATTAAATATTTTTAATGCAATGGCAGTAAAATAAATGGGAACATTATATGTCTACTTATTTGAAAAAAGTTTATTTACGAAACATGCATTTTATTACGAAACAGCTATTATATTTTTAACGTTATTATGTGCTTTTGAGTAGTACGACTTTCAAGAAATGGTAATAGATCTTTTTTTAATATCGAAAGATATGATGGTCTTGGAGACATTAAATTGTATGTACTGTTTCAAAATCTCGTGATGATTTCAGTATCTTTGAAAAGACCATTATAATATTTTAAAGAGCTACTTAAACAATAATTATATCATTCCCCCTCATATTATCTCTCTAGTTAACCAATACATAATAGATTTGTAAAATAAATGCTCCAAGGAGTGGCACATATTTTCGTTAAAACAGTCACAAAAATTTCTTAATGGAATTTGAACATAGACGAACTTTTTGCTGTCAAAGTCAATAATAAAATCCTGCTCCAATCATAAAACATTCGAAATAATGTTGTATGCATTAGAACCAGACTTTTTTTTTTAGCTGTATCAGAAACATGAATAAACTTAACAAAAAATGCGATCACTTATAAAACAGATTTCGCTATCATTTTCCACTACAAAATTCAGTACAAAACCCACTTCAAATCAAATTCAAAACAGCTACATTCATACACTTTCTACGATCGACCTTCGACAGCAACTACTAACCATCCGGTCCGAGAGCAAAGGCTTACTCCAATCAGGGTTGAAAAATGATCTACAGATATCTATTATTTTAGCCGCCACGCAAGTATTCACTTCAATGTGTGACCAGTCCCCTGCAACTTGGGCTATACGACGATAGGGGCAGTAGTACACCTGCGACGCGCGACACCTGCTGACACGTTATTGTTACGCCGCAATTAGTCCTCTAAAGAGATGGGGGCTCCCATAAACAAATACATTATGATTAGCTCTCTCTCTACTTAAGCATGGCTGTTGCGTGCAAAAGTGGTGCATTGACTCGTATTTCACCTTTGTTGGAAATTAACGGTAATCAGTTAATGTCAGTTTAGGAGCGATTCATCAGATTAGAATCTTCGATTCGCAGAAGAGTTGGAATTGATTGGGGTAACGTTTGGTAATAAAACCGCAACTGAATAAATGTCTGCTGGAAAAGAAAGTGTTGGAAAACAGAAAGGGTTGACATTTTTTTTTTTACTTTAAGTTTTTACATTGAGATTAATTTTTTTTTTTTTTACAAAAATCATTTTTTTTTTAAATGATTTGTTTAATTAGAGATGGTGGTTACCTGGAAGAAAGCTAAAAATACTTTTTCATATACAACGTTGTATATTTAATCTAGATATGCTTTATTATACAGATGTATAATAGCACAGGAGAACACGTTTCTCAGTTCCGTCCCTTTTTTCCCAAGTCCATAATTTCAATTCCATAATTTCAACCACGAATATCTTCGCCTATTTTACAGATAACTTCATGAAACCTTTTTCTTGGGTTTTGTCATACTAGTGCGAACATTTTTCTAGCGGGACATTTTGCCGATCTCCTTAAGTTTTCATGTTTATTTTTTGTAGCTTCCAGCTTCCATGAACCACCGCTAGGAGCGCTGTAAGCTGTCTCAAATTATATATATTTTTTATATTAATTACAAAAAAAAAAAAAAAAAAAAAAAAAACAGATTGTGAGCAAAGATTCTTTACGAAATAAAGGACTACTGTTAAGCTTCTCCTCGTCGAGAATAAATGTCTGGTAAGAAGTGCGAGAAGAAGAAGGGTGCGCCGTGGAACGCCTGCGGTTGTCTCCACCCTCTCTCGAAGACGCCCTGATTATTGAGAGTGGGAGGTTAATAACAGCTTACTTGTAGCTTACACGTTGAAACTTGATACTTGACAAATGTTGCCTAGGTTGGATTAATTAGTAACAACTACAAAACTCACAGTTGAAAAAAAATCGGAACAGTTTTGAGTGTAATTGCATCGAATTGTCGGTAGCAGTGATAGGCAATTGGTTTCTTCATTTAAATGTGGTGATTCTATTTAGAGTTTAAAAAGCTATTTGCCTTATGCTATTGATGCAAATGATTCTTTTAATAGACTGAGATGTGATTTTAAGTTTAGGTACAAAATCTAACCTTATTCTGAATTTTTTTTAAATAGAATGTGGAAAAAAGTGAGTACATTACGAATCCACTGGTCTGCCGTGGCAAAAATAGACGACTGTACAAAAAATCGACTTTAAATGAGTTGAAATAAATCCGATTTCCAAATATGTCATAACTTCTCAAAACGTGAACACACTTTTTCGTTTGGTAACTCACCCCATTTGTATTTTCAATGAGAAAGAGCGCACTTTGGGGTATGTTGATGCATAAAATGCCGGGTACCCACGAAATACCTTTGGGCTACTCTCAGAATCAAGACAGAAACAATTTCAGATAGTGAAGGTGGCCATCTTGAATGTTTTATTTTATTTACACTTTTGCTAATATTTTGACACATATTCCAATGTTTTAAAAACACATATTCACACATATAATAAATTTAAAAAATCAGATAAAATGTGAAGATTTATATAAAAGGGGAGGGGGGGGGGATAGACGCATTCACAAGTGTTATTAGATTTTCAATTATATCTCACAAAATGAAGAAACATGTCTGTTTATTGAAATCTCATTTTAATCTATTTGCTTATCCTCCTCATATTTTTTTTTGTACTAAGTAATTTTTATTTAAATAATCATTATGTATACAAACACAAAACGTTACACAGAGGACAAGCCTGTGTAGTAAAAGCATGTGCTACATGGTGTTTCAATAAAACATCAGTATTATATTAACTTCAAGACTTCACTTGGAACTCAAGTATATCAGAAACATTGTTTTCTAGTAGCCATAATATTCAGGAAGATAGGAAGTGCACTCAAAGCATTCTCTCAGATGATATTTGTGCCACTCAACTTTTTCCTGATAAGCTTCAATAGTTGTCAGTGGCAGTGTCACTGAAGACTTAAAAAAATCTTATAGGCTATGAAAGAGCTATTTATTCCCATTTTAGTGGGCTAAGCTTTAACTTGTAATTTCAATACTATAAAATAATTTGTATAAACATAGATTATGTTCATAAAAATGCGCGCATGAGTGTTCATCAGAAACCACAATCAACTACCTGCTTCCTTTTGTTCCAAGTGTATATACACTGGTGTGCAAAACTTAAGCAACAATGTAAAAATTTAGCAGATAGCCATGAAATTGCAGAAAAGGAGGTCTGGTGATCAATACAATGAACACGTAAGTCAGTAAAAACGTCATGCGTATGCAAATATCAGGAACGAAACGTCAGAGGCGACGTGAGCGTACGCAAAACGCGTGATGTCGGCACGCGCAGCTCAACAGTAGAATAAAATTAAGGACGTAGACGCAATTCAACATATTCGCTGCAAATGCCAGTGAGTCAGTTCGTGAAATACGGCTAGAAGAAATCACCTGGACGACTTCACACGTGGAAGAATGATCGGAAAGCTGGAGGAGGGGCGTACTGTCACCAGTGTAGCTGCAGAGTTTGGAATCAACTAAAGTGTCGTATCGCGCCCTTGGAAAGCGTTCCAAACCACAGGTACAGCTGCTAAAAAAGTTGGTGGTAGCCGCCCGAGGACGGCAACTGCAGGGGATGACCCATATATTGTCCTGCAGGCGAAAAGAGGCAGACAGCTGTCAGCAAGCTCCATTGCTCAGCAACTCTGTACAGCAACGGGGCGACAAGTGTCGCGGTTTACTGTGGCCAGACGCCTTCACAAAGGGGGCCTATTCGCCCGCCGCCCTGAACGCTGCCTCCCGTTGAAAGTTGGCCACCGACGCCACCGTTTACAACAGAAACTGGACAACTGATCAATGGAGTCGTGTCCTCTTTACGGATGAGAGTCGGTTCAGTAACGGAAGCGATTCTCAATACGTTTTGATTTGGAGAGAGGTCGGGACTCGGTTTTATCCCAGTAACATCAAGGAAAGACACCGTAACGGTGGTCTTGGAGTTCTTGTCTGGGGAGGCATTATGCTGAACGGGTGAACTGAGCTCCACGTTTACGACAGAGGGTATGTAACCGGGGATCGCTATTGTGAGGAGGTCCTCCTTCCCCATGTGCATCTGTTCCGAGGTGCCATCGGCCCAGACTTCCTTTTTATGGATGACAATGCACGGCCACATCGGACTCTTGCTGTTGAGGAGCTACTGGAAAGTGAAGATATCACTCGAATGGATTGGCCAGCGTACTCCCCAGATTTAAATCCCATCGAATATGTGTGGGATGCTTTGGGGAGACGCAATGCAGCACGCTTACATCCTCCGGAGAACACCCAACAACTCAAACAGATGCTGATTGAGGAATAGGCACTTCCACCGCAAGAAATGTTGCACCAGCTGGTTCTGAGTATGCGGAGACGGTGCGAAGCAACCATTGCAGTGAGGGTAGAGCATATCCCATATTAAGGAATATCTGCTTGTTGTTCTTCCTCTTGGATAGACAATCATGAGTCACGATACTATTCGTTCAAGAAAGCTTGTTTTTGTTTGATTCCATACCGTATGCATTGTATTCCTTTTTCAGAGCCGATAATTTCGTATCCTTTACGTACATAATACTCTCCCTCATTTCTGAATTTCATGTCTCTCAGATGATTTCTCGAGGAGTTATGGCAAAAAAAACACCTGTTGCTTAAGTTTTGCACACCAGTGTACTTGTTGAACAATTAAAATATTCTGGGAATTCACACTGAGTTGATAAATCTTGCCGTTTTAAAACACTTCAACCTGATATTGCACCTTGAACGAGCATCCTCGATTTTTGCAAATGAATTCGATTCATCTTGTCCTGTTACCACTAGCTTGTTAATTAAGATTCTATATCTATAGATACTCCCCATTTTCAGTTAAGTTATTGCGTATTTAATTGTTTCTTATTTTCCTAGATTGTAAATGTGACTTTTTCGTATGCATTCGGGAATAGCTGGTAAATCCTGCCAACCCTGAATCTCTCTTCTGTCTTGCAACACCTTGGGTGCTGAAAATATAATACCGATAAAAATCAAGTTTAATATTTCCAAATAATAGTTTGGTTGTGTGTTCAGATTTAAAGGAAAGTAGTTACTTGTAGAACCTTTAGAGGCCAAGGAATAACCCAGAGTACGATTGAGTAACCAATTATACGGTCACCGTTTGGAAAGATACATCTCCCTTCAAGAGGGTCTTCAAATTTGACTAGTTTTTGCTTATATTCATTTAATTGTAATCTTTAAACAAAGCTTTTGAAACTGGAGATAGTTAGTTCAAAAGGCAAAAGTTGTTCCAAATTTATATCACGGGAGAAGGTTGAAGTATTTTACAGGGTGGCCACAAAATTCATTCCCTGATTTCCCTGACAGATTACTATAAAATTCCCTGATTTTAGGCCAAACTTTTTACCAAATTTCCTCAATTTTCTTAGATTTTCCAGATGTTTAAACACCCTGATAAAATAGAACATGTATTCTAAAGAGATAATATGTAATTTTCTAAAAAATAGTTTTGCTGGTAAAAAAAAGTTTAAATTATTCCGTAACATTAAACTTTTAATGGCTTACCACTACAAATCTCCATCTAAATAGCGCCAAAATATCGATGAACGTGCCTTAAGCAATACAAAATTTCCCTGATTTTCAAGAAATTTTTAAAAGTTTCCTGACGTTTCCCTGATTTTTTCCAGAATCAGAAAGCTCCCTGACATTTCCCTGATTTTTTCCAGAATCAGAAAGCTCCCTGACATTTCCCTGATTTCCAGGCTTTCCCGGTTCTGTAGTCACTCTGTTTTAAAACGTCAACATTTATCAACTCTAAGTGAATTGGCAGATGTTATAATTATTCAACAAGCGTATTAAACTAGGAATAAAAGGAAGCAGGTAGTTGATTATGGTTACTGATGAACATCCAAGTTCACATTTTTATAAACATCTGCTATGTTTGTACAACATTTTTGACTGTTTCAGAAGTACAGGTTACTGCTAAGCCCATTAAAATAGGAATTAGCTCTTTCACAACCTCTATGGCTCCGTTAAGTCTTCGATTTCACTATCACTGACTATTGAAGCCTATCTGAAAAATGTTAAATGCACACAAATATCATCTGGAAGAATGCTTTGAGTGTACCTCTTAACATCCTGACTAATATGGCTACTAGAAAATGATGTACCTTGTATAGTTCTTCTCATTGTTGTACTAGATGACTTGGCAATAGCTCCAAGTGAGCTCTTGAAGTTAATATAACACTCATGTTATATTGAAACACCATGTGGTACATGCTTTCATTACACACACTTTTCATCTGCACAATGTTTTGTATCTGTGTACATAAAGGCTGTTTAAATAAAAATAGCTTAATAAAAAATAAAAATAAAAAACTATATGAGAAAAATTATATAACTATAAAAATTGTATGAGGAGGATGAGCAAATAGAATTGAATGAGATTTCAATAAACAGACATGTGTCTTCACTTAGTGATATATAACTGAAAATCTAAATGCACTATAATTCTTGTGAATGCATCCCCCCCTCCCCCCTTTATATAAATCTTTACATTTTATCTGATTTTTTTTTTAAATTTATTATTTATGTAAATATGTGTTTTGAAAACAATGGAATAATATGTGTCAAAATAATAATAATAATAAAAATAAAAAAATAAAAACACTATTTAGTAGTTTTCACTTGTTCAAGCGAATTTCCTATAAATTTAATAGTATACATTCAAAATAGCCGTCTTCACTATCTGAAATTGTTAATACAGGAAAACAACTACTTTCAGATCTGTTTGTGTAGTTTCAAGAAAAATTATCTATAAATATACAACAACAAAAAACAAGTTTTTGACATAAAAGTAAAAAGTTTTGCGGAACCTATATATTTAATACAGGGATGGCCGCCATCTTGAATTCTAAGAGTTATCCAAAGGTATTTGGTGGATACCCGGTATTTTACATATCTACTTACCCTAAAGATGAAATAACAACAATAAAAAAACTTAATATCGCAAAAATGGATTCTAGGTAAAATACTCAATTCTCTGCCAGACTAATATTTTAAAAGTAAACCTATTTGGCGACATCAATTACGTCATCGAGTAGGTAATATTTATTATCAACTTGGCCCACTTTTAAAAGATGCAAGTAGGCCGTTGCTAGATATGCTAGATATTAAATCGTCTGCAACCTTCTTAAATAAAATATTAAAAGAGCAATGGGTTACCAAATAAAAAATAATACAAGTTCTGGCCTTTTGAAAATTAGACTTTCTATTGATAAATACTGCAGTCAACATTTTCATAAAGACCATCCTTTACCTCAATCTTATTTTCTGACTAACGACAGAACTATTAAATGGGAAATAAATTAATTTTAAAAGTTACAGAAAACTATCATGAAAATCAGGGAAATATAAAGGAATTTTTTTTTTTGGGGGGGGGGGGGGGGGATTTTCTTTCAACCATAAAATCAACTAATATATCTAAAACATTAAATTTCCTAGACATAACACCCATATATAAATCATTTTCGTCTATTTCAACCGGCTATAATTCATTTTCCTTTTCGATGAGAATTGCACTTAAAAGGGGAATTAGTGGGTAATTAACCTGGATAAATTTATTTTGAGTTCATGTATCAAAATCTTCTAAAGATTAAGTTATTAGGATTTAACTCCTTTTTTTTTTTTTTTTTTTTTCTTCCCTTGTAGAATTAAAGGCGCATTTTATAAATACAAAAAGAAAAATATCATTTATTATAGTTTTCAAAATTTTCTATAAAAATTTACAGTGTTGAAAGTTTTTTTTCGTTATTAACTTTCAAGCCTGTAAATTTTTGATAGCTTGTGCCATATGGTAATAGCCATCTCTATTCTTATTGTAATCCTCTTCCTTTTCTTTACTTAAAGGTCTTAACACTAGTGTGTGCTCACGAGCATGAAACCACACGTGTTCCCTGTCATGTCATCAAGAGCGTACCGACCCGTGACAGAATCTCTGAGAGATGGATGGTATACAAATTCTAGATTTTCTAAATTGGAGATCCTAATTTTAACACCAAGGCTATTTAAAAAACTTAAGAAAAGATTTTCATTTTATGTTCTACATTTGTTTGTTGTTTGTTTGTTAAAAAACAAAAAATAATTAATTTAAATTACAACAGTGTCATTTTATAAGCTTTAGATAAAGAAAGAATTGTGATTGGGTTTTAGTTATTTTATCAAGTTTTAATGTAAATGTGGAGTTTTTTCAATCTATTTTTAAAAATATGCTAAAAAATATAAATTGAGAAAATATTAGAAATACAATATATAGTTATATAATTTAATCATATCGAAAAAATCTAATGGCTATTAATTTTATATTGAACCATAACATCGTAATTCATTAAAAAACATCAAAGCATTTAGAAAAAGTTATGTTACAGCGTTACAGTTATACAACAACAACATACAAATTCAGTTTTTTTATTCTCATAATAAGTTTCCCAAATGTGACTCAGTCTTGTTTCATTCTATGGTACAGAAAAGTATTACACTGCTATTTAAATAAAATATTTAGCATTATGTTTTGAACTAAAATAATAAAAAATAAACCATTAGACATCTATATTGAAATTAGATACATCTTTGCGTTGACAACTTACTTATAAAAATATGTGCAAAAAGCAGTAATTATAATGGTATTATGAATGTAGATTCTAATTTACATTCCAAAGTATTGATGTGAGAACAAAAATGTTAATAAAAAAAGAAATATTCAGTAATTTAACTGTATGAAAAATACTTTTCTAATTTAGATTGCTCTAAAAAGTCGATTACGCTATTAAAATAAAAAACAATAAGCGCAAATGTTACTTAGACCACTATAAAAATGAAATAAACTATCAACTTTTTTTAGGTAATATAGACAAAAAATCACGGGTAACTATGATGGAAGATATTATTTTCAAACATCTTGTCTATATCTGAACCTTTGTATATAATATGAGGTGTTTTTTTTTTTTTTTTTTTTTTTTTTTTTTTTTTTTATCTTGCAAGTAGAGATTTATCTAATTTCAGAAATTAAGATACTAATTATTTAAGAATTTTTCTTCACTATTTTTCTAAAATAAAGACTCGATGATCAAATTATAATTAAATAAAGAACAAAAATATCAGTAAGTTTCATCCCGAAAACAAACACAACAATTTCCTTTCTCCGGTGAAATAAAAACAAGAAACGTGATACTTTCAAATACATGCAACGAAAGTGAAGTCAACTTATGCAGAATGAAAGATGATATCTTATACAGAATAAAAAAACATGCGAAAGATCGTAGTATTGATACGTTCCGCTCTGCAATCTAAAAATTGAGTAGACATGTCAGTGATTCTGACAAATAATCTTGTATATGTTAACGACGAATGCCTGGCTACTTAACATTTTAGGGGTGTTTACTTCTTAAATTCTTTTTTGAGTTTCAATTCAGGATGCACAATTACACATACGAGTCAGTTTTCTCTTGAAAGACCTATGATAGACGTTTCCACAGTGAAATTCTGAATCTTGTTGCAATGATATTTCTGCATAGTATTGCCATAAAAAATTTTATACTGTCAACCCATTATTACATGCAGTTTGGCCATGGTCCCTCCACCCAAGTGAAGCGGAACGAGAGAGAGAGAGAAAAAAAAGAGAGAGAGCATCCCGATGAAGAGTGTAGTTTTTGGTGTGCGATGACACGCGTCCTTAGCGAATCGAATCGGTAACCAAACACCTTCTTCCCCCCGTTTAATTGTTTGTCATCGAACTAATAAGT
The DNA here is from genome assembly GCA_963978545.1 of Linyphia triangularis. Classification (NCBI taxonomy): domain Eukaryota; kingdom Metazoa; phylum Arthropoda; class Arachnida; order Araneae; family Linyphiidae; genus Linyphia; species Linyphia triangularis. Next base: position 33,105,093 of record OZ021722.1, read on the forward strand.
TGAGGGAAACGATCCCTTTGTTATACCGTTGATGTCACGGATCAGTAAGAAGAGAGTGAAGGTTGATGTGATGAAGTGGTTGGGATGGAGTATGGCTTTGTTGTTTGGGGGCTAACGGTGTTGTGAGGATTGGGTTTCTTATGAGGAAAAAACTGGGTTTGTTTTTTTTAAGTATTTTTTATGTGTTTTTTACCTAAAGGGAATTTTTGTTTGAGTTTTATGGGGATGTAGAGAAATGTCTGTAAGTTGACTGAATTTAAACGTTGTTTTGAAACTGTTCCCTTTGAAAATATTGCATATAAAAGTTTAGTAAACATAATACATTTATATTTGAAAATTGTACATCATGTTATTTAAATTAATTGCAATGGCTTGATAGTAATTTTAAATAAATTGAATTATTCCTTTTTATTGAAGGAGGGGGCTAAAATTATGCAATCAAAGATAGTTTCCTCTGCAGGTTTGCTTAAAATCAATATCCCTATGCTTATGCAAAGTTGTAGACTTTCAAAAGGCATTATTTGCAGATTTTTTTATTTTTTTCCATTAAAATGTTTGTAAATAAAAAATTGTTTTGGCTAACTCTAAAATACGATCTAACCTATATTTGACTATTTATTTAAATGTAAAGCTAATATTTCTTTATGTTTTTATCAAAAGATGTAGTTCAAAAGTAACATCTTCCCACAAATCCTGCATACTAGTAACTTCTCATTCTCTTTTCTTGCAGACTTACAGATAATTACTTAAGGCTTTTTTATTTCCACTATATATTTTTTCCAATTTAAATTTAAATATTTAATCTCAATAAATGTACGGCCTATCTGATGGCTGTGGGGTTAGCACTCAAGCCTCGAATGCTAAAGGTGTCGGGTTCGAATCCTGAAGATCCCGGATTAGGCATTGTGGTCAAAATTAGGTCATTAGGCATTAGGTCTTTGTGTTTCGGAATCCACGTTAAGCTGTAAGTCCCGGCCTGACTAGCCGTCATTGTGCATAAAAATAGGTCGTTGAACGTACAAACCAATCAATAAATGTACAGATTCATGAAAAAAGTGTGTACATTTTTATCGATTGGACAATAACCACTAAAACAATATGCATTTTCCAGAACCTGCACGTAAATAATGTATATACCTACCGTGACCAGATTTTCTAACTAAAAATTAGGATACGTCTCTGCTAATGGGGAAGAAATCGGTTTTTTTTTTTTTTTTTTTTTTTTTTTTTTTTTATTATTATTATTATTATTATTATTTATTATTATTGTTGATCACATTCTATGTAACGGGAAAGAGGGGCAATCTGGCGGCACGTTCGGGCAGCGGAAAATCAAGGTGAAAAGCAGGACTGTTCCGTCAAAATCTAGGCGTCTGGTCATATTACGTATTCCCTTTAAAAAAGTATTTGATCATAACTACAGAATACACCGACTTAAACTAAAGTGAACCATGATAAGTACCTATTAAAAAAAAGCAATTCTTCAACTCCAAAGAAGTCAAAAAGGACGAGGCAGATGCCAGCGAGTCCTAAAAACCCATTCAAGACACATCTACGACACTTTAAGACAACGGAACAAAAAAAGAAAACGGATGAGTTAATACTAAAACAAGAGAGTGCTACCGATCTTTCCAGCTGTTTTCAGCGTGCGGGCGTCGCGACCCCGAGGGCATAAGAACTGATTTCGATCGGTGCGGGCGAGCACGCGTACGCTGTCATTAAAACGGACGACAGGTGATTGGGCGAATCACACCTCCTCCTTCTATTGCTGAAAAAGGAGCACTTCTGGAGAGGACGCAGTTTGCATCACAAAAAGGGAAAAGGTTTTGCTGCGGAGTTAAGAACTCAGACGAGAAAAAGGTTTTACAGGGGTAAGGGATTGGGATGTAAGGAAAAGAATTATGTATACTCGAAGAAAAGAAAAAACTTGTTTATTAGTAGAAATTGTTTACCGGGTCCAGTCGTTGTTGATTTCTTTTTGTTCTATGTTATTAAGCGACCTGTAATTTTAACTTTATTTTCAAGAAAAGTTTGGAATTGTGGTTGTGAAAAATGTTAAAAAAAAGTGAGAAATATCCGACTTGACCTAGGATTTGAAGGAAATATAGGGTTCTATAGTAAGGAAAAGTGTCCTCGATAAAAATAAACTTAAATTTTCGGGTAGTAAGGAATTGTTCAATGTGTTCTGAGACTGTAAACAACTTCTTATTCAACACTATAAAATAAGCTACAAATGTTAATTTATCTAAAGTTTTTGAAAGTGTGTTTTAGACAGCGGTTTAGCTTCAGGAATACCATAATTAGAAATAAGATAGCAATACTTCGCTTCTATGGGTTTTAAATAAAAATGTATTATGAAATTAATTAAAATTATTCTGTTCACAAATCATTTATTTCTGATATTAAAATGGTTTTTGCAAAGTTCTTATCTATCATGTTTAAATAAAAAAAAAATAAAAAAAAGTGCAAAATATTATATCAAATTAAAGAGAGATTATATTATGACAGAAATAGTCACAAAAGACGCTTTTCTTGTCAATTAGGCTCGGATATCAAACATGTAATATCCGGTCTTTCCATATAATAGTTGACGACAAGTAGCAATAAAAAAAATAAAAAAAATCTAATTTAAAGGGTTTTTTTATAAACAGAAATGTCGCCAAGTTATGAAGGTTGGCAACATTCTTGGTGAGAAAACTTAGAGCAGAATAGTATATACAAGTCCTGATCAGATATCTCAAGTTGCACGAGTGAACTTCCCTTCGAATTACTATAGAAACACTCTTCCGACAAACTTCCAGTTATAGTTTTCTATTGATTCATACATAATTCTCCTAATCTTATTGATCAAACTGATATGCGACACATATCTTTTGAACTTATAGTTTATGTTTAGTCAACTCTTAATTGTATTCATAAGTCAGTTCAAATCGATTCATACATGTGATAGCCTCATACATGTGCTACATTTCTGGAATGCAGAAATTGTTCCATTTGCGCAATCCAATAAACGATTTTCAGATAAGATCTTCCGTAACTTCAATTCTTTTTCAACGCTGTACACCATCGAATTCTGACATTCCTCGATACGTTCCGAATTTTGACCGTTTTCACAACAATTTAGCCACTTCTATGGATCAGATAGAGATCAGCCAGGGGTCCTAGACAGAATAACTCGCTGCCAATAAAACAAGCATGGGGAGGAACTTCCACAACCCGTGACTCGATTCCCAATCGATTCCATGAGGTGACGACAGACATCGGGACCTTTTTATCTGGTCCGGCAATAAAATGGTCCTCCTTATCAAATGGGCGAATAACGGTCGGGACGTTTGGGTCGTTCATTCCACGCTTAACGGCCGCTGCTGATCCGGTCTGGACAAGAAGTCAGGCCGGACTTTATCCGGGACTCGATTTAAACGGCCCGTCGTAAAAGCGAATTTAGCGTCGCTGTTTCGACGTTAGCTCTTTGTGAGAAGAGGAAGAGAACAAATGTAGGATTTCGAGAGACAAAATTGGGTGATTCGAAAGGAACAGCGACGAATCGGTTTGTAGGATCTTTGCAAATTGTTGGCATGTGAAAGGAGTGAGAACTTACTCGAGGGGTTTGTGATCACTTGAACAGTATCGTATGTGTTTTTAGAGGTTGAAGGTGGATGTGGATTTTGTAAGAGCCATCTTGGGACTAATGGGGAAGTTTTTGAAGGTTTTCATGTCCAAAGTGCTGCTATGGGATCTGTGTTCATTTGCAGATACTTTTTCGTGGCAGTCATTATGCACACTAGGCGTAGTTCTAAGCATTAATTAATAGCAGATTTCTTAACAAATTAGAATGGATGTTAATTTAAAAAAAAATACATTTCGTACCTTTTATATGTTTGTTGAATATTTACTTCTTTCTGGCTTAAAACCATTATTTATTTATTTATTTATTTATTTATTTGTTTGTTTGTTTGTCTGTCTGTTTGTTTATTTGTTTGTTTATTTATTTATTTATTTATTTATTTATTTATTTATTTATTTATTTATTTATTTATTTATTTATTTATTTATTTATTTATTTATTTATTTATTTATTTATTTATTTATTTATTTATTTATTTATTTATTTATTTATTTATTTATTTATTTATTTATTTATTTATTTATTTATTTATTTATTTATTTATTTATTTATTTATTTATTTATTTATTTATTTGCATACTTAAAAGTTCTTATTTAAATAACTAGCATCAATCTTACACAACTATTTTTAATATAACTGGTAGGGATATCTACTTTGGCAAAAAAGGAAATTATGTTTGAAAATAAAAGTTGCAACTAAAAACTTGCTAGTTACCAAGGTCATGAAAAATTGGAAAATAAATAATTTCCTATTTTTGCAGTCAAGCCATTCAATGTTAATAGATGGACAATAGGCATCATTATATTTTTCTGGAAATCGTGATTTCTATTGACGAATAGGACATGAAGTCAAAATTTTGATACGTTGACAGCTTTTTCTACACGGTGAACACAAATATTTTAATAGATGAATAATTATATCACATAATACATAAGTAAATATATCTTGGGAAAGATTTAATTTCTTTTTTAAAATTAAGTAAGTATTATTTAGTTATTTGTTAAAACAAGAAAAATCAATGCTTTTTTTTTTTTTTTTAATTATTATTATTAAAGGTATTATGAAATGTATATTTTAACTTTATTCATTCTTCAGAATTCATAGGGGAAATTTAAAAATGTTAATAAGAAATAATATCAAAACTTGTATTTATATTACAGAAATACCTTAAATGAAGATGTTATTCAAGTTCTTCATACTTGTTCTTAGTAATTAAAAATAAAATATATAATGTCCTATCCTTACGTCCTTCTTTAAAGCCCATTTTATACACTCACAGATACATATTTAAAACATCTAAAGATAGATATCAACTCATGATTTCAACCAAAAGGAAATCGAGCACAAAAGATAACAATATCAAATCATAATAACATCTTTTGGTTCCCCCGAAGGAAAACGCTTGAAGATCACACATGAAAGCTCTCCTTACCCATTCTGAAATAGCTTCGAATAAAAGCACAAAAGTAACGCCTCTGCCGGCAAATCGCGGTAATCTTTTAGGGGCAGGGAGAGAAGCGATAGATGTCCGAATTTTATTGCGTTTTACGGATAAAAACTCGGGGTCCAGAGTTCAAGCTCTGAGCTCATCCTGAGTTTATCGCTCCGCAGCATCTACGGCACGATTCTGGAAGAGACAATTAGAGAAGAAATCGAATGGTACCTACTCAATTAGAAACCGTGTCCCTGTTTCTTCCGCAGACATCAAAAACTGAAGCTGAATGGTGTTTTTATTTTAAATGGTGGCGTTATTCGGGATTGAGAATAGGCCTTAGGAGCTGGTTTCTCGGGTTTGTTTGTTGCGTGAAAGTTTTTGTTGTATCTGAAGTTTAAGGTGAGGTGCTAGAATTCAAAAGGTCGTGGAGGTTAAATAAGTGTTCGTATTCAACAAGTTTGGTGGTTTTCGTATTTTCTTAATTTCTTCCAGATTATAATTCTAGTGAGAGTTTTTTTTAAATTGTTCTTTTTTAAGAAATTTAACTTTTAATTTTGTAAAATAAAAGCAACCTAATTTTGGCTTTTAACATGTTATTTATCAAACATCATAACATAAATTTTATCCCCCATCACAGACGAACTAATGGTTTTGTGAGGGTATATATTAACTCGTTTATGACTCCTTTTTTTTTTTTTTTTTTTTTTTGTTAGAATTCTGTTGATTATCAATATGGTCTGATTGCTTTACGTCATTATATATGTTTATATGTTCGATAAAGTTTCATTATTATTATGAAGAAAACATCCATTCTATGTCATTGACTCACTTTTTTCTTACCATATAATTTGATAGAATGCATTGTCATCTACAACGAATCTAACTACCAAGTTTCTGTTAAATTAAATGACGGTATAAGAGCTAAATAGCATAATGAAGATTTTGCTTGCCACAAACAAACATACAAACAAAATCGAAATATATAAAATATAAAAGATTTTAAAATAAATTATGTTTATTCTTATAAGTGCAACAATCAATGATTGTTTAAATTAGGTAATCTACTTATGTTTGATAAATAACTATACATTTTAAATTAAGAATTATTTGCGTTATACTCCGGATAAAACTTCTATAGGTTATATTTTTTTAGGATACTTTTAATAAATATATGTAAAGAATAAGTTACCATGAGAAATAATAATATGTTATAACTTTATCATTAAAATTTTTGTTTAAAAACTATTTAGGATTCAAATATTCAACTTCCCCTATAGCAGTGGCGAATGTCGGAAACAGAACTTTTAAAGAATGGCCAATTTTGGCTAAGACTCAGAGCATCTTTTAAAAATAAAAGATTTTTAAAAAACTAAACATGTTAAAAACATCAGAAGACATATTTTTTTGCCCTCCATCCTTTCTTATAAATAAAATATTTCAATTTTAAAACTATGCATTAGCATTTCAAAACTTCCTGTATATTTTAACCAGCATTGGGCAAAATAAACCAATATTTATAACTGCCGGTTAACAACGTTCCAAATCGGGATTGACTAATTGGCTAATGCCGAACGAAATTAGGCAGCTTTGTTGTCTATTGGAGTTACAAGTTTTATTTTTAATTATAGAGTGCCTATCAAAATTGTTCGCACACTTACAAATTTCAATCTATCATTTCAGTTCATACTACATTATCCATCTCAAAAATTAATATTTTAGAATTGAATTTTTTAATAATAACTCTAAATTCCTCTGAATAAAACTACATAAAATATTTTTGATGCATAATAAAACATTATTTTAGAAAAATCATTAACCTAAAAGTAACACATAAAATATCTCCCAAAAGTCTTCGAGCACTTACATTTTTTTGTAATTTTTTTTTTTTTTTTTTTTTTTTCAAATTAGTATTTTTTACAATATTTTGGTAAATAAATAATTCGTAGGATATTTTTTAGCATTCACAGTGTGTTTTTTTTTTTTTCTGTATCAAAGTTCCTCCATTCTTCAAGTGTTACTGTTTTCAGTTGGCTTTTCGTTTTAATGTCGTGTCTTCTTACTTTAGCCTCCGACTCCCTCCAAATCTTTCTTTTGGGTTCAAATCTGTAGATTGAGTTGGGTTTTTTTTTTAATTTTGGGGCAATTAAAAAGCCAAAAGAGATCATTTAATGGTGTGTAAATGATGAAAAATAAAGCTATTTGTAATGCTCAAATTTCGGACTTACAAATTTAATGTATCATTCATAATATTCAAAGATAGTTCATGATTCATTATTCCATCATTAAACATCAAATTACCAAGTCCTGATGTTGACATGCACCCATACACAAGGACACTTCCATCACCATGCTTTACAGTTCCAAAACAAAGAAGTTGGGATTAAGTTCGTCATTTTTTCTTTTACATACAATTATGCACCCATCGAAACCAAGAAAGTTAAATTTGGTTTCAATTTTCATGCAACACACAATTGCAATACGTTTCTAACTAATTTGTCATTGACTTGGCAAAGGAAAGGCAAAACTGTCTATTTTTAACACTTAAAAAAAAATTCTTCGGGCAGAACACTGATGTATCCAAATGATCTGACTACTTTTCAAACAGTTTCAGGTGAAATTGAAGTCAAAAAGTTTTTCTTACGTTCTGAAGAAACTTTTATAGCCAACAAACATGTTTTTTTCTCAAATTTTCCTGTAATAAATCTCTTTTCCAAGTTCAGATAACACTGCTAAGTAATCTTTTCTTGGTTGGTTTTGGATTCTATTTTCTTGTTTAAAACATTTTATTACATACCGAACAGTTGAATAGAATAAATTTAATATATTATCAATACATCGTATTGATTAACTACTATTACGATGAAATATGATCAAATTTAGACTGCGGTTTTCGGATTCTTAAGGCTACCAGCCATTTTAAATAATAAATAGATTATAATAACTGGAGAAAGTAAATATTACAGGCAATACAGTTTTTAAATATCACTACAATGCAAAAAATTAAAAAAAAAAGTGTTAAAAAATAATTTTATTAATAAATGTATCAGAAAATTTTATGGTGTATGTTTTTTTCTCTGATTCTATGAACTTACATTTTAATAAAAATTAAATTATTCAATACTTATCTTAAAATTATTAGATTTCATTTAGAATTAAATAGATATTCTACAAAAAAAAAATTGAAGTTAATATTCAAATTCAATTTCAAGCTACAACATTTTTTCTGCAAATTTTTAAACTGTACGAAGACTTCTGGAAGACATTGTATGTACTAGAGTTGAGTATCCACTTCTGACTGAATTAACTATAAAATTTTGAAAGATATATTATATGAAAGGTACATAAATAATTTTATAAACTAACTTGTCCGATATGTAAACATTTAATTAATTTTAAGTATTTTTATATAGCTTGAAAACTACCCATTTTAAAAATGTATGCAATGCTGCTTAAAGAATAATAAGAATGTCTTCAATGAATTAATGATAGAAAATTTTAATATAATAGTTAAAAAATTAGCTGAAATATATTTTTTTTCTTTTCTACTTTTTTGTGTCCTATTAATCAAATAACTATCATACATGATTCCTATGCTTCTCTTATTTCATTAATAATTAATTATTTGTTATTATATTATTACTTTAGATATTATTTCGTTATTTATGTACTCTTATTATGCTGTTTTATTTTACACATTTCAGAAGCTTTTTTTAATATATTGCATAATGATTACATAAATGACAGTTTATAACAGTTCTTACTGTCTAAGAAAAGTACACTGTCAAGAAGCCAAGATCTATAAACAGACATTTATGTGGATTATGCTAAAGCGTTTTTGAAAATCACGAATGAAAACTATTCGAATTGTACGGGTGAACTCTCATTTCAAAAGCAAAATGAAAAGAACATAAAAATATGACAACCTTCAAGCTAGGTCAGAGAATGAAATAATTGTAAAAAGTAGACACGAGCGTCTAATTTATCAACGTTAATCGTGAGTATGTGGTTTAGTTTTAGTTAATGGATCGCAATTTTTAAAAATTATATTTTTGATAATTTTCTAAAAATATGCAGTTAAGTAAGAGGCTTTAAATTCCAGAAATAGATCAAAATATTTCAGAATGTATGGTGTTTCCTTCCAGAAGAAGATCAGCGGTAAAAAGATAAAAAACCAGTTGTGTTACATTTATGACATATTGCTTTAAACATCAGTGGGTTCGGTACGTAGAATTTTTTTTTTTTTTTTTTTTTTTTTTTTTTTTGTAGTCTTTCCTTGATCGTGCGGGATTTATAAAAATTGTTATGACTGAAAATGTCATTGTTAATTTCTAACTTAAACTTAAAATTCATCTCTTAATTTTGATCTTAAACTTTAAAAAGGACTTTATTCTTCAAGGAACCACCGCATCCAAGATGGTGGCCCTCTTAGCATCTTCATCTCCCATGTCCGCCATTGAAGGAACCCATTCACCAGCAACTCTCTTACCACCCTTCCTCCACCAGGATTAAGCTAAACCATCCCGACGGTCCCAAAAGAGACTCTAGGTGACCCAACTTCAAGTTCCATCCCTCAGAAGAATGATTCAAGTATCCTAAAAATAACCGAGAACCACCGCATCCAAGATGGTGGCCCTCTTAGCATCTTCATCTCCCATGTCCGCCATTGAAGGCACCCATTCACCAGCAACTCTCTGACCACTTCCATCCTCCCGGACCACCAGCCTTTAAGGAACTGTTTAGTTCATTCAGGTAGTCTGTTTAACCAAAACAGACTCGTGTAATTTCTTTATTTTCTTTTGATGAAATTAATTTATATCAGAACGGCCAGGGCTCTCTTCCATTAGGAAATTAATACCGGATTCATTTATCCGTTTAATTTTAATTTGTTAGTTTTAATTGTTTTATTTAATTTGATTTTTTTAACAACCTCTCCTGAGCGAAGAACAACCTTTTTGCCCTCTTGGGTATTTCATTTGAATCCTTAAGGTTCATCTTGTGTGAAGCTTGTAACTGTTTCTTGAATAAGACATAATGATTAATAAATTACATTTTTATCTGGTAAAAACAGTGGTGTTTCCTTGATCTTTTAGTTAAGTAAATTTTTGGTGTTTAGGTGTTGAAGAGTATCAAACTTACCCTTTTAGGTACGAGGTTGTTAAGTGTAATAATTTTATTTACTAAATATTTAAGTGGTAATAACCACCACGACAAAATTACACTTGGTGCATTTCTCTCAAATTCTATTTCATTAATCTTATGCGTTAAATCAAGTTATGAAAAATCCAGATTCTTACTGTCAGTCTTATGTTTTAGCTCAAAGGTAAAAGCCGCCATCCGTTATTTAAAAACAATTTTAGATTGGATAAGTTTGTTCTATAACACATCACAACAATAAAATGCAATAACGTGTTTCTTAAATTCACATCTTATTCAAATAAATAATTAAATTTAATGACTCTTCAAGTGTTATTAATAGAGAACTTGCCTAAGGAGACGTTCCCAATAAATAGTACTTGAATCGACACATAAGGCTTGTTCTTGAAAAATCTATCGATCGAGAGCTATTACAAAATTTAAAAAAAAAAAAAAATGTGTTCAATTATGTTTATTTACTTTGAAACATATACAATATGATTAATTTAAAACGGTATTGAAATGAAATTCATTTAGAGACTCAACAATATTATTACTGAACATTCATTATTACTGAACGTACAAAATTAAAATACCAAACAGATTTTTAAGATTAAAAAAAAAATTCACTGTCGTAAGATTTTTTTAACCTTTAGCGTATAACAATATTATCCTCTTCATAATATCCATTGCAACATTTAAAAGATAAAGAAAAAATCATGTTATAATGCGAACAAGCAATTCTCTCTAACAACACGTTCCTGTCATCGCATTGACGCTCAGCTATGCGGTGAAAAGGTTGAAGGCAACCCATCCAGAAAAGCTTCTCACGTCTCCCATCATGTCAACCCTTTTTAGACTCTTCATTCCACGCATCTGGCCGTGACACCCATTGTTGCCCGAACTGACCATCGCTGCCCCCTCGTGATTCCAACTGGACATCCTAATTGAGGGGGTGAAAATGGTGATGTACCTTGATATTCCTGCAGAAAATTAATAAGGGATTCTCTTGATTCAGGAAGGGTCATGTTTCTGGAGAAAGAGTTATCGCATTTCTCGATCTTTTCTTGCTGCGATGAATGGACGTTTATTACACCGGGGAAGTGGCTTTCTTTCCTCTTTTTTTTTTTTTTTTTTTCTTTTCTTTTTTTAAGGTAATGAAGATTTTGAGGAGTTCGTGCGATGGCTTGATGCATGCGTTTTCATACTGCAGAAAGTAGTGCTTATGGTAAACTTAGTGGAGTAAGTTCAATGTTTAATTTTGGAATCCATAGTTGTTTTAATTTTTAAAGTAAAAAATAGTACCTCTGCTTTGGTAGGAAAGGTATTATGCAATGTGAATGATTTGTGAGTTTGTCTACTAAATTACATTGAAATATTAGTTATAAGAGAAAATTTTAGAAATGTCCTTGCTAATAATATTTGGAGAAAACAGAGTTTAGGAGAGAATTTTAATTTCCTTTTACTAATTCCTACTTTAAAGAACGATTATAAAATGTATCCTCCGATTACAAATACTGATATTTATTCAGGCATATAATTAGCATAATAATGGACATATTTTATTCCTAAATATAGCAATATACTTGCCAAAGTGATATTTCAGACAATGGAAACTAAAATACACTCTATGTTTGAAAGGTTCTAAAAAATTCAATAAATAACATATCCATTTTGGATTTAACAAAGAAGACATTTTATGCTATTACTCAAAAAATATTTTATTCATTTGGTTCTCATTTTCCTGATCCATTTTTGGAATCATGTACAAACTAAAATTTATAAAGGAAGTGATACAATGATATACATGAAGGAAATAATTTTGAACTTATGAGTTTCAATTTTGATTTAAATGTTAATTAACAAAATTATTAAGTAAGAAAAAAATTAGAGTTGAAATCAACTTTAAATTTTGTAATTTTTATAATCTGAATAAATAAATATATCCCCTAAAGTAAAACTGTTTTAGTTTGTTTTTACAATGTAAATCAAAATAGTTTAAAACACACAGCTATTTTGAAACTGTAATCTCAAAGAATATTTGCAATTAGTACTAAAAGAGTTAGGTTAATCACTGACTCTGTAACGTTGTAAATGAAAGAATTTTAACCGATTAATATTAAAATTCTTTCTTGTTACCAAAATTATTTCAATCAGAATAAATAGAAGATAATGGGACATGAATGCATAAATTTATATTGGAGTGTTACTATTCAACTTTGCATTGGGCAGTAACGCAATTAATGACAGAATTTTAACCAATCATTGTTGAAACTTTTTCCTGTTGCAAAAATTGTTTTAATCAGAATAAATAAAAGATAATTGGACTTGAATGCTTAAATAAATTATAGAGTGTGGTCCAATCAATTCAACGTTTATGTGCGTGTTTCGGGATTCCTCTAGAAACTTTATGAAAACTTAACATTTATACAGTATTGTTAAGAATATAGTAAAGTAAGCTTAAATTAATAATAAATTTTGAAACGTAGTTTGCCGCATATTTTCCTGTGTTAGGGATGTTTTTAATACTTAAAATTAAAAGTAAACACCAAGCGCACGCTAAAAACAGAATCAGTGCTGTGTTAATAAGTATTTCGTGTATATTTAAAGTGTTTGTTACATTCATCATTTTAAAATGGGCGCTTTAGGCAACCTACTTGGAAATTGTTGGGAATACAATATTTTAAGAAACTCGTTTCTAAAAAAAAAAAAAATTAAACAAAAAAATATATATATTTCTCGTGTTTCCTTTGTAATTCATTTACCATAAAAGAGTTGTTTTAATGAGGTGTGTAGTTTGAATTTAAATGAAATGATGAAACCCCTAAATTTAAAATTAAATTTAATGACGTTTGACAAAATTATCTAACAGTTCATACATTTTATTTAAATTACTTGAAAATAATACAAAAAAAGCTACAACGTTACCTTTATTTAATGTACGTATTGGAAAATGTTACAGTTAAGTATTGTAATGCAATTGCAATTATACATATACTTATGTACTCTCTGAATAAAATACATTTCTCTCTACGCAAAATATACTAAAATGAATTCTACTTTTAAAACAATTCACTGGATGTATTTTTAATAAAGTTCGTACCTACCATTTCATCCGAAACATTTGGGAGTGAAATTAACGAGATTAAACTTTGTTCATTGATATTAGAAATAATTGACTTAGTGGATGAAGGATATGAAATGTTTCCTCTCATATTTTCAAATGGATGAAAGTGATATGCGTTAGATTAGTATCTGACACTCTACCGGGCTCTCTTAAATGTTTGACTGCAAATATTTTGGCTGATAACGAAAGTAGATTTAAAAAAATTCAGTATCCTAAATCCTCTCGATACATGCCCCTTTTATCCACTTATACATGGAATTCTTACTTATTGCACTTAAATTGCATCTAAATGTATAATACTTATTCTTGAAAACAGTACAATCAATTAAGCGGATCGAAAAAAAAAGAAGAAAAACCTTGCAAAACCAAACAAGAGACAGGGAGAATAAACTCCATTAAACTCATCCGCCTTCAATCACAACAAAACAAACCTTATCCTCAAAGAAAAAAAGTACAAAGTGATTAGCAGCGAAACAAAATCTCAACAACCGAAAAAAAACCAAGAAACATAAACTACAATCCTCTAAAAGAGCACACACTATTCTGTAACTAGTTGTAAATGAGGGTGTCATAACACACACGGGGGCAAAAACAAAAAAATATCAGAAGATGAAAATTACCCACTCGAGCCTCACCGAACAAGGGGGATGAGAAAGGGGGGAGATGCTCATGAATCGAACAAGGGAGAGATGAAAATACCTGCAAAAAGGCGATCCAAACTAGATCCCGTTTGCCACCGAAGCAGGCGAGTTTATATTCCGTTGCTTTGAGGTGATGTCGCCAAGAGGGAGATGAAGGTTGTGATCTGGAATTTGTGAAGGAGGCGGGGATTTAAAGGAAGCTAAGAGAGAATCTTCGGTATCATATTTGAGTTTGGTCCCCATACAGGTGTCTTAAGAATAGCTTCGAGTGTTATCTGTTAACATTTTGTGGTGGACTGTAATCTTTGAGGATTGGACAGTGGTCACTACCACAGGTGAGGGGATTTTTTTGTGTTTTTAGTGATTTTTTTTTTTTTTATTTTTTTTTTATTAATGGTGAGCGATAAATTTTTTTAATTTTGTGTTTTAGTAATGTAGAAATTAAAATTTTACAAATAATCTTCATTTTCAATAACATCATTAAATATGGTTTAATGGTTTATTTTTACTAAAAATGAATTTTTAAAGATAAGAACCATTTTGAAATCTTTTTTAACGTTTAATTACTATTATTTTACTTTAATTATATTTTAAACGTTTATGAGATATGACACGGATTCATTTTGTAGTGAATTAATTTGCTTTCAGACTTCAGTGGTAAACTTTAGGGAAATAATTAAAAAAAAATTAAACTTCGATATAAATTTTTTCTTTAAGAATTTAATTTTATTTTTAGGATTTTTTAAACTATCATATACTATTTTTTTTTTTTTAAATAAACTTTTTATTTGAAACATTTTTAAGTGTTTAAAAATTTGTTTTAAGTTTAAGAATGATAGATAAATATGTTTTAATTAATTAAAGTGCTGTTATTATATCAAGTCGTTCCAATGAAGTACTTTTTGTAATATTTACTTATTGTCCTTCATATGAGTTTAGTTTTATTATTCATCTCATGCCATTACAATATCTTTTTATACGAATTAGAGATACACTCTGCAAGTAAAAGTGTTTTCAAATTTATGCAAATATTCTAAGAAATTAATACACAATTGCTATTAAGCTATTCACTAAACTGCACTAGCTATAAACAAAGCTCTAAATTTTTGATATACGTTAATTGCCATTTAATATAACAGTAAAATGTTGTGTGTTTTTTTCTCATTTGATTGGGATAAAATTTTATTTCCAGTATGTGAAATATTTAAACAAAGTTAAAATCTCGTACTCAAAGGTGGTTACCATTTAATAAGTATCATATATTACATCGAACGTATCATATATTGGAATGAATTCTGAACAGGGCACGTAAAGTTGGGATTCTTTTTATAATTCAACAAAAAAAGAATAACTGAAAACAGCTCAGAAAAGTCTCAGAAACTAAGTTAGTCTTAAAAATAATTCCTCGACAATATTTCACAAAAACAAACAATATAAACCTAAAAAATGATACTTCATAAAGTTATTCGAACTGATATAACATCCCATAATCCAACAAGACTCAACTGAGACTCCATCACTCTTCCCCTCAAGCAACGCAATCTCCCCCACTGCCATGCCGTCTCTTCACCGACACTTCACCGCCCGATCCACTGAGATTCCCAACAACACCCTGTCCCCGAAAAATGAGCAACCCTTGCGCTCTTTCGTCCAAGAGTGTTGACAAACTAGTTCCTTTCAAGTGTCGTCGCATCACCCGCGAAGATGGTTTTCCCACTTCAGTTTTGTCTCACGACTCGTTTTCGTCGTCGCAGTCCATTTGTGGTTGTAATTTTTAAGGGATATCGACAACTTTTACAGCTGTGGATTAGAGAACTTTAAAAAGAACAATGACCCGAATGCGTAATTGTTATTCTGATTATTTAAATCGTAATCCCATTCTCTTGCATATATGCGCGATGTTATGTTAGAGAATTAAATATTGCATGAATAAATTGTTTTGACTGTGTGATGCGGTTATGTTTTATAAATTAACGAGTAAGGGCGGAGACGCGTGGGATTAAAGTGTTATTTTCTCCTGTTTATCAAGCAATTTTTAGCAAAACGGAACAGTGTTAAAAAAAAGAAAAAGTACTAATTTATCTGCTTTGCATAATTTTGGGCTAAATTTACTTTGTAAGATATTTTTAGCGATTCAAATTAATCTGCAAAATTAAAATTTAATAATAATAAGGAAAATAATACTTACCAGTCAAAGTGTTTTAGTTAGTCTATGAATAATTGTATTACATAAGTAAGTTGATATGGATTTCGTTTTATTGTAAAAAAAAAAAAATTAAATTATTATAAGCTTTTAAAAATAGTATGTGTAACTCGATTAACTGTTAGTTAAATGTCCTTTATAACATTTTAAAATTGAATAACCATAACTTAAAAAGACATAAGAAGAGAAAAATAACATACTTAAACACTCCATCATATTTAAAAGAACAGTTAATAAAATCTTCATCACCGTTTCACACTTTTTCATTTCTGTTGTGGTAAAAGTTATCACTTTAAATTTTACCACACAACTGCATAAAATATTAAGAAAAACGTTCGAGTTTTGTTTCTTATAAGTTTATAATGGTTTATTAATGGTACTTAAGTCTACAAATCTACTTGGAAGTTAATATTTTAGACAACTCAATCACTTCTGAAAAACCATTACACTGTAATTATATACGAAATTCTACTTTCCACTCTACATTTCATGAGCATATTAAAAAAAAAAAAAAAAAGAAGAGAAAAAAAAAACACATTTCAAGATCATTTCATTTTAAAACATCTCAGCAGTAATATTCATAATGAAAACGTTTAAGCAACACGTAAGAGAAAATGTAATGCATAAAATACAGAACATTTGTTAGTAACATTTTTAAACGACATCATCCTAAAAACGATAAAGTGTAAAATCACAAATTAAGTTGTTCTTCTAAGAGTGTAAATGCAATAGGTTGATGTGCATGACAAATTAAACATTTAGTTTGAAAGAAAAAAATGTATCACTATCAATATAATTTTTATTTTCGGGATCACTAGAAAAAATTTCATTCTTTGATGAATGTCTAGAAAAATACATTTTATTATTTGAAGGAGGCATTTAATTTTTATTAATTTATTGGAGAAAGTCAATGAATATAACAATCTCTTTATCTACACAGTTATCTTATTTAGGATTTAATGTTTTCTTTATCAGTAATAGAAGCTTCAACTAAAGCAGTTTCAAAATATATATCCGTATTTTAGATTAATGTGAAAAAATTAAAAATATATCCTGTTATTAGTATAGGATTTCTAATATGAGATAATTTATAAGCTTAATTCGAGATAAAAGGAATTAAAAACAAATATATTGTATAACGTATAAATATAAAATTTCTGTAATAAATTTTTCAAACAATTAAAACTAAGAAAACTAATGTAAAACCGTCATTAGTTAAGAAACATGCATCGTTATTTTAAGGGGTCTAATTTTCATTTAAGAAACTTTGCTTTTTCTGATATACTTCAAGTCTGTAATTTTAAGTATCGCATACAACTAAACTACATTAGTTTATCAAAATAAAACTTTGACAAATAAATTTCAATTGCGATTTTTCTATTACATGAGTTATCTAATATTGTCATGTACCGTATTCTAGGCTCAACTATATTCAAGCTTGAGAAAGAGCACACATATTCTGGGAATATGCTTTCAAATAAAAAAAAAATTATAACCGTATACATCTTTATTAATTTCAATAATGAGTTGGTGGAAAATAATTTATAAGGTAAGATAGATCTAAAAACGGTTACAACAGATAAAAATTTTAAAAATTGTTCGATTGTTCTCCTTACAGCGAGTAATAGGGAATTTTTTTTAACTGAGTTTGAAACACCAGATAGTTGCAATAAAGGACACTGCCCATGTTTAGAACCTATGGACTCCCTTCAAAATTATGCACTTTAATGAAAATAGACGGTAATGGACAAAATTTTAAAATTCACCACAAGGCTAGTTGAAAGATAAAGATGTCATCTTAATTCTCTTAATAGGGATCAATGATCAAGGCAGGATCTCCTTAAATAAAAAGGACACGCTTATGAATCAACTTTACACGAACAATTTTTGCCACGTGCAATATCTCTTTGTTGCTTTTCTACATCGTATTGAACCATAAATTTTAAGAATTTTAGCACTCTTTCATTTCGTGAATATTGCTTTACGGGTATATACTATAATCTACATTCAAAATTAGGAACTAAAATTTTTACAGCAGTGCCGATATTAAGAGTAGTACTCAATGCCCATATTTGGGTTCCTTACCGTAGTTTCTTTACCAGACAGACCTACTGAATAAAAATATACATAATTTTCGGATTTTTTTTTTTTTTTTTTTTTTTTTTTTTTACAAATTAGTAAGAAGGGAGATATATTACATTTGCGTTAACAAATCTTAGATGATGAGAATTATTGTTTCTATATGAGTTTTTAAATGTCTGGAATTTCAAGCACTAATTGTTTATAATTTCACATCTTATGAATACTTTACTTATTACTTCTTTTAAATAATTACCTCTTAGTAAATTTCTTTTCAAACGCGATAGAGGGGTATCTCATATTTGAATTGGTAATTTTTCTCTAAATGCCCAAAATCTAAATTTAAGGATTGAAATTAAGTTTCAGAAGATTTCAAATTAAGTTAAAATACTATAATTAGTGAAACCTTAAGCGACCCTAACTTATTATTGAGGGAATTTTAATAATTAAGAATATGTTGCTGGTTGTAGGGCTTATTGTAAGATTTCAATAAAAATAATTATAATCGTCCGGAAATCATGTCAAAAACTTGCTAGCTTCACTTAATTCTTGTTAACAGAAAAATCGAAAGAAAGGTAATGTATACAATTTCTAGGAAAAGATAATTGATTTGGATTTTGATAAGAATTCATTTAACTTATTTTAAAATATTCTTAACTTTTTGTAAAAGGTTCGATTATTTTGCAATAAATACCCAAATTCACAAAACCGCTGTCAATTTCAAACACTAATAGCATAAAACGCATATGAAACCACTGAAATAAGTCTGAACAAAAATTAGCAGACACAACAAATCTATAAACTCCTATGAAAACTAGTATTATTCAGTTTATGTCAGAAATTTTTTATTGACTTCTCTTCGTTTCGCCATTTCTCCAAATGTACACTTTTTACTAAATAAATAATTTCAGATATAAACTTAAATACCTGCAAATAGAGAAGAAAGACTTTAAACTGCAGTTTTAATACTACACTTTACAAATGTTATTACTGCTACTATATTTCAAGCGTTTATGTATTTTGGTCTAAAATAAATCATTTGTTCTTGATATCATAAACCATTTAAAGTAAAATATATAAATAACATTCTTGAGAATGTGTTTCAAGGACATCCATCCATATACCCGACTAAATATATATTCAAATTTTGGCATTTCTTTTTAAATAGAATTTAAACTTTACAGTTATATAAATATGAAGACAGACTCTTATGTAATGAAACAAATAATTCTTTTATTATAAAGGTTTCATTCGAAGAAACTATTTTTTTTTTCTGTCATCAGAAACCCAAATACTTTGTATTACGCTCATGATATCAAAGTAAATTAAGGCGTTAAGCACCAAAAAGGAGCTGTTCATTTTTGCAATTTCTACCCCAATTTTTCAAAAGCATTCATGCTAAAACGGACTAAATGTGATTTATATAATGGCCAATTAGGCCAATTACCACATTTGGTCCATTCTTGCATGAATGGTTTTGAAAAAAGGGGGTAGAAACAGCAAAAAACAAATTGTAGGATGGTTCGTTCTGGCGCTCAACGCCTCAATTAATCAATTGTGCATCTAAACCACCAGCCAATGCAAAATAAAGTAAATTAAGGCCAAACGGATTTAAATATCAATGCTTTCTGTATTAATCCTTGTAAGAAATAGGTTTCTTAAAACTTGGCTATTTTATGATAAACAAATGACAGTAACTTTTAAATAATTTTTTATGTTTTCTAACTTTAGAAAAGTTGTATTTTGCACTATTTAAATTTATGACACTTTTTTTCTACATTCAAAGTTTTATTCATGTGTTTTCAGGCACAAAATTCTATAGGGGTTGATTATAAGGGTCATGAGCATGTGCAAGGGCTCGCTAACGACCTCTGCCGAATGGGATATCAACGACAATAACATTCCCAAGGTAACATTATTATTATTTTTTTATTCGAGATTTTCTCATACATGAATAATCTATCAACATGTTATTTTCCTCTACATTATAGGGAAAAAAATGATTTCAAAGCTTTGATAGTGTTTAAATACATATTTGTTAATAAAATATTTTTGGGAATGATTCCAATTACTGAGCAAAAATTATATGCCAAGGAAAAGAAAATGTTCGAGTCACTGAATAATCTCAAATATTTGACATAGGTACTATACAACCTGCCTGATTTCATTTCATTCTCATTTTAAATGCCTTATTAGATTTGTAGATTACATACGTGTACTAAAAAACTTTACACGAGCCTCGCAAACACTCTGATCAAAGTCAGTGGATAGTTTGCTATATTTACATTACAGTCAAATGAATGATTTAGACTTTGAAGCAAATTTCACGAATTTATTATTTGTCAAAAAAAATTCGATGCAATTTTAACTCCAGAGTAAAAACAAACAAACTTTTTTTTTTGTTAATAATATCAAATTGCAAAAATTATCAAAATGATTATAATTTCAAACAATAAAAATATCGAAATTTTACTAGCATTTTCGATATTGAGTGTAATATTGTTCTTGAACATATATAACAGTTTTAATATAAGTTTATACAATATTAATCTTAGAAAACGAAAATTTTACAAAACGTTTACAAAACCTTATTGTTTAAAACAATTTCTTTTATTAAAATGTAAATTATTCCTTTCGAAATTTATTTCGCATCGACCTAGTAGGTTACATTTGCGTGAATACGTATTACATATACGTTGTATAGTTTTTAATAATTGCACAGCAAACACATTTTAAATAAACAATTGTTTTTAAGCAGTAGAGAAGTAGAAACTCTAGGTAAATTTATATTTTGGTTTACTGAAATAAGATGAACTAATAAAGATACATGTTTTGTGAATAAATACATATTTTGAGAATAAAGCCGTAGAATGTCGATAACATGTCAAATTAATTAATCGATTATTTTCGATTGTATACCATCGTGCTAAAACAATTCAGAAACCATAAGAATACACCAAAATAAAGGCAGACTGTTTTTTAAAGGAAATGTAGTGCATGAAATTAATACGAAGCTATTGATGTTTTTTTACTTTACATATTTTCAAGAGTTGGGATGTTTAAAGAAAGTCAAATAAGGATGGAAATAACTTTACAATGGAAAAAAATAATGAAAACTGACTAATAATATTAGTTATATGATGAATAGTGACTTTCTAATATTCAATTCTGAATGTTCAGTAGCATAGTATCAAATACTGCTTCTTTCGATTTATAAAGTAACTTTCTAATACATGTAAATAGTTTGCTCAGAAATTTAAATTATGGAACGCTATTTAATTTTATAAGAATTGTTTAAAAAACATGTGGCCCTAAATTAGAAAAAAAAAAGACTGAAAAATATTTATACGTAGATACACAAAAGTTCTAAAATCTTTTTCTTAAAAAACTGTTTTTTAAGAAAGTAGTAATATTTATATAATAAGAATCAAACTACCTATCAATTGGTGCACTTTTATCAAGATTCCTGCAGCCTTTCAAATTTAAAAGAGTTATTTTGGGATATTTCGTAAATAATACATGTGATGCATTTCTGGAACAATACTAAACTACTCTGAAACTTGTAACTGTTTTTTTAAATAAAATGTACAAATGATGTATGCAAATATAAAAACAGATCAGAAATAATTTTTATAAAATACTTCAATACAAAAATCGGTTCAAAAAGACATTATACTTTTCAGAATTTATTTTAAAACTCTAAAATAAGATAATTTGCAAAATGTGAAAAATTATATTGTGATTCTTTAAAGTTGTATGAAGTTATTTCTAAAACTATTTTTTTTTAGAAAAATAAAACTAACTAAAGTTTGGGTAAACCTTTTTTTTTTTTTTTTTTTTTTTTTTTTTTTAATGATTTTCTTACACAATATTTGTATGAAAATAAAGAGAGAACTGACGTGTTATGCAAAATTTACAGTTTCAAAAACTTAAAGATTTTATTAAAAACGTAATTAGTAAATATGTAATTACAATCATTAATTATAATAAAGTTAGTACAACGCAAGATACCATTAAAAATGTATTATAAAACGTGTGTTTTTGACAAAAATATCATTGGAATCTCATTACTCAAATACTTATAAAGAACTTTTATTCATTTAACCAATTTTTCTGAATCCACATTATTTAATTAAACTGCAGACAAATATCAAATAAGTGATTTAATAATTATTACAGATTAAAAATATAAAACATTCTACTTCATAGGAAGCCGTGGTGGTAGCTTATGTGACTATTTCTTTTAAATCATCATCTCTCGTTTACTATCTGAAGGATTTAAAAACTGTTATTACAGATCTTTTACATATAACCTGTATGAGATGGTATGCTTTTAAGTTTAAACTTAATCCTTTATTTTTATCGTAGCTTTCATTCGTAATATTTTAAGACACGCTTGTCAATCTTCAATAACTTAAAAGAAAATTTTATGGTATTTATTACATATTTACTGACATTCAAATACTTAAAAAGCTAAAAAAAAAAATTATAAGGCTTATTAACTCATAACATGGCTAAATAACAATATAGACATTTTAATATTCCGAGTTGTGAACAATTTAGTAGTATTAAAAATGTATTTTTACAAGTAATTACGTAACGTTCGTATAAGCAGTTTTTAAATCAGAGTTTAGAAGGAGATGGACTGTTCAAGTACATGGTTACTTTTAAATTATGTTACATTTTAAAATCCTTATCCCATCTTCAATAATGAATTTAAATTAAAAAATTCAAAATGAAATTAAAAAAAAAATGTATTAATAATTTTTTAATTGTTTATATTGGCGTACATTAATTTAATCGTTTCTGCTTTTAACTAACGCTTCTCATTTCAAACACTATAAATTTAAAAAATTGTATTATTCCTTATTCATTTCAAAAAATTACGCTGACGAAAAAAAAAATATATAAAGTTTTCTTTTTAAATATCACTTACAATGAAGTATTCTAATAAATACAATAAAATGGCAACAATTTTCTACTTTTGAATTTACTTAAAAAAGTTACTACGCTTACTCTGTTAAAAATTACAACGATCAATTTTGTTCGAACTTGCTGAGAGTTTCCTCCAACCCTTCATAAGCAACTATGTTAACTTAATTAAATATTCGGCAATAACACTCAACTAACGATTATGGCCTATTTTAGTTTCGTCCAACTTCCAAAAATCTAAAAGGAAATTTTTTGCCCAACTTCCGCAGGTATGTGTTTTTTTTTACTAAAAAAGACCAAATTTTTACTCATTACATTTGCAGTAACCATTTTTTTTTTTTTTTTTTTTTTTTTTTTTTTTTTTTAATAATAATAATTTTTATTAAAAACTGGTTTTTGTTACCAGAAAATATCATTAACTAAAAGCAAAATTTTTAAGTCGGTACCAAAACCTATAATTTATTGCAACTCCTCTTCAATATAATTTATTCGTAAGCAATAAAAATCAAATTTGCATAAACTTTCATTAAAAAATTATTATAACAAAATAAAATCAGGAAAAGTATTATTTAAAAGCATTTAAAAATTTTAAATATAGATTATGTCTTTAGTCATAAATCTGAAAGTTGAACAAAATCTCATTAAATTTTATTTTTATAGAAATTGGATATACGGAAAATAGACCTCCGCCCCCTCGCAACCACTCCACTTTCATTAAAACATCATCCGTTCCTTTAAATTCAAAAACTCCGATTACAAGAAATCCATCTTATACTTTTTTTTACTGCCGACAGCGAATTCAGCCCCTTAAAAGCAGCAAGTCCCTCTTTAAATGAACCCTAGATAACCCTTCCCGATTTGCAGCAACAACAAAGCATTGAGGGCGGAAAAAGAATACTCACGGGGGGTGGGGGGGATCCAAGGAAAGGACAGCTAAATGCGCATCATTATTATAAACGCTCTTTTAATAATAATCACACACAAAAAATCCTTTAAAAAAAACATACCTTTTCAATAACTGCTCGCTCTCTTCATCCTGTCTCCGGAGATAGTTGTCACATCCGCTGTCTTCCATTGTGGTCGGCGGGTACAAAAGGATCGTGTTTTTAGGGAGCTGGGGGGGGGGGGATGTCGTGATTAGGGGGCAGATTGTGGGTGGGCGCCGACGCGCCGGCACCGCTTCTGAAAAAAATGTTAAAGTGATGTCATAAAGAACGCTTTTGGTAGTTGGTATTTTAATGTTTTAATGGTGCGCTTTAGCAGGCGTGATGGTAATAATCGTGTTACCATTTTTACCAAATATAGAAATCAGTATTTTATTTTATAACTTACACTTTTAAATTGTATGATACTTTAATGTTTTTTATTATTTTACTAGTTATTTATGCGTTCAAGTCTTCAAATATTTCATTTAAAGTTAAGAATTTAATATGCATTCTTTGAATAACTTCTAAGCATTTAATACGTTATTCTTTTCTGTTGATGTAATTTTTTCATCTATTGACTAAAAACAAATTCCCACATTTTTAATTAGCAATTATTGTAAGTGTTAATATTAAATCACTAGGATCAAACTCTCTAAATTAGAGAACTTTTCCTCCATAGATTTTCAAGTAAAATTTTTAAATTTTGACCAAAACCTTTCAGAGGGAAAACATTTCGGTTTGCCATAAATTGAATTGAGAATGTCGCATTACATTTTAAATTAATTTTTTTAAAAGCGACATCTACGCAAATGTTAATAAAAGAAAAACGTGCTCCTATAATTTTTATTACGTTCATAATATATTGAATGCATAATTAATCACATTGATTTCATAATTTTACTCTTTTGGGGTAAAATTTTTTTTCAGATTGCATTCATTCAATATTGCATAAAATGAATTATTCTAAATAGAATTAAACAGTTTGAGCTTATTCTCAAAACTTCACAAAAAAGAATTCCATTCAAATAAAAATGTTAGACTGTCACTTTATACTCAAATTTCCCTTAAATGAAGCAATTTAGAATGGAATTCTACATCCAAAACCTTCTTACGCAAAATTCATTTATTTTTGAAAATAATGCCAAATGGTTATTTTAATAAAGGAAAATGTTGCGTGATTCCTAGAAACTGACTGTTAACAGTCCGATGCACCAAGACGCAAAAGGTTGCATTAAAGATATCTCGCCTTAGCTCCTGGTTTTCACGTCTTGCATAATGAGCCATTTAGATGGCATATTTTGAAGGATCAAACGTAACCTCAGGGCCTTACTTCTACTTGGCATTTTTTTTTTTTTTTTAACGTCGATTTTCTTATGAGAGGGGAAAGTAGAAATGTAATTTGGTCCTTGTAATAGCCGATACTTGTGGTTCGGAAATATTTCGTGGCTACAAAAAATAAACCACTGCTGTTAGGAATTTTTTGATAACATCTTTCAAATGGCTTTTTTAGTAATATTTTTATTGTTTTAATTTAAATATATTTACCATAATTTACAGATTAAAATATTAAATTGAACTTTAATTGATCAATTAATCTAAAAAATGACTTTTAAAAATGTATCTGAACATTTTTGCACTTGTGTCTATGTCTAGAATTTGTACATCCCCAGTTTTATACTGAAAAAAGTGTTTGATATTTCTTTTTATACAATTTCTAACTAATTAAAATGAATATTTCGCACTTTCTTATGAATTTTCAGAGGTTTCAGTATAATTTAACAATTTCATACACATTCTTAATACATTTTTTATTTAGTGAACAGAAATTTTAGCTTAGTTCCTAAACTTAACATTAAATATTCATGTATAATTAGTTAGAAAGTATTGATCAAAACGTTAAAATATAGAAGCATATCAAAAGCCGTTTATATGTGATAAGAGTTAAAAATTATTTTATTAATTGAGCAATTCTCTGGTATAAGCACGAGATATTTTGGCTCTTTAAACAATATTCCTTTAGAATTGAAAAACACACGATCATTTAATAGTAATGTTTTCACAGTAAAAACTATGCCATGCAAGTTATATGCCTCTATTCATTTCTTTTACGATAAAAAATAATCGTAGTTTCATTACTTAAAAACATGACTTTGAACCAATTACTTTCAATTTACCCCTAATTATCCAACAAGACATTGTAATCCAGTGAGCAACCCGCTAAAAGTGTACTTAAAACATTATTTCTATCGACTTTTAGTTATATATTGCCAATTTATTTATCCGCTTCTTTAAATAATTTACGATAGAACAGGTATATCTTTAAAAAAGGAATTTCGAATATTCATATTAAAATATTTATTAAAAACAATTTTATTTCAAAATATAGTGCAAAATATGCTTATAATAAACAAGCTCATTTTGAAATTTAAAGTAATGAACATAAAAAGGCACTTGAAGTATTAAATTTGTTGCCCCCTATATATGTAATATATCCTTATTATACATAAATTTAAACTAATAATATTTGTTAATGTAATATGCTGCAAAAGCTTATTGCAATTTAGTTAAAAATAACAGTTAAATGTCCACAATCAAACCACTTCATTATGTTCATTTCCTGAACGTGGCAAAAAAGTAATTCGTTGCAAGTTTTCCGACGCAGAAAACAAAACAAAAAACCTCAGGCTGAATTATATATGGTTTAAGTGGACAGTTAAGGTTAATTTCAGTGTTTTAGCCGAGCACTAAAAGGGAAAAGAGCGGATCATTATCTAATGGTCTAACCAAAATTGTACCCTCAAGGGGTGAGCCGCGTCTCAAGCAGTTTTCAAAAATTGTTTTTGGTGCCACAAATATTCTTCTAACTTGCTTTAACAGTTACATTACACACACGGAACTGGTGGTTTAAATCTAGCTTATGCGAATCGATTATAATGTATTCAATCACCATTTCTTTTCATTGGCTTTCCGCAATACTTTGACTGCACCGGTACATCAAAACATATTGCAGAATGTCTTATTATATTACCTTGGATGTTGTATTCATACATTATCAATCATTTTAACAACTTTCTAGAAAAACATAATTGAATTAAATATATGTATGTAAAATATCAGAACTTAAAAATCAGATTTTTTTCTTCAAATTGCAAAACTTTAATTTATCTTTGTAATATTATATTACAACAGTTTGTAAAGGTTTTGCAATACTCCTTAATTATGTATACATTGATTTCTAATTAATTTTAAATAAGTATTATTATAAAGTAAAAAAAAAAATTTAGACTATTTTGGGAAACACAGGCAGAGATTTCTAATTCTTGTTTCCCCTTTAATTATAATTTTTTAAAATGCATAAAAAAAATTCTGTATTCATTTTTTAAGTACCTTCTTCGCTTATGCTCCGAGTTAGCTTTCAAATTTGAAAACTGCTTGAATGTTGCATTTTTATTCAAATTGAAATATTTGTGAATTCCGAACCTATCATCAATTTCTTCTTTTAAAAGACGCAGTAAGTAAAAATTTCTGACAATGAAAGCAAGTTTTCTTCTTCAAAATGCAACTTTTTCATACTTTTTAAATTGAAATTGCGAAGCACTTAACAGATTATTTGCAGTTCATGTGCACATTACTTCTAGATAATAAACTTTGTTTTTCGGAATATTTATGGAATTCTGCAGAATATAAAAATGCAAGCTAATTAAACAATTGAAAACAAAGGAGAAAATAGTTTTAGTTAAAGCACTTAAAGGTACTTCGAGAAAATACATTTCGTTGGTTTGGAAACGTTTAAGTAGCACGTTAAAATGTTTAGTTTTTATAATGAATTATCTTTCTAAATGTATCATTCTTCTCCTTTGGTGACCAACTATCAGTCCGGTTCATGCCAAATGTGTCAAAAAATAGCACTCTTAGATCGATTTTCCCAAAAGCACCCCGTCCCTTGATTTGATTGAATATCCATACTGTCTCAAATGGAAAAATATGTCATTTCTTGACTCAACATATTTTTACTTCAGGCAATATTTTTTTTTATATATATGTTATTGTTTGATTTCGCTATGATTGTGAAAAAATGTGCAGTTTCTTCTGCTGAATTTATTTTGGAAAGACATACCCTGAAATCATTTTACTTATATTACTTATACACTTTACTTTCATTTGTATTGGAGTTTCGAAAATATATAGTTTCATATTCATATTAAACTAAACTCAATGGCGTAACAGTCCCGTGGTGGAGCCTTGGCCTGCTGTGCCCAATCCAGCTTACTTGACCATTAGCCCCGGTGTTCCATACAGCAATGTTCCGGTCAGATGGTCAGTCTGACTCGGAACCCCCAATGTTTAGTTCCCAAGTATGCTTGGTTCTTTCTGAGGCAAGTTAATCCACGTTTTCAGAATCCATTTCCGTATGATTTTTAAATTAATTGCTTCAGAAACAATTAGGAATTTGTGCAACATGAAATGTTTAATGAAGAATGAGAACATTTTCCTTCTTTCACTTTGTAAATATGAACATTTTTTTTTATACGATCTGAATCATTTTAATTGAAACTTTTTTTTCCCCGTCAATATACGATTTCGGGGGGGGGGGGGGAAATACCACTCTTCAGACACAATGCATGTTTTCGATTTTCAGAGCAATAGTCTCATTATTAACAAAAATCGTCACAAATATTCTTCAATACGTTTGTTTCTAAAACATGTTTATCAAATCTCACACTGACAGCCTTTTCGTTTCATTTTCTTCAAGGTGACTAGTTACGATGCCTTCCAGGAGTGGTCAGATGGGCACTGCCGCTTCGTGTACCGGCCGGACTGTGAGGAAGCTCGGCGTCACGGATCGGGATGGGCTATGCGTAACACCAACAACCACAATGTGCACATTCTCAAGAAGTCTTGTCTAGGGGTGCTGGTGTGCAGTGCGAGGTGTACCCTAGATTCAGGAGACAAGGTGCACCTCAGGCCGGCCATATGCGATAAGGCCAGGAAGAAACAACAAGGTGAAGACTGAGGAGTTTTGGTTGTGCAATTGTAGTTTGATATTAGTAATTGGCCATGGAAGAATTTTAGGATTGATATCTTGATAAGTGAAATGTAATCAAAATTTAAAATTTTGCGTTTGAATTTAAATTTTTCAAAAATAGAGTTTAAAAAAAAATATTTCTTACCCTTTATTTTTTGGTAACTTTTCTTGTTACGAAATTCCCCTTAAATGAATTGCATGAAAATAACTGTTATCGATGAATTTTCTTAAAATATGTTTGAATACATGAACATCAATAATTAATACTTTATTACTTTGTCTTCTAATTCTTTGTTCGGTAGTTCCAAATTACCAGCACAGTTTCCGAATTCAATAACTATCATCTATCCGCGATCTCTTATTATAAACTAAACTCCCTCTAACATTTCTAATCAAAAACTCATTCAGTATGGCCCGAATTGGTGCTATGATGCAAAATAAGCATCTAGAACTCGTTGTGTTTCGCGATCGAGCCCCGCGATTTGGAGCTCAGAAGACACTGATTTCAAAAACAAGGATACGTCGGCATTTGGATCAAATAGTCCCGTAACGATTTTCGCACTATCTGATGAGATATTTTTTTTGGATTTTCTCCTATTAAAAAAGCACATTCAAGTCAGTTTCCTCTTTAAAAATCTCCCTGGCATAGCCCCCCCCTCCCCCCTCTTGAAATTCTGAATCCTGCTGTAACGAACTTTTGGCGCAAACTTTTTTGTGGTAGTTGAGCAAAGAAAAATCCAATGCATACAACCAAATAATCACTTCTCTATGAATTAATAGGCAAGCCATGTCCGAACCGCAAATGCAGCGGTCGCCTAGAAGTTCTATCTTGTCGCGGTCACTGCGGCTACCCGGTCACCCACTTCTGGCGACACACGGAACAGGCGATCTTCTTTCAAGCAAAGGGGAGTCACGACCACCCTAAACCAGAACCCAAAGCCACCGCGGAGGCACGGAGGACAACTTTGCACACTCCTCTACAGATCCACAGGAGGAGCAAGAGCAGCATCCAGGATGACATCAGTATGGAAATGCAGGTATGGCAGTTGAACTTATATTGGAAAGATTATCCTTGATGAATTTATGATACAAATATAAATTAATTTGAGTGATAGTCATTGTCACAAACAAGTTGCTTCTGTGCACACTTTAATCATGACACAAGTACTATTGCTTATTTCATCGATTACTCCGATTATTCACTTATCTCAATGAAACCTTTCATTTGAATATATGTGTCTGCCGTGCTTGTAATTTAGGCTAAGTTTGCAAATATTAAGCCAAAACAATCTGAACACGATTCCAAAAATAAAGCTTTATAAAAATACATTTAATCTTGAAAAGGCATATCAGTAACATACCTTTTAACACTATCATTTACATTACATTAATGGTAGTAACGAAATAAAAACCATATAATTTTATAGGCTAAATTTTAATATTGGTTGATGTAATTAATTTTATAAGTGGACTTTTTAAAAAAAAATTACTATCTTGCAATATTTTGTCTTACTACACTGCACAGTTAAGAATCTACATCTAGGAAGCATTATGCTGCACCATTCCATTTAAAATTACTTAACCCATACAATCTTCCAGATGATTGTCAATGCACAGTAAATCAATTTAACTAGCCCATTTATACGAGCTCTTAAAACACTCTTACCAGGAACAATACCATCGTTACTTTTCTCATCACAACTAAGTTCAATACTCATTGGACTTGTCCAAAAAAGGGCCAGGCCCAATTCCCAAAGATACCCCGAAGGAGTACACGATAACATCACCATCACTACACAATTTCCAATATTCCGACAAGCATTCCCAATCCCATTTACAGATAAAGCATCTCTAGACTAAATGACGACTTCACGCATCCCAAATTGCATCTTCACTTCCAATAACATTGTTTTGTTTGAGACCATCAAAAAACAAGAGACCATTTGTCAGAGAAACGCCGTGTACTTTGCTTTGTGCCGTATCCCAATAGTAGTTACCAAATATATATCCCCGCTTATAGTCTCGCTATGACTCCAGCCGTGTCATTTACTCGAGTTTGCGATAAACACCGGGTATTACCTCCCTAAACGGGGTCTATTACCCAAGGATGGCTGGGAGCGATGCGGCGGCGGTTTGGTAGGAGTTAGGAGCAGTTTTGAATATTTATTTGGGAGGAAATTGGTTGGCGCGGTGGGCAACCGTAAATATCATAGTTGTATTTTTTTGTCAACAATTGAGAAGTGTCGATAAATAGAAATTATTTAGCTGAATAGTCAAAAAAAAAAAAATAATAACTTGTAATAATTAAAAATATTACTTGTCTTGAACCTTTTTTGCTAATAGGTTGAAAATGTCACTTCTAGATTAGTAAAGATCTTTGAAATATGTCATTAGTTACTGCCATATGTACCACCACATTTAAAGTGCTGAAAAATCTTTTTTATCTACTTAAGTGTTTCAATAAATTAAAATTTCAAAACTCATTTGTGGTCTTGATTAATTAATTAAACTCTATTCGTTATTATGTTAATGAATGTGGTTTTGTTTATTTAAAAATGTGTAGCTGGTACAATTTGTGTTTATTTTGGAATATAATCCTTCAATTAAAGAAAAAAGAAAATTATTCAAATTAATTCAAATTTTTTCCGAAAGTATATCCGGAATATCAGGTGGTAAGGACATGGAGATACAACAGCAAGAGAATCAATCTTTTAGAGTTGCTTCAAAATTTTATGATGTCATTGCTATATACTTTGAGATGGGTCAGTATAGAGAAGGCAAATTGCCAATGCTTATATATATGAAAAAATCTTTCAAGCATTTTTTAACCATACGTTAAATTCTCAACTTCTTTTCATTTCCACAATACGATTCTTCTTTACTGTTTAACACCAAAGTATTTTTTAACCATACGTTAAATTCTCAATTAAACTTCTTTTCATTTCCACATACGATTCTTCTTTACTGTTTAACACCACACATTCTTGAGCTATGAATATCTGAATTGGCAAACAGTGCTTACCATTCGTTAAGAGACGCAAAATCATGTCGTAAGTTTTCTCCAACCACTTTAGTAGCGAAGATGTTTCTGGTATCATTTCGGGTGCAACTATAAGAAACGAACCTTGAGGGCGCGAATCGCTAAAATGCCGATTCTTTGAAGCAATCGTCCCACCCAAACTCCTCAAAACTCATGAATAATAACTGACTCATTTCTGTAACAGTCCTTGGAATCTGTGGGCTCAATCCTCAAGTTGCCATTCCTAACTAGACAATTGCTCCAAAGTGGCTCAATTTGGGGTTCTTTTTCACCAAATAACTGACCCCACAGTATGGGTAATGAGCTTTCGAACTTTACAGAATGCGTTTATCTGCCAGAAGTCAATTATTAGGGGTGTCAGAGGGCAACCCCTCCTGTGTTCCCCACCCCCTGTTGTTTTAGAATACCCCTCCCCACAAAACTAATCTGTATTAGCCACCGGAAATAGGAAAAATTGAAATAAAAATCAAGTATTCGGTTTCAATGGATGAGTTACAAACTTAATGGTAACTAATTCCACGTTTTCAATATTGGATCAGATTAACCGGATGTTTGATTATCATAAACAAACTAATATTAAAATTAAATCGTCGAATTCGTTTAATGATAGTTTAATTCAATTAACAAAAAAAAGTCCAATAAGGCAAAAAAAAAGTTGGTTAATTTATTTTAATTACTTTATGATAGTTTTGTAAATTAATATACATGTTTATATCTTTCTTAAATGTATCGTAATGTTTCACTAATATATGTAAAAATTAAAAAGATATATATAAAAACCCCAAACTCAATTAATTCCTTTTTCATTTTACTTTCTTAACTATAGTTAATGTAATGATATGCCCTCCTACAAAAAATTTAAACTTATTTTATGCTCTTTTTTTTTCCTAAAGACCTATATTCAAACTGGAAATGTTTTTAGTACTGATGTAATATGAATTACCAATGATCAACCGTATTTAGTTTTAACATTTGTGATTTTTATGAATATTCAATAAGTTGTCGTATGGTTTGGGAGAAAACATTCATTCCTGCTTATAAAACTCAAATACTTTTTTTTTATTATTTTCAGCGTGATTTTTTTTTTTTTTTTTTTTTTTTTTTTTTAAACTTCTAAATTGTTTTTCTGGGCATTTGATTGATAGTAAATTCAATAATAGCAAAATATATAATGGTCAAATAAGAAAAAGTAAAAGATAATTTTTAAGTGTATTTCTATTATTAAAAATTGTGTAAAATTAATTTGAATTAAACGTTATTACAAGTTATGAAAGAAAATGTTTGAAGAAATTAACTGAATTTGTTCCAACGGCAAAATTATTAAATTAGTAAAAACTACTAGATTAACTTTTTACAAAGATTATGAATTATTATAATGAATTATGCCAATTATTGTTATGATATTATTACAACGAACTTTATAAGCTTATAAATCTTATCCCTGGGACTTTATACAGATTATAAAGAATTCCGTATAAAGTTTTTAACTTTATATTTTCAATTATTTCAATGTATCTTGGCATTCATAAAAAGCTTCTGACCAGCAAACAAAATTGCGTATTCCTTTACCTAACAAACCGTTGACTTCTCGGTTAAATTTCTGTTTCGAAATTATCTAATTGATGTTAACAGATGATCAAGTATTTTTTTTTTTTTTAATTAGACTTTTTAAAAAATTTCATATAAAGTTAGGGCTTCTTGACTTAAAAATTGAAATAAATTCACGTTAAGTTAAAAAGATTATATATTAATACAACGATTATTTTTTTCAAGGGGAATATTTTATTTTTTTTTGTCGGCAAAATAATTATGATTATTGGCTATTGTGGTTGAGAGAGTTAAAAAGTAATTGAATTTTATTTCTACACCCTCCGCAAAGAAATTCTCTTACTCCTCATGGTTGCGGTGAATCTAACGTTTCACTGCCATTTAATTTGAACAAGCTGAATACCTCGCTGAAAATTCGCTACGAAATTTTACCATGTGTATTTCAGCAATCAAAAGACATTCATGTATTCACATTTCAGACATTTGATCCCATTTCGATCCAGAAAAATTAATTTATCAAAATAGGCATACCTTTACTTTATCCGTGCTTGACTTTGTTGACATTTGTTCGAACATTTATAATTGTAAATATATTGCAAAAGAAAAGTTTGAATATCCCTCGTTTAGAATATTTAACTCTCTTTCGACTGTTTTTAATAAATTATCGAGATTGCAATTGTCTATTGTGTTTATGTTTGCTCTTGGTTCTAATTTTCAAAGTTGTAAGTGTAATGGAATTACAGTTAAAAACAATAACTATACGAGGAACATTAAGATATTCCAAATATAGTTTGAATGTTGCGTCGACTTTTCATCCCTTAAAAGTTCATTAATCGATTTTGGAATAACTTATTTTTTTATATTTTCTCTTAACATTTCCACCATATATCAGCGTTGTGACTACATTGGAAGTGGAAAGTTCGATTATCCCTCTTTTGGTACATTTAACCCCTTTTCTACCCTTTAAAGTGGGTTAATAGAGATCGAAATAGCTTACTTTTTCAAAGTTTGACTCTGTTGAAATGTGTACCAATTTTCAGAGTTGTGACCAAATGGCATTCGAATATCCCTTCTTTGGAACGTTTAACCCCTTTTCCACTCTTTTAAGTGAGTTAGTCGAGATCGGATTAGCTTACATTTTCTATGTTTGTCTTTGTTGACATATGTACCAATTTTTCAGAGCTGTTTTCAAATGGGAAGTGGAACATTCGAATATCCCTCGTTTAGAAGGTTTAACTCCTTTATCACCCCTTAAAGTGCATTAATCGAGATCCGAATAGCTTACTTTTTCTATGTTTATCTTTGATGAGATGTGTACCAATTTTCAGAGTTGTGACCAAATGGGAAGTGGGACATTCGAATATACCTTATGTGGAACGTTTAACCCCTTTTCCATCTCTTAAAGTGGGTTAATCGAGATCGGATTAGCTGGATTTTTCTATGTTTGTCATTGCTGATATTTGCACCAATTTTCAGAGTTATGACCAAATGGGAAGTGGGACATTTGAGTATCCCTCGTTTGGAAAGTTTAACACCTTTTCGACCCTTTAAAATGGATTAATCGAGACCGGAATAGCTTACATTTTCTATGTTTGCTATTGTTGATATTTATACCAATTTTCAGAGTTGTGACCAAATGGTAAGTGGGAGAATTAGTGATGAGTGAGTCAGTAATTGAGTGCTTTGCCTTATATATAGAGAGATGACTTTATCGGGGCTAATATTCCACCACAGTTAGTTTAATGTTGGAAACCGTTTATTTGGACTTCGTATTCACGAGAATCATATAAAACGTTTCAAGAAAGTCACAACAACTCTTCAAAACTTAAGCACAGTTCAAATTAAGTTAGATGCACAGTTATATCTAGTTAAGGACAGTTGCTTCTCGCTTTAAAATTCTAGAATAACTTTTTAAACAATAAAAGATTATTGCATTGCGAAATTTAAGGAGCCATAAAACACATAAGGTGACTGATTTTAACCGATTTTATTGAACGTGATATGATTTCCATACAGCATTGGCACAGAGTTAAATTCTTGTGAGAAGTGAGGGAAAGAAATGGCTCTTAAGACATGTTATTGTCTTCGTTCAGGATATTTTTATATAAACGTATCTGAGAAATGTGGGTGTGTTTCCTATGTAATAAATATTTCAGATTCAATCATAATTATTTCTCAAGGTAACACAGGTTAAAAATATACGGTTCACGCAGTTGTGTATTTATGTTACAGTCAATCATAGAAACCGTGTAACAGATAGTCACACGTTAACACACTCTGAATCGATTTTTTATTGCGTATGGTGCTGCCAGAAGAAAGAGATCATCTTGGTGAGAGGGGATGATTTGTTAAGCAGGCAAAAAGTTACGAGACGTGCATCATAAATACGATGTAATAAAACATATCTATTCATCTTTGAATACAGTGAAACGTCGGAGCCATACAAATACTTGTAAAAACGAAAAGTTTAGAAACTAGTTAACAAGATGAATAGGCTTGGAATGGAAAAGAAAGATAATTCGCTCACTTGCGGAATCAATATATCTCTTGCATGAAGTTTCAAAAATTCCAAACTATCTTTAAAAAATAAAAAAATAATCCTCATAATATATTCACATTTTCCTTCCATCTTAAAGTCCCTTGGTCAGAACAAGATCGAAATCATCCAAACCGATTAACTCGCCATGGGATCGACTCCCCCTTCTCCCCCTTTTTACGATAAGATAGATTTTGTAGTGAGACACCGCGTTTCGTGACGATTCGCTTTGCGTGGTGCTAAATGCGAATTTGATGGTGCGCCAAACAAGGGTCCTTCTCTGACCATCACGCGAAAATGAGGGAGACGGTGGCGAAAAGGGGTTGGAATCTTAAGATCGATTTTCGCACGAGTTCTTTCGGTCCCGGACGCGTTGTGTTGATTTAGAATTGTTCTTGCGGCGATAGCGGATATCTCCATTGGATATCGGTAGGTTCTTCGTGAGCTTTTACAAGCGAAGGATTCTTGTTTAATGAGCTGATGGTTTTGTTTGCGTGTGGTATACCTTAGAGATTTGTATCTGGTGCGATTTGGTTGATTGTTTTATATTAAATCTTTGGGAATATTGGTCGGTTTAAGCGTGCGAAGTAATGACGAAATGCACTCAAAAAGTTGTTTGGGAAAAAGGTAATCGATGATCGACCGTGTGAATGCGGCAATTGCAAATATGGACTAGATCATAACGTGCTTTATAAATAAAAGAATTGTAATTTGCAATGGGGAGCAATTGGGCAATATCTATTTCTAACAGTTATATTTATTTAAAACATTTCATACAAAATATTTAAATATTTAACATGAAAATTTGAATAGTTAATGTTTCAAAATATTTAATATGAAGAGCAAGGATAAAAAAACTACTAGCAAACACATTCTAAGTACCAATAAAAAGTTTGAAATTTTTTGTAATTAAAATTTTTTAAATAAAATTTGTTTGAGATTAAAATAATAGTCCTAGAGGCGACTGCAATTTTTGGACCCCATCGAACATCATTCTGAATTTTTTGTAGAAATTAGAGAAAAGTGAGTAGATTACGAATCCACTGGTCTGTCGTGGCAAAAATGGCCGAAACTGATTAAAAATCGACTTGGAATGAGTTGAACTAAAATCCGATTGCCAAATATGTCATAACTTGCCAAAAAGAGAACAAACTTTTTCGCCTGGCGACCCACTGCATTTTGATTTTCAATGAGAAAAAAGGCAAACAATTTCTGATCTCTGGTTCGGAAAACTTGTATATTTTAAAAGTAAGCCAAATTGGCGACATCAGTTACGTCATCAGTGACGTAATATTTATTGCCAATTTGGCTCATTTGCAAAAGATGCAAGTAAGCCATAGTCACACATCCGAATCGTCTGCAACCTTCTTAATTAAAAATTAAAGAGTGAGGGTTACCAAATAAAAAAAATGCTCATTATTTGGCAAGTTATGGCCCATTTGGCAATTAGATTTAGTTCAACTTACTAAAAGTCGATTTTTTACCAGTTTGGGCCATTTTTGCCACGGCAGACCAGTGGATTCGTAATCTACTCACTTTTCTCCGATTTCTATAAAAAATTCAGAATGATGTTCGATGGCCAAAAATTGCAGGGGCCTCTCAGTCTATAACATTTATGATTCTTTTCTCAATAGCATAATTCTAACACTTCTAAATTGTATATACATGGATTTTTGTAGAAACAAATAATTATTTTGTGCTTTTAACCTCACAATTTCTATCAAAAGATAGAAACATGAAAAGGTTGCTTAAATGAATGCCTGTAAGCAACTAGTATTTACTCTAAAGTAGGAACATTCTGGTATTTTTTCTCTTATTTTGGGATCTATCCCCCTCAAAAAATGATCTCCATTGTTTGCATTTCTTTACAAACATGTTTAACTTTTAAAGGAAATCGGAAGATTTTATAAGTAGGAGAAATTGATTCGGAATTCCGAAAGAACATTCTCCTTCAAAAGGTAGCTGGGGACGAAACGTCACGGACCAATAAATTTTCCAGTTTCCATCGGCAGACGATTCAATCACAGGAGAACGCAGCCGAGAGTGAAAACGTTTGTTTGCGGATGCTCCAGCTGTATTGGTTCCCACTCGCTCGCCGGATCTGGCAGCGCGACGAGTCGGTGCGGTGGAGCGCGCCTCCTGTCGGCTCGATGCAAAAGCAAAACAGATCTCATTTCGTTTGGTTAGTCTACCTTTCTGATCAGCGTGTATTGAAGGAGTTGCTTCGAAATATTTACCGACGTTTGTCGCTCTTCCCAAAGGGAATTCGAGGGAAAAGTGTTATCGTGTTTATTGAAGTTTTCTATCGAGTTTCTCTTTGAGTTTGTAGTTCTTTTGGAGTCGATTACAAAGGGGATATTTTTTAATTTGCA
Organism: Linyphia triangularis; assembly: GCA_963978545.1. Lineage (NCBI taxonomy): Eukaryota > Metazoa > Arthropoda > Arachnida > Araneae > Linyphiidae > Linyphia > Linyphia triangularis. Next base: position 33,143,717 of record OZ021722.1, read on the forward strand.
ATTAAGATTTTTCTGTTTTATATTTTCATCAAATAAAGGAATTGAAAATGCTTTTTCACAAAGTGAAAACAATATTTTTAAGTGATATTTTTACATTTGAATAGATAAGTTGATAAAAAGGAGAAAATAAAAAATAAAAAAAGTTTGGTAATTCAAATCAAATTTATATTTCATAAAACAACCTTTTTGGCAATAACATACTAAAGCACTATTTTATACGTTTTAGAAAATTTCAATTAGAAGGTTAATTTGAATAATAAAAAAAACTAAATTTATTAAAGCATTGTCGAAAGTGATCCATTGGTTAGTCATTCCATACATACTTTAAAGTACTACAATAATCTCTGTATAAATAGTAATTACTGAAGAATAAATCCTTAAGAGCCCCCATGGAAGACCTGATTTGTATTTACGAATTTAAATATACATAATGTATAAAACCGCTCACCCAAACATGACGTCTCTCTCCCACTCTGTATTTCATAAACATATTTTGATTATCATTAAATGTGGATAAAGCATTTTCAATAATGTTCAAAGGAGGTCAACTCTTGGATATAACAATGAAAAACTAAACCTAAAGTTCAAAAGTAAATGGCAAGTTAGATAATTCTAAACTTACAATAAATTAAACTACAATTTACTATTCAAGTCATTCGCTGTATCTATCACATGAGGCTACGTATTATATTTTAAACAGTAAAAAAATCTTAAAATGCAATGAAAAAAAAATATATATATTTAATAAAAAAGGCTTAATATAGTTTTCCAAAACTTCTTTAGCAAATATAAAGCTGTAACTAACATTATTAGAGAAAAACATGATTGCGTAATAAAGCACAATTATTTTTTACAAATGTATTAAATGTTGTGCCCACACGAAATGTCCAGTTTTGGAATGTTGACTATTAGCAATGTTGTAAACCAGATTATTTTTATAATTAGATTTGATTTTCTTTTCAGTTACCTTTAAAAGAGAACAAAAGGCCAGACATACACCCAGCGTGGAGGCGTAGCTCGTATGAAAATAGTAAAATAGCCAGATTAGAACACCAGTTTCATACATCAAAGAAAAATGGTAAGCATCTTTTCCTAAACTAATGTGTTTTTAAACCAAAAAGATCTATTTATAAAACAAGAAGTTTGGTCTCAAATACTAACAGTAATCTTAACTAAATCCTGTACCTTTAAAATATATTTGATTAGAGTAACCACAGATAAAAGTAGGTTGACACAAATTAGTTAGGCAAAGGAGTTCAAACTGATCTGTATATTTAAATGTTTAGGGCACTTTTGCAAATGAATTTATTATGTTTTAACAGGAGATACTCAATGTTCCTGTCCTCCATTCGAATGCCTCTGTTCCAAAAACTACACTTCGGGATGTCGCTCCTTCTCGGGCATCAACAAAGATGACGCGCCTTACAGTGAACTGATGTCAACGAATATCGACAGTGGGCAGACGGACTGCTCTGTTTTCCAAGCTATTGACAAGGTTCTGGAAGACGTTGCCTGCTCTTATGGTCATTCCACATCATACAGACTGGCAGCTAAAGTTTCTTCTGATTTCGATCAGGCCTACTACAGTTCTTTTGCTGACGGTAAGTAAGCAAAATTGCAAAATAAAAAATATATATTGAAATATAAAACAAAAGAACGTTATGTAAAAGGAAAACGAAACAAGACAGTTTTATATGGTTTCATTGAGATACAGTTACTGGGTAAAAATGTAGCAATTGCTTAGTTGGACAAATTTAATTTGAGATGCGCAAACGTTTCGTAGGCAACATTAAAATGAAGAAGATAAGACTTTGTAACATGTATCTTAGAATTAATGAATACATCACCTGTAATTTATCAAGAACAAACATTCTATAGGGCCTATGTTAAGGTGATATATATAATGCTTCCTATGTAATATAGAACGCCTCCTTTATAAACACTCTATATGCAACATAATAAATGCTTTATCTGTGAATTGTATGTAATTTTTAAGCATTATATAAAAAGACAAATATTATTAAGGCAAATTTCTAATTCAATTTAAAATGGCGCTTTACATTTGAATTAAGGCAAACTTCTACAGTTCTAATATCTATTAAAACAGACATTAGAAATATACTTCAAATAATTTTCTCATGTTCATGGGTAATAAATAAGACTCCAAAAAATTACAGGCAATCTTTAGTTAATTTATTACAGACAAGCTTATCTTAAATAACTTTTACAAAAAACACTATATTGTTTCTTTTTTATAACTGAGACTGATGCACAAGTATATGATTAAGGTTATGAAATGTATGCACTTATCTATAAATATATATATATATAAATATATATATATATATATATATATATATATATATATATATATATATATATATATATATATATATATATATATATATATATATATATATATATATATATATATATATATATATATATATATATATATATATATATATATATATATAGCAATATATATATATATATATATATATATATATATATATATATATATATATATATATATATATATATATATATATATATATATATATATATATATATATATATATATATATATATATATATATATATATATATATATATAAATATATATATATATAAATATATATATATATATATATATATATATATATATATATATATATATATATATATATATATATATATATATATATATATATATATATATATATATATATATATATATATATATATATATAAAGCAATAGGACCGCAAATTTAAAAAATACTCCATTTACAATATTATTTCCCTAACAAAGTTACACCTGTTTTATATTATCAATCTGTACTCACAAATAACGATACAAAGCTATACGATTGAAATCCAAACTTTCGAGACTCGTCGAACAACAAAAAAAAGTATTTAATAAAAAGTACTGTTACATGGTTCCAGTCATTAACAGTCCTTTTTTATATATTCCCCAGGCTACGAAGCAGAAATGGAAAGGATGAACCAAAGCTTCTACCCACCATGCGATATCTACCACAGTCATTCCACGGTCAAACAGAACCCCTCTTCGTTGGAACCTCAGCACCTTCTACCACCTCCACCTTTACTCCACCACTCCAACAGTTGCAACGAGGACCTATCCACCCCTTTTTCAGACGACTGCCCCCTCACTCCAATCCACCAAACAACCCCGGAAAAACAAGATATCTTTCCGAATTTTCCCGAAATAGAAGACGTCATCCATCCGTCAGACATACTCGTCCTGGATCAACCTCTGAGGAAGTCATGGGGTGATGGTGACATCCATCCCCAGGCTGTGATAACCGATAACTATGTCCAAGATGCGGAAGATGAGGAGATGAAGGATGATTATGTGGTTACGTCCCTGGATGATCCGGATGTGTCGCAGAGGTTTTTCGCGGCCATTGATAATCTCTTACTGCAAGACTATGGGAATGCAGAGGATTTTGCAACGAAAGATACGGAAAAAGGCGGTGAGTAGGCTACTAATTTTAATTGGAATAGGTAAACGTATAAAACGTTAAAGATATGCAATTCAATTAATTTCATCAATAAATGAAAATATTTTTGAAAAAAATAAAGTTAAACATGAAAAGTATACATACCTAAGAATTCGATGTGTTAGTTAACAAAATAATTTTTTTTTTTTTTTTTTTTAATTATTATTATTATTATTATTATTACAAATCAGGTAGTTTAAAAAAAAATGATTTTTTTATTTTTGAAACGCATGAGGTAAAAAAAATTATTACATATCTTGATAAGAAAAACTGTACAAAAAAATTGAAAAGAAAAAAATCTTCCGATCACGCATTTACCTCAAAGTTTGGAGAAAATACAAAAAATAACTATTTATCCTAAATTTTTTTTTAATTTCTAAACGTTATATATTTGAAAGGCAATTGTATGCAATGTGTAGTGAAAGAGTGGTATATCACAGGTAAACACTATTCTATGAATTTTTAAAATTTATATTATTAATTAAAAATTCTCAAATATAATTTTTTTTTTTTAAAAACAATGATTTTTCTGTAAAATAGGTACTAACATTATTTCTTACATTTTTTTTTAATTGTTTTTATTCATTTGGTTCACTTTTTTCTCGAGCTTTCTATCCCAGTGATGCACTTTGAAGGAAACTTTTGTAGAAAAGTCGGACATTATGGATCTTTAAAAAAAAAAAAGGTTTTGTCCTAACGTAATTGGCGTCAGTGCCACCTACGTTTATCTTCTCTCTTTACTCAAGCGTTCCACTTCTCGTAAGTGACAAGCAAACGAGTTAAAGTCTGATTTCAGTGGTCCCTAGTAGCACAGAAACTCTGGCCAATTTTATCAGACACAGGCCGATCCTGATGTGGAACGTTTTGAATCGGTCTTTGGAAACAATATTAACCAATCTCGCTCAATTCTGGATAAAATATAGAAGAGGTTTTGAAATGTCGATGCACGGTTTTAAAATTGGGATATTGTGTTTATGCGAAACAAAACTATGTGGAGGTTTTGACATGTTTTTTGTTGAAGAATCGTGTATTTTGGAACTATGCTCGGCTAGAATTAGCCAATCTTTCAGTCTTCCCCTGTTTCCTCCAATACAGCTGTGCTTCATCGGATGAGCCAGTCTTTACTAACAAATGTTCCTTTGTTACTTTCCAGTCCTATTACAAGCATTCCAATTAATTATGTCCACGTAATCAGTGGTAATAAATTAAATTTGTTTGCCTTGAAATGCCTGATTGTCTTTCTCTCGGAAAAGTTCTCGAGGTTTCATTACCCGACAACCCAGTTCTTTTACATCTCTCATTTCGTACAAAATAATTGCCGAAATCAAATTCTTTGGGTGAGGGAAAGAAGCATTTCGTTCAGTAACCGAGTTTAAAACTTGCATTAAATATTCAGAAAGGTATCGAGACAAACGAATTGGCTCATATATGATCTTATGTCCTTCAGAAAATTAACTTTTTTTTTAATGCAATAATATCAAGAAGATATAACTGATTGTGCTCAGTACTTTCATTTCAACTTCAGGAATTAAACATTTAAAACGTAAAAAATCTGTCAGGAGAAATTTTTCACAGTTCTTCAATTTTTTTTTATCTATGTTCCCACTGAAATTTTTTAGTCCTGTTGTAATACTATCTAAGCGTTTAAATAGACATGTGAATGACAATTCATTGAAGTATTGGAGGCATATATCCTACTGTATGGGTCTCCCAACATGCAATTTGATCTGTCAGATTATTTCCAGCCAGTATTAATGCCAGTCCCAATCACAGTCATATACGGTAATATCCAATGAATAAGTAAGTAAGTTTATGAGCTTCAAAGGAAGAGAAGGCGCCACGAAAAAGGCCATTCAGATTGAAACTCGCCAAAACACAGTTTTGATCAAGGTTTCAAAGGTAATGTGTGAATGATTATTATTGAATAATTACTTATTTGATTTTTTACAAATTCTATCTACTTTATTCCACACATTGCAAACTAATGTGCCTCGATAATTTAGTGATTGGTGCATTCTACAAATTGATGGAAAAAAGGTATTTTTTGTATTTATTCAAAACTTTGAAGTGAACGCTTGAAGTAAATAAAACAATTTTAACAAAAATATGAAAGAAATAAAATTAGTATACATTTTATAGAAAAATCAATTTTTTAGCAAAAAAATGTATTTTTGAATATTTTAAATTATTAATATATGCTTTAAAAATGCATAGAATAGTGTTCTCCTGTGTTAGACCACCCTTTCACTACGCATTGCAAACTATTGCCTTTCAAATATATAACGTTTAGAAATTTTTAAAAAATTTAGGAAAAATAGTTATTTTTTGTATTTTCTCCAAACTTTGTGGTGAATGTGCGATTAGAAGATATTATTATTATTATTATTATTTTTTTTTTTTTTCAAGATTTTTTTTACAGTTTTTTTATCGAGATATATAACAACTTTTTTCACCTCATGCGTTTCAAAAATATATATATATATATTTTTTTTCTTTTTTTTTTTTTCGAACCACCCTAATGTGCACTCCTAATTTTTGCCATGCAAAATGCCAACTTTCAGAACTATATAGAGAACAAAACAAAGTTTACATTTATCACGCATTAACCCTGAAAATAGTCGTACATCAAAAAAATATATTTATCTTTTGAACAATAAGGAATAAATTAGTAAAAAAATTATTGCACCATCAGTTTGATTATTTCCCTTGAAAAGTTTATAATGGAAAGTGTTTCACATTCTATTGAATTTAAATAGCAGACTTGTCCCTTTCCACTCACTGTGCAATGTTATGTTAGAGGTAACCAAAATGCCAATGGAGAAGTTTCATTCTTTTCAAATAAAATACTTAACATATTTTTATCAACGAAGGTTTAATAATAGTTCAAATAAAAGACCTTATGTTTAATAACGAGTCTTGTATTTTGTAAACAGTGCTAACAATCTGGGGAAATCGAAATTCAACAGTTCGCTAGCTATCGATGTCATACCCATATTTTTAGAATATTACTTTTTATCTTAAGAGCCCATTTATCGTTTATCTCTACGATAGAATATAAATTTAACAGTTTTAATGCTATTTTTATAATACACCCGACTTGGCATTACCACCAACATAAAAAAACATAAAATATCCATTGTAATTTGAAAGTCTAGCTCTAAACAAAAACATATTTTGTTTCCTCACTAATTATTGCAACCATGGAGTTAAAATTCAACAATATTTGTAAAGAAAACAAATTTATTCATCTTATAACAGAACTAATACCTCCATACTAAGCTTATTAACTAACTTGGACTAATTTCCTTTGCAGTTCCAGATAACCTTCCCGGTGTCTGGGACACCAACCCTTCCCTGCCTTCCTTCTTCGGCCATCCTCAGCACAACAGCGATCTTGGCTACTCGTCCGAATACACCACAGACCCCGCTTCCAAAGACCCCTTCGTAGACCATCACTTACATCATCACCAGGAAAATAAGATGGCAACATCTCCCTCTTACCACTCTGTCTTCTCACTCAGTCTGCAAGAATCACACACAAGAGGTCTCGATCTCGAACTAGCAGAATCAGAGCTTATTCTGTCGCATCGGACTAATTTGCAAAGAATGCAGTACTAAGGGGAATGGCTCCGAGTGCGTAAAAATGTATATTGTGTTTTACATGAATGTGAGAAGCTTTTATTTTGTTTCATAATTATTCATGCATGGACATATTTTTGCTTTCGAAGTCAGCAAATAATAGGCGCTCGAATGCAGTTGCTACTACTTCATTTTGTCGAAGAGCAAGCGTTAAAATGTAATCTCCCGGGATTCACAGGGGAGATACAAAATATGTAATTTAACAAATGAGTCACTCTACGTCAAACTGTCACATAGGTTTGCAGCAATTATATTTTAAATGTAAAGTGCAATAGTAACGACTGCATGCAATTCACTTTTGTGTTCGACTTCCATTTACCAGAAGTTAATTTATAAAAAAACATTTAAAATACCATTATCAATAGAGAATGTTCCAAACATTATACAACTTATCATCTTCATTTAGTATTAGGTTCTCTTAACTTAATTTTGTTACTGCTAAAAAAAACTGATATCCTTAACTTAAAGTAAAACGTTTACTTAATATAACTTTAAATTAAAAATCAAAAGTATATAAAAGATAACATAATTAACACGTTAGAATTATTTTTGATTTATACAAAAGTAATATGTTTCTAACAAATAGCCTCTTTAAAGAAATTGACTTCTATTATAAAATACCTTTCATGCCTTATTGATAATTTATCTGCACTTTTTACAGAAAGTAACCATAGATTTGAAATTCTCCTCCAAGTTTATAAAACATTTATTTGTATTGAAAGAATTTACGAGAATTTATTTGTATTGAAAGAATTTAAGATGTTTGATGATATTTGAATGTTAAGGACTGATATTAAATTGCATTCTATTAAAAAAAAGAAAGCACTTTACATCGATAAAAGAGCTCATGTAAATACAAAATCTTTATTAAAGCTCAATGTTCAATATTATGATGAATAAAATTATACTAGTCAGATTGACATTATGTGTGCTTACTTTAAATGAGAATAACAAAGTGGAAAATTTCTCTCAAGTATTAACTTGGTGAACAGAGAATAAAAAGGGCTTATATTTAACTAATTTCTTTTATCCCTCCCAAAATAAAACGCATATAGAAGGCCAAGAATATATATAGAGAGTAGGCTTGGGCGATGTATCGATACATCGTCTAAAACCGGTGTGAAATCAGCATCGTCAAACCGGTGTCACTATTTTCCCTAAACCGATACATCACGATCTTTTTTGACGAGAGCACGATACACTCATTGCCTAGCACTTCAAGGACAAAGAACCGATGATGCCACGATTCATGCGCGGTGTTTCTAAAATACTATAGAAACGTATTCAAACCGTCGACACCGCGCCGTTTGAGACACGATACTTCACCACATCGCAGTATTCCTCCCTTCATATGCGCGGTGTATCCAAGACTATTTAGAAACGTAGTGTAACAGCTACACCGCGCCGTTTGAGACGATTTCCATTTGCTTTTGCTTTCCATCGGCATCGTGGTAATCGTATCCGGTATGTGCGATGTTTCCATGATTGAATAGAAACAAAACGCCACAGATGGCATCGCGCACTTAATCACTTAATACATGTTGCATTCGCTTTTGCATCCCCTGGCTTTTGGAATTTAAAATAAAGTTGGAAAAAAATGCACATTTCAAGGGGAAAAAAAAGCACGTATGACATGTTGAAATTATTCAATTTTACTATGTATTTTTTTTTTTTTTTTTTTTTTTTTTTTTTTTTTTTTTTTAGGTCTCGCGTTTATTTCCTATTTCGTTTTTAAAGCTGAGTACTGAAATTACGAGGTGGTTTTCAGATGCCAGTTAGTCTAGTAATATTGGAGATTCGATAAAAGAAGTATTCCTTTTATTATTTAAATTTTTTTTTTTGTTTTGTTTTCTCAGCTCATGAAAAACGTTTTGATTTTTATGTAATTTGTCATCAGATATAAGACCTTGATATTCTATTTTTTGAATTCAATTGAGTATTTCCTAAACTTTTAGTGTTTCATTTTTGATTTTTTTTCTTCTCTAACTTGGAAGAAATAAAATATTACATTTTTGTATTTTTAAATCTTTTTACATTAACTTCAGGATTTTTTTTATCTAACATTTTTACCCTTTGAGAGCTTTGCTTTATTTATTAACTCAAGGGGATTGCGGTATTTTTGAGTGGTAATTTAAGATAATCAGGTTGTTTATTACTATGATGGTTTGTTATATCTGCTAAGTCAGTATGAACTAGCGCATGAACGGATCACAGTTATGTTTCTCTAGTTTGATTGCTTAAATACTTATAAACGATTTTTTTCCCATTTACTTTGAAGGATTTTCTCTTCTGACTCGTAAGTAAATAAATATTTTATACTTTTTTTTTTCAGTTTGTACGATTTGAATAAAGTTTATTTCCATAAGATTAATTACTCAATCCAACATTGCATCTTAAAAATGCTGAAATGCAGATTTTTTTGGCACAAAATAAAGATCATTAGAATTTTAAATGTTATGCATTAATTTTATTTTTATTGTTTAATAGTTATATTGTATATAGTAAGTAATAAAATATCCATTATAAAGTATGTTTTTAATTTAATAGTTAAGAATATCCAATAACTAAAGTAACATTTGCACCGCCAAGAAGTGCACTTGTCCTCCCCTCTCCCACCCCCCGATTTCCCTGTATAATAACAAAGTGAAATTTCATTAAGATAGAGAAATTGAAAAATCCGGATTAAAAATAACCGGCTTATACCGCCTTGGGGGCTTTATGTATCCCCCTGAAAGTAATTTCTGTCGCTGATCATGTTATTTAATATAAACTTCTGTACGTAAATTAATTAAAATGTTACAAAGCTAGGTAATCATAACTCTCGGCTACATAGCTTGTTATGAAAACATTGTTTTATAGTATTTTGTAAAAAAAATATTTAACATCGTGATGTATCGTGACATCGCGATGTTTGCTTCCCGATATATCACGATGCAGAAAGCCTAAGCCCTATCGCCCAAGCCTAATAGAGAGTGCCTAATTTAAAGTTCAACTTTCAAAAAGCTGTAACAAATCACTGGTCAGAATGACCTGAACTTAAACATGTATAAACTCGATAAATAGAAAACAGTATTCCATAAGAAAAATTTTCTTCGAAATATTTATTTTTCTTATGCCATACCACTTTCCCGCTTCTTTAAGTAAATTCAAGTAAAATTTTAGGTATACAGGACAAGTGTTACCCTTTTTACAGTTTTTTAAAAGTTGAACTTTAATTATAATCACCGCGAAGTGATTATAGTTAAAGTTCAACTGTCAAAAAGCATGGCATTTTTTCTTATCTTATACCACTACTGCTTTCAAAAAGCAGTGGTATGATATAAGGAGAAAAATAGTTCAAAATAGGTTATTTTTTTCCCCTTATACCATACCGTTTCCCCTTTCTTAGAGTATATACAGTTCAAATTTCAGGTAATTCTTACTAGTGTTGTTGTTGTTTTTAGATGAACTTTAACTATAAACACCCTATATATACAATCAGGATGCTAGCAAAATGAGGTGTTTTTTATTCATTGGGAGTAGAAGGAATAATATTAGGATGATACGAGGGAAATATACATTATATCTTCTAACTCGAAATGAACAATTTTACGTTTTAATCATAACTTTCTTTACGCGATAAATTCTATCCAACTTGCATTATTTTTATGGCGTTTTAAAAGTTATGTAAGATAGAAGGCAAACATTGTAATAAACTATATAAAACTGAAACGGATTTATCGAATGAATATCATACAGGCTAAATCTGAAGGTTAACTTAAAATGCCGAACTAATTTTCTCGTTAAGATCATTTATCAAACATTGGAAACCTAATAACCTTAATTTTTTGGACGTATGATGAAACAAATCTATGTGAATGCGGGCTTATATCACTATTACTATCAATTTGTGTAGCTAGTAAAAAAATTTCATGTTTCCATGAGAAAGAAAGATCAAATCTGAAATTTGGGTTCCATATATAGGTTGGTATAATGTGACATAATTCTAATTATATATACCTTACTCCGTTGCAAAACACCTGTTTAGCATATGAGAAAAATTGAGAATGTTAAATGCGAATAAAATAGATGTTTTTACTTTATTATCAATTAGTATAGATCAATAAAAGTATTATGAATACTAGCTGAATTTCCTAACGTTATGGTTGCACGGTAGAAGATACGGCTCAGTGCTGTTCGGTACTACTAGGTTCAAAATGATTTAATCGATTGCAAATTATAAACATGCCACCTATGAATTAAATTGTGCTCCTGATAATCTGGATTATTCAAGATACTTATAGAATAAGAATTTTTTTTTTTTTTTTTTTTGTAAAAATGAATTCCTTTCATTTATATATGTACAATACCCCCAAAAAAAATCAGAACGATGGCTATATCTTCGGTTCTAATTATCGTAGAATCTTACGGTTTGCACCAAAATGTTTTGCTTACGATTTTCTATATATTTGATGCATTTTTTTTTTTTAAGGGACCGTTTACTAAGTAAAAGTAACGCTATCATCGAAAATTTCAATACGAACCCTTATTTTTTATCATTTCATTTGATTTAGAACACATCATTTACTCTAAATACCAAATTTCAATGCATTATGTTGAAAAACACGTCACTTATGAGCGAAAATGTTTCGACCATTTTTTGACCGATCTTCAGGGAGAATTTCCATAAAACGAAAGGTATTTTTAAGGTTCTACTTCACAGTGGGGGAGAAATCGAACGGTCAGTGTGGCGTTTCACGACGTTATAAAATACAAATATTAGTCTAAAATTGCATAGAAACTACTTGGATTTATAGTGTCATGTTTAAGATTAATACAAAAAAAGCAAGTAAACGCAAAAGTAACATAATTTATTTTACAACGTTAAAGATATGCATTCTTCACACGAAATAAATAAAATATCAAAAACTGTAATTGCAGAAGTATAACGTATACTACTGATAATTAGAAAATTAATAAATATAAAATGTAGGAATTAGTAAACAGTATTCAGCAAAGCGTGATTATTTTACAGAAACATTTCACTGTAAACACAAATGTAACTTGATCGTTGAAATTATTTAAAAAATGAAAAAATCATATGATTCAGTAAAATTTTTAAAGGATAACTTATTGAAATTGCTTAAAAAATGTTGTTTTAAATCAATGTAATTTAAGAAAGTAATTTTTTTTTTTTTTTTTTTTAAAAAGGACACTGTTGAAAACCACACGAAACATATGTTCCCTGATTCCAAACACGTTAGGCAGATTAAAAAATATATATATAAAAAATAAAACTGCTTTGTTTGTATAAGTTCCTATTCACCTCATTTTACGATAATTGAACGTTGTGCGATTCGATTTTTCACACCTCTAGTTTACATTGAATTTGATAGTTTTCAAAAGTCGTCTACTATACGGTCCCTTAAAGTGAACGTTTTTTACATTTTCGCTAAAAAATCGAGAACTAAAAGTTAAAATAGAAAAAAATAAATTGTGGGGGGTAAATCTACCATGGTAAATCTAATGAAGGCAAAAAAAAATATGTTTCTATTCAAAAAAAAAATTTAAATGGTTTTATTAATTAATAATTATTAAAAAAGAAATTGATGCAAAAGTAGAATGCTATTTAATTTATGTTTGGCCATAAAACATTTTACAAACTATCTTTTGAAAAAAAAAAATTACTGAAATATATTAATTATTTAAGTATTTATGGCCAAAAAACCAACTTTTTTATTTAACATTAATTTATCATTTTCTTTTTATCATTTAAATTACAAACCATTCATTAGAAAATTACGAATTTTTGTATTTCGACATTTTTTTTAATGCTGAATCCAAATATGGGATAATATTATGAGGTTGCCATTGAACTTTTTAAAGTTGGGTTCTGTTTTAATATGTAGATGACCCTTCATGACAAAAAAAACCTACATGCAACAATTAAAAACCTTCCACGATTTACAACGATATCTTTTATTTGTTATTTCAATAATTAGAGCACAAGATATAGCCATTGTTCTGATTTTTTTTTTTTTTTTGGATACTGTACCAACAACTGAAAAGTTCATATTAAATCGTTCGTATAAAACAGCGTTCCCCACTAACTTATAGAAACGGGCCTTATGTTTAAGCTTCTCACGAGCTGCAGATTTATGTATAATAATCCAATATTTATCTTTAATTCAATTCAACAATAAACATCATTACTGAAAAAAATATAAAGATATTTTTTTATCTTAATAAAATTACAACTAATAAATGGACGATTCTGAAATTAAGGGGAAACATCAGTCCCTGTCCTTTTACTGGCTTAATATTTATTCCTTTAAGAGAAGAAATTGGTATAAGGTAGAAAAAGTTTACATTTAATGTTTTCAGTTTTTATTTTACTTTATTATTATTATTAAATAAATATATATATATATTTTTTTTTTTTTTTTTTTTTATTTTTTTAATTCAAAGTATGGGAAATGTAACCTCCATGGAATATCCCCACTCCTGTTTTGTTAGTGTTAACTGAAGAAATAAACCTGATTAATAATATATTTGTGGGAAAATCTGGGTTAAACATTTCTTTATTATATAATTAATTAACTAATCAGAAAGAAACATAAGTTTTAATTTATTTTACCACTAAATTTTAAGCATATAAGTTGTCCCTGTGGTGCTGAGGTAACCTTCATGGAATATTTTTAACTTGATCAAAATTTTACTAGATAGCAGTATAGTCTTCTTTAACAGAGCTGAAGTGAAGCTCAAGTCAACCATTTTGTCTGATGATGTTGTTGGATGTGCATAGTTTTATATTGTTTGGGAAAAAGCTGTTCAATCCTCAAAAATCTGGTGAGTTCTTTTTGTTCTTGTAACGTCCATGGTCCAGTAATAAAAAGTATGCTTAAAAAAAAAATGCTTAAATAAAAAGTAAAAGTATGCTTAACCTTATAGTGTTAAGCATACTTTTACCGTTAACTTTTATCAAACAGTCAATTTTTTTTCTCAAAATCAAAACCAGTATATCCTCAGTCTGTTAGGTTAGGTTTTAAGCATGGCAATCTACTTATTTATACCTCCATAGATCGTGTTAACCAAGGAGGTTACAAGCAAAATTAGAAAACTGTTTTTTAGAAAAAGTATTTTTCCTTTACCTTTTTTTTTGAAGTGGTAAATATATTAGTTTTGTTTATAAAATTCTAAGAGTAAAATTTAAATTGTGTTATCTATTTTTTATTGTCATGTTTTTTTTACCTCCTCAAATTCGCTTTAATTTCAGAATCGCCCATGTAATAATTTTTTTAAATAATTTTTAAAATATTAATTTTCATTATTACGAAAATCAAAGTCTAAAAAACAAGGAATTTTTTATTACAACGTGACAATGTGAGTTGATCTAACTTGTAACTTGACCTAATTTTTAATAAAGATATTTAAACTATACCTCCAGATTCCCTCGTTTTAGTCGGTATCAATTACGCGATGATGACCTTTGAAATCATTAAGTTTCTTTTATCACAGAGTCGACGTCCGTCCGAGTATTTGTCGCCGCCAGTCTTTTAAATAGTTCAAATATCGTCCTAGTCAGTAGGTTATTCCTGAATTTATTCCTGATAAAAACTATATCTTACTGAAGTTCCTTCATATAGTTTTTTCGCTCCATGTAGTGTAAACGCTGTTCTAGATAGTAATCTCGTATTATTTATGACAAATATAAAATGATGTAAAAAAAAATCCATGCAATGAAATTTGATTTTATTCTTTTGTGTTGCCGGTTAGCTGCAGAAAAAGCTGTCGCGGGCCGCGAAGTGGCAAACGCTGTTATGGAAGATTGTCATAATTCGAAGTTTTTATCTTTGCGTTTTAGGGGCGTCTGAAACAATGCAGATTTTTTATGGCAAACGAAACCATAATTTTAGTTCCAACTTCAATTATAAAATTAGTGTAGGTATTAGACCAGCAAGTTTCTAGCTATCTTTAAGGATTTTGTACGGCAAAATTGGCAATTTCACTTAATGGCGATTTTTTGCCAAAGTAAATGTAATTCTTGGAAAAGGTTTCAAAAGTGTCCATGTGAAATAAAAAGAGGAATTGAAGTAGTTCCGAGTACAATTGACGAATTCAGCAAAAACTAAAAACATTTTCCATGTCTCAAAATTCATTATAGAGGGTGCTTACAATAAAGTTCAACTGGTCAGAATAACCTGAAATTTCAACAGACTATACCCGAAGGAGGAGAAAACGGTATGGCATAAAAAAATAAATATTTCGGATTTTTTTTTTTTTTTCCCCCGCATTATTGTTTTTTGAAAGCCATGATTTGACATTAGAAAAAATACCTTGGTTTTGAAGTCATGCTTATTAAAATGCAATTTAAAAAAAAGTGTAAAAAAATACTCGTCAAAAGGACGTACAATTTGAGCTGAATATACGCTCAAGAGGCGGCAAGTGGTACGGCATATGAAAAATAAGTTTTGAAATAGTTTTTTTTCCCCCTTATGTCATACCGTTTCCCCCGTCTTTCGAGTACATACAAGTCAAATTTCAGGTGTTTATTTTACAT
Organism: Linyphia triangularis; assembly: GCA_963978545.1. Taxonomy (NCBI): domain Eukaryota; kingdom Metazoa; phylum Arthropoda; class Arachnida; order Araneae; family Linyphiidae; genus Linyphia; species Linyphia triangularis. Next base: position 33,159,420 of record OZ021722.1, read on the forward strand.
CTTTTTGAAAGTTGTACTTTAATTATAAACTACCTGTATATAGTATTCAGGCTTAGTTCACCTATCTTCTCCTTAAAAATGGCTTATAAAATATAAAATTTAAGTTCAGCCATCACCCAAAAACTTGGTCGCTTTTTACCAAATAAGCATTTGTTAAGTTTGTTCTTCGCATTCGTAATTCATTAAATTCAGCTTCCCAATTCATTTATAAGACGAATTAGAATGGTTAAAAGATACTTTTAAAAGTGGTTTAAAGATTCTCGTACTTTAAAAGGACTACAATTTTCAAAAATGTTCATGGAATAAAAGGACGAGTTTTGCCTATAGATAAAAATATCCACTAAAAAATGCAAATGGGCCTGGAAAAAAAAAGTGAATTCTTAAAATTCTTGCTCATGTAAGTGTTAACACGATGCGGCACCTCCCCGTCCTCTGCAAAATGTCGCGCAACGCACACAATGAAAGGAAAACAACACTTTAGAATGAGATTATAAGATGGAAACCGCAAGCAAATAAAAAGACGGCCTTTTCAGTAGTCGGTCAGAGTTTAGGAGATGTCTATCTTGTTTTACTGACGGCGAACAAAGTTGTCGCCGCTCCCGATAAAAAAATACGTCAAACAAGACTAAAAAAATAGGTAAAATAGGAAGGTGCCCGGGGCCGAATACGTGATTCTGATGACTAATAGAAAGAACGCGCCCAAAAATATTCAAACGGTGCGCTCCTTTTTATATTATATTTTTTATTCTCTTTATTATTACGACAGTCTTACTCGTATTCAAACTGAGCATCAGATATCACTAGGGGTGTATCGGCAAATGGGTGATGGATTAAGAGGCAAGATTGAGATTAAATACGTCGCTAAAATGAATTGTGATTGTTTCTCCATCCATGTGGAAGACTCTAGTGTGGATTCATATATAATATTAATTTAAATAAGAAATATTTCCAGTCTGAGATCTGACAGATGGATAAATTAAAATAATTTAAAAAAAAAACTTTTTTAAGAACTTAACACAAGCTATATTTTAAAATATGCGATATGCCACATGTTTCTTTCTCATACTTATGATGGGTTTGTTATTTAAGTTATACAAACAAAATATGTTAGATGATTGTGGATGTTCATAGCTCAAATGTAATTTGATTGTTGAGGTTTAGTTTAAAATAAAAATATATTGAAATATGTCAAGATTGAGATTGATTGTAAGTGAGAAGATAATATAAATTGTGCCAGCATGATTAATTGTCAGTAGGCTTGTGATAGACTTAGAAGTGCGAACATTTTTTTTAATTAGATTTCCTAATTAAGTTTCATTCAATGTGTAAGAATTAAATTAATGTCTAACTGAATAAATATATATATATTTTTTTCCTTTCCTTTTTTCATTTCTTGAAAATTTTACTTCTCTTCTCCCTTATTAATTAATTTTCGAAACCCAGGGAATAGGGAGGGTTTAAGTACGACTTCTTGCATCCTTCTGACAGCAAGTAGGAGTGAAGAGGTAACATATACTATATCTTTTAGACAAAAGCTATTACATATAGTAAGTTTTCATGACTTATTAAAGAGAAATGAAATGAACCTGAAATTAGTATTCGTTTTACAGTTTGGTAGAATTCCAGTTTATTATAAAAACTCTTCCTTTGAAAATGTTCAGTAACAGATAATCTTATCGTCGTAATCATTTAGTTTTGGCAGAATCAACTAATTTGAAGATGGAAAATGTTTCAAATTAGCTTTTAAATATTTTTTAATCATTATTAAAATACGGTAAAAAGTAATTTTAAAAAAAATTTTAATATTCAATAAATCTACACATGATGGTCAAAACAAATACAATTTTAAATTTCCTGATAATGTTATCACTATACCACATTTGCAGATGGTAGTAAAAGTGAAGGATTTAACACTTAAGTCAACGAGAATCAACGAGGTATATTAAATTCTTGGAAAAATTTTAAAGTTATTAATTCATTTAAAATATAATTAAATTAGAAGGAAAAAAATTGTGAATTAATGCAAAAGAAGCAGTGCAATAATCTATTTGAAATTATTCGATTTCTTGTTATAATATAATTGTTTTTATCATTTCAATAATTTTTTAAAAGAAAAAATACTATTGCAAATTTTCCTGGTAAATCCCTATTTTCTTCATTTTCTCTGTTGACGAATCTACAGTAATAAATTCAGTCACAAATTTTCAATCCAATTAAACAATTCAATAAATTCACGCCAATGAAATATTTTCAAATCCTTATTTTTCCACTTTTTCATGAAACTTAAGAATTCAATTAGCACCGATCCTTTATAAGATTTTATCAGAAATTTATGTAATGCACACATAATGAAAAAGAATTAAACACTGACCACCTGCTGGACCTTGAAATCAGGTGAATGGCATCTTATTTTCTCTAATATGACCCTGACTTGGACAATCCCTGAGTAACTGACAAGTGAACTTCAATGTCGGACACCTGTTGAAATACTAATCCTTCGTTGCAAATAACTAAATAATTACAGTGTGTTTGGTTGTTGATAAACCTATGATTTTGTTAGCTTTTCCACACTGCTCAATTTAAATCATTCGTAATTTTTAAAAAGTTTTAGAGCTCGGACATATTATCTTATTCCTTTAAATCTTAACAGCTTTAATTTTATTTTGTAATTTTAAATAATTCCATTGATTGGTTGCTATAATACTTTTATTACAAATTAGTCAGGTTTTTTTTTTTTTTTTTTTTTTTTTTTTAATCTTAATTTTTCAAGAAGCTTTATTTATCTGGACGTGAGTCACATATATCTCACTGATACAACTTCAAACTACAGGTTGAATTGTTGAAAAATATAGAATCTCTTCAACAAGCCAATCAACAGCCAGTTTTTAGGCGTATTGATAATTGATATCCGTGTAAAACACCACGAACATATCTCAATGATTTCAAAACCCAATAATGTCCCAAGTAAAACATATACTCAAACCTTTAATTGATCTAACTTAAATTTAAAGCATTGATATTTTGAAAAAAAAGTTAAATTGACGAACTCTTAAAAAATAATGGAAGAAACCGTTAACGGATAATAATAAGGCGAAAATTAAAATATATTTAGTACGCCAACAAGTGAAAACAGCACCAAAGAAACTTGAAGAAACTTAATATGAACACTAGTTTGAAAAAATATCTAAATGAACCAACAAAAACCAAATAAATTCTAAAATCAGGAATCTTCTCACTTATAACTTTTAATTACTCAGCTTTACGTATTTCAATTTAAGAAATCAACAAAATAAATTGTATTAAATTACTCAAAGATACAGGGTTATCATAGAGGATTCTTAAATGATTTATCAGTCCCCTTTGTAGGTCTAACTTCTAAATAAAAAGTTATTTGAATATAGATAAATCATTTAGGCGAGCCATAAAAATTTATTTGGTTTTAAAACACTCTTATTTGGAAGTACTAACACAAAGATGGGTGAGATGAAACGTAAATAACGTTTTTTTTTATTAAATTTGAAATTTTTAGGATTTTCATAATCTTGTAATGTTGCAAAAAAATATGTGTTCGCAAATAAAGATTCATAAATATAAAAGTAGATTAGTTTACATGCACTATGAGTTAGGTTATTTCAAATCAAATCTAGGATTTCCGATACTTAGAAAATGGTGGTGCTGACAACTGGCAGATGCTTCATCGACCTTGACTCTGAAAGCACCATTTTTCTTTTCAAATAAAAAGTAACGTAATCAACACCATCAACACGCAGACTAGAATATTAAGCATTAAAAAGCAATACTTAACAGTCTATTAAGTACTAAGTAAGCTAAGCGCAGTTTCTCTTAAGGTAACGCGGAACTCATCTCAGAAACGTCTTAAATTAATGAGCTTCAGTATTTACGACTTTTGTTCTTCGGCATTAAACCGTTTATGTAACTGTTATACACTAAAGTGAAAATTATAGTAGATATAAAAAGTGAATTAGATTAAAACTAGACATTGAAATCTGAGCATTTCTTCAGCAATTTTACTTAGTCAACATTTAATAGAAATTTTAGGGGAAAAAAAGGATGGTCCTAAGCTGGCTACTTTTTAATGCCTATCACCATAGAAAATATATTTGTTCCACAGATGGAAAGTGTTCCAAGTCCATAAATTTATCCGTTTCAGTTATTATGCTCCTAACGGAATTTTTCCAACATTTTTCAGTGTACGGCAAGGTAAAGTGTAGGAGGGGGAGCTTGTACTAAATTTCTTCTTTCATTCATCAGTTATCTAAAAGTCGTTTGAGAGGGGAAATTACTCAAATGTCATAATTAGTTTCCGCCCAAGTGCCTTCCTGTCCGTTTGTAGAAGACGTTTCTCGTTTTCGGAGGATACGCCTAATATCTCCGGCTTTCTCCTACATGATGTTATCGGAAAAAATAATTCAATAATTTAGCTAAAACGTGATCCTCCCTACAAGGCGCAGAACAAAATAGCTCTAATTATTTCACTGAGAATGGCACGCGCTATTATTTTGTTTGTTTTCTTTTTCATCATGGAGAGAGGTCTAGTTCACAAACGGATGAATAGTTACGTTAAAAACTCTATTTCTATTAGTTTAACCAAGTTTTCGTATGCTATAGTCTATAAATATTGGTATAAAAAGTATGTAGCTTAAATGTAGGGTTATAGGACTTACGCGTGCAGTAGTCTTTTGTTATTGAAATCAACTTTCTTGTTAAGTTGAAAAGCGACTATATATTTGTGTACTTCCCAGACCTAGAATATCGTTATGAAATGAAATAATGAATGAATATGAATTGTAAAGAAATATTAGTAATTTTCGAAACTTCTGGACAAAATTTTCAATGAAACAACGGTATATGGGTACCTTTGTATAAAACGAATATTGGATAAAGAGAATGGTGTTAACTTAAAACACGTCCTCGCTTCATTTCTAATAAGAAAAAAGGCTTGTGCCTAATACTGCGTCCTAAAAAGAACCCAGAATGTAGTGGACTGGAAGAAATATGTCTTATTGTGATACGTGGCTTCAAGTTACATTGAAAGACGGCAAAAAAATTGCACTTAGACGGCCCTTTTAGCTGCAACCATTCTTGGCCAGACCCTAGAAAGAAGAAGATATATATTTTTGAAAAATTCCATAAACTGTTAAATCTCTGATGATTTGGTGTAAGGTTGGTTTAAACTATCAGACCTCCATTCTCATACTTAATAGCACACAAATAAAAAAAAATATGAAGGAACATTAGAACATCATTTCTTTCCGATTGGAGTGCTTTAATGGACGTTCGAAATACAAATTTCAAAAAGACAATGCTTTCATGCGCACTTCACGTGTTTATAGATAACGAATTTCTAAAAAGCAAAACATCCAAGTTATAGACCTGTCGGATTAATGTACTGACTTTAATCCATTCATTTTATTCAACCCTATAATTATCTGAATCTGAGACAATTTTTAGAAACAGTTGTAAACAAAAGTTTTTATTCCAAACAAACTTATTTATTAATCGTAAAATTATTTGCGTACGAGCGTGTCATAATAGATAAATACATACTGTTCACTATTAAGTTGCAGGTTGGTGCTCTTTTAGGGGATAGACATTAAACACACACACACAAAACATAAAATAGAAGTGTGGAACATTGCACAACTTTCAATTACACTTAATACTGATCACTGCATTTAAATTCGACATGAATTTTTGCAATATACCCTTTTTCGTTTTCATATTTACATTTGTTTATTTTAAATGGCCAGTTGGGTAATAATTATTTCATTGGGCAAAAAAAATGGCTAAAATGTCGATATGTTTTTTGATAAATATTACATTATCCTTTTTTATAAGTGAAACAGAAACAGATGAGAAACAGTAGTTGGTGGGAAATGCTCAAGAGATGATAACTCTATATTCAAGACATTCCTTTTTCAACTTTTTACTCGTTTATCGCATATCTACAGAAATTTTTAGGATTGCTGTTATGCTCAATTCTCGGTCTCTGTTTCGACGTGACAGTCTGTTGAGACTATTCAGTGTTTACAATATTGCGAGCTTGTGTTCGTAGTTTCATATACCCTGCTATAATTATCTAAATTTTATTTGTGTTTTTGTGTTTATAATATTCTTTGAAAAATATAATGCTCTGATAAACCATTTCCCATTCAATGAAGTCAATGCCTCGAATATTTGTCCGTGTTGATTCTATAACATTGCATGTTGTTATTCTGTATAAATTTTAAGGTGAGGAAACATGGTATTTATACCGCTTAAGGCTGCTTGTCAGAAGAAGAAAAAAACTTGTTTGGTTGTTAAGTACGAAAATTCATCAGGATAGTTTTTTGATGAGTTTCTTCTCTTGTTTTATAAAAAGACGGTTATAAATCTTTACAAAAGATGAATCGAGGAAGAACTGCTTCAGACAATGTAAAAATAATCCAACCCATAAAAATAGAGTTTTTTAAAAAACCTTTATATGCATTGTCAATTTTTTTATTCATTAACACAGCACCGATATCAAAAACATTTCTGTCAGCAAAATGTGGGGCAAACTACGTTTCAAAATTTATTTATTAAAAGAGAACATGAATTTATGCTCTCATATCTAAATATCATTTATTTATTCTGATTAAGATAATTTTATTATTTATTTATTTTCGTTTATTGATATTCCATAAATGCTACCTTTTGGTGACAGTAACAGCCCCAAAATTTGATAGAATACATTGCCATCGACATCGAACCTATCTGTCAAGTTTCAGCCCGATTGGATGACGGCAAGGGGGTTAATTACGCCTCCGTAGATTCCGCCCCCCATCGACAAAATCAAAATTAATATAAAGGATTTAAAAAGGCCTTGTTTTAAATTCGTATTTCAATCTCTAAATTTGTCTTGTATTTAAATTATTGACTTATTAACGTATTTTATATCAACATCAGTTTGTTTTGTGGTTTTGATCTACTGCTTTGAAATTAAATTTCATTTCTACCATCTAACTCACTAGTGACAACCAACTTCAAATTCTGTAACAAACATTTCAGAGATCGCGACCAGGTTGTCTAAAAAATTTTCTCAAAATCTGCTACCTTCAAAACTGCAAGAAAATATAACTAGAACACTAAAGATGGGCAAGTGACAAGAGGAATAAATGTAAACAATCTCAAAAATTCAAGAATTTTAACAACCTGTCGCGTTCTCAAATCTCAATTCCATTCGCATGCCGTGGTTGTGATCTCTCCAGACTCCAACATTGCCCCCCATTCAAAGTCCACCAAATAACGTGGTTTCATCATATCTTTGCAAATAAAATAATTCTATAACTGTCATACTGTCAAAACATTACGCTTTCCTTTTTTTTTTTTTTTTTTTTTTTTAAGAATAATCTCACACTCTAGCAAACACAGCTCGGTGGTCTAGCTTATTTAATGAAAACTGTTAGGTGGTCATAATCAATTAGCCACTCCGTATACAGCATATATTTGCTAAATTTGTAATTTTGTCTTTGAATATTGTTCACAGACAGATGAGTGGATAAAAATATTCTATAATAAATGGTATTTTATAATAAATAGCATATTAGGTAACAGTCTGTAACAAATTCAATTATTGATTACTTCTATGCTCTAAAACCACAAGAGGGTGCACTTAAACCTCTCAGAATTTTAAAGCATGTAAGAAAGAGTGGAGAAAATGGAAGAATTCGCAGGTAGACAAGTAATCTTGTGATGTAACGGACAGATTCAAAATTACTAATTTGAACATAGAATTAATGTATAACTACTACTGAAATGCTTATTAATATAAGCATTTCATTAGGAAATCCAATTTATACTTTATAAAAATCAAGATTCGAACATAAACTTTAATCAGCTTATCTCTGCAAATAATTCTTCCGGGCCCATTAATTTATGTTAATAAATCAGAGTATAAGGCATAATAAGAAATAAGAATGCCCCATACGAAAGCCTGGTAAATAAACAACACGTTTGAATAATTCTTGTTCGCCACTTAAATACAGGATTAAGGGATAGTGCTGACATTTTCGACAAGTTAGTATGTTCATACAATTACCTACTGCTCCTACTGCCCTACCTGCCTTTTTCTTCTTCCTTCATAATATATATCAAAATCAAAGGAAGAAAGTTCTTTGTTCAGAATCCTAAACAAGGATCACACAAGTGGGAATTTTTGTTATCGACGTTTTTGGTCGCCATAAAATATTTCACAACATAATCGTTTATCAGGGCATTTAACATCTACATATTTTTACTGAAATGCTAAAAGAACTTAATACTCTACTACTACACTTAAAAAGTTCACTCAATAAATGCTATTTTTAACTTCGTGAAATAGCTGGAGCTCAAGAAATTTGGTAAATTTAAGTTCTGTAATTGAAAAGGTGACGCGTAATTTCATGAACTATAGCTAAAACTTGCACATACCTACGACAGCGGTGTGAACAGAAATTATCTAAGAAGAATTTTACGCAATTGGCGTTAAGCACAGAACATCGGAATTCAATGCTAAGGACTCAACAAACATCGATGTTAAGAACTGTGGAGCGTTCTGTTATCGGTATGGGTTTTACCAAGTACCCACCACTGCTAAATATTAAAAAAATTTACTACCGTACCACTTTTGCAAATATTTCACTTCAGTGCATTTCTTGAGTTATATATTAGTATACCTTACTCTAATTTAAAAACTTAACGCTTAATAGAAACACTTTATATTTCTTTGTTCGTCGGAAATTTTAAAATTTATGATCGTAATAACTCAGTTAATACGTGTATTCATACGTCATTAATGTGAGGACGTTCCCTAGATATACTCAAAGGGACAAAAAAAATAATAACTTTTATTTATAGACTGATATAAAACAGGCAATCAGGCAGCTAAATAGATGTCATAATGTGAACAATTTGAGACACTTATTAAAATAATAAGTATTATTTATTAAACAACTTATATTTAAAAAATATTAGAACCACTGATATTTAAATTTTAAATCAATAAAAGCATTTAACTAGGGGTGTCGAACATCGCACAACTTTCAATCACACTATAATACTGACAAGAAATTGTGTCATTTACTGTTATTACATTTCCATTATTCATTTACAAAAAATTGCCGGTTTGGTGATAATTTTTGCGATAATTCCTGTATCGGTCAACAACAACAAAAAAAAACAAACAAAAAAAACACCTCCGCCAAAATGGTGATTTTGGCGATATGCTTTTTATTATAAGTGAAACCGACTAATAAGGAAAAACGATCAATAATGAGGTATGCTCAAGGAAAGAAGACTTTGTGTTGAAGACATTCGTTTTTCAACTGTTTACGCCGTTAAAGCATTTTTACGGAAATTTCGAAGATGGGGATGTTTAGAATATCTTAAGAGGCATTACCGAAGTGATTTTGAACAAAATCTTTGGAGCCGTTTTTTAGCAATTACTGAAAAACATGATTTATTCAATGGCAGCTGCCTTATTCGCAAGAGCGATTTTAACGAAAACCTTAACGGTAGGTCCCATGGCTACCACCAACCCGCACACCAAATATGAACATCGTAGGTCAATTTGTTCGGGAGTTATGCTGACCACATACACACACATAGACAGACATTTATTCTAAGTCACTTTTTTGAAATCATGATGTTCCAAAACGTGGTGAAATGCAAGGGGGGAAAAAAATCGTTTTTTTTTTTTTTTTTTTTTTTTTTTTTTTTTTTTTTACCGAATGCTATACTTTCATTACCGTATGTATACATATGGGTAATTGAAAGTAAAAATTGACGAGATATTATAACCTATATCATTCATTCCTACTCTTCTGCAATATTATAATATTTGTTTCCCAAGCTCTCTATTTACACATAATAAACCATGGAAAGTAATTTAAATCATGATATTATCGAGATTAGATCGAGGCACAGGTCTCTTCTAACCTCTTATTTAATTAAATCTCTCTATATATAAGGCAAAGCCCTCACTCACTCACTCACTCACTCACTGACTCACTCATCACTAATTCTCCCACTTCCCACATAGTCACAACTCTGAAAATCGGCACAAATATCAACAATGGTAAAAATAGAAAAAGTAAACTATTCCGATCTCGATTAACACACTTTAAGGGGTCGAAAAGGGGTCAAACGTTCCAAACGGGGGACATTCGAAAATCCTACTTCCCACATAGTCACAACTCTGAAAATCGGCACAAATATCAACAATGGTAAAAATAGAAAAAGTAAACTATTCCGATCTCGATTAACACACTTTAAGGGGTCGAAAAGGGGTCAAATGTTCCAAATGGGGGACATTCGAAAATCCTACTTCCCACATAGTCACAACTCTGAAAATCGGCACAAATATCAACAATGGTAAAAATAGAAAAAGTAAACTATTCCGATCTCGATTAACACACTTTAAGGGGTCGAAAAGGGGTCAAACGTTCCAAACGGGGGACATTCGAAAATCCTACTTCCCACATAGTCACAACTCTGAAAATCGGCACAAATATCAACAATGGTAAAAATAGAAAAAGTAAACTATTCCGATCTCGATTAACACACTTTAAGGGGTCGAAAAGGGGTCAAATGTTCCAAACGGGGGACATTCGAAAATCCTACTTCCCACATAGTCACAACTCTGAAAATCGGCACAAATATCAACAATGGTAAAAATAGAAAAAGTAAACTATTCCGATCTCGATTAACACACTTTAAGGGGTCGAAAAGGGGTCAAACGTTCCAAACGGGGGACATTCGAAAATCCTACTTCCCACATAGTCACAACTCTGAAAATCGGCACAAATATCAACAATGGTAAAAATAGAAAAAGTAAACTATTCCGATCTCGATTAACACACTTTAAGGGGTCGAAAAGGGGTCAAACGTTCCAAACGGGGGACATTCGAAAATCCTACTTCCCACATAGTCACAACTCTGAAAATCGGCACAAATATCAACAATGGTAAAAATAGAAAAAGTAAACTATTCCGATCTCGATTAACACACTTTAAGGGGTCGAAAAGGGGTCAAACGTTCCAAACGGGGGACATTCGAAAATCCTACTTCCCACATAGTCACAACTCTGAAAATCGGCACAAATATCAACAATGGTAAAAATAGAAAAAGTAAACTATTCCGATCTCGATTAACACACTTTAAGGGGTCGAAAAGGGGTCAAATGTTCCAAACGGGGGACATTCGAAAATCCTACTTCCCACATAGTCACAACTCTGAAAATCGGCACAAATATCTACAATGGTAAACATAGAAAAAGTAAGCTATTCCGATCTCGATTAACCCACTTTAAGAGGTCAAAAAGGGGTTAAACGTTCCAAACGAGCGATATATTCGAATGTCCTACTTCTCATATTTTCACAATTCTGAAAACTGGTGTGAATATCAATAAAGACAAACGCAGAAAAAGTAAACTATTCCGATCTCCGGTGGATCAAGGGGTGGAAAAGGGGTTAAACATTCCAAACGAGGAATATTCGAATGTACCACTTCCCATATGGTCACAACTCGGAAATTTGGTACAAATGTCAAAAAAGATTAAACATAGAAAAAGTAAGCTATTCTGTTCTCGATTAACCAACTTTAAGGGATCGAAAAGGGGTTAAATGTTCCAAACGAGGGATATCCGAATGTTCCTCTTCCAATGTAGTCATTTTTCTGATATTTTTTTGCAAATGTTAAAAAAATAAGTCATTCCAATATCGATTAACGAATTTTTAAGGGATGAAAAAACGACGCAACTTTGAAACTATACGAGGATTAACTTAATGTCTAATTAACTTAATTCCAATACAGCTACTACTTTGAAATTTAGAACTAAGAGCAAACATAAACACAATAAACTATTCCAGTTTACTATTAACAATTATAAATTTCGTTTAAAATGTCAACAAAGGAAAGTTCCTATTTTGATAAATCAATTTGTCGGGATCGAAAAGGGAGCAAACGTCTGAAGTGTAGAATACATGAATGTCTTTTGATCGCTAAAATGCTAATGGTAAAATTTCGTAGCGCAGCACGGGTATTCAGCTAGTTAAAATTATAATCTCATGACAGCTCAATGTTATCAAAAGGTTAAGATTTTGATAAACAAGGAGCCACGTTCAAGTGGGTAGCCAATGGGATTTTAATACTGATCGTTTGTGCATCAATAAATTACGTGTATTTGTGCGAAATGCTAGATTTTTTTTGAAAAATAGTATACTGATGATTCATTTTTGGTAATTATGAAAAGCAAATTAGTAAAAGTAATACATTTGATTTTTGCTTAGGACCATCTACTTTAACACCACCAGAGTTGTGTCAGATTTGAGATATTTGTCTACATTCTACATTGTTATAGAAAACATATTTGAAATTTATTTTAACTTAAAAAGATTCTAACCAAATGTCATTTAGTCAGACCTTAAGAATATGGTACCAATTTTATGTCATATCGGAGACTAAATTATTTTATGCCAATTTGTGCTTATTGTGATTTCGAAATGCATTTTTTATATTATTCGCATAAAAAAAAAATGAAAACCAAAAATGTGAATAAAATAATTGACAAAATTTTGTTTTTAGCAATTGTGGTTTAGCGGTACTCTCCCATCAGACGTGAATTTCACTTCTCAGAAAAGATTCTATTCCAGGTCCTACACACCACCCAACTTGAGATTTTTCTCATCCTATTGAAAAATATCTGAATCCCACTGATAAGTGGTATAGAATCAACCAATTGAATATACCCTTTTTCTCATCCCAATTTGATTCTGATTGATGAAACATCTCTTTTACACTCTGCTACTAAAATTCAATTGCACCAGACATGCTGTCACATTGCTCCCTCTACGAAATCCTCAACACTTGTTGGACCTCTTGCATTAATGTTATTTAGTTTAGTAGCTTAGAAAAGTAATGTCATGAAATGAAGCTAAGAGTTTAATTAAATACTTGTTTTGTTATCAAGAGCCATCCTATGATTTAACCATAACAACAAACCAACCTTCTGACAAGTCGTTCTACCAGCTGTCTTACTAAATGGCACGTGCAATACCGACAACGCGACCCCGGCGAGTCCTAATAAATTGTTACCTCAATCTTTGTTTCGAATGTGATTTAAAGAAAGAAAACACCTTTGGGGTGATAAAAGATGCGATTTTTACTGAAATCTTGAAGAATCAAAATCTTTGATTTGACGATGGTCAGCTCACAAATTTAGCAACAACAAAAAAACAAAAACATTTTCGCTACTTTATCATATACGACTTCTATTTTTTGAAAGCTCCTTCACCATCCAGTCCCTGAATGCCGTTACTTCAGCAAGAGGGCAATGTTTGTCCTCCTTGATATGAAAACCACAGTTTTCCAGGTCACTGTCCTCTTTGAGGACATCATACTTTGGACATCCAAACTTTTCGAGATTGAGATACGGAATGCCCAACGGGTCCAAAACTTTCCTTTCCACGTCGCCTCCTTTGAAAGCCACAATGTTCCTTTTCGAAGTTTTGAAGAGGTCGTGAACGGCGGTCACCTTCGAGTCCAAGCAGCTGAGAGGGATGCACTCTTCGTGTTTCATGGGCTTGAAAATTAGTCCAGTGATGTGGTTAGTAACGTGGCGAACTGTTTTCCAGTCGGAAGGTTTGAGGTCCTTTGCAAAAGGTCTCAAATCGAACTTGATGCTGTTCGCTGAACATTTGCTATCGGCACCGATGTACCCGAACTCCCGAACTAAAAACTTGCCGCCAACATGAAAGCCGTCAAAGTCTATCACACAGCAAACTTTTTCCATGTTCTTTCTAATTTATTTCAGAAATTTTAAAATATTTAACTATGAGACTTTTTTTTACGATAAAATTTGGAAGGGTTAGATTGAATGATATATTTTCAATAAATTTTAAGCTAGAAGTTTACTTTAAATACGACTTTTTTTCAAAACATGCAGATTAATATTTAACTGATTATTATTATTTACATTACTTCTTTCCATGTTTCAAAATTGGTTTTCTATTAAAATGAATCATTTCGTCTCGTTCTTTAATTACCAAATAATTATTATTTATTTAAATAATTTTAGTTGGCAATATATAACCTACACCATAAACATTTCATATCATATGTTCATATAGAACGTTAGACATTTTTCTTGCTTTATATCATATTACAAAATTTCTATCGTAAATATCTTATATTTATCGAAAGAAAAGAATTTAGTGTTATGAAGTTATTTTATAAAATACTAAAAATTTGATGGTTTATTTTAGTGTATCTGATAATTGGAATCGGATTTAAAATTATCTTCAGACGCTCGAGCACATAATCATTGCTTGTAACCTTATATTCGAATGAAAATCACCAATATACAATGCCACTACTGCAACTCATGGCTTATTGAAAAATCAATGACACAAAATATATCTATTTATTGACATTTATTTTTTAAGGTCTTTGTATATTTATTAATTATATCAACATTTATTTTAAAATTTAAAACCGTGTGTTTTGTTATTTAATTCTAGCTATTTGGCACTGAGTTTCTCAGCCAATAAGAATGTATTTTGTTTAAAGTTTTTTGTTTTTTTCCTTCCCCCCCCCTCCCCATTGTTATGAATTATGCACAGTTAAAACTCACCCAAGTTTGACATTTTTTTTTTTTAATCTCAATCTTAAATTTTAACTGTATAGTTATTTGTATTAGTTCGTTTTTAGAAGATATTTTGAAATTATTAATACAGATATTGTGCTACACAAAGTGTAAGAAGTATTAAATAAAAAGATTTTAAGTACTTTGAAATTTATGTATTATCCCCTCAACCAATTTCCGTAAAATCAAACTGTCACCAAATAGCAGCTTGAGTGACAACAATGGATAGCAGTTACATCACAACAAACTAAGCTCTCCATATTTTAGCTTTAGCAAACATTCGATGAAGCTGCCGTTTTACAATAGTTTCAGTTTTGCCAAAAATGATTGGATGAAATGATAATATGCAAGTATCAGCGCTTTTTTTGGAAAACGAATAAAGATTGCAGCAATATTAAAGCTAAATTAAAAAATGCCAGTAATTTTTTAGGTGGAATCATTAGTTTGATACTAAAACCATTTTCAAATATTCTAAACTTTCATAAAATGTAAGTTAAGTACAACTACTGGTTTAAAATGAATTAAAAACTGTAAAATATTTTAACAGTATTAAGGTATTCAGAAGATTTTGAATATTCTACGATTATCTTACAATATCATTAAAATACCAATACAATACCAGTGAGATGTGCACTCGAAGAATCTAGTATTCGTAAAATACTTTTTGGAATACATAGAGCTAAAGAACTACTACTCTTCGAAATGAGAGGCATCACCACAAAAACTTGATTTATTACAAGAACACCTTTAACTCAAATTTTCTGAATTTTTAAATAACTAGGGGTGTATAACATCGCACAACTTTCAATTTCACTATAATACTGATGTCAATTTGCGTCTTTTACCGTTTTTATGTTTTCATCCTTCACTTAGAAAAAATGACCAGTTTGGGCAAAATGGTTCAAAAATTAAGGTTCAAAAATACATATTACATTTTCTTGCAATTAAATAAACTTATTTCAGCAGCATCCAAAACATTTACACCGTTATTCTGCATGAAATGCATCGATATTTATGACACGGTTAAAAATTATTCTATCTTTCTTATCAATGCAATGATTTTATGTAAATAATGAAAGAAAAAGAAAATGACCTGTTTTATGTTTCTTTTCAATTAGCAAGAATAGCAAAGCAATTTGTATTATTTGTTTTCATTTTGATATCATATTTCAGATATTTGTATGAATATACACCAGACTTCCATTCTATTTCACTTCTGATGTTCTTTTTCGTAGAATTATTAACGTATTTAAATGTTAGCAATAATATTTTAGCAGTATATGTTGTGACAGATGATTATATGAATTTTTTAAAAAATTTAGGAATTTAAAAAAAATTTCAATTACAGAAATAACATACCTGAAAATCTTTTGTAACAGATTCGGGCCTTTGTTTTCTCTGCAAAAAATCTTAGTTTTCTCTGCAAATGTCCGAATTCTTGATTCAAATCCGAATTTTACAGTGTAACAAATTATAAGATAAATAACAGAAGCATTTACAATTAGTTTTCTTATCCACGCTGTAGGAGGAATTTATTCTCTACAGAAAAAGGAATTCACGGAATTGCGAATATTAAGAATTGAGACTAAAGAATTAGCTACCAAGCATAAAAGTAAAATGGTATACTAATATGTGAAAGCAATAAACGATTTGTGAATCGGCGAAATTTATCGTTTGCGGTTTCTTTCATTAAAAGAGAAAAAATTACAAAACATTAAATTTTTTCAATTAATCGTCTGCATAGTAAATGGGAGTTATGTAAGCATTGATTTTGAATAGTTATTTATAATTATTATTATTATTATTATTGTCATCAATCAAGACTTTTTGAATAAGCACAGAAAAAGTATTTTATGATAAGAATTTTAAATTCAAATAGTCAATCAAGAAGTTTCTAAAAATATTCCCCTGACATCAGACCAAACCTCCGCAAATCGTAATGTCAAACATTTTTCAATAGTTGGGATTCCTTCGTGCATAAATTCCACGGGATAAATAAACTTAAATGGAACCTATATGCAATATGGAGTAAAAAGTAAAAGCAGTGGTTTTTTATACTAATAAAAAAAATCGCTTCTTAGAAGTGAGACAGAATTTATTTCTAAACTCGTATATAGACCCCATGGAACTAAAATAGACTACTAAATAATGGACTACTAAAACAATATATAGAATTTTAGTAACTTCATCAGCTCTCATTTGACATTTCAAAAATCAAATTTGTAATTTTTAAATTTTATTACCAAATAAAATAATTGTAGATGATGCAAAGAGTTCTTTAAATCCTTCCACTCTTTCCCCCCTTTAGTAAGGCCATTGGCTATTCGAATAGTTATTTCAAAGGGGGCTGGGAAGTATTTCTGGGAAGAAAATAATTCCAACTCTAATGCCAAGTACAAATAGCATCGTCCGCTTTAGATAACAAAATATCAGTGACAACAACTCGGCTCTTTAATAGTCTTCACTCCTTAACCTTATCTCCAATGACCATCTAAATATCCCGTAGCAAAGCTGGCCGCCTTACTGTTTTAGGACAAAACATTATCCACTTAAAAGATGCCCGGGTATTTCAGAAGCCGGGGTGAAGAGAAGGCGGGGGTATTTTTTATTATTATTTATTTTTTATTTACACAGTTATTAACCGATGTGTGACATTTATGGGAGGCGTAATTTGAGATTATAGAGTGTTAAATCTGACGGCCCGGGTCTGCTTTACCTAATAAGAGAGTGTCTTTCAAGGTGTGCCCTTGTTTACTTTGTGCGATAGACTCTGCCAATCATAAAATTCATATTCGAGACGGTAATGGGTATCTTCACAGGCTACTAGATGCTGATATAGAACTTTTTTTTATGATGCTAAAAAATGGCGATGTGTAATTTAAAACACCCAACCTTGTATTGTGGTGTGGCTATAACGGGAATCGCATTAAATAATCGGGTGGCTTTACTAAATCAATTTTTGCCTGCTCTGCTTAATAAGAAGATACAAGCTTATTTGTGTTGTTACTCCAAATTCGAAAAGAATTTTATGTTGATTCAATCGCCTTGGAGATTCCAATAAAACGCTTCAAGTTTGATATTGTAGGATATAAAAGTTTGAAAATAGAAAAAGTAATAGCTTTCAAGTAAAATTTCCAAATTTGCAGAGAAGGGTATTCTAAATTGTACCACTATATGTTCTGTAACTTTGCTTTTATTTGGGTGGACTAGTCCTAGGATTCTCATTGCTAATGTCTCGAATATTGTTTACAACTAAAAATATATATATCGATGTTAAGGAAACACTCAAGTAAATGAATCCATTATCAACTAATAATGATTCTAAAATATGGCAAAAAGGAATAGAATGGCAATTCTTTTAAAAAGTTTCCGATTTTATTTGATTTAACAGAATACAAGTATTGCAAATTATCAGATTTCAAAAAACAACCTCAGTTATAAAATCTATGTTACTGTTTTATGCATAATGAATTTTCTTAATTGGAAACTCAATATCTTCTCAATATCTCAGTATTTTGATAAAATTTCACGTGAATTGCAAAAAAATGTAAGGACCATCACTCGAATTTAACAACTCGAACCAACGTCAAATATTTCAAAATACGCTGTCATCTTGAAAGTGTTCCTGACCTTCCCTGACCACATATCAGGGTATTGAAAACTATGAATATCATTCTTGCAAGTAGAAAAAGAGTCTGACAACACATGATTCCAATAGGTAAAATGTTTTCCTTTTCTTTACAGTTGTGATATTGAAGAGAACGCATTGAAAAATGTTCACCTTTTTCTAATGCAAGTGATATGAAGAATCAGTCACAGATACAGTTATAGAAGTACACATCCAAAGATGGTTGATGGAGGTGATTGTAAGAAAAGGGAGCAGAGTAAATAAGTGGAAGAGACAAAACAAAGAGTAGGGCAAAGAAGGAGCATATCTTTTTATGGAGGATATGAGAGACGAAAACGCTTCTTTAAACTTAAAAACTAAAACACGAGTAAATAGTTTAATATATCGAAAACTATAAATATCTTTTTTTTTTTAATTCTTATAAAAAAAATATTAAATAATAGAAAAAAAAATTATCATTATTTTAAATAAATATTTCAGTTGAAGATCATTGATTTTGAATAAAATATTTAAAAAATCAAAAGATTTCAAATTTATAATCAAATGGGCCTTCTATATATATAATTCTCTTGCGTAACGTCCAAATTCGGCTGTATTTCTGTGAGCAGAATGGCAACGACTTCAAACATCCAATCACAAATCTTCTAAATATACTGTATGCACGAATTTCCAAATTCAGCAATCCAGCCAAACCAACACCACCTAAAGTACAAGGCCCAATCACTCTCACTTTTGGTTGCCGTGACGTCATCACAAGAAGTTATACTGAAACAGCTAGATCTAGTTTCTTTACTTCATCCCGATGTCAGCAGTAGAGCGCATTCGTATTTAGGCTTAGCAATGACGTTGATGCTTGATGGAAGCTATTTGTGAGCGTTTTTATTTTTAGCTTTCAACAGACTTGTTATTGAGTAAACATTTGTGAGCGTTATTATTTATAATTTTTATTGAGAAGAATATCATCTATGATACCTGTTGTGTAACTAGTTACAGTGGAAATCGCAACCCAGACAGCAAAATGTCCATTTTTAAGTTTCTCGAAGATCCGAACTGCTTCAGAAATGGATCCAATCCATTACCAGAAAAGGATTGAAACTCTCAAAATATTCAAGGGTAAGTTCAAATCTTGGGCGCATTGACTTATATAAATGTTGTTAATAATAAACTTGTGTAAGTTTTTATCCGAAATGTTTTTAAATTTAACTAAACTATAACACTAAATGTGCTCTAAACAGTTTTATAGTAACCATAAGTAGTATTTAACTGTTTATTTTAGCTCCAAATAGTTACTAAAAATAGCCAAATCCCTGTAGTGCATTTCTACTATTTTTTTTTTTTTTTTTTTTATTAACTCAATTAACCTTTTTTTTTTTAATTGTTGACCGATAATTCCGTAGTAAAAAAATTAAAATATGGGTTGAAAGGTAAAATCCTAGTATACGTTACACGCTTGGCGTGATTTTGAAAAATATCGCTACCGCCGAAATAACTTGATGCTTTTATCGCCAAACTGTTGCCAACGCCGAAGTAACGTTTTTACGATTGTCGCCAAGAATTTGCGTAGGCAAAAACATAGAAAATCGTAACCTGAAGATGGCAAATACATAAAACATACCAACTATTTTAAGAATGCGCTTAAGCTTGTTTTTCTTGATTTTAAGTATATATATTCCTAGGTTTGTATTCTACATTTCCAAAATGAGTATATATGCAGAGTTACTGAGGCTTTTGACAGCAAGAGAGGAGAGAAAATATCTGCTCCGTTGAAGTACCCACGCCTGACTAATAATGCTGTGCCAACTATTTTCCCGAACTGCCCTTCTTATTTATCATCTACTTCAAACATCAGAGAAAGCGTGGTTAAAAAGCAAGAGCGGATTGTGAACTTTGAAAAAGGCAATTGCTGAAAATTTACAAGAGATGAAGGAAAAGCAAGCAAGGATGACATTTTCCTCATTCGAAGAACTCTGTGAAAAGTAAATAACATTTCTTTACCTACCGAGTAGTCTCACTTGAAAGAATCTGGGATATTGATACTGTTTTAATTAATTTTAAACCCAGAGCATCTTATTACAAAATCAATAGTAGTAGATGATAAACTTTCTTTAAATATTTATATTGATAATGTTCATACAACAAAATTAAATGAAATATGCATACCTTCAAATGTAAACAGCTGTGAAAAAATTTCCACTTTAATTGAGAATTTAAATAACTATAGTAGTAATGATAGAAATCAATTCTTCTCCAAACTTCAAATTATTTGTAAGCATTTTGATGACCTATTAACTAATGATTTGTTCCATAAAAATTGTACTAATTTGAAAATGCCAATGTTGGCAGGTATGTAATATATCTGTTAAGTTAATAATGTGTGTGTTGTATGTGTTAATATTGTAAATAAAAAAAGTTGATTACTCTAAGCCCAGTTCCTTTTTCTTTTTATATGTAAACAATCAAATTGATATGAAAATTCAATATATTATCTGTGTGATAAAAACTTCAATAAAATTTACACTATTGATAAATATATTAATGCCAAAAAATAGAAAAATTTTGTGTTTAATATAATTTTATTTTAAAACCTTTTAACTTGGGAAATTTTTATTTTAGTCATTGAAAATAGAATGAAAAGCATTGAATATTTGAATGCTGAATAACAATTTGAAATTTATCAATGAATTCTCTGAACAAAAAAACTTATTCATGTTGTTTTCAAACTACGCTAAATAATGAAATCGCAATGAAAGTAAACCGTCCAACTTCTCTTGATGACGTCGCAAACAAGTGGTAAGGCCTTGTCTTTAGGAGGTGTTGGCCAAACACAATATATCTTTGGAAATTTACTAATACAACTGGCAACAGTAACAACTTAGATTCGCTACATTTTGTTTTTCTTATTACAGTCTACAGATAGAAATTATTTATTTAAAAAGTATTGATTTAATAGTTACGATGATGCAAGAATAAATAGATCCAAGATGTGTACATTTCTTTTGGATTTGAATTCCGGATAAACCACTCTTTTCGGAAAAGTTATATATGCTTATATTGTTTCGTCAAGAAATATCGATGTGCAACTTTAATTATTTTGGCACTTCATACAATACCAGCCCATAAATTTTAATTGTTCAAAGAAATAACCGATCTTTTTTAAATATATGTACGATACTGTTTATTATTGTTGTTTTCCAAGAACTTTCTATTACGTTGCCAC
The DNA here is from genome assembly GCA_963978545.1 of Linyphia triangularis. Lineage (NCBI taxonomy): Eukaryota > Metazoa > Arthropoda > Arachnida > Araneae > Linyphiidae > Linyphia > Linyphia triangularis. Next base: position 33,180,927 of record OZ021722.1, read on the forward strand.
ACTCTGTCCCAGCTTAACGCGTCTTGACAGCAGTAGGATAATGACGTGGCAAGTATTCTGGCTCTTCATCAATAACAAAACGTTTTCTATTTCATAGCATTATGCAGCTGAAATAGCTTTTTGCTAGAGCATATTTTAAATGCTTCACTTTGAGGCGAGTAAAGCGAGCCAAGGGGATTGCATAGCAATCAAGGGGGTTGGCGAGCATTAGCGAGCAGAGGGTGGAGCCCCCTAGTTTTTTAAATCCTTATAAATCCTTCCTCGTGTGTGTGTGTGTGTGTGTGTGTGTGTGTGTGTGTGTGTGTGTGTGTGTGTGTGTGTGTGTGTGTTAAATGTTTTAGGGACTGTCACTGAAAGGTCACTCATACACACGTTTCTATAATATTTTCGGAATACTAATAAATCCCATTTTAACCTACAATTGTTGAAAATCTTTCCTGTTGACAAAATTGTTTTAATCAGAAAATATTAAAAGATAATTGAATGTGAGTGCATAAATTTATTATGGAGTGTAGTTGAAGCGTTAGGCTTTCGTTGTGGGGTTTGATCCAAGGACCATGGTGTTTGGAGCCAGTTGCGTTACCTCTGTGCAAAAGAGTACTCCAGTGCACAGAAGCATTATCTGATATTTGAGGTCACCACACAGCCCCCTCCCAGCGACGAAGGAGCGATGCTGTTGTTCTGATCAACGTCTGATCGGAGTTGGAGGTGTTTTTTTTTTTTTTTTTTGTTTTTTTTTTATGCTTGTTGCATCGTTGTGTCCGCTCGTTGCGGTTGTTGGACGCAAGTTGCGTTTGTGATCGCATGTTGCGATGTAGTTTTCTCCTTTCAGAAGCGCCGATAGATGGCAGCATGATTCGTTTTAGTCCGGGTCACCATTGAAGCGTTAGGCTTTCGTTGTGGGGTTTGATCCAAGGACCATGGTGTTTGGAGCCAGTTGCGTTACCTCTGTGCAAAAGAGTACTCCAGTGCACAGAAGCATTATCTGATATTTGAGGTCACCACAGTGGTCTATTCAATTCAACGTTGCGTTGCGTAGTAACGCTGTCAATTAAATAATTTTAACTGATGATTGTTGAAACTTTTTCCTGTTGCCAAAATTGTTTTAATCAAAATAAAGAAAATGTATTTGGAAGTGAATCCATAAATTCACATTCACTTTTATTACATAAATTTTGAAGCGTAGTTTGCCTCATATTTTGCTGATGGAGATTTTTTTTTTTTAATATTTAAAATTAGATGCAAGAACACGCTGACGACAGAGTTGGAGTTATGTTAATGAATATAAAAATTGGCAATGCACATAAAGGATTTATATTAAAAACTTTATTTTTATGGGTTTTATATTATTTCTTAAGAAATCAATGAAATCTATTGGTAGAAAGAAGAAGTTGGAAAAGTTTGGTCAAATTTTTTAGAAACCTGATTAAGAGATGCTAAACAGAGGAAACAATAAAAAGTATGCAAATGTCCCCCCCCCCCCCTCAATTCTACGTAAATTCAATGAAAAGCTCTTTATTGTGTGCGCAACTATCACTTTTTTAACATGTAAGCAAGGGTAACATATTCCTTTCCTCAAGACGAGCAAATTCCTCCAACAGACTGCTTGAAAGCTAATTGAGATAACAATTGAACCTTTGAAATTTGCTTGTATATTTCCAATACGTTTTACCTGATGTGCAGTGTGCCCAATAAAGGTTGCTACATTTTTTTTTTTTTTTTTTTTTTTTACAGAAATAAATCATTAGTGTAAATTTTAAAAGTGCTGAAAGTAACTTTATAAATCATATAAAAGTGTAATTTTCGTGAGTAATTTGTTTTGAAATATTTAATTCTTATGTAGGTATGGCTCAATTATAAGCATTTTTATGCGATTAATTTAAAAAATAGCTTTCTAACTTCAAGTTAACCGAATTATAACAATTTTAAAATGGTGTAGAACTCGTCTTTATTTAGAAAAAGAAGTTTCTGTACTGCAGATACCAGTGTTATGAAACTTGTTCTGATACAATAGTTTTAAACTTCAAAATAAAACTTTTCATTGGAAAAAAAAAGTGCTTCCAAATATGATTTCTTTGATGCAAATAATAACTCATAATCTTTAGAATATCTTAGATCTGAAATATGAAATAATCATTTTGGTTAGCTGCATTCCTCATTTTTTTACTTTTAAAGAGGTTTAAATCAAATTTATGAAAGCGTTGTACTTCGATTAGTTTTAATTGTTGGTTAAAATTACTTTGATTTGCTTTCCCTTTATGGGATTTGACCTTAAAAACACGTTTGTAATGGATTTTTTCCCTTTAGATGCTGTAAAAAATTGGCGCTCTGTAATTTTTGTTTAATAAATTACAAACGAAAATCCCACTATCGTTTTAGGTTTCCTTACCTTATTCGCAACATTTCTTACAATTTACAACGATGACTTTGCTCTAGCAAAAAAAAAAAAAGAAGGAAAAAAAACATAACCACCTTTTTAGGACACCCTATCAGACTGTCAAACCCTTTTATGTAAAGGTTATGCCATAGATATCTTATATGATACAAACAAATCTGACGATACTTTTTTTCTTTTTTTTTCAAGACTCAGCATCGACACCATTAACTAAACTCGCGAAGCCTTTTGAATGTAATGCCGCAAAGGTGAGGGTGCAGAAGAGATGTCCTATCTTTAAACATCTGTCCTACCAGCATAGCCGCTTCCTTTCCCATTATTCGCACATTATGCAAGCCGAACTCTACTTCTATCTGCAATTGTACATTTACAAAGTAGTCTATTTTAGAAATCTGCCGACCTCAATTCAAAGATGACACCTTATACAATCCTCTTATTCCCCTAATAACATAAAAAGTCAATATAAATAACAAAAAAAGCTATTGATAATGAAATTATGCGAAACAAATACATTGTCATTTAATTTGTGTAAGATAATCATTCATATAAGCCTTTTATTCATGGCATGAAACGGAGAAAAAAAAAGTTAATAATCTCATAAAAAAGGGAGAATCAACATTTGATTAGTAAAAATTTTTTTTAGGCTTGACTTTATTTTACACAGAAAACACATAATAAAGTAGAGCATAAAGCTTTAGTTTACCTCTTGATCGACCAGATGAAAATAACATTTGACTAAAGTTGTTTTTCCCTGTAGTATATAGTAGACATGTGCAGTACGCCAGTTTACTGAGATGAAACTTATTTTCTTTATCTTCTCCATAATTTTCAAGAAAGTTCCACTGTTTGATTTCAGAAAGCTATTTCAAGAAAGCAATGAGATATTTTCAAAAGTTGCTTTTGAACTAGGAAACAAATCATAAGTTTTAGAGACACAAGAAAAACATTTTTAAATTATACACAGTTCTTTAGCAGAGATGTATTTTCTATCTCCGCAGATCCATGGACAGGTACGGTATTTTGTGATTTTTTGTTATTACGACTTTTTGTGATTCCAGAAAACAGATTTCCTTCATTAAATCAGTGTTTCACAATCTTATGTTTCAAGTACCATGTTCCAAGACCATAGATGGCGTACTTCAATTTAGACATACGAAAAGCTGAGTTACAAAGGCGAATCACACACAATTATTCGAATCCAACTAATGTCAATTTGCAACAATAGTGGAATAAAAGTAAAATTCAAATATTATGCATAAAAGCACGACGCTTACATGTCCGGCCTATTCTAAGAAGAATCGCTCAATAGACATTTATCAGGTATTAAAGTTTTGTGCTTTTTTTTTTTTTTTTTTTGTTAAAAAAAAAAACTGTTAAGCTTGAATACTCGACAAATGGTTTGAAATTGTCAAGGAGCGATTTTCTATGATCAGCAGGAAGGGTCAAGGAGGTATACTTGTAGCCCTCCCCCTGGCTTTTAAAATTTATAAATGAAGTGAAGAAAAGTGGTAAAATCTGCACACACAAAAAAATTAAGAATGAGTAGAAAATCCAATTATCATAATTGAAAGAGCAAGATTTAAAAATCTATATAATTCTGGATTACATCTCCCTGTATGCGAACTGCGCCTACCTCTCCTTGTAAAGATTAAAATCTGGTATGATCACAAGTTAAGATCTACTGCAGCAGTTTGAACCTTGTTTTTTTTTTTTTTTTTTTTTTTTTTTGAAGATATTTTGACTAAAACTGATTACAGGGAACCTAATTTTATTTCGATATTTTGTAGCAAAGGTGGTAAAATCGATTATAAGGGGTGAAGGAGCATTCTCACAACTTGAAATTTCATTTGGGTTGTATCGCTCACTTCAGATAGTTATCAATAAAGCACGCAAACACATGAATCGAATTGTGAAATAAATTGTATAAGTCTTTAAATACCAAACAAATTTTATGACAAAAAAAAATTAGGGTTGCAAAAAATTAGCAACATTGTGAAGTATTTGTCTAGTCGCTTTGCAAATTGGTTTACTTATTTAAGCTAAGATTCAACAATGCACAATTATTTGTAGTTTTTCCGGACTTTGGTTGACCATTATTACAATTAAATCATATTTTCTTAGACATAAATAACCATTTCGGTAATTATTATTCTGGTAGTAATTTCTTTAAATCTATTTATATTTAATGTTTTATAAATCACAAATAAACAACTTAAAAAGTGAATAGCTAAGCCTTCCAGTTTTGTGCTCCTTTAAAAGGAGTTAAAAAGCTGCTAACATTTTTTAAATGATTTCCAAGTTCAAGGGTGGGGAGATGCAGATAATCGAACTCTAACTACTTTTTAGATCATATTTTTCAGAAAATTCAAAAATTTGTAAGGAAATTTTTAAAAAAGTATATTCAATCAACTTCTAAAATTTAAAAAAAAAAAAAAAAAAAATACTTTGAACCGAACTAAGTAAACATCGTAAATCGGAGGAGCGGAAACATTTTCTACTGCGTAAGAGCTAATAGCGTTTTTGACTTGTGTCTATAATTCCGGTCATCTCGTAAGCGTAAACACGTAATTACTTGTCTAATTACTCACCTATTCCACTGATTGTATCTCAGTGTGTAAGGAGGTCGGACCACCCTGAGAAGGGGGTTGGAACAGACGTCGCAAAAATGATTACTGTTACTGACAGGAAGATAGCAATCTAAATAAACAAAATTACCACCAACACGTAGAAAAATACCTGGTAATAAATTTAGCAGGGTAAGATGCAGCTCGAACATTAAATTCATAATTGGTTTCGAAGTTACTGTACATTTTGATTCCGAGCTACCGAAATATGTCTTATGATAGAAACAGGTATTCACGTGATGCTTATGTTTGCTCTTAACACTGAGCTGCGGTGAGAAGCTTATATAAATGAAGAGCTACGGCAAAGAACGATCAGAGTCCGTTTTTCTCAATTCTCCAGAAAAGCTAACTTAAAGTTTCAAGTCTCAGAGCTTGTATCAGGGTAAGGTAAACGGTTGCTCAAAATCTAACTACCATGCTATTTATTTGACAGAGAACTCCGCTTTGTTAAACTATCTGCTATAACCCCGCAGATGGCGGGAAAACCTAGATTTCAAAAAAATTGGACTCTGATCGTTCTTTGCCGTGTCCCTTCAAATGGACTGTCTGTCTATTTATCAGAGGTCAGCAACATACCAAACACTAACAGATCAAACTAAAAGAATCGGAATTATCAAACTAGGAATCTAGATACCAATGACGAAGACAGGGGGAGCAACAATTTTCTCTGCACTTGTTGAACAATGGGTGATTTTTGTCTTTGACTTTAGGTAAATTTTTTAGTTTGTCAATCTCACTTAATGAGTTTTTTGGCAACAAATGCCGCAACTGAGAACTATCAAACTAAGAGTATCGACTAGAATGCTAGACCCTTGATATAAAATTCTAACTGGAAATCTATGTAGTACAACCAAAGAACTTAAAACTATAAGAAGGCAAGCTTCGCCGATACGTACGTGCTGCCATCTCGCGGATTTTCCAAGTTGAGAGCACAAAATTTTCGCCAAATTGCTCCGATTTCCAGACATGCGCAGAGTTTTATTCTTACCTTGGCGATGGTGCTTTTTAAACAAACAAATAAGAACATCAGATTTTTTTCGTCGAATTCGTGGGAGATTTAAATAGCAGAACAAAAATGGAGGATTCTACTTTGCAAAGTAACATATTTATTCCAGTTTGTTCAAATTGTTCGCTTTTATGCAAAATAAATTTCGGTAATGTTCTGAAGATTATAAAATTTTCGTTAGAGAATTTTAAAAGAAGAACATTTTTTGCAGTGTAATAAAATTTGATAGTTTGTGTTCTTAATAGTTTTTATTTTTTCGTTTCATTCCGCAGGCTAGTTTTTATGAAATATATATATATATATATATATATATATATATATATATATATATATATATATATATATATATATATATATATATATATATATATATATATATATATATATATATATATATATATATATATATATATATATATATATATATATATATATATATATATATATATATATATATATATATATATATATATATATATATATATATATATTTTTTTTTTCATTAACTTTTCTATTTTTCTTACTTTGACATCGCTTGAAAGAATGTTTATCTCTTGTTAGTTGCAGAAATGCACACAATTATTATGTATTTATTATGATTTTTTGAAATTTGACGCCAATTTCAATTAACATTGCGGTTTTTTATTTGATGAATTAATAAAGCTAAATGATTATTGTCAACTGTTAGTAAATTCTTCTTAACTAGTACATGCTAAATGATATTGGTTTTTGTAGTTGCAAGTAATTTTTAAATTGCACTCAATAACTAGATATTTTTTAGTTTCTTAATGTACTGCTTCGAAGAATGCATTTAAACTTTATCGAAAACATTTTCTTCTAGAATGTGTTTCAATAATTTTGTAATTAGTAATTTTGTTAATTCTTGGAGTTCATATTTCTTACGAAAACTTACTAAAAGTTCACCAAAACTGGAATATGCTGTAAAAAACTTAAATCTAATATTAGGATTCGTATTGCATTACAGGATGGAACTTTTGCTATAAGGGATCAATTTAATATTAATATTGTTTAAAAAAGTATTCAATTATTTTAGCTAAAAATATAAATTAACATAAATTTGGTTGAATGAGTAAATTTTTTAAGTGAAAGTTTAATGAGCTAGGCAGATTTGTTCCTTTTTTGGATGAAAGATTTCTGGGAAACCATAAAATTTAATCGCCATGTAAAACCAAAAAGAGCGATAAGCTTGCCAAAGTAGAAACCCTGCAATGACGTCATATGCTCTCAACTATTATACATTATCTCTATGGAAGCTTGCCATCTTTAACCCGAAGGGTTATTATAGTATCTTTGGTACAACCAGCATATCCCAAACTACTACCCAAACAATAGATGATCTCAAATGAAAATTGTAATTATACCAAAGCACAAATCGAAGTTCTCACCAGTCACCAGAAGTGGACTGCGTTTTTTCCAAAAGAATGGACAACACTAGGAGAGTACAAGAGGGCATACTTGCACCCCTCTGACTTTTTCAAATTGAGAAAAAGCGAAAGAAGCAAAAGATTTGTAAATAGTATATTTAAATAGAAAATTGATGAGAAACTATTAATTAACAGCTCATTAAGAAAACGTATAAAAAAATTTAAAAATTCACAGCTTGATCAACTTTAAACTAGTTGTATTCCTCTGTACCTTAGAAATAATCCTTTGGGAGGCCCTTGAAGCTGTTTAAAACGACTTGATAAATATAGTTCCTTTCCTATAAACATGACCAACAGAATTACTTACAACTGGAAACAATTTTCCCAAAAAAAGTTACTTGGTATTGATTATTGGGAATAAATCAATAAAAAATTTTAAAAATTTGACAAAAAAAAAAATACTCCAAAAGCAAAAACTACTACATAAGTAACAATAACAAATGCTTTATTAGCAATCTCTGATCGAAGCATATGAAAAAACAGACAAGTAAATTTAACAGTGAAGTGCATACTACCTGTTTTACCAACTATTACAGTGGATAATTCCGAAGACAATAGTAACTTACAATAGTAACTTTACTCTGATCGTTCTTTGCCGTGTCCCTTCAAATGGACTGTCTGTCTATTTATCAGAGGTCAGCAACATACCAAACACTAACAGATCAAACTAAAAGAATCGGAATTATCAAACTAGGAATCTAGATACCAATGACGAAGACAGGGGGAGCAACAATTTTCTCTGCACTTGTTGAACAATGGGTGATTTTTGTCTTTGACTTTAGGTAAATTTTTTAGTTTGTCAATCTCACTTAATGAGTTTTTTGGCAACAAATGCCGCAACTGAGAACTATCAAACTAAGAGTATCGACTAGAATGCTAGACCCTTGATATAAAATTCTAACTGGAAATCTATGTAGTACAACCAAAGAACTTAAAACTATAAGAAGGCAAGCTTCGCCGATACGTACGTGCTGCCATCTCGCGGATTTTCCAAGTTGAGAGCACAAAATTTTCGCCAAATTGCTCCGATTTCCAGACATGCGCAGAGTTTTATTCTTACCTTGGCGATGGTGCTTTTTAAACAAACAAATAAGAACATCAGATTTTTTTCGTCGAATTCGTGGGAGATTTAAATAGCAGAACAAAAATGGAGGATTCTACTTTGCAAAGTAACATATTTATTCCAGTTTGTTCAAATTGTTCGCTTTTATGCAAAACTAGCTGAATACCCGTGCTGCGCTACGAAATTTTACCATTAGCATTTTAGCGATCAAAAGACATTCATGTATTCTACACTTCAGACGTTTGCTCCCTTTTCGATCCCGACAAATTGATTTATCAAAATAGGAACTTTCCCTTGTTGACATTTTAAACGAAATTTATAATTGTGAATAGTAAACTGGAATAGTTTATTGTGTTTATGTTTGCTCTTAGTTCTAAATTTCAAAGTAGTAGCTGTATTGGAATTAAGTTAATTAGACATTAAGTTAATCCTCGTATAGTTTCAATGTTGCGTCGTCTTTTCATCCCTTAAAAATTCGTTAATCGATATTGGAATGACTTATTTTTTTAACATTTGCAAAAAAATATCAGAAAAATGACTACATTGGAAGAGGAACATTCGAATGTCCCCCGTTTGGAACGTTTGACCCCTTTTCGACCCCTTAAAGTGTGTTAATCGAGATCGGAATAGTTTACTTTTTCTATTTTTACCATTGTTGATATTTGTGCCGATTTTCAGAGTTGTGACTATGTGGGAAGTAGGATTTTCGAATGTCCCCCGTTTGGAACGTTTGACCCCTTTTCGACCCCTTAAAGTGTGTTAATCGAGATCGGAATAGTTTACTTTTTCTATTTTTACCATTGTTGATATTTGCGCCGATTTTCAGAGTTGTGACTATGTGGGAAGTAGGATTTTCGAATGTCCCCCGTTTGGAACGTTTGACCCCTTTTCGACCCCTTAAAGTGTGTTAATCGAGATCGGAATAGTTTACTTTTTCTATTTTTACCATTGTTGATATTTGTGCCGATTTTCAGAGTTGTGACTATGTGGGAAGTAGGATTTTCGAATGTCCCCCGTTTGGAACGTTTGACCCCTTTTCGACCCCTTAAAGTGTGTTAATCGAGATCGGAATAGTTTACTTTTTCTATTTTTACCATTGTTGATATTTGTGCCGATTTTCAGAGTTGTGACTATGTGGGAAGTAGGATTTTCGAATGTCCCCCGTTTGGAACGTTTGACCCCTTTTCGACCCCTTAAAGTGTGTTAATCGAGATCGGAATAGTTTACTTTTTCTATTTTTACCATTGTTGATATTTGTGCCGATTTTCAGAGTTGTGACTATGTGGGAAGTAGGATTTTCGAATGTCCCCCGTTTGGAACGTTTGACCATTTTTCGACCCCTTAAAGTGTGTTAATCGAGATCGGAATAGTTTACTTTTTCTATTTTTACCATTGTTGATATTTGTGCCGATTTTCAGAGTTGTGACTATGTGGGAAGTAGGATTTTCGAATGTCCCCCGTTTGGAACGTTTGACCCCTTTTCGACCCCTTAAAGTGTGTTAATCGAGATCGGAATAGTTTACTTTTTCTATTTTTACCATTGTTGATATTTGTGCCGATTTTCAGAGTTGTGACTATGTGGGAAGTAGGATTTTCGAATGTCCCCCGTTTGGAACGTTTGACCCCTTTTCGACCCCTTAAAGTGTGTTAATCGAGATCGGAATAGTTTACTTTTTCTATTTTTACCATTGTTGATATTTGTGCCGATTTTCAGAGTTGTGACTATGTGGGAAGTAGGATTTTCGAATGTCCCCCGTTTGGAACGTTTGACCCCTTTTCGACCCCTTAAAGTGTGTTAATCGAGATCGGAATAGTTTACTTTTTCTATTTTTACCATTGTTGATATTTGTGCCGATTTTCAGAGTTGTGACTATGTGGGAAGTAGGATTTTCGAATGTCCCCCGTTTGGAACGTTTGACCCCTTTTCGACCCCTTAAAGTGTGTTAATCGAGATCGGAATAGTTTACTTTTTCTATTTTTACCATTGTTGATATTTGTGCCGATTTTCAGAGTTGTGACTATGTGGGAAGTAGGATTTTCGAATGTCCCCCGTTTGGAACGTTTGACCCCTTTTCGACCCCTTAAAGTGTGTTAATCGAGATCGGAATAGTTTACTTTTTCTATTTTTACCATTGTTGATATTTGTGCCGATTTTCAGAGTTGTGACTATGTGGGAAGTAGGATTTTCGAATGTCCCCCGTTTGGAACGTTTGACCCCTTTTCGACCCCTTAAAGTGTGTTAATCGAGATCGGAATAGTTTACTTTTTCTATTTTTACCATTGTTGATATTTGTGCCGATTTTCAGAGTTGTGACTATGTGGGAAGTAGGATTTTCGAATGTCCCCCGTTTGGAACGTTTGACCCCTTTTCGACCCCTTAAAGTGTGTTAATCGAGATCGGAATAGTTTACTTTTTCTATTTTTACCATTGTTGATATTTGTGCCGATTTTCAGAGTTGTGACTATGTGGGAAGTAGGATTTTCGAATGTCCCCCGTTTGGAACGTTTGACCCCTTTTCGACCCCTTAAAGTGTGTTAATCGAGATCGGAATAGTTTACTTTTTCTATTTTTACCATTGTTGATATTTGTGCCGATTTTCAGAGTTGTGACTATGTGGGAAGTAGGATTTTCGAATGTCCCCCGTTTGGAACGTTTGACCCCTTTTCGACCCCTTAAAGTGTGTTAATCGAGATCGGAATAGTTTACTTTTTCTATTTTTACCATTGTTGATATTTGTGCCGATTTTCAGAGTTGTGACTATGTGGGAAGTAGGATTTTCGAATGTCCCCCGTTTGGAACGTTTGACCCCTTTTCGACCCCTTAAAGTGTGTTAATCGAGATCGGAATAGTTTACTTTTTCTATTTTTACCATTGTTGATATTTGTGCCGATTTTCAGAGTTGTGACTATGTGGGAAGTAGGATTTTCGAATGTCCCCCGTTTGGAACGTTTGACCCCTTTTCGACCCCTTAAAGTGTGTTAATCGAGATCGGAATAGTTTACTTTTTCTATTTTTACCATTGTTGATATTTGTGCCGATTTTCAGAGTTGTGACTATGTGGGAAGTAGGATTTTCGAATGTCCCCCGTTTGGAACGTTTGACCCCTTTTCGACCCCTTAAAGTGTGTTAATCGAGATCGGAATAGTTTACTTTTTCTATTTTTACCATTGTTGATATTTGTGCCGATTTTCAGAGTTGTGACTATGTGGGAAGTAGGATTTTCGAATGTCCCCCGTTTGGAACGTTTGACCCCTTTTCGACCCCTTAAAGTGTGTTAATCGAGATCGGAATAGTTTACTTTTTCTATTTTTACCATTGTTGATATTTGTGCCGATTTTCAGAGTTGTGACTATGTGGGAAGTAGGATTTTCGAATGTCCCCCGTTTGGAACGTTTGACCCCTTTTCGACCCCTTAAAGTGTGTTAATCGAGATCGGAATAGTTTACTTTTTCTATTTTTACCATTGTTGATAATTGTGCCGATTTTCAGAGTTGTGACTATGTGGGAAGTAGGATTTTCGAATGTCCCCCGTTTGGAACGTTTGACCCCTTTTCGACCCCTTAAAGTGTGTTAATCGAGATCGGAATAGTTTACTTTTTCTATTTTTACCATTGTTGATATTTGTGCCGATTTTCAGAGTTGTGACTATGTGGGAAGTGGGAGAATTAGTGATGAGTGAGTCAGTGAGTCAGTGAGTGAGTGAGTGAGTGAGTGAGTGAGTGAGTGAGTGAGTGAGGGCTTTGCCTTATATATATAGAGATAAATTTCGGTAATGTTCTGAAGATTATAAAATTTTCGTTAGAGAATTTTAAAAGAAGAACATTTTTTGCAGTGTAATAAAATTTGATAGTTTGTGTTCTTAATAGTTTTTATTTTTTCGTTTCATTCCGCAGGCTAGTTTTTATGAAATATATATATATATATATATATATATATATATTTTTTTTTTTTTTTTCATTAACTTTTCTATTTTTCTTACTTTGACATCGCTTGAAAGAATGTTTATCTCTTGTTAGTTGCAGAAATGCACACAATTATTATGTATTTATTATGATTTTTTGAAATTTGACGCCAATTTCAATTAACATTGCGGTTTTTTATTTGATGAATTAATAAAGCTAAATGATTATTGTCAACTGTTAGTAAATTCTTCTTAACTAGTACATGCTAAATGATATTGGTTTTTGTAGTTGCAAGTAATTTTTAAATTGCACTCAATAACTAGATATTTTTTAGTTTCTTAATGTACTGCTTCGAAGAATGCATTTAAACTTTATCGAAAACATTTTCTTCTAGAATGTGTTTCAATAATTTTGTAATTAGTAATTTTGTTAATTCTTGGAGTTCATATTTCTTACGAAAACTTACTAAAAGTTCACCAAAACTGGAATATGCTGTAAAAAACTTAAATCTAATATTAGGATTCGTATTGCATTACAGGATGGAACTTTTGCTATAAGGGATCAATTTAATATTAATATTGTTTAAAAAAGTATTCAATTATTTTAGCTAAAAATATAAATTAACATAAATTTGGTTGAATGAGTAAATTTTTTAAGTGAAAGTTTAATGAGCTAGGCAGATTTGTTCCTTTTTTGGATGAAAGATTTCTGGGAAACCATAAAATTTAATCGCCATGTAAAACCAAAAAGAGCGATAAGCTTGCCAAAGTAGAAACCCTGCAATGACGTCATATGCTCTCAACTATTATACATTATCTCTATGGAAGCTTGCCATCTTTAACCCGAAGGGTTATTATAGTATCTTTGGTACAACCAGCATATCCCAAACTACTACCCAAACAATAGATGATCTCAAATGAAAATTGTAATTATACCAAAGCACAAATCGAAGTTCTCACCAGTCACCAGAAGTGGACTGCGTTTTTTCCAAAAGAATGGACAACACTAGGAGAGTACAAGAGGGCATACTTGCACCCCTCTGACTTTTTCAAATTGAGAAAAAGCGAAAGAAGCAAAAGATTTGTAAATAGTATATTTAAATAGAAAATTGATGAGAAACTATTAATTAACAGCTCATTAAGAAAACGTATAAAAAAATTTAAAAATTCACAGCTTGATCAACTTTAAACTAGTTGTATTCCTCTGTACCTTAGAAATAATCCTTTGGGAGGCCCTTGAAGCTGTTTAAAACGACTTGATAAATATAGTTCCTTTCCTATAAACATGACCAACAGAATTACTTACAACTGGAAACAATTTTCCCAAAAAAAGTTACTTGGTATTGATTATTGGGAATAAATCAATAAAAAATTTTAAAAATTTGACAAAAAAAAAAATACTCCAAAAGCAAAAACTACTACATAAGTAACAATAACAAATGCTTTATTAGCAATCTCTGATCGAAGCATATGAAAAAACAGACAAGTAAATTTAACAGTGAAGTGCATACTACCTGTTTTACCAACTATTACAGTGGATAATTCCGAAGACAATAGTAACTTTACAAGACATGGCCTTAAGCAGTTATATAAAAAAAAAACTTACTGTACATACACAATTTATGATATTGGCAAATTAATTAAAATGTGATGCTACTTTTCAAGTCATGAGGACACTTGCTAGCATTTACAATTTTAAAATAAATTGTTTTCTGTACACGATATTTACACTAATATATAAGTTTACATCATGATCATATGCAACAGACAATTATTATATTGCATAAAGAGTTTAATCATGTAGTGGCGATGATTAGGTGGAGGTCAGTTGAAGTTTGAAACTTAGCAAGACTTGTTAAGTGTTTTGTTAAAACTTGGATGGCAATAGTATCTGGATATTGCAGTTTTGCCTCCCACTTTTACCACCTAATCGTCACCTCTGTAACCATTGAGTTATGCTATATCAGGTTCAGTTATTACTTTACAGCCCAGAATATATATTGAGCTTTCAAGGCACACTTTTCATGCAGTTTATTTACATCAGTAGTTCCCAACTTTAATACTGATTTACATGTTGCCAGTGTATGGAATGCCAATCAGTAAGTTGAATGGAAGGTCCATGTCATCTGTTGATTGAAATGCCAGTTTTGCTCAGAGCCGGAGAATGAGAAATTCCAGCTTTTCTCATACTCAGTGCCAGCAGCTGAAATAATCCAGTCAATGAATAAGAATTAACGTCCCTAGTCGGTGGTCATGGGAAAGCACAGGTGATTGGATAATGGGAGTTGTTGTGCAAGTAAATGGAAAATGCTTGATCTACTGGAGTAGGCAGATATAAAAGAGCATGCGACAAACTGGCTTATCCAGTGACTAGAATGAAGCGTTTGCATCGTCCTAATCGTTGGTATCTAAGATTGGTGACCTCAACTGGTAACGTGTAAATCAGCCTTTAAAGTTACCGAGCATTAAAAGGAAGAAAGAGAGCGCACCAACATCAATCGCCACTAACACAGTGGTAGAGTGGTAGATGGAAGATATACATTTTGGGAGAAGGATTAGGGCTCATTTTTGGACTATTGGAATTTAGTATCAACTTATTAACAAAGGGCACCAAAACATCTTGATTTATGCGATAGATAGGGAATGTGACAAATCCATAGAAACCACATTTTAGCTATCAGCAGAAGTGATAAGTCCAACTATCTCGCCTTCATTTCTATAATTTCCGTGTTTTTTTTAAGTTGCGTTTTTCATTTTTTTTTTTTTTTTAAGTTTTTTTTCTCTTAAGTTCATTAGAGTACAATTCAATTAAAATATTTTTATACATAGAATGGACGTTTTTATACAGTAATCAGTACTTGAATTGAGAATTAAATAATGATTTTTTTTTTTTTTTAGTTAGGTAAGTTTTGGCTGTTTTATACATTTAAGAACATTGTCCAATTTACGATACAAAATGCCAGGTGACTCGGGACCTATTCAGTATTTAATTCCTTTATTCATTGTTGAAGCTTTTTCATCATCAAAACACAAATTTTCTATGTTCACTATTGATTTATCCTGAAAAACTTCAAATTCCTCATCTTCAGTTTCGTTACTTTGATGAGGGCAGTCACCTCATCAATTTATGCAAAGTTACTCGTAAGATTTTAAAATTGTACAAATATATTCTTCTCAAGTAAATTTCCTACATTCTGTTGTGTTTAAATTTCATTTGTATTAAAAAAAATCACACAAAGCTACTTACTGGTTCCCTCACAAATATTTCAAGATTTGACCATTGAATATGAATACAAATATAATTCTTCAATACAAAAACATGAAAATAGTGTATTTAAAATCATAGAAAATAATTTTAAGAAAACCCATACTGCAATGAAAAGTTAAACTACAAAAGAAAAGTTGATACCTCTAAACCTTTGAAGGTGTTATTTAAAGTGCAAATTAAAACAAAAATAATATGAAAGCCTAAAACATAATTTGGATTTATGAAATTGCACAGAAATCATACATACAAATTCAAATATAATACTCAAAAAGGAACAAATATTAAAGTTTCTATTCATCAGATATGTAAAAATTAATTCTTAAAAAAAAAAGAGAACATTTTGTAAATTTTATATCTGTTTCCCACTTCTTTAGAAGTGGGACAATTTTGTAAAACAGTTAAGTAATTAATTCATTTGAAAAGTTTGTTTTAAAAGACTGCCTCCAAAACATTAACATTGTTTCTAACTCATTCAGTACAGCTTTGCTAACATCTGGAAAATGAATAGAACCTTGGAGCCTGAAATTCAACTCTAATTAAATATCTATCAATTAACGAAATTTTGAGGCTTGTATTACTTTCACAGGCTATAGAAATAGCTTGATACTACTACTTGACACTTATTGTACATCACTGCTCGTATACTTTTGTTCAACAGTCGAAAATATTTGTTCATTTAAAAACTTACTAACACAATAATATACCAAAAGATTGTTAGCCTAGATTTTGAATATGCCTGATTGAATATAGCCATATTCTTTGGAAATATATAACACAGAAAAGCTAAGTCTCACAGTTTATATTGGAAATAATTATTATATGAGTTCTTAAGTTTACAAAGAAATAAACCTTAAATATAGTTTTATATGTATTTTTAATGTAAAAAAAACTTGGTTATTTCAATAGACCTCATTTGAGCTCATCGAGTAATATGTTTGGTCCATGTAAAAAATGTTGGGAACCATTAGTCAACAATAAATTCATAAGTTATATTCATATAAAATATAAAATGAAGGATTTTGAGACAGATGCTCTACACTTTATCAATACCAGCTAAAACAAAATACTGGTTTAATTTTAAAGAGCATAAAAAACAAGGTTATACTTAAAACTATGCAATACTTAATTGCAAAGAAAATGACTGCTAATGATAACAAAGTAAAACAAATCTAAAGAAATGAAAGACCAGTACCTCATCAAGGCATGCAATTAAAGTCAACATGACAGCAAACAGCAATGCAGTAAACTGAACATTTGAGCAAAACAAATAAATTAACTGATTCTGGATATAAATTCTTAAAATATCCATACAAAACAGTCAATAAACAAGACTCAACTAAAATCAGATAAATATTATGTATTTAAGATTTATTTAAGTTTGTGTTTTATGTACGCTAAATAGCTTCACTAATATATGTACACACCAGCTACATTGTATCAGACAAAACTTCTTTATGGTAAAAAATAAATATACATCCTAATGTATGATACATTTGAAATTAACCAAAGTACAATATAGACATCTTTATTAGCAAAATAGACTTCATCTGTTGTGTGTATTGTAGCATTTTAAAGTAATATTATCTAAGACTAATATACAGGAAAAATTTTAATCATGAAACATTTAGAAATGTTTAAAATTTTGTTTGGATTTTATAGTTAGAACTTGGTGAAAAAAATTTTTGGTCTAAGAAAATATTTCAAGAGTTTTTCTTATGTGGAGAGGGGGGGAGCAGCTTTTGTTTTTTAATGTGAAATAATTGTATTCAACTAAATTATCCACTTAATATATTATTTGTATAAATTTTTCTCCTTCAATGGTTATCAAAATTTAATAACACACACATAAATTTTAAAATTGGTAAAAAATATTTACTTCAATGTTTCTGATCTAATGGATCAAACCTGACGTTTGCTTCAACATATAATCAATCGAAAACGGCAACTTCATATTTTTATGTAAAATTTAGCTTAGTGTTAAAACACTTTGGCTTTAATAAAACATTACCAGTTTAATCTGATAAGGAAAAATATAAATAATGGAAGAGCATGAAAAATGAAAGATTCCAAAACAATATTGAAATTATATAACATGTGGCTTTAGCATCTACATGTACAGGTTTTAGCAACGAACTAAATAGTTTTAGAAACAAATATTATTGAAAAAAAATGCAATTTTATTTAAAAACAGTCCCTGTATAAGACATTCATTTGTATTATTATTATTTTTGCTTTATCTTAGATAGTTTACAAATCTTTAATTTTATACACCTATTTTCTTTGCTAATAGAATACCAAACAATTGCCTTGAAGATAGATAACATTCAATGACAAACAGAAAAGGTCTTGTATCAATGAAATTAACAAAGAAAGTTCAAATTAGAAACTGACAAATAATGTCTACATGTTAATTTCTTAGCAGAAGTAGTAAAGAGACTATGAGATAAGAGAAAAGGCAATAAATACTATAAATTGTTGTTTATTAAAACAATAATCATCTTTACCAAGCATATGGATTGCAGAATTACTTATGTCAAGTCATCAATGATTTTTTAAAAATACAATTTTTTTTAGTATTTGGGTAGTTTTCTAAAACGTCATAATGCAATTCCCACTACTAAAGTAAACGTTTTTATGCACATAACACAATGATTGTTTTTAATATTCAGGCAAGGCTGTGAAATAATGCACTGTGGTAACAAAGTTCACTCATGAGGAATTTTATCCAAATATTTAATAATAAGAATCAACACTTCAACAAATAAAAAACAATAGTAAAAAAGTTAATGATTACCACTCACTCACACATACAACACAATCTCAAAAACATATCTTCACACATCAATCATCATACGCAGTGACAAAATAAATATCCGTTTCGCCTGAGTCAATAGCAGCCTTGTCAGTTATCCTTGACAACGTCAAATGGACGACTGTGACATGTCCCCTGATCTTCCTCCCCCGTCACCCGAGGGCCTGCCGAAATATGGGGTACTTGGTCCACTTATGGTTGATGTCATTTGACCACTTAAGTAATTCTGATAACGTCCGAGAGCGACATCTTCGTCCCACGGCCTCACTTTGACACGGTAGAACTTGGTACCTTGCAATACTTTGTAACGGTTTTCTTTCTGTGGGAGAATCAATTCAAGTTTAAGAATGAACATTGGAGCTGCAACACTGGTTCTCAATATTTTAATAGGAGAAATTGTTAAAATATTTATCATTAAAAAACATGATAAATATTTTAACAATTTACTTTTAGTTTCCTTATTGCTGCAAGAAGCTTGAGAAAATGCGATTATGATGTAAGCCGTACAAATAGTATTCATCTTTTCGTTTAAAATTAAAAAGTCCACTTATACAAAGTTAAGCAAATTATTTATTTCAAATCAATAAATTTTAGCTTCATAAAAGGCTAAAATAAGAACCTTACATTAAAATTTTTAATATCAAGTACCACAAGCTCAGGCAAGCATGTAAATATTTCATTAAAATTTGTCAATATATTTCATATGTTTATTTATATATACATACACAAGGGTCTAAAATTTACATGAATATATTTGAAACTTAAAAGGTTGAGAACCACTGCAATATGAATAAGGGGGAGGGAGTATAAGAGAAAATAATTCATTCATGCCTAAGAAAAGAAGATCAGAAGAAATGAACAAAATCTGAGTATTGGTGGGAAAGGAATTGCTGCCTAAATTAGTAGTATTTTAGTCATTTTAGTTAGTAACCCTTTGTATAACAACATAATTATTTAAATTATTAGACAAAAAAAAACTACATGTTGAATAAGTTATAAGCTCCAATTGTCTCTTTTCTGAATATATTTTAAAATTTTAATTTTTTTATAACAATTTCTACTATTTAATGTTGATTTTATTTTTATTTCCTGAATGCCTGATATATAATTTTTAAGTGAAATATTTTTATTTTTTTGTCAATGATTGCCAACAGAATTTGAACAAATTAACTAAATAGTAATAGAACAAATTTTTAAAATTTAATAATCATTTACTAGACAACTTAATAAATGAAAAATTTGAACATGTTAAATTTACGTATGAATTTTATAGTGCAATAAAAATTTCAATATTTTAATTTTAACTAACGTAATGATTCTCTAAAATAAATTAAAATTAGAGAGAAAAAAAACTTTTTTACATTAATAAATAAAACTGATAATAAAAATGTTGAGAAATTATTTTAAAATACACACATATTATATATTTTAAGTTACAGAAAAAAGATTAGATAATTTTAATTTAATTTAAATTGTTTATTTTAAGCAAGGTTGTATTCGACCAAGGATTTAGTTTATGCATTAATGAATATTTGTTTTTTGGTACTCCTATATAGATTGCAACCAACACTTTTACTAAACTAATTATATTATGAATTTTCCAAAATATGCGAACTAATCGGAAAACCCTTACACATACCTTGAAATAGAAATTAAAAGATGTAGACAGAATAGAGACAGAAAGGCTCAAATTACTGTTTTAACTACTCACATATCTCACCTTCTTAGTGATACAAAATTCTTTAGTTACAACCACTCCCAGAACAATCTTTAGAATATCTTCCGAATTTCCACCAGTTGTGTCTAGAGCTAATAAATTAAATAATATATTCAACAATTTCGAAGAAAATTTTTATATCAACTTTAATTCACTCAATTATATTTAGAGACTGAATAAATTTTTAACTGGAATAACTTACGTAGTCTTAAACTCAGAGCCTGAAAACTGTCCGAGTGTAGAAAGTGAGCATGTGGTCCAAAGTGAAGGATAACATAATTTTCATGTTTTTTATCATATCGAATTAGAACTAACTCTTCTTCATTACATCTGAAAACAAATATTCCATTGATGAGCATTATTTTTTATTTATATATCTATGAAACGAGGATAAATACTTTTTTAAATATACTTACGTAAAAATAGATATTCTATTTTTGCAATCCACACAAGAGTAAGCCAATCGCGGAAACTAAAAATTGAAATATTTAAATTAAAAAAAAAGATAAAAATAAATGTTTAATTAAAAGTGCAAGACAAAAAAATAACCTAAAGCTATCACATACAAGTGTAATTTAAAGTATTCAAAATTTTAAATGTATATTTTAAAGGCAAAACCAATTCTAAAAATTATTAAAAATTAAAAGTGTGAATTCTAAATGGCTGCATGTTTGATAGTCCAGATTTTATTTGATTTAAGGAATATAATTTTATATCAAATCCTTAAGTATGAGCAACAGCATAAACTTACATAATCAATTTGGACTCGCTGATAATCATCTCTAGGCTTAGTTTTCTAAAATAAAAAATAATTCATAGAAATTGTAATAATGAATTCAGTATAATGAATGATTTAAATGAAAACAAAAGACAACGAGAAGGACAAATTAAGATTGAAAAAAATTGGCTAAATATTATTAATAAATTTAGATTTAAAAAATATGTATATACTTTCTTGATAAAGAGAGAGAAAAAAAAGAGATCAATGAAATATAATAAGTTTAATTTAGATTAAACCATTATTTCCAGAAGATTGAACTATGTCTTCTATATAGAAGTAGGGAGTAGAAATGAATTATTTTGTAATTTTTTAAGAATGCTCATTGATCAATTTACATGTTTATGGAAATACCCCCATTTACAGGGTTTCTGCCAATCTTAAATGTCCTAAATCCCTGACTTTTCATGACTGAAGCAAATGATTTTCCATGACTCAAGAAATTACATTAAAAACATTAAACCTGACTCAAGAATTTTATTATTTTACTAACGCAACATAGTAAATTTTACTAACGCAACATAGTAAATTTTACTAACGCAACATTGTAAATAAGTTATTGTATATGATTGTAAAATGATTACTATAAGTTTTATATTGAGTACAAAATCCTCGTTTCATGTAAGTAAACTAAATAATAGAGTAAAGGTGTTTAAAACAGAGCCAGGTGTGTAACAGAGCTATTAAGGGGAAAAAATCTGATGGAATCAATTTGAAATATTAAGGAATTTAGGCTTCTAATATATTCTGTTAACAGAAAACACAAGGCAAGAAGAAAAATATTCAAGTTTGTAAAGGATGCAGTTAGATTGAAGTTGAAGAATTTCTTTTTAACAATAAGGATGCGAACTGCCGCGCTACTAAGTTATAGAATAACTAACAATCTAACAGAAATAATACGTAAATAATTAGGGTTCTCATACATTCTGTTGACAAAAAACAAGTTTAAAAATAATCATGCTATTAAAGGATTCAGTCAGATTGAAGTGATACGAACGACAAGCGTAAGCGACTGTCGGCAGAACAATGGAGCGGCACCGATTGCGTTAATGTGTACATTGATTACAACGGAAGTATGGGTCCGACCGGCAATGAGGAACATGAGCGTCTGGGTGAAACATTTTGCCGCTTCATCTTACCGCTACCCCCAAACATTAATTTTCATTCACCGTCCAGAGTCTTTTCTGTTCTGTAGCCCTCGTCCGATAAAAATGGCAGAGAAGAACATAGATCTCCGTGGCTTTGATTTCAGAAGTTCAATGCATTCCATGTTTATGGAATGACAAATATAATGATTTTAAAAATATTGTTTTGATTTTGCATTAATTCAAAAATGTTTTATTTGGACGTATAATTCGAGAATTTTGGTTTTAGATATATCATCTTGTAGATAATAATCACTTAGAATGAAGCGCGTTAGCTAGTTCAAATTTTATGCAATTCCTTTATTTTTCCAGAATAGTGAAATTCCCTGTTCTGTCGTCACCCTAGATATCTACAAGAGACTTTTCCAATAAATGCAGAGGAATAGGTACTCACCATATAATCAGTAACGAAGATACGTCAAAACCAGAAGAAACAGCGAAAAATAATTTTCCATTCTTTGATGTAAATAAAAACGCAGATGAATCTATAAATTGTGGAAGCAACAAAGAATCGCGATCATGGCGTTTATGACATCATAGTCACGTGATTTTACGTAAGATTTTTCCATCCATGCAATTCACTGTTTTTCCATGACTTAGAGGCTTTTTTTTGTTCAAAATCCATGACTTTCCATGACAAAATTTACCCAATGTCTAAATTCATGACTTTCCATGATTTTCCCTGACTTTCCATATGCGCGGAAACCCTGCATTTATTATCAATATTTTTTAACAATTTCCAGTTTATATTAGAAAAAGCAATAAGATAATTCCTACTTAGAATCTTTCACGGCAAAAACAATACATGATAAGACAGGCACTGCAAAATTAATTTAATAGCAACTCATGCATATTGGAAAAAGTGACAAAGACAAAATACAGACAATGTGGTCTTTATGCATCATAATCTCTAATCTATGTAGTACCAATTTTGAGTCAAGAAAGAGATGCCTATCCATACAGTTACTATGAGAGTACTCTTCAATTTAATATTTTTAAACACTTCAGGTTAGATTTTTTGTATAATTATGAATAAAGCTCAAGGCTTCAGTCTGATAAATAACATGCCTTTCCTTCTTTAAAAACTAACTATTCATTTTGATTAGTTTTTAATATAGTAAACATCACATTTCAAATGTACAACTTTATGTACAGTGAAACACATATTCATACCTTTCTAGCACTTTCATGTACTGCTATACTACTTTGAGAAGGTTGAATTGCACGACAACACCTGTAAATATATAATACAAAATAAATTACAATGTGTAACTGACAATTTGATACACAAATAGAATTAGATTTCTTTGTTCAAACTTACGTTGATGCTGAACCTTCTTGTTGTAATAAAGACTCAAACACCAATCTCAACTTATTAAGGAGAATACTTTCTTCTGACCTTTGTAAGTCCACTTTGCCACTATGAGAGAAAATGCTTAAATGATACCCACTAACTTATCAATGAAAATCATTAAATGAGAGTTAGCTGTTAAATCTATTAAATAACTAGTTAGAAGTTTATTAAAAAATATCATTTTTATACATAATTCTACAAAGTGTTAGTAGATTTCAGTTTATATAAAAGATAAAACAAACATCCAATTTATTCCAGGATTATTACAAAAAAACGTGTGCACACACAACACAAAAATATTCACAAATACATTCATCTACTGATAAATTTTATATAAAGAAATAAAACTAGTCTAATGTAAGAAAAATATAAAATCTTATTAATTACTAACCAGGAGGAACTAGATTGACTTTGTGACATAGTATTTTTTCTTATTTCTCGTGGAGGGAGATATTTTTGCAAGTGAACTGTAAAAAAAGTATTACAAACTTTAGAACATTCTTCAGGAATATAATGAGTTTTTCAAAGTTGTATATTCAAAAGGTTAGCCACACTTATTACTAAAAAATACCACACAATTGTGAATTTAATTTGAATGGACTTTCAAATATAAACTTTGTTACCAGCACAAGATACTTATTCAAAGTATTTTACTTAATTTTTCAGATTAAAAGAAAAAGATCAAAATAAAAAAAAGAAACGGAATGTTTAATATTTTTCTTTGGACTGATCTTTACAATAAATTCATCTACAGTAGTCAGTCATTAAGAGTTAGTAACACAAATGAATCTTTAAAATTTATACATCTATTAAAATTTTTCAGAAAAGGAGGACATTTTGTACCCATTGACGTTCAGTGTCTTCATATAAATGTGAGACATAAAAATGCATATATTTCTTAAGAAAAGGCATTCATTTTAATCACACTTAATGTTACAGATAAAAATTAGTGAAAAAAAAAACCGATAATTTATAATAAAAAAAAATATTATTGGCTTTTAATTCTTAAGCAATACTTACATTTAATTGAGGCTATTTTAACTTCTAAAGTGGTCACCTGGGACTTCAACTCTTCAATCACAAAATCTTTTTCTTTTGCTAAACTATTAATTGCTTCATTGAAAGACACCTTTAAAGTAATTGAATTTTTAATTCCATTAGAAGACATATTATATTAATACATTCATACTTATTTTACCGATTAAGTGTTTCAGCCATCACAATTGTATGATGGAATTATTGTTACTTATTTATATTTAAATTAACCAATAAAACTAATCTAATAACAGATCATGGACTAAAACTGTTCATATATATAAAAATACAGGATTAATAGAAGCAAAAACTCATATTTTTTTCTCTTTAAATTTTTTTTATTTCTGTTTTTTTATGAAAAAAATAACTGATTTTCTTAACATTTGCAATTTAAAAATTTATGAAAAACTTTACACAATGGACAATTTGCAAAAGTACAATATTTTTAGTGGGGTTACATTGTTAGCAACGCTTTTGCATGCTCATGACAAATCTCAATACTTATTTAGAAAAAAAAATTGGATTTTCACATTCCATCAGCCAATCACAATGCACATTTCATTTTGATAATTGACTGTGATATTATCATATGCAAGCCTCATTGTAAAAAAATATTGGCAACTCATGAATAACTTAAGTTCATAAACATATTTTAGAATAAATGCCAAGTCCAAATATTATTTAGATAAAAAAAAAATGTTTTAAATATTATACTATTATAACCTATGTTAAAGAAAATTATTTTATTGAATGCTTAGACTACAATTTATTTTAAAGCAAAGTATAATAAATCTAACAATATGATACCTGACTTTCGGCAGTAATACGGGACTTCAATCTTTCCATAGATTCTTCATGTTCGCATTGCAAAGCTGCAATAGCCTTGTTCTTCTGTTCTTCTAGATTTGAAATCTCTTCATTTAACTTCTCTAGCATCTCCTTGTGTGCTTTTTCAAGTCTTTCCTTTTCAGCTTCTAGATTTTGCATATTTTCAACCATCTCCTTTCTTATATCCTCCAACTCAATGAAAGTCTTAAAGAAATAACAAAGTAAGAATTTATTGCTATAATCCAAAACATAAAATATAAAACTTCAGAGTCTGAAGTACATTATTTTACAAACAGTTGCTAACATGGCTAAGAATTCACCTCTTTTCAAAAACTGAAAAATAAATAAATCCAATAAAAAATGAAAATTTAAAATTTTAACAATTGCATTCAGACTTTTAACTCTAACTGAAATTATATTTAAAAAACAAGTATAATACAACAGGAAAAAATATAATTTCAAATTAATAAAGGAGATTGCATTGAAAAAATTTATTTATGTGTAAAAACAATAGAAATAATCAGAAAAGAAACATCAAAAAGACATAAGACACCTATAAACTGTAGAGTGTAAACTGTACCTTATTTTAATCACAATTTCAGCTTCCCATGAAGTTGCTATAGAATCAATAACTCAGAACTTCCTGTTGCATTTTCCGATTGATATTATGTAACCCTACTAATTGCATGGAGACTTTAAACTAATGTATGGCACATGCTTGTAGCATTTGTAGTCTAGAATTAAAAAAATTCTAGGCAATTTCCAGTCCTTATTTATAATAATTCTGATTGAAAATCCCTTAGTATGAATTTAGAACAGGCATTACATCAGAATACTTCACACAATAAGGACTTTTGTAATTAGCATAGGAATTGTAAGGACTCCTTTCCATAAGTAAAGACATATGAAGAGTGTGAGTGTTGGAGCAATTTCTATCTGAATACAACTTTATAAAGAAATCTATTAACAATTGTTTTGATTTTGTGGAAAAGGTTGTAAGTAGGTGATCACGACCAATAAATAGGAACTTAACATTAAAAAGATGCTTTAAAATGAACAAATAAAGCTTTTTTTTTAAATTTTTTAAAGGGTTCAAATCTATTGCACTTATACCTCATCACATGGTGCTTCTGGTGTTGATGGAGGCTGTTCTATGGATGCACTACTCACTACCATTCTAAACTGAGAAAACATAGACTCCATTTCCTTCTTATGCTTAGAAGTAAGCTTCTCTTCTAGTTCTTTCAGAGCAGTTTGCTTTTGCTTTTCTGTTTCTTCTTGAAGCTCATTAAGGTGTCTCTGGGCAACCTAAATAAAATGTTAATTGGTTTATGGTACATGAAAAAAAGATTGTAAAAGAACAATTCACACTGAATCAAAGTGGTTCTCAAACTCTAATCTGTGGCTAAGCTTTAGTTGAAATTTTTTTAATTGGCTGCCTATAATACTTGTTTAAAGTAAAAATGTTATACAACTCTAAGATATAATTTACTTTCTTATACAATAGTAATTTAAATTAAGATTAAGCTTTTATTATTCTTTTCTTAAGCATGAGTATTAAGAATGTTTTTTTGTTTTTTATTTAAACTTCAAGTATTTTATTTGTTTATACAATAGAAAATGTTGTTTGAGATTCAATAATTTACAGTGAAGATATTTTATGCAGAAATATCCAACATGGAATTATTTTAGGAGATTTTGGATATCTTGTTAAACATTAGTAATGTGGTTTACTGTTGTCTGTTTAATATTGTGTTTGTGAATTTCTGCAATTCTTTTAAAAATTTAATCACAAAAATTATAATCTTTTCATAGTTTTGTGACATAAAACAACTTTTATTTTAAGTACTGATGGTGGAAATTCATTTTAATATGTTAGTTAAACCTGCATTTCTATATTTTCATACTAGAATAGAAGCTGCAGAAAGGTGGGAAGGCAGTGTTTGGGGTTGACTACATCTAAAGGTCAATGGAAAGGAAAAGCTTGAAAGCTTTTATGCACCTGTATTAGTAATTCAGCTATTTTGTAAATGTTTCAGAGCAATGTTTTAGTTCTTCAGGATTTCCATTCTCATTAAAAAAAAAAAAATTCAAGGACTTTCAAGAACCTTTTAAAGAAAATTCAAGGACCTTTCTAAGAAAATTCAAGTACCATAAAATTATATACCTTAGACATAAAAATACAACATGGAGTCAGAAAAAAATTGAGGTGAGATTATCGGTGGCAGTTTACAAAATTCAAGAACTTTCAAGGACCTCGTCCGTTTTTTAGGGACCAAATTTCATAAAAAAAATTTCAAGGACTTTCCAGAAGCGTGGGAAACCTTTCTTGAAAAATAAAAATCCATATAATGAATGCATCGTAATGAAAAAAAGAAAGCTCATTATATGACATGAAATGTAATACCTAGCAAAATTAATTTAAGTGCCCCAAACTAGAATGTTGCACATGAAATATATTTTGAGATGTATTTTTTATAAGACTTAAAATTGTTTTTATTTTTTCTCAATATTTTTTTTAACCATGCTTCAAAGAAAAGAATTTCCTAAATGGTAAAAAAGAAATTTTACTAAATCAATCATACATTTCATTTGCAGTAAGATGAAAAGAAAAATATGATAACGAATTTTATATAAGGCAGTTACCTAAATGAAAACAACTAAATACACAAACCTGCACACACTCTTCTTTTTCACGCAAGGTTAATGCAAGTTTT
This sequence comes from Linyphia triangularis, assembly GCA_963978545.1. NCBI lineage: Eukaryota > Metazoa > Arthropoda > Arachnida > Araneae > Linyphiidae > Linyphia > Linyphia triangularis. Next base: position 33,209,016 of record OZ021722.1, read on the forward strand.
CTTTCTACTTCTGAAAGATCTTTAGATGGACCGATTAATTCTTGCAATCTAGAAAAATAAATAACTTAAAATGAAACATACTATTCTAAGCATATTATTAAAAAACACTTTTTTAAATAGAAATGTATAAGAAATTGAGAGGTTTTATTTATGCTTACCGAGATACTTCATCTTTTAAACTCCTTTGACTTTCTTGCAATTCATAAATTATTGCTTGCTTTGTTTCTAAGTTTTTATTATAATCTGATTGTGCGTCTAATTTTTCTTGCTTTAATTTTGTCACTTCACTCAATGCTTCAGAAAGATTCTGAAAACAATAAATGAAGAACAGCATTAAAAAGAAATGTTTTAAACTGTTTCCAATTCCAAAGATAGAAAAATAATTCTATCCAATACAAAATTTTCATTCATCACTTTTAGCAAAAACGATAAAATAAATACTAAGACTTTACATACATACATACATACATACATACATACATACGTATGTATGTACATACATACATACATATATATATCAAAGATGTATAATAAACATCATTTAAATATGTGTAAAACATATGCCAATTTAAAATAATGCTATGCAACAACTTATCAGAAAATGAGAAGTATTATTTTTCTTATTCAGTTTAACTAATTGTGAATAATAAGTTTCATGGCTATATAAAGATTAAAGAAAATTATTTCCAAGTAGTGAATCTCGTTTTGAATTTATGTAAACAAACACAAGATTTTGAACAGGATAGGTTGAGGACAAATACATCAATTTTAATCTATAATAATTACTCTTTAAGAACTTTTTTTAGAACTAAAAATCACGATACTATATCAGACAAGGAACAGGATAAAAGTATTTCACCTGTTGCAATTCAGCTATCATGCTATCTTTCTCCTGAATGGTGTCCTTCATTTGAATTTTAAAAGAATCAAACTCAAGCTCATGCTCCAACATTATCCTCTTCAGAAGCTCCTTTTTATCTTGAAGGTCGCAAACAAGCTGAAATGAAAAACCACTCTGAAAAGTTGCAACATAAGGCAATTTAGAAAATAATACATAATATGTATAAGTCAGCAGAGTAGCCAGAAATTATTTTCAAAGTAATTCTATATACTCATAAAAAAAAACTTAAAGAAGGTTAACAGGGAACATTAAATAAAAAATTTAATTTAAACAATGTGTGTCTGCAATGGAGATATTTATAGGCACATATTCTTGATTAAAAAAAGGTTTAATATTTAAAATGCCTTTACTTCAAAGTAGTCAATAAATTCTGAGTAAACACTAAGAAATCCAATCAACTTGCAACAAAAAATTTCAGAGATGGTACAGTGAATAAATATTTAAATAGGTGAATGGCTGACCAAGAATATTTTTATGTGGTATCTGTCTTAGAAAATCAGGATTATTTCATATTAGCAAACATGGTGTGTAATAAGAACAAAAAATTCTAGTCTCAGAAGTAAAAGAACACATGCTATACTTGGTTGAAAAAAGTTTAGACACAGTAAGAACAGAGAAAGAGAGATGTAATTTTTATGCACAGCCTATTCTCAAATTTTTCAAGAGTGAAAAGCGTGGTATATTAATATAACTTCAGGGCGTTTATCATTGGTCCCTTAGTCCCTTAAAGTACCTTTTTTTATTTTGGTCCCTTTTGTCCCCTTTTATTAATGTTTGGTCCCTTTAGTCCCTTTTTTTTTAAATATATTTGTACCACATGACCAGCACGTGCCATTTCACTGTTTTCCTTCTTTGTTGAACACAAGAGGCAGGGCTGCCACTGTCTGTAAGCTTTGAAAATAGTTGCTTTAGTAGCCTCAGATGTTAAAAATAGTAGCCAAAATAGTAGTCTCACACATTGAAAATAGTAGTCTCAGGTGTTGAAAATAGTAGCCTCACTTTTCTCAACTTTTAATAAGATCGGAATAAAACTGTTGATTTACATAAAACACGAAAACCCAGAAACACTCTTCTTTCGATTTAAAGTAGTGTCTAAAACATTACATCCCATACGGTTAAAGGCATGTGTCTTGGTGGCAGGCTTGGTGCTATCATATTTATATACTGCGATGGAAGTTGGCAACTTAACCTTACTCCCAGACAGCACCTAAGCAAAAAAAAAAAGCTAAACTTTACGCAAAAGCAACGGTAAAAATCGATTGGCAAAACAAGATAACTTTTTTTAAACTTCCGAAGTCAAAATTTTTTTTCCAGAAAAACAAGTATCATGTTTAAACAATTATACTACATATTGGCAATGACAATCCAATTTCCTTAAGGTCAGTTTTCATTTCACTTATGAATGCCTACAGATTTGTTGCACATCTATAACACAGTGCTGTAAAGGGTTAATAAAAACGAAAAAATATGATGGAATCAATTTGAAATATTAAGGAATTTAGGGTTCCAATATATTCTAATGATAACACAAGACTAGAAGAAAAACAATCATGTCTGTAAAGGATGCAGTTAGATTTAGGTTGGAAGATTTTTTTAAACAATAAATCTACTGGTGTTCGCAATTCTAAATAATAGGATTACTAAAAATCTAACAGAGAAATAATACTTAAATAATTAGGGTTCTAATATATTCTGTTGACAAAAAACGCAAGGACAGAAGAAAAAAAATCATGTATGTAAAGGATGTAGACAGATCGAAATTTGAAGATTTTTTTAACAATAAGACGCCGGCGGAAGCGAAGTTATAGGATAACCAAAAATCTAACAGAAATAATGTGTAAATAATTGTTCCAAGCATAACAATGATTTCAGAAAGAAAAGAAAATGAGAAAAAAAAGAAGAAAAAGCAGAACATGAACATGTGGTTGTGGGCCGAGGAGGAGAATTGGCCTGTTTGGCTTAGCTACTGAGAGTAGAAAAAGTTCGGAAATTTCGTACACCCAAATCGGCCAACTATAAAAACTATACATATATCGTGTGACCCGATTCGGGATAGATGTCCGTACCCACATGGGGTACAAAAGGGAAACTCGAAAATTTCAAAATTCCCTGATTAAAGAGTAATTTTACGAAATTCCTTGACATTTCCCTGAATTCCCGATTCTGTCACCACCCTGTTTAAACTACATTCAAAGTAATGAAATAAATTGCTTAAAAATTTAAATTATTTTTCATAAGTTTAACTACAACATCGAAATTTTAATCATTCTGCATCGATTGACCTACATGGCGAAATCGTTCATAACACCGGCACAAATCTCAGACATAACGTCTAATAGCCTCAATACTGTCCATACTGATGGCACTTTCTTCCGGTGTTCAGAGCAAATTCCACAAATACATTTTTTTTTTTTTTTTTAGAGTAAATAAAGCGAAATAATTTGATATTTGAGAATCTAATTATGTGTATGCTATTGCCTTGCACGGCGAAAGATAAAACATTGGAACCTAACAGGTAGGCGAAAATGATCGCGGTTGCCGTAAAAATATATATATATCTTGCGTGAGGTTACTTATCGTCGGATTACAAAGTGACCAATCTACCCACAAATATGAACAACTACTTCGATAGTGTTCGATCTCCTGCTCCCTTTAAAAAAAATTACCAATTTGACAAAATTGTTAGTACCTTAGTGCCGATTTTTTTTCGTTCTACTATCGGACAGTATCCAATTTCTAAAAAAATAGTCGCCTGGGCCCAAAAATAGTTGAAGGTTTTGTTCAAAATAGTCGTTTTGGACACTTTTTTCATTGAAATAGTTGTCATAGTCGCCTGACCACTAAAATAGTCGCTTTAGTAGCCTTTTTAGTCGCCTGTGGCAGCCCTGAAGAGGGAAGAAAGGCAGACCAGAAATCCCTGTCACGTCCAGTTACGATGAATTAGCGTTGATTTGTTGAATGCTGTTTACAGAACTGCTTTGGTTCTATATCGAATCGTCAAGGTCAAAGGTCATGTAATCGTTTGGTTGGTTGGTTTATTTTTTTCTGGCGCAAGAGCAACTTCAAGGCCATAATACTGTGCCGAAACCAAGAAATCCTTAAAAAATATTTAAAAAAGAAAGGGTTATAGCCAGTCTAGTCCAGACTCTACAAAATTTTGAAAATAGTGCATGTATACAAGTAAAGTATTTTTAAAAATCAATAAATTATATAAGGTGATAAAAACCAATCGCTTGTAAAAATTTAAAAAGGTTAGTATGAGGTGGTGAATGTGACACTGAGGGATGACATGTTTTAAAAAGGTGTTGCCTTATTGCATTAAAAGATGGGCATTCTGTTAAAATATGATAAACTGAAAAATTAATATTGCACAAGGAACATGTGGGTGCATCTTCTGCCAGCAGAAGGTGAACATGGGTGTAAATCGGGTATGACCGATACAGAGTCTTGACAAAATAACTTCTCTTCCTATTTGATTGAGAGAAGGTGAATCCATATATAGTTGGCTGCAAAGTGCGTAGTTTGTTTGTGGTCTCTGTGTCCCACATGGCCTGCCATGTGCCGAAGAGAGCCTTTGCACATTCTTTTAAAGCATCATCAAGACAAAGCCCATTGGTCACAGTTCCAGATGCAGCTCGAGCAATAACATTGGAGCGCTCATTACCCATGATACCCACATGACCAGGGATCCAACAAAAGAAATTGTGAAAACCTTTGTTTAAAAGTCTGGAATGATGGGTAAAAATTTCCATAATAAATGGATGATTTTGTGAAAAAGGATTTCCAAGAGCGTCTAGACAGCTCTTGGAATCTGTGTAAATAATCCACATTTTATATGATTTTTTTTAAATAAAATCTAGAGCCAGCAGTATGGCACAGGATTCGGCTGGAAAAATTGAGCAGCTGGGATGTAGCTCTATCGACAAGGTAACATTATCAGTAATAGCAGCCGAACCCAGGTGGCCCTGGCTTTTTGAGCCATCAGTAAAAATAGATTTGAAAGGAGACAAATAATTACGATGATCATAAAAGATACTTTTCAAAACAGTATCGGGAGTTTCAGACTTTTTAAAATTTGAGAAAGTGTTAAAAATTGTAATTTCATGATGATGCCAAAGTGAAATGGGACAGTTAGATGATTAACTCTAAGGTTATCCACCTGGTGGAATGAGAGAATATTTTTAACTCTCAATGAAAAAGGTGGTATAAAAGATGGTCGTGCATGTTTTTATGTAGCTCTCTTCTTAGTTTGAATGAATAAGCACTTTTTGGTGTTAAATATAGGTTTTCTGCAGATCCTAAGAATTCTAGTGTTCAATAATGTATTGAAAGAATCCGATGCAAAGGTGAAATTTGTACTCCAAAATTGTTATTTGCGTTCTGTCTGTTTACAATTTTAAAAATGTGGTAATCATAATTTTCAGTGTTTTTTTAGTAATATACAGTCAATAATTCTTTTCTTTTTAATGTGCACTCCAGATGAATGTTTGGAGTGCAAAGTTTGCACTTGGACAAATAATTTTTAATTCAACTCCTTAAATTGTAGGTATTGAAATACTAGGCATGTTTTTCTATGCTATTAAAACAAATTTTGTTTAAAAGTCCCATTTTTTTTTTACAAGTCCCTTTTTTTTAAATTTTTGGTCCCTTAGTCCCTTTTTTTGAAGTTCCAAGCTGCTAAACACCCTGTAACTTAAAATAGAAAAGTGAGTTACAAACATGTCAATCATGGACCTCTAACACCTAAACACTTTAGTTGATTGAAGTAATTAATAAAATTCAATTGTTCTACTACTTTAGAATGTGAAACTACTTTATTCTACTACTTTAGAATCCTCTCTAAATTATATGTTCTTTGGGAATTCAAGTAAATCAAGTAGTACACTTGTAAAGGTAAACAACTGTCATTACAGTAGATATTTCACCTAGCTAAATGCATATGAAAATCAAGGTACGTTCAAACAAGAATCATTTATTTGTTATTAAAAAATATTTATTTTGTTTTAAAAAAATATTTAGTTAAATTATTATAAAAAATCCCTATACAGATAACGTTAAGTTTAAAAAAGCATGCATAACCATAATACCTGCTCATTTTCATGTTTTTTCTCTTCGAGACTAGATGAGAGAGCTTGTAAATGTTCTTCATAATGAGCAATTTGATTTTCAGCATCATTCAGCTTCTGACTTTCCACCTCCATCCGATGACTGTATGCATTTTCTACTGACAAAAAGGCTTTTTTGGCAGTTTCCTGTAAAATATAATTTGTAAAAAATAAATTATTTACCTTTTTTTCACTTTAATCTTTAATATCTAAAGAATACAAAAAAGAAATAAGAAATTGCAATATCAATCCTAACTAAAATATATATATAAAAGGTCTAAAAGGTCTAGCAAGGTCTTTGTTTGAACCAATTTTTCAAAACACTCTCAAAAGGAAAGTTGTCTAATAATGTTTAAATTATTACCCGACAGAAGTTATACAGTAAAATCTATCAATAACAATACTGAAGGGACGTACAAAAATATTGTTACATACAAATTATAGTTCTATGTAAAACCCTATCGATAGTGATAATGTAATATATAAGCATGTTTCATTAAAACAGTTTGAATATTTTTGCCTATAATATTTATGTATATATAGTAAATTAAGTATGAAAATGTTGGATTGCATTTAGATATCTCAACTTTATTTCAATAACTTAAAGGTAAATATATATATATATATATATATATATATATACAATTAGCAACAATTAGTAATTTAACCACTTGGTGATGTTAGTTTTTTTTTCTAAAAATAAAAATAAAATATGTTTACTACCCTGGGCAACACTTTTAATCATTACTGAGTTCACTTATTTTGAAGAGGCAGAACAACAGGTATACCATTAAACATATCTTTTAGGATTTGATGTTGGTATGGCATTTTCTTTTGTGGTGTGGTGGTCACTTCAAATCCCTGAAACTACCCTTTGTCACAGGTGATGCCCCAGTTCGATTCCTGCCTGGTCCTTACATTCTCCACAGTGACGACCCAAACATGATTTTTTATTCCGACTCACTACGAGGCAAGTACTGTGGTAGTCACTTTAAAACCTCAAAACTATCATTTGACACAGACGACTGCTTTTGTCTAAAGGTTATAGTTTCGGCCTAGCATGCCGAATAGTTTTATAACTGAAAAATTAATCTTGTAACATGACATGTGACACATTTTTAAGAGTATTTTTTTGTGCTGAATCGAATGGAAAAAAAGCAAGACGATATAACTAACCGAAAAAAGTTACAGTCCTTTCTATAAATGAAAACACGTGTAAAAACCAAGGAAAGGTAAAATACAACGTAAAGAAATAAAAAATTTGTCCGATCATGAAACTTGGCAAAAATGTTTTATTTGCCATGATAATAAAGAAACAAAAGAGTCTTTAAAAATATCTAGCATAGAAGGGTGTTTTTTGAGAGGGTAGGAGAAGAGAGTTTTTCTTTAAATTGACAATTAATAATATATAACCTAGGCACATGTGTGCAGAGTATTTTTTGATGTTGAATAGAATGAAAAAAAACAAGATGATATAACTATCCTATACAAAGTTATAGTCCATTAGTCAAATGAAAATACTTATCATATGAAAATACATGTAATGAACCAAAACTGAGTGGAAAGTTAATAAACAAGTAAAATTTAATAGAAAAAGTACCAGTAAGTAATAAAATAAGTAAACGGTAGTAAATAATTGAAAAAGTAAGTAAACAAAAGTAGTATAAGGGATAAGGAATAAGCAATGGAATAAGATACACTTTTACACCTAGTTTTGTTTATATAAATGACTACAACATTTTATAGGATAGTTATATCATCTTGCTTTTTCTTTCATTCGATTTAGTGTCAAAATGTACTCCACACATGTGTCATATGCCTAGGTTATACCAAAATTGTCAGTTTAAAAAAACATCTTCTCCCGAAAAAAAAAAACACCTTCCATGCAAGATATTTTTATAAACTTTTTTGTTTCATTATTTTTATGACAAATAAAACATTTTTGCCAAGTTCCATGAACAAACTAATTTTTATTTTTTTATGTCGTACTTTACCTTTCCTCTCTTTTTACATGTATTTTCATTTATAAAAAAGAACTGTAACTTTTTCTAGATTTGTTATATCGTCTTGCTTTTGTTTCATTCGATTCAGAATAAAAAAATACTCTAAAAGCAGGCGTCACATATTTAGATTGTTCCAAAACTAATTTTTCAGTTATAAAATCCCCTGACCCCCCCACCCCAAAAAAATCCCTCTTCTTAGCTAGATTCGATATTTTTTTGGACTCTTTTGATTAGTCATTTTCATAACAAAATGAAACATTTTTGCCAAATTTCGTGAACGGACCAAATTTTTTCCTATTTTACCTCTTGTTATAGGCAGTATTGTTATAAGCGGGCTTCACTGTAGTTTACTAAGCACAGATTTTCATTGAAATATTTAAACCAAAAATATAACAGTAACAAAACACAGAAATAATTGCATGCTGTTGAATGTAATTGACACTTAATTTCCTGCCAATGCATAGTAGAATTTGTATAACTTTAAATAATAGATATATGTTAAGACAGTCCTCAATTTTTATATTAATAGATAAAAAAAATATGAAAACTTGCACTAACTTAAAAACAAGTAAAAATGGAGAAGTGTATTTCCCCAATCCCCCCTCTCTTTCCCTATCTACCTTTTAAACCTAGTGTAGCCTTTGAAATTCCTGTTGAACCTACTTTTGCGTTGACATCAGTGTTGAGCTATTTTACACCAAATATCAACTGAAAAAATACTTATCACCGCTCTATTTATTTATTCTTTGAGGTCAACGACCAACCTAGGGATAAAAGAAAAAATGGTGATTTTACACCTATTTTTTTGCAAATGTTGTGGCAAACTGTTTTAGCAAAAGAGCTAAACCATACTTTCTAATTTTAACATTTAAGGAAGTTCTTAAGCATTTTGCTAAAAAAAAGCACCCACAGCTTAATCCCCGATTGGCATTCATTTGACACCATTGTGTAAAAAAAAATTACTATGAAATCTTTTCAAGCTGTAAAAAAAATTTATTTACACAGCAACAAACCATGCATAGCTGTCATACCAGATGCAGACTGCTAAACTAACCTTTTCTTCCAGCATCTGCTTCTGCATCATCCCCACACAGGAATTGATTTTTTCGACTATGTCGGATGCGTCGGTCATCCGTTCGGTCAGTTCCTCCTTCACATACTCCTTGAGGTGCGATAGGTCACTCTGGAGGGTCCCCTGCAGCTCCCGGATGAATTTCTGTAAGGCAGACAGTTTGGCATGCACCTTCACTACATTGGAGTGGTTAGTCTCCAGAGAGCTCTGAAAGCAGCAATAACACTATGATACCTCAATTGCTGAGATCAGAACAGCCGATCGAGTTGACTTTCCGAACACAGTCTGTTTGGAGAGTCCCTTCGAGAGGAACGTAAATATTTTAGCGTTAACGACTAGTTCAAAAGAATATGCTTCTAACCAGATGTTTGCGACATATTTTTTTTCCTAGATTTAATTTAAATATAAATTAGAAAAGGATCAACTAATAGGTATTTATACTTACTAACGCAAATAATAATGTTATGGTATTGAATGAATAATTTAAGCCCTAAACATTAAGATTGTGCATTTCCACTATAAAAATATAGCACTTTTAGCAGTACAGTAGAGCATTGATTATCCGAATACTGATCAACTGAATACTGATCAATTAATCAAAAGCACCCCAATTGGCAAATTTAAAATTCTGGGCTTATTTTTCTAAATTTGTGGCCCTCTAAAATGGAGCATTACTTTATAAAAGGTTATTTGTAAGACGTGCGATACAAAATATAAAAATTTCATATTGCTCCAACCCACATAACACAATCTTTCTATCGATGGTCCCAGGAAAGTACCTACTTTCCAGAGACTCCAAATCCCTGATAGGTTCATTCCAGGAATGAATATTCTAGGAAGCACCTTTTGGGAAGTGCATCCTTGCAAAGAATATTTCAAGGTACCATAGAATTTTCATTTGACCCACCCCCTTTTTTTTTTTTTAAATTACTCTTGATGAATTTAAACGTTTTAAAGTATTCTTTTCATGTACAAATACATTTTTAAAAGGTATTTTAAATATCGACGCCAAATCGTCAGGAACACTGTAGCCTTATTCCAAATTCTTAAAATACTAAGGGAAAGGGACAAAAAACATAAGAGGTTTCATTAGAAAGTAAAAAACAAACAACTATTCCTTAAATAAGACAAATAATACAATCAATCCCTGTCTCTTTTATTAGACTCCTATAATTGAACATTAAGAAGCCTAAATTTGATGCACAATCCTGTAATTGATAGTAAAACCGTAGAGGTTATATCTTTTTTTTTAATATATATATACTTGTAAAATAAATACAGTACAAACCTAACATTTGAATTCCCTCAACGGATATTTGAAAAGAGCATCGCTTTTTAAAAATGAAAATGCACAAATGTGCGCACAAATTTAAAGAGTCAATACAGACACTTTTTTTTTAATGGCAGATAAGATATTTACTTTTGACAATGCAATTAATAATATTACTAAACATTACTACATTTATTTATAAATTACTTGTTCAAACTGTCCTGCATAATTTTTTTAATCTGATCTAACACACATATCATTATGAGGGATAAAATGTTGTTGGTTTATTTCCCCCACTCAGGAAAGATCAGTAAATTCGATGTGAAAAATAAAAAAGCATATATTTTTTCTACCATCCACTAATATTAAAAATTTTAATTTTAATAAAAAATTTATATTTTAATCTAAATAGATTAATTTCGGATAAGACAAAACATGATCTTACTGTAAGTAAGAAAAATGTAATGATTTTCAAACCATCCAATGATTTGTCTCTACGGCTTCTGAAATCCCTCTCTGTAAGGTCCCTGGGGTGACCTTCGGCTGCAAGCTCCCTAGGAGCGTAGTGAGAGAAATTCAAGTGCTCCTGGGGAGGAAGGCCTTTAGAATGAGGGAGGTCCAAGGTGTGCTATATAGGTAGAACACTGAACAAATTTTTTTGGTAAACGCCGAGTTATCCGAAAAAATCAGTCCTCCAAAGAACGCATGTAGTCTCCAATTATTCTAGATAATTGATGCTCTACTATACACTTTAAACATATTATTTGTTTGGAAAAAGATAATCATGAAGCAAAAATTTCAAATACATAAAAACTACCCAAAAATAACATTGAATTATATAAATCTTTTTTCCAAACGAACAATCTGTATGTGCATACCACTGAAGAAAGACGAATTAAGATAAACTAGATCTACCAAAAATTAGATGTTTTGAGTAAAACTAGTTTATCCCGAAATTGGTATGCTGACCACTAATGAAATTACATTAGAAGGCTGCTATAATACATCATTTGAAAATGGAAATCAAAGCAATCTAATAAAATAGTTTTATAAAATTTTCAATTTGATCAAATAATAACAAGCACCAAAACAGTAACCCAATATAAAACTATAACCAAGTACATAAAGGCAGCAAAAATGAAATAAAGAATGTTTGAAACAACAAATAGCAAATGAAAATGAAAAATTATCTATTGATAGAGAGGCAAAGTAAATCTACAAAATAATAAAGCCATTCTATGCATCCAAAATAAAAGTAATAATAGAAAAGACAAGAATGAAAATCCAGAAAAGAAACTAACTACAAAGTGAATCCTTTCACCATACACCAAAGCTAACAACAATGAGATCAAAATGAAAACTAACTAGCTGGGTCACATGCTCCATTTTCTCCACGAAAGAACCAGACCAATTTTTAGGCATGCTCGCAAAACGAAGAGCCTCAACTAAACAACTTACCGATGTACTGGCCAAAGCAACGCTCTTTTCCTCAAGCTGTCTTTGCAGCTCTGCAACAACGACATGATGCGACTTCACCATCCTGTTTCCCCGCATCAGAGGTGACGTCGCATTAGACTCTGAATAAGACGACGGCATGGAGTCGTCAATATAGTACTCTGTGCTTTGGAAGTCCATAGAATCAGAGGACTTCAGTCGTTCCTGAACAGGAGATATGGCATCTCCATCACTACGAGCTCTTGAAACTCTCAACGAATTATCCGAAGCACTGGTTGGACGATGATGAAAACCACGTCTCATTTCGCGTTGGTTTATTTCGACTGGAGATGTTCCGTAGTGATCGACCGTTTCGAATTCGTCCGATTCGACCGACAAGGAATGCTTTTCTTCCAAAATGGCCTCTGCGGCAAAAGATATGAGAGACGAAGTCCTGGTTCGCCTTGTCCTGTTCTCAATGTCACTAGTATTGCTCGAAGTGAAGCTAAGGACTTCGCTGGGAAGACTGATCAGGCCCTTAGAGAGACCCTTCTCGGAGAGTGAGGTTTCACAGAGATCGGTTGGTTCTTCAAAAATGTGACTTACTATTTTGAGTGATGAGGGTATGTTGCTGCTGAATGCAGAGTCAGATTCAACTTGAGACAGATGCGGCATGGGGTCTGGGGGGATAACTTCGCACAGGTGAGCGAGGTGGGGGAATAGGGACTTCATACAGTCGAGGTCTTCTTTGGAGACGTCCGGTAGGTTCTGGTCAAATGGACGGGGAAGATCCACCTACAATTAAAGCAATTGATATTTTTATATTAATTATATATTTTAACAGAGTGTTAACTACAATGAAGACTATTTTCTGGTGGCTCTCCCTGATTTTTCACATGGACTAAAAATGGAAAAACATCATTAAATAGAAAACAAAAATGCTAAATTACAAAAGGATAATTATGATTATCAATTTAATTCAACTTTAGGTATGAAAAAAACCAAAATTTAAGAATTTTGAAAAAATTCCCTAATATTTTAAAGTTAAAACAGTTCTCTGAGAAGAAATCCTGATTTCCAATTGTCTTATAAATAGGGATGGAACAGATATCCGGCAAATATCCGATATCCGGCTGATTTTTCAATATCCGAAACCCCGTCGGATATCCGATTTGAAATACCGGACATCCGATAATTTCATTCGGATATCCGGCTATATATCCAGCCACCAGGTATCCACAAGAAATAATTTTTTACAAAAAATAATGATCTTTTTCGGACAAAGGGGACACCGCATCCTACACTTTTTTTAAAATTTTTTTTTTCTTGGACATAAATTGCAACATAATTGCGTATTATTGGCGCCGAGTTGATAAGCATAAACGATTCCTCCAATCTTTTTCCATACACATCCTTCATACGTGTTTTGCAATATGTTCTTTTCATTCCAAGTTTATGATTTGATTAATTCCAGATGTTATATTTGAATGCTTCTCCGTAAAACACGAACCGAAATACTAATAAATAGTACTTTTTTTCCATAACATAAGTCTTCCCACTTCCTCCTTTTTTTCTGACATTTGCTAGCGAATAAAAAGCAATAAATAGCCAATGCGTACTCCTCAATGTTTTTGTTTTGTTCTATCGACGATATTACACTACCCCTTTATGCTGTGAATGTATGGTCTAATTTCTGATTTTTCATTGGCAGAAGTTGAAAGCTGGTATATTTTTTCTGACGTAAAATGAAATATTGTAATTTTTAGGTCTTTAACGCAGCGCCACAATGTGGAATTATATTTAGCTCTCTAGAATGTCTTGAATCATAGTTTTCTCCAATTACAATCCAATTTATAATTTTTAATAATGGTTCATTTAAAATCACCTATTTGGAAGTATTTTAAAATTAATGGAAATGACGAAAGCAAAGCCCTCTATGTGTTACTTGCTCCACAGAATCGTTTAAAAAATATATTGTGCGCGGCAAAAGCCCAAAATCCTTTTCCAGCCTTATGGAACTATTTAATGAGTGTGCATAAGGAAATTCACCGAAGCTTAAAAGACTCACTAAATGCATCAAATATTGATGAACAAGAAAAAACAATTCATCAAAACAAGAAATGCACGCAGACAACATTGGAATTGACATTATATGTACCAGAATTGTGGAGTTTAGATGATCCTAAAGCAAAAGCCTTAACCACAAATATATGCAAGTACTAATTTTGTTTGTTATCACCTTGCTGTGTGTTTTTCGGGTAAAAGTAATATGGAATATTTATGCAGACTTGAGGAAGATTATCTTATGTTTACATTACATGATACAAGGTAAGAAGTTGAGTAACAATTTGCAAACGTATTTCTGAAATATTTTCATCACATTTTAGATTGTTTGGTACAATTTTAAGTAACACACAAACAAAATGGTGATGAAGTTTCAAAATTGTTCAGCAAGTGTAGGTATTGGCGTCACTAAAACATCGTTTCATCAACTAAAGTTTAAATAAAAAAATTAACTCAGTGGCATGACAGCCCGTGTGGACCAAGGCCTGCTGGTCCCAGCTCAGCTTTCTTAGACCGAATATCCGGCCGGATATCCGGTGAAATCCGTTTCGGATATCCGTATCCGGTAGACATGGTACCCCGGATATCCGAAATCCGGTATCCGGCAAAACTCACATCCGTTCCATCCCTACTTATAACCCTGTTTAAAACTAATAATTATTGAATGTTGTATTATAAACTCAATTCAGATTAAAATTTAATAATACAATTGATGGCATCTTATGACAAAAGAATTTAAAAACAACTATTTAACTTACAATTTAATAACTTTAATACAGGGCAAGTTAAAATAACAAAACATTCATCTATGTATATAAATGTTTCTAAGCTTCTCCACGTTCAGAAAGGTGTATTTAAAAAACAAGTAAAGTAATGAATTTTATCACTCAATGAAGCTATTTGATGGCCTTGGTAGAGTAGTCATTGAACTATACATATTGAATAATAAATAGTCTTTTCACATTTCAATACAGGATTAAAAATAATGAATTAAAACTGTGTTTTTAGCAAACCATAAAAGATGATTTCAATATACTTTCTGTAAGATTTTCTTTCGAGCTGGTATTTATGGTTTAAGATAAAAATATACCAATTAATTAGTATAGTTATTTATACTTAACAAGGTTAAAGTTAATTAAAAAGGGTAGTTAAAAATTAAGTTAGTTAAGAATAGTTTATGTTTAAAGGCTGTCTCCAACGAGATACTAATACCTACAGCATAAGGTGGAGGCATGTCATCCATTCCATGAAATAAATTATCCACCATATTTTTAGACTCTGCACTGTTGAAGCTTTTTCTTAAATAAACTTCTCTTTCATGGAGTTTTGAAGCCTTCTCTGAAAGTTCTGTGGCCCACTACAAAAAAAAAAGAGAAAAAATATTATATCCCACCTAGGTATCATTGTAAGTTCAGGGTGTTTATTTATAATTAAAGTGTCTAGTGCAATTAATTATAGAAAAATATATTGCCGAACATGCCTAGGGCATTCAAAATCTAGATTGGACATGTATTATTTTTTCCTATATCTTATTTGAGAATGCATTTTTTATTAGAAATATTGTTACTTAACAGAAAAATATCAAAACTTATAATTAAAAAACTCATTTTGGAATATATTCAAGAACTATTATAAAAAATAACAATTATTAAGAAGAAGCTGTTTACAATAAAGCTTAAAACCAGAATCATCAGCAGCAATTGTACGATAATTTGGCCTCAACTAGGAGATTTGTTTAAAAATACCACATTTAGAAATAATATTTAATTTCTTAAATATTATCAGTAAGAAAATTAAATGCACAAAATGTCAATTTCTAACTTGGGTATCTATATTGCTACATAACATACTTAAAGGACTAAACCTATTAGCATACAATCAACAATTTTTTTTTTTTTTTTAATTATTTGTACTAGTGAGATCATAAGAAATAACTAACACAAAATAAAATAAACACTGTGTAAATGTGTCAAATTGTCGCAAATAACAGTTCAAAGAATACAGATATTGGAGGGATAATCAAAGCTTTATTAGATTCTTTAGGGACATATAAAAACTTTATAGACACATTGCAGTCTGCAAAGTTAATTTCTATGAAGTAAATTTTTAAAGTACTACGTTTTGATCTGAAGGGAAACATTTGAACTGATCTTTCAGACAACATTTCCCCATGATCTCAATAGTACTATACAAAATTTAATGAAGATCTATTGTTCATACAGATGTCTCTAAATAGCACAAATTTAATCTAGGAGACCATGTATACGAAATAAACATAAACCACATTTAAATACACATGTAACCTTATATCTTAATTTTTGACAGTGTTTTTTGGGTTTTTTTGTGACAAACCTTTTTTCTTCTTTTACACAATATCAAAATTGATTTACAAGATTTAGTTAAGAACTCAGACTCTGACAAATTATTTAAGAATGCACATTGCACTATTTGTTTGAAAGTTAAATTTCAAATTTGTTATGTTGATACTTCATAAGAGAAACTATGTAGAGGATACTTTGGTACTTTATGACAGGGTACTCTATGTAGGTGATGCACAGACTGGGCATTACAGTTACTCTTCAATTCAAACAATTCCCTTCTTCATGTCTTGATTGAACTTAAATATCAAAAAAGTTCCATTGGGTACTCTATGATGGATGTCAGATTGAATTATCACCAAACTGAACCATGCTGAGTTTTGCTTTCCAAATCAAGTTTCATTATATTATCTTTCAGCAATAGAATACAATATATAACACTTTCAAAAAGTAATTCCTCTAAGCTAAATTAAATATGCAAGGGTCCACTAATTATTTTAAAAAAAAGTTAATCATCAAAAAAAGAATTATTTAGACAAGCAAAATGTAAATACTGCTTGTAAAATGTAAATCTTAATTTTTGATTAACAGCTAAACTATTTATTGATAAGAAATAAAATCTTTTGTAGGAATGTATGGATGCACATTTTGTGCCAGATCAGTGGAGTTAACATTGGGGATTGGCTACTCAGCATAGAGTATAAGATAAAGAATATTTAACCTATGTTTAGGTACCAAAAACAATTACATTGTTAATAATCACAGTATATCAACTTGCCTCATATTCAGTATAACTATGCCCTTATTGAGCATTACACTATACTAAAAAGAGTCAAATATCTAAAGAATTACTAGGTGGAAATTCATTTAAAATTTAATTAATAAAAATTTAACACCAAAATTATAAACATAATAATTTCTTTCAACCAGAAAATATGCTTCATCATATAGTACCAACGTTAATATAAAAACAATATTTCATTTTATTTCTATCAAAAGCAATTAAATAAGGTAAAGTTAACATCATCTGAGAATTTTTACAACCACAAAAATAAGTTCTTACCTTCATAAAATGAGCAGAAAATTCCTTTCTTCTACAAACTTCAGCTAATGTTTTGAGATATCGGTGAGGTGCCAGGTGGACTTGGTGAAAGCTCTCAATTTTGTTTATTACAGATTTTATGTGTTTTTCATAAAATTCAATATTGCATTGTAGATTATAGATGTCACTTTCCAACTTACAAATACAACTAGAAAAAAATAAAAAGAGTACAACTTTGTAAACATGATTTTAACAGAACCATTGTAAATTATATACTTAAATATCATTGTTTGAAGCCTTACAAGAGAGTAATGAGTGTCTTCCAACTGGTATTATATAAATAAAATATAAAATGGTAAATTTTTAAAAAATTTAAAATTACTAATTTGAAATGTTTAAATCGGTATGCATCAACTCCTTTCTTGGAATAACTCAACCACTAACAAATTTCAAAGTAATAAATTATGTTGATTAATTGAAATTGCACTTATGAAATTAATGTAACAGATAAATATAATATGCGAAACTTTTAAGAAAAGATTAGCAATGATTTTCTACTTACGGAATAAGACGGTTTATAGCAGTGCATAATTCAAGTTTTGCAGCTTTACATTTGCCCAACATATCTCCAATGGGTAAGTAGTTCTTTAACATTAGCTGCAGCTGATTTTGATACCATGTGCAGACATCTGGCAAAATATTTGGATCTCTGGCTTGATTGAATCGATCAGCCGATTCTAGTGTCTGTGCAGTAAGTAATTTGTTAGTTACTATAAAATCCGGCTTAGCAATGACAATGTTCAAATGATAAGAAAAATTACATTTAAGTATTGATATGATGTTGATGGAATCAGAGTATGTAATAATAGTTGTGAAGAAACAAGCAAAAAACAATTTATTTATAAACAAAAAAGCAAATTCACCAACAAATCGAATTCTGACTTGAGTAGTTGGGAAATGCACTCAAACTACATTTGTTCATCAAATTTTAAAAGAAAATCATTGATAAGAAGCTGATAGGATCTCAGGCCCTAATGATTGATTAATATTTTTCTATGAAATTTTATTTCAATCTTGATTGAGAGTGTAACGAGAGGAAGAATTATAACTACTATATTACGACTATATTACTTGAAAAGTAATATGTTACATTAGAAAATAATTGAATTCAAGTTGAAACCAAAATCAATTAAAATGAAAGTAAACTTTTAAATGAATGGTTATTGAAATATCTTTCAATTATGTTCACCCTTTAAAAATGACTGTAAATGCCTAAATGGGAAAATAATTAAGTATATCAAGTTCATGTTATTAATCATAAATGTAAATAACTTGTAAACTTTTTGTCATGGATGTTATTTAAAGAGATTGGGGAAACCATATAGTACTTTAAAAAAAAAAGGTATTTATTGCATAGGACTAATATTATAACGTAACCAAACTTTATTTAAAAATAAAATTAGGAAATAAAAATGAAATTAAGAGAAATTAGGATACTGGATTGTTTTAGTTATATTTCATATCGCATTCATTGCAAGCAAATAGAACATGTAAAAGTTAGTCACCTAATTTTTTTACCATATAAAGTAGCAATTGAAATTTATAAAATTCATCTAACATTTAGAAGAAAAAAAAAACTACATTCAACAATACTCACATTAAACAGTTCATTTTGATCTTTACATAATTTTCCAGTTGTTTCACTGATGTGGTTCAATGATGAAAGTCTCTTTTCAATACCTTTAACTTCTCTGTAGTCTGAACTTTCAGCATTTTCAATAACTTCTATGAAAGTCGAGTTCAAAATATGTAGAGAATCTTCATGCAACTACGTAAGAAAAGAAAACCTCCTTAAGTACAAATATCTTAATATCTTATTAGCTATAGGCAATATTTAGGAAAAGTCTTTTAACAATCTATTTTAGTGGTAAAAAAATTTCTATGAGCAAAGCTTTTAATATGTTTAATAACATCCAAGACTGTTGAGCGCAAAAATAAATGTTTCTCAATCAAATTGCACAAAAAACAAAATAAATTTAAAAAATAAAATAGGAAAAAAAGAAAAAATAATACACTAGCAAGCAAGTACAGAAATAAAAAAGCATTAGGAAAACAATATTAGAAAAGTGTGCAATATTAAAAAAAAATATATTAAAAACCAAAAACCAAACATTTTTTTTAATTTCTTTTTAAAATCTAACTTCATAAAAAACATTTGAATGAAATGATTAAGTTCAAAATAACATTTATATTGTTTTCAATAGAATTAGATCATTAACTGCATTTTAAAAACAGATTGAATTACTAGTGATTCAAAACATTTTTAAACTCAATTAACATTAATAAGCTTATTTTTTAGATACAATACTTTGAAAGAATGAATATTTAAAACTTTTTCATAACTAATACTCGATCCTCATGTTAATATAAAATAAGACCAACATTTTTTTTATACCATTGATAAGACCTTCCCCAAATTTACCAATAGTGGAATTTACAATTTCAAGAACATGTTGAAATGTCGCAATAATGTCTCTTAAAAAATAGTTTAAGAAAACTAATGCTTAAAGTGGAAAACGAGAGAGCAGTCAACATAGGGTGTATAGATCCTGAAGACAAAAAAACATTTCCCATCTAATAGTTGTTGCTCAAAAAAATATCTTACAACTGCCAAATGATTGTAGATATTCTTATAAATTATTAGTACATTAGCATATGATTACATTTTAAATTTGAAAAAATTACATCTTTCAAAAAATGCTTATAAACTCAAAATATTAATTTTTTTTATTGTTTTTATACAATTACTAGATTTATAAATATCTAACAACAAATTCTGTGAAAAAGTTTGTTTGCATGTTGAGAATTGAATAATTTTATAAGATAGTAAATTTGGATGCAAATACAACTTTTAAATTTTGTCAATGTATTGCTAAGCAAAAATTTTATTACTAAAATATTCAGATTTAAGAAAAGAAAAAAACATGTACCCTTGTTTAAGGAAAAAAAATTTTTAAACAATCCGATCCGAGGTTTTCAATTTCGCATGTTTTTCAACATAATCGTTGTCAAAATGTCCAAAACATAAACAACATTCAACTTTGCAATGTATTTTACTCATCATTTTTTGTAAATGTAAAAATAGCAAAACAAAAATAAACATGTCAATTACCTACAAAGATTATGCCACTGTTCAATCCAAAATTGTTCAAAAAAATTTCCTGACGATCATTCCAGATAAAACATTTTTAGAATGACTGTCTGGTGTCCGTAGCCCCTAAATCGTTCCTTGGTGCTCTTTTCTTGGAATGGTTCACATGGACAATTAGCCCCTACCCCAAAACAAAAAAGGCACCTGACACACACAAAGAGCCTTATCAGTTATCAGTGTAGCTTTTGAATGGTCAGACCATTCCTAATTAGCCATAGAGCACATCTACTACCCTACAACCATCCCTCGCTTTTAAACTGATGGACAACCTGCTGTAATTGCTAAAAGCACATTTTTCAGAAGTATCCCTTCATTTTGAGCTGAAAGAGGGCATCTTGTTGCTTTCCTACTAAGCAAGCTACACAAGCTGTAACGCTTGTATTAAAACTTTTTTTTTTAAATAGTTTTAATAATAAATAGTTTATGACTTTGTTATACTCACTCCAGTCGTGTTGACATGTAGAGTGAATTCCTGTACTTGAGGGAAAATAACAGTATAAATCATACTTTTTTTTTTAATAAGGGATCTATTGAATACCATTTCATCAAAGTTGTGTATTTAAACTGAAACCACAACACATTTCTCAACGAAATTCTCAACTTAAATTGTGGGATAAACTGCTTAAAGACACAGAATAATATATAAAATGTATGTGGCATTTTGGACAAATAGATTATCCCGTCGGGGAAATTAAGAATTTCGTTGGAAATGAGTTGTATTTTCATTTAGGATCATATAACTTTTGTAAAATTGTGTCAAATTTTTTCCTTAATAATGTTGAAGCATGTTATATTGTTGGGAAAATTAAGAATTCCATCGGGAAAGAAGTTGGGAAAAATTTGTTGGCGCAAAAAAAAAAGTCCTCTCTATCCCCGACGAGGAGCTCAATTGGGCCCGACAAGGTGGCTAGCTTTCCCCGACAGGGAGGGGCTCCAGCCCCCCTGATGGTGCCACCTCTGTAGGTTAATTGTCTTCAATAACTTGACCAATAAAAATATGTCATTTTAAACTACCAGTATTTTTATTTTGTACTATAGTTTTTAACTTGACCAATAAAAATATATCATTTTAAACTACCAGTATTTTTATTTTGTACTATAGTTTTTAACTTGGCTGTTTCTGACACGATAAAATTAACAAATGCTAGTTTGCATTGTCTCCTTTAATTTACAGTTTTTATATTTTGTAAGAAGTTCTACAACCTATGAAAAGAATGCATAAATACTTTAATTCACTCAACTGTATAATATATATTAATGAAAACCTTAGAATTAAATGACATGGTACATTGGTACATCATAAGCAAATATTAAAGTCAGAATAAATATTAAATCTTACATCATCCAAAGACTGCTGACATTTCTCCACCAAAGATTCTAAAACTTGTTGTGGCTAAAAAAAAATAAAAAATTATTCATTTGAAACTGAATGATTTATCTCTATAAAAGAAAAAACTAAATAATCAATAAATAATACCTCAGAACAAAACCAAGTCAACAATGTGTGTTCTGTTTTCAAATCTTCTACTGAGCATTGATTTTCATTTAATACAAGTAGTTTCGACAAAACGGGAACTTCTGCAAGTAGCGCAATGTCATCAGGAAACCTATAATATAAGGAAAAAAAATATTTAGGCTGTACGAATTGAATTTTATGCATTTTTCTAAAAATATTCTTTACTCAGTTTATTAGTAGAAATTAAAGACTTTATTTTTTAACAAGCTTTAAATATTTTTAATATATACAAAGCAAACAAATAGATTTACTAAATAAACTGTAATAATCATAATTTCTTATTTATACTATTATTATGTAGCTATACATTTGAGAAAGAAGTGCCAATATTATACCCAAAGTTCATTCCATATATGAAGATAAATAAGAATAAAACAGGGTTTTTCTTGATTTTTTTTTTTTTTTTTTTTTTTAACAACTTTATATAATACTCTTCCGTTAGACGGGTACCAGTTGTCGCCAAGTCTAAATGTTGACACATCCAAATATTGTATAAATGTGTCGCCAAGCCTAAATATGTATGGTTTGTTATAGCAACTCTATAGCAGTGTATTAGAGGAATTATAAGTGATTTGAAGGTTATTAGTTTGAATGAGATATCGCTGCAACTTGACGATTTTTATCTGATACCCGTTTAACAGAGGATATTACATTTGAAATACAAATAAATCCAAATAGTTTCCTCTTTTTTTCTTTTTTTTTTCAATCAAACAGCTAAAGAAGCATCATACAATAGTTGCCTCTTCTAGAAATAGCAAAATAACTAAGATACTAAACAATACAGAGGATCATTTTTTTTCCCTACATAGAAAAATTCCCCTCTATGTCAATGCTAATAACAGTCATCTAACATCTATCCATTTGTTAATTGTTGGACATTTTTTTTTCAACCAGAAAAAAGTCGACTTAGGGACCCACTATCCACCTATTGCTTAAACTACATTTTCCTTTCAATATCCATGGCCCTATCCAGGTTTTTTTTTACAAGGTCCTATTTTTGTGAAAAAGATTTTAATTTTGTGCAAAAAATTAATTTTAAGAACATTTTCCAATTTTATATATTTTTGAGAAAGTTTCATGCAATAATAAAAACAATTTAAAATTTTTAATTGAGTAGGTACTTACAAATATTTACAATGATATCCTTCTACTCCTAGATGATTTAAATACTATCTTAATAATAGATGCACATTTTTTTACATGGAATTCTGTGAAAGGTCTGTTTGTTGGACAATGGAATTTTGTGAAGTGTCCGTTTTTCAGACATGGAATTTTGTGAAGGGTCAGTAAACGGACCCAAATTTCCTTCTGCATTGACCCATGATTAATAATATTGCTTTCTTATTAAATTTTAACTATTCTTGTTCCTATAAAACTAAAGTTTTCTAACAAGAAACTAATGATTGTTGAAATATAGGATTAAAATATTTTTTTAACCAAATCAATTAAAGTAGTCCAGCGTTTGCTACAAACTTATTGTAGGACTTATGTTAGAGATTTTCGCAGGCCGGATACACCAAAATATGTATCTTTAATTATCGTTGATTTAACAATATATAGTCTTTCTGAAAACTGCAAAAAACATATTATTTTTTTATCTTATTGAAATTAACAATTGATATTTTATTCTTTTTTCTTTCAAATAATTTTTTAAAAATAATAGTTTTCATTATAAGTAAATTAAAGTCTAAAAAATAAGTGAATCTATTATTTCAATGTGACAATGCAACTTGACTTAACTTTTAATAAAAGTATTTCAATTGTACTTCCAGAATACTCCGTTTTAGTCCACATCAATTGTAAGACGATGGCGGTCGAAATCGCACAGTTTATTTTGTAATTGAGTCGATGTCTTTCGGAGTATTTGTTGCAATCAACTTTAATAAATTGTCCAATTGAGTCGATGTCTTTCGGAGTATTTGTTGCAATCAACTTTAATAAATTGTCCAATTGAGTCGATGTCTTTCGGAGTATTTGTTGCAATCAACTTTAATAAATTGTCCAAATGAGGTTCAGTTAAGTTATTCTTGTATTTAATCTTGATGAAAACCACCTAGCTGAGAGCTTCTTCATAAACGTAGTGGAGAACTCGGTTTTACATTTTTAGCAGATATTATTTAGGATAAATTACAATTATGGGGGAAAAAAAAGACCCATACCCTGAAATTTGATTTTTTTTTTATCTTCTGTGGTGACGGCAGGCCACACAAAAATCTGTCGCAGGCCGTGTAGTGGCTAATGCTGATGTAGTCAGTCATACAGCACCAGTCAAATAAAAGAAATTTCCCCAGGGGATGGTATCAGAAAATTTCTCTTACTGATTGTTAAATACCTCAATCAAAAGAGTTTTTGAGTAAAAATTTAAATTTGAGATACAGAATCAAATTTATTTCAGAATGGTAGGGGAGGCCAAAAGAAAAATTTCCTACACAATTATTTTTTGCTTTCGACTTAAATATATGTAATCCATAAAAAATAAATAAATTAAACTATTGAAATAAACTAATGACGCAATCGCACAATGTTAAGGACTAGGTAAGGAGGTGTGTTATATTTGTTTCCACAGGTAATGTGGCACACTTACATTTTTATAGTCTCTTGATAGTAGGAACGATTAGCAAGAAAGTTTTCATAAATTTCATCCAAGTGGCTCTTCCGTTTTATGAGGCAACTAAAATAAAAAAAATTATAGCAAGCTTTATATCATTTGAACACTTTTAAGATAAAAAACATACTATAGAGAAAAAAAATGGAAAAGTTTTATAGCAACAGAAAAACATTTTCAATTTACCAAAGCAAAATGACCCGAAATTAATTAAAACAGTTGTTATATGTTATTAATTAATATTGCTGATGTTAAGAGAGGGATTTTTTATTTGCTAAAACTGGCACACATACAAACTGTCCGATGAGTTCCCATTTTTACAGTTGCAGAGTCACTTATCAGTCATCTATCTGTTAGTTTTTGGCACTTTTGTGATTCCAAAAATACTTATTTTCCACATAGTTTGTAATATATACCCATCCTTTTCAATTTGAGGATTCAATTTTAAAATAGAGCTAGCAGCTCAATGTGTTACTGAGGAATTTCAATACAATGAAAAAAGTTAATGGTAGTTCGGGAATAGAACCAAGCACCTTTCATATGAGGAGCAAAAGCAGAAGATTAAAGGTTTTGTTTCCTACTCATTCTTATAAAAATAACTGCTTTAAAGATTGCAAATGAAAAATAATGCATACATACAAAAAGGGTTATGAGTTTACAAAATATATATAATATATATCCTCCATGGAACTAAGGGTTGCATCAATCTATGTTACCAAATTTTGGTCATTGCGTTTTAACAGTAGCCTATGTCTTATTCAAGTGCAGTAAATACTTATTTGTAAAATTAAAAACATTTATCAAAGGAGTTAAGTAAAAAACCAGGGTCAAAAACACAAGTAAAATTTTTAAAAATAAGAATCGTAAAAAAAATATATTTAAGATGGTAAAGTTTTCTATAATTTGTAAAAAACATAACATAACATAAAAAAAAAAACTGAATAAGTTAATATTATAAAGGAATGGGAAAATATATAACTTAAACTTTATTTATTAGTATGCAAAATATCTTTACTCTTTGGCATCTTCTAAATTCGCAATGACAGCTGCCCATCCTTGCTGCTGTAGATGTTGCTGATGAACAAGTTCAGAACATTCCGATTTACCCTTCAGAGAAAGTTCAGCAAGTTGCTATACAAAACAAAAAGAATATTATTGACGATCAATATGCAAGTAAATAATAACTCAAAATAATTTCTAAACCAAACTAGACAAATTAATACAATCGACATAAGAGAAAATTGTTGAACTTAGATTTCGCTTCTTCACTTATAGTCAGAGAGGCGATTGCAAGTTTAGGTACCCAATCGAAAATCATTTTTAATTTTTATAGAATGTAGAAAAATGTTAGTAGATCATGAATCTACTGGTCTGTCAGACAAAAATGGACAAAACTATTAAAAAATCAACTTTGAATGAGTTGAAATAAATCCTACTGCAAAATATGTCATAACTTGCCAAATAGCGAGCATTCTTCTTTATGTGGTAACCCACTGTGGTAACCCCCCAATTTTCAATGAGGAAGAGTGCAGATGATATTTATTCCCTGATGAAAAATACTTCCATCTTTTAAAAGTGAGCCAAATTGGCAATAAATTATACATCACCGAAACCATAATATTTATTGCCAACTTGGCTCACTTTTAAAAGATGCAAGATCTTGGTGCCATGAAAAGCAAATTGCCTACAACCTTCTTAATTGAAAATTAAAGAATGCTGGGTTTCCAGATAAAAGAGGATGTTCATTTCTTGGCAAGTTATGACATATTTATCACTCAGATTTAGTTCAACTCAGTCAACTTTTGAATAGTTTCAGACAGTTTTGCCAAAGCAACCTATGGGATTCATAATCTATAAACATTTCTCTACATACTATAAAAAATTCAAAATTATGTTCAATGAGACACCTAAATTTGCAGTCGTCTCTAAAACTCTTAAATATATATGAGGAAAACTTAACTTTCGATATATATCTATTTAGGAAATACCTTTGCAAGTGAACGCATAACTGATATTGTATTAATACCAGGTATCATGGTGTCACAATCTCTAACCTTTTTTTCTATAGTTGAATCTGTAAAGAAAAGCAAATATATCAATGTGTGAGCTTCAAAACTTGAATCTGTCACTTTAAATGGATAAACAAACAAATTCAAAAGTTTAAAGTTTTGTTTAGTCCTGCAAATCAATTTAATTACTCAGTCAAGTTAAATTATTTAGGTGCATATATTTTTAAACTGTTATATTATAACTCTCAACACATCCTTCCACACTTTATCCTTGTAGCATAATTTTGTTGAACTGTCTGCAACAAGCTTTTACCATTACTGAAATTCTTTGGTAATGCAGAATTTTTAATGATACAGATTTTTTGCAACACACTAAGATATTTGTATCTAAGCTTTTAGAAAAGACATTACATACATAAATTCAACAGCTGCATATTATCCGACTTGTACTTTCTAGCACATAAAGTTCCAAAATTGCATGACATTTATGGCTCGATAAGAAAATAATGTGGTCAGTTTGTTTATTTTGAAAAGGTACTGCCATTAAAATCAAAAGTCTTTAATTGCTTGTAAAATATAATCATCTTTGCAATGGACAATTCCTGCATTTTGTAAAAACGAGTGAAATTAGTATATATTTATGAAGAATTTCTTTCTGATTCCAAATATTTAAACAAAATTTCAATTCAAAATCACAGTAATTTTGGTTCATTTATCTGTTATGGTTTATAACCTGTTTATAAATTTGATTGAAAATGGATGTACCAGCCCAGACTTAACATTTAGATACATAGAAATGTATCTATCAATGCTAATAACCAAAAAACCATTGTTTCTCTGTAAGCATTTTTTACAAAAACACAAATAATTTCAATAAAATTTAACAAATAATTTCAGTTGCTGAAGCAACTTTCAATATCCATTATTAAAGTACAAATAAGTATACTAATAGTTTCTAAGTAATTAAATGTATAGATGTATACATTTAATTACTAAATAGGTTTTAGAAAGTAAAAATTTCTACTGTTTACTACTACTAAAAAACACTGCATAGCAAGTCAACACAAATATATATACTTATTTAACTAGTTATAACAGTGCACGTAATGAGACTCATAAACTAAATTACCAATTGATGCTTTTTCATTTATAGGCAAATTGATCTCTTTTCTACTAAAGAGAAAAATTGGATTAGTGTCTGTTCCAGCTCCAGAATAGTTCCCCACAATATTTTCTGACATTAATTCTTCCCCTCCACTACATAGTAGAACTTGATCTTCCACAGCAATATGTACTAATTGATAGATTTCTGTCTTCAATTCCAAGACTCTGAAAGAAAAAAAAATTCATAGTTCGAATCAAAATATAGCTTCATTTCAATATTGGTCCACTATAAAAGTTTATTAAATTATGTAACTAAAATTAAGAAGATAATTAAAATTAACTGCTACAGAGTATAAATATGAGCAAAAAGATCCTAGCAAATCATTCAAAGAGTTTAAATTTTTTGCTTTCAATTCACATTTCTAAATAACTTCATACGAACATGAATTAATGTTTTCATGGAGGAATAATCTTTATTCACATATAAAAGAATGAAAGAAGAGACCAAAATTAAAAAAATTATGTAATAATTATAATTTGAAGAAGTGGAATGGTAGACTAAAGGGGGTGCTATACTGTATCTAATGGTTGGTATTTTTTGTAAAAATAGTGCTGTTAAGAATGATTAATTTTTTTCATAAAAAAACAAAGATATCCTAGCATGTCATTAAAAAAAACTTGTATTCAGTAAACAATGAAAGAATTTGTATTCTGATTCTAGACCTTAAAACTAAAATTAGAAGAAAAAAAATAATAAACTCTTAAAAAACATACATACTTTTTCACAGCTAGATTCATATCAAAATTTAGGGTTGTGCCAGTGGGCACAATGAATACGTACAACATCTCGAGAATTTTAGGAGCAATCTGGGGGGTAGGCAAGTACAAAACCTAAAAAGAAGTACAACCTTATTTACAAACTAAACCATTGACTATTAAGGCAATTGAATTAATAAAAAGTCCTTGTTTCAGACAAAGGTAAAATAAGAATTTAAAAAAATATATTAAAAATTCAAACATAAAGCAAAAAGTAAAACTTTAGCTGGATTAGTTTATTTACTTTTGTAAAATTAAATAACAAAGACCGCTTCATAAAGTAATAATAACAAAGCAAATTGATAAAATGAGCCAATTTTTTTTAATGTCTACAAAAAATTTTGTTTCAGATTTTGTATTTCTTTTAACAATATATACTAACTAACCAAAGAATTTTCAACAAGTTAAAAGAGGGGAGTTAATTAAGAAATATTTTGCTGTTCAATAAAAATTTATCATGTTAGAAAATGTTTCTTAAAACATACTTAACAAAACACTGCAATTATACAATACAATTATAAATTCAAAAAATAAAAAAAATTGCAGGATAGTTCATTAAGTGGCGTAGTTTTTATTTTTTTTAGAACAACATAAAGAGTGTAATTTTCTAAGTGTAATTTTTAAAGAGAATTCAATTTATTTATTTCACATCGAATAACAGTTAAAAACAACATAAATACGTAAATGAAAAGAAATTTATAAAAAAGTTAACAAGTCTTCATAAAAGTAGTTAAAATCCAGCAAAAGTCTGAAGTGCCTAATAACTTTTATCACTCATTTTTTAGTAATATATTTCAATATTTATAACTATTAAAAGTTTTTTATACATGAATAAAAACTTTCAAAGTAATGTAAGGTTTAAACTAATAATTTTAAACATAAATACAAACGAATATAAATAATTTTATAACAAGAATTATGTAATCCCATTAGGTGCAAATCGATGCACTGCATAACAAAGAATATGAAATAATTTGCCAACTTAAAAATTTAAAACTAATCTCTTTCAGGACCAAATACTAGAATCTGATCTAAAAAAATAAAACTATTTAATTTAAAATTTGAAGCGTATTATGTAACTATTGAAGTTCAAAGACCCACATTACACAATTTGTATACAAACCCAATTTCACCACATACCTTTGTCTTTGTTTATCTTACAAACTTACGAGTCCTTCCTCCATGATTACTTTTTCTCTCAAATCCAGGCACAAAAATTTAATTTTAACGGTTAAACACTCATCAAGAATAGATTCACATTGTTCGGATAATCATTGCTGAAGCAAATTTACAGGACGATTTCAAGATTGTGAAATGAGAAAAACGCAGTTATCAAATGATGTACATTATACAATTAGAAATTTGGCAAGTGATTAAGAAATACTGTGAAAAGACAGATTTTCCGAGTTGCTGATTTCAGGAGAAAACGCATAATCAAATCATGTTGTTTTGTAAACACGAAACGCAGTGCTTCTCACAAACGAACAGCTGACGCCATTTTCTGTTTACCTTCTACTTTCATCTCGTGCTGACTGTTGTTACGGGTTAGTGAACGAATAGGGGAAAAGAGGATTTACTTTTGCTTTCTTTTTTTTTATTTCTTCCTTTATTGGCGCTGCATTCAAACTGTTCTTTTGTTCCATCAATAGTTTTCTTCTCAAATTAAAGCTGCATAAAAGTTTCCTACAAAATTTCTCAAACACATTTCATTAATTTCATATAGTGTACCAAAGAAACTTAATTTTAAAGTCTAAATAATTTCTTTCTATACAGTTCACTTGTGTGGTTGCACTAGAAGTTATTGAATGACTTGCCACAGAAGCTGCATGATGTTTCTAAAATAAAACAGAAATGGCAAACGGACGTCCTAAATATTCCTAAAAAAAATAGTTCTCCCTACAACAAAATCGTACTTGACTTGACCTCAGCTCAGGACGGCTCAACAATTCGACCCCTAAACCCCCTCCTCATATAACCTTGACAATTATCTGACGGCCTAGAGAACTGGATGGTTCCTGTTCTCTAGGTCTCCTATAGCGACCTAGTTTGGTCTTTAGGTCGACCTTGAAATGTAGGTTTTCTCCCAGTTTGTTTACCGATTTCAATGACTCCTGACCTCATGAACTGGTTGGACTAGGATGTCGCAGTCAAAAACTAGAACAGTTTTAAAGGGGAAAGAATAACTACCTCTGTCATTCACGCAAACTTTTCACTTTTACCATGGGGGCGATATTCTTGGGTGGGGGGGGGGGAGGGGGATTGGTCCAAGATTTCCGGACACCACTTTTTTAATAATCTACCGAATAGACAATTAAAATACCGAATACCAAATTTTCTCAAACTGTTTGATTTATGTAACAAAGTTATTTGTATAATATTAGAGCTCAGAAACATTCTATGGGAAAAGTAAGGGTGTTAACCATTTAATTCATAATTGTAAAATAATTTAATTCAATATCACACATTATTTTAAAAGATATACTTTTATGATATCGCACTACTTTGAAGAAGGCAAATTTTACTAATTCTGGAAAATAATTAATGAAAAAAGAGCCTATACCAGGAATCTCATCATTAGAAAATTATTTATTACAAACAATACTTTAATATACATTATATATATATGTATAACAAGCAACACAAAAGAGATGCTACACTTACTTGATCCTCATTTTTGGGAGAGAAATGGATTGTGTCACTGTGCTTACAAATATTATGTTTACTTTATATTTTTACGGGATTTTTTTTTTTTTTTCTTTAGAACATTATGAAATAACATTTTTGCGAAATATTTTATATTGGAAAAACACATTTTTAAAGATTTTCGGGGCGGAGGTGAAATGATAACTTTGCCCCCCAGTTGAGGGATAAAAGGGAGCGATCACTCCCTTTGCCCCCGAGTATAGTTGGGAGTTGCTCACTTACGGTCTTCGCATTTACGGGCAGAGGGGAAGATTTAAGATAAACTACTGTTAGCAGCGGGACCAGCAGGGGATGATAAAAAAATATCTTACGTACTTTTAGACCCAAACTTTTACTATTTCCTGGTACATGTATTTTTTTTCTTTTTGTAAATTTTTTACAAAAGCTTCCGAAATTTATCAAATTACCAAATCGTGGTTATATGGTACATATTAAAACTTCTGTGATTACTCTTAACGAGGTTTAGAGAAATTCAGTAAATTCATATTTTTATCACGAATTTTAATATTATTATCGTAGAAACTTTGTATGTCCTCACCAATTAGGGACTTAAAAAGGTGCGCAACAAGGGACATAAAGAAAGACAAGTAACTGTGTAGAGATAATATATAATATTTACATAACCTCTTAAATTATTAGAAAATCCAATTAAACATTATATTTAGAAATAAATTACATTACATTGACATACTTCAACCACCACACTTTTGCATGGAAGATATTAAACTTTTATGTACTTCGAACATGTTTTTAAGAAATATATTAAAAAAAGTGCAGTTTTCGTTAACTTTTGAAATTTGTTTGTAAAAACTAGTATAAAATATAAGTTTAATACTTTTACTATTTAAATAATATTTAAGTAAAGAATATTTAAGTATATATTTCTTCATAATATGTGTGTTTATGTAAAATATGTTATAAATATGCCTAAAAAGTTTCAAAGTAAAATACTTGATATCTTTAAGAAAATAATTCATTTGCCTGAAAAATCGGCTTTTTGTGATAATGGCGGTTTTATTATAAAGAGTTGATGCAATTTTTCAAAAGTATTTATTGAGTGCATGGTTAACAGAACCAATTTTTAACAATACAATTTTTCATAATATCACATAGAATATTTTATCAACCGCATGCTTCATTATTAAATGCCATTAATCACTATTTTTTACCATACAATTTTAATCAGAATGTTTTGTCGTATTATTAATTATAAAATAAAAATACTGTTTGAATTGATTGAAAATATCTCAACGTCAATTCATACAATATGCTTATTAGCTACATATTTTTAAATTAATACTTAATACCTTTATACATTTATGATATATATACTATAGAAAATATTGTCTTTGCAAACTCAGTGTCATTTTTTAAATCCAATTTCCAAAATAAAATCCAATTTACAAAGTTAAAATGCTCCAAGTACAATTTATTTGTTCCCTAAAAAGAGTAGTAGAGACAAGAGTTCTGAAATAGGCGTTGAATCAATTATAAAATTTAGAACCAAACAATGCAATACGTAGACATAGTTATTAATAAAACTTCTGTGATAATCAGTCTTTAAAATTTGAATTTGAGTAATTTGTCGGAGTGGGGATAATTTTTGTCTTTTTAGGGCGTTTTAAAAAACATTTAATTTTTTAAAAAGCATTTCTTCATTATTATTATTATGCAGTGAAAAACCTTACATTCGAATTCTTTACGGGAGTAATACGATTTAGATGTTCTTGAGTAACTTAGAAATTAATTCAGTATTCTACTAGAAAGAAATAGGATGAATGAATAGTTCAAGTTGTTCGTCACTTAATAGGAGTTATCGAGAATTTGATATCAATTTACTATTGAATTCTTCTAATATCCATTGTATTTATCCAAATCCTAAACAATTAAGTTTTTTCAGCCCTCATTTCTAAATTTGAAGTAGCTAAACAGCTATCAAACATTTGATTAAAAAAAATGTATCTTATCTGAAACCAGTTTTAGTTGTAATTAAGGGGATTATTTATATCCTAAAATTTCAAATACAATGACACTGCTTTGTTTTTCTGACTTAATGTTTTATAACTAAATCACTATAGTTAATAAATTATAAAGCACTTGCTTAAATATTTTGTTTTTGTGTGCTTGGACTGGTGTATTTGAAATAGTTGTGAACATTCCAAATGGATGGATTGTAGATAACATGGCGTAGCAGGATTTACGTTAAATCCAAAAATTACTTTCTCAGTCATTAAAAGTCTGTAAGTAGTTTTAACTTGTACTAGGCATATTTCCCACAGTAAAAAATTTTCACAATTTTAGTAATTTTAATCTAATAAAAGATGCTGAATTAGTGCAAAATAGGATTGAATGTGTCATGATATTTGCACTTTTCCTTATAATATTAATACGTATAGATAAAACATTTTTACGGTTAAACGGCGTGTTAAATAATTGAAAGAACAAATTCTTACTGCGAAATTTCCCCACCTCCTTACAATCAGTTTATTAGAAAATATTTCTTAGTTTCTGATAAAATAAAAACCTTTAAATATTTCTGAATAATTCATTAGTTTTACAATTAAATATTAACTTTAAGACATACTGTACTTAAAAATTGCAGTTAGAATACAAAAGGGCTCGTAAACTTTTTGTGATATTTATGTTTTATTACCAGTTATGATTCTGTTTGATTTTCGAATCAAAATGTCCAATTCATTAGAAAAATAATAACCAACTCAGACGATCTCATGTGATCACCCAATACAGCACCCCCTTCTCCTTTAAGACCGGCTGATCACAACGCTTTGGCACAATTTTTCTTGGCCCCAGAACACTGAACACCTGATACTGGCCATAAAAACTCAGTGATGCCCGTACTGACCGGAACTGTTCTCGACCGGATCGGGGGTACATTCGTATAGTTAGCACCCATGAAGTCCAATCCATTTCCACTGATTTTTAATAATGAACTTAAATTTTATTTTCGATCGAAATGACTTATATTTTTATTATTAATAAATTTTAACTAGTATTTTTAACAGTGCAAATTTATTTGTAAGTACAATGTCGCTTACTAGTGATGGGATACTTTCGCCTCTCTTTCTTCTTTACTAATTTACACTACGTACTACATATTTTATTTTACACAAATATTTTTTTCGCATTTGACGCAGATTAAACATATAAGCTTACAAAATACCAAAATGTTCAGAACAGACAACTTGATATCTTAAAGTTGCTGCTTTTTTTTTTTTTTTTTTTTTTTCTTTCAAGAAGGTGCATATAAGGATGGTTCGGAAAAAAATATTTTTTTTATTTTTGAAACACATTAGCTGAAAAAAGTTGTTATATATCTTGATAAGAAAAAGTGTAAAAAAAATGAAAAAAATAGTATCTTCCGATCCATGCATTCACCTCAAAGTTAGGAAAAAATATAAAAAATATCTATTTTTCCTACATTTTAAAATTTTTTTAAACAGAAAAGTAATAATTTGCAACGTGTAGTAAAAGTTCCTTAGATCTTAGATCATAAATAAATTCTGTAATGCTTGCCTGAGGGACAGGGGTTGGCCATTACTACTTCATCTCAGGTAGTTCCCAGTGGTGAATAAGAAAAGAAAAGAGAATAAGACGCTGAGCGCTTGCCAGAGCAAAGAACAAGTAGGGGGAGGGGAGAGGCTATAAGCAGATGCTCGTACTAAAGTAGAGTACATGAAACACCTAAGAGGATATAGCATGTTTGTCAAGGCTGTGACAATAAATATTTTTTTTAAAAAAACAGGTACATTTTAAAGACAAAAATACACAGACAAAAATAAACTTGCATGGCCTATGTCTTAAGGAAATCAAAATTAATAAAACAAAAATATAATCATTAAATGTTGCATCCGTTATTGGGGGAATTTAAATTCTGAAATTTCATGACGATTCACCATGATGGATCGTGATGAATTGTACTGGGTCTCTTGAACTTCTACTCCACAATAGGATCATAATTAATGATGGCTCTAATGTGGGGGTGTACACTATTTTTAGTTTTAACATGGTGATTGTGCGACATAGTTAAGATAGAGTTGTCAATTGAGTTCAGGCCCAAATCTCTCTGGATGATCTTTTTGCGCACAAACAAGGGTGCATTTGTCATTCTTCTGGCTACTTTATTATGGAGTGTTTGTAACTTTTGCCGGTTTATTTTCTTTGCTGCTGTCCACACAGGGCAGGCGTACAGAAGGATTGGTTTAATAACTGATTTGTAAAGCAAAACTTTAGTCTTAAGACTAGTTTCGATCCTTTGCCTATGATGGGATTCAATGAAATAAGAGCGATAGTCGCCTCTCTGATGGCTTCTTTGATGTGGATTTAGAGAAATATCCTGGCTCTGCAATCTGCTTTTATACTTCCTCCTATTATAAGATTTGCATATCTCGTACTTGAGGCATGTCCGCAACATAGTTAAAAAAAGTACTACTTTCAAAGTTCTCCTAGAAGGGAAAAAATTTAACAGCCGCAAAGTCCTCCCGGCTTAGACTTTTGAAAAACAGAATTTTAAATTTTTATTCAGTTTTTTTTTTTAAATCAATTTTTTTAATTAATTAATAAATATGTTAAAAAACGATTTCTAATAGGGCTGCAGCTATGAAAATTTCAAGATAAGTAGTTTTGGCCTTTTAATAGGACTTTTGAAAACAGAATTTAAAATTTTTATTTTGTTATTTTTTAATTAATTTTTTTAATTTTTTAATAAACATTTTACAAAACGACTACTAATAAGCCTACCGCTCTGAAATTTTCAACATAAGTAGTTTTGGCTTTTTAATTGGACTTTTGAAAAACAGAATTTTAAAATTTTATTTTATTCTTTTTTAATTAATTTCTTAATTAATTAATATATATTTAACAAACGATTTCAAAATTTCAAATAGGGCTACAGCTCTGAAATTTTCAATATAAGTAGTTGTGGCCTCTTAATTAGACTTTTGAAGAACAGAATTTTAAATTTTTATTTACTTCTTTTTTAATTAATTTTTTTAATTAATTAACAAACATTTTACCAGATGATTTCTACTTGGGCTACAGTTTTGAAATTTTCAACACAAGTAGTTTTGGCATTCTAATTGGACTTTTGACAAAAAGAATGTTACAATTTTAATTTGTTTTTTAATTAATTTTTTTAATTAATATGTTCACAAAAAAGTGACTTCTAGTATGCCTAGAGCTCTGAAAGTTTCAACATAAGTAGTTTTGGCCTTCTAATTTTGCTTTCCACAAACACGTGTTAAAATAATCTTAAAAGGGTGTTGTATTATTGTATTAACCAGTGGATTTTCTTTTCTGTCTCGACAGGGGAGAGGCTTCTAATATTAAGGGTTTACGTAACAATTACATTTTAGTAATTGAAGCGAGCTTATGCTTACGCAGCAATGAACCTTTCAGAGAGCGAAGCGAGCCTCTGCTTGCAAAGCAATGAACCTTTTACATTTTAGTAATTGAAGCGAGCTTATGCTTACGCAGCAATGAACCTTTCAGAGAGCGAAGCGAGCCTCTGCTTGCAAAGCAATGAACCTTTTAACGAATGAAATAATCCTGTGTTTATGTGTCCATGAACTTTTCAGCGAACTCGATTTTGCGTAGTGATGAACCTTCCTGCGAGCGAAGCGCCAAATACCGGGTCCTATACACGAATGACAGATTTCCGCAACGCGAGGCCTCACAGCTATCTAAAATATTGCGCATGTTAAAATTTCGTAGCGAAGCACGGGTATTCCGCTAGTTTAAAATATAATATTTCGATTTTCATTGAATAGTATACCTTTTTAGTTTTTCTCCACGCTCTTTTAATTTTCAAAATCCAGGAGAGTGCAGGTGTGCTACCCTTTGCACCTCCATATCAACGTTCATGGACTCCGTCGAACATACATGGGCGAGGGCAGAATTATTTTCAAGAGGGTTCAGAAGGCATCCAAACGGGTGCAAGGGGGTAAATTTATTATTATAACCCAAGGGCGGATCTAGAGTATCATTACGGAGGGGGTGGGCAAAATTTTTAGTTTTTTGTATTTAAATAGTTTAAATAAAATTTGTTGTTCTTAAAATATACTACTTACCATTGGATTTCAAAACAATAACTTCCCATGTATTTAATAGAACAAGTTTATATCTAAACTTCAAAAACGTCAGAATTTTTTATTTTTTATTATTAGTATTATAATTACAAGCAACTTTTTAAACAAAAAGTGAATAGTAAATGAATTCTAAGACTTTCGTGTGTGCTTCTTTACATAAACATTCTTCTAAAACATATACCAAACTTCATATTTTCCTTGAAGAGTGCACTATTGAATAAATTTCTACTTCCATGTTCCACGATCGAGAATTAAAACAATTTTGTCTGATATATTTTGTAGAGTACTTTGCTGTCTTGCTTTGCTCTCGGCTTTTTCATCTCCAATTTTTAGGATGTTCAGTACGGATTCGTCAAATCTTGATTGACTACATTCATAGTCTGAGAGAAGCGCGAGTTAAAACGTGAGCGGTAAAAACCATGTAGTTTGATTTTTAATTTATAGCTTTCACATGTTCATTCACTTATTATGTATATAAATTAAATAATTGTGTTACTTTTAGACGCCAATGTTAGCCTTTTGTTTATTACACTCATGATAAACAACACATAAAATATTCTTTTTCATCTTTTTTTTCTATTTAACTCTGCTTAACGGCCCCTCGTTGGATCCGCCATTGCTATAACCTTGATTTTTCAATTGGCTATCTTTATAAAATTTTAATTTATAGTTATGTATTAATTTTCTTATCCATTGAATATTTTAAAACCTATATCATACATATATCACAAGTGAATCCTATCACTTTTCTCTACGTTAATGTAATTTACAAAATCCAAATTAGGGTCAGCGCACATTCACATCTTAATGCAGGGGTCAAAGTGACAAAATAAGAATATATAGGATTTTTTCAAAAAAAATATAGGACAATATAAAACATCAAATAACTGCACACAGTTGCTACTGAACTTCAAAATTAATTCGTTATACATTTATATACTCGTTATATTGAATTTAAGAGAATAGAAAACACACCTTTAAAAAAAGAAATCGCATGATCCTGAATACATGATCCCCCCCCCCCCCCGTTATTGCCTCAATATTCTATCCCTAAATCAAGTTTTATTAATTACATCATTTGCAATCATGAGTCTTTTGCTTCCAGCATTTTTAACTGTTCCAATTTCTTTAAGTATTTTCTTTTTATCCCTGTTTGCAGTCTTTTGTTGATTCAGATTTACTGTGTTCAGTGTCGGCTGGATTGGTGGCGAAAAGTGGGAGATTTATCGCACGAATGTGGCGAACCTGGCACTTGGTTTTAAAGCAACCCTAGTGATCGTTTGGATTTGAAAACACAACGTATTGACGTAATTTTCAATTTTGGCGACTTTTATGAAAAATCGTGGCGAATATTCCGGATCCGGTACGAATTCTGCGCCAAGGCGATTTTCGCAAAAAAATGGCAGCCCTGCCATTTTTTAAGAGCAAGATAACTAACTGCCTATGGTTGCCATAATTTGGAGCGGTTTGATGTAAACAACTCGTGGCGCAGAATCCGTACAGGATTCGGAATAAAAAAAATCGCCATCCGACATCATACAGTAAATCTTAACCCTTTTGTTTCCTTCATCATCAATTATTGACTGAGCACTCAAAATGTTCTTTAGTAGTCCTGCAAGTTAATCCCAAGTTGTTTTTATCCGTTTTTCCCGAGGCAGAGTTCTGTTGTTGCATCTCTCTCTGCATTATGTCAATTAATTTATTACGTTGGAGGAGAAATCATATCAGAAGTTCAAGACCGATTGTTATGGAAATGTTCACATATTTACAACTCCCGCCGGACCAGTAGAGTTGAGTTGTACGTTATGCAGCACGTGACGTCACAAGAGATAAAACGCCGCGCCGCCGTTACAAACATCGTTTTTGTCAGGTCTTTTTCACCCACGACCGCGCCAAAGAATCCGAAATATTAAAAAATGGCAACAAACGGCGCCGTTATTACGAATTCGAAGAAAATATAGATCGAATCAATGTAGAAATATAGGATATATAGGACAATTGTAAAATATAGGACAATATAGGACGTTTTTACCGATTTTTAAAAAAATATAGGATTTATAGGACATATAGGACGTCTGCGACCCCTGTTAATGGCGGCGTTCATACGACAATCGTATGAACATCTGTATGAAAAGCGGAATGCCATCCATCAGAAGGTCTTTTCTTAGGAAATTGCCAACATTTACGTCTGGAATGGGAGAAAACATGGAAAACTCCTAACGGCAGGATCAGTTGCAAAGAAGTGAAAGGAAATTATAATTTTTGTTCTAAGCTTGATTTGTAGAAAATGTTTATTCAATTTCCAAACGAAATTAAATTAGTTACGATTTAATATCTTCTGTTTAAGTAAATAACTTTAAATCTGCTCGACACGACGTACGACTTTTTTCCAAGAATCATAGGACGGTTCCTCCCCCCCTCCCCACTCCGCTTCTTTTTTAACCCTTAGTTAGGCGCGCAACCTTTTGTCTCGCGGCTAGTCTTGTGGGGGACAAATGTTTAAATTTAGTGCATACCATTAAATTCGTGACCAAATATCAAAGTGGATATTTTAATTAAAAGCACAACATAAAGGTGCCGGGTTGGAATCCCGGGATAGGCATTGATGTTCGTTGTGGTTCGGAATCCACGTTAAGCTGCAAGTCCCAGCCTGATTAGCCGTTACTGTACATAAAAATAGCTTGTTGAGCATACAAACCAACCAACCAACCAAAAACACAACATGATTGGGAACATTTGTCAACCGTATGACTAAACAAAAGGCATATTTGTCAATTATAGTAACTTCGTCAAGGGGTGGCTACCATAAATTGACGTCAAATTACGAGAATTTTTTCTGTCTAGACTGTTCAAAAGCCTAGACTATTCTAGGTTTCTTTCTTCATCAACTGTCAATTTCTAAACTTTTGCCATGACTTAAGACAGAAAAATCCTCGTATTTTGGCATCAATTTATGGTAATTACCCTCAAAGAAGTTACTATATTTGACAAATATGTCTTTTAAAGTTGTTTTCTTGACTTATTATAGATTTCTTTAACTGTAATTTTAAATTATTAACTTTCTTTTATCAATTTGAATACTAAACTTGGAGAAAGGGTGTGTGACGAGCAAAAATACTTCTGTAGTATAATTTAATTTTGTTGATTCCTATCTCATTTCGAATTGTGACTTGAAATAATTGTAATTCACAAGTAAATTATACAATAATGCACATTTAAACCCTAATTAATGTCTTTAAAGTGTCATTGCTTGCAAGATAAATGTGTGATATCAAATGATACAAAAATTATTCAAATAAACACAAATTAGTAGGCTTTCGAATGTCTTTATTCAGCACTAAATTATACCATATTTTTCATTTTACACGGAGAAATATATTCACATTTGACGCAGATTAAAAAATATATGTATATACAACGATGAGATTTACAATTTCAAATGGAAACACATTGTCACCCATAAAATGGGAATAAATAATATCCTTTAATATACATTACGAAAGTTATAATAACCAGAACTCACTGAATATAAGGACATAGATTTTTTTTTCAACAATCAATAGGTACACTATTTATTTTCCGAAACGGAAAAGACATCCGACAACTGCCAAATTACCACACTTTTAACATTAAAGAAAAATTTCACTGCTTAATATCTCAATAATCTTTTATGTAAAAAATGCGCATGATCAAATGCCTGAAGTTAAAAATTAAACGAGAAAAACCATTTCATAAATTATTTTGATTGTTAGAAAAGACACATCCCAAAACTCTAATGACAAGCAATAGCAACAAATCTTCATGCCGAAAGAAACTTTCATAAATGCTTAGCAAATAAATTGCTTCAAAATTCAACAGGGTGAATCAATTCCTTTCAACAGTAACTAAATTTTTTTAGTAATAATGTCAACCTCTTAAAATCTGAGAAAAATCAACTGAAATTATCTTAATCGCAACATTTACAGCTAAGCACCAACAAAATATTCTTTCTGTGATTCTTTAAAATGATACAAGAATTGTGTTTATTCAATAACTTGCCTAGGAAATAATTATATATTATATGACATCAAATACACATTTATTTTTTGCTGGATATATATATATAGCTTAGAATCTATTATAACTTACAGATTCCATTGCTTTATACGACAATATGAATTAAAAAAAAAATTCTATATAAAAACTAAAGTTACTCATATATGCATATTTATAGAGGTTTCAAACAAGTAGTCCCAAAATTGACTCAAATTTGAAAAATAAAAACCTTGATAGATTTCAGAAAATCTAAATTTTCTTGACTGTCCGAGAAACGTAGAGGTAGTTTCATCTCCTGTGAGCAACAGTTTTCAAGGTTTTCATTTTTGAAAATCAGAAGTCATTTCCGAGACAAAAATGCCTTTCTTGCTGACATACCTTACTTGCCACTTTGATGAAATCATGTGATAAGTATTACATGTATACATCAGAAACAATTGGGAAAAAAATATCGAAAGTGTACATATTTGCTTCACACTAAAGAAATCATTACATTTGTTAAAAATATTTACTTTGATATCTACTTTGCACACGAATTGTATTCTAATAAAAACACCTGTGAAAGCATAATTAGTTTCGTTAATGAGTGATATTTTAAGTGCATACTAACACTAACATTTGGCTAGTTATTCTATGTTATTGAAACATATTTAATCCACAGAACTGTGGCATAGGTGATCCAGTGACCTATGCCACAGAAGCAAGAGTTTTCTGAACAAGTTGCTTGTGGCACAGATCACTGAGGCTCAATCTTGTAATCACAATAATAACTTAATCGATCATTGATAAGGATACACTGTTTATCCTAATTATGTTTTTAAAGAAATTGAATTCTCTGGTGTACACATATGAAATTTTTTCTTTTCTTACCTACAAACAAATTAGAATTATAAAATTACGATGAATCTAGTGTTTATAATTTCTTTTATATAATATTACTTCGTGACGAAGTTATAAGGAAAAATAATTCTTTTAATTAGGTCAAATAGATATTGTAAGCAGACATTTCTTATCTGTTTACGAGTAGAAAAAAGAGCTAAAATGTCCTATGCATACAACAGAGAATAGGTCTATGTATTAAGAATACTGATGGTTCAAATTCCACACTTGGAAAATAATTATACTTTAACAAAGTCAAATACAAAACTATAGTAATTTTAATGAAAAAGTAGTAAAGAAAGGTTGGATTCGAAACAGTACAACTTATTGTCCTGTAGTGCAGCATTTAAGTTATGATTAATCAATTACAAAAGAGGGAACAAAATGAAATGAAAAAGAATTTCATTTACACTAATTTTGGCTCAATTATTCCTAATTTAATTTAAAAATTCCATCAATGCTTTCATATTTAAAACCTTTAAGACTTAAAAAAGTAAAATTACGCACACACCATTTGCTACCCTAAATGAAGTGTTTTAATAAAACTTTAATGAAAAAGTTTGAAATTCTTCAGCTCTAAAAAACAGAAACATAGTAACTATGACATACTAAACATACAGTTAACTAAACATACAGTTAATTCAAACAGAATTTTAAGTATGATTTATTATAACACTTCTTTTTACTTTAATGCAAGTTTCTGATTCAATATGATCTAAATTTATATTTTAATAGCTTGCATAACAGCTCAAAAGAAAACTTTGCTAATAATGTCTTTTATTGCTGTATATTTAGAAAAATTTGCCACAGTATAAAGTAATAATGTAACCTTGTAGTTGATTGTTGTGTTTCAAACCTTTTTACAAAGTACATATATTAGAGGAGTTCAAACATTACAAAAAGGCATGTATTCTTTATTCATATTTTTCCAACTATCGATAGAAATGAATGGAAAGCTGCACAAAGGTTACATTGTAGCATTCACAATAGTACCAAAACTCAATGTGGAATATGTCCATCCAATTATAGTTCTCAAACTTTTTAGCTAACCCACACTATGGCTGTTGAGAAGTTATAATATGAAGCCACAAAGATGGTTAGATAAATATATATATATTTTTATGACCTGACTCTATAGTCTATTAAGAAAGCAAAAATGGGATAACTAAAGACCTTAACCGGTCAAGTGCTGCAGCTGTGATTTTACATTGATTTTTATTTTCATTTTACAGTTAATACTTAGGGGGGAATCTTTGTTCTTTGAACTGTATTAATGTTAATTATTTCTTTCAATAACTATAATTATTACTCATTACTAATTTAGAAGCCCAACAATCCTTAAGCTGCTTTGGGAAACCAACCCAGAGTGTTAGAAATTAGATACATGAGCATTTATTACTCAAAAGAGATTATTTTATCTGAAAATAATAATTACTTATTCCTCATATACTGACTTAGGTTATAGTAACTTAGATTATAGTTAACATGTTGTACATGCATTATAAACATACTGGTAAATGTGGTTAAGTAAAAAAAGTATTACTTACGAGGTTTAAAACAAAATTAGGATCACATTAAGGCCTAGCTATAAAACAGAACCATAAGTATGAGCCATTTCACACACAACAAGCTGCAAATAAAATTACATTGAAAAATGTTTTAACAAATAAATAGTAACAATTTAAAATGAAAATATAAAAATTATTTTAAGAAATTCAAGCAAAAGTAATAGAAAGGGTTTAAAAAAAGAAAAAGAAGGAAAAAAAAAAAAAAAGAACAGTTATACTTTAACAGCAATATTTTGTTAAATTCTTACAATGATAAAAGTAATGCAGTATTTGTTGTATTTTAATTTTCATACAATTAGAAGCATATATACTTTTGCCAAGAGTAATACAGATAAATGTAATAAATTAGTCACAGCAAGTAACATTATATTAATCTATACATAATGTTACCAGTTAAGTTAAAAACTAAACATTTCAGAATGATTATAAATTAAAATATTTTCAACATATGTAAAGCATGTACATCTACAACTAAATAAATTTAAAAAAATGGTTTAAATTGTATTCTTAAAGCTCCCTTACATTGTAAATCAAATTAGCTGCATTATATACACAAATAATAAAAAAAAACTTAATTGTATTGAGCAAGAATATTTGACTAGTGGTTTAGAAAACAAAAGTTTAGTTAAGTTAGCATTCAAATAAACAACACATTA
Source organism: Linyphia triangularis (assembly GCA_963978545.1). NCBI lineage: Eukaryota > Metazoa > Arthropoda > Arachnida > Araneae > Linyphiidae > Linyphia > Linyphia triangularis. The sequence continues at coordinate 33,253,431 of OZ021722.1, forward strand.
CATCAGAATCTAAAAGAATTACAAATAATATAACACCCACTCTCGTAAAAAGGTTCACAACTTAATGATAGAATAGGTTACAGAATGTTTGGGCAATTAAAATTAAAGAAATGAAATAGTTGCTTTATGTTTAACACTAAATGCATAACAAACCAGAACCTAGCATTTATTTTTGTTTTATTTTCCTTGCTAATAGAGTCCCCTAAATCTTATTTATGTAAGGAACCGAATAAACAATTTTTTAATCCTGACAATTTTGAATATATATTTTTTTAAAAATTGCATGAGATTCAAACTTATAGTTGGTTGGTTGTTTTCAGATTATCTGGCGCCGTCAGCAACACGAGGGCTATAATGCGCCGAAACATTCGTCATTAGACAAGCCAACATACATTTACAAACACCCATGCCAACACAGGACTCGAACCCGCAACCTCGCGGTCTAGAAGCTAGCACGCTAACCACTATACCGTTTGGTCGGCGATTCAAGCTTATGAAAAATTATATTTTATATAAAAAAAAAAAAAATTAAAAAAAAAAGGTTTTGTCTTGCTTTTCAGAATAAAAACAATTTTAATTTTTTAAGTGCATAAATTCAACTTTCAGATTTTGAGTACATTATTAGCTTCTTTGGATATTAACTAGTAATGTCATAGTAAATAATTCTAAATAGAAACTTCTTATGTTATCGAGAAAGTGAAAAATATATAAATAATTACCAAAGACAAGACTTGGTTTTACTTGGATAAACTGCCTTTTTTTTTACTGAAAGTAGTTTGAAGTATTGGAAAGTGAAAACTGTTAAACTTTATTAAGTCACTATTAAAGTAAGAGCACAATTCTCTGAAAATAACACATTGTTCTCTTTTAAGATATCCTAGTTAAAAGGGTTTTAACAGTTAAAAAAACTTGCCTAAGGCAAATGACTCAGATAATATTAGCTGCATTCCAAAAAATCCACACTTAAAAATAAATTACTAAATGCAAATGACACACAGTAAGTCATTTAAATGCTTTAAAAATGATAAGCAACAGTTTAATTATGATAAACTAAAATAAATACTAATATATATACTTTTTTATATATAAAACATACTTAAATAAAAACATGTTAAAAAGGGAGAAAGGTTGAACTTGATACAGTAAAATATATTGATGACCATTATACAAAACATCTATAAATGATCAATCAATATACACACAGTACCGTACAATCAATACACATGTATTATCAACTCAGCACTGACAACCAGCGAGCATCAAACAATTAGGCACAAGTAGTTAAGAACTAGAGTATATTTTTAATAGATTCGAGTACCAAACAGAATATAATAAACCTTTATATTTACGCTCTTTAAAATATTGTGGCCCGAATGAACAATGGACACAAAATAACGTTCATCACAATTACATGGAGATATTAAAACAGCACTTCATTAGCCTTGTTAGATGAGGTGAATTGACTAGGACCATGAGATGCACAAAGTTGAATTTGAAGCTCATTGTACATATAATAATATACATAAGCAAATTATTTACCACTTCTAAAAGATGGCCATAAATGCTAACATTCTTTTTTATAAAACAGATGTACAGATTAAGCCAATCACAATGAGCGCTGGATATCTAAAGCCTTTAAAAATAAGAATGAGATTCGAAAATATGCAAAATTTAGATAAATTTGTTTGCTTTTTTGCAGTTTGAAATGCAATGAAACATTAAATTACACAATAAACAAATTCAATTAAGATGCTATTCTATTATTCTGTGTATAAGTATATTATAGCTAATGTTGATTAGCAATCACATGACACATCATGCATCCAGAAAAATTAATGAAAAGCACCAAACATTTTTTTTTTTAATGGATTCACATCTCAGACAACTGTTCTTTCACAATCTATTACATTCCACAAAACTCACAGATAATTACAAATTACTTTGACCAGGACAATATTTGATACATGTGCTCTTCATGAAATTTTCGAATGTAGACGATGAGTATAACATTTCACTAACATGCAAGGGATTCATGCCAATAAGCTTTTGATATGCTTCGGTGTTGAATCATCATTCAGATGCCTTGTTGTATACCTAAAATAAAGAATTAAATAAAAAAACTCAATACATCTCTTTTGATGCTGTTTACCCAGTATACAAAAAGATCTAAAAATGTTTTTATCAAAAATGTTTAATATATTTGCTTTAGAGTAAATAAAACATAATTTTAATAAAATTATATTAATAAAAGTTTAATAAGTTATAAGAGAAACACCATCAGTTAAAATGCAATTTTAATATGATTGTGAAACACCATGAACGAAAGTAATATTTTTTTTACAACTATCTTTACAAAATCCTTTCATGAAGAACTCTAAATATGGAAACATGCAATAAAATTGAAGTTAACAAAATCTGAAAAAAGTAACAGAAATTTATTGTAAAAGAGATTGTGTTCCAATGTAAGCAGTACGAATATCAGACATATAGTTTAATCATATAAGGATGGAGTGGCATTATCTTTATAACTTCAATCAAATTAACAAAAAGGTGGGTTAATATCGAATGTTTTTTTTTTTTTTTTTCTTTCTTTTTGTGAGTACATTTTTAAGTTTTTATCCAATTTACCTTAAATTATGCTGAAATAAAACTTAATAGAAAAAGCTGGAAATAACTCTATAAATTGCTCTACAGAAAATCAGCATCTTTGTTCATAAGCAGTTTGGTATTCTAATTTTCTCTGAGACATGTCAAAGAAAGGAATTGACAATTCCTTGTAAAACAATGCCTACTCTTTCCTTTATTCCCTTTTTGTACAATAATTTCTTTAATTTGACTGGAGGATTTGAAAGTGTTTTTTAATTGCCTTTCTAATGACCTTATAAAATAAGACATTACTACAAAAAGAAAAAAAAAAATTATATTAAGATGAATTCTTTGTTCATAAATACAAATACAACTTATAGAGGTTCAGCAAACGATTAGAACCAAGATGATAAAAAAAAAAATTAAAAAAAAAAAAACATCATTTCTAAAATTACACATATGGCTTTTCATTAGGTCCCTTTCCATATCGATAAAATAGTTTTCAATACATTTGGTTTAAAGACACATTTTTACTTATTTTCCTCAACTATATAAGTTGATGTTTTAAGCAGCAATATTATAAACTTGACCATATATAAAAACATTAGATATGACTTTCTTGAGTTTATAATGTAAATTATTCAAACGAACAAATAATCTTGAGTTCCTGAGTTTACAAAGAACTCAATATTTATAGATATATGCATTTGAAAAAATTATATTATAAATTTAAGAAATATATGTACAGTTTAAAAATATTGAAATGAGAAAATAATTGCCTACCTTAGAGCATTAAGTAAACCTTCTACAACATTGGGTGGCTGATCCTTCAATACTTTTATTGATCCTTTTACCTATAGCCACAAATTAATATATTATAATTAAAATTCTCAAATAATTCATAGAATGAACAACATACCATATTTTGACATTTTATTCACTACACTTTAAACTGTTTGTGCCGATGACATTAAATCCAAACTACAAATGCTACAGATATGTACCATGCATCAGTTTAAAGGTCTCAATAACAGGAAGTGCAGTACGTTTTCTAAAAAAAATTAGGTAGGAATTTTAAGCATAATTGCAAAAATTTCAGGAACATTTTATGAATAGTTCCTAATTTATTTAATATAGTAATTCCTAATTTATTTAGGGATAATTCCAAAAAATTTAAGAGGAATTTTTTTAAATTTTAGGGATAATTCTAAAAATTATAAGGGTATTACTTTTAAACCTGATATAGATTCCTAACACAGACATATTTTTTTCAAAGTATTTCCTAAAAACGGCAAAAAACTAGAAATTTTCAAAAAATTGAACATCAAACAACTTTCCAGCAAAACAACAGTTATATAATCAACATTTATACTACTTTTTTTTTATTAAATCCACTAATTGAAGTTTCAGAAAACATTTTCTCTTCTGGAAGAATATTTGGGATTTTTCATAGTTTTGGGAGGAAAATCGGATAATTCGAGGTTTTTTGGGATTTTTTTAGGAATTATTGAAAAAATTTAAGTACAATTTTTAGAATTTTTATGAGAATTTTTTTTTTTAAGGAATATTAGGAATTTTAGGGTGAATGCGACCCCTACAATAAGAGAAGAATTGAATAAAATTAAGACATTGTTGATCAAAAGAGTGCTCCCTTATAAATTATTTGAGATGTTCTGATTTGACCCGATATAGAACTAATTTTAAACTTTGGAGCAAAATACTAAAATTAAAATATGAGGCACGTTTTTTTTTTTTTTTTAAATATCCCATCTGATAAATATAATTCAAAAAATAGAATACTTAAAATAATCATCTTTCAAAAAGTAGTACAGTATGTGATGTATGTCCATAGAAGGTAGAAACTTTAAAGTTGACAAACAACCAGAGGTCGAATCTTGATTTTTTATGGTTGTCCTAAAGGCAACCACTAAGGTGATCTTGGTTGTCCTCATGTAAAGTTTGTTAATCATAAATTTTTAAATGTTACAGGATATAAAAACTAGATCCTCCTTTTACTGTTGTTAAAATGACTTATAATAAACAATAAAATAATTGAAATATTTACTCGCACAGTCAACTTTAAAAAGAGACGTAATTGACGGATACATTCTTCTTTTCTCACCTTGGATAAGTTCATTTAATCAACGTGAACATAAAATAAGTGCTTGAAATCCAATGGATTAGTTTTATACTAATTATCACAACAAGTATTCACGAAATAGAAATTAAATTTCTGGTTGCCCAAAGATCAAATGAAGTTTTTAAGTAGCCCTTTTAAAAACCTGTTTGCTTGGGCTACTGCAAATTTAGACCCTTGCAAGTAACAAAATATTCATGACATGGACAATTTGTTAACTCGATTAAAAACTGCCAAACTTAAACCCTCTTTCCGTTATATTCAGAATCTTCTGAAATGAGCATAACTTTGAATTAGCTGACTTATACAAGCTTTTTTTTCTACTTACATCGATATGAGCAGATTTGGCAAATGCTCCAATTGGATGCACATGATCATACAGAATGATCAAACCAACCATCACCCTTAGTACAAAGAGAATCGTCTCTTCATTCCTGAATCGGCTGCAAAAATCCCTGACAATAAAAATAGGAAAATAGATTAGAATAGTCTTAAAAACATACAACACAATACTAAGCCATATTTGCATGGTTATAGAATATTAGATTTCTTCAGATGAATTTTTGAGAAACTGCTAAAATGTTTCCTTAGATTAGGAATTACAATGCCACAGTATAAAAGGACAAATATACAAATAGAGTATGCAATGTTGTTTGATGTTTATTTCTATAAAAACAAAATTCTTAAAATTACACTGAATTAAATATTATAACTTTTAATAATTGCCCAAACTTAGTAGACAACATTGCACACCACCTGATTATGCAGTAGCCATTTTTCTACTAAGATAGAGTTTAGAGAACTTGTAAATTTAAGAGGGAATATCAGTTTGTCGCTGCCCTTCAAATCTAATGCTTTATTATTTCAACCACAATTTCAGCCACAGTATTGCTTAGAAGCAAATGAAATTTTATAACAGTCATAACGTCACTAATAAAAATTCATTAAAAAAAGTTGAAGGCAAAATAAGTAGTAATTTTTTCGTATCATTATAATTACTCTTAAACAGTTTTTATGAGCTAACTTATAATTAATTAAAATAATAATAAACACTAGCTATTTTACCTTCCAATTAATCCAATTAACTTTTATTACTGATGTTATTCCTGCTATAAAATTTCACATGCTTTGAAGCAATAAACTGTCAGAAATTGTAGCCGAAAAAAATAAAGCATTAGGTTTATGCCCAAAAAGTTTCCGAACATCACTTCTTTCATGATCTACCAACTGAATATGTTGAACTTACCTCCGTACCACAAAATGACTTTTTCTCAATCTGTTTGACTTATGTAGCGAAGTTATTTATATAAAATTAGTTCAGAAACACTTTATGGAAAAAGTAAGAACACTAATCAGTTAATTCATCATTATAAACATACATTATTTTAAAATATATACTTCTATGATATTGCACTAAAACTGAAGAAAGCAAATTTTAATAATTCTTAATAATAATTAATGAAAAAATAGCGTATACCAGTAATTGCATCATTCAGGGTGGCCAAAAAATTCAGGAAAAAAAGTTCTGTGACAATTCCTGACAGATTTCTAAAAAATTCCCTGATTTTAGGGCAAACTTTTTTCCAAACTTCCCCAATTTTCTTAAGTTTTCCAGATGCCTAGACACCCTGATCAAATAGAACATGTATGCTAAAGAGATAATATGCAATTATTAAAAAAATAGTTTTGCTGGCAAGTTTAAATTATTCCGTAACATTAATGGCTTACCACTACAAATCGCAAATGTAAATAATGCCAAAATATGGATGAACGTGCCTTTTACAATATAAAATTTCCCTGATTTTCATGAAATTTTAAAAAGTTCCCTGATATTTCCCTGATTTCCAGGTTTTCCTGGTTTTGTGGCCACTCTGTCATTACAAAATTACTTATTCCAATATCATAGAATACTTTAAAATATATATTTTTATGAAATCGTACAATAGAGCTGCTACACTTACTTGACTCTCATTTGGGGGAGAGGATAGTGCCCATGTGCTTACAAATGTTGTGTTATATTATTTTTATAGGATTTATTTTCTTTAGAATATTACAAAATGTCCTTTTTATGAACATTTTTATATTAGAAAAACACATTTCTTCAGATATTTGGCCCTTGTGTAGTTTTGTGCCTATGTTTTACATCAACTCAATAACTTCAAAATGCGGTTACATCAAATGCAGAACAAAGTTTTAACTACTTTTTAAATTCTTTTTGTAGTCAATAATGACTATATAAATCTGTAGAAAGATACATAAAAATAAGAGTTAATTACCTGTGTTCTATCATCCTCTGACACACTTTTGCCATTGTTCCCAATGTTTCTGTAGTATTTTCAATGGGCAGATCTTTATTCTCTGCCACAAACCGCATTGTGGCATCACTAAGTACTTTCAGCATTGGAGTGGCATGGGCATAAAATAGGGACATTTTATTAGCTAACTCGTTGGGAACTTCTAATTCCTCATCGATAGGTTCCTGTAAATGGATATTTTTTTAATGTAAATGTCATCCAAACAGTAAAGTAAAGTAAAAGCTCAATTATCAAAATGTAAATATCCTTAATAATCAATTACAAATTTGTTAACTTCATCCTGGGCAAAAATTATTCAAATGTACCAAATTTCTTCTTAAATTTTTTTTTAATTTACTTGTTGAATGTACTATTTTTTTGTCAGTTAAATTGTTTCTTGATACAAAGTCACAAAATAACAATTTGAATATTTTCACATGTTCTACTTTAATATGCATGCTATAGATTGTACGAGTTTCATTAGACATTCTGTCATTTTAGGGTTAGTGCACCTTAAGACGAGGCCAGACACAAATTTTGAATACAATTTTTATCATTAAAGATATTTGTAAATAATGTAAAATATCTGTACATAATTTACAGTCTCTTATTTTAGTACTATTAAAATGCATAGATCAAAACCTTAAGGCTAGCAATAAAAAATGTTTTTTTAAATCTATCAATAACAACTAGAACTTTTAAAGTACACTGTTAAATAGCAAAAATTCCTTACTTGATTAGCTAACCGTAGCCTGCTAACAGTTCTTCTGTAATAACTGAAATCGTTTTGTATGGCTGGATTTGTCATCTAAAAAATAAATAATGCATGAAACGAAATATTTCTCTAAGCTTTAAAAACTAACTTGTAAACAGTTAAGCTGTGTTTAATTTTCAGCAAAGAAATTATTAAAATATTCCATTCAAATTTCAGAATAAGCGAGTGAAAATGAGAAACAAACAGCTGGTTATTTGTTGAATCATAAAATATGAATTTGAAATTATTATTTCAATAAAAGATTTAATATATATTTAACCATTTCTCTCTCTCTCTATCTATATATATACATAAAAGAATGTATATCTGGTTGTCTTTTATGCATTACTACACCATTCATCCCATCACCATGAAACTTTGGAAAGTTGTTGAGTACACTCCCCCGAAGGTTTCTGGCATAATTTTTTTTTAAATATCGGCTTCCCAGGGGTCGAAAAGGGGTCAAACATTCCAAACAAGGAATCTCCCAATGGTCCACTTACAATTTAGTTACAGCTCTGATATTGTACAAATGTTTAACAAGGGCAAGCACAGAAAAAGTAAGCAACTTTAATATCGAATAAAATATTTTAAAGAGTCGAAAAAGGATCAAATTATTCCAAAAAGGAATATTCAAATGTCTCACTTGCATTGTCAATATAGCCACAACTCTGATAATTGGTACAAATGTCAACAAAGGCAAGCCTACAAAAAGTCGATTATTCCAATGTTTACTAACCAATTTTTAAGGGTCAAAAAGGAGTCGAAACTTTCCAAACGAGGAATATCCCAATGTTCCACTTCCAATAGTCACACTTCTAAAGTTTGGTACATAAGTCAACAAGGACAAGAATAGAAAAAGTAAGCTATTGCAATCTCGGTTAACTAACATTAAAGGGTCAAAAAGGAGTTGAAACAATCCAAACGAGTAATATCCCACTTTCAATACAGTCACAACTCTGAAATTTGATACCAAGGCAAGCATAGATAAAGTAAAAAATTCCAATCTGGAATGACTAAGTTTAAAGAGTTGAAAGGTTCCAAATGATGATGATCCCTATACCATACATTCAATACAATCACGACTCTGAAATTTGGTTTATTAATTTATTCCAATCTCAATTAACTCATTTTAAAGGGGCGAAACGTTTGCATACGAGGTTTAGCGCAATGTCCCATTTCCAAAGAAGTCACAACTCTGCAATTTGATACATGTGTAAATAAAGTAAGCTATTTCAAAATCAATTAACAAATTTTAAAGGGTCAAAAGGGCTCTAAACGTTCCAAACGAATTCCACTTCCAATTTAATCACAACTGTAATTTGGTACAAATATCAGCAAAGGGAAACATAGAAAAAGTAAGCTTTTTTGATTTTGATTAACTAATTTTAAAGGATCGAAATGGTGTATACTCTATACCTTACTTCCAATATAGTCACAGTTATAAAATTTGAAACAAATGTCAACAAGAGCAAACATAGATAAAATAAGATATTCCGATTTTAATAAAACCAATTTTCAAGGGTCGAAACAGGATCGAACATCCAAGATGTGGAATGCATGAATACCTTCTGATTGCTAAAATGCACATGGTAAAATTTTGTAGCAAAGCACAGGTATTCAGCTAGTTTGAAATATAGTTAACCATTCGTAAACACACAAAAATATATATAAACCTTTAATATAATATCTGCAATATTTCTGGACAAGTAAATCTTTTTGTTGTGTTTATGTATTTTTTACAACCGTATGCCTAACATTCAAATAAAAATATGAGTATTAATATTTTCTTTTTTACTGACAATTAGAAAAGAAATTTTTAGTATTTTCTTGTAAAAATTTAAATGTCATATTTCTGATATTTTCAATGCATGCCAATCCCTTGTTTTTCAATAAGTTAGGATAATAAATATCAAACATGTATACTATATTTAAAAAGTACCTTCAAATCATCAAACTTCAAAACAAAATCTAATATTTCAGCAAACTGTTTGACTAGAGCTTGTTGGGTGTGAAGGTGCTGTGCAGGAGGAAGAGGACCAGAGCACAGTTCCCACAATATTCGAGGGACAACTTCGTCTATAAAACAAATTCATTTGCATATATATTTCAATGTCTAGGAAATTTAATCAATATAAATTCCAATGAAAGGGAACATGTTTTACCTTTGATCAGTATTGTTTTCAGAAATGTTTAATTTAATCAAAACAGAATTTATAGTATGCGCAGGACTCAATATAGATGCTGCGAGAATATATGTTCTTTTTTGTATTTCTCTTTTCTTCCCTTCTTTCTTTTGTTATTTCTGGTGCATTTACCGATGATCTGATTTCGCTGCACCAATCATGTGTTTCCGTTGGTTGGTGATGTCTCAGAATATTTGTATGTACAAAAAAGTGGTTAAATTCAATAGATACAGAAATAGCTGAAGATTTTCATCAACAAAAGGTAACTTTTCTTAATTAATTAATAATTTTCTTAATTAGTCTGTAAAAAATTTCTTTTTGGAAAAAAACAAATTAAATATACCCTTTGAATATTTTCTAAAGAAGTAATTTTATAAATCCAGAAATCGATTTAACCTTTAGGTTCCAGTGATATATCTGTGACAGGTCAAAAATACAACAGCTCATTGCAATCAGTTAGGTATATCTTTGACAGGTCAAAAATACAACACCTCATGGCAACCAGGTAGGTATGTATATATACATGTTTTATTTAACTGAAAATATTACAAATGATATGGAAACTTTTTTTTTCTCGCTGCTCGCAAATCATATTTTCAGATAGCCATTTTTTAAAGTTTGCTAAAGTTAAGAACATGAATCCATTATCAGAGTTCATCCTAGAAATGAAAAAATTTCTAGAAACAATACGAAAAGAACCAGAAACAACAATTTCTTTATCGTTTTACTTTTCCACTATGATAAATATTTTTAAAATATAAAGTTAAAAAAAAAAGTTAATAATGCTTAAAATGACTCGAATAAAAATCTTGCTCAGAAATTCAAAAGGCAAACAATATCGAAATACTGATAAAATGCTACAATCATACTTCTTCTGGAATGAGACTGAGAAAATTACTAAGAATAAAAACCATCTACATTATAAAATTTGCATCAAATATTCATTTTTATAAAAATATCAATTTATAATACAGTAAAATTAAAATAAGAATGTTTTGATATAATTAATGTTAAGTTAAGAACATTGCACAAGCCTCACAAAATTGTCTAAAATATGAATGAATTAACCTTAAACTTTATTTTTCAGGATTTCGCAACCCCTACAATTTTTTTAAAAATGTCACTGAATCAATGTTAAACTTTATTGTTTTGGGGTTTGCCATTAACAGGGAATAGTGTTTTTCCAAATTCAACAATATTCATTATGGAATATCACAAGGAGTTTTCTGACTAAAAAACTTGGCCTAGGTCATAAAATTTGTGCATTCTTTTATTTTCCAAATCTGATCAAATTCTGCCTCAAAACCGATTTTTTGCCGTACGTACCGTTATTATACAGGCTATAATAGAAGTTTTTTTTTTTTTAATTGGAAATAATCCGGGATATTGATTATACATTTCTGTGATAGTTAATTTAACATATAAAATGGACATTTAGAAACTAATTAGCAACAGATAAACTACAAATACATTACCCTAAAATTAATAAGAGAGCATCGCAAAGTCGTGTGTCCGAACAGAAATATTGCTTTTAAATGCTCAGTGTAAACATTTGATGGTTATATACTTTTAACTAATTTAATCACCCCTTTCAGATTCCTTTCTTCTTTATTTTGAGAAGGTTTGGAGAAAATCCCAGCGAAATATGTTTAACCATGATATAGTTCAGTACAATAAAAATATATTCCAAGTATTTTATGTAATATTTTCAAACGGTCCAAGGTCAGGGTGGCCACAAAATTCAGGAAAAAAAAGTTCTCTGATTTCCCTGACAGATTTCTAGAAAATTCCCTGATTTTAGGGCAAACTTTTTTTCAAATTTGGACAATTTTCTTAGGTTTTCCAGATGTCTAGACATCCTGATCAAATAGAACATGTACGCTATAGAGATAATATGTAATTTTTAAAATAATAGTTTTGCTGGTAATGAAAAGTTTAAATTATTCCGTAACATTAAACTTCTAATGACTTATCACTACAAATCTCCATGTAAATAATGCCAAAATATGGATGAACGATTCCCCGATTTTCATGAAATTTTAAAAAGCTCTCTGACATTTCCCCGATTTTTTCCAGAATCAGAAAGCTCCCTGACATTTCGCTGACTTCCAGGTTTTCCCGGTTCTGTGGCCACTCTGAAGGTACAATGCCATTATTGCGTCAATGATCAGTGGCGTCAATGATCATTTCCAAAGTAAAAATTGATCAAAGGTACAAAATGTTCCCCATACTATAGATAAATTATTCAGATACAAAATGGGTGCATTAACAATTTATTTAACAAGGAAACACATCTTACCAATCTGCTGAGAAAATTCATAAAACCTTTTTAATTTTGAGACTAAAGGTAAAACTGCTTCCCAAGCTCGCGTTTGGTACAAGTCATTCCGTGGATTCGTTATAGCCTGAAAGAAAAAGAAATGCATCAATAAGATAATAAGTTGAAAGAAAATGTTAGGCATGTATGTTTAACATGTATTCTTATCTATTATAATTAACAGTACAAGCCAACTGGATATATACAAGGTATTATAATGAATGATCCATTACAATAACCTGTTGATAGGGGAGGATTTGAGGTGCTAAAAATAATTGAAATACAATAATTTGCCTCGATAATAATTTAATAAATAATTTAAATAGAAATTTACATTGAAAATGTTAAGTTACATTAAAATGTTTCAAATATATTGACACAAAAAGTTACCACTTTATACTATAACGCGATTTTTAATAAAAAGTCCAGTAAGGTATATAAAGTAATTATTTCTGAATTATTCAGTAATCATTAACAAGAATTTCATTTGGTATTTATTTTAAAAACTATCCTTGCATTTCACTAAGGACAATTTCATATTAGATATCAATGGCCAACATAATTAAAGTTTTAAAATTGTATTGAAAACATTTTATTTCTTTAATTGTCTGATCAGTTGGTTGCAAGAAGAGAAAGGACGAGGTATGGCAAATAACGCCAGAAATAAGTCGTCAATAGCCATTGATTCTACTAACATTTTCATACAATCTGTCAGTCCATTTGGGATACCAAATACCCAAATAACTATCTCCAGTCAGGTATTATACCACTGAGCCACCAGTCAGGTTTGTAATTTCTCATTTATAATATATACACAAAACATTATTTTATTTAACATACAATCTATTGTATTAGTTATTGTATTTTTTACGTTATTGTAATATTTTACCAAACGGTTTTCATGAAATTGAAACTCTATCAATATAGTTTATTCATTGATGCTGTTTTCAGAAACAAATATATATATACAACAGATCAATTACTTCTCGTATTTCATTCACAGCTCCTTTGTAAGTTTGAAGTTCCTGCAAGATATCTTTTGAATACTGTAAAACTTCATCTACAATTTCATAAGATTCCCTTTCAAGATCTGTGGGTTGAGCATCTATTAAATCAAAATATGACATTTATTTTTAGGTAAAATGTAAAAAAAGTAATCTATTACAAAAGACAAAGTACAGATTTAGCATAATGTACAACATTGAAATTTGAGCACTAGAAAAAGACAGCAAGATTTGTTTTAACAACATAGTTTGATTCATATTTTTTGGCAGGAATCCAAAACAAACTCTTATAAATATATTCAATTAATAATTATCTGAAAAGATTATAGAAATATGCAATTTTACACATAAGCAAATAAGGAATATGACTGGAATCTTACTTTCAAAATCAACAAAAACATCATATTTTGGGTTATCATCTCTAGACAAAAGCCTTAAAAGATTTCCCATGTTATAGATCAAATCTGAAAGAAACAGCAAATTAGAAAAGAACTGAATCAAAAATTAAGGCAGCATTAAAATAAACATTTCACCATAAAATACTTCACTATAAATGCTAACTGAGCGTAATGCCCCTGTTAACGTGAAGTCGATTGGGGCTGCTAAAATTTTTCATGTTGACCGAATTTCGTGTTTCCTAAACAAATAAATTAAAGTTAAGTTTTAAGTATGAATAACTGCGTTTACTTCAGGTTAAACGGGATTTCACGTTAAGCGATTCCGCATTAACGGGGTTTGACTGAAGGAAAACGGTATAAGGGTAAATTAAACTTGAAGATAAAAAGGTCCCACTCTCCTTTACTAGTGCAACTGAACAATTACAGAAAACTATGAAAAAATATATTTAAGTCAAACATAATAATAACTAAGGGCTCAGCGAATAAGGGTAACATAATAGCAACTACGGTGTGTTTAACATGGATTGATGAAATTTACCGTTTTCATTTTCATTTATTTAAAAAAATTACCACTTTGGCAATAATTATTATTTTGATGGGAAAAAAATCCAATATGGGAAAATCGGCGATATGTTTTTTGATAATTATTACATTATCCTTTGGGGTAAGTAAAATAGAGATAGAAAGATAGTTGGCACCTTAAAAAGCATTACCACAGCTATTTTAATCAAAATCATTGACAGTTTTTTTTTTGTTTTTTTTTTTGTGTGAAATACTGAGTAGATTAAAAATTGTATTTATCACAACGAAAATTTACACGAATTTGTTCACAATGCATAAAATCGTAATACATTAATAAACGTCAGGAAAAGTTCAAAAATCGCAACTTTTATTACATTCAACCAACACTGAGCAAGTTAACAAACAGTTAAACTAGTCAGAAAGATTTCCATACAAATTGCATTAAAATCCGTTAAAAGGCGTTTAAGGTGGCCAAATGCCAAATTTAACGGTAAAAGTCGTTATCCAAACGGAAATTTAAGCCTTCACATAATCAACAAAATGGAGGTTATTTTCATACAGGATGGATTGTTTCTAAATTTACATAAAATGCAGAGGCGGTTCAGGAATGCTTCTATAAACTCCCATGCGCAAGATAATCTTTCAGGAGGTGTCAAAGGATAAAATTGCACGTTATTTTAGAGAACCGATCATGTGATCTGAGAAACAACAAAATCAGAAAATCCCTACGAATGCATCCTTTAACCATCTTATTGTTGTTTGTTATACTATCTGTGGGTTGGTTGATTTAGTCATTATTAGTCGCAAAAACTACACTATATATTAAGACGAAAAATCGTTGAAACCGTAGAATATTAGTGCGGCTTTAAAGGGGATGTGCCCTGCATTTAATTCTCTAATGGGAGAAAACCGCATCGGCGAAACCATTTCTGTTACAATCGCCGTCGTGCCAGCTAATTTTTTTTTTTTTACAGTAGGGCTTCAAAGAGACGATCCTGCTAAGTAATGCTGCCTGTACTTCACCCAAAGAGATGCTCCATTATCTGTAACGCTACGCCAATGGTTGGTTGGTTTTGATTTTCATGACGCAAGGGCAACTTAAGGGTCAAACTGCGGCTCTACACAAATGGGTTTTATGAAGAAAATTCAACTGTTTGAAGTCTAACATAGTAACACAGCCGACCAAACGGTATAGTGGTTAGCGTGCTGGCTTCTAGACCGCGAGGTTGCGGGTTCGAGTCCCGTGTTGGCATGGGTGTTTGTAAATGTATATTGGTTTGTTAAATGACGAAATGTTTCGGCGCATTATAGCCCTCGTGTTGCTGACGGCGCCAGATAATCTGAATACAACCAACCAACCAACATAGTAACACAAGGTTTCAAATCGTAACAAAAGGTTTTTGGAATACTGCTGGACTCAAGTCCGTGTGAAGCATTTAGCTCGCCTAGCACGTAAAAGGTCTAGGGATCGACAGTTAGTTTCCAAAAGTTAGTAGACAGGGCGGCGGTTATGACACAATGATTGGTGGTTTTCTCCAACTCGAGATGCGGTTTCTCCTTACGAAGATCTCCTAGAAGCCATTTCTCTATCACACAGATCTTTACAGTATAACCTTCATATGTAGTTCTCGCGCTTGAGAAACTGTTAAATACACATGCGTAATGATTGAAGCAAAGAGTTACATTTCCACTTTAACACAATTATACATGGCGAAGCATATGTGAGATCATATTTCAGAGTGGCCACAAAATTCAGGAAAAAAAGTTCCCTGATAGATTTCTAAAAAATTCCATGATTTTACGGCACGTTTTTGTTCAAATTTTCCTTACTTTTCCAGATGTGTGACGTAATAGAACATGTATGCTAAAAAGATATGCCCATTTTTAAAAAATAGTTTTGGCGGTAATGAAAAGTTTAAATTATTGTTTAACATTCAACTTCTAACGATTGCCACTACAATTCTCGGGGTAAGTGGCACGAAAATACGGATGAATGAGGAAACATGCCTTCAGAAGAAAGAAAATTTCACCGATTTTCGTGAAATTTTAAAAAGTTCCCCGATTTCCAGGTTCAGTGGCCTCTCTGTATTTATATTTGAACTTTGTTTTTATATGGAGTATTTCATATTAAAAAAAAAAAAATGCAACATTTTTGTTGGCCAAGCATAACATTGCATTAATGTGCCACGTAATTGTACCAGATTTTTTTAGTAGTGCAATATTTCTAACAGGAAAGAACTCTTTGTTTAAAGTATTGAACGCTCCCGAGTACTTTCAGAATTAAAAGTTGATCCAGCAAGAAATCCCACAACACACAATGAAAATTCGTATTCACAAAAATAGCAAACACAATTTGGACTCAAGCCAAAGAAGCAACTATGATGTCTCCAGTGCAATGTTGCTTTAATCGTGGACGAACAATCGGTTCATCACATTTTGATAAGAACCAGGCCAACCTTAATATTATTATATCCTCTGATGTGCAATATCGACAACGTTTCTTGTATTAGAGCCAGAGCATTAAAAATACCTGAACAGAAATAATTTCCTGTCCTTTATAGGTTACGTGTCTTAATAATTGACATTTTTGGAAAGCTCCCATAAACAGTTATCGAAAGGGATTTCATGATAGTACTGGATAAGATTAAAGTATAGCATGCACTATCTTAAACACTTTCCGAAAGATATTGATAAAATTGTTTAGAGTTAAAGAATAGCAATTTTTTTATTGCCCAACCGAAAAATGTATATGATGTTAAAAAAAAAAAAAAGTCGCAATTACTTTACAGACAGGAATATCCTATTATAATTTTTTAAAAAAGATTTTTATAATTTTTAATTTATATGTCACCAGGGGTGTAATGGAGGGTAAACGGTGTCGCCCTTTATAGACAGATTTTAAACATTATTATTATTATTTCATTACTTAAGACTATAGACTCAAAGTTTAGTTTAAAAAAGTGCTTTCAGGGAATCTAAGTTTTTTACTTCTAGAACAAAATATCCTCTGCTTCAGAATAGATTGGTTGGTTGTTTTCAGATTATCTGGCGCCGTCAGCAACAAGAGGGGTATAATGCGCCGAAACATTCGTCATTTGACAAGCCAACATACATTTACAAACGCCCATGCCTTGCACGGGACTCGAACCCGCAACCTCGCGGTCTAGAAGCTAGTACACTAACCACCATACCGTTTGGTCGGTGCTTCAGGATTGAGCAGTTTAGTTCAAGTACTTGCAATACGTATACATCACTCACATCGTTATCCAACAAATGTATCAATCCCTTTCTCCTACATGAAATGTAAATGCAATAAGAGGTTTCTTAATGTTCTGATGTACTCTTTTTTTACATATCCTTCATTGGAATTACAACACCGAGCTACGAGTGA
Organism: Linyphia triangularis; assembly: GCA_963978545.1. NCBI lineage: Eukaryota > Metazoa > Arthropoda > Arachnida > Araneae > Linyphiidae > Linyphia > Linyphia triangularis. The sequence continues at coordinate 33,271,020 of OZ021722.1, forward strand.
ACTAATGTTTCAACCAATGACAACTAAAATAATTTTAAAAACGGTGTTTTTGAAAAATTCAATGTTTTTCGTAATATTATTAGCTTATAATCCTGAAAGTTTTAGATTTGGACCTGAAGACTGATCAAAAGATATAAGAAAAAAATTTACAAGGCATCATTTAAATTAAGGGGACTTGATACCCTTAAAACTATTTTATTTTAAGTTAAGCCTTCAAAATTATAAATTTTACATCAGTGGCGTATATAGGTTACAATTTTGGGAGGGGCCAATACGACCAAACTTACCGTTATTTGCACTTGTTTTTTTTATGTTTTAAGTGAGCTCTCACTCAAGGATTAAGGATGGTTTTCAAGGGGTTTTAAACAAAACATTGGGAAAAAACATAGTTGTTATTATTATTTTTATATATTTTCAGTTCACTTTTATAACTGAAGTGAACTAATGCTTTATTATATGATAGCAGATTATTTTATAAAACACTAAATTGCATTCTCGTTAATATTATTTTCCTCACTCCCCCTACTTTTTTCCTTATATAACTTTTTTTTAATAAAAACCTCCTCTGTTTATTAATTAGTCTTTAAGGTCATTATCTTACTATTGGTCATACTATTGGTTCTTTATCTTCAGCAGTGATCGAAAATTTTCGTTCCTTTTATCAAATTACTGAAAACCTGTGTTACTAATTTCCTTGTTTCTTGGTGAACTCCTTTGAATATACTTTTGGAGTGCGAAAATATCATGCAATATTTACAAAAAGATCGGGATTTTCCTTCAGAATAAGCTAACCACTCAAATTCTTCTAGCCATTTAATTTGAAAAGTTGTAGTATGGTTTGAGCTAGAACTACTACACTGGTCTGCAAAATTTAAAGATATTTCAGTTTTTCTCTAATAACTTCTCAGTGGAACAGCATAGACACAAGAAATTCATATGAAAGAGGCATCTTTATGTAACAAAACGATAAGTAAAACAACTCAGTCGTAAATTGAAATGCAAAGTGCACAGTGGAGACACATGCAAAAGCATGAAGTACCATTAGAGAGCAGTTGCAAAAAGGCATTCACATTAAAAATCTCACAACTCATGGAGTTGACTTTTAGTGTGAGATATGATCTCCCCTGTCATCAGTGTTTACTTGGCTTTGTATTCTCACATTTAACATGAGTTTCTTGATGAATTCTAGTGACTAAATTGCTCAGTCAGATTACTTACCTAAAACTTATTCACCTATTTGTTGTACTATTATTTATTTTCTGGTTGTAGTAGATACTCGACGAATATTACATGTTTATTAAAATAAAATGGGCCCGTATAAAAAATAATAAAAGTTAAATTCGCATCATATGATGACTAAAAAATGACGGCATATTGTGACCCAAAATTATTTGAGTCATTTATTATTTATAAAAAGACATCATTTCATGACTAAAAAAAATTTGCATCATATGATGACCAAAAAATTTACGTCATTTTAGGAACGTCAGTTTGTATGACCATTAAATGACGTCAAAACTGACGTGATTTTTTACTGAATAACGTCATTCGAGAAAAGATGCCCTAAAAATTACGTCATTTATCACGTCATACTACTACTTGGGTTGTACCCAAAGACTAAAACTTTTTTCCCACCAAATCGTTAACTTGATTTGGTATTTACCACGTAATATCATTTTTCCACTTTTCTATAGAACCTCTGACGTCCATTATTACTCATGAGATTGAAAAAATTATTTTCAGTAAAAAGTATCTAATGTTAAAAAATGTGTTCTTTAGATGCCATTTAAGAGCGCAAGAGATAATTGAATTCAACTTTTCACTGTGATTATGTTAACTTGATCCAGACAAATTTTTAAACGGTGAAATATTGGTTTTTAAATAGCATTTATTGTTACTTGGGGTAAATTTTGTTTCACTTTTGCTTTGAATAAATTATTAAAAAAAGTATGAATATCGCCCCTATAAGTAAACCAGATCATTCCTCTAATCCGAATTTCATCAAATATGATTTGGACGCTGCTACGATAGGCATTTTGTAAAGATTTAATATATTGGAAACTTTACATCACTTGCAAACAGTTCAAAAGACTAGACGAGTAATTTAGCCACTAGAATTAAATCAAGAAACTCATGTCAGGTATGAGAATACAGTACCGAGTAAACACTGGTATTCTAAATTGTCAATTAATATTTAAATAACTCCAACAATTGTCGATGGGGGGGGGGGGCATCTGTTACGTTGTGCCTATAGTAATCAAATTTCGAAATCGGCCCATGTCCATTGTACACTTTGCATTTCAATTTGCCACTGAGTTGTTTTACTTATCGTCATGTTACATAAAGATGCCTCTGTAATGTGAATTTCATGTATCTATGCTGCTCCAGTGAGAAGTTATTAGAGAAAAACTGAAATATCCATTAATTTTGTAGACTAGTGTAGAAGAAGAAAGAAATTTGTAAAAAGGTTCCATGCATTTTCTGCGAGTTAAATTTTTCTTTATTTGTTTTTCTTTATTTAAATTTTTTTATTTATTTGTTTAAATCCTCCGCAACTGATGCTGGATCAACGGTACTAGAATTTGCGATGTCAAAAGGAACATTGCTACTGACACAGGCAACTTCAGCACTGCTTATTTACACAATGTTTTTTTACAAAACAGTTTTGAATAGAATTTTTATCGCTTCATTATGAATACCATTAACTTAATGAAGCAAATTAAGATTCCACAATAGCATAATGCAGAGGATTGCAGATACACCTATTTAAAAAGCACACTATTGAATAAACAGAGCTACAAATAAAATGCCAAAGCCTCACCTGCATTATACATGTTTTAATTTCACAGTACTTATTCTGGTGCCATCAACTTTTTTTTATTTTTGGGAAGCTAAGAGAATGGAAATTATTTGCAAACAAACGCAAATAATAACTACTTATTACTTTAATTTTTTGTTCCTGATTTCGGGAGGGGCCAGGGCCCCCTGGGCCCCTCCCATATATACGCCCTTGTTTTACATATTTGAATGTATTACTAGGCAAAAACTAAATTTTATTAAAAAAAAGTTCACACGGTGTTCGAAATTTTAAATTTTTAAAAAAAGTTAACCAAATTTCAAATGTTATCTTTTTTTTTTTCAATAAATTTTTCTTGATTTTTTTTTTTCTTTTTTTTTTTAATGTTTCTACTATAAATCATCGGATTTTGAATAAGTAAAATAGTTTTGGAGAAATACAATAAAAACTATATTTATCGGTAAAAATATCATAAAAAAAGTATAGTTTTCCAACAATTAAATTTGAAAAAAAAAAATTATTTTATTAAAAAATTCAGGCCTATTTTTGTCAAATAGATCTTTAGAATGACGCACAAAAAAAAAAAAAAAAAAAAAAAAAAAAAACTTAATTCATTTCATTTATATTTGTTGGAGTTTTAGCATTTTGAGTAGGGCGGGAATTCCAAAAAACACGAACTCAGAAAAATGCGTTCGAAACATCAAAAAAGCTATGGCAGCTATAATAAATTCTCCAAAAAAAAAAAACTTTTTTTTTTTTTGCAATAGCAGTTATCGGATTAGATCAAAAACTTATCAAAATAAGGAAAAAGTTTTCAAAGATTATAAAAACCCAAAAATAAAAAATCAATATTTTTATAATTTTTGGTGAAAACAAGGGGATATTTTAGCCTTGACTGGTATTTAAAACAATACCATTTGTACCTTAAGTCTTGATCCTATTGAAATCGCACTCAAAGTTTCATAATTTATAAGCTTTAAATTCTGAAAACCATGTATTTTTTTCAGCATTTATAAAAAAACAATAGTGATTTAGGTTTAATGTTCAATTCTTTAGTGTACTTTCTACAATTTTAATTACATGCAGGAATCCAAAAATATGTATTGTGCAATTGCTGTTTTAGAGTACCAAACCTTCATTCATGTAAAAAAAAAAAAAAAAAAAAAAAAATTCCAACAAACCAACTTGAGACTCAGATTTCAGTTTAAGATTCAACAGATAGAAAATTTAGAAGGTGGTGTTAGCGGAAGTCCACTAAAAAAAAGAGCCAACTCCTTTGCAACAGCTTCTAAGCAAACTGTAGCTAAATGCAGAGCAAGAACGAAGGAAAGGCGCAAAAAATATTTGGAAAAGAAGGTAAATACGCTGCTGCCCCAGCTTTAAAAAAAAAAGTCCTTGGGATCGGGCTTAGCTCTTCCTTTCATCATATGTTCCATGTGGGCACCAACACAAAAGTATAGCCCGAAACTCAAAATAACTATGAAAGAAAATCATTCCTAACTTCAATGTCAACTTTAGAAAGTAGGAAGCCACATCTCAAAGGATTACAAGGATCATTTCCTTCTTTTTACAATTATCTTTGGAAGTATTTATTCTGCGATGGCAGTTGACGAGTTGGGATTGTGGCACACATGAACTGATTCGCGAGATGGACGTATCGTACCTGTATCTAAACACGGAAGCATTTTAAATGCTATTCTTATTTTTGCGTTATAGCTTTTTAATAGGGGTTTACTTTTTGTGTTGATATTCTAATGCAAACTGTAAGAATGTTGCATTTAGGAAAACATTATCAATAAATGTTATCAACAAACAAAAATGCCAAGTTTGATGCAAGAGAAAATGGAAAATAAAAGCATGCATAGTTCTGCTTTATAAAGTAAAATTTACAAAAGGTAAAATGTGGAGATTGATTCGGCCAGCGATAAACCAAGTCATAACCACCCAACCAATAATAACATCGAAATGAAGGTAATTAATGAGGGAAATAAATACATTATACATGACAGAGTAACATGGGTAGTACCATAATAACCTTTGTGATTTACAAAATAGAATGTCTAATTACACAGGTCCGGTCTAATAGATAATTTAATCAACTCAAAATAAACTCTAAATCCTATAAATTCCAATACAAAACTCTTGTTATAAATTTTAAAAAAATGTAAAAACAAATAAGGGGAGATCACTTGATTTTTTGTCGAGTAAATGTGTATATCGATGAAGACATAAGATAAGTAATTATACAAATATATATATTTTTTTAATATTTCCAAAAAAAGATGCTCTCAGCAAAAAGAAAATGTTTTTACAGATTGTCAGATTACTATTATCGCAGATAAATTTAGCAAACAAACATATTTTCAAGTTTCCCAATTATCTTCGACGACACTTTGTTAAACGTGAACCGGGAAAATATACAATATTCTCATAAAATGTATAATTTCGTTGCTTTTACCATTAATTTTTTAACAATATATTTTAGGAAAATTTTTAATTCGATGTCATATTTTCATTTTTATACAAAATGAATAAACAAGAGAAAATGAAAATATAAAAAATTAAAAATTTACATGAAACAAATACTAGTTACAAAATGAATGGTAAATGCAACGAAACAATGGACACTTCCTGCATTTTTTAAAAATATTTTTATTCAATTCTAAATGTTTCGAAAAGGCCATACACACGAAAATTTCTACTCTCTGCGCTTTTTCTTTTTAATTTGCAATCAAAGTTCGCTTGTTAATTTTGGAGGGAAAAACGACACATTCGGATCGAAGCGAATGTAATGTCACTACATCTTAAACAATTTGGCTTGAAACACAGCAGCGGAAACCAGTTTTGCAAGTTTCTCTCATATCGCGCCAACTGGCACGGGATATAGCAACTGTACCAAACCAACGTCAACTATTTGGCAGAAACCTCACGATAACCATAGAAACGGAAGGATCTCTTGACGTCACAGCTATAAAGTAGCGTTTTGATTGAACGAGGTTTTCGGGCATTTTCTTTTCTTAATATTTGAATAACTAATTTTTTGTAAAGAACTTTTGTTTGAATACTTGGAATTATGAGAGTAATTCTTCATAAATATAAAATAATTCACTTCAGTTTCACTCTAACAGCATAAAGTTTTGCGACCCCCACCTCACCCCTTTCTTAAAGAAAGAAAAAAGCGTAACAACGACGTACTCCCACACAAGGGGGGTATATACGTAAATGGAGAAGCACGTTATACGAGACATTTCTAGATTTTGTTTACCATTTGGTGGATTTTTCTATTCCGTCTGGTACAAACTTATTAGTACAGTAGACTCCCGACCCTTTGGCTAACGAGGCGGAAAAGCAAGCCTAGTAGTATAAATGCCAAATAACATCGGATGACCGAAGTTCTTTAAATAGTACTAACTTCCTGCTCCCCCCCCCCTCCCCTTCCCCCTTTTCACCATTAAAAGCCTACTTTTTATTCCAAAACCAAATATTCATTTTTCTTATCTCTTACTATGGGCCAGTACTTCATAATAAGTTCCATCTATACTATTTGTTTTTAAAATTTATTATAAAAAGAGACAGTCCATGAATAAAACAATTGCGCAGATTTTAAGATAAACTGTATAATGTCCAACCTAATTGCAGGAAAGATAAAATCATGTGCCTTGTACAGTATTAAAAAAAAAACATTAATAGCAAACTTATTCTTCATTTTATTAAAGATTTTGAATTAGGCTGGATAAGTAAGGTTCGAGCATTGTTTTTGCGTTCTACCACTTCTAAGAAAATTGAAATCCAACCCCCCCTCCCCCCCCTCACCTTTTTAAAAACTCTCAAACCGTCTAAAAATTACTAACGAAAAATAACATTAACCTTTAAACGTAGTGACACTGAGAAAAAGTGATTTAAAATTTTCAAATGTAAAAAAAAAACTAGTACAGTTTCATATATATATATATATATATATATATATATATATATATATAGTCTGGGCGCTAATGTCGAAAAAAGTGGTCCCGTGGGCCACTTCATGATGCAAACATGTGGGTGGTGTCATTCGATTCGTATGAATGCGTAGAAAATGAATTCCGATGGTGGGTATCTGGCATCCGGGTATGAGTGGCGCTACAGTCGAACATCCAAAATGGCCGCCTCCTTACCATCTAACGTAGGTTTTTACCGAATAATGGCTTTCCAGCTCATTTTGTCAACTAGTTGACTCTAAAAAACTTGTAGGAAATAAAAATTCCTTTCCAATGGTATATAACACATGTATGTTAGGTAAAATTACAAAATTCAAAATGGCCGCCGGATTGCGATTTTAAGTACGTTTTTTAGGTTGATTGACTGGTTTGTGCGCTCAATGACATATACTTGTGCACAATAACGGCTAATCAGTCCGGGACCTGCAACTTAATACCGAACCAAAAAGAACATACATCCCTAATCCGGGATTCGAACCCGGCACCCTTAGCATGCGAAGCCAATTTAACTACACAGCCATCAGATCAGTTAGAAAGGCAGACTGGGATTTGCACTTGGCAGCCACACAGGACTTCATAAAGTATGCCTTTGATCGACTAAACTCTGCAAGAAGGATTCTACTGTACTTGATGGATATGGAGAGATTTAATATAATGCATACAACTATATGGCATGAATTGCAGCAAGGAAAGTGGGTAGTCAATGAAACCAAAATATTGTTTTACGCTTTAGGAGCTGATGAAGCTCTGGAGCACCAGAATAGAAAACTTAAAGTCCAAGGTGGACTTACAGGCATCACTCTAAATGAGAATGCTCGGACAAGATTCTTTCTGGCAGATCCGGAACTCACAATAATTGCTGTAGCAACCGAAGCAATGATTAAAAAATGTCACCACAAATGCAAAGTGTCATCATGAACATTGCCTATCGGTTCGCAAGCGTCAAGATCACAACGTTGAAAAGTTGATAGAGGTTTTTAAATCGACAACCAACCCTTTTAAATGCAACACAGAACGTCTTATACATCTGGTGACTAAGCAAGTTCTGTCCGATGATGTTCAAAAAGACAATTGTACAGTTGCTGATATTGGTGAGAGTCTTCTTTCCAAATTCATTGAGGAAGGCATTAAAATTATCAACCAACTAACAGTACCAACAGAAAAATCAGTCCCATCAAAGCCTTCAGTACAGTTTTGGGAACCAGTGAAAAAGGCAAAACTTAAGCCTGTAATCAGCATTCAAAAATTTTAAAGTAATATTGAAGGAAAAAGTGTTTTTTTTTTCTTTCCCCAATATTTTCTATCAATTCTATCAATTTCTAAACTGATGATTGCAGCAAGAAATCGGTGTGTTATAGATTTGAAGGCAACTTTTTATCGTTATGAAATCTCATTATTGCTACCTGCTTTGTTTCCCTTACATGTATGTATGCATTACTGTTCGTAAAAAAGTAAGCTTATGGGTATCCTGGAGGAGCTTCCTCAAAATCTATACCCTTCATCTAATGTTAAAAACAAATTCTCACACAATTCATTTCCAGTAGACGAAGCGGCACAAACTGTTGCAGTAATTGATGGAATGGCAGTTGGGTTTTTTCTGATTATCTGGCGCCGTCAGCAACACTAGGGCTATAATGCACCGAAACATTCATCATTAGACAAGCCAACATACATTTACAAACACCCATGCCTAACACGGGAATCGAACCCCCAACCTCGTGGTCTAGAAGCTAGCACGCTAACCACTATACCGTTTGATCGGCCTGATGGAATGGCAGAGCTGCATTCCATTGATAAACCTAAGACTGGCAAGACTTCTGAAGAACTTGCAGATCACTTTTTCAGACAAATGTCAAAGAAGTTTGGTATGTACAAAGAGGTTCACATGATATTTGACACCTACAAGCAGAATTCGCTGAGGACATCGACAAGGGTGAAACATCAGGGTGAATCGATCTATATCCAATACCAAGTGTATCCATCAACAATTATCCTTAAATTAACCATGCACCTGTTACTTTTTTTTTTTTACCAGATTATGGACTATGCAGTCATTAATAATAATTTGTTTTCAGGTGGATAAATCATGCAAATACAAACCATATAGACGTGTCTTGTCTTGAAACCATGCAGAAGGAAGCAGATACTAAAATAATTTTGCACAGTATACATGTGTTGCTTCCAGAAGCATTAGCAAGATTCACATATACTCTCCAGACATAGATGTATTAGTACTTGCTCTTCGGAGATATCCACTGCTTCCAAGAGAATCCAGCATTATAGTGGGTAGTAGCAGAAACAAAATTTTAATTCATCTTCAGCCAATCTGACATGCTAGGGCGCAATAAGGCTTCAGAATTACCAGGACTTCACACCCCTTTTGGTGCTGATTTCACAGGATCATTGCACCAACAAAAGCATCTCTCTGTCCAGGTCTTTTGCGTGCACACTACCAAGCAATGATTTGGACACAAGATACTCGACAGCATCCTGACATACCTCAACCTATTGATTTTGGCTGGTCACTTGTAAATGGGAAATTTGAGCCTATTACTTGTCCAGAACCTTGTGCTCCGCACAGGCTTTTAGAGTTGACTAAACGCTCCTGCCTGAAGCGTCGGTGTGCCATTCCCTGCCGATGCAATCTCACCAATCTGCCTTGCACAGAGATGTGATCATGTGGTGGAGATGACTTATGTGGCTGTACTGTTATTGTTGACCTGATGATGAATGATAATGGGGAGGATGAAGATGTTAATTTAACTTAATGATAAGGACAATCTTAATATTGTTTACACCATTTGTTACATATAACAAAAACTATTACACTGTTACACTCTTCTGTAACATTTACATTCCAAGTATTAAAAAGCTTTGTCGTATCAATTTTAAACTGCCGTAGTTTATTATCAGTCTGTTGTACTTATCAAAAGTGTCAATGCTTTATTTTATTGCCCAATCTGTAAATATTAACTGTCCGTGATGTTCATTTATCTTACAATATAATGTGGCCACTATATTGTAAGTGACTACTAATGGTGTCCTTTTGAAATTTAAATCTTGAATTGACAATGTAAAGGTCTATTACTGTCAGAAAACTTTTTTATTTCCAAAAAGTTTTCTAATAACCAACATGCTCAGATAGCGTACCCGAAAGCTATTATTCTGAAAAGACGTTCAGGTAATGGGGATGCTGCGGCCATTTCGAATTTTGACATAGGTAGATATACCATTATAAAAGTCATTTTATTTCCTACAGTGTAAAAAGCGCACTGAGAAGCTATTATTCTGAAAAACATTCTGCCCACTTGATGGCTGTGAGGTCAGAGTTCTAACTTCGAATGCTAAGGGTACAGGATTCGATTCCCGGAGTAGGCATGGAATTTATTTGTGGTTCGGCATCCACGTTAAGTTGAAGGTCCCGGACTGATCAGTCGTTATTGTGCACAAATATATGTCATTGAGCGCACAAACCAACCAATCAACCTGAAAAAAGTACTTAAAAATGTGATCCAGCAGTCATTGTGAATTTTGTAATTTTACCTAACATACATGTGTTATATACCATTGGAAAGGAAATTTTATTTCCTACAAGTTTTTTAACAGTCAACTAGTTGATAAAATGAGCTGGAAAGCCATTATTCGGCAAAAACCTACGTTAGATGGTAAGGAGGCGGCCATTTTGGATTTTCGACTGTAGCGCCCCTCATACCCGGATGCCAGATACCCACCATCGGAATTAATTTTCTACGCATTAATACGAAGCGAATGACACCACCCACATGTTTGCATCATGAAGTGGCCCACGGGATTACATTTGCTCCTGGACTAATTATATATATATATATATATATATATATATATATATATATATATTAAATCCCTTTTTCTCAGTGTCACTACGTTTAAAGGTTAATGTTATTTTTCGTTATAATTTTTAAGTCGGTTTGTGTTATAAAAATGTATTGTACTACTTGGTATAAAGATATAAGCTATAAGCACTTTTATTAACAAATACTGTTACACTTGGTCAACTTTTAGCTTTGGAGGAACTTTCTTTTAAGTTGTAAGTTTGATTCATATAAAGAAAAGCTTCTTTTTTGCTTTTTTTTTAAAGAGTTCTCTATTAATTTAATTTCATGAAAGTATGCACATTTGGAAGCACTATTTAAATCAAATAACCAGTTATATACATAATATTGAATTATTACTTCACTTTATCTCTTACTTCCAAATAAAAAAACTAAGTCACAGAATATTCATTAAAATAACAATAAATTTTGGATCTTCGTTCAAAATTGTAATTAAGAAGTATAATTTATTTCTTTACTAGTTAATATTGTTATTATAAGATTTTAATTAAAACATTTATCGTTTGGGGAGGGGAAGTCTTTTTTCACTTTTCTTTTCCCACTGTTTAGCAGCCAGTGCAATACTGCGCAATATTCGTTTGTCGCCTGTGAGAGCCACATATGATCTATCCACCAGCATTAATGGAAACGACAATTTATTATAAGGGCACTGCAACTTAGCGAAAGGTATTAGCACCCGAAATTCACCCACTGGCAACGCTATCAGTCACACCACCACCTGCTGCTGCGTAAAACGGATTCCAAAAAAAAAAAAAAGCATCCTACACATTATCCTTTATAAATGGTGCGAAGCCACGAGAGGTGGCTGTGCATGAAAGGCATTCTCCGAATTAAGAGTCGATTTCAAAAAGATGCTGAATGAAAAAAAAGCCCCTATTCAAAAACGGCAACCGTCACGGGTGAAGGCCCCTTTTGTCCTCCATGCAACCAACCATCGGATAATTAGGAAGGCTCCAATACCGAAAACCTTCTAGGGTCGACGGTTGGAGAACAATATGCTAACGGGTTAATTACCAGGTGGAAGAAATCGAGACGTGCGTGTGTGGGCATTTGCTTCGGGAGATTAACTTCTCACTCATTCAGATACATTGATAAAAGAGTTTGATGACAAAGGGATGCTGAAGATCAAAGAGGCTTCTTCTCTCCAAGTGATGGTATTGGATGCCCACAAATATTTCTACTTCTGAATTCCCTCACAAAGAGAAAGGAGTTGCAATCAATGAAATGTTGAAAAGTTATAACAGTGGATGGTAAACGATTTTTGACTTCACTTTAAAGAAACCATCGCCTGGATGTTGCGAAACTTCCTTGGGGGACTTAATGTTATTCAATATCTTTAGCTACCAATGCGAAGATCAAGAAAAAAAAATATTATCACATAGCTTTAAATACTTTCATATCTAGACCCTAGAGGTAAAGGACACTATCGTCATTCCTCATAATTTTACAAGATAGCCAAAGTTAAGAAACTGACATTCCCGTAATTTGTTGCTCTTCAAAAATTTATATCACCGGAATAAAATCTACAATTACCTCATACGCAATAAAAGTATTAAATTTGGTAATTTATTTTTTATTTTTTTTTTTTTTTGGCATTTTTACAAGTTACCTCCTCTGTTTTACTTACCCAAAAAGATAATGTAATAATTACAGAAAAACATTTTTACCAATTTCAACATTTTGGCGAGTTTTTTCTTTTGGCAGTATAATAATTATCACCAAAAATATTGCCACATTGACCATTTTTTTTTAATTAAGGGAGTCGGGAACACAAAATATTTTTACAACTATTTTTCTGAAATTTTTAATACTTTGAACTTCAAAAAACTATTTAGATTTTCAAGTTAAAAAAAACGCCATTTTTTTAAAAATTAAAACATTTTGATATTTTCTCAACTTGATAAATAAAATAAAATAAAAAATAAAAAAAAAAAAAAAAAAAAAATCAAATTTTTTTTTTTACATTATATTACTCCTTATAATTCATATCATAAATTGGGTTCATAATTTTTATAATTGATACAGTTAAAATAACAGGTAGTTTTAAAAAATTAACAAGGTTTGCCACGCAACTGAAAAGTAAAAGTAACGTTTCGAAATCCTTTTTCAATTACTTGTATAGTGACAATCGTCCAACAATTTTAAATTAACGCAATTCATTTCATTCAATTACAAACGACTACAAGGCACAAAAAGAGGCGAACATATGCAATAAGCAGAAATAAAAATCCATAAGCCACAACATACAATTTAGAGAGTAATGTTTCAATCTAAAAAAAAATTCAAGCATTGTTTGGTGTATTTAATTCCTTCCACTCAAAAATTTCGAGGCTTTTTTAGGGTGGCCACAAAATTCAGGAAAAAAAGTTCCCTAATAGATTTCTAAAAAATTCCCTGACTTTAAGGCAAACTTTTTTTCAAATTTCCCCAACTTTTCCAGATGTGTAGACACCTTTATCAAATTAAACATGAATGCTAAAAGGATGATATGCCAATTTTTTTTAAATAGTTAGGGAGGTACTGAAAAGTTTGAATTATTCGGTAACATTACACTTCTAACGATTGTCACCACAATTTTCCGGGAAAATGGCGTCAAAATACGAATGAAAGGGGAAACGTGCCTTCAGAACAAAGAAAATTTTCCTTATTTTGTGAAATTTAAAAAAAAAACTCCCAGACATTTCCGAGATTTTTTCCTGAATCAAAAAGCTCCCAGACATTTCCCAAATTTCCAGGTTATGTGGCCACTCGGTTTTTAGACCTTTCTGAATTAAAAATGTTACTTAACTTATATCAGACGAAACGGTCGTTTCGCCGCCAACCTTAAAAAGGCAGAAACGACAGTAAGTATCTATTCTCTGCACAACTTCCAGCGAAAAAGACGAAATTGACTATTTTCTAGCGTGCTTACGAAACATCACATAATTATACAAAAAATACCATAGATTCGTCTCGGTGATATCTTTCAAAGAAAAAAAATTTGAGTATCTAGGATAAAAGACAACGAAGAAAAAAAATATTGAAATTTCCAAAATGAAATAAAAAAACGAGTTCTAGCCCGATTTTGATGTAAAAATTTAGACAAACGTCCAGCCCTAACTAAGCTATAGATCTTCAAACGGATTGAATTATAGGATGCGGAATGTTTCAACTTAAAATCCTACGCTGGTTTGAACTTCATTAAATAATTCTTTCTATTTTTAATTAATTTAAAACCACTTTTTTTCATTTCATAATTTGGCGACAGATAAAGGCGATCAGCTTGTAATTGAGGTTCAGATATATATGCCAAAAGTTGCCAAACAGGTTTGCTATCATTTTGAAGTTAGTTTTTCCGACATGTTAGGCTTAAGTGAGAAAGAACGTAATGTTAAAATATAGGCAGAACGAATTGGACTATAACTATATGGCTTATAACATCTTTAAAATTGAAATAATTTAATTTTTGAAGAGACAGAATTAAAGAGAAATATTTGTTCTTCAAGTTGCATGTGTTATTTGAACTGTATAACAATTTAGAGAGAATTAACTTTCAAAAACATTTTAATTTCGGGAAATCTCCATTGAAAATGAAAACAATCACATTTTGTTGCAAGATACTATGGGCTGAATACAAAGTATAAATGTGGAGGTTATGCGAGCTGACGTCACAGTCAATTCATTACAGAGGACTATATGAACCACGCATTGCGATTGGCTAATGGAATTTGCAAAAATCATTCGGTTTTAAAAATGTGTTGATTTTGTTACTTTCGGCTGTAAAATGAAATTGTAGAATCAAATATCATCAAAATTGTAATTGCATAGTGAATTTTAAAATTGTTGTTAAGAAAATATTTTAAATTTTGTCAAGGGGTTATTATGTGAACCAAAATAATGCTTGGTATAGTAAAAATAATTTATACCGCAATATTTAGGCTGTAAAAAACTTGTAATATTTATTTGTAACAATTTATTAGAATAAATTTTCAGTGGGATGTATGTTAATGGTGCCGGATTTGATTCCTGGGTGGATGTTCGTTGTGATTCGGAATCCAAATTAAGCTGTGGGTCCCAGGCTGATTACTCGTTATTTATGCACTAAAATAGGTCGTTGTGCGTACAAACTAACCAATTGAGGTGAAACTTGGCAGACAGGCTCTTTGTTGTTAGCAACGTATTTCTTTTAGTTTTGGGAGTTGAATTGCCGTACACAAGTTTCTATTACTCGTTCGTGGTCGATTTTGATGGTTACTGCCGTCCGCATTCAAACAATTTGTCAATTTTCAAGTAGAATTTGGCATGTAAGATATCATTGAACTCAACTTGAAAAATTATGAATATTCATGGTACCAGGTGTACCATGAATATTCATAATTTTTCAAGTGGTTCATAATTTCATAATTCCATATTCATAATTTTCCACCTATGGTACCAGGTGTACCATAGGTGGTACTACTTCTGGTTTATCAATTTTGAAGATAAATATGGCATGTTGGGTGTCGTTGGGCTTGTCTTGAAAAATTATGAATGTTTAAGGTAGGTATAGCATAGGTAGTTCCACTTTCGGTTTATCAATTTCCAAGATAAATATGGCATGTTGGACTTTTGTTTTGATGAATTATGAATGTTTAAAGTACCAGGTATGCTATTGGTACCACTTCCGGTTTATCAATTTTAAAGATAATTTTTGCATGTAAGGTATCGTCGAACTCAGTTTGAAAAATTATGAATATCCCTGGTACCAGGTGTACCATAGGTGATAAATAGAAAAACGATGAAACGGACAAATTCAAAAAAGAGAAGTCGCCAGTGTTTAAAAAAAAGTTATGATATCCCCCCAAAAAACACTTTTGAAAAGTAGAAGAGCCACCAACCTCAAAAACACAAAAAACTTTCTTACAAAAAAAAAAAAAAATCAATCATAAACATGATGAAAATTTTCAGCCACAAACATAAGATAGCCACAAACAAAAAAACCACAGATATAAAAAATGGCCAACCTCTGAGTACAACTCTCGTTTGTGACTCGCTTAAGAATGTATGCTTACTTAGTTTATTTTTAAAATTTAAGTTCCGCTCCCATAAAAATTTACGCTGCTTGAGGTTAGCGCCCGTCTTAATTACTAACCTTTAAAACCCCACACACAATAAAAACTTTCCAAAATGTATGTATCAACCAAACAAAAGCTTACCACAAACACTTCAGTTTCCTACTTAAAAAATTCTTAATAACGATTCAAATGCAAGCGTTTGAGCACAGTTTCTCTATGCTATTTTGAAAATTACATGAACATGAATATTTACATCACTTTGTATTTCCTACCCATCCAAATGAAATAGTAAACTCGAATATTCGTGCAAACAGTCAAAATTAGTTCAAACGCAAGCATTGTTAATATTCCTACGACGGGCGCCAACCTCAAGCAGCGTAAATTTTTATGGGAGCGGAACTTAAATTTTAAAAATAAACTAAGTAAGCATACATTCTTAAGCGAGTCACAAACGAGAGTTGTACTCAGAGGTTGGCCATTTTTTATATCTGTGGTTTTTTTGTTTGTGGCTATCTTATGTTTGTGGCTGAAAATTTTCATCATGTTTATGATTGATTGAATTTTTTTTTTTTGTAAGAAAGTTTTTTGTGTTTTTGAGGTTGGTGGCTCTTCTACTTTTCAAAAGTGTTTTTTTTGGGGTAAATCTTATCGTAAAAACACTTCCTCAATATATTTTACACAAAGTCAAGTTTTGCGCAGAACATTTGCATAATAGCAGTGCATTTAATAAAGCGTCCGGCTCGCGCAAGGGACCACTTGGGACATTTGGTGCCATAGACGATGACGTCTGCGGGCCCAGCCAGATAGGTAATCGATTTCGGATGGTCACATGACATCAACAGCTGTGCGTCGGCTTCCCAAGGTTCCAGAAGCCTTTAAGTGACGCAACATAACTTGCTTATGTCAGAAAACAACACACAATGAAACTTGACAATTTGCATCGAATTTTCGCCTGTTTATGGGACTGGGTGATAGATGTAATAATTTCGTTAAGAGTGGTCGCTAGTCTTTTCCTGTCCTAAAGACCCAATGTGATATTTCTCATCGCCCGTTTCCTATTAAAATATTGCTTCAAAACAAACGAAGTGTTTACCAAACATCAATGTGCGCCACCAATGAGAGTCAAAGTGGTTAACTTGCACCACCCTCCTCCTCCCCATGGTGTTCAAAATAGTATAAAGTGAAAAAAATTAGCAAATTATTCATTTAAATATAAAATTTATGTATAATTATTAATATTTTAATCGAAAATTAATTATTTTCAAAAAATCAATTTAACCGTCTTGCACCCTCCGGTATACGATATGCAACCCCTTGCTAGCAAATAATCCTGTCCTCCTAATTAATCCTGCCGGTATCTACGATGAATAGAGCGCATTAACCAATTTCTGCAGGAAAATATTAGTTATTTTATAATAAATATTTAAAAATTTCTTCACCACAAATTTTATAAACAAAAAAATTCTTGAATGTTTGTTAGGCTAAAAAATATACATTTCTCTTTCAAATTTGATAGAGAAATCTAATCATTGTTTTACTTGGTAAAAAAAAAAATCACGTGCTTTGGAACACTACTTCGACAAAAAAATATTGCATTAGATCAGTGGAGCAGGTAAAGGCTAGAGCGACCAAATTTAACTAATCAAACTGTTGCCTTTAAAATAGTTTAACCCTTTCTTTTTCCTTTTGAAAAAAAAAAGGTAGCAAATTGTCAATTAAAGGCTGTTGTTGTTTTCAACAGTCTAGCAAGTGTAATGGATCTGAATTATTTGATGCCCCAAGTCACTACTGAGCAGAATATGCACTCTCTCACATTACATAAATAAAAATCCTGGTAATAGAGTTTTTAAAAAAAACTAGACACTATATCGCATTTATACAAAATAGAAGCTGCATGAATATGAGATAAAGCTTCCAAAATATTGCTCTCTTGATCATCAAAGGCAGTTTTATTTGAATTACGAACTAGCAAGAATACTTGCACTTCTTAGCCATTTCAGGCCAAGCGGTTGTGAATTGTATAAACCTAGTCTTTAAATAATAAATTTAGAACTAAAAACCGATTACTTAGTCGAATTACACGTTATATTTCCAGTAAGTTATATTATTGGGGGAAAAACTTTTTTGCCTTTCATTTATATTTGCCAGAAATAAGTGGTTTTAATTTAATTCGTCTGAAAGCGAACTCTGGAACTCCGGATTGCAACAAGATTGATAAATAATATAACCCACAAGAAAAAAAAAAAAATTGATATAAATCCTTTATGTGCATTGTCAATTTTTATATTCATTAGCATAACGCCGTTTTTGTTGTCAGAGTAACTTTGATATTTGAATCTTAATTTTAAATATTAAAAACATCTCTATCAGCAAAATATGAGGTAAATTACTTTTCAAAATTTATTCATAAAAAATAATTGTAAATTTATGCACTCACATCCAAATATCTTTTATTTATTCGGATTAAAACATTTTTATTATTTATTTGGTAAAACAGTTTTGGAAACAGGAAATAGTTTCTTCAGTGATACATTAAATGCTATTTCAGTTCGATTGGATGATGGCAAGTTGGTTTATTAGCATTCCGTAAAAGCGACCTTTTAGTGATAGCTCTCAAAATTTGATAGAATGCATTATCATCGACATCAAATCTATATGTCAAGTTTCGGCCATGACAAGGATGACGGCAAAGGAGTTAACTAGGCCTCCGAAGATTTGCCCGACATCGAAATACCTAGCCAACTAAAATCTTACAAAAATGTGCACTAATTTATTATTTATATAGTAAAACAGTTTTGGAAACAGGATAGCTTCTTCAATGATATGTTAAATGCTATTTCAGTTCGATTGGATGATGGCAAGTTGGTTTATTAGTATTCTGTAAAAGCGACCTTTTAGTAATAGCTCTCAAAATTTGATAGAATGCATTATCATCGATATCGAATCTATCTGTCAAGTTTCAGCCATGGCAAGGATGACGGCAACGGAACACTAAAAATCTTTCCGGGAATACACATTTTACTATAATTAGGTTTACAAGCCTGAGACAAAAACTTTCATCAAAACTAAATGTGCAATCTGTCACTGGATGTTATACTACTATTATTACTGAAAAAAATATTTAACAAAGCAATCTTTTAGGAAAGCGAACTATTTTCACAAATTCCCTTAAACCGATTAGCTATCGTTACTTTCATTTAGTAAAAAAAAATTCAAATTTGAAATTTAAAAAAAAAAACTTATTAAAAAATTTAATTTTCAAAAAAAAAAAAAAAAAAAAAAGTATGCATATTAAAATTATAATTTATCTATACTTGTGAATTGGCTGCTAGTTGTGTGAATTTATTTCATTTGAATCTGACCCATCCCGCATTATTCAACAGTTTATGTTGCGGTAAGAAGATGTATCCAAACACTAAAAAGAATTTCCAACTTCGTGTGACATCAACTATTACATCTAGGTACGGCAGTGCACTCACCAAGTTCACTTTAGATCTCAGTACTTTTCACGGCCACAGCTATCACATGAAGAACTTGGCGCTTTTTTACAGAGATGTTTTTGTAGGGTTATAATTTTCATGAACATGCTACTTAGAGGAATTCGCTCAGGACGTTTGAAGACATCAATATTTATTAAATAAAAAATCTCCAATAAAACAACAAAAGACACCAATATTAATAAAAAATCTGTATAAAACTACTCTGCATGCAAATCAATGACAGAATGTTACATAAAAACTAGTAAAAGTGTTTACTCACCTTTGAATTTTACGACTAGACAAAACTACTGTACTACAATATTAGTTTTTTCGACAACTGATTACATATTTGCTAAAGGTTTATATATTTTAGTAACTCTAGTGATTTTTCAAAGCAATGAGCTTCCCTTTAATTTTCACATTAGTAAGGTAAAAAAACAAAAGTTTCTAATTCTTGTTAAAATGTAAAAAAAAAACTCTTTGCCGGAAAAGGATCTCGAGGATAAAATTAAGGTAAAAACGGGAGAGGGAGGCTAGTTTTTCCATGGATCTTATTTGTATTAGGCATACGTTTGAAGTTTTAGCAATTTTAAGAATGCCAGTATTTGTATATAATAAAGAGTTCTAGATAACAGTACAAATGCCATGGTGCCTGTATGCTGGTTTTTATCAGATCTGTTACTCCCCAAGTTTAAATTTAAAGGTTGTAACAAACAAAATTAAAATAAAGAGAATTCTAGACAGGAACCATGTTGCCACACCAAGTACTTATAAGAAGGTAAATGAATGAGAAGTTTAGAAAAAATAAAGTTTATTTAAGATTTATTCCAAAGATATAATTTCAAACAGAACTAGCTAAGTTTCTAATTTATATTCCAAAAATCGGTGGGCTCAATTTGTTTTGCCCTACACTTGATTTTTGTAAGAGGAAAAAAAATTCTTTAGAATGTAAAACAATTACTGAAACTTCAGACAAAACAAAAAAGATGCAAACAAAAACTACTTAACATTACAAGGTAACTAAAGTAACAAATAACGTAGGATCGTTCCCTTCTGTCACCAAACAGTCATGTCATCTTTGAATTTAAGCAGTTTAGTGTTTCTCAGCCAATAAAATTATTGAGCCCTCAATTTTTATGGTCATGGGCTCAAATGCACCTATGTGAATACTCAATACAAAAAACATAAGATGAGGACTGATTTTCCACGGGTTTTTTTTCCAACTAATTATGGATAAGGAAGAAAGTTTTAAACATAGAAACTCAATGTTAAATTCTTGAAGGGATTTTCAAATGATTTCTACAGTTGGTTTTGAATTTTATTCCTTGTTCTGTTAGGTGGAGGTAGATTGTGTTTGATTTGGTGGAAGAGCTATACCAGGGGACGAGTCTTGCGATTTAAGTGCATTAAATACCAGTTAGATGCACACGTTAACAAACAGAATAGAGAATAAACTTCAACATTAAAAAAGGATAAAGTGTAAGTGCAGCACTTATATTTAAGCATGTAAGCTTAAGAAATACAACTTTTCAAAATAACTGAACATTCGCTTGTAATAAATAGAAAAGTGCAAAGTCGTTTTTTTTTTAATTATAATAAAGTTAGAATGGATTTGAATTAATAAATACTTATGCGCATGAAAAGAAATTTACGTCCACAGTGCACCCACTAATT
This sequence comes from Linyphia triangularis, assembly GCA_963978545.1. Lineage (NCBI taxonomy): Eukaryota > Metazoa > Arthropoda > Arachnida > Araneae > Linyphiidae > Linyphia > Linyphia triangularis. Next base: position 33,291,852 of record OZ021722.1, read on the forward strand.
TTGAACCCTCGGCTATACAACACTCTGAAACATCCTTCAGGGTGGCCAAAAATTTCAGAGGAAAAAGTATCCTCGATTTTAAGGAATTTTTTTTTTATATATTTCGTAACTTTTCTAGATGTGTAGACATCCTGATCAAATAGAACATGCATGCTAAAGAGATAATAAAATATGCCAATTTTTTTTAAATAGTTTTGGTGGTAATGAAAAGTTTAAATTATTCTGTAATATTGAACTTCTAATGATTACCACCACAATAAATAAGGATTACCACCAAAATACGGATGAACGGGGAAACGTACCTTCAAAACAATAACAGAAAATTTCACTGATGTTCTTGAAATTTTAAAATATTCCCCGATTTCCAAGTTCTGTGACCAGTCGGTCGTTATGACATGTTCAAATTTTTTTAAAGGGATCATTCTATGTTAATGCTAAAAAAACTATCTAAAAGAAATTTCACTTCTAGTTAAATGCATATAAAAGAAAAAAGGAATCCAATTTAATATGCAAATCTCATTTAGTTTCAAGATTCAAAAACTTCAAAATGCAGATTTTTCTAGCACTACAAAATGAGCCCAGTTTACTTTATAATTTTTGACATAGATATTGAAAACTCGTAATTAACTTATGACTGAAACTCCTAATATGATACATCTCAACTCACACATATTATCAAGCGCTTTTTACATGGTTTCTGTCAAAATAAAGTATCACAAATCCATGACTTTCCAAGACTGAAGCAAATAATTTTCCATGATTCAAGAAATCGCATCACAAAAAAATACCCTATATGAATTTTACTAACATAAACATAGTAAGTAAATCATTGTATCATAAAAATATTTTTATAAAGTTTTATTTTAAATTCAGTATAAAAATTCTTGTTTAAGCAACGAAGATCCTTCGAAATCGGAAGAAAAAGGAAGAAACAATTTTCCATTCTTTGATATTTCAGTGTTAATTAAATTTGGAACATCTTTTCCTCAAGAAAAAAAAAGTTGCAAGTTTTTAAAGATTACTAATCAGAATTCCTCATTGATCATATGTTATGTGGTATAACATTGGATTAAATATATCATATATAGATCACAATGGAAATAAGGTTTACAATGGTTATCTTAAATTGATTGAAGGAGTAAGAAACAAACAAGATTTTAAAATAGTTAAGGTGCATACAATTTTAGAAATGAAACCTACTAGCATTCATTTTTATACAAAATTTTGCGCCAACATTTCAATTCAAATCTGAACTAAGTAACGAGATACAGTGAAACTAATTATCAATGACAATCCCCCTCTAGAAAAATGTATACCTACAGATCAGTGTTAACACTGAAATAGCAGAATGAAAATGAATGATGTTTCAAAAACCTAAATAATATTTTTTAAGGATCTAAGAAAATCTGTTTACAGGCATCAGGTCAATGAGTAACTTTACAGTTGTTTTGGCCATAGCGCTAATATCGAAATCTTTCACGCACAATATGCATTTTGCCATGATATAAATGATTTTGAAAATGTGCAATCCATTTTTCATATACACTGTACTTTAGCCATAGCACATTAAATTTGCATTTTCTGGGTCATAAGTTCATACAAAAAACAGCACTTGCGTATCACTAACTCTTTTAGAACATAAAACATAAACACTGCTTTCACGCATTTGTCTCACAGGTACAGTGTAGAACTAGTCAGTTTAAATTTCATTACACAAATTGGCAAATGCGAGCTAACGACATACAAGTTGATGCATCTATACTACAAATATACCAGACAATTTCGGTATACTGCTGATAAGTGGCAGTCACATAGAGATAAGCAAAAAAATTTTTAAATATTGCAGTCAGGTATATACCATCAGCAAAAATTAAGGACCTTCAAGCATTTTCAAATACTTTTAAGGCCTGGAAAACAATTTAAAAAATATTAAGCACTTTTAATGACCATGAGAATCCTGCAGATCCTGTTGAAAGTGTTACTTAAAATAATGAATGTATCACAAAAAGAAGAATGCTGTCATAGCAAATTAAGTAACCAAGAAAAATTTCTTTTGGAACTTGGAAGGAATAGCAACTTATTTCATTGGAAGTTATTAATTTAGTGAGGATTTTTAACTTTTAAACAGAAGTGAAGGTGGACAGCAGATAAGCACCACTATCTATCAAATTCAATGTTTTGATTCCTAAAAATTAAAATAAGATTTCAAAAACTGCATAATAATTTCAACCATTATAAAGACTATATGGTGGAAGGAAAAGGACAATTCCTGCATTTTTTTAAAACGAGTGAAATTAGTTTATATTTATGAAGAATTACTCTCTGATTCCAAGTATTCAAACAAAAGTTCTTTAAAAAATTTAGTTATTTAAATATTAAGAGAAGAAAATGCCCGAAAACCTCGTCCGATTAAAAAGCTACATTTTAACTGCGAATTCAAAACTTCCTTCCGTTTCTATGGTTATTGTGAGATTTCTGCCAAATAATTTGAGTGAGTTTTTTAGACAATTGCCATATCATGTGCTAGGTTGGCGCGAGAAACTTGCAAAACTGGCTGAACCGCTGCTGCGTTTCAAGCCAAGTTCGGAACAAGTGACGTCACATTAGCCTCAAGCCGAATGAGTCATTTCCCCCGCCTATATAAACCAGCAAACTTATGTTGCAAATTAAAAAAAAAGAAAGTGAGCAGAAATTATTGTGTTCATGGCCTTTTCAAAACATTTAGAATTAAATTTAAAAAAAAAAAAAAAATTCAATGCAGGAATTTTCCATTAGAAGAGGGGAGGTATTTTTGCTGTTGTTTTGTTTCAGACTGCATTTATAGAAAGGGAAAGCCTTTCAAACACTTTAAGGTAGTTAGCTCAACTCAATAAAAAAACAAATGCACTAATAATAACAAATGCACTAATAATAGGCACAACTTCTATATCTGAATTGTGAAGGGGAGATTTTTCGACAAATTTATATTGATGTTATTTCTAAAGGCTATATGAATATTATATAGGTATCCTTTTAACAAAACAAAAAAATACAAAATTTCTCTAATGAAGTTGCATATTTTTTTTATAGAAAAAAAATGAAAAGTTTAAAAAAAAAAATGAAAAGTTATACAGAAATTACATTACTACACAGAGGGGTTGTCCAATGTGATAAGACGGTTGCATGGAGGAGAGAAGGAGGGGGGGGGGTGGAATCGTTTGCATAATGTTACAATTTAAAGTTTGTGAGAAAAATTAAATAATTTTTTTTTTTTTTTTTTTCAAATATAAAGTTTTAAACTAATTCAGTTTCAGTCATTTGACCAAGAAAGTTATTCTGCAATAATTTGGACTCTATTCTATCGAAGCACATTTAAAAATTAACATAAATACACATTTTTATCAATTTTGAAACAGAGAGGGAGGGTAATACAAGATAAATTATTTTGCAGACAAAATAAATTACCTTGCAGAAAAATTTTCATTTGTATTTTCCGAAATATTAATTAAAATAGCATATTTTGAAGAAAAAAAATTAACTTTTAAATTATTTAGCACACATCAATCTGAAACTTCCTTAAACTTTTCATCAATGTACATTAACACATAGTTGATCAAGCTTTTTTTTTTTTTTATAAAAAATTAAAACTTTTGTTTTATGTTGGAAACATAAAATATTTTATTTTAAAAAGTTTCAAAAAAATTTACATTTTCACAAAACATCAGATAACTTTTTAAGGTGTATTAGTGATTTTAAAGATAAATCTAAATTATATTTATAACAATACCGATCAAACTATTTACATTACGTTTTAGCGAAAACTCAATCAAATTGTTAAAAAAAATTATATTTAAAACCCTGTTTATTAACTGTAAAAAAATATTTGAAAAGTTAATAGTTTTAGGAATCATATGTCATGATTTTGAGAAACAATAGCTATAGTTGAAATAGAAACAATTTGCATCACTTCTTTGTACCATTAAACAAATTAGTAAATATCAGAATGCAAATTTTAAATATTTTGCTAGACTTTAAATTTTATAATTACACAGTTTACGCTGTATAATAAAACTTCAACAAAGAAGACTAACTTTTTACACACTTATAAACATTTCGATCTTTAGATAACAATAACGATTTGATTTTTTTTTTGTTTATTTCTTTTGCCAAAATGTTTCATAAACTCCACTTCTGAAAAACATCCGACTTCAAAATCAAAGTATTCAAACAACAATAAACAATGACTTCTATAGCACAGAGAACAAAAAACGATCCAATTACTTAAACCATGCCGGTAATACTTGCTTGTTATGTAATTCCCTATACCTTATCTACAAATAGCAGAGAGAAATCGATTTAAAAATTAAAAAAAATAGTAACATATGATTTTATTTTCAACAAAAAAATATAATAAATCCTCATTTATTAAAAAATATAAATAAATTTCAAATATAACTTACACACATATCCCAATTTCTGAGATGCAGGATAACAAACATAGGCTTAGTCCCAAAGTTTATCATTGTGAAATAACATTATACAATTAAATATTTTAAACATAAACAAGAACATATAAGAAAAATTTATAAAAGCTCATCACACACTCTCATCTCATATTCTCTTCCCATCTCAAACACAAAACACATTTTGACAGTTTTCCTTCCTAGAAAGAGAAGAAGTTAAAGTTTTTAATTAATATTTTTGATACATATAGAGTTTATGCATGCTGTTATTTTTATACAGGTTTTGTCTCTTAGAAACATTTCTGTGTCCTATTGTGACCAATCATTACTCAGTTTTACAAATAAATCCTAGTTTTTAGCTGATCATAAGCACGATTTTTATTTTCCTTTGTCAGAGATTGTAAAAGGCAATTGTCTATGACACTCTCCCTTACATAAAATCTATTTTGCAGAGGCTTTAAATAAAATACTATTAGTTGAGGTAAGATGTTCACTGAAAGAAAATTTGAAATTAAAAATTGTCCAACAGTCTTAGTTAAGACAGACATCCAATATTTCAAATCCTTTTTTTTTTTTTTTTCATTATATCACTATCAGGTATAATCTAGTTATTAGTTGACGCGCGTCAGGATTCTGTCCATATACATGGAATACAAGCGTCGAAATCCTGTCGGGGTGGGCTGTAAACTTTTAACAATAATGATGTCAAAATCATTAAAATTTTAAATAATATCTACCCCCCCCCCCCTTTCTTGCCTAAAGAAACACCATTGATCCCATGCGTATCTTTGCAGATGACTTGAAGGTTATGGAATGGTAACTATAAATTCTATGGAACAATTTGCGCAGCAGCAAGGAGATTTAAATAAATTATTAGATAGGACCGTCAAATGGGATATGTCTTTTAATTTAAATGAATGTCAACTCATACACTTTGATCACAAAAATATGAATGTTATCTATTTCTTACAAGAGGCTGAAATTAATACATAGGGGTGATAATTAATGGAATTTTTATGTTTGAGCATCATCTCATTGTGGGATAGCAAGTAAAAAAGCGAACAGGAGTGTTATTATATTTCCACTTTATAGAGTTGGTTAGGCCCCATCTAGAGCATGCAATTCAATTCTGGTCGATTTATCTCAAAGGATATTGATTTGTTGGAAAAAATTCAGCGTATAGCAACAAAAATGATACAGGGAAACTATTAGACGGAAGTAAAAACTCCCTTCTCTCATACAATACCAGATGTGTCCTGTTATTCTATTTCTCCTTTATTTCAATCGGGTTTTTGTGACTATAATCTTCCCAAATATTCTTTTCTAATGTTTCCATTAACAGGAACTAACTAAATAAATAAATTTTAAAGTAGTAAAAGGTGGTACTTTTCTCAACATTAAAAATGTGTTTTTAACCTTGTCTGTGAACATTTATTTAATCAAAACTACTTATAATGGTAGTACATTGACTATTGCATTCATGTCCGAAACTCATATCCGTGTTACATGTGTTCTATTATCCCCACTACTCCATTATTACAACAGCAAGAATGGCGCTTTATGAGATTTTTGAGCAACCATAACTTAACCCTGATACAAGCCCCGAGACTTGAAACTTTAAATCAGCTTTTCTGGAGAACTGAGAAAAACGGACTCTGATCGTTCTTTACCGTAGTCTTTCAATTGATAGTTGCACAACTCCAATGTAATCAGTATGACAGCTGAAAGATTTTCTTAATTTATTGTTTGCACAGAATACACATAATGAGCTGAAAAGTAAATTTTATGTATGATGTCAGGGGTTGTTTGCCTTAGTTTAATTGGTGCAGCTAGAGACTCGATTTTCGTGTAATGGAAATAGCGAATGTAATAATTCGAAAAATTGCAAAATTTCGAGCTATGTTGGACTACTGCACGCTTAATTTTGGATGGAATATCCAATAGGTCTGGTTTTTAACTGTGAATATATTCATTTATTGCAATTTGCGATGGCAATTTGACTAAAGATATGCATAAGTATTTCTGCCCTATTGAATGATAAATAATTTTATGGTTTTATACAAATGATGATAACTGAATTAGCCTAATAAGTAGATTTATTATCGATCTACTAAATGGGGGGTGCTCCAAGAGGAAAATGATGATAATGTGGCATCTTACAATGCTCCTTCGTTTATTGAAATAAAAAAAAAGAGATAGAACCCAATCTAAGTATTTTCCAAATGGAAACCCTTTTTACCAATTTGACTTTTTTTTAGCATTTTATGTTCTTGCTTTAAAGTTGAGTATAAAATAAAGACTACGCAAAATGCAAATACAAAGTCCTGCTTTTTAGGAATAGACTGTTGATAAATACCATTGAATAAAGCAGTATATAGCTCTAGTAAATAGAACACTTTTCTCAACTTTAAATTATGTCTTTTATAACAAACTCTTTAAGAGTACAAGTAGGAAATAAACATTGTGTAAAGATGTAGTGAGAAAAGATTGAAGCTTAATCATATAACTTTAGATTAAAAAAAAAAATTGGTGTGGTATATACGCAATAACATACACAAAGGCACATGCCGAGTTCACAAGTGCATGCAGTGGGTAATTATAGGTATCATCGATTAACTGTGGGAATAAAATCAATAAATGAAACAAAATTAGATGGGTGGCTTACAATAAAGTTTTTTATCAATCCTTTTTTGCAAAAGAAAAAAAAAATTGAGTTATAGAAATTTTTGAAAAATTCAAGAATTTTTTTTAACAATAAGTTATCAAATGTACAAAATACAAGGTTTTTTACAAAAAATATTAATTTTATAAATGTTTTTTTTTTTATCTTGTGCAAATATAACTGACAAGATGCAACATATACTTTTAGCAAAACATTAATACAAGTAGGATGTTTGATGTATTAATTGCTTAGGTTATTTTGCAGCTCATAATATACCACTGCAAGGGGTAAAAAAACAATGAAAAACTCTCCCATATAAAAAAGGTATCTTATGGACAATTTCTTGGTGTACGCTGAAGGCAATTTGGCACTTTTTCCTACTCATCATACAGGGTTCCCACTCAAATCACAGAATGAAAATCAATGACTTTTAAGGACCTTTGAGAAATTGCTTTCAGGCATCATGTCTATTTATAAATTTTTAATAAAGTATATTCTACCAAAAAAGTTACAAGTTGGCGCATGAGTAATACAAATATATCAGAGAATTCCGCTATGGTGTGGATAAGTGGCGGTCACACGGTGATAGCAAGTACGAGTTGTATTTTTATAAATTTTGCATTTAGGCAAACTACATCCACAAAAATTGTCGACCAAACCGTATAGTGGTTAGCATGCTAGCTTCTAGACCGTGAGGTTGCGGGTTCGAGTCCCGTGATAGGCATGGGTGTTTGTAAATGTATGTTGGCTTATCTAATGACGAATGTTTCGGCGCATTATAGCCCTTGTGTTGCTGACGGCGCCAGATAATCTGAATACAACCAACCAACATCCACAAAAATTAAGGACTTTTTAAGGACCTCAAAGCATTTTCAAAGATTTTTAGGCACCTCTAAGCATTTTCAAGGCCTTGAAAACAAGTTCAAAAATATTAAGCACTTTTAATGAATGTGAGAACTCTGTTATAAACAGAACACCACCATGTCCAGTTTGTTAGAGGGTTATAAACATACTTCCAACCTAGTTAAAATAATTATTTTTCTATATAACTTTGCCAAAAACCATTATACAAAACAAAATCGTAACTAGTAGATTCTTCATAATTTTTCCAATTCTGATATGCTTACGAGTAGAAAAAAAAAAGCCCATGATGTCCTGAGCATCCTGTAATATAATTTTAAAACATTCATCAGACTAGACTATACAAGAAAACCAAGAGAAAGAATAGAAACAAATTGAAATTTATTCATAATACAATATTTGACACAAAGTCCATATCAATAATAGTACTTATTCAGGCGACTGAAAAGTAGTAGGTTATAAAAATGCACAAGCATCCTGTATAAAATGTTCACACTCTTAACAATTCCTTTTATTCAAATTGTAATGCCTCATCGTACTGGCGCAACTCAATAACTCTTTATAATAGGAATTCCTAGCATTCAATAGTCAAAGTTCAGTATCAATTTCAGCAAATAAACATTTTATATAAAACAAAATGTATGATACATCTAACTAACATTTTATAGTTTGTCTGCATAAGTAAAGAACATACATATGCAGATCCTGTACATTAAATATTTAATATAAAAAAATTCATTGAAGCACACAACCTACAAAATCTTCTTTAGTAACTAAATAAAATTAACTTACAAAAACAACCGGTCTTAATATTTGAAGTCGAAATACATGCGTTTGAAACTAATGTGTTAGCTACCTTATATGTACTAAAAAACACATCATACAAGCAAATAAATGAAAAAATCATGCATAGGTAATATTAATAAGCAGTTGAAAAACAAATAAATCAACTGAGATTCTTATTTTGATGCAGAATAGCTTGAACTTAAAAATGTAAATTGATAATAAAATATTCTATTTAATCTATTAAGCTTTTTGGAAACTAAATAATAAGTACCTTGAATTTTTGTTTCAATTAACTGTTATTAAACAGAGCATTATGAATGATCGACTAAGTAAACATTAAAAAAATATTATTTAATAAGTTGCATTGTACCTTTATATTGAGTCAAAAATTATTATATCGTAACATGCTAACACTTAATCTCAAGGATGAAATAAATACCACCTAATAAGGACTCATTTAGGATTAAACAGAACAAAATATTTCTTACATACTAACTAGTTTATTATGTAAAAACTAGACTTAAAATTATAATATAAATGGAAATAAATTAGTAAGAAATTAAAATTTGGTTAATCTTAGAAGCATGAAATTACTTCTTTCAACAAAGATGCAGTTTCTTTCATACACAGATTGCAAAATATTCCTTTTGTTATCGATTAAACCTAATATCACTTTTTAAAGTACTTTTAAGAAGTACTATTCAAAACTATTGCTAATCAATTAAAGCTACTGATATCTCATTAGCGCCAAATATATAGTTTCAAGCACTTGAAATTCATCACATAGAATTCTTAGAAAAATATAACAAGTTCATTAAAAGTAAACGATATTACTTATAAATCCAAGGTACGTTTCATGCAACTATTGTAAGACAATTTCACACAATAAATAATATATACACACGTAATTTGCTAAACGCAAAACTTAAAAAAATTAAAATTTTTAGAAATAAATTTTGCTGATAAAAATAATTCCATATTCATCTTTGGATTTTTAAAATATAATATATTAAAGAGAGTTTACTTATATTCTTTTAAAATAAAATTTAAGTGATAATTCCACCTAAATTTATTATGATAAACACTCTCATTCAATCTTCATACCTGAAGCAAATTTCTGAGGTCAAAATGTAATCTTAACTGCACAGACTGAAATAATAAAATGAACTAATCCCTTCAAAATGAAGTTATAAAACAGCATCTTATAAAATATCAGCAGAAAGCATTACTTGGATAAAATAATCAGTTTCATGCTTAAAAGATAATTCTCATTAATCACATTCATTCTTGATTTTTGAAATAGACACAAGTTATATAAAATTAACATCTTATAAAACAAATGCACAAATTCAACAAAATAAATCTAGGCTAGAGATTCTGAATTATATACATTCACAGACATTGGGAAATAAAAACCTCTGGAAATGAAATATTTCAGTACTAAAGTTAATACAATAAAATTCGCTTTTCGACTGCTTTGCGACAAATTGGGCATTCAGACATACGATCACCACACATTTGGCACGCTCCATGGCCACAAAGGAAAATCATATTTTTCAGACGATCCAGACAAACAGGGCACATTGTCTGAAATAAAATAACACATCGTAACTCATCTCATATCAAAAGAAAATAAACACCTTAAAAGAGCTTCAATTCAATTATTTAAAACAGGTTTAACTAGTGTTCTTTTTTACAACTTTTTCAAACCTAACAATCATTTCCAAATCAAATGTTTCAAAAATCTTTATGAAAAAGTATTAATTTATTATTCAGGATATCCCAAAAATATCAAGATGAAAACAGTTATTAAAAAAAGAGTAATTTGCAAATGATAAATTATAATGGTTTTTTAATAAAAGGTTCTCCATAATACAGGACAGAAGAGGAATTGGAAGTTCAATTAAAGCATTCAAGTCCAAATAAATATTTCTAAAAGAGGAAAAAGGAACTTTACTGATACTAAAAAATAACTCCCATAATATTTTGAAGTTGATAGTCTCCAAACCTGTCAGTTCACTAATCATTTAATGGAAATATAAGTTTTACCTGTTCTTTTATATCTTGAAGTTGTTGTTGTAGTTTCTGAACATCACTATGTACATAGCCGTTATTCATTACCATACCACTACCAGGTGTAGGGCTTGGAGCCGAAGAGGCTTGCAAAATGGACAAACTTGCCATTGTCAATACTACAAAACACAAATAGAAAATTAAGAATCATAATGACTTAAAAATTTCAACTGCGATGCGAGGAAATTTTAAAATTATTACCAGTTCCACCACAGCACACAATGAAAGGAATCACTTTATCAATTTGAGCTCTGCATTGCACACACTTTTTCATCAATGAAGCACAACCTAGTAAAGAGTAATAGAATGTTAAGGATTCTATATTATCTTTGCATGGCTATGTGATATGATAAAAAAAAAAAGCACAATTATTTGAAACAATAATCTTATGCAATAAAATCAATTTTAAAATTTTCTGCATTGCCCTAATGATTCATTTTTAAGACGGTTTTATTAGCTTCGTATGTATGTAACGGAATCTTTGAACTCGATTTTCGACCACTTCAAAACATTGAATTAATTTGAAATTTTGCACAGTTATCAAGGACCAATGACAATACAATAATTCAATAAGTTTGTTGCATTATCGCAAGGATTAGCTTGTGTTGCCCTTGCGCCGTTAAACTCCAAACAACCTTCTCCGGAATCGAACCCTGGTGTCCTGTTACAACCCCAATAGTCACAGAACCTACCATCAACAGTTGATACGGCAGACATTTGAAACGTTACTAGGTAACCCGCTAAGGTCGCTATCAGCAAAAAGTTATTCAGATTTATCATATAATAATGATGGATGAGCCACTGACTGGTTTTGAGCTAATATTAAAGCGTTCCTCTCATCTGGTCGGAACTCTAGATTGCAAGGATTATCTCTAGAAATACTTCAGTTTTCCATGTAAATGTGGACAAAATCTAAGGGGCTATAACCGAATTAAAGAGCTGTTCGAGGTTTCACCTTAATATAATATGTACTGAGACATGCATGAATAAATCATTGAGACAAGCATATGACTACTGGCCGGATCAACTTATAGTGAGTTTTATTCACGCTTCACAAATAGTTTAAAAAACTAAAAAACACGCTTTAATAAAAAGCGTGTGTGTATAGTCACATTATCCTTACCAGGATCTTCAGGATTTAGCGATTTTTTATATTCAGAGACACGGTAGTGTTTAGTGCAAAGTACTAAGGCGTGTACTAAGGCATAAACATGACTTAAATTTGAGACAAGCATGTGACTATTGGCAAGAACAACTGGAGAGTTTTTTTATACTTAACTAAAAAAATTAAGTAAAAAAAATAATTATAGTTTACAACAAAAATTAATAGTTTAAAAAACTAAAAAACATGCTTTAATAGAAAACCAAACTAAAAAATAGAAAATAAATAATATTTTAAAAAAATAAAAAACACGCTTTACTACAAAACCAAACTAAAAGGTAAAACATAAATAATAATAGTTTAAAAAAAAACTAAAAAACATGCTTTAATAGAAAAGTGAACTAAAAAGTAGAAAATAATTTTAAATAAATTTGAAATAAGAATAGAGTGATTAACAAGAAATATTTATTTTATCATAAAAAAGCATGGGGTGCTTTTTAAAATATTTTTATAATGGCTCAAACTTTTACCAATATCAGTCATTAAATATTTACAACAATTGACATCAAGCACCCCACGCTTTTGTATGTTAAAATAAATATTTCTTGTTAATCACTCTATTCTTATTTCAAATTTATTTAAAATTATTTTCTACTTTTTAGTTCACTTTTCTATTAAAGCATGTTTTTTAAACTACATATTATTAATTAATAAAAAAAAAAACATATGAAAATTTCTTAATGAATTAAGAGAAAAATACCCTCTTGTTTTTGAGAAATTAACATGCAACGTCGCAGTAAAAATTTATCGTTTATTCTTAAGCATATAAGTAGCTTGAGTGAAAAGGCTCAATATTTTAATACAGGTTGTGCACATCCCTCGTCATAAAGTTGTGCAAATTTCACAGCATCACAAATGAAAGCATTTTAGTTCAAAAGTGAATGAGTGTGTGTAGGGAGAGGGGAGGGGGCAGGCGCATAGCCAGGGGGAGGGATATGGCGATGTATCCCCTCTCGAAATGTTTCTTTTCGCTATTAGAGCATAAAAATTAAAGAATTTTTATTTAAAATAGTAATTTATTTAAAATGCTTTTAAATTTTGAAACATGCGTAGAAAAAATATTTACTATCTTGATTGCTAAATACAAGCAGCATTAATAATAGAAATGTTAATCCAGATTTTTTTACTTATAATTTTATATCCCGCCCTGAATTTTTTTTCTGACTACGCCCCTTATGGGGGGAGAGGGGGCAAGAGAGATGGTCTTTTCTACCCCAAATTTAAAATTGGGCCAACAGATGGAAAAGAAAGTTGAACAATGTCATCAATCTTTCTGATATTTTACATTCAAACCAATCCTTAAAGTATAGCAGGAAATTTAAAAATAAGATTAAGTATACAATGTTGGAGTAATTAAAAATTCAGTTAATAAAGTTTAAACTTACTATCACAAGCACACATATGGCCACAGGGCTTGAAGAGAACAGATGCTTTTTTATCAGAGCAAACCACACACTCTTCGATCTGTAAAAGAGAATGAATGCACACATTTAAAATTACATTAATGCAACTAGAAATATTCTATGGAATTGGGACATTTTTAGCACAAATAGTTAAAGTTGTGAAAAGTATGAAATATTTTATAGCAAAAAATATAAAAATAAAGTACTGAATAATAGAAATCAAGATTATGTGCAAGCAATATAATTAACCAATTTTTTTTTTTAAATAAAAGACCAATAATGTTTCATATAATTTTAACTAAATTTGAATTTTTGCAGCAAAAGCCATTGCCACATCAGTATACATTGAGTTTCTTCCAAGTAAAAACATTTACATTAGATCAAACAGAGCAAGTAATAACTACTTCAATTTGATATTTATTTATATGTTTACTTATGAAGCACATATTTCTTAATTCCAAATATTTCTGAAAATGTGAAATCATAAATAATTTAATTATTTCACTTCAGAGCACTCCTCAGTAAAATACAAATAGATCATATAAGCGTATGAGAGTAACTTTCAATTCAATTTACCTTTATGCGAGACTGAACTTGTTCCTTGCACATTAGGCACTTTTTGACTCTCGGGGAGCATAAAGAGCAAGTAGCCACATGGCCACAAGGTCCAAACAATGTATCTCTTTTATTATCAGAGCAAACCATGCATTCCTCAAGTGTTTCATTATCTTGTGTGGGTGAGGAGTTGGATGGAGTTGTACACTGGTCACTAAAATAAATAGAAAAAGGTTCATTGAAAATAATTTTAAATCAGATATAGTAAATGCAATATACAAGTGGAATTTTTTTTAAAGCATAATTTCTTCAATCAATCTTACATGCTCTTGTTTACATTAATATGTTGTTAGAAATTTTAATAAGAACAATGGTTCATTAAATGGAGGCAAATAAAAAGGGTGGCAGATTTTCTAGTCATATAGTTAGTTGTAATGAAGTAAGAGTTACACAAAAGCAATACTAATGTGAAACATGATTGGATAAGGAATGACCTACACTGAGACTTTGACCAAGGAGGGAACAATTTCTGGGAGGTCTTTCCAGGGGAAACTGTGCGACATATGTATTTTGAGTAAGAGAAAACCAAAAATACAATAACTTCAAAGTGTCCGTTAACACAAGACTATCTGTCACAATCACTACTTTGTCTACTCAATTTTGAAAACAAAGTAGTATTATAAAAAATGATCACTGTTGTTTATTTACCATTCAAAAATAGCTTGGTTACATAATTTATGTATATTGAAAATGCTTTAATAACAATGTTCAAATCAAAAGGATATTTAACAATATAGTACAATATTAAGAAATGAATAAAAAGCTAAAAAACTTAAAGGCTTTACTTTTAAAACTAAGAATATAAAATTAGTGCTATACTGAGTTCTGTAACAAATGTGCTAAATCAACTACATGCTTACTTTGCTTGATCCTTATGGCATTTGGTTAAAGCTTTGCAAAGATTTGGATCTGGACACAAATCCAATGGTGTTTGCCCTTTTTTGTTTTTGACATTCAAGTCTGCTCCATTAGAGACTAAGTAGCAGGCGATGGATGCATTGCTCTTTTTATCTGAACTCTGAGTTCCCAAGCCCATCAAAAGCTAATATAATATTTTAAAAAAAGTTAATAAATAAATTAACAATTACTAAAAAAGAATGATTTTAGTATCATTTTGGATAAATAGTGCAAAATAACATAAGTAAGTAAATAAATAAATAAATAAATAAAAAGTACAGGCAAGGTGAAAAGTAGTTTAAATTATGTAGGTTAAAAATTTCTTAATTTAATTTGTCAATTCATTTTATACTTATTTATTTTTGAAACATACAATTGTGTTAGCCAGCTTTAAGGTTTTATAGCAATATTTTGAATATCAAAAATTGTGAATTTAAACAGAACAAAACCTTTTTGGAACAAAAAAAAAGGTAAATTTGACGCAGTATATGACAGTTTTGGAGCAGTCGAACAATCAAATTAGAAACATTATTGACAATTTTAAGAGAATATATTATAGAAGAGTTTATCAATTTCGTAGAGCAGTTTTTTATATTTATCATTCATAATCTGGCAAAATCTTTTTTTTTTTAAAAATCAATGCACAGTTAAGTCAAAATATAAAATAAACAACTTTTTTTTCCTTTTTTTTTTAACTTCAATTGAATTTTTTTAAATGGAGAAAAAATGGTGAATTGAAGCAGTTTAGAGTAATCTGTACAACACTTCTAAATATGCTTTTGCAATCATAAAAGATCAACACTTCTAATTTTTATTTTTGTAGGTAATAAAAATGAATAGTGTATGAATATTAAAAACTTTAGTAAAAATGCATAAAATGGCTAAGATAAACTAAAAATGAATTGCTTCAACTCTTGCTTCTAAAGAGACATAGATTTAAATTTTCCCATTTGCTGAAATAGCCACCAAAACAAAAATAATTTGGATCACTTAATAAATACAAGATACAATTAAAATAAATGCTTAAAAATATGATAGGCAAGTTTTGATTTCTTAACATTATGAAGTGGCACCACTTTTTAAACGTCGATGAATATTGAGGAAAGCTGAATATTCATCATATCTGAAGGGCTGCGGCAAAGAATGATCAGAGTCCAAATTTTTCAAAATCTAGATTTTCCCGTCATCTGCGAGGTTATACCAGATAATTTAACCATACAGAATCCGATGTAAAAAAAAATATCATGGTACATAAGATATTGAGCAACCGTTTATCTCCACCCTGATACAAGATTTGAGAGTCGGAAACTTTAAAACAGCTTTTCTATTGATTTGAGAAAAACGGACTCCGATCGTTCTTCACCGTAGCTGTTCATTTAATATACATTCTTTATTCAGTAATACTCATAAAGTTTTGCTTCAATTCTTTTTTAAAAAAAAGTATTAGCTTTACAACTTAGCTTGAATTGGAGAGGTTAGAGAGAAAAAGAGATAAAAAAGCTTTTTTTTTAAATATAAAATTAATTACCCTCAAAACAATTAGGTAGGTATCATCCTTATGATTAAGGCAGAGAGTCACTTTAATTAATTGATATTTGCCTCAGTATTTATCTGAGCCATAATGGTTGGATAAATGATGAAAACTATAGTACCTCTGATGTGCCGTTCATTGTGATTTCATTGGTAACCCCTCCCACCTTCCCACCCTCTTGCATGTCCTGCAGTTGCCTAAGCTGAGAAAGTGTATGGTGACGCAAGGCCTCGTGTAGAGGGGTGTCGCCATCCTTGTCAGGAATGTTGAGGCTGCACTTCTCACGAACAAGAAGCTGAAATAGATATGCATCGATTTTATATGGAATTTGATTTGAAGTATTACGACATTAAGGTACAACGTATGATTCTAGTCTATATACTAGGAAAAAAGAACCCTGGGAATTTACTCTATAGAATTAGTAAAGATGTTCTGTGTTCCTTTTTTTCTAAAACCAATGATTCAAATGACTCGTGTTTACTTGCAATAAAATCTGTGTAAGTTATATTTTTATATGAATCTTAATTTGCATAAGTGAAATAAAACTAGTGCAATAATAGAGCACGTAAAGGAAAATTAGTTTTTTATAACGCAAGCTAAATATAAATTAATCACTTTAGAGTCACAATAAATTATAAAACAAGCAATTTTTCTAATTTAAAATACAATGAGGAGAGAGAAAGGATTTTTATCAAGTAAATTACCAACTTATGCTTTTAACCTAAAGTAGAAAGGGCATTTCATAACGTAAATATGCATAGTAAAAAAAATTAACTCATAAAAAATATAACACTAATTATAGCTATTAAAGTAACATTCATTATACAATTTTTTCAAACATTCATAGCACAATTTTTCAATTTAATATTTTTTTAAATAAAAAGTTAGTTAATTGTTAGGAAAAAAAAAATGTAAGGAAAAAATTCTGTAATATAAATTGCAGCCACCAGCAATATGCAGTTGACTATTAGTGCAAAGTCTTCCATTTAAGTGTTCATAAATTGGAGGATCATTAAATGTTGAAAATAATTAAGTAGAACTTTTATAATTTGTAATAAACAAATATAAAACTGATGGATGACTGCATATCTAAATTGCAGATAAACAAAATCTTAGATAATCTTACCCTCACAATCTGAGTATGTTGGCGTTCAACAGCTAAATGCAAGGGTGTTTGTTGGTTAACATTCTGATGATTCATGTTAGCTTTACCCTGCGAAGAACAATTTGATATTAAATCTACACAAAGTAAATGCTACAATTTATGTAAGGAAACAATATGGCCACCTGAAGACAGCTTTTCTACAAAAAATATGATCATTAAAAATTTAACGAACACTGATTATAATGTAAACTTCTGCGAGTTGTATTAACGAAGTCTCATATTTTTAATTAATATCTACACCATGCATATAGTTTTATTAAACTATACATTTTTATTTATTAATTCCCATTATTATGGGAATTAATAAATAAAAATACAGAATTTTTTAACTAGTAATGAAGTATGATAGTGAATTCTCTAATAGTTAAATAGGCTTGAAACATAGCATATTGACAATTGGATTTTTTTTTTTAATTCTTTTTACTTTTACAATTATTGGGCTTTAAATCTTAAATAGCTATTCTCTCCAGTATATTTTTTCAATAGTAAACAAATACCAGTGTGTATTGTCAACTTTAATTTCAAATATTTCAGCATTTTTACCCCACCTCGACATCTCACTAAACATTGCAAATACAACAAAAAATAATAATGAATAGCAAATAGAAATACTTTATAATAGTTCTCATCTAACTCTCCCTATAACTTAACAAATTAAATATTTTTAATATTGCTATACCTGTTGAACTAGTAATTCTGCAACCTCCACATGATTATTTAATGCAGCCAAGTGGAGAGCTGTATATCCATCGTCTTTCTTTTCATCCACAACCCATGCTCGAGGAAGTTTTGATAACAATATTCTCATGGCACTGTAAATAAATAAGTTTTTAAAAAGTTTGTTACGATCTATAACGTAAATTAAATTTACTTAAAATTGTACAGCTAATGATGATTCATAAAGAGTAAAAAAAATTAACCTGGAATTTAAAAAAAAAAAAAAAAAAAAAAAGATAGCGCAAATATTAAGTGTCACAGTGAAAGAAGAATCTTAATAACAGTACATTTGCACTACAATGAAGATAACAAGTACAGGAATATCAAATATTTTTTTTTACATTAGTTCTAATTTTAAATAATTCATGAACTGGACACTTAAAATTGCATAATAGTGTCCTTGAAAACTCATATGTCTATTCAGTAGGGAACATTGAACGTCAAAAGGTTTGAAAAGTATTTATATGTGTGAGTAGATGAGGGAGAAGGGGAGGGAGGAGTATACTATTAAATTTGTTTTATATTTTGTTAAAAAACATTTTAAGTACACTGATTGATGGACAACTGCCTCATCACCTCTTTCATCATATCTATTTATGAACAAAGGTGTTCATTATTAATATATTAACTAGAAACTAATAGTATTGATGGGTTTTGAAATTTTTGGAAATCATGGAATGTAATTTCAAAGCACAAAAATCGGCCCAAAGCCCAGAATCTTTAAGAAATCATTCTTGATTTTGAAATTAATCTTTCATTGCACAGATTAGTAAGGACATTGTAGTTTATATACAAAATAAGGAAACTATTGTATGAAGTACTCAAAACGGGGAAGTTTCTCTTAAATCAAGATAAATATATTTTCCTCTTAATTTCGTATCATCGGTCTAACTACATCGGTTGTTTATCATGACGTAATTCGAGAATAGTACAAATTGTAAATGAAGAAAATGTTATTTTCCTGTCATCAACCCTTCCACTTTAACCTCTGAATGCATGAGGCCGTATAGGATGCGTTATTATGTGATACACGGACGTAACTGATTGACATTAATCGAATACGTTCAATACGTTTTTATTGCGACATTTAAATTTGTATGTGGTATGTGAAGTCCCACCAGCTCTTTACACAGACTGTGATCAGCATTAAGTGGGATAAAACGATTTAAAAAAATAAAAAATAGACAACCTTTCAAAAATTTAAGTTTGAATGGAATTATCAAGTTATAATCCTCTACTATGATCAATACAAAAATAAAATGTGCCACATTTATAAGATTATCTTAGTTTGATAATTTTCTTATAAGGTTTGATCAGTTTGTTCATTTTCTTATAAGTTAAACCCTAAGATATTACTCAATATATTAATGATAGAATATGTATAAAAAAAAATACGCTTTATGCACACAAGTGCACGATTAATTTGAGTCCCCATTCATCAAAACACAGTTATATAATTAATAATATCTTTTTTAAGCATTTTAATTCGGCGATGACAACCAACGTAACTATAAAACCTGCCTAAGGATTTCAAACCAAAAATATCTCAACCTTTCCGGAAAAATTAATCTTCCATAATATGAACAGAAAAATATCTTTTAATACAAATATAATAAAATTATTGTTTCATTCCAATCTTCATCACCCAGGTTTAATATCCACGAACAGCACGACGTCACGGAGTTACGTCTCGCAATTAGAAATGACGTCACCCAGTTACGTATCATCCTATACGCTTGTTAAATAACTGTCGTTTATCCACCCCTCCCTCAGCCGTCTATTAAAACAGCCACTTCCGTTAAAAAGAACAATGAATCATGTTTCAAATTAGAAGGAATATTAACAATGATTCATTCTGCATTACACAGAGAAGCCTTAGCAAAGATCGCTTTTCTTTGGCGATGGTTGGAACATTTCAAGTATGAAGAAATTAAATTGGTAACATTTATTTAAGGGTGTGGGCGGATTAACATAATCAAGAGTGTTTTTATTTAAATCTCGGTTTTAGGCGGTCGACAAGGAAAGTGTAAAGCCCGAAGAGGTTGATTTTTTATGGCACAAGGGCTTCACTAAGGCCATGGTGCGCCAATACTCGAAGCGATCTCATTAAAAGTGGTCAACAAGAGATGTGACTATACCGCCAATTTGTTCATCCTTTCAGAAATGGTGATTCAATTGGGCCTTTCGAATTTTCAGTTCTAATTGTTACCTCGTTATATCACCCCCCCCCCCCCCCATCCCTAACAAGACCTTAATCAGCTGTTAGTTAATTATAAGTAAGGAACTTATAGGAAACTAAATTAGCAGTTTAGTTTCCTATAAGTAGGGTTAATCCAAATAGCATCAAATGTTGGGTTTCTAGAAAAACTATATGTAGATTAACCAAGTATTAAAATAACCTAAGGCAGGGTGGCCACTAAATTCATGAAAAAAAGTTCCCTGATAGATTTTAAAAAAATTCTCTGATTTTACGGTAAACTTTAATTCAAACTTCCCCAATTTTTAAAGATATGTAGATCAAATAGAACATTTATACTAAAGAATTAATACGCCAACTTTTTAAAAACAGTTTGAGCAGTAATGAAAAGTTTAAATTATACCGTAACATGAAACTTCTAATGATTACAATTCTCCAAGAAAATGGCGCCAAAATACGGATGAACGGAGAAACGTACCTTCAAAACAACAGAAAATTTCATTGATTTTCGGGTAATTTAAAAAAAAATCCCCGACATTTTCCAGAACCATACAGCTCCCTGACATTTTGCTGAATACCATGTTCTGTGGCCACTATGTTGGATGGTTAAGCATAAGAAAGGTTGAACCTTAAATCTGCACGTACGAGAACTCCAAAAGACGAAAATTTTCAAACCGCTAATTGTGAAAATATGCACAAGAAATCATATCATTATCTTTACTTTTTTTGTTTGTTTTTACTTTTACATTTAATTTTTGGTTTATCTTTATGTCTTCATCTAATAGTATGAGCGCTCTCTTAAAATAAATATGTACCACTCCAATTTAAATAAAAAATTAAGACTTTTTTTAGTAGATGAGTACTTAAATTAAAAAAAAATGTTAGGTATAATTATGTTCGCCTTAAATATATACAAATGTATGATAATCAATCTCTTAGGCAGCAACAAGACATAAGTGTTCTTTTTGTAAAACTGCCATTTAGGTGAACTTATTCAAATGGACATTTTTTGAAATTTAAAAGGGTTTGTTTTCCGAAAGTTTGTAATTAGATGTGAGCTTGCATCACCTTTACGGGCAAAAGACAGGCGCGTAGCCAAAGAGGTGGGATATAGAAATTATTCGTTTAGCCCATTAGAACACAGAAATAATGGAGGAAAAAAAAATACAATGAATTTTTTTTATTACCTTATAAGTCGTACATACTTTTATAGATAAAAATTCTCTATGATATTGATTGATCCAACTCACAAAATTTGCAATTAATTTGATTATTATTGTAAGTCATATCAATATCCTTATATTGAAGCGACTTAAAATGGTTTCATGTCTCATAGCTTCATATTACAAAAGGGGGGTAAAATATTAAAAAAAAAAAAAAACTCTCAGGCAACGACTCGGAGCTAAGATATCCAATATTCTTTAAAAATGATAGAGGTTAAATTTGGGATCTGGAATCTGGATTGATTACAAATCCATCTGAATAGCCTTGTCGATCAAGCCAAAGTTTGGTTTGTTCCAAGGTGAGTATGCTTATTGGTTATCAACTCATTTTCTTCAATAAAATGTAAATTGCATAATTGTATCAAACAAATAGAATAGGTGTATTGTGTGGTAAAAGCACAAAAAAAAAAAAAAAAAAAAAAAAAAAAATGGGGGTGTGGAACATTGCACAACTTTCAATTGCAGTATATTCAATGTGTCATTTACCATTTTTATATTTTCGCCATTTGTTTAGAAAAATTGGCCAGTTTGGCGATATTTTTTGCGATAATTCTTATATTATCCTTTCTTATAATTGAAACTGAGAAGAGGAGAAAAAACAATCATTGATAAACTATGTTCAAACAAAGAGAACTGTGTTGAAGGCATTCGTTTTTCAACTTTTTACGCCATTAAAGCATTTTTTTTGGAAATTTCGCAGGTGGGGATAATTAAAACACCTTAAAAGGCATTACCACAGCAATTTTGATAAAAACCGTTCGAGCCGTTTTTTTAGAAATCATTGAAAAATATAATTTCTTCAATGGCAGCTACCTCATGCGCGTGCGCAATTTTGACGAAAACCGTAATGGTAGGTCCTTGAGCCACAACCAATCAGCGCACCAAATTTGAACATAGTAGGTCAATTTGTTCGGGAGTTATTCTGACCACGTACACACAGATATTTTTTCTAGATCACTTTTTTGAAATCAAGATGTCCCAAAATGTGGACAAATGCAAAATAATCGATTTTTTTTTTACCGAATGCTATACTTTCATTACATTATGTATACATATTGGTAATTGAAAGTAAAAAAAAAAAAATCACTTTCAAAGTTGTGTTGTCATTTTGCACAAACAAATTTGAGTACGCGAACTATGTTGACATCACAAGTCCAAGGTTCCTGAAGTCGATGATTTGCCTAAGAAATAAATATAATTCCTGGATATATTTTTTTTATATAAATTTCTTATATATGTTGGTATGGTTCATGAGCAGATAATATTTTTTTTTATTTAATTTCTTTTTTTTTTTAAATCAAATTTTAAGTTAATAAAACTTATTACTCAATGACCCTCAATAAATTTTGCAACAAGTTTCCGAAGAATTCTTTTAAGACAAGACGATCCGACAAAGTAAGTCTTGAAACTGAAAGCGGGAACGTCCCAAGTAACATTTCCGTACCTCAAACTGTCGAAAGTTCAATAAAATTCAAATGGACTGTGCTGTTTGACAGTTCGTTCGAGGTACAGAAATACTGGCGAAGCGAGTTTATGCTACCCCATTGTAGCAATCTGTAAGAGGAATAAACAGGAAAGTGTGCAAAATGATCTTGGTAATGTAAAGTTACATAAGAACGAGAATGAAACGAGGTGAGGGAGCGGAAGTTCCGAGTTTTCTATCGAACATTTCCTTAAATCATAAACAAGTCGGGGAAGAGTGTACAAGACTATTCAGTGACCGCGAGTCTGAAGTGTATAAATAGCTGATACTCGAGAGCGTACTTCCTGTCTTGTCTCCTTATAAGGATGAGATAATATGATCCCCTAGTACGAAAGGCTTTTGCACTCTTCCCAACTCAAGAATAAGTTGACTACGGATTTCGTATTGGGGGAGGAAGGAAAATAAAAGTACCTTCATGGTTATGATGCATAATTATCCAAATCGATCAAAAAATAAAGTTGATTGATAAGTGGATGCCCTTTGATTATGTTTTTTTTTGTTTTTTTTTTTTTTATTTTCTTTTTCTTTCTTTTAATATTATTTTTGTTGAGATATTTTTAAATTGAAATATGGAATTTCAAAGTCCAATTTGAATGTGTTACCTCTTATGCATAGTTGGTGAGCTTCAAACATGGATTTCCAATATTGAGCAGAAAAAAGTTATTAATCTAACCATTTTTACAGAAAATCTGTATTAAACATTAGTATGTAAAATAGCTGTATGGGTTAAATATCAAATGAGAAAGAGAGATGGAGAAAAATACCCAAAAACTTATTTCCTCTTTTTTTTTATTATGAATTATAAATACTCTAAGTTTCAAACTAATGAATTCAAGTTCCGTAACTACTTTGTAATGAAAAGAATGATAAAAATAACGTGATGGTTTTAAGTTTTAGTACTTTATCGAACATCATTCTGATTTTTTTAAATTGAATGTGGAGATATGCTAGTAGATTATGAATAAACTGGTCTGCAAAAATAGCCGAAACCGCTGGAAAATTGATTTCGAAGGAGTTGAACTAAATCCGATAGCAAAGTATGTTATATCTTGCCTAATAATGATAATTCTTTTGTGTATGGTAATTCCAAGATCTTTAATTTTATAGCGATTAGTTTTATTTATTGCCAATTAGCCTCAATTTTAAAAGATGCAAGTATTTTGCCCCAGGGAAGTCAAATCGTTTGTACCCTTCCTCATTGAAATTTAAAGAGCGGCGAGTTATAATCTACTGGTATTTTTCAACATTGTATAAAAAAAATTCAAAATGATGTTCTATGAGGCATCAAAACTTGCAGCCGTCTCTCGATCTAAAAAGTCAGTATAAAAGCAGATGCAGATTAGAGGTTCCCAACTTCTTTAATCAATTCTAGTTCAAGGAAACGAAGTAACAAACTTGTTTTTGAATATTGGCCACGGTATGGAAACAAATTAAACGGCAAAAGTATATTGAAATCCAAAAGAAAAAAAAGTTATGATGTATTATAAAAAAAAGTTAAAGAAAAACACCATCGTACAAAGTTTGATGTGGGGTTATTGATCACACACAGGTTGTTACAAGATCTATGATATGAAGTTAAGAATAATTGATTTTTCTTTGTGCTTAGCTTATCCCTCTCTTAAATCCAAGTCTCACAGAGTATTTAATTGTTAAGTCAAGCGTTTCTAACTAAATGTCAATGTCGTGTTAACATGATATATGTCCTAGCATGTGGAATAATATATTTTTTTTTAATCTACAACATCAAATTTGTTTTAGTCAAGACCCATCCTAATAGTATGCATAGTAAATTGAGTTTTAAAACTGGCAGTAAGAGTATTATGCGGTACGATCCTAAATTAAGTGTGCAACAAGGCTATAAGGCAACATACACCAGTGAAAGATTTATAACGAAAAGCAAATCAATGTTTATAAGAAGGTTGCTTACACAATTCTAAAAAAAAATTGAATAAATATTTGATCGTGTTTAGATCGTCCTAAGATAAACATGCTTTAAACTTTATAATTCCCCTTCCCCCCTGTTTTCTGAGTTGGCAGCATCCTTCAAGTTGAAATTCAAAGCCCCCACAGTACGTCTGACTACGACTGAACTACGTCTATGCGTTCAATCAACTCCTCCTCTTCAGAGCCAACGCTCATCTAGTTAGTGCCCTAAAAACTCACGAACGATTGCAGATATAGACTAAAGACTACATTGCAGTCATAACACCAAAAAGGCATACATTACATAAATGATATTGACTTCACAAAAACTTCAATATAATATCTAATCATTCTAGCCCTCCTGGAAAATAAAATCCCGCTCCGTCCCATACTGTGGATCGAAACCCAGAAAACTCCAACCCGGTTGTCCTTCAATCCCCGATCGTGTCAACTCGTCTTTGAATTTAAAGTTTGCAGATCGCACGGGCGGCGAATCGCATCCGAGAAATGCCGCCTACAATGCAAGTATTCGGCCTCTGAGCTACGAGTTTTGTCGATAATTAAAAAAAAAATAAAATCGATCATCACCCTCATCAAAATACAAACAAATCGCGCGGGACGATGCACTTCGAGCACCACATATGTCGCCCAATAGAGAGTGTGTGCTCGGGTTCTCGAGTTACCACAAGTGGAATCAGCGGAGTTGGGATTGGTGGAGGGAGGAAGGAGTGTCATGATACTTCAATTAGAAAGATGGAGGGAGGAAAAAGGCAGAAAGAAAAAACAGCAGAGAAACACAGAGGCGCCTCTGTCTGTCCTGCCAGCGTGTGTATGGGTGTCTTCAGTGTGCACAAGTTCCCTCTCTCCGGATGCTGTGAGAGACTGTCTCTTATTCTTATCTTCCTTCTTGAGCAGGCCGGGTTTTTTTTAGTTGGAATGGCCGAAAAGTGAGTAAATATGTGCTGTTTACCATGTCTAATATTTATTATCCAATGTTTTTTCTGTTTTGTTTTTAAATATAAAGTTGAAAAACATAACAAGTGTTATAATGGCAAAGAGAGCCAAAATGGATCTTATGGGTGATTCAAACGCTGGTCCGTTGAGGTCCCTCCCACGCCCATTATTTTGTGTTCACGTTTTCCTAGTTTACAATTCTACATTCAAATGCGTGATTTCTTTTCTAAGCGTTCTAATGTTTTAGACTTTTGGCGGAATAATATATTTTCATTCGCGAAAAGATTGAATTGCAAATTCTGTATTTGATAAATAAATTCACAAGCGCATTTCTGAAACTAACTTAAGAAAAATATTGCTCTTATTTAGGTGTGTGAGAGGGATTTCAGCGATGGAGTTTTATTACACACTTTTGCTAATAATTGTTTAAACATTACTTTTATGGATAAAAAGCACGGACGCCGGAAGAGAAGAGGGGGGGGGGGGGCAAATTGCACTCAAAGTGGTGCAAGGGAATTTTTTTTTTACTTTTTTTTTTTTTTACTTTGATTTTTTAACTGACTATCATAATGAAACTTACATTAATAGTTATGTATTATGGTGCTTATCCATTAAATATTTCAAAAACCTATATTATACTTCTATTTCGATTGAATCATACCACTTTTCTCCACATTACTTTTTAATTTTCAAAATCCAGAGGTGTGCAGTGCACCCCTATGCACTTTCCTGGCAGCGCCTTTGGTGAAAAACCTTTAAATTGACTTACATAGCACACACACTCTAAAATAAAATTCGAAAAAGTTATGTGATTTTCCCAACATTTCAAGAATGTATGCATACACAAATACCTTTAGTTTGTCATGATTATAAAAAATATGGATGCGCTTTCTATATTTCGCAACAAAGCAATGCTTTTAAATACTCTGAATTGAATCGATTGAATTTCGTCGTATCGGAATTAAATCGTCGTTCTTTCAATAATTCCGTATCTATCGTTAACTATAGCACTTATGATAAGCAGTCTTCGGGAAAGACTTCGCCACTCAAAGATCATACGCAGTCAAAAGATAAAATTAGAATAAGACACCACGAGGTCATGAAGTCCTATAATCAACTTCGATGGAAGAAAGCGTTCTCATTCTAATTTCTTCCATGTTAGTGCAATCGGATGTGCTTACCATCAGCTCCGAGTTCAACGATCTGCTCAATTTATCTCTGCTCACTAATTTTGAATGCCCGTAGAGAGATAGGTGGGGTGGAATACTGATTATCATGCCACAATACGAACTCTGACTAAACGTCATAAACAAGTTAATTAAACCACGCATAAGCACTATGAGTCATAAACTGTTCAAATGCACAGCGTAATTCTATGAAATGCAAGAGATAACAAAACTGATATTTGACGATAACAATGTTTATATATATAATGCTAAATTTCCAGCGTCGCAATATCCAAAAAAGATGGTTCTGCACGATAAGAAATAAAAAATCTTGGAAAGAACGCTCTTTATCTTGATATGTATTTTATTTTTTAAGAAATTGTATTTTTTTTTTTAAATAATAAAGTAGATGAATTTTGATCTCGAATACTGATTATCACTATCTGCAATAAGTTAAGATGGTTGGTTATCTTATATGGAAACATGCCGTTTTTTTATATTGTGTTTTGAACACAATTTCATATATATTTCAATTATATCGGTGGGACTATGAATCAAAAGTAACTATGTATAACGAACACAAGTATTGGAATAAGAAAATTATTAATCCTATCAGCCCCGAGGCTATTTGGATGCGGGACAGTGTCAGCGATTATTTTTTTTAAAGAAATAATCTAATGATAAGAACTTATGAATTGTTTCTTAATATAGTTTTCAAAACATATTTTAAATTAAGACACATAGATGAGAAATATCTTGAGAAGTTAGATGACATTTTATATCACTGATGGTCACCAGTGCAATTATCAATCATCAAAAATGCTGTTTTAACTCGGTGAGCATCCTAATAATCAAGTAACTAAAATATGTTAATAAGGCTCCAAAAAAACTTAAATAAGTATTAATTTAAGTGGTGTGTGGCGGCGCGAGCTTGTTGGTATGACATTTTGAACTCTATCGGCGTGAGATGAGATGATGTCTCGTGCGTTGCATAGCGACGGAAAAAATAACTTTCCTGGCGAGCAGTTTTATTTTTATTACTTGTGTTCCATGAATATTTTCTTAGCATGTTGTATCGTTGGTGTTTATTTAGTTAATTAAAGTCTAATAAATTTATGTTAAACTAAAATGGAGTCAGATTACTAATCCAAGGATCACAACATCGCTAAAGTGGTGACCCGGATGTTTGGGAGCATTTAGGCTCCGAGTTATATTTCTTTATATATAAAGTTTTTATGTTGAGAAAAGTTTTTAAAAAAATAGAGGATAATAGAGGAGTATTGGGTATTGCATAGATAAATACTATACATCCACTTCGAACAGAACAGGCAATGGATTTCATCACATTTATAATATTGTAAAGCTGAAAGTATTTCCGTTGTAGGATTGCATGACCAGCAATAACATGTCTTTAAACTAAAATACCAAAATCAGTTCTAAAGTTAGAGAAAAAATATCCCGCATGACTAAATTTATAGTACATACGAAAGTTAAGATATAATAAAATTCCACCCTTAAAAATATGAATTGGCGGTACCCTTTGTGAAACATCTAATAAGGGCATACACAACTACAGCAGTGGGGAGGATGAGAGGGGGGGGGGATGAGAGGGGGGGGGGGGAGCCATGTGTGAAAAGACGTGGGTCACTGGTGGCGGTTCCCTTTGATGAACCCTTTTTCTGTCAGAATGAGGGTCGGCGTATTCTTCAAATTGAACTCATTTTCAAATGCATGGCAAAACAGACCATGTTTTAGTCACTGCCGTGTTGGGAGTCCTTCAGTGCGAACGTTTTAAGTTAGAAAATTCTTAATGTTTACTTTAAATATCCAATTTTTACGACAAAATACGGTTGAGTGAATCGACTTAATTTTGTACTAGGTACGTCTTAGAACGAGGGACAAACTGAAAATAAATTCGAACCCCCTTTTCTCGATTTCCAATACCTTCTCGATACGCAACACAATGAAGATATCGCATCAGAAATTTATTTTAATTCATGTAAATAATAACAGATCTTTAATATTTATAGAAATTATTGAAACTGATTTATAAAGCAAACATCAAAATACGACTGCAAATAGTTCAAAATAAAAAAAAAAAAAAAAAAAAAAATGATCTCCAACTAATTTTCCTCCCTCATATGTTTCAAGTGAATTCCAAGACACAGGAGAAAAAGGGCGATGTTGAAACCTGACACTGGATACAGAATAGCGGCCAAGAATAGGAAAGGAACCAATCTCTAAAAATAGGATGGATATCATCTGTCCAGGATACCGTGCTTCTATACGTCCCATATGTCGGATTTTCAACCCATATGGAATGTGTTGAAGTATGGAACTCTGGCGGAAGTAAAACGACAATAACAAGAAAAAAAAAAAGAAAGAACGACAGTGCACAGGAAAAATGTTTGGTTTACTCTATGTGAAGAACTTAAAAAAGTACGTATTATTTTTTTATTAAACCCTCCGGTGCATGAATTCTACTTAGATGCAGAGTTAATTTTATAGGTGGTATTGCTTTCTGAAAAACAATTCCATGTATATTGTCATATACATGGAATAGTTTTCAGCTATAAAGTTAAATTTTATTAAGATTTAAAAAACAATTAAATGAAACAAAAGATAAATTGTTTCACACAAAACGGTTGTTTTTATTTTCAATTATTTATAAACTATTCAAAACAAGCGAAATTTCTTTCTTATTAAACTTCTTTTAAAAGATAAATTAGGGTAAGATCTTATTTACTCTTTCATAGCCTTTTTTTTTTTTTTTTTAATATTCTACATTGCAAATAGTTGAAAGGAAGTTAATATTTACATTTACAAATTGTTTGATAACTCTATGACAAAAGTACTGTTTTTTCAATTTGACAATAAAGTACTTAAATTGCTTTCGAAAAGTTGAAACTATAAAGGGTAGCAGATGAAAGGTAAATAAAAAAAAAAGTATTAGAAGATTATTGCAATAGATCTTAAAACTATACAGTTCAACTGTAAGTTAGATTATGACAGTCACTGGCATTATAAGGTTGCTCCTACCTCTTATACTTGTTTTGTATTATGATATATCATTAGATCAGATACATGTCTCAAGCATGTACAATTTAGGAACTTTTAATGATTGAAATATTATGTTGTTAAGACATAAAAAAACTGGCAACTTTTTTTATATAAACAAACACTTCACTAAGTAGGCCAGATAGGCGACAAATTTGACAAAAAAACTTGTCACCAAATATCCAAATGGATTATTATGGAAGCACATTTGTAGTCAAACTTTAAAGCACTTCACGCTGTGAACTTTAATTCATCTTACTAATCTCATCAAATAGTATTTATAGCTTACGGTAAAGGCATTGCATATTGATTTCCTCCTCACTATTTCACCATTTACGATACTTTCAGTTGAAATATGCTATGGAAACTTGTGTTGACAAGACTTTTCATTTGATATATTGCACATGTCTGTAACATTTTTAGTT
The DNA here is from genome assembly GCA_963978545.1 of Linyphia triangularis. Lineage (NCBI taxonomy): Eukaryota > Metazoa > Arthropoda > Arachnida > Araneae > Linyphiidae > Linyphia > Linyphia triangularis. The sequence goes on from OZ021722.1 coordinate 33,322,594, forward strand.
TTATCTAGGAAAGTTGACCTCAGTAAGACAGAGCCTTTGATATACATTAATAATGTAATGTAGGACTTAATACTACAATGGAATGTGTGTGAATAATTTAAGATCCAAACAATAATAGTTAATATCAATTGCAATTTTCAAGATTTATGTATCACTGATGTATGATTTTTTATGTTCAAAATTGCAACTCAATATCGGGTGTATGGAGCAATCTATAAATAATAAAAGAAAGAGTTTGCGTGTCTTTCTGTGGCTCTATAAAAATAAACTTCCAATAAGCAGATTTTAAGCAAAAGTAGTGATCAACCTCTAATTTTTATTTTTACATCCAGAATGTTAAAATTTTAATTATTATTTTTCAATTTTAGTGTGTGATAAACAAAATCCCATGGCCATCAGTTTCAAAAACTCGCCCCAGATGGCAGCCCTACAATTTGGGTCTTATCCCAATTTCCTACAGTAAAGTGAGCCTGGTTTGTGAAGTGTCAAAAGTAACGATCTATGCACATTGACTAGTGTCTACAATGCTAAGTCACACAGCTAGTTCTTATAATAAAATACACATTTGCTAAGCTCAAGTCCTAACTCTAAACTCATAAATATGTCTATTTTAATCCTATCGGATTCATTGTTTTAAACTACTTTTTAACTCACAAGACTGATTTTTACATCCTTCATATTAACATCGATTTTATATTTGTGTGGGGAAGAGGGGAAATGGCTGGGTGTGTATGTTGATGGCAGGCAATTCTGTGGGGGTCTAATTAACCTCCTTGTCATTATCCAATCGGGTTAAAACTTGGCAGACAGATTCGATGCTGATGACAATGCATTCTCAAATTTTGAGGGATGTCACTAAAAAGTTGCTTTTACAAAATACTAATAAACCAACTTTCCGTCATCCAATCACAGCTGAAATAGCATTTAACCAATCAGTAACTCATTTCTGTTGCCAAAATTGTTTTAATAAATAAATAATAAAATTGTTTCTATCAGAATAAATAAAAGATATTTAGATGCAAGTGTATAAATTCACATCCCTTTTTAATGAAAAAATTTTGAAAAGTAATTTACTGCATATTTTGCTGATAGAGATGTTTTTAATATTTAAAATTGGATGCAAGCACCAAGCACATACTGACAACAGAAACAGTGCAATTTTAATGAATATAAAAATTGGCAATGCATATAAAGGATTTATATTAAAAACTTTGTTTTTATGGGTTGTATTTATTATATTGATGGATTCATAGCCTAAATTGTCATAAAGAGATACTTTTATTACATTAATTACAAAATGTAAAAATGTTCTTTATTATCTGAATCATAAAGTACTCACCTTAATAAGGCAACATTAGAATGCGAGTTCACAAAATTAAATAAACGTCCACTGATACAAATACAAAACATGCCAATTTAGGTAAATTTTAGTTTATTAAGTTGTTAAAAATGAAAACAATTAATAAGATGAACAGTTAGTGAAAGTATGGAATTACTTTCTTGTGTCAGACACCATTAAAAGAATCAGATGAAAACTGAAATTAAATTTTTAAAGAGCTTGATTTATAAAAACTATTTTACATAGCTTTAAATTAAAGTTTTAGTTTACACATGTTTTTAAAAATTTAAAACTCAGCTAGTAGTACCTAATGATGTATAAAGAATTTGTTGAGCTTGAATTTATCAGTAACTAAAAAGAGTAGCATGTTTAAAACTTTTGGCAAATATTTAATTTTAATCAATTCTTACAGATGTAATTCTTATTCATATACCGATTGTTCTAATGAACAAATTCTCCTTACCTTTTCTCATCAATAATCAACAGTGAACATCAACAATGAATATATTTCTTTCAGCATACTTTTCAGAGGCAAATAAATTAATATACTTGAGTGCTGGTATACTTTTTAGCAGGGTTCATACACATTTTGGAAGTAAAAGTTCCAATACATTTTCTAGAGACATCCAGGAATATTCCAAGTTTTTCTAAGAATAAATCTCAACAACTCATTGCTAAACAGATCTACCATTAAAAAAATAGTCCACAATAATTTTGATTGTCGATTTGCTCTGTCAAACCAATACATTTGAATCAGTTATACTTGAGAAACTTCAATGAAAAATCAAATTTTATCAATATTAAACGTTTAGTAATGACTTATTCTTCGAAATATATACAAAACTAAAAAAGAAAAGCCATGAGTTTGGTTTCTTTGTGCTGTAATGGCTGGGTTAAAAGTTTATGCTTGTTTAAAAAATCCTATTTAACAGACACATTCTTTGCTTTATTTCCTAAATTTGCAATATTTCTTTAAAAAGCTGATTCTTTTGGAAACGATGGGAAAAGGAGGGGGGGGGGGGGGAATGCAACACATTGTATAAAATTATGTCTAGTTTTCTTGAGATTTATGTTGTATTTAAAAAAAATAAAGTGAAATAAAAAAATCATTATATTCTAGAGAAAAATGTATTTGAAATACTATACTATCGAGTAAAAAGTTCTAAAGGCCAAATTTCCCAGAAGTTACAAGTTAATTCCAAAGCTTTTTTAAAAAAAATAAAACCCTTTTCTTTGAGAAGTACAAATTCTTACTTATCTCAATCAGACCTACTATGTTAGTTACTATTTGTTTCATATATATTATCTTAATAAACTGAAAATACTTCAGAAACTGATTTTTAAGAGAAAAAAATGCTAATAAAAGGCTCTGACAATAACTAAACATTTTTCACATGACTTCATATGTGCTATCACTTCATACTGCCTATTCATAAAAATTTCAAATTATGTGGGTACCAAAATATATGGGTACCAAAAAGTATTCATTCACAAATATGAATCTTCAAAATCCATATATTAAAGGGAAAATATGGAAAAAAATGTTTATAGCCTTAAAACTGCTCTCTATATCTTCTCTTTAATAAGATGTGAATTAATCATTAGTTAGAAGTGATATAAGGAGTGATTAATTGGCACTAAATTAATATAATATTGAGTTAATTACTTAAATAAATATAGAATGGGAAATTGCATACTTATTCAAATAATAAGTATGCATTTGTCCACTGCACTATTTTCAATCATATTTTTGCTAAAAAATAAATTACAGTAGAACCCCCTTTAAACCAGTCGTCATTTTTTAAAGTATGAAACACAAAAAATAGTATAAATTAAAAACTTTAAAAAAGAAATACATTACACTTATGCTGTTATGGTATCGCACATGTTTTTCAATTCAGTCCAACCTTTCAGAGTATTTTACCGACAACTTGAATTAACAGTTAAAAATTTTAGTGCATGCAAAGACATTGACGCCGAAGACATGTAGCAGTGGCTGGACATTGAAAAGAATCTCCAGCAGAAAAAGTCACCGATTTCTTTAAAGATTCCTCTTAATGATATATAATATCCAAGTTTTTTAAATTAGTAGTTTGGTGCATTTGTTACATTTTTCATACAATTGTCCAAAAAACATGCATCAAATCCTTGCTGTGTTTTTAATTTTCTGCTTTACCTGGATTTTGGCTCAACTTCTTTATCCTCAGTCCCAGCTAGGCCTGTTAAGGGGGAATCTACTATACATATTTTTTAAACTGTTACATTATCTTCAGGGCTGCCACTGACTATAAGCTTTGAAAATAGTTGCTTTAGTAGCCATAGATGTTAAAAATAGTAGCTAAAATAGTAGTCTCAGAAGTTGAAAATAGTAGTAATTTTTTTCAAGTCGACAATTGTCTTGCTTTGAAGGTTTAAGTATTCAACAAGATCGGAATAAAACTATTGATTAACATAAAACACGAAAACCCAGACACTCCCCGTTATATATGTGGTCTTTCAATTCAAAATAGTATCTTAATATAAAGTAAACATAACGTACTATACGATAAAGATAATGTGTAGTAACACTCTTAACGATACTTTATCCGGTAAAACGTTCAAAAGAATCTAAAAACCAGACTCTTTTTTATGCTTTTTTTTTTATTAAAATTGAAAAAGAAAAAAAATAGTTTTCTTTAAGCCTTCAAAGTAAAAAAAGTTGAACTTGATCCAAAAGCAACGGTAAAAATCGACTGGAAAAAAACATATATAATTTTTTTAGAAATTTCCTAAAGTCAAACAACTTTTTGGCAAAAAAAAAGTTTCAAGTTTAAACAATTATATTGCATTGACAATAACAGGCAGATTTTTAATTTTTTTTAAGCGGCATTCAAAGTAATTAAATAAATTGGCTTAGCTACTATATTAAAATTTTTGTCGTTCCTCATCGATCAGGGATGAGAATGCAAAATTTCAAAAAAGAGGAAATCCAAAATTTAAAAAACTAAATACACGCGACACCGGATTTTGCAATAGTAAAACCCAACACTCCTTGTGAACGGGCATGATGCAAGTTGCTGAGGATGTCTAGGTACAAAATTTTTATATGAAGGAACTGTCCTGATAATACATACAAACTGCAAATTAAATCATTATAAAACTAATATATAAAGTGCTACATATAATTTAAAAAAATGTGTGTATACAAAGATCTCATACATATTCATAATTACCCAATGATCATTTCAGGGCTCCCACTCACTCAGAAAGATTTAGAGCAGGAAAAATCAAGTTTTGGAGCAGTAAAAATGTCTTTCGGAGCAGATAAAATTAAGTTTAGTAGCAGGAAAAATGCCTTTGTAGCATGTAAAAGAAATTTTTGTAGGGCGAAAAAAATGTGTAGCAGAAAAATAAATTTTGCACTAGAAAAAAAAAAAAAAAATTGAACCAGAATTAAAAGAGTCGAATGTCACTAAATCGGCGTCGCAAATCTCGGCAATAGCTGCTATTACATTACCATAGGCCTTGGCGAAAACGAATATAACACCAACGTAAATATCGGGATAGCACCCACCATACCTTCGCAATCTCGATAATATCGGCGCAAAATTCCAGTAATATCGTATTTTTTATAAGTCACCAAACAGCGTCACAAATCTCGACAATAGCTGCTAATTACAACAAAGTAAACTTCAGCTAAAATGACTACCACACTTGCGTAAATATTAGCAAAAGCGTTTATAATACCGTCGAAAATCTAGACAAAGGATATTACGCAAATTGAAGATTCAGCAGAAATGACCATCGCTAAAACGTACATATCGGCACAAATGTCGGTAATATTGAACTTTTCTAGGTAATGTTTGTGCATGATACGGAAATATCGGATGTTAACAAAAGCGCATCACTTTTTGAAAATGACCGTCACACCAACGATTATATCAGCAATAGCGCTGAATAAACCGGAGCAATTCTCAACAGCGCTAAATCGGTGAAAGACTCGACAAAAATGACCATCACAATAATTTGCAATATATCTGCATTAGCGTCGTATATCATCGCAGTAACATCGACATTTTCTCAGTAGTATCGGGGCGAATTTCGGATATTGCAATATCCCAGCACTCGGCAATAATTACCACCATACCAACGAAAGTATCAGCAGTAGCATCGAATTAACTGGATCAGTACTGATTACTACAGAGCTATTACATCGATGAAAGAATCGACGAGAATGACCGTCATAACAACGTAAAACTTGACAATAATGTCAGCATTAGCGTCGAAAATCATCATAGCACTCGGAAAAAACGAACACCCCACTATCGTAAATATCAGCGTTAGCGCCGAATAGACAGGAATATTTCTCAACAATAGCGATATTACAGCGGCGAACAATATTAAATTTCGGCCCGCAAAAAAAAAATATTAAAAAAATCGTGTTTTGGCGCAATTATGGCTAAAATAAAGCATTTGGAACAGCTTGGAGCAGATTTCTGTATTTGGCGCAGTTGGGCACAATTGGAGCAGGTCTGAGACCCCTGTCATTTCCATTCAACCAAATTGATATAGTTGAAATAAAGTTATGTACCACTTTATAAAAGTCACATATCAAATCATAAAAGGATATTTGTAACCAAAGTACAGAATGTTCAGCAAATTACAGATAGAAAGAAAAAAAAAAAAAAAAAAAAAAAAAAGGCATTGACAAATAAAACATTAAACAAACTTTAATTTGCACAAGTAAATACGTCATATTTTTCAAAATGACCAAAGTTACGCTAGAAAAACGCGGAAATTACTGAATTACTAAAAAGTGGAGTAAAACTTGAAAAAAAAAATACAAACCGCGGAAAATCGCGGAAGATTCTCATCCCTGCATCGATTGACCTACACGGCGAAATCGAACCTCACACCGACACACTTCACGTCTATAACATCAACGGAAGCCTTGATGAAAGTCCCCATTACAACAACGCAAATCTCGGCAGTTATAGCATCAGAACCAAAATGGCTGCGCAAATAACGGGAAAAGCAGCTGTTAAATCCTTATATCAGCGTAACCTTTGGCGAAAATGACAATCACTTCAATGCAAATATAAACGATAGTGCCTTCCATACCGATGCAAATCTCGCAATGGGTATATTACATCAGCGTAATACGTGGCAAATATGGCCATCACAACACCGTAAATCTCGGCGATCACCCAGCATATAAGCCTAAATCTCGGCAATAGCGGCCATTGTATCGACGTAACAATCAATGAAATTAAAAATCACACACTAACATAAATATTTATGATAGAGACAAACATTAAAGGAAGCAGTGATAAAAGTGGTCATTTTACAGGAGGTTTTGGGAATTCTGAATGCAAGCAAGGATCCAAGGCGATCAGACTTATAATCAATGACACACATGCATCCCCTAGAAATTTTAATGTGGATTTGCATCGATGCCAGGAAATTTTGGTCGAAAATGCCGAAATTGGCATATCCGCAGAACTATATCATGTGTGATTTTTAGTGAGGATTTCATTCCCTATATGTTAAGTCAAAGAAACAAAAGCTTGCTTTTCACAACCGTCTTGTTTGACACACAAGTAACTCCACTTTGCAGCTTTGCTTATATAATAGTGATAAGTGACGGGTGGATGCAAAATGTCATACAATACGCTTCTCCTATTTCGTGATTTTCAGTACCTGGTGATTGACTTGGGAAAATAACAAGGATTTCTTATACTTAAATACTACAACTACCTTGGCAAAGTTATGAGACTTTCTTAACATGAGAAGAAAACGATTTATAATGACGTTATCAGGACATTTAAATTGTGCAAAAGTAAATGCCCCATTGGCTAAGTGGCAATCCTCAATCGCTAAAGGTATAATTTAATAGGTATTTTTACGCAAATGTCAATTTTCAATTGAAAAAGAAAACTGTCTATACTGATGGCAATTTCTTCCGGCGTTCACGACAAATTCATTTTTGTCAACAAAAGTAAATCGAGGCAAAATAATTTGATACTTGAGAATATTTAGTGTATGTTGTTGAGCCTTGCACGACAAAAGATAAAATATAGGAACCAAACAGGTAGGCGAAAACAACCCTGTTTGATGTCGAAAATAACAATCGCCCGTGCGCTGTTACCAGAGAGATACTATCATTCGACTATAAAAACGACCACTCGATCCATGAATATAAACTAAAATTAACCCCTATTTCGAAAACGTTTGCTCTTCGTACCTCCTTATAAATATCAACGTTTTGACAAAATTGCATTAGTACTCAATAGGCGATTTTTTAGTTCATCCTACTATCGGACTGTAATTTCATAAAAAAATAGTCGCCTTAGCCCAAAAATAGTTGAAGGTTTTGCTTAAAATAGTCGTTTTGGGCCCTTTTTTCATTGAAATAGTAGCCATAGTCGCCTGGACACTAAAATAGTCGCTTTAGTAGCCTTTTTAGTCGCCTGTGGCAGCCCTGTATCTTTCATTATTTGCTTGGTTTTCTAAATTTCTGGTTAAAAATACAGGTCTTCATATCAAAAATTTTACATGAAAAATTCAACATTCAAACATTAATTCCCTTATAAAGATTTTACACAAATTTTGACAACCAATGCTTTACACATAATGCTTAAATTTTTAATCTGTTAACCCTACTGCATATTGGTTTCCGTAAAATTAAAAAAAAAAAAAAAAAAAAAAAAAAAATTGAATTCCCAATTATTTTTTTTAAATTTTTTTTTGTCAGGAAGAGTGTTTGATAAATAAACTTACTTTTAGAAAGTATCCTTACTTGATAATTTGTAAAAATGAAAACAATTTCATTACAAGAATGCACTATTGTTGAAGGCATTAAGGTTTAAAGAATGATACTTTACCATTAGTCATAGAGAAGTGTTGATAATTTTAAGTACAACATTTATTGTGCAATATATCTAGTTTAGAGACAGCGATCATTTGAATATTCAGTACCTATAAATTTTACAAATGCAGAGACTGACGTTATGAGATTCTTTTAACAGCAATTGTATTGCACTTAATTTTCACATTTAAAACAATATTCTTAGTTATCATTTATTAAGAGTAATTGTTTTACCTTATACTGGAGGTAGGAACATTCTTTGGAAACTCGTAACGAATATTTTAATAAGAATTGTAGTTTGAAAAATTATTTAAGGGTTATTAGGGAATTTGTATTAGGTATTATTGCTGCTAAATTGTAATTTTTGTCAACAATTATTTATTTTTTAATTAAGAATTGTTTTCTACAGCAATTACAAATATAAATGATTAACTAATGCTCAACCTTTATTTGTGATAAAATTAATTATGTCTTTTTTCAAACATTACTTCAAATTAACTTTTTAATTCATTACAATATATATTTTTTAGTTTTATCAATTAATTAATGTTATCCCCAGTGTGATGTAGAGGGCGCTGCTTATGTAATCCCCTAGCGGCGACTTCGTCGCCAGAGAGAGAGAATGATCGGAGGAGTGGAGGTGAACGGACGTGGAAGTCGCCGCTCCTAGTTTGGGTTTAAGAACCTATTTCTATCTAATGCACGAATAAACCTGCTGTCCATTTAATTGGCCTCTTTCACTTTTACCCCTTCATCATACAACATGGGGGCTCGCCGTGCTTTTTACCCGCGACCATACAACATGGGGTCTCGCCGTGCTTTTTACCCGCGATCATACAACATTTAAAAAACTGCACTTCCACGCATCCAGAGGTCAAACCAAAATCCTCTTCACGAAAAAAAAACCTTTACTTCTACGCATCCAGAGGTCAAACCAAAATCCTCTTCACGAAAAAAAAATTTTACTTCTACGCATCCAGAGGTCAAACCAAAATCCTCTTCACGAATTACCGCAGCAGTCAGCGACCACCAGTGGAATCTACAAATAAAAGGAAAACTCATCAACCAGCGTCGTCATTATACAACTGCATAACACTCGCTTCGCCGAACAAGTCCCACTTCAGCCGTCAAGCAGAAGTTCAACGAAGCTAACATCGTTATTCCACATAGCCAGCAAGAATCCAGAATCCTGAGCCAAATCGAACCTACAACTACAACACTGTCGCTTCGCCGAACAAGTCCCACTTCAGCCGTCAAGCAGAAGTTCAACGAAGCTAACATCGTTATTCCACATAGCCAGCAAGAATACAGAATCCTGAGCCAACTCGAACCTGCAATCACAACACTGTCGCTTCGCCGAACAAGTCCCACTTCAGCCGTCAAGCAGAAGTTCTACGAAGTCAGCAAAGTTATTCCACATCGACCAACTTCAGCCGTCAAGCAGAAGTTCTACGAAGTCAGCAAAGTTATTCCACATCGACCAACTACTACGAACCAGAAACCAGAAGCAACGAGTACTCTTCGAAAGAGCAACAACATAAAACGGATACAGCTCCAAAAGCGAAGTAAAATCAAGAAACGCAGGTAGGATCCATCTTATTATAATTATGTTTAAAAATATCAGAAAGCAAGATCTCGCAGTTGTCGCCGCTGAGTTAGATATCGTTGTACCGGATGGTGCCACAATTCTAAAATTAAAAGACTTAATCGAAAAAAGTGAAGCTTTCGTTAAAGATCCAGATTTCGTTCAAGATTTAATAACAACAGTTGTAGCTGATAGAAAAACCCAAGAGGAGGATAGAAAAACCCAAGAGGCTAATGAAAATATTAAGCTTGAAAAGCAAAACGAAATCGAAAAAACTAAACTTGCACAGATAGAACGACAACTCGAGCTCACAGCTCTTAAAAATACTACTGCATTAAACCAAACTAGTACTGGAAGTACCACAGCAACCGAAGCAAGTCCAAATATCGAAAGTCTTCTTCGCAGTGTTCGAACGCTAAGCATGCCAGTCCCGTCGAGACCAGAAAACTACAATTTATTCTTTCAGTCCCTGGAACGTGCGTTTATGACAAAAAATGTCCCAGATGATGCAAAATCGGAAATTTTGATTAGCATACTGGGCGAACAGGCTAGTTACATTTTACTAAATATTTCGGAGAACGACCTAAAAAAATTACGAACAAGTCAAAAGTATTGTCCTGCGCCAATTTCAACCCACGCCACAAGAATGTCTTCTTAATTTTCGAAGGAGCCAACGCATGCCGAACGAGTCGCATACGCAATTTGGGTCAAGGCTATCGCAATCATTCGCATATTACTGTAAGGTACGCAACGCCACTGACTACGAAACACTATGTAAATTAATGGTGTCGGATAAACTTTTCAGTACACTTGACCGCCAAACACAAGCACACATCGCCGTTCGCCAAGGGGAAGATTGGCTAGAACCTAAAGAACTTGCAAAAGAGTGTGATATTTACTTTACGTCAAAACGTAAATCTCTAAGCGAAACAAATCATCAGCAACAAACATACAACAGCGGGCAGAATTTCCAAAACAAAAATACGCAAAACCAATACAGAGGGTCATTTAACAGACCGCCAAGGGGTTCTTACAATCACCGTAACAACAACGATAATTTTAGGCCAAATGCACCAAATAATCACGTCTGCGAAATAGAAACCGGAAGAAATTACAACCGCGATAAATATTTCAATAAGCTACAGTACGAAGATGTTCTTATCGATGATAAAAAAATAAAAACTTTGATCGATGGAGGTACTAATATAACTTGTGTAAAAACCAGTGTATTACCACCCTCAACAGTCTATGACGGATCAATAACCCTCACAGGAGCTTTCGGTTCCACACAAAAAGCGAAGTTGACAAAAATAAATCTAGCTCATCCTAAGAACAAAAATCCAATTCTAGTTACGGCAGCAGCTTGTGATGACTTATGTTCGAATTTAATAATTCCACCTAACGTATACGAAAGCATAAAAAAACGAAACACACTCCCGATTGTAAACGAATTCGAAACCCGCGCGGAAAAAAAATGCTATGTTGCTTCTAAAAAGAACTCGGAATATATCACTTTTCCTGCTGACAAAAATAACGAAATTTTAAATACTTCGCAAATCCTTCCGATTCCGGAAACTCAAAAAGAAGGCACGTGTCAAGGTCATACAAAGGATAACCCAACGGAAAACACGGGCTCTTCGTTGATGGAGGCGGGGCTTAATGTCCCCAGGAGAATAGACGAGCGGTCATTGGAAGATCCTGATGAAGTAGGCGAAGTTTGTGTTAGAACAGAAGACGGAGGAAAAGGCTCAAAACCAGAAGCTCCTGGTCCAGAATGTAAACAAACAGCACACGTTGACTGTTTACCTTTTCTGTTTACGATTGGGGATAGCGTGAGTTTAAACGAAGCGGATTTCTTGCACATTAACGACGATAACTTGCGGGATACTGTTACGAATATGGTAAAATTTTATAAACCAAATAAGATAAAAAGTACAAATTTTCAAATGAAGATTTTTTTTATCGGATGAAACGCCAATCTTTCAGCGGGCACGCCGTTTATCAATCACCGAGAAATTGGAAGTTAACAGGCAAATCAAACAACTATTGAACGACGGAATTATTTCAGAAAGCACTTCTGACTTTTGCTCACCAATAGTTTTGTGCAAAAAACAAGATGGCTCAACACGCATGTGTATTGATTACAGACGTTTGAATAAAGTGGTAATCAAAGAACGATTTCCAATTCCTATTATAGACGACGTCTTCGACAGGCTACAAGGGGCTACCGTGTACACAAATTTAGATCTCAAAAATTCGTTTTACCAAGTAGACGTTGATCCTGCCAGCCGCAAGTATACGAGCTTTATTACACCAGATAATCAGTATCAATTTAATAAAGTCCCGTTTGGACTTTGCAACTCGCCGTCTGCTTTTCAAAGATTCATACAGATTGTTTTTCGAGAACTTTTAGAAACTAATACACTGATCTTGTACTTAGACGATTTGATCATCCCATCAATCAATGAGTTAGAGGGTGTCGAAAAACTCAAGCAAGTCTTCAAAGTAGCTTCCGACTATGGACTTGAGTTTAACTTTAAAAAATGCAATTTTCTACAAAGAAAAATCAACTTTCTCGGGCACATTTTAGAAAAAGGTACAATTCGTCCCTCGACAGCCAAAACAAACGCTGTTTTAGGTTTTCCACAGCCCAAAACAACAAAAGATGTTCAATCATTCCTGGGTCTAAGTGGATTTTTTAGGAAGTTTATAAGGGATTATGCTGCCATTGCAAGACCCTTAAGTGATCTTTTACGGAACAATACTCCTTTTTATTTTGGTACAGACCAAAAACAAGCTTTTCTAACACTGAAACAGGCACTGTCAACAGAGCCTGTGCTACACCTATATAAACAAGGCTCGCCTTTACAGTTACATTGTGATGCATCCTCAAAAGGATTTGGTGCTATTCTTCTTCAAGCAGACTCGGATAACATATTCCATCCTATACATTATATGAGCCATAAGACATCACCACAAGAAGAGAAATATTCATCGTACGAATTAGAAGTTCTTGCCATAGTTCAAGCACTAAAGAAATTCAGACACTACCTTGTAGGTACCAAGTTCAAAATTATTACAGACTGCCAAGCCTTCCAAAAGACCATGTCAAGGAAAGAAGTTCCACCAAAAATTGCCAGATGGGCAATGTTGTTAGAGGATTTTGACTACGAGATAGTACACAGACCAGGCAAGCAGATGACACATGTTGATGCTCTCAGTCGTTACCCAGTCATGTCAATCCAAGTTGATGCAACAACCCAAAAAATCTGCGATGCTCAGTCAAAGGACGAATTCACACAAAACATTAAAAATCTAATCGATCCTCTTCAACTACAGAATACAAATACAAGAACAACATTCTTTACAAACTGGTCAATGACCAAGAACTGTTAGTTATACCACAAGACATGCAAAAACAAATAGTCCAAATAGAACACAATAAAGGCCATTTCGGGATCAATAAAACTGAAGCATTGGTGAAACAACAATTCTGGTTCCCGCATATAAGAAAAACCGTCGAAAGCGTAATATCCAACTGCATTCCATGCATACTTTCTTCACGTAAAGTTGGAAAACAAGAAGGATTTCTACACCCAATCCCAAAAGGCGACGTCCCGTTGGACACTTACCATGTCGATTTTCTCGGCCCACTTCCAAGCACAAATAAAAATTACAAATACATCTTTACCGTGGTATGTGCCTTTAGCCAATTCATATGGATATACCCTGTTAAGTCAACGTCAACAAAAGATGCTTTGGATAAACTTCAACTCCAACAAATTACCTTCGGAAACCCTAAACGAATAATATCAGACCGCGGATCAGCCTTTACAGCAATAGAATTTAAGAAATACTGCGAAGATGAGGAAATTGAACATGTCACAATCACCACTGGTCAGCCTCGTGGAAATGGACAAGTAGAGAAGTTTCATGGAACACTTATCCCTGTCATCACAAAGTTATCCCTCGATGAACCCAATAAATGGTTTAAACATGTGCCAGCAGTCCAACGCGTAATCAACAGCACCGTTTCTTCAGCAACAAAGTACACACCTTTCGAGCTCTTAATAGGGATTAAAATGAAAAATAAGGAAGACCTTAACATCAAGAAAATCCTCGAAGAAGAACACATACATACCTTCGTCCAAAATAAACGACAAATGCGCAAACAAGCAAAAACCAATATACTACAGCTGCAAGAAAGAAGCAAGCACAACTATAATACTCGACGCAAGACAGCAAACAAGTACAAACTCCACGACAAAGTAGCCATCAAAAGAACACAGTTTGGTACTGGTTTAAAACTGCGTCAAAAGTTTTTCGGCCCATACGAGGTGGTAAAGATTCGGCCAAATGACCGATATGATGTCCGTAAACTGGGGACAACTGAAGGACCACTTCTCACATCTACATCAGCTGATATGATGAAGTGCTGGGAAGATACTTAAGTTTCTTCAATTTTCTTCTACAAGAACTTTTTACAGAAGACTTTTTTTTTCTTTTTATGAACTTTTGAGTGAAGAGACTTTTTTTTTTTTTTTTCTTTTTATGAACTTTTGAAAGGAGAGACTTTTTTTTCCATCATACAAACTTTTTAAAGAAGATACTTTTTTTTCTTTTTATGAACTTTTGAAGAGGAGACTTTTTTTTTTCCTTTCTACAAACTTTTCATGGTGCAAGAACTTTTTCCACAGACTTTAAATTTTTAAGAACCACATGGTTGTGATCTTCAAGACATTAATGTTGTTTAAATTTTATTATTGTGCTGTATTTTTCAATATCTTTATTTACATGTTTAGTATATATCAATGAGTCGGCGGTCCTCCTCAATCAAGATGGCCGAGTGTTATCCCCAGTGTGATGTAGAGGGCGCTGCTTATGTAATCCCCTAGCGGCGACTTCGTCGCCAGAGAGAGAGAATGATCGGAGGAGTGGAGGTGAACGGACGTGGAAGTCGCCGCTCCTAGTTTGGGTTTAAGAACCTATTTCTATCTAATGCACGAATAAACCTGCTGTCCATTTAATTGGCCTCTTTCACTTTTACCCCTTCATCATACAACATTAATGTAGCATTAAACTTATACAAATGCAATGACCATTTATCAGTAATATAATCTCATAAGATTTAAAAATAGATAGAGATTATATTTTAATTTGTCTGATAAAGTAAATGCAGTAAAAAAATAAACTGAGGACAAGGGGTTGAAACAAAAAAATGTTAAAAGTTTATTTATAACATAATCAATACTACTACCTCACTGGCAGTCAGAAACCATCTGCCCTGTTTCACAAGAAACTTTTTCTTATATAAGAAATAAATTTGCATATTACAAAGAAATGCATGTCTGGAAAAATACCACAGTTGACCAATCAAAAATTCAGAAATACCTTCCATCCTTCCATCATCAAGGTCTTCTATCAATGAACGAAAACGATCTTCTAAATTCAAATAGATGGTTGTAAATGCTTTATCAAAACGTTGCTTATAGTTTCTGATCTCTTTGGGAGATTCCACTGCTTCATCTGGAGGTATTTCAACTCCTTGAACAATCTTCCAGCAACCCCTTTCCATAAGGAGCACCTTGACATCAGACACCCAAGTGCCATAATTCAGTCCATTTAACTTGCTGGTTGAAAAACTGCCTTCACCCATTTTAAATATTGATCAGGTAATTAAAAAAAAAAGTTTCTATCTAGGCCAACTGGCCCCCCCTTCGAAGAAGTCCTCTTTCCAAACTGCATAAAGTTAATAATGGCCCATAACCATTAATATAATCTCATAAGATTTAAAAATAGATAGAGATTATATTTTAATTTGTCTGATAAAGTAAATGCAGTAAAAAAATAAACTGAGGACAAGGGGTTGAAACAAAAAAATGTTAAAAGTTTATTTATAACATAATCAATACTACTACCTCACTGGCAGTCAGAAACCATCTGCCCTGTTTCACAAGAAACTTTTTCTTATATAAGAAATAAATTTGCATATTACAAAGAAATGCATGTCTGGAAAAATACCACAGTTGACCAATCAAAAATTCAGAAATACCCAACAGAAATATTATTAAACTTTCAAGGAAGAAGCCATACAACTCAACTTAAAACTTTAGCTGAAGCAAAAGGTAAACAATAGTTTTGATAAGTGGGCGGTTCACTCATGGCACAGGTTGGGAAAAAGTATGAAGACAGGTACATTAACAAGTAAGTTAAATAAGCTGTTTATCTAACAGTGCCCCCCTTCTTCATATTTTTTCTTTTGAAAATGACCTATAAAGTAAAATTTCTGAAATATTGGACAACATGCATCTTTATGAAAATAAAGTTTTAAACTCTCACATTGTCTAAATTATTTCTCGTCACTATACATTATTAAAGCTCAAAACCAATTTTAACATACAAATATCATTTTGATATATTAACTTAAGAAATTAAAACTGCACATTAATACTTAAGTATTTCAATAATATTAGTGACAATATTAGACATCATGACTTATCAATAATACAAGTCAAACTTTAGAAAATATCATTTCCTGAAAATGAAAAAGTTCAGTTTTGCTTAACGGCTTTGTAAAAATGTCAGCAAAGTTCATTTTACTAGGAACATGTTGCAACTCGAACATGTTGGTGTATACCAAGTCTCTAATGAAATGTAAGCGAACGTCTATATGTTTCGTTCGATGGTTTTCAATAGGAGAACGAACAAAGTCTATTGCAGCCTGATTATCAGCAAGTAGACGGGGATAGTTTTGTAGTTGCTCGATAAGCTGGGCACCAACACACTCCTTGATACCATACTAATTCCTTTGCAGCTTCCGTCATGGCAACAAATTCGGATTCCATAGATGATAAACTAACACACTTTTCCTTGAAGGCTCGCCAAGCAATTGGTACTTTGTCTAATAAGATTAGTTGTCCACCCATGGATGTTCTATCATCTCGATTACTCGCAAAATCAGCGTCAGTGTAGACATCAAGGTTGAAGTTTTGAATTTTGGATAAGTCCAGTTTCAGCTCTCTGGTATAACTAATATAGCCTAGAAGTTTTAGGAGACCATTCCAATGGCTGATACCTGGATTTTCCTGAAATTAACTAAAAATATTAACCGAATATGAAATGTCAGGGCGAGTTCTTCCTGCTAAGAAAGCTAAGCTTCCGATCAAACTACGATATGGGTAAGACTTCATTTCTTCCATCTCCGAGTCAATTTGTGGGCATTGGGTTTTAGAATAAATAACCCCTTTAGCTATAGGAAGGGATGATATAGGGAAATTAAATTTCCTAAAATTGTTACAAATTGTATCAATGTATTCGTGCTGATGAATACATAACCTGTTACCTTCCTCCACAAATTCTACTCCTAACAGCTTTCTTGTTTTTCCTAAAATCTTTATATCAAATCTTTCCTTTAAGAGATTAACTGCTTTATTAGTAAAGATTTTATTTCTTCCAAAAATGATTATGTCGTCTACATATAGTAAAAGAACGACATCTTTTTCTAAGAAATAAGCACAATTGCACCATTCAAATTTTTTAAATCCTATTTCATATAAAACTTTATGAATTTCAAAATACCAGACACGCCCACTTTGGTGCAAGCCGTAAATGGCTTTTTGTAATCTGCATACTGAATTAGGATGCTTCTTGTCCTCAAAACCTGGTGGCTGCGTCATGAAAATTAGCTCGGTTAAGGGTGCGTACAAGTATGCACACTTAACATCGCATTGTAAATGTTCCCAGTTATATAGGCTTACAAGAAGAGCGAAAAAGAATCTTATAACACTAAAGTTTACTACAGGACTGTAAACTTCTTCAAAGGTTTCTCCTTTAACCTGGCGAAATCCGTGTGCAACGAGTCTTGATTTATATCTTACGATTTCACCAGATTCATTCTTCTTTACTGTATATACCCACCTACATCCTAGAACTTTGGCATTAGGGGGTTTCTCAACAAGAGTCCATACTTGACGTTCTTGCATGGTCTCGAGTTCCTCCTTCATTGCCGCCACCCATTCTTGCTTTTGTGGACATAAAAGAGCCATTTTAAAATTAGTAGGGATTAAAATATCACTACCTAGTCACGCTGATGTCGCATTACAGGAGTTATCGTGAGTCTTCACTATTCCTTCATAGTTGTCCGTGCCACTAAAATTGAAAATTGATGGATCGTACTCCAAATTCTTTCTGGAACAGTACTTGGATATATCATTTAAAGATCTTAAGCGTTCCTTCTCTCCTTTTAGAAAGTAATAAATATCGGTTCTTGAACCATCTGGTCTGAGTACAGGCTTTCGTATCCAAACCGCTTCAACAGGTTCTGGTTTTTCTGTAGCAGGTGGTAATTTTTCCTGTGATTGACCAAGCACCTCTTCACCGTCATCAACTGCTTCAGAACTTTCATCTGTAGATACTGATTCTTCTTTTGGTAATGTATACTCATCTTCACTGTCAGATTCTGCATCCTCTACATACCAGTTTTTAAAAGGGTCCAGGACTGCTCCCTGCTGCTGGCTGCACACCCATCTTTTCTCTGGCTCTTGCTTGACAGTTTCAGTTTCATCAAATCTTACATTGATAGTTTCTATGATTTTCCTCTCCTGTGGTAGCCAAATTCTGTATCCTCTGGTGTTCAGTGTATACCCAACTAAAACACCTTTCTTGGCTCTCATATCAAGTTTTCTTCTTAGTTGTTTTGGTACTCCAACAAATGCCTTGGTTCCAAATGGTTTCAGGTGCTTAACAGATGGTTGTCTTCCTCCATAAAGTTCAAACGGGGTGATCTTTTGACCAGTGTGACACACCCTGTTCCAGGTGTAGACGAAATGTAATAGGGCTTCTGACCAAAATCCGTCTGACAATCCACTGTCCTTTAAAAGTACCTTTATGCCATCAACAGCTGTATAGTTGAATCGTTCAGCTGTTCCATTTTGTTCGGGAGTGTATACGTTGGTACGCTCGTGCCGCATTCCTTGCTCTTCAAATAAAGAATTAAATTTCTCATTGGCAAATTCCAAACCATTATCTGTTCGGACTGCAACTATTCTTTCATTCAGGAATCTTTCTGCTCTTCGCTGAAATCTTTGAAAAACATCAAAAGCTTCAGATTTTTCTTTTAGAGGATAAGCTGCCACTTTTCTAGAATAATCATCTATTATGGTAAAAAAATATCTGTGTCCTTCTCGTGATGGTTTTGGCAACGGGCCACATAGATCCATGTGGACTAATTCAAGAGGTTTTTTAGATCTGATAGTACCAATAGGCTTGAAACTCACTCTTTTCGACTTGGCTTCCTGGCATGGCTCACACTGTGGAAAATTTCTGGCAAGTTTCGGGAGTCCTTTAACGCAATTCTGCTGACTTGTCTGCACTAGATGCTGAGGATTAATGTGGGCAAAACGCCTGTGCCACATCTTTGCTTCCTCGGGTTGGGATAATGATGCTGTCACTTCTTTAGAACTTCCTGGGTATGTCGGGTGACAAACGTATAATCCGTTCATTTTCTTAGCTGAAAAGTGCACTCTACCCGAACTATGATAGACTGTGATTTTTCCTCCTTTGCCTACAAACTTTGCTCCTCCTTCATCAAAACGAGGTCCTGCCAAAAGGTTTCTTCTAAGATTTGGAGAGTATATTACATTCTTTAAATGAATTACTTCCTTCCCAAAATTCAAAGTGACTGTACCACGTCCTACAACCGGACATGTCACTCCATCAACAGCAACAGTCATCTGTTCCCCTTTGGTAGGCGTGAAGTCTCGAAACAGCTCTCGATTGCGGCAAAAATGAAAAGATGCTGCAGTATCAAAAACCCAAGCTGTATCGTCTAAACACTTTTCCCCACAATGAGTCTCGGCTACGTAGCTACTTCCTGGCATCTCCTTGAAGTGCTTGGTTTTCTCTGGACATCGATTTTTGTAGTGCCCTGGTTGATTACATCGGTAGCATATTACCTTGTTTGCAATAGGAGTACTGGGTCTGGTAGGCTTTGGTCTGGATATCGGCTTGGATCCAACAGGTGTTTGGAATCTGGTAGGAGTAGGTCTGATTGGAGCTGGCTTCGATCTTGCAATGAAAGCAACTGCTTCCTGGTCCCCTTGCCTCTGCTTCAATCTTGCCTCTTCGGCTAACAACTCTTCCAAAACTCTGTCAAAGGTAAAATTTTCTTCTTTCCATCTATATATAACTTGGATGATTCCCTCAAATGCTGGAGGCAAATGTCTTATCAATTGAAAACTCTGATATAATTCTTCCAAAGGATGACCTGCTCCTTTCAACTGGGATACTATCCTTCTTAGTCTAGCAGCAAAAAGTCCAACGGTCTCGTCAGGCTGTATTCTACAAGCGAAAAATTCATCAAGTAGGGTCATCAAAAGTGCTCTTGACTCAGGTCTAAAGTGTTTCTCTAAAGTCAGCCAAGCCTTCCTTCCATCATCAAGGTCTTCTATCAATGAACGAAAACGATCTTCTAAATTCAAATAGATGGTTGTAAATGCTTTATCAAAACGTTGCTTATAGTTTCTGATCTCTTTGGGAGATTCCACTGCTTCATCTGGAGGTATTTCAACTCCTTGAACAATCTTCCAGCAACCCCTTTCCATAAGGAGCACCTTGACATCAGACACCCAAGTGCCATAATTCAGTCCATTTAACTTGCTGGTTGAAAAACTGCCTTCACCCATTTTAAATATTGATCAGGTAATTAAAAAAAAAAGTTTCTATCTAGGCCAACTGGCCCCCCCTTCGAAGAAGTCCTCTTTCCAAACTGCATAAAGTTAATAATGGCCCATAACCATTAATATAATCTCATAAGATTTAAAAATAGATAGAGATTATATTTTAATTTGTCTGATAAAGTAAATGCAGTAAAAAAATAAACTGAGGACAAGGGGTTGAAACAAAAAAATGTTAAAAGTTTATTTATAACATAATCAATACTACTACCTCACTGGCAGTCAGAAACCATCTGCCCTGTTTCACAAGAAACTTTTTCTTATATAAGAAATAAATTTGCATATTACAAAGAAATGCATGTCTGGAAAAATACCACAGTTGACCAATCAAAAATTCAGAAATACCCAACACAAATATTATTAAACTTTCAAGGAAGAAGCCATACAACTCAACTTAAAACTTTAGCTGAAGCAAAAGGTAAACAATAGTTTTGATAAGTGGGCGGTTCACTCATGGCACAGGTTGGGAAAAAGTATGAAGACAGGTACATTAACAAGTAAGTTAAATAAGCTGTTTATCTAACAATCAGAATGTACAAACATAGCTTCTCAATATTTTATTGTATCCACAGAAAAGTCATTTTGAAATTCCCTGATTTTTCCCAGTAACACCCAAATTTTCCCCTGATTATAAGTTATCGACAATATATATATACATAACTTTTTCAAGAAAAAAAAAGCATTCAGACTTATCATCATAAAAAAAATTATGATGCATGTACGTGCATGTGTAATTATAGTTTAAAATCACACTTTTTTCATTGCTTACAGTCCAATCTTAAGAAAAGAAGACTCTAGTATTAAATTCCAGATTTAATAAGCTATTTTTAAAGTAAAATTTAAAAAATAAAGACAAACCTTAAATCATATCAAAGTGGATGTAACATTCAATAAATATTCTACATTGTATTATATTAACTATTTTTTTTTCTAATACTTGCAATTTTAATAAAAATTGAAAGAATCAATAACTACTTTAAAAAATTTTGAAATATAATTTTTTATTTAAATTTATTTTTTATTTTTATATTTTATGCATCAAATAAAATTGTTAAAATAATTAAATATCAATTTGTGTATTTAAAAAAAACTGCCTTCGAATGTTGTTGGATTGGAGGAGTTGCACCATTTTCATTTTCTTTTCAGTTTGTACAATTTCACTGTGCAAATTGTACAATTTCATCATTTGCAATTTTCTTTTTTTCATTTATTTTAATTCAGCTACCAGCACTGTTTAACAACGGTACCCAAGCAAAATTTTTACAAAAATTTTCATAAGACAATTTCAAACAATTATGTAAAGCAAATTGCTTTAACTTTTTAACTAATACTTATATTTATAATTAAAATGTAAAACTTTTTTCAAGCTAAAATAAACAATTTTACATACAATAGTTAAAATTACAATTTAAAATAAGGATATACAGTAAAATTGGGCAAATGAGATAAATTTCTTGCACAAAATTAAATTAAAATTCTTATAATTCTGCATCGATTCAAAAACAAACGGTGAAACCTTTCATCAGATACACACTAATCACGGATATAGTAGCTATTACATCAATGGAAGCCTAGGCACCATGAATGAAACCAAGACGGCGTTGCAAATTTCATCAATAGCTACTTTAAAACGGCTTAAACCTAGGTGAATATTACCACTACTCCAACATAAATATCGGCTATAGCAGCCGACATTCCGGAGCAAATTTCGGCAATTATTTAAAAGCAACAATCGGAAAACTGTCCATCACACCAATGTAAACATCAGCATTAGCACAGCATATATCAGTGGAAATCTCTGCAATAAAGGCGATTACATCAACGTAACACTCTACGAAATTTATAATCACAACCACGTAAATTTCGGCGATAGCGACAATTACAGAAACGCAAATCTTCAGAATATTGGCTATTATATAGGCTGGTGTGATATGCGTGAAAATGAACATCACAACAACACAAATCTCGGCAATGGCATTCGCCGTAATAGCGCAAATCCTTAATAGAAGTCCTGACGTCACCATTAAGCTCAGCGAAAATAATCACCAGGCACCAACGTAAATAATGCCGATAGAGGTTGGCAATTTACAGTAAAAGTGATCATGACATCGGAGGTTTGGGGAAGTCTGAACGTATGTAGGTTCCGCTGTTACGAGACTTGCAAGCAAATAAAATTGTAATGCAATTTATACCAATTTTAGGAAAGATCGAAATTTCAGTTAAAAAGAAGAAAAAAAGAGCTGAAATCGGTAACGTTTCAGCTGAACTGTACCATGTTTAATACTATGGCAGATGCAAATCTCTGCAATAGCATCAGTGACTTATATCTGCGTAACATCCGACGAAAATTGTCATCACGCAACAACAGGATTCTCAGTGATTTCACCCTTCGTAATTGTGGGAATAGCTGCCATTTCATCCCCGTAAAGCTCAGCAAAACGGCAATCACATACCAACCTAAATAATACTGATAGAGGCTAAGACAGTAAAGAAAAATACTCATTCCATCGGAGGTTTCTGGGGAAGTCTGAACGTATGCAGATTCCATTTTGAATTCTTTGTTAGCTGTTGAAAAACATGAACTCTAGTGGAGCTTTTCCCGTTAAGACTCTACCGCAATTGTCCATAATTGAAAATTTAAAAAAATACGGAAATCCTCAAAAATGCTGAAAACTTTTACCCATGATCGGAAGTTTGAACGTAAGTAGGTCCCGTGGTTGCGAGTCTTATAAGTAAACCCAATAAAATTGTAATACAGATTTGAATCGATGTCAGGAATGATCGAAATTTCAGCCTAAAAAGAGCTGAAAACAGTGTTTCAGCAAAACTGTTGGTGCAATCCTTGAAATAGCGTCAGTGACTATTACATCGTAACACCCCCAATAAAAAGAGAATCGCGGAAGAACGTAATTCATGCCTATAGCGCCCGCCATAATCACGAAAATAACCATTTCATCGCCGTAACGCTAAGAAAAATAGCCATCACATACAAAAGTAAATAATGCTGATAGAGGCTGCAACATGAGAAAAATGAGGAGGAAAGGTAGTCATTAGTCATTCCATCGGTGATTTGGGGAAGTCTGAACGTATGTAGATTTAGTGTTTGTCAGGAAATTTCAATGTGAGAAGTTACGTGGTGCGGTTCGAATTTTTTTTGTTTGGTATTTTTGTTAGCAGTCTATCTTCAATTGCTCAAATTAAAAGTAATTTCGGAAAACTCCCCGATTTCTTTAAACTTTTTGACAAAATCCCTGATATTTCCCGAAATGCCGAATTCCCTAACTTTTCCCGATCTGTGGACACCCTGAATACAATATAAAAAGATTTGGCTCATCGAAATATTCCTCCTCTGACAAACTCTCTTCATAGTCTAAATCAAATACAAGTTACTTCACTCCATAACTCTTAAATGAATTATTCATTCCACCACAGGATTCTTTTCCTCAGCAATGACAAAAAGTAGTTTACACAAGTGTCGTCCAACTGAAGTGTAGCAATGTTTGTAAATTTAAACACCCCTACTGTACAATAGTGAAACATTCCTTAGAATTTTATTAAAAGTTTGGCAATATATGCATCTACTTCCTCTTCTGGCTTGTGATCTTAACACTTCAAATTCCATAATATATATATGCTCAGGGCACTAACCTGGGATTTCCACGGAGGGCTGCATGATGTAGAGCATTGAACCCATTGTTGTTAGTCAGGCAAATATCTGCTCCATTATCCAAGAGCAAGGTCAACATGTCATCTCTCTTCTTACTGATGGCATCGTGAAGAGGAGTATCACCTTCAGAATCCTGAAAAGAATGAAATGGTAGTTTTCTTTTTCAATAACTCATAACATCAATTATGAAAAAAAAAAATCAAATTGTTATTTACAAAATTTTACTAAATTTCGAAACATAGTTTCACCAATTACAAAAAAGAAGAGCGACTTGCTCATATTTTTGAAAAGCTAACTGTTCATAGCTTTTGGATTTTTAAATACCAATAGTTTGTAAAGCACCAAATAGTTTTTGGTGCTGAAGGTAAGTGTAAGATAGTATTTGAAAACATTCAACGTAATTTAGTAATTAGACTATTTTAAAATGACAACAGTTCCTTTTCCTCATACTAAATTATCAAGATTTATATTTTTTTTTAAAAATTATACGAAAAATCAAAATGAATCCTCTCAGTTCAACTTTTCCTACACTCAATTCTTTTCATTTTTCTGTTCAAATTATATTAGTCAGTGACAATAGACAAATTATACCGATTGTTATGCCACAAGTACACTCTTTTTAAGTAATTCACTGCAAGCACTCTTTTCAATTTTTTTTTTTTTAAAAAGACAATTTAATTAAAAAAAAACTGTGTTAAGTCTATACTTATTTAAAAATGATCAGGTTGCTAGCTTGTGATCTTAAAATAGCCCTAAAGCAAGGTTGTTCTATGAATCTTAAAGGAATGGGTACCTGCAAACTTGGCCTGCATCCAAGATCCAGTATGCTCCTGACAACACCTATGTGCCCTTTGTTGACCGCAATATGGAGGGGAGTCTGTCTTCTTTTGTTGCGGGCATTAAGATCTGCTCCAGCTCTGGCAAGCAGTTCCATCACTCCTGGCTCGTCCCCGAATGCTGCATGGTGGACAGCTCGATCTCCATCTTTGTCCTAAGCAGAAGGAAAGGAATAAGGTTTTCTATGAAAGCAAAAGTATAATATATTTTTTCAAAATAATTTGTTTGCTATAAATAGCCATCTGCTGCAAATAGAATTTCCTCTTTTTTTCGCGATTCTAATTTTGAAATTCCCTTAGTAATTTTTTAAAAAAATTTCTCGATATTTCTAAAATTATCAATTTTCCTGATAATGCAAATTTTTCATATTAGCCCTGCTGCTGGACACACTTTAATTACGATTTCATACCTCTCTTTGGTATATAATAGTTACTTGTTGAATTTCAAGATGATATTACAACAAATGGAAAAAAAACTACCTGACTTTTAGGAGAAAAGACAAAACTCTTAATTCATAACATAATTTATAAATTATATTTTGTCAAACAAAAAGCCTTTGTTTATGTTTAAAAATGTAAGAAAATAATAATAAACAGCTTGGATGCAAATGAACAAAAGTATGCTAAACAAAGATGAATATTAAAAGCATCATGAGAATGAGCATCAACAGGGTCTTGAATCTTCACCATGGCGTACAGATGTAGTTACTCTACAAGAAAATTGGCCAATATTGTACTATATAATAATGTATTCTTTTCGTGAATGTATATTCATTGGTATTCCATTATAGTTATGTAGCTCTTTCAGTTGTTTTTTCCTCAATATGACTTGAGGCATTGCAGTCATTCCATTTTATATTGGTTTCAAAAATGTATTTGAACTATTTTTAAAAATCAAAATATTGTTTATAGGTTGTAGTTAAGTAGTATACCTCATAGTTTACCATTTGTATTTAAATAAAGCAGCATTATTGCACATTAATAAAATACTACATTTGTATTAACTTATTAAATAAAATTTGAAAAGTTTGATAGCAAAAATATATTTTAATAGAATACAGAATGTTTACTGACCTCTATTTCCACATCTGCATTATGGCATAAAAGAATTTTTATAACTTCAATGTGTCCATTCTGACTTGCTGCTTGTAGAGCCGTATGACTAGCAAATACACCATTTACCTAAAAACAAATGGAAAATATATTACATTATGTAATCATGAAGTTTCGAGTATCAAATAAAATAAAGACAAAAAAACTATCAAAAAATAAAAATTATTTCCTGAATACAAGATATTTTAAATCTATACATAAAATTGTAATGGAGTTCAAGGAAATACAAGGACAGTGAAACCACTACAAGGTCAATAAATTACATTTGCTTTCCCCTGTTTCTTGTTCAGTGTTAAAATGGTTAGTACACATGAACTACTGCCAAGTGTCAGGGAGAAACAGCTTCACGAGAAAATATAATGAAATTTTAACTGACATTCTATTGTATGACGTAGTATATTATCCTTATTGTCACTTTATTTCAGAAGTCATTGATCGCGCAAAACTTTGAAACTCATCCAAAAAACATATTCTAGAAAAAGAAATTATTGCTTATTCACTTTGAGTAACTAATGCAATTGGAAGTTACAAGAATTGAATTGATTGAATATTAGATATACAGTATTGTTAATAAGTTCTTTCACAAATCCACAGCTAATGACACAGAACTACAATTTACCAACCTTTACTAAGTTATTGTGTCAGAAGTTCCCCAACAAGAATAAAAATTATAAATATAATAAAAATTAAACTGCTTAACTAATAACTCAAAGCTTTGAACTACAATATAACAAACAATCTTATTTTGGGGCAAACTTAGAAAATATTGAGAAGTATACCTTTACATGAAAAATAAAGTTCATAATATATAGCTTCTTATTTTAAAGGGTGGCCAAAAATTCAGGAAAAAAAGTTCCCTGATAATTCTTGACAGATTTTTAAAAAATTCCCCGACTTCACAGCACTTTTTTTTTTTTTTAATTCTCCAATTTTTCTATATATGTAGACACCCTGAAAAAATAGAACATGTATGCCAAAGAGATAATATGCCATTTTTTGAAAAATAGTTTTGGCATTAATCAAAAGTTTAAATTATTCCGTAATATTAAACTTATAATGATTAATACCACAATTTTCCGGATAAATGGCGCCAAAAATAAGGATGAATGGGGAAATGCGCCTAAAATAATAGAAAATTTCCCTGATTTTCGTAACATTTTAAAAAGTTCCCTGACATTTCCTGATTTTTTCCAGAATCAATAAGCTCCCTGACAATTCCCAGATTTCCAGGTTCTGTGGCCACTCTGTCTTATATTTCAAATAAAACACATGCATATTATATACAATCAAAGCACATGGAAAATATTAATACTAACATCAGCTTCTGATCTTTTCAAGATTTCTTCGCATTTCTGGGCATCCCCATTTGCAGCAGCTTTGACAAGCTCTTCGTTTACATCTCCAGACACATGGGTTTCAAACAACTTTTTCAAAAGGGCACTTAGTCGTTCTATAAAAGTATAGAGTTCATATGATTTAACTATGCATATTTTTATGACCTGTATTTACATTTTATTGAATCACAATTAATCTAAATTTAACAATACAAAAAGTATAAACAAATAATTATTTAACAATAAACTTAAGGAAGCAATGAGTAACAATTTATTAAAAATTCCTTACAAAAAATTAGCAATAAATTATTGTTAAGAAAAATCTTGAATTTCCTTTTAATTGAGTATCATAACAAAAACAATAGTACTTAAAATCTAAGTTATTAAGAAAATCTTTGATTTTTGTTGATTTCTTATTTTAATAAAAAACTACTATACTCAAAACTCTTGGGAGAATATGTAGGAGGGTCACAAGCAGTTTTATTACAATTGTAAGATATTATAATGCAAGAATTTTCAGTGGTGATAGCAATCAGTGTTATTCAATGTTGCTAGCCTTCTGACTTTTTAGACTCATCTAGTTTCAATAATTAAGGGTAAAAATATCTGAAAAAACTTTGTTACATGATCTTTACTTTGAACAACATGCCTAAAAATATCTTGAGTATATATTCTTTGATTTAGTATACACAAACAGGAAAAATACTGAACACAGATCATTCACTTGCTGGTCATATATCACTACAAATTGTGACCACTTAAAAAATCACTTCAGTATAGGGTACGACAAGAATAAAATTTTGTTATGAAATCCCTTCTTTTATCATGTTTTATAATTACATATACATCAATTAAAAACAGGAAAAACTATAAATACGAACCAAAATATGACTATATTTTAATACAGAAGAATGAAGATTCTTACCTCCACTAGAAGTGCCTGGAATAGCACCATCTGAAGCTACTTTGGTAACAGCAGCAGGGTTGTAAGTCCAAGATGTACTACATACTTCTACTTTCAAGTCATTATCATGATAGATTTGTTGTACACGACCAATTTTGCCTAAAGTCTAAAAAATAAATAATCTTGATAAGCTACATCAATCCTCCGATATTTAAGGAAACTTATGATTACACTCGTAGTTAATAGTTATAAATTTTGCTTGATTCTTTTCATAGAAAAACAACAACAAAAATCTATATTTCAAAGAACATTCATTGAAATTACATATTTAAATCAAATAAAAATGTTATATAAATTGAGAAATCTTTTAATATAGTGAGCAAATGATATGAAAATACAAGTGAAGTTAATATAGTGCATTTTCAAGATACTATATTGTAAATTGCTATGACAGATAGTATATTTTGCTTGTGAAGCAATTATATAATTAAAAAAAAAAAAGCGTCGTAAATTGTCATGTCAGATTGCCTGTATTGCTCTCATAAGCATTTTTTTTTTTTTTAAAGTATAGCTCAAGTGCCAGTGGAACAGTATTTACACATTAATCCTATAAGATTTTTTTGGCAAGTTCCCTTGCACCACTAATTTAAAATTAAAGAAGTGACTAATAGATACCAAGTTTTGGTTTAGGAAATGGTTTTAAAGAGTTTTGAATTACAAAGTTCCATATATTTGCTGTGTAGATTAAAACAATAAATTAATGCGAAACCTATCCATGATTGCAAATCACAGCACACTTTATTGCTAAATTCTAATATTTCACATTTAAGGATCTTTACATCACATGCATAAATATAACTAGGCAAAAAAAAATTTAACAAGAAATTTTGTTTCAAAGAGTTGGCTAATACTTAGTTTTCAAGCGCAACGAAGTCATATAAGTAACGTAAATACTACTTTATAAACTAATTATTCATCAGATGGTGTCCACACTTCAGGACATAAATTAAAAACAAAGGACCCTTACTGGAGAGTAAGATTATATTAGTATATAATTTAATTGACAAAGACTTTTCGATCCTCAGACATCAGACTCTAGATGGCCAACATAAAATATAGAACCCAAATCCAGCTTGCCTTCTACTATAAAGGGATAGGAAGCACACCTTTACTTCACATTGGAAGGTGAATTTTTTCTTTCAAAATATTAATGAATTAAGAGTATTTTTACTAATAATTATTTTTTCATTGTTTCAACATTTATATTTTTACACTTAAATAACAAAAACTTTAATCAATGAATGGTGTCATGGAATAACCAGCTAGGGAATAAATTCACACAAAGGTTCAAACAGTGGGCTGTCGTGGAAGAGCGGACGTTCACACTGTAAGAGTCTATTTACCTCTAAAATAGTATTTGAGAATCAACCACGCATGCAACATTTTCATACATAATATTATAATTGAAATTTAGGAATGAGATATTTAAATTTGTGTGCAAGAATGGTTACAAGAAAAAAAAGTCATTTACAATTCACTTAATCACGGGTTTTGAAAATAAAAGAAATTTGTAAAATACATCTCTCTTTGCCACTTTTGCTCCATTGATACAAAACATAATGGATTTTTTTATTACAGTCTCTCTTAATATTACAAACAACACAAATGCAATGACAAACTTTTACAGCATATGTGATGGCCCATACTGTCTGTCTATTAGAAGAATAGCTCCCAAGTCTGTTTAGTGGCAGTCGTTACAGAAACAAAATTCGTCAATTTGTAATAGGAGTGTGTAAGTGCATGTATAATAAAATTTAGATGTCTTCCTCCTGGACTCCTGCATGGAAAATGGGGCTGGTCTTGCTGCCACAGCAACAGATAATGCTATAGTTTGTAGCAGGAGGTATTCTTGTGATAAACAAATAGTAATAATGTGGATTGGAGACCCCTCCAACAGATGGCAGCATTCCCCTATTCGAACAAGCCAATGAACAGATGTCACCCTTGGCAAAGAAGCCGTGACGTGGAAGTACGTCACGACGGAAGGAGAACATTCCTGGAGAGAAGAAGGTGTAGTGGGTTTTGTCCCACCAACAGACTAAAATCCTAAACCGATGTTGTTTATTAAAAAAGTATTAAAATTAACTGACTTATCATTTTGTCTAACTAACTTTCCCACAATACTAGCTCCATACTTACGAAAAACTGTCCGTAAATAATGACAGTTTTATACTAGTTTCAACAAAAGTTGGAGAGGGAAAAAAGGGTTGTTCAATCGAAATCAAGCATCACTTATTAAAAACTATTTAAAATACACTTCTCAAATAACTACTAGCCATAACTATACAATTTAAATTAATGGTAGTTTCAAGCTGAAAATGTTAATAAATTCTTTTAATAATTTAACATACTGGTAACATTGCTTCAGCCCACTCTCCATGGCCTCTTTGAAGGATTTTGATCCTCTCCAAATCCCTGCAAATTTGCACCAGATCCCCAACTGCAAACTGTTGAGATGAGCCACCATCAGCTGCTACCAATGAGGAGGCAGATGCTGCTGCATTCACTTTAGTTAGGACAGCTGGATTGAAAGTCCACCTGAAATAAATTAAATATAAAATAAATTCCTGTAAGTATTAATCTTTACCACCCAGTCAAGTGGTTGAAAATGCAACTTTGAAAATTGTACACAATTTTGAGGGTCACAACTGAAAAATTCTATTGTCCTATAAATTATGTAACTCAAATGAGTTAGATTTTAGTAGGAAAGGAACAAAATGTTCAATTAGAAATTTATTCTTATTTTATAGTATTCCCTACCAAATAATGCTAGTGTAAAATTCTGTTAATCGAATTGAGGCATTTAAATAAAATTTAAGTTGAAAACTAATTAAAAGCTCTGTCACTTTTGTTAGTGGATATCAGGTTATCAGGAAATTCTCGTTGTGATCTCATGTTAAGGCAAAGTATCTAATAATGTAGGATAACTGTCTTGCATTTTTTAATTGGTCAATGATTATAACCATATATCTGTCCTGGTTCCTAAATTAAAAAAATTCTGCTGCCCTCTTTCAGCTAATTCATTAATATTTCTCTACAATTACATGAAACTGGATAAGAATTTAACCTGGCACACATACAAATACACAAGTCCAATCAGCTTAAAAACCCATGTGTTCTTCAATTTTTAGCATTTTCATGTTCTTGGTATCATGGTTATAAGAATTAAATTGAAATATAAGCTACCCTAAATGAATTCAACAATCTTGCATATAGTATTTTCAGACTAAAGAGGTTCGTTCGCTGATTGGATATAATGTTACAAAAGTTTACTAATTGAAGTTGAGCAGGTTAGAATAAGAAAAAAAATTTCTTCATTATTTTCAGTGTAAAATATTTTTAAATTATTTATCATCGGAGAGAGACCACAAGAAATCAGACAAAAGCCAGGATGAAGCCCAAGAGCCGTGGGTTGCAGACCACTAATCTGATCTTTTAGTTACATTAACAAACATATAATTGAAACTTGGAAGTTTATTTTACCATTACATATGCTAATATATACTAATAAGAAAAGCTACTATTAGAACTCAGGGTAAAAAAAAAATGTGTGACGAATAGACCTCAAAATCGTCAGATCCAAAGACTGTCGAGTGCCCAACAAATTAGTGTTTGTGAACTTAAAAGGTCATTAGGACTTTCAGAATTAAAGTAGTATATGATTCATAGACAAATTTTGGAAATAAGAAACTATAGTTTATTGCAAAATGAAGCTATGGAAGCTTGGTGTTGGTGTAATCTGATTAGTCATTGAATATCAGAAGGTTAAGGGTATATTACAACATTTAATCCCACACAACACACACGCTACATTTAAACAAAGAAAAGAAACTTAAGAAGAAGGAACATAGAACCTTTCGCATTGGTATCGGAGCTTAGAAGTCATTTATTAAATTGAAGTTAGTTCTTACCTGTTACCACTGGGATAAGACACAACTATATCAGAATCTTCATCAATACCAACCACAGTTCCGGTAGTCCCAAGACACTGCAAGTGAAAATAAACAATTAAGAAACTGATAACGTTAATGACATGGTTGCTCAAATATCATAAAAGAAGAAATACTGATAGTTCTAAAAGGGATAAATATTCTTTTTAGAACTGCCTCATTACTTTATTATGCTTTTATTCTATGAAATTATAAACAAAAAACCTTAAATTCAAAATGAACCATTAGGCATTTTCATAACATGCTGATAAACATCACTTAAAAATCTATTAAAAAATCTATTATATCGTATACAATCTTTAGAATCTAAAAGCCTAGTAAACAACTCTTAACTGTAACTACTTGTATTAAGTCGTTCAACTACACTGCTTTAAATATTAGCAATTTACCTCAAACATGCCATCTGTCCATCCTCCATGCCTGTGCTGCAAAGACTGTACAATTTCTAATTCTAAGTCTACATTTACGTTATCACCTATTTGGAAGCCATGTATACCAGTACGCCCAGGACCTTGACCTAAAATACATTACAAGATAGATACTTATATCTGCCATGCAGTAAAAATCTTTCAATGTTTTAATATTTATAAATATAAAGAAAATATACATGAATAAAATAATTTATTCCACACATTATAGCAGAAGTATACTGCAAAACAAATAGTGGCATTTAACATGATTTGTCATAAATTAAAAAAAAAATTAAATTAAGGCAAGTTGTTTGAACTAGACCAGAATCTTAAGATTGGATGATACTAAGAAAAGATCAAAGCTTAACCATCAGGCAAAAGTGACTCTCTGTGCTTAAAAGCAGTTTCAAATGTCGCAGAACTCAACTGGAGTTGAATTTTTAAAGAAAGAAAATAACAAACTAAAATGGTCAAAAAGATTAATGATCCCACAAATAACTTTCTTAACTTATTCAATCTCAAGCCCTCTGTTAGAGAAAGTTATTATGTGACTCTTGTAAACACATATTTTTATAAACACTATTGATATTGTGACTTTTCCTTTATTAGAAAAAAACATTAGATAAAAAAAAACAATATGGAGTGAAAAACAAGAAACTAATAAATAAAATAGTTCCAACTATTTGTATCAATAGAAGATACAATCAAGTGCTCTTGCATGAGAATTACATCCTAGTTCAATTAAAAAAAAATCACACTTCAATTTAAAAGCATGTGTAAATAAACAAGCATCATTACATCAGTATTTTTCCTAATGGAAGCTGAGTATATTTTTAAAGAGTTAATTAAAATTGAGCATTTTTTTTAAAGAGTTAATTAAAACAAAGTATTTTAAACATACCAAGTAAAGGCAAATGATCCTTATAAACAGTTCCACCTTTGGCATCATTCAGAACTTTGAGATCAGCCTAAAATTACATTATAAAACAATATTAACGATATCTTAATATAATAATCCTATTCGTAAAATAAAAATATAAAATTTAGATTTTGTTAGTGTACAATACTCCAAAATAAAACCGGATTACAGAATCACTTCAATAGTTGCCAGTCAGAATTATTAAAAGTTGAAAACGTGGGAAAGAGTTGGACAATAGGAATAAAATTTACCACAATGCTAGCTTATACCCAAACAGTGGTGAATTAGAGAATAAGTGAACAAAAAACATTACACAGAAATTTTATAATTGTATTTTAAGTTTACAAAATTAAAGCTGCACATGAATTTAAAAAAGATGCAAGTACGTTTTCCTAGTTAAAAAAAATCGTCTCTTCAATCTTGTTCTTCTAATTTCAAAAATTACATTTAGAATTATTTTTCAATAAAAGCACTTAAGTAAAAACTACAAATAGTTTACAGGAAAATTATTTGTGTTGGTCATAATATATTAGATTCAATCTATATACTATATAAAACTGAGTTGTTTGTTTGTCGGAACCTAATACAAATCCACAGTTTTGCACCTAAAGGTATGAAATTTAGTTTAGGACATGGAAATTGTAGAGAACAACTTTTAAATTCGATTAAAAGTTGTTTTCATTAAAATTTACTGACATAAAAAAAAATTCTTGGAATGGCAACAATATTTTTTTATTACATCAGAATAAAACCAAAAGTTATTTTAATGTACCCCCCTTATTTTTCTGATTATTTTTATGTATTACAATCGTCTGTCCGATAAGTGATTCTAATATTAATATAATTTTACATATATTTACTGTCAACTGACGCTTTGCGCATGCACCATTTTAAAACGTAATGCTACATAATATTGTAAACATAATGGCTAAGATTATTGAAATTCAACAAAAACTTTAAAATCATTTCGACATTTGTTAAATTTTCTTCTTATTCCCATGTAAATATTTATTCATTTCCTTTATTATTTAACTGAGAATATCCAAATTCTTTCTTTTGATAGTTTTCATTTGCATAGTGTTTTTTCCTGTGTACAAGTTCCATATTATTCAATCTAGATTCAAATATATTTTGTACCATTATACATGTTTTATTATTACCAACAGACTATTTTATAACTTACACCAGAAGCGTAGTATTTCATTTTTAATTTTATTTCTTTGATGCTTTATTTTGGTTGTGATAATGAAGTTGGTAAGGTTTTTTTTTCTGTGTACTAAACAATTTTGAGGAACACACAATTTTTTGGTATAGATGTAGTATAAGACATTTCTTCGGCACAACTTTATTTGGTGCTTTTGTACAGATAAAAGCTGTTTCTTGCAACGTTTTTCTTTACTTTCAGTTAATTTGGTACTTACATTAATTTTGGTATTACTATTCTAGCAGGGTATCAGATAAAAACCGCCAAATTGCTGACCTAACTAATACAAATTAACAACCTACAAATAATTTATACTTTTTATATTTAGAATTGGCGATACATTTGCATGTCATTTAAATGGGTAAACGTTTAGGCTTGAAGCCAACTGGTAACCATCTAACGGAAAAGAACCCTTAATAATTTATATTTTTACTAAATGTTATTATTATTAATGTTTCAATTTTCTTTTAGTTACTGTGTTTCTGATTTTTACAATTTTTCTGAATGTTAAATGAAAAAAGTTGCCAAATGCCTTATACTACATCGATTCTATTTTTTCTTAAATGCAAACTTCTATGTCTTTAAATGGGTCCCAAGCAGCATGGTGCCACACTGCTAGTTTTAAATAAATTTGAAGGTGTTCAAGCTGATCATAAATTACTATAGTCTAAAAAATAAGTTGTATATTAAAAATACATCTCATGGACAGTTTATTTGTTTTTTTTTAGTTTTATTTAGTAGTGTATTGAATTATTATTCAAGTGCAGCCGGTTCAAATTCTAGATATTTTTTTAAGAACTACTAAGAAGTTATAGAGTGAAAGAAAAAATCTTGAATACAAGTGCTCACAACACTGTCAAAAGATCAATTAGGATTTCAGACTATTAAATATAAAAACAAGCAAATTGAAGCCATTTCCGACAAGTAGCAGTGACAATTTAATTCAGTCAATAATTTATTTTCAAAAAATTTAAACATCTAAACTAAACAAATTTATCTTACAATTCTGGCAGAAAGGACAAATTAGTAGCTAGAACAAGCATTGGATACCCTTTATTAACACTTTTATAATTTAACAAAAAACACATTAAGGTTTTCAGATACAACCTTTAAAAAAATGTATTACGTACCATTCCTTCAAATCCAACACGGTACAAGTTCTTCGCACCATTATCCCACATGACATAGGCTGCACTACGAGGACTAGCAGCACTCCAGTCCTGTATTTCTGAGACTTTGCCCCTTCTTCCATTGCCCCCGTCCTGGTCTTCCCACTGCCAGTCTACACCTCGCACAACTCTAGCCCCAGGAAATATGCCACGGACAGCAATTTTCTTGGATTTCCTCCTGGGATCGACCAAAGCCCTAAAAATGACAAAAATATATTTTTGCAGAGATTTCTGTAAATACTGTGTTCATATATATGGTCTTTCAGAAATGATTCCCTAATTTTAAAATGACAGAACTGCAAAACTGTGAGAGATGGAAAGAAGAGACTAATAGTATGTTCGGTAGACAGGTATAGAATTTAAAAACACCAGTTTGCAGAATTGATTGATGGAAGTAAAGCTGATAGCTGTATGTGGTTTGATGACGAGACCCACTTTCATTGGGATAGATTTGTCAACAAGCAAAATGGGTGAATATGATGTACAGAAAACCTGTATGTGTGTCGTGCAAAACCAATGCATTCTACAAAAGTGATGGTTAAGATAGCACTATCTAGTAAAGGGATCATAGGGTACTTTTCTATGAGATAAACTATAAACTTATTCAGCTATATTCAGATTTTGCAATAATTTGTTGCCACATTTCAATATTGTAAATTATTACTAATATTGAAAACTAATGTATTTAAAAATCCATACCTGCCATCTAATGTACCGCTTGTCTCTTCTTTCAGTCTCTCACTGTCTCACAGTTATGACATTTCAAAGTTAGTTCTTTTAAAACACTTGGTATGTACTTTGCACTAAGAGTATAAGAAGTTTATATGGGGAATTTCTAATAACTTATTAATAAACAACTTTGAAATATCTGTATTTTACAAGAGTCTGTTGAGTATAAACATCCTAATATTCTAAATGAAAAAAACATGACATCATGTAAAATTTTACATGACTAAGTAGCATGGGCGAAAGTTAGGAAATTTTTTTTATGGAAATATGTATATTTTTAGAAAGTTTGGCAATAAAAAGTAAAATGTAGTGAAGTAAACAAATTTTCAATTTATTGACGTGTTAATAAAGAACACAAGTTACACATCAAACATTTCAAAAACTAACCAATCCAATACATCAATTAAACTTACACTAATCAAAACAATTAATCCTTTGCTGGAAAGAAATTTGTAATAACAAGATTTCCAGCAAAATTTCTGATAAAAATTAAAGCAAACTTCAAGGTATGTCCCAAAAATTTTCAAGGACCCCTCCGGCGACCAATTAATTCCAGAATATTTTCAAAACTATACCCCTATACACAGGGGTGTAGTGGAGCGGGAACGCGTGGGAACGACGATCCTTTACCTTTTTCATAGGGGGAACGGCGTTCCTCACCTATTTTTTTTTTTTTTTAATTTGTATTTTAGATCTTTTCTTTACGTGATACTAAACGCAAAATCAAGTAAGAAAACGAAAAAGTTCTTTCCTGACAATTATGCTTTCGTTTTTGATCCACAATTTCAGAGCTGAGCAAGCAAGTTCAAGTATTTGCAAAACACATACTAGTTGCTAACACGCTTCTAAGTGTTACTTTCATTTTATTAATGGAGCAAATTTTGCAAAGGTAAGGATGGGTCTATCAAGCAAGAAGAACTTCTCTATATTTTCATCTCGAGAAGGAGAAAATTCGTAAAACTCTCAATGTCTCAATCGACATCTGCAACAATCGCAATATTTTAAAATTCGTTTTGAAAACAAATTTCGAGAGGGTCTCAATTGAAACTCGATCTCTTAGGGAAATTTTTTTTGAATGAAAATTGTCAAAAAAATCATGTAAATAAAAATAAATCATGTTTAAAATGTGTTGTAGGTAATCTGTTTAAAAATTGTCGTAGAAAATCTATTTAAAAATTTGTGTCAATAATATGTTTGAAAATGTCTTATAATCCATTCATGAAGTGTCAAACAATCTGTTAAAATGGGTTGAGCAAGGCAAATTGTTCGTAAATCCATATAACTTAATAGTTTAAAAAATAATTTAAATAAAAAAAAGTGTAAACACTTTTTTTTTTTCTTTTTAATTTTTGAAGTGCTCGTTATCTGTTTTAAGATTATTAAAGTAATATTAATGATATTATTCATTCTTAGTGTAGTCATTTTCACCACCCCTCCCCCTCCCACAGAAAAAAAAGTATACTTTTACACAACGACACGACTTAGCGTTCCCACTCCTTTTTATTTTACACTACACCACTGCCTATACAGTAGTGTGCTGCGTTAATTTTAGAAATTAAGAAAATATATGAAATTAAGAAATAGCTAATCATTATATAATAATTAGGTTGTTATTTTGAAAATAGGAAGAGAGGATTCTTTGCGGACATTATCGTAAGCTTAGGCAAATGACTCCTCATGGTTCCCACTCAAATCACAGAATGAAAATCAATGACTTTTAAGGACCTAATTAATGTTTTTAAGAACCTATGAAAATTCGTTTTCAGGCATCATATCTATATTTAAATTTTTAATAAAGTATATTCTACCAAAAAAGTTAAAGTTGGTGGATGCGCAATACAAATATGTCGGAAAATTTTGATACGGTGCAGATAAGTGGCGGTCACGCGGGGATAGCAAGTCCGAGTTGTATTTTTATAAATTTTGCAGTTGGACAACATCTGTACAAATTAAGGACTTTTAAGGACCTCTAAGCATTTTCAAGGACTTTTAAGCACCTTTAAGCACTTTCAAGACCTTGAAAACAAGTTCAAAAATATTAAGCACTTTTAATGACTTTCAATGACCGTGGGAACCCTGCTCCTAAACAGCGTTGTAAATCTCGGCAATACAGCCTGTCCCAAAAATATATTCACAGATCAAAAATCACATCCCAAGCTAAAATACAATTTAAGTATTTTCAGAAATGATTTAAATATATATTTTTTAATTGATTTATTTGGTTTTATTGTAAAAAATATTAGAAAATAAGTAAAAACTGTGAAAAAATTTCAAAAAATTGAAAATTGTCTGTCCCATAAATATAGATATTGTCTGACTTTCCTTACAAATATTATTTGTTAAATATTTTTTTTCAACAGAATATTATTTATTTACATTTCTTGAAAGTATTTATGATCTGCT
Organism: Linyphia triangularis; assembly: GCA_963978545.1. Lineage (NCBI taxonomy): Eukaryota > Metazoa > Arthropoda > Arachnida > Araneae > Linyphiidae > Linyphia > Linyphia triangularis. The sequence continues at coordinate 33,361,796 of OZ021722.1, forward strand.
TTGCTGATTTTTACTGGTTTTGATTAATTTTTCGCTTGTTTTCAACTAATAAATTGATGTTTTCACAAATTCGACAAAATGCTTAGAGGTAAAGAGATTTCGAAAGAGGAGATCATCAAAGTTTTGGATTTAAAACTTAAAGGTAATCATCAGAAAGCAGGGTTCCCACTCTTATTGAAGAAAAAAATTCAAGGACTTTCAAGGACCTTTTTAAGAAAATTCAAGGACCTTTTTAGAAAAATTCAAGAACCATAATTTTAAATACATCAGACCTAAAACTACAAAACGGAGATTATCGGTGGTCAGGGGTGTAGTGGAGTGGGAACATGAGGCAAAGGCGACCCTTTACCTTTTTAGAAGGCGGAACGACATTCCCTCATCTAAAATTTTTTTCATTTGTATTTTTCTTTCTCTTTTCGTAATACTGAACTCAAAGCCAAGTAAGCAAACAAAAAAGTCATTTCGTGGGAACTTGCTTTCGTCTGGGATCCACAACTTCAGAACTGAGCAGGCAAGTTCTAGTTTTTGTAAAACACTTGAAAGAGGCGCGGCAACCCACACATGGCCCTTTCTCCTTCATCAGAAATGAACTGACATATGTTTACATCTAGCTACGATTCATTCGATAGCAATCATCCTCTTCAACGAATGATCTGTATTTGTGGAAGAATTCCAGACGTCAAACTTGTATGGTTCGTCGTATATACAATCTAAAACTTCCATACACAAATTCAGGCCAAATATCTACATTTTGAATAAAACTGTGACCTAGCACATTCAGTTCTTTGTGCCCCTTTCCTTTTTATCAACAAAAGTTATGTATATATATTTTTTGGAAATTTTTATATCACAGATTTAATAAATTATTTGTAAACCTCTCAACGTACCTAAGAAATGAATTCGTTGAAGAGGAAAAAACAAATGACAATAAAAGATGGGGTTTCTTATAATCCAAAAAAGTTAAGCAAACCTGCTGTTCTGACGGAATAAACTGGTTGTGCTAAAAATCCAGATAGGAATGAGCAGAATGTTGATATTTTGTATTAGCCTTTAAGGTGTTTCGAGATCACGGAATTATGTATTTATATTTTGTCAGATATTGGGAAATATTTATTTTTTTCTCAGATATTGGGAAAATCAAACTGATAACTTGTTTGAACATGAAAAAATATGTTCAAAATAGTATTGATTTTTAAATCCTTTATATTAACTTCGCTTTTGAATTGTTTGTGAATTTGAATATGTTTAGTTCAACACAAAAAAATGTTGCTTGAATGTACAGTAAAGAGACTGGCTTCAAGCGCTCCGCTATGTTGTGACAGAACTAAACAGTTGTTAACTTTGTATCACTTTAACTTGGCAGTACTGATAATGCTACATTAGCCGAATTGCAACCCTTCACAACCCAGGGTTGCAAAGGAGTTCCAAGGCTTGCGCTAAGAACAGCGAACAACTAAAAAAAGTAATACGTAGCAAAAATCTGTAATTTTAATAACATGTATTTTATTAAATTCTTATGAAAATAATTTTATTACAATTTTTTATAAAAAAAAAAAAAAATTAAAAAAAAAAAAAAAATCTGTGTGTTTCTTAATAAAAGCTGACTTAAAATAATGTTGATTAGTGCAGAAAACGCTACGATTTTAATAATTTGCACCCATACCATATAGAGCACTCTTACCATTTTTGGAGTGTTTTCTATACCCATTTTCTTTGTAAGGGGCACCAAAACTCATTCTTGCACACATAGCATTTTACTCCTAGGCTGGTCCTGTATATTTGATTTTCCTTAATATAAAAGTGCTAATGGTTTTGCAAATGGGTATAATACATTGAAATTGGGCTGCGAAGAAGTAGGAAAACAATTCAGATGTACTTTAAAATGCAAAATTAAATTTCTTTTTGGTTTGAGAATGGGAAAGTTTTACACTTACAGTGATTTCAGAATTTATTCCAAAAATGTAGCAGCAGTTCTTAAAATAAAGTCATACAGTGTCGGCAATAAGATGAGGAAATTTCCCCGATCTTTTTTAAAATCTAGTGATTTTGATTGCAATATTATATATATTTTGCAGTTTACCTTCTCCTCCGATTTATACCCATTTTTTACTATTATTGTCACCTAACTGTCACCACTGTCGAGATGACAAAATAAAACTGGATAAGATAAAAAAAACAGGAATGTCCCATACAAATCTGGCAAGTAATGAGTCTACATTGAAATATCCTGCTTAAAATTAGATATGATTAAGATGGTACACAAATTAATATTTTATCAAGAAATTTTAAATCGACTGATGGGTTTGAATTTTCCAATTATTTTATTAATGGAGCAAATTTGGAAAAGGAAAGGAAGGATTTATCAAGAAAGAGGAACTTCTCTACATTTTCTTTTGGAGAAGGAGAAAAGCCATAAAACTTTCAATCAACTTCTGCAACAATCACAGTCTTTTTCATTCATTTTGAAAACAGATTTTGAGGAGCTACAAAATCTGGAAATTTATCCGAACCTATTGCATGCAAGACATCTCTGACATTTCGGAAAAAATGTTTAAAAATTTGTATCAATAATATGTTTGAAAATGTGTTATAATCCTTTATAAAGTGTTAAACAATCTTTTAAAATGGGTTGTGCAAAGCAAATTATTTAAAATCCATATAACTTAATAGTTTAAAAAAATTATTTGTATAAAAGTATAAGTATAAACACACAATTATTATTATTATTATTTAATTTTTGGAAGTGCTCTTGAGCTATTTTGAGATTATTAAAGTAATATTAACAAAAATATTTAAAGTTGTCGTTTTCATTCTCCCCCCCCCCCCCCCCCCCACACACACAGAAAAAGATAGATACGTTTGTAACGACGCAACATAGCATTCCCATACCTTTTTATTTTACACTACACCACTGTTGTTGGTCACTTAAAAATTCAAGGACTTTCAAGGACCTTATCCTTTTTTCAAGGACTTTCAAGGACCAAATTTCATCAAAAAAAATTCAAGGACTTTCCAGGACTTTCAAGGACCGTGGGAACCCTGAGAAAGATATACCCAAGATTTTAAAGAAATGTTAACAGAATTTTACACATTGGTGACAAGTTGTCTAGAAAGATAAGACCTGGTAGACAAAGAATAAAATCTATGCTCAGTGACAGAATCATTATAAGCATGGGTAGAAAAAACGACAAATTACATGCAATTTTGGAGTGTCAAAAATACCATTCACCGAAGAATACTGGAATCTAAGCGAATAACTTTTAAGGAAATGTTTAAGACATCATGCTTAAAAGTACACAACAAAACTGAAATGATGTCTTATGGTGATAAATGGCTGTCAACAATATTTAGTGACGAGAAAAAGCGGAACTTGGATGGACCAGATGTATATAAATTTTACTGGCATGATTTAAGAAGTAAACCAAGAAGTTATTTTAGTATACAGCAAGGTGGAAGTAATAACTTGGGTTGGTAATGGACAAACATTTTTGGCAACTCGTAGCAAGAAAATGAACTCCCAGGACTATCAGCAAGTATTAAGAGATCAATTTTATTCTACTACAGAATTTGCTGGGAGGACCAAACTGTGCATTTCAACAAGACAAGGCACCTATTCATGTATCTAACTTGACAAATATGTGGTTCAACATGAATAATATCAATGTCAGAGACTGGCCATTGCTTAGTCCAGACTTAAATCCAATGTAGAATGTGTGGGGACATCTAGCACAAAAATTATATATAAATGGATGCCAATATTTTTCAACCAAGGACCTTAAAGCAGCGATAGAGCAAGCATGGTATGAACTGCCCCCAGAGGTAATGCAAAACTTATTACTTTCAATGGAAAACTGTGTATTTGAAGTGATTAAAAGCAATGGAAACACAATTAAATTCTATCAGTTGTAACTGTGTTCCTCAACCTTAAATATAACCCATAAAACAAATATTGTCTATAATTATGGGACACATTCTTTTGTGAATACTCTCGAAATTCACCAATACTTTCGCTATTATCAATATTAACATTTTCAATTAGTGTTACGCTGATATAATTGTCAATATTGTATATTTTACCGTTCATCATTATACAAGATTATTGGCCATGACTAAATTGTAAAAAGCAAAAATCAGTAAAAACTATCCAAAATTCGGAGAAAAATTGCCATTTTTGCAATACTTTTTGATTTAATAAACAGCAATTTTTTTAAACAAATGTTTTTTATGGAAATATATATGGTTAGAAATTATCAAGTATATGGTAAATATTTATATAGAATTTCAAGTTTGCTTGAGGGTTGCTTTAAATGTGCCCGTATCTTTCAAGCCATGTTATATGAATTTTCCCAAATGAATTGATGCGTCAAAATGTGTACTGCCTTGATTACAGCACGTACTTAAATATCCAGAAATTTTGCAGTGGGTGTTGAAATTTAAAAAGCAAAGAAACATTAAGAGTGCCAGATAAAATGTAATTGTAATAAATCAGCCATTCTCAACCCATGGGCCGTTGATATTTTTTAAAACTTTGACCACTTGTTTTTTTAGTTTTCTTTTAGTTCTGATAGCAAAGTGCAATAAAGTTCCTTTCTTTACAAAAAATTATTATTTAATGCTTTGTGTACAGTAAGTTTTACTAATTACTGAATTATGCACGCACATATTCTATTAGGTAGTGGGCCTCAAAGTTTTTTTTTTTTACAGAATAGTCCGTCCATACAACAAAAAAGGTTGGAATATGCAGCTATGAATGTTAAGTTGTTAATTTGGATAAGTTATTGCTTTAACCTAGTGGTGTTTGTTTGGTACCCAGCTAACGGAAAAGTATCATCAGAATCCAAATTAAAAAATATTGAAATCTAAAATTCATAAAAAAAGTTGAGCACTCTTCTGCTAGATGGGTACCAATTATCGCCAAGCCAAAATGTTTATGTTTTGCTATAGCAAACCAATAACGGTTTGTTTTCGGAATTATAAACGATTTGAAGGTTATTAATTTGGTTGAGTTATCACTGCAATTTTGCAATTTTTTTTTGGTACCCGCCAAACGGAACTGTACCAGAAGTTGAAAATAAAATACTTAAAAAGTTTGAAAATATTTATTGGCTAATTAAAATAAATTAATGTTGATCATTACAAACCTTTCACAGCCAGGAGTGGTTATTCTAAAGAATCTATGCCTCAAATGATGCTTGTCTCCATGATAACAAATGGAACATAAATCATAATTTGGGCATTCTGCACACTTCCAACGAATGCCGAAAATAGGCTGTTGACGGCATGTATCACACATGGTCCCTTCATGTCGAATGCCTAAAAAAAGATCACGTTTTTAAGAACAAATGTAACTAGGCAAACTGTAAAAAGTTAATGACAAAAGACAATCCAAAACAATCACTGTTGATCTATGAAGAGGCAAATGCTAAGCTGCATTGTTAGATACACTCTGGCGCAACAGATATACTTCACTAGGACATTGTTACAGTGAGATTTGGACTATGAGGATATTACAAGCTTCAAGAGCCTTCTTCAAAAGAAATATTAGGTATTCCAAGTAATAGTACATATTTATTACATTCTGAATAGAAATGTTTCAACAATGCCATTTATCAATCCATACTTTTATTATTTTTAATATTGTAGTTGCACTTGCACAAATCCTATAAATATTTTCCCAATTGCATTTTTAATATAATTTGTTAACATTAAATAATTACAACCCAAAAAATATGTTTTGTATATCGCCATGTTTTAGATTTATTATAACTACAAATAAATAAATTGGAATTAAATAAAAAAAAGCCACGAATGTCTACAAAAATTTAACTACTCAAAACGTCAAATCGATTCATAAGTCTGAAGCAGAAATAACAAAGTAAAATAATTACCAGTTGGTGCACTTTCCACAATTCGAAGATCGTAAGCCCCAGAACATCTGTAGTTTGCAGCTGTCCCATTGTCCCAAACAACCACTACTTCTTCGGGAGATTCAAAGTTTCTTACAGTTCCCAAATGCCCCTCTCCGCCGTCTTGTTTACCCCATTTCCAATCAGTTCCTCGCATAACTCGAGATCCAACACCTTCCATTGTATTCACTCGAGCACTGCCCCGAAAATTGCTGGTATTCGCACCGTCCATTTTGAAGGTTTTTTAAAAGTCGACTAAATATTCCACATCAAAACTTGAATTTGGGACAGGTTCGGTAATGAAATCATAAAGGACCAGACCGATACCGATTACCGTCTGCTTTCATCTCTCTCAGACAGGAAGTTGGTTACGATGTTGCAAAACGAGAATAAGCGAGAATCCCAAATTTCATCACAGGTTATTATAATTGGCGTAAAATCGCCAATTTAGAATTTTTATTGATTATTTGAGAAACAAATTACTGAAATATAAAAAGAAATTAAAAACAACTTTTCACCATTTTTTCTTTGCTTAAGAAGAAGACAGCCTTAAATTTTTTGAATTGTAATCCAATAAAAGTGTAACATCTTTGGAATGTTAGAAATAAGGTTCCCTATGTATAAATTCACAAGTTATACATTTTCATATTTTTCATAACCAAAAAAAGTCTTAAAAAAATTTATAATTGACGCATTAAATGAAAATATTTTTTTCAAAAATTGGTTAGAGACCGTTTCGCTTCACTGCAACTGCTGAGCATGATTCATAAATCTATTTTTACGCCAAAATAATGACATTTTTACTTTCTTTCTGTTTTCTATTTTCCTATAACCCTTAGTCAAGGGATTAGGAAATAATGTATATTTTTTGTTTTGTTTTGTGTCTGGCGAGCAGATGTTCGGCTTGAATTTACATATTTGGTTTTATTTTTATAAACTGACTACTACAATGGAAACTCGGACGTTTTATTTTTCTGCAATTTGGAAAGGAATTTAAGTTTTCTTGCCTAAAAAAATTCTGAATAATGACTAGTGTCTCTAGAAAAATTCATTCTCGCCGGCGCCTGGCTGCGCTTACCTTTTTATCGAATATTTCTCTAGATGGCACCCATAAAGATACAAAACTTGGTGAATTAAATCTTAATTTGAAATACAACAAGTCGGTGAACGCATGTTCTACTCTCTCCAATGAAAGAGAAAATTTATCTGTGGTCCCTTCTGCAAAACCTGCTGGTTTTGAGTCTCAGGTTTGTAAGGATGAGGGGAATGACAAATGCGAAATAAATACCTTAAATACAGTTGAAATCAAAATAAATAGACGAGGATCTGAATTTGCGAGAAGGGATTCCGAATTGAAAATACGGGATACAAATTTCAAAAGAAGAAATTCCGAATATAAAGACCAAGAAAACTATGAAATGTTTTGTCAACATTTACAAGGTAGAAAAAAAGACAGGTTAGTATAAAAAACAAGTTCTAGTAAATTAAGAGTCTGGTTCAAGTCTTTTAAAAAAAAATTAATTTCATGAGTGTTCATTGTTTAAAAATATTTTCAATCTATAGATATTTGGCGTTACTCTTCCATTAGACAAGTACCAGATAAAAATTGCCAAATTACAGTGATAACTCATTCAAACTAATATGACCTTCCAATCCGTTATAAGGTTGATAGCGATCCTTGAACTAATCAATAAAAATTAATAGTCCACGAGGTTAAAATATTATTTTCGTATAAACATTTCAGCATGATGATAACTGTGCCAATTTTCAGACAGCAGTTTTTGGTACCTGTCTAACAGAAGAGTACCTATTTGGCATTTAGAGAGGTTTAAGATATTTGACGTGCTGAGTGACGAATTTTTATAAGATTAGAATCGAGGTTTGCTGTTTCGCATCCTATAAGTATTCGTTAGTATGTATTATCATATTGCTTATATCAACAGCTTGTACATGTTTATGCTTTCCTCTTTTAAATGCTAAATAAGTAGTAAAACCTGTTCTTATGTTTTATTATATATTAAAATAACTTTTCAAAACAACATCAATGTAAACTTCTTTTTGTAGTAAATTTTTAGTTTTAGAGCTACCAACAGTGACAGCAATTAATTTTAACTTGCTGTTTCTAATTCAGAGTTTATATAATGTATATTTTAAAGTGAAAACTGTTATGCAGGAATATTTAAACATAAAAGAAATGAAGGTTATAAATTATTCTTGAGACTTTTCTAGGGTGCAATTTTTATTTTTTTTATTAATTTTTTTTTTCAATGAAAGTTGAAGAAGATTTTAAAATTATCTTTCACTCTACTTAAGCTACAATGGTTTTACTATTTTGAATTTAAGCTTGGGTTCTGAAAAAAATGAAAGGTAGTTCAACTTTGAAAAACGTTGTTATTTAGTTCATTGAAATAACAATAAATCACCTAAAACATTAAAGCTTTGAATAATTATTTAGCTACGATCCCTCTTGAGAACTTTTGAAAAAAGTCACAAAATCCAAGATGAAATTAAAACTTTGTGTTGAAGCACTGACTTCATTCCTAAGAAGTTTTAAAAAAATAATTCTAAATTGAAAATGGCGTCAAACGCAGTACTGAAACTCTGACTTGCTGTCTAAATTGTGCAGAAGGTTAACAAACAAGAGATTTGACCCTGGATCGCTAAATTTGACAGCAAATTCCTAATTGACTGAGTGGCGACTGCTAGATTAGGTACCTCATCGAACATCATTTTGATTTTTTATACAATTTAATGAAAGTTGGAGAAATGCCCCGGAGTCCACTGGTCTGCCAGGGCAAAAATGACCGAAACTATTCAAAAATCGACTTTGAATGAGTTGAACTAAATCCGGTTGTCAAAGATGTCATGACTTGTCAAAGAATGAACATCCTTTTTTGTTTGGTAACCCATCGCTCTTTAATTTTCAATTCAAATGGTTGTAGATGATTTGTCTTTCTTGGCACCAAGATCTTGCATCTTTTAAAAGTCAGTCTAGTCGACAATAAATATTACGTCATCAGTTTGGCATAATATTTATCACCAACTTGGCTCAGTTTTAAAATATGGAAGTATTTTTTCGCCAGAGAATAAATATCGTCTGCACTCCTCCTCCTTGAAAACTAAAGAGCAGCCAGTTACCACATAAAAAAGAATGCTCATTATTTGGCAATCGGATTTAGTTTAACTCATTCAAAGTTGTTTTTCTAATTGTTTCGGCCATTTTTTGGCCAGCAGACGAGTGGATTCATTATCTTTTAACATTTCCCCACTTTCTATAAAAAAAAAATTCAGAATGATGTTCGGTGAGGTATCTAAACTTGCAGTAAGCCTCTTGGGCTGTAGTTTGTCATGGCGGACTGTAGAATAAAGGATATCTAAAATGTTGTATTCAAATCCAGCTATGGATTTCATCCAGGTTACAAAGGGACTGTCTTCCAACAAATGGAGGCGGATTGTCACCTTTTATTTAAAAAGAAAAATATTTTCAGAGTGCACAAGTTTGTCTTAGAAGCCAAAGCTCGATTATGCAACTTGAGTCAGAAAAGAAAGCTAACTCGCCAGAAGTCTATTGAATCTCATGGTTTGTCATCGGGAAGTACAGAGAGTTTAGGTGAGTGTATTTCTTTCTTACCAGAGCCTAATACCATGGTTACAAACTTATTGCATAATAATGTTTGGAATGATAGTAATTATAGAGTTGAATGTCTCAGTATTTTGTAGCATTGTTTTATTGGATAGATATTTGAGTTCTTCATTATTTTTTAGTGTTTGACATGTAGAGTCCTGCTCTCTCTTTCCCTCAGAAAGATTAAAAGAGAGGTTACAGATCATTATAATTTTTTTTTGATTACATGGTTTAATCATTGTTGAGTTTAATGCTGTAAAATTATTATTTATGCATTATTTTATAAATATTCCCATTATATGTAAACTGACAATTTGTGTCAATTGGCAGACTGACAAGAAGGATTTTTTTTTTTTTTATCATTATCCCCCATTCTTGACTTTAAAAGTTGGGCAGTTTTTCTTGAAAATATCCTGGGAGGCAGCATTCACTCATTATTCGAATCAAACGATACCTTCTGTTAGACGAGTTCCAGATAAAAATAGCCTAATTGCAGCTATTACTCATTCATACTAATAACCTTCGGATCCATGATAAAATTGATATAATAAGCCCCAAACAAACTCCTTTTATTGATAAAAATGAGTTTTTAAAAGAATTTTTTTTTTTTTTTTTTTTCGTAAGTTAAGATGGATTGTACGATTTGAGAATTAGCACTAAAGATAAAGTGAAAAGCATCAAATTATGATATTTTTAGCAATTGTAAACAATATTAAACAACTTCATGCTTGGCTATGTGAATTAAATGTAATAAAAATAAAAGTCCACAAAGTTTAGATATTATTTTAATGTAAACATTTTAGCTTTACAATTACTGCACCAATTTTAGACTTGGCGGTTTTTAGTGCCCATCTAATGAAAGAGTACCAATCAAAGTATGTGCTGGCATAGTATGTCCCTTATTTACTATTGCATCAGAAAATCTCCATCACAACCTACTTATAAACCAACCCACATATTTTAAATAATGATCATAATACTCATCTACAGTCCCCTAACTTAAGACATGTCAAACAACAGTATTTTCAGGAAGACCTTTTTGTTAAGGCTCCAGAAAAAGTATACACAAAAACTCCAAGACTATCTGTAACAATTTATCGAAATATTTAAGTAAGATTACTTTTTACCAGCAATGAGGCACTATTTTTGGCATTATTGATTGAGTTTAATTTCATATTAACATTTATGCTGTGCAATGACAGTTGCTGATGCTAACTGAAAAATACAGAAACCACATAAGAAGAAGCTCTGCATACTGATCTGGCCCAAAAGGTTGCAAATGTAGGGACTCTATAATTAATCTATTAATGGCAGGAGCTAGTGGCTATTGGAGTCCCCAGTCAAGAATAGCCTTTTTGTGGGACTGTCACTATAATAGTAGATGAAATATCAATTATATTAATATATTCATATATTACACGACATATATATTCAGGTTATGTTTTGAGTTCTCTGCTTATGCTGTTGGTTATGTTTTGAGTTCTCCGCTGCCCCGTTACCCTGCCAACTGATGTTGCCGCCTCTCTGCATCATAGCATGGCACGGCTCTGTGATATCTCAAGTTAAATATATAGCCCTGTGAGAAGAAAACATAAAATTATTGCTTATTAAATAGAACTCTGCAACTATACTCATTTTACTAATGTTTCAATAATTAGTGTTATTATAAGAGCGATTGTCAGTTCCAGGTGCCTGCCGAAGTCGTAAAGCTTCGTTATGCCCATCGGACTTATCGTTACCTTCAACAGTTGAAATTAAGTTTGTAAAGAATATAAAGGAATGCAAAAATGAAGCAGAAAGGTAAAGATCAGTTCTGTGTGTGTTTTTTAGTTTGTTTTGTTATGGTTTTTGAATGATCTATTGAATTAAAATTTGCTGCCTCTTTATATTTGAAAATATTGCAGCATGAATTATACTATTTACTTGCTGTATATTTTGAATGATAAGTTTTAAATAAAATTTTTTTTATTTGTCATACTATTATTGCTATTTTACAAGAATGAATGTTATTGTTACAAGAATGGATGTACTAAATTATTATTATTATTATTTTTTTTTTTTAATTTTAAGTGATTATAGATGTTTATCAGTTGACTTGTGTGCATGTATTACTGATCACTTTAGTTATGATACAGAACATGACAGCCAATAAAAATTGCCTTGGAAACTTAAATATTATTATGTTTATTACAATAAAAAAAAACATTTTTATTACCACAAAATACATGTCATAAAAATAGGCCACTTTCTAGAGGATGCACCATTTGAAAACAAACTTGTAAGGGATATTTGTTAAGCAGTTCATTCTTTATTTTGCAGAATGGTTTTAGTGAGTGCAAGGAAGTCGCCGTTTATGCTTTTTTCTATTCTGCCATACAATAAGCTTCATAGATCTTCAAAGTAAGTTTTGTTTTTTGGTACAAAAGAACGTTTACTTGCACAAGTGAAGAAAATGAATATTTTTTGTATTTTCTAGTATTATCTAATGGATGTATTTGTGCAGTGCAATTATTTTTATCTGTATGCTTTCAATTAATCAAAAATCGAGTTTGAAATCAAAGCAAAAGTCACTTGACCAAAAATGCATAAAACACTGTGATGTATTTACGCATAGATTCCATCGAAAATCCAAAGAGGAATCTCTCTCCCTCCTCGTCTAAAACAGGTTTTGGACTGGTTTATCATCTGCTCATTGACGTCACACACAAAAGTATCCCTTTCCCACCAAATTGTAAAGTGAAAAACTAAATATTTTTTTTTAACTATCTATCCGATCTCAAATTTTTGAAAGAATGGTATTGTTTTTCATAATTTTTTCTCTACTTTTATTTAAAAATAAAACCAAAAAACGTGAAAGTTCCTCATTAAAATTTTAACCGAACTTTTAAGTAAATTTATCTGAATGTCTTTTAAATTTAACTTTTATGCTGAAATTAAATGTCTTATTTATTGTTTTAACTTGGAATTTTTTTTTAAAATTTAAATTATAAATCTGATTTTCTTAATAGTGTGTATAACTCTAGTTAGTCATAATTTTATCATTGTTTTTTAGTTCAGTGTATTTAAAATGTTAGTCAGTAAATGCACAAATGGTACCAATTTCGGGTGAAGTTTGATGAATAAGATCAAATGATGCTAATTATTTTTGATTGAAAACCAAAATGCATACCTAAATGAATGCAAAACCTTTTATTTTCTCTGTAATAGAGTTGAAGCTAAGTTGGAAGGAAGTCGACGATGGCATACTAGTATGAGGCAGTTAGCCATAATTAATGATGGTCCTGATCCATTTGATTTACTTTCAATGTTAGGTATCGAAAGACCCCAAGATGGCCAGGTAAGCACTAACAGAATAAGTGTTCTATAAATATCTTGATGAGGTAAAAAATAAATTGTCTAATAAAGGTGTCTGTCTATAAATTGATTGTATGCAATAATTCTTCAAAAAAGGATATCCTCAACTTATTTAGCATAACAACAGAGAGAAACAATCAAGTATCTTTCAAATTTTAAAGAAGTTTAAAATCAACACTGTCTCATTGTTCAAATTAAACAAAGTGAAATTGGTGCTAGTTCAAATTTTAAACATACCTATTCAATAAAAAATTTGTGATTACTCACTGTTTTACAAATATTACATAAAAAGCAGGGAAACAATTTAATATTAGTCCTTTCTATGAAATTCTTTAGTTTTTACCTTAATTTTTAACTTCATATTTATGTGGTTATCTTTTTTAGTTTTTGTTGTTTCTTAAATTATTCGTTATGAATGTGAGGTATGGTTAGTTTAGTTTATCATTGTAGGTATAAATCTTACTTGTTCATCCTACAGGATATATCCTATAATGTACTCTTAGCTCCTTCTAACTTATCTAAGACAAGATGCCAGGACTGTTTACCAGACACAGACAATACTTTTAGATTCCCATACCAACTCCATTCAAGTGTAGAGCACATTTCTAAAAGTACAAAATCTTCTACTCCTCCAAAGTACTTAGAAAGGTGTAAGTTGCTTTTCATAAATGCTTTGAAATTTATATTACTCTAATTAAAAATTGATAGATATCTGTTTTTATGGAAGGATGGATATTTATTGTTTTTCAAATCAAGTGTTGTGTCCTTATATAATAACAAGTTAGGAGTCTTTAAAATATCTCTAGAACAACCATTTTACTGAATTCTTATATCATAACTCCAAAACAAAACAACAACCATGGTATAGCGAACAGTGTTGCCAACGGGATTTTAAACTCTAACAAAATATAATTAAAACATATATCCTCGTGACACACTCCCACCTTTGATTTGTCCTAATAAATCAAACACAAAATGTCTTAAACTTTCAGTATCAGTTCAAGCTTCATCAGTTAACATCTTCCAAACTTAAACTAATTGTAGCGAGCTGGTTTTCTCACAGGTCTACCACATTTAGTTTTAATTACGTCAATACATTGTTCAGTATCTCAAATTTCTTTAAAACCAGTTTTATCTTTATGGTTATCAAATTAAATTTTTCCCTTTAAGCTGTTGGCTTTTACATGTTCAAACGTTTCACTTTGAAGAATTTCACTATTGCGATCCAGTTCTAATGGACAGTTCTAATTCTACAATCGCTGCACCGGACGAAGCAGTTCCCCGTTACCAGTTTTCACTTTTACGACTCGAACAGAGTTGTCTTTCCCAGGGAACACTTCCACTACTCGTCCCATTGGCCAGTCAAGTCTCTTTTTATCACATCCGATGAGGATCACGTCTCCAACTTGTATTTGTTTGATGTTGGTTTTATTTGCCTTCTGGTGAATTAGCATACTGAGGTACTCTTTCCGAAATCTTTTTCTAAGGCCCTCTCTCAATTTCTGTTGGTATTGGTACCTCTTTGAAAGATTCACGCTGTCTAAATTGTCTAAGTCAGGCACTCCCACCGTTTGAATGTCTTGAAGGAACATGGCTGGAGTTAGTGGCGTTAAGTCGTCTGGATCTTCAGATAAGTAGTTGAGTGGCCTTGAGTTGATGACTGCTTCCGCATCACATAGAATTGTACTCAACTCTTCAAAATTTATGGATGCTTTTCCCAAAACTCTTTTTAAAATGTTTTTCACCATTTAGACCATACGTTCCCAAAAGCCACCCCACCAGGCGGCTGTAGGAGGGCTAAAAACCCATTGAATTCTTAAAATTGAACTTTCTTGAACTATTTTGTTCCAGTCAAGGGAAGCCATTAGATGGACAGCTCCAACGAAATTTGCTCCATTATCACTATAAATTTTCCGTGGTCTTCCTCGTCTTGCTATAAATCTTCTTAGTCCGAGTAAGAATCCATCTGTGGAAAGGCTCTGTATCAATTCCAAATGGATTGCCCGATACACGGCGCAGGTAAACAGCAATATCCAGGTTTTATCACCCTTCTTCAAGTGAAGTGGCCCTGCCAAATCAACCCCTGTCACTTCAAAAACCAATGCATCTCGAACCCTTTCTTCAGGAAGGGGAGCAGGAACGGTTTCTAATTTCTTGGAAGTATATCGCTTACATCGAATGCACCTTTTCAAGATCCTTTGAACAGTCTTCCGACCTCTAAGAATCCAAATTTTTTTTCGAAGATCGGACAAGACAACTTGGGTTCCACTGTGGCAAGAGATCAGATGCTTTTCGTAAATTAACTGTTCTACTAGTGGATGATCAGAAGGTAATACTATGGGACATTTGAAGTTTTCTTCATCTTCCCTTCTAAAAATCTTTGTCTTTATTCTTATCAGACCTTCAGAATCATGGAAAGCGTTGAGACTTTTCAATTTGTTCTTGGAAATAGTGTCACTAAACCTCTCCTGCTGTACAATTTTCAACATTTTCTGTTCGGCCGAGTGTATTTCAACTACTGATAGCTCTCCTCCTCTTCTACTACTGGTATTTCTACAATTTGTGCTGAATCGAAGAATCCAAGCTACCAATCGTACTATTGTTGAGTATTTTGAAAACCGCTTCAAATACCAACTTGTTTCATGAGTGGAAAGATTTATTGCAGTCAAAGGTCTTTCTCTCTCTCTTGATACCTCATCTTCATCGGTTGGTTCTTCGGAGTCGGGCCATTCTTCCTTTGACCCTTTTAGCCACTGTGGTCCCTCCCACCATTTGGTCTCCTTAAGTGTTTGAACAGAGCATCCTCTTGATGGGAGATCGGCTGGGTTACTGTGCCCAGGTACGTGCTTCCACATTTCTCTGAGAGAGAGTTGAACGATTTCCTTGACCCTGTTGTTCACGAATGTCCCCCAGTTTTCATTGTTCTTGATCCAATAGAGAACGGTTGTGGAATCCGTCCAAAAGAATCTACGGACATCCTCTAATCTCATCGCTCTTTGCATTGAGTGTGCTAGTCGGGCACCAATACAGCATGCCAGCAACTCTAAACGAGGGATGGTCGTTCTTCGTAATGGGGCAACTCTTGATTTGGCTTCTAGTAGCTGCACATTCACACCTTCTTTTCCTTCGGTTCTCAAATAAATCACGCAAGCGTAGCTTGACACACTGGCATCGCAAAAGGTGTGCAAACTGAAAGATTCTCTGTATCCCAAGGGAATTACACATCGTGGTATTCTTATGTCCTTTAATTTATTCAAGTCGGACAACCACCTGATAAATTTCTTCTCTGCCATTTCAGGGAGCCGTTCATCCCATCCTAATTTCCTTCTCCAGGTTTCTTGTAACAACAATTTAGGAACAATAGTCACTGGGCAGGTAAACCCAATGGGATCAAAAACCTTTTGAAGGGATGATAAAACATTTCTTCTAGTGAAAAATTCACAACTACTATTCAATTGATCTGGGTCACAGAAAAGTATGTCCTCATTTCGGTCCCACAGAAGACCAAGAGCATGAGATGGCTTTGAATCAGCATCATTTTAAGTACTTTCCCATCCTCTCAATTCAAACTTTCCAAGTTGCATCAACTCTGTCGCTCCAGTCACGAAACGGGAAAGTTCTTCCTCAGTATCAACTGACGTGACACAATTGTCCACGTAGAAACTGTTCTCTAAAACCTCCGCAATGTCATGGTACTCTCGAGGACAGTTTTGTAAAAGGTTGTTGATAACAGCGCCCAGTATAAATGGGCTACAATTCAGTCCAAAAACCAACCTTCTGTGTCTGTACGTCTTCATCTTCCTCTCTTCATAATCACTCCACCAGAAAAATCTCAAAAAATCTCTATCTTCTGGATTTATCGATATCTGTAAGAAGGCTTTCTTAATGTCCGAAATTATTCCGATCTTCCTTTCTCTAAACCTCATTAATATTGACGGAATAGTATCCAACACGTTCAACCCCTTGTCCAAACAATCGTTTAGAGAAAATTTACCTTTTTCTTTACTCGCAGCATCAAATACTGGTCTGACTTCAGTTGTTGAATATTCTTTAAAAACTCCTCTGTGAGGAAGATAATGACATCTCCCCTCCGGTTCCTCATCAGGCACTACTTCTATTATTTGTTCCCATTCCTGGAAAACTGACTCATAATCTACATATCTCCCTGAGGAAATTAACTTCGATGTGGTAGAAAGTAGTCTTTTTTCAGCAATAGTCCGATTATCCGGAAGATCAGCATTGTCAGTCCAGGGTAATTTTACCATGTAACGACCATCCGTATCAATTGACAAAGTGTCTTTGAAGAATTTCATTACTTCTTCTTCTCGTGGTGCCTTTTCTACAGGATCTTTGATTCCTAAAATTTCCATTTCCCAAAAGTGTTCTATTTTCTCACTATGTATTAGCATGGTGATACTGACAGAAGCATTACTGAGTGATGAATGGTTATAATCACTGGTTGCTTTACCCATAACAACCCAGCCTAAGTGAGTTTTACAGGCTATTAATCCACATTGAAGAGGTTCCATTCTCCCGGTGAATAGCTGTCCACAAAAGTCAGCTCCAATTAACAGTTCTATATCAGGTGAACCTTCTCCGTAATCAGCAATCCATATATTTTTCTTACCCAATTCTTCATTCCACGGTCCCTTTTTAAGCCTAGGAATTTTACCACAAATAGGTTGCTGATCTAAAACTTGTATGTCCAGAGAAAAATGTCTATTTGAAGATTTGAGAGTGATTTTGTAAATCCCATGATCTTTCACTTGCGTTGTAATGCCGTCAAACAAGGATTGCACTAAATTTCTTCTTGTCGTAGGTTTAAGACCCATTTCTGCTACAGTTCTCTTCAATATGTGAGAATTCTGTGAGCCACTGTCGATAAGAGCACGAACCTGCTTTCTTCGTCCATTAGCCTCAATATTTATAAGGATAGTCTGTAGAAGAACTTCATTACTCTCTTTGGCGACCAACACATTACTTGAATCTATCTTTTCATTACTTGCCACCTCCCTTTTGTTAACTGGCAACTCGAAACACATAATTGTGTGATGCCTCTTGGAACATACCATACATTTGAGCTTTGATTTGCATTCTTTGGCCCTGTGGTTAGCCTTGAAACAAATATAGCAGGCCTTCTTATTGCTTAAGACTTCTTTCTTCTTATCCAAAGACCAGCTTTGTGCAAGGAAGCAATCTCTACTTTCATGAGACTTGTCACAGAACATACAAAACGGATGTCTTTTGGATATATCACTTGAAACCAAAATGCTGGCGGTGGGAACGACCTCTTCCATGTTTTGCTCCTTTTTAGATTTCCCCCTTTCACGAGCGCCATCGAATCCATTTCTGGCCAGCTGTAAATGTTCTTCGCCTTCCACTTCGTGTTTCAAAAACGAAAGTAAATTCTTTAGTTTGTTTCCATAACTACCAATGGATTCATTATTTTCGCACGACTGTATTGGATTCCGCAGCCAAACTCTCATCAAATCTTCGGGAATGCAGGACTCCACCAAAGGAAACAAAATAGCTTCATATTTCTCACTTGTCAATCCCAAAGATTCCAACGATCTGAGATGCGACTCTAACTTGTCATACAACTTCGCAATACTCAAATTTCCCCTTTTCTCGGTCGCATTTTTAACAACAAGAGATAATAATTCGCAGACATAGTATTCTATTAATAACTCTTCTCTTCCAAATCTACCTTTCAGTGCGTTGATTGCCTTTTCATAGTTTTCCGCTGTTGGCGGAAAACTTTCTATGACTTCACGAGCACGGCTACCATGTACCACGGACTGCAGCAAGTACTGGAATTTGTCTTCCGCCGCCAACTCACTATCGTTATGTATTCGTTGGAACTGACTCCAAAATCCAAGGTAATCTTTCAAATCTCCACCAAAATGTAACAATTCAATCTTTGGAAGACGCATTCTACGCTTTATGTTTGGCGATGAACTGACCGAACCCGGCGCTCTAATCGGAATAATATTACTGAGATAGATTTCACTTTCAGCTCTCGCCAAATCCATTTTCTGATCATATTCCTCAATCTTATTATATTCCACTTCAAATTCAGGTTCTGTTTTTATGTCGTTCAAAATCAATTCGTCATATTCTTTCATTTTATTAAAAACTCTTTCTAAAGTAACCCATTGAACTTTAATACTCTTACGATCCAGAGTTTGTTTTCCTAATTCTTCGAAAAGACTTCCGACGGTTTTTGTAAAAGTCATTCGCAAAGACTTCCGTTTTCTAATTAAATTTTCCATTATACTAAAATTTAAACGTTTTTCCTCTCACTATAAAATATTTCACTAACCTGTGTCAACAACGGATCACGTCAAGGGTCACCACAATGTTGTGTCCTTATATAATAACAAGTTAGGAGTCTTTAAAATATCTCTAGAACAACCATTTTACTGAATTCTTATATCATAACTCCAGAACAAAACAACAACCATGGCATAGCGAACAGTGTTGCCAACGGGATTTTAAACTCTAACAAAATATAATTAAAACATATATCCTCGTGACATCAAGGTTTTTTTTCTTCCTTATTGTTTGGTGATATCTCAGTTTATTATTGAAGCATTTAAGTGATTGATTGCTTTCTCTATTAACAAATGTCTCATTGAGGAATTAATATTTTTCAGAACTTCTGTATCTTATGTAAAAAAAATTCTTTTGTTTTACACAAGATTTATTACTCCCCCCCCCCCCTTTTTAAAAAAAAATAAAAATTGGGAGGTTGTAGTTGTTTATCTAAAAAGATTGTTCCACTTTTTATCTTGTTACTGTATTCCTTTCCATTCTTATTTCCTCAACTTTATTTTTACTATACATTTCACTTTTGCTGAAGCACACAAATAATTTCCCAATTCAGTTCACACACCTCTTCCAAAAGTTATAATTCTCACAGTTTTTAAACAACACTTCTAAATAAATGATCTTAAAAACAAAGACAGATGGAAAAGGTTAGGTTATATGTGAAACACCCTGCATGTTAGAGAGGACTGTGCATAATTAGAACAATATAAACTTATACAAATTTATCTATGCCATTTAAGTTTTTATTTAATAATAAAACTATTATATTAATATTTAATTATTTTATTACTAATCAGGTTCCAAGAGAGACGTTGGTTTCAGTCATCCTTGGCAAACATGCTGTGCTACGTATCATCCGGATTTGCTAGATGATCCAGAACTCATGGCTGGAAAACATAGGACTCTTCTTGTTTTTCCTTCATATATTGTAAGTCTTATCTTAAGAGAGATTATTATACTGTCCCTGACCCCCGAATAATTTTGGGGGTGTATACTAACTGCCGAAGCATTGCTTTGAAACATGAAATATTTTAACAGGTACAACAACAGTAATAAAAACTTATTAGAAGAAAATTTTAAGCTAAAATAACTGTTGGTTATTTTATTATTAATTTTTAAAAGCCGGGTTATGAAAATTATTTAATAAAAAATTCTCAACTGTTTTCCTTTCCAAATCTCTTAATGTGCTTTTAATATTAGTGTCTTCCAGGCTCAGCCTGGTCCACTGGGACATATCCCGGTGTGCCCTATCCACAACCTTGGCACTAAGCCCTCCGAGGACAGTGGAAAAAATTTCAAATAAATATAGATTTTAAATTTAAATAATTAAGTTTTTGATTTTAAAGTGAGTTAATCTGTATCTTTTAAGATGGAATAACTTATACAATTTATTTATTTTAAACTACACAAGCACGGTTATCATGAAATCACAACTATATGTGTGTGAGCTGGGAGAGGAGTTAGGCCCTTAAGCAACACCTCCCACGTGGGATTGCCAAGAGGGAGGCAATCCCACAAAAAGTCATTGTATGAGTTCTATTTGGAGAGAGCGCGGGAACTACTTTTATTGGTTAAAGAAACTGTTTGACCAAGACTGAAAAAAAAAAGAAACAAAAAACCTTAAATGATCATTACTCTTCGGCTTGTTGACAAAACTATTTGGATTTTTACTGAACAAAATGTGTTGCAAACTCCTTCTTAATCTGCCAAATTATTCAGTCGTTGCTTTTCAAACACGTAAATTATATGGACCCAATTTTCGTGCAGATCAATTATGAGCAAGGTCAATTGTTTGTCAAATTATTATTGCTTAAAGTTCTAAGAAGGACTCGCCCAGATAAAAAGAATGTTTTTCAGGGGTGGGAATTCTGCGCCAATTGCGCCAGCGCGCACCAAAAGTGGTATCCTGTGCCAACCTGCTACAAAACCACATTTAAGCACAATTCTGCGCCAATTTTGCTTTAAAACTTCTTTTAAACGCGCGCGCTAAAGCGCCAAAACATCTCGCGCATGTCAAATCTATGTGGTGACGAAATTATAGTAACCTCAAGGGCCGTTTTCGCACGAATTTGCAAAACATTCGATTTTTTTCCCAACAATGCAATATGTGGAAAATCACGTGCAATCTCTGAAATCGGGATTCACGCATGCGCATTCATGTTCAAACGCGTCTGGCACTGGGACAAATTGAAATCGCCGAGTGCTGATATCACGTGCGTCATTGCTAGATAGAATTTAAGGGGCAGCCTCAAAATTTCCGATTTCTAATTGGCATGGATGACCATTTCGTACGTACCTTGATTAAGTGTGTTTCGCCATATTTTTATCACATCCTCTTGCTCTAAATAAAGAAGAAAGGAATTGGAAAGTTAAGGGTGTATAACCATCAAATGTTTTTACTAAGCATTTAAAAAGAATATTTCCGCTCGGACACGCGTAATGACGATGCCTTCTATTAAATTTAGGGTTGTTTTTTGTAATTTTTACTTGTTGGCTGTTGGTAATTAACTTTTAAACGTCCGTTTTACATTTGAAGTAAAGTATCACAGAAATATAATCAAAATCCCGTAATGTTTCCGATTTCAAAAAAATAAAAATAATACTTTTTTTATAAGTTTATAGAACGGCATGTAGGGTAAAATCGCCATTTTGATGCAGAATTTGAGGAAATTAAAAAAAAATCACAAAATTTTAGAACATACACAAAAATTTAGAAACATTCTTATTTTAATTTTACTGTATTGCTATTTTTGCTATAAGAATTGCTATTTTTATACAAATGAGTCTTATTATAATAATAAAACAAAGAGCTTGTGGATCTGTAGAACTTAGCATACAATTTTTTACATAAGTAGTTTTGGCCTTCTGATCGTACCTTTGATAAACGGAATGTTAAAATTTTAATTAGTTCATTTTTAATTATTTTTTTTACCAACCGACTTCAAATAGAGGTACAGCTCTGAAATTTTCAACATAAGTAGTTTTGGTCTTTTTTTAGTTGGACTTTTTAAAAACGGAATGTTAAAATTTAATTAGTTTTTTAACTAATTTTTTTAATTAATTCAAAAAAATTACAAAATGACTTCTAATAAGGCTACAGCTCAGAAATTTTCAGCATAAGTAGTTTTGACCTTCAGATTGTATATTTGACAAACAAAATGTCAAATTTTTTTTTTTTAATTAATTTTTTTTTTTTTATGAAGCTATGTAAAATATAGGTACACCTCTGAAATTTTCAACCTATGTAGGTTTGGACTTCTAATTAGACTTTTGAAACACAGAATTTTAAAATTTTAATTTGTTTTTAATTAATATTTTTACAAAGCGACTTCTAATAGATCTAGAGCTCTGAAATTTTCAACATAAGTAGTTTTTGCCTTCTAATTTTGTTTTTCATCAACATTTGTAAAAATAATTCAGAGCGGTGATTGGGGTTGTGTTATTGTATCGACAGGCAAATTTTTTGGTTCTCGATTGAGAGGAGGCTCTAATGAACCTTCTAGAGAGTGAAGCGAGCCTGTCCTTGCATAGCAATAAATTTTCAGCGAGCTTGTGCTTGCGTAGCAATTAAACTTTTCAGCAATCTAAGCGAGCTGTGTTTGTGTTACAATGAAACTTTTAGTGTGCAAAGAGAACTTGGTTTTGCATAGCAAACCCGTTCGTGAAGTGTCAAATGCTAATAAGTATAAATGTGTGTGTTTTTTTTTTTTTAAATTTACAAATTATATTTTTTGTTGTAATTTTATGTATATTTTATAATTTTATATTTATTAATATGTGTTTTATGTAGAAAAATTAAATCAGATACAATTTATTATATTTCTACTACTAATATCTTCGAATTTTGCTGCTACATTTTCTCTTATTCTGCTCCGAAAGTTAAATTTTGCTGCTCCAATTTTTTGCGAATCTACTCCAAATGTTAAATTTTGCTGCTCCAAAATTGCTCCAAACTGGCCTTTTGCACTTCCCACCCCTGGTTTTTTGACATGAAAACATTTAATTTTCTTTTACGATAGTTACATTTATCTCGTCTTTAAATTTTTTCACTTCAATCCCTATGAAATTATGTAAAATAATGCAGATTTCTTGAACAATATATCATTCAATGCATCAAAAAAGTATGACAGAAAGAGTGGGAGGGTGACTGTTCCCTTTAGCTCCTTAATCGCCATCCTTGGGGTTATTCGTTTAAAAGCATAAAGTGTAAAGTACTTTGAGCATAAAATGTAAACAATACATTAATCTAAATTATTCTGTTGTAATGTTTAATGTAATATTCACTTTGTATAATTTAGTTTTTCACTAATTTAACTACAATTTTCTTTTACAATTTATTTTTACACTAAGTTAAACTTCAAATGAAATTTCATCAATTTAAAGTTGAATAACAATTCAAAATAATTAAAACAATTAAATATAAATATTTAAATTTTATGTTAAACTTTAAAATCAGAGGTTTAAATATAAAGATAACAACGAAAGACTTAAAACTGCAAAATGACAAAGATAACGTGTCAAAGTAAAATAACCTAGATAAAGTTTAAAAACTAAGACATACAATTAAAATATGATGAAAAGTAAAATCAGCTTGACATAGCTATTGGCAAAACTCAAGGCTCATTAAATAAAAGTGGATGTCCTAGTTAGGACTTATAACTTTAAAATGCTATGGAGTAAAATTATGGGTAAAACTGTGTAAATACATTTATTTGTTTTACAAGTAATACAAAACTATTGACTTTTGGAAGCAGGTATTCAAAAAATTACACAAGTTATGTAATGCAATGTTTTTTTGTTTGTTTTAGGAATGGTTGGAACTATTTAGGAATGTGTGAATTTAAGAAAATAACTTTTTTTTAACTTATGGGTTCATTGCAGCATAAGACTTAAAATTTAGAAAAACATGCAAGTACTCCCACATTCAAACTAAATTTATAGCTACACTCTTTGATGTTTCTTCAATTAATATGGATAATGCATAAGCACCTTGTACTTCTGCTGTTATATAATTTTTTAACAAGACAAATCTGTCAGTCAGATGATTTAGTAGATAGTGTACCATAGGAAAAAATGAATTTGACTTAAAATTTTAAGGTTCGTTCAACGATCCATAATTTTGAAATTGCAGTATAAAAAAAAAATAAGTTCAGTTGCCCCGTCATAAAATGTCCCAGTCTTTGATAACAATCTCACTCTTTCGAAGAATACTTGAATCAAAACTAAAATGTAAACTTAGAATTTTAGTCAAGTTTCATAGATCACTATCGGAACAAAACATCATTAATCGATTTGGTTTTTCTTTTCCGAATGAAGTGAAACTGAATGTGTAACGTAATTTCTAGCTACATTTTTTTATATATATATATATATAAAATTAAGGCTGTATGGAGTGAGTTAAAGGACAAATAAAAAAAAATAAAAAATGGGGAAATGCATAATGTTACTTTATGCAAATGTAAATTAATACTTTTTTTATCAAATAATTACATAATTGTTCTCTCTCAAATGCTACTTACTTTATGGCAAGAAATGTAGCAGAAAATTAGAAATTGCAGAAAAAAATTGGCATGATGTATAATGTGGTGACACAAACCGTCTTTTTTTAATTTTTTTAAAGGTGGACTTTTTTTAGTATTGAGTCATTACTTGGGAAATATTTTTTGGATTAAGAAGACGTTGGGATAAAAAATAGTATATAGAATACCATATTAACTATCGGCAGTAAAACCAATTTTTTACCTTTGTACTTGAACGTCACATTAGTAATTTTGTTAACAAAGCGTTTTAAATAATTTTTAAACTCAGCTCTTCTTTTATAACCTTGACAGCTCACTAAATAAACTTAATCGCATTTTAGTTAATATGAATATTATAAACTATTCATAAACACAATTAAAGGAATTTTTTAGGTTACTATTGAAATTACTAAAAAATATGTTTGCATACAGGGGAAAACATTTAACGACATTTAAATTTTTAACCTTAAACGTATTCCATATATTTTCCATCCAATTCTTGAGACAGTTAAGAAATTTTAATTTTCTCAATTTCATAAGACAACGATAAAAAAAATTTCCTCAATCAATTTCAGTTATTATCAAACATAATAAGATTCATATTTAATCTTGTAGCAGCTCACCTCGCTCTGTGAATTTGTTTTACTAGTACATTAATATCTTCATCAGTATCAAAATCAGTTATAAGCTTTTGCTATATTTTTCTTTTTTGAGTTAATTAAAGTCTGTGGTACGCACTATTTTAAGACAATATCAACTGTTCATAAAGCTCTTTCATTTCGTAACGATAAACGTATTCTACGTAAAAAGTTAAATGATCATTAAAAATCTGCAATTGTATATTATAAATGTATCGTGTTTTAACCCTTTGTTAGTTTGCGTGGTTGACAAATGTCCCCTACAATCAATTTATCAATCTATTGATAAATTGATTGTAGGGCAGCCCATGATCAAAGCATTCGTACAGTTTTTTTCAAGTTATTTCAAAAATATTTTTTAATTCTTACTTTATTCTGTTCAATAATGTTGCGTTATTCATTGAAATACCCACTTGCTTTGATATTTGGTCACAAATTTAATGGTATGCACGAAAATTTGAATTTGTGGGACATTTGTCCCCCACGCAACTAACCGCAAGACAAAAGGTTGCGCGTCTAACCTAGGGTTAATTTGGAAAAAAATATTCATTGTAATATTCTGCTCTCTCTCCTTTGCGTGCGTTTCTGTTGGACGATTTGTGCATCAACTGCAGCTTGCGAATTTAAATTTTACTACTGTTATTTAAAAAATTTAAGAAATTCTAGTTATTTAATGACTTGTTTCAGATGAGTTTTCAATTGAGCAGTGGAAAATAAAAAGAGAAAGAAATGCGGCCCTGAGTACAGGAGAGAGAAAAAAAGTAAACAATTACAAGAGTCCTTAAAAAGTGTTAAAAAATCACCCAATTTTACCTGAAACCAAAATCTACAATTCATACTGATCAGCAGGCAACTAGTTTAACATCATATGAAGTTTCACTTCAAGTGCCAGATCCAGTGGATTAATTTGAAAATGAAACACAATCCACCAGCCAAGAAAATGTCTCTGAATCAACATCAGTTATAATACCCCTCGTACTTGATACTTCAATAAGAAATGAAAGTGTTCTATTCAATATAAATACAGAGGCAGTGAACTACTTCCGAAAACCTGACAAGAATGAATTGCTTACGTTTTTGGCATACCTACCTGTTCAGCCCTGAGAGAAGGAAATGCATTTTAAAGATAGAAAACCTTTATTTGTGACAAGCAAATTTTCAAAAGACAGTAGTTGACTTTTGACGAGAAGACTCAGCAGTAGTTTTGTTTTTTGTGCACTGCTTTCAGCGATGGAAAATCTATTTCTGCTGTGGATTCAACGACTGGAAGCATATTCATCAAAGAGTAGAGGAACACGAAACATCCAAAATCCATATGGAATCAGCACAGACATTTATGGCATTGAAACACCAGAAAACTGTTCACGATTTATTATTAAGTAACAATCTTGAGAAAAGAAAAAAAAGAAGTACTAGAAAGGAGACGGATTGTTGCAATACTAGTAGACGTGATAAAGTTAATAGGGAAACAAGGGCTTCCTTACCGAGGCCGTATAAAATCGGCGTATACGCTGGAAAATGAAAATATAAATTGTAGAAATTTTCTTTAGGTAATTTTATTATTAAAAAAGTATGTTCGGACACTTGAAAAGCACCTCAATAATGTTATAGCGCAAAGAGCAATTAATCATGCTAAACAAGAGAAAAGAAAAAGGAAAAATTAAAAAAATGCAGGAAAGAAGAGGAAGTTTTGTCATATTTTTGGGGAAAAATACAGTAAACACAAATGTCAACATTATCTAAGATGAGTTGAAAAAACATATTACTGAGGAAATGAGAAAAGCTGTAACATTTTCAGTTTTGATGGATACTACAATCGATATTTCGTGCAATGATCAATGTGCTTTTGTTGTTAGATATATGTCAGAGAACATGAAGTCTGTGAAAGACTCCTTGCTTTGAAATGTATCTCATCAACATCAGGGCAGGATTTATTTAATACTTTAAAAGATGTCTTGGGTAAACTGGAAGTACCGATCGAGAACTGTGGGGCAAGTTCTTTTGATGGTGCCGCAAATAGGAGCAGAAAATATAATGGTTTAACAGCTAAATTATCAGCAGAAGTTCCTAATCATATTCACACTTGGTGTTAGGCTCATGTACTAAACTTGGTGCTACTTGATACTTCCCAGTGCCTATCAAGTACTATATCCTTCTTTAATCTACTTCAAGAAGGACAAGTATTTTTGAAAGAATATTTAAATCGATTACAATTGTTCCAGGAACAAAAGCCTTATTTTAACTTGGAAGCAATTGGAGTCGCAAGATGGCGAAACAGAAGTGACGCCACAGTAAAAATCTTTGGAAGAATTGATAATTGGGTTGAAGTACCGTTATCCAAAAGTCAATTCAAGTTACCAAAAATTGTGTACTTGGATTTGATTGTCGCGCTATTTAAAATTCTGAAGACTTCAATTCCAAAGTCTGAAATGGTGCCTCGGGTATTTTAAACAAGTTCTTATCATTTGAAACAATTTTGGTAGCGATGATGTTTCTACAGATTTTCAAAGTAGTATCTTCCGTATCAGATTATTTACAGACTAGGAACCTTGATTACGTTCAAGCTTGGAGGCTAATAGAATGCTCATCGTTAAAATTAAAATGTATTCGTGAACAGTTTGTCCCCACTTTGAATGCTGCAAATACATTTGTAAGAAGTATGTCTAGTGTGCTAGAACAAAAAGCCGAGTTTAATAGCAGTCTTGAAAACTTAATAATAGAAACTGAACTAAAGAAAAAACATGTTAAAACCTTAAAAAAAATGCCAGGAGAGGATGCAAGACATGAACACGTTGCTTCAACTTCTGAAGATACTTTTCACATTTCAATATACTTATACGTAATAGACAAGATAATTCAAACAATGGACAGAAGATTTATCCACAATAAATCATTGTATATGGATCTTTCATGGTTTGATCCCAAACAATTTGTCGAGCATGAATGAAATGATTGTTTAGACAGAATCTGTAATATTCCTTCACGATAAGAGTAGGCTAAAAGAAGAATTTCTTTCATTTGCGGAGATGTGGCCAAAGATTATTAATTACTCTACTGTTCATGATTACGCCAGGCTGTATGAGTTAGAAAAAGATTTGATTGAGAATGATGATGACAAAGAAGAAGAGAGAATTTCTTAAATGTACTGATGTGCAGGAGTGTAACTCTTGCATTAAGTGCGTTTTGAAAGTGTTAAATAGAGTATGATAAGTACTCTCTCCAATATTCAGAATTATTTAAAGTTTACAAACATCTGCTTACAAGACCTCTAACTCAAGTCTCATGCGAAAGAGTGTTTTCCGAACTGAAAATAATAAAAACTCGTCTTTGGGTCCGATTAACTGATGGAACATCTAGAAGCTTTTGTAATGATGGCCACTGAGAATGATGTTCTTAATTTAGTCAATAGCGAAGTTATCATAAAAAGGTTGTGTGAAAACAGCTGTGAAATGAGGTGGCTTCTTGCTTTTTATACAGCCTAGTAATAATGAACACTTAATCGTTTTTTTTTTTTATCTTTCTTAGTCATCATTATGTGCAATTTGTGTTTTGTATTATAACTTGAAATTTTATTCATAAAAACAAAGGCTTTCACACAAATCTGTTCATTTCTATACGTCTTGGAATGTGCCACATTGCGGCATCATGGGTAATCCTAATTAACTGTGATGCCACAGCAGTGGCGGATCTAGGATTTTCCTGAGGGGGGGGGGCGCAACACCTGTGCCTTATCTACGATAAAATCGAATATTTAAAAAAAGAAAGAAAAAAAAAATCTATGCAGTGTTCTAGAAATATACTTCAAGATAATCTGTATCCATTGATTGACCCCACCCCCTCCCCCTTTTTCGTCACATTTCTGACTCGCTATCTTAGCGTAAGGTGAAATGTCCAGGTTATACCAAAATTACTTTTCAATTTAAAAAAACAAAGAAAAACTCCCCACTCCTCAAAAAACACCCTTCTATGCTAGATATTTTTACGAACTCCTTTGTTTCTTTATACTCATGACAAATAAAACGTTTTTGCAAAGTTTCATGAACGGACCAATTTTTTATTTTTTAAAGTCGTATTTTACCTTTCCTTGGATTTTACATGTGTTTTCGTTTATAAAAAAGAACTGTAACTTTTTTTAGATTAGTTATATCGTTTTGCTTTTTTTCATTCGATTCAGCATAAAAAAAAGTACTCTAAAAACATGTGTCACATGCCTAGATTGCTCCAAAATTAATTTTTCAGCCACAAAAACCCCTGACCCCCCCCCCCCCCCCCCTCCCCACACACACACAAAAAAACCCCATCTTTGCTAGATATTTTTATGGACTCATTTGAATATTCATTTTCATGACAAATATAGAACATTTTTGCCAAGTTTGATCAACGAACCAATTTTTTTGTTTTTCTTATGGTCTTAGGTACTATTTTACCAGCACTAATATATATATTTGGTGCGATTTTATGCATCCATATTTTTTTTTTACTTTCAATTACACGTATGGTATAAAAGTATTGAATTCGGTAAAAAAAAAAAAAAAAACAATTTTATTGCATTTCTACACGTTTTGGAACGTGACGAGTTCAAAAAAATGTTGAACTAGCTCAAGTCACAAACAGTTCAGACATCAAGCATTAAAACACTTTGCATAAAATAGAACTATATCCATAAGAAGAATTTTCAGGATACAAAAACATTTTGTATGAGGCTTCCAAAAACAAAGAAATTAAAGAAATGATTTTTATTTTTAAATAGAACAAGTGCAAAGAAAAATAACTCTAAAAAAAAGATTTGGATGAACTCATTGGATTCTGCATGATATTTGTACAGAAAAATGTTTACTGAAAGATAAAACCAAATGAAGCCGCAAACCAAAGGGAGAACTTGTCATATGATATTTTCCTTCACTTTCTAAAATAATTCAGTACACTTTCAAAGCTTAGATAAATTATTGATAAATGTTAGAAAATCTTATATGTGAGTTTTCATATGCACCAATGGAGAAGTTGCGTATTTTTTAAAAATGGTAAAAAGCAATAAATTTTAATAAAGAAAGCAAAGCTGATTCCGAATATGTAAGTTATATTGCTGTTAAAAATTTATTTAATTAAATATCGAAAAGGAAAAAAATCGTAAAAACAGTGGAATCGTGACGTAACCTAAAAACGTTTCATCGTTAGCTGGTTAGATATGACGTCATAATCCGATGGAAAATTTTATCCTTCATTTTGTTTACCTACGACAACCTATGAATTTAATAGGAGCTGATATTCGTGTTGTAAAATCTGAAAGATATGTACCCATTTTTATTGTAAGTTTTTATTTTCAATTATGATTGCAGTCGCCAATTTTTTTACAATATTTTCGGAGCTCAAAATTTTACATACTTTACGAACTATTCGAAACGAAACACATATTTACCAAGAAACTGTATATTCGATTAAAATTCATATTAAAAAATCTTCATTTTAATCTTGTACATGTCATTCTTATACAAGTTAATTTGATTCTTGTACAAGAACCAAATTACTTTTTCCTAGTTCATAAATTTTTTGGTGCTATTTCGAAAACTTTAAGTCCGTTTTTCAACAACTCTTAACCCTCTGATCGTCAAGGGAATGGGCGAAATTATACAGTTGTTTCCCTGCAATAATTTTTAAATTTTATTTCTGATCCAAATATATAATTTTTTTAAATTATTTTTTATTTGTTTTGTTTTAAGTAGGTTTTAAACTATCATCCTAATAAAAAGATTTAAAAAATATTTTATTTTACATTTTATTTATAAATTTAAAAAGGTTGTGTATTGCTGGAAAAACTGGGGGATCAAATGACGGATATATACGCCCGTGACCCTCAGAAGGTTAAGAAAGTTATAAAAACACTAGTTTTCCATAGTACAGTTGTATCCAGTAGTATTTTTAAAATCAAATTTTCAAACTGTAGATGAATTTTTATTTTGCATTCGTCTTTAACAAATTACATATACTCAAGCTCACAAGCATAGGCAATGCTTTAGTTTCTGGTGAAGTAAATATAGCTTCTGCCATTACATAGTTAATACAATATTTATATTTTATTCAGGATGATTTTAAATAACAAATGGATTATAAGAATTGTAAAATCAAATGTTACAGACAATCAATTTTTTACATGTTTCCACAACGCAAAAATTAAAAAAAAAAAAGCCAGAAAATAATTCTATTACGCAATCTGTGAATTTATCAGAAAATGGTAAGTCGAACGAACACCATTATGATATTTTTTTTCTTTAGCTCTATCAATTTATATTTTCATAAAAATAAAACGATTCAATACTTTTTTTAAGTATTAGGTTTCATTCAGAATTAATATTAAAAAAAATATAGGAATTAATATTCAAATTCTATTCCAAACTTAAGAACTACTTTTTCTACACATTTTTAAACTGTACGAACACCTTTGGGAACCACTGTATATCATAGAATTTCAAAATAATTAGGTCATTATATAAAAACAAGAGTAATAGGTGTGCTATTATCACATCAAAATGATCTTCACAAACGTGTCGAGAACTTTTTGCAGAAACATTGTCTCGTTTCATGACTTTACACCATTTCTTGCGGATATCTGCGTGTTTAGCAACATTGATAAATAATTTAGCAGCGTTAGAAATTGAAGAATACTTACAAATCTGGATGAGGCAATGTTTGTACGCTGAATTTGATGACATAATTTTAAATCGATTAAAAGAATACAAGTTTAAAAAAAAAAAACGCGCTATAGCAATGCGAATAAATTCACGATACTTTCAATGACCGTGCGAAGCCGAAGTCGGATTATGACATAGGGGGACATCACAGCTAAGCTAGTCTCTTTTTTGCCTCGCTTTTAAAAGTGGGAAATTGAAACGGGTATAACTCGAGAAATATTGAACGGATTTCAAAACTTTTCTAGTTTTGGTTGTCTTTCGTCACTCTTAATAAAATAATTTATTTTTTTTAAATGCTCAACTTGTCCATTGTGCCAGCTAGTTATGTCTGATTTAAAATCACCTTATTGGTGTATAATAGAAGAGTTTTTCCAAACCAATGCCAACACCTTTGATCATTATTTTGTATTTGTAATATTTTTAAATACATTATTGTTGTCATACATTTTTATTTTTAAATTGTACTTGTTTGGCTTGCTTTTCTCAGAAGAGTTCTGTTGAATAACTTATCTTTCAGACTTCTGTTATTGACTATGTTAAGCCTTCAGATTTGAAGAAAGACCTGAACGATAAATTTCGTGAAAGATTTCCTCATGTGAAGTTAACACTGAGTAAACTCAGAAGGTACTTTCTTGTTTTGAATACTTTATAGTTATGTAATATTTATATTACTTCTTGTATATATTTAAAACATCGTATTCTTTAGGAGAATTTTGACAACAGTTATCTAATCAATTTCCTTGACAAAACAATTTATTTTCTTTAATAAACGTGAAAAATTGCATAGATGGAAAAATATTTATGAATATTTTAGCCATTTAATGTGTTTTAGTATATAAAATAATTAACTATCTAGTTACATATTCATAAAAAAATCATACTCATATAAATATATATATTACTAGCAATGTATGAAATATGAGAATTATAACTCCTAGAAATACTATAAAATGACAAATAATATTTGGAACAAGTATAAAAAAGAAATGTTAAGGCTAGTATTTTGGAGATGACCATTCCTCATAAATACAAATGTTATTTTGATTAAAAGATAATGAAAGCGAGAAAATAATGAAACTTTTATTGAAATACATAAAGAAAAATTAAAATTGTACAAAATAAAATTGCATATTTTGACTATCCTG
The DNA here is from genome assembly GCA_963978545.1 of Linyphia triangularis. NCBI lineage: Eukaryota > Metazoa > Arthropoda > Arachnida > Araneae > Linyphiidae > Linyphia > Linyphia triangularis. Next base: position 33,394,999 of record OZ021722.1, read on the forward strand.
AAATGCAAATGACAAATTCTGTGTTTGAGGTGAGCTTTAAAAGTCAGGTGCTTGCCACGTGATATTCCAAACAAATCTGAGGTGTATTTCATACTTTGCTGTTTTGGCATTATGTAGAATGCTTAAGGAAATGGGTAAAATAAACTTTTCATACTTATAAAAACGCCCAGCATCCTATAAAATGCCTTGATATTCTAGAGTGCTGTATTTCATACATTGCCTTTAACATATATTTTTAATGTTTTTTATTGTTATTTCCATCAGTCAAATTTCCTTGCCTCTTTAGTAAAACATTTTAATTATAACTTTTGTTAACCATTTTCTAGCTTCAATCCTTTTTATGCTATGTTCTTACAAAATTTTACCTTTTTTTTCTTTTTTCTTTTTAGCCTCAAACGTGAGATGTATAAAATAGCCAAACACGAGGTAATATTCTGTTATCAATATTAACACTTATTTTTGTTGTAGAAAAATGCATTTTAAATAATTATAATTTTTTTCAGTGCAATATAGATCTCTCGGTGGTTGCTCAAGCTTTTGTGTACTTTGAAAAACTTATTTTGAAGGTAAATTTTTACTTGTATGATCACTTGCATGCTGAAAATTTTAATTACCACATCTTTAACACTATAATACATTATTTTTGTTTTTAGATATTAGTCAATAAGCATAACAGAAAGCACTGTGCTGGAGCGTGCCTCCTCTTGTCAGCTAAACTAAATGATGTCAGAGGATTAGAGCTCAGAACATTATTGGAGGTGGGTACTCTTTTACAATAAAAATTAAAATATTCTCATCTCAATGCAAAAAGTTGCAAGTATAAAAAGATACAAATATTTTGTGAAACAAAAAAAATTAAAAGGCTGCTGCTATTTTAGAAGGAGCAAATATTTATAGTTTAACACAATTTTGACTAGCAGTTTTACATAGAAGCTATCTATTACACTGCTTTAAGTAGAAGGACACTAGATTTTGTTTTTAGAAAAATAAGAATCCTTTTATTTTTACTAAATTTTTCTTTGTTAGTAACATTTAACAAATCATTTAGAATGAAAATATCACCGGCAGCAGAGTGAAATTCCAAAATAAAATACAAATAACAACAACAAATAGTTTCTACTGTTTGAAACTCTGTCAAAAAAGTAGAAGGACAGTAATAAAAAGATTAAATTAAAGCGATAATTAGTAAGGAATTCCTTTCCCCTGAGCTTTTATTACTTCGAATATTCTATTTAGCAATGAATCATACAAAGATTGGATTTCAATTTGGCAAAAATTGTCCCATGTACTGTTCAATGCTTCTTGAAGCTCAGAGATGGATTTGTATTGTTTTCCACCATCATAAACTCAACGGACAAGCATTGCCCAAATGTTTTTGACTATACTAAGATCAGGGCTTTTAGCTGGCCGTGGTAAAACCCGCACATTGTTGTCAGCAAACCATTTTTTAACACCATTGGCGGTGGGAATCGATGCTCCATCTTGATGAAACATTTACTCTTCTCCTAATTCAGGGCCAAAAGGAAGAAGCTCAGAATTTAGCACTTGTATATAGTCTGTATGCTTTTGCCTTCCACTCAGAAAGACCAGACTTGTTCTTCCTCCATATCCAACTGCCAACCAGACCATCAAACTTCCTCCCCCTTTTGTCAAGTTCAATAAAATTGTTCTTCATTCTTCAGACAATGCCAGTAGTGCTTGTAACAGTTCGGACCATCTAGGTTGAATTTTTTCTCATCTGAAAATATCGCTGAAGTCCATTTGGTGGTCCATGACATGCGTTCTTTTGCCCAAGACAAACGGTTATCAATGTGCATTTGATTCCACTTTGGATGATGTGTGCGTTTTTTTGAAAACAAAGTTTTTGGACCTCTTTATGTAGTTGCAAACTGTTTGCCTTGACAAATGAGTGAGTAATGTTTTAATTCGAGCATTTGCTATACTTCCACTATTCTTTTTGAGCTTGAGAGCAACTTTTCTTTCATCGCGGCTTCAAATTTTTAGGTCTACCAGTCTTTTTTTATCTTACCATGTTTGCCTGGGTTTCTGATAAAGTTAGAAACTGCATTTGGGCTAACATGTAGTATACGAGCCATTTCTCTAACACCTTTACCATCAGATTTGTATGCAGCAATTTGGCCTTTTTGAAAGTCATTTAGGGAATTGCTCTAGGCATTCTTAAAAGCGACAAATTTAATTTTTAACAAAATGTAATGTAGTTTTTTACAAAATAAGTTTTTAACAATTAAATTTGTTAACGAAATATCCATACTTACTCTTTTACTTCTGCACAATCCACTGAATCAAAAATTTTAGTATGTGTCCCTCTACTTTTTTACTCACGGGAGATCATAAATACCTTTTTTGAAAGAAATACTAGTGGGTTATTTCATTTTTGTCTAAAATTAAAGGAAATATTGTCAAACAAAATATAAATAAGAATCTTGGATCCCGGATAAATGTTTAGAAAATAAAATGTGTAAAAAAACAACTGTCCTACGTTTTTTTACGCAGTGTATCACAGAACTTAGTGATGCGCCAAATATCATAGATAAAACTTGTTTCGTCCAACATATATATATATATATATATATATATTTTTTTTTTTTTTTTTTGTGCAAATAAACTAAAACTGTAATATTTTTTGGTTACAGTCGTACTGAATTGTAAAAAATAAAATAAACTATATAATAAAAAATAAAATAAACTATATAATAAAAAAAAAAAACGATACTTGCATTTGCAGAATTGGATTTTTTTTCATGATAAATTTACCTTTTTTTACCTAACTACTTATAGAATTGGGTGACTCATATAAACAGGGGTTTCATGCATATGAAAAGTAATGATTTTGAGCAAAAAAATGGCCATAAGTCATGGAAATACAGTAGTGAATTTCATAGATTTCTAAACGTTTTAAATAAAATCGTGTAACTGTGACATCATAAACGCCATGATCGCTATTCAGTTGATCGAAAATTTATCTATGTTTTATTTACGTTTTGACTGAAACAACGGTTACAGTTAAAAACCGTGGCCTATGAAAATATTTCTGGACTCCAAGTTTGTGACATCACACAAGTAAGTTCTCATAGGTGAAAAAAATGTCCATAATATGATAACTGAAATTAACAATTTTTTCCCCGTCTTTCTTCTGTTTTGCATTGTTAATATTAAAATATTTGATTTTTCATTATATTATTTATTATTATTTACTTATTCTTTCTTCAAATATTTCTTTAATATTTAAGATTGATTAGCTTTTTTTAACACTGAAATATCAAAGAATGAAAAATTATTTTTCCCTTTTTCTTCTGATTTGGAAGTTACTGAAACAAGGATTTTTTACTTAATTTAAAATAAAACTTTATAAAATTCATTTTATGCCACATTGATTTGCTTACTTTGTTCGTGTTAGTAAAATTCATGTAGGTTATTATTATTATTTTTGTAATTTGATTTAGTAAAAAAAAAAAAAATATTTGCTTCAGTCTTGGAAAGTTATGGATCTGTGACCAGTGGCGGATCTAGGATTTTCTTGAGGAGGGGGCGCAACACCTGTGCCTTAGCCAGGATGAAATCGAATATTTAAAAAAATAAAAAATCTATGCAATGTTCTAGAAATTGACCATCCCCCCCCCCCCCTTTTTCGTCACATTTCTGACTCGCTATCCTAACGTAAGGTGAAATGCCCAGGTTATACCAAAATTACTTTTCAGTTTAAAAAACAAAACAAAAAAAAATCCCCCCCCCCCCCTCCTCAAAAAACACCCTTTTATGCTAGATATTTTTATGAACTCCTTCGTTTCTTTATAATCATGACAAATAAAACGTTTTTGCAAAGTTTCATGAACGGACCAATTTTTTATTTTTTAATGTCGTATTTTACCTTTCCTTGGATTTTACATGTGTTTTCGTTTATAAAAAGAACTGTAACTTTTTTTAGATTAGTTATATAGTTTTGCTTTTTTTTCATTCGATTCAGCATAAAAAAAAGTACTCTAAAAACATGTGTCACATGCCTAGATTGCTCCTAAATTAATTTTTCAGCCAATAAAACCCCCTCCCCCTAAAAAAAACACTTCTTTGCTAGATATTTTTATGGACTCGTTTGAATATTCATTTTCATGACAAATATAGAACATTTTTGTCAAGTTTGATCAACGAACCAATTTTTTTGTTTTTCTTATGGTCTTAGGTACTATTTTACCAGCACTAATGTATATATTTGGTGCGATTTTATACATCCATATTTTTTTTTTCTTCTTACAATTACCCGTATGGTATAAAAGTATTGAATTCGGCAAAAAAAAAATCAATTTTATTGCATTTCTACACGTTTTGGAACGTGATAAGTTCAAAAAAATGCTTGTGCCTGTTAGTTATCAGCATAACTCCCGAAACGGAATGATCTGCGATGTTCAATTTCTATGCACAGGTTATTGATGGCCATGGGACCTGGCATTACGATTTTCGTCAAAATTGCGCATGTGCATTAAGTAGCTGATATTGAAAAAAATACGTTTTTCAACGATTACCAAAAAATGGTTTTAACGATTTTGATCAAAATCGCTATAAAAATGCCTTTAAAGGTGTTCTAATCATTCCCACCTCAGTAGAAATGAGGTAATGCGAACGCCCATCAACAACTGTTTCTGCTCTGTTGCACTTAAAAGAAAGGATAATGCAGTATTTATTGAAAATCATATCACAATTTTCACCGTTTCAGCATCGTTTTTTTTTTAGAATAATCGCCAAACTGGGCATTTTTTTTAAATAATGAAAACAAAATAGGTAAATTATATCAATCCGTGACAAATTAAAAAAACATCGCATACTGAAATATTTTGTTCCAATTCTTCAATTATAACTGGAAGAGAGAGATTGTAGGAGGATCATTGTATTTAAAAAAATTTAGGAACTTCATTTTGAGTTGCAATATTATTTTACTTCTTTCACGAAACTTTTGAACAAGAATCAGAAGTTTCATAAAAAATATATTTTGGAAGAATAGGCTTAGAATAAAATTAGAGTAATCTTAGCCTTCTCTAAAAGTATGTATATATACTATGCCGTAAGCGTTATAATTACTTAAAGTGCAATATTTCTTGCATTACTCGCTATCTTAGCGTAAGGTGAAATGTCCAGGTTATACCAAAATTACTTTTCAATTTAAAAAAACAAAGAAAAACTCCCCCCGCCCACTCCTCAAAAAACACCCTTCTATGCTAGATATTTTTACGAACTCCTTTGTTTCTTTATACTCATGACAAATAAAACGTTTTTGCAAAGTTTCATGAACGGACCAAATTTTTATTTTTTAAAGTCGTATTTTACCTTTCCTTGGATTTTACATGTGTTTTCGTTTATAAAAAAGAACTGTAACTTTTTTTAGATTAGTTATATCGTTTTGCTTTTTTTCATTCGATTCAGCATAAAAAAAAGTACTCTAAAAACATGTGTCACATGCCTAGATCGCGCCCCCTGGCTGGATCCGCCATTGTCTGTGACATTTTATTTTGGCAGAAACCCTGTATATACAAAAGGAAGTCAAAAGTTGGATTAAATGCAACAATATAGTGAATTCATTGTAAATTATATTATGTATCATAGGTTTCAACCTTTTTTGCATCAAACTTAATTTTACTTTTCTAATTGTGAAATTACCTTTACAATTATTTTAATTTGCTCTCATAGAGTAGTTTCATTTTAATAGTTTTATTTAATATTCTATTATTGATGAATCATTGCAACAAAGAAAATCAAATTATTCTGTCTGAATACCTAAAAAGTGATTATGAGAAGAATTTAAACTCAGCTTAGAACTTCATAAAAATGATAAACTAATCTCCAAACACCCATTTAATTATTTGTTTGCTTTTAACAGAAAATTGAGACAGTCTTTCGTATCAACCGAAAGGACCTACTGTCTTTGGAATTTGGTGTTCTGGTTGCTTTAGAATTCTCTTTACTTCTCAGCACTTCAGAGATTATACCTCATTACCAAAGACTTGTTTATGAAACCTGAAAGACTTACTATCGTAAGTTCTGCACTTTCACTGTTGAACTAACGCATCATTTTACTATTTTAACTTTAGTCATGGAAAGTTAAAGTATGTGTCACATAAAATTTAAATCTCTGAAAGTTTATTTAAACCAAATCTGTGATAATGAATTATGTTTGTTAAATATGTAAAATATTTGTTTTCTTTTCTATTGGAACTTTATAATATGTCAAGTATTATTTGATGAAAAAATATTTTATGGTAAAAATTAATTTTGTTTAGTGACGTACTATTCCATCTACATTTGTGAAATAATTTCACGTTTTTAATAAAGCTCTTATTCCTGAAATATAAGCTGAAAAACAATTTTAATAAAAAATATTTAAAAAATTTTAATAATGGAATTTCTGTACTTAAAATATCTTGGCATATTTTTTCAATTGGGAAACTATTTCAGATACCCGATATACATTTCTGACTTTTATAATATATTGGAAACTGCAATATAAATTTTATATTTTGTCTAGCTAACAGCATAAATACCATTAATCTCAAAATTTGTAATTTAAAATTATAACCATTTTTCCTAATCATTGAGATATTTACAGGTAATATGTGATAAAAAGTGTATACTACTGTTAAATTATATCCTGTATCATGATTCTAAATTAAGAAACTAAAGTTTTTGCCAATTTTATAAGACATCTAATGCATTATAATATATTTCTGCATTGATAAAAAAGAAAACTCGATTCCAAAAACAGTCTACTTTATAATCAGTTTATAATTGGCAAAGTACTGAAATCAAAGGTATGATGCACCATGAAAGTGAGAGATATTAAATGTTTATACAAAAGAGCTTTAAAATATTGACCTATGATTTTAACTATCTTTGCAATTTTAAACTTCAAATATTACTGCATATAGGCATAGATCTCTGACAAAATATAAATGTGCTTCAACTTACATATCTTGCATTTATTTTTATATAACTATCAGCAAAAAAACTTATGTGAAATTGTTGATAGAAATAAAATGTACTTAATTTTCATTTTTGAAATTAAGGACATATTTGTGTTCAGTATTTTTTTTTTCTTTCAATAAGCAATTTATATAATGTTAAACTTTTTATCTTGTCTATTATGTGGATGTATCTTAAAAGTATTCAATGAATGTCTTTCAGGAAATTAACCCGATGCATGTTGATGTTTACGTGTAATCCTATTTATATTTTCAAATGCATGCATGTATAGAAACGCAAGTCAAACTAAACCAGTTGAGAAATATGTCAAAAGTCCCCTTTTAATGAAGATTCATACTTCAAAATCTCATACAAATCATTAACTATCTCAAACTAATAATTATGTCTAACGGTACTTTTCGCGACCTCAGTTGTGTTATACCAAACTGGCTAGTCAGATTACTGAAAATTTTTCAATGACTGGGAAATGACCGTATAAGTGTTTATTACTACCTTACTGAAGGTACTACACCACATTCAAGGAATTAATATAAGGTATAACTATGAATAGCAAGGATCGCATTCACCCTAAAATTCCCGAAATGTCTGTTTCTCCTTAAAATTATGCTTTAATTTTTCGATAATTCCTAAAAGAAAAAAAAAATTAAATTCTTGATAATTCCCTGGTTTTCCTCCAAAACTCACTTTAAGACCCAGGTCTTCCTCCAGAGAAGAAAATATTTTCTGAAATTTTAATTATTGACTGTAGTTTGAAATTGTATCCTAACTCTTGTTAGTTTAAGTTTTGAAAGTTGAAACAATATTCTTTTTAAAGTACTTTGAATGTTGCTTAAAAATTATATAAAATTATTTAATTAAAATATAGTATAATTGTTTGACCTTCAATTTTTTGAAAATTGGCAATTTTGCCAGCATTAAAAAGAATGTGTTAGGAGCCTATGGCAACTTTAAAAGAAATATCCCTAAAATTTTTGGAATTCCCCTAAAATTGTTGGGATTTAACCCTAAAATGTTCACAACTTTTTTGGAATTATAAAATTCCTACCTTATTTAAAAAAAAAAAAAGTCACTGCACCCCCTAGAAATGAAATGAAGTTGATAAATATAATGCATAAAAGTAACATAATGAAAAACACTGAACCTTATCCTACAAGGAATACAGCACATAAGAAACGAGTTTCCGAAAGCAGTTTATTCATGTTTTTGTTATGGAATTTAGCAATGAAAAGTACATTTAAAGAATTATCAAATTAAGTTATGAATGCAATTTGATAAAAGATATTTTTATTTATCACTCTAAAACATGAATTTAACTGGTTTAGTATGGCTTCTTGTCAACTTAACAGTTGAGATAATTCTATACTTATTTTGAGATTTATTCATGTTAATAGTGTAACATTTTAAAGTGGAAATATTTTAAGCTTCTTAAAGTGTATTCTTAATTACTTCAAATCAGAATTCAATGTGATTGCAATTTGTTTCTTGTAAAAGTGCTAACAATGTACTTAAAATATAGACGAACAGCTTTTTAGTATATAAACAAGTCTTTGTCAGCAAAAGTTTAATAAACTATTTCAATTTAAAATCTTGGAACCAATATTAAAATTGTGTTTAAATTGAAAATGTTTCTCAAGAGCTCATTAAAAAACACTTTGCCATAAGAAATTCAAAAATTACACTATTTGCATGAACCTTTCTGAGTAATTCTTTGAAAATATCAATATTTGAAGGAACTAATGCATTGTAACAAATGTTCATACTATGAAATACATACTAGTCAACTGTTTTATATTTTTTTTCACAATGAGGAAATGTTTTCTTATATAAGTAACGGTAAATTATCTACTAAGTAATCTATTGTTAAATATGAATTCTGTGATATTTATTTTAAATTAAATGCTGTATTTTTGGTTTATTTGGGTGAATTATTACTATAAGCAATAGTATTTCTTAAGTTAAATAAAACTGTTTTGCTTTATCACGTATAACAAAAAAATTCATTTATTCCTAAAATGCTTTAACAATCTTAATTTGAAGTTGATAACTTGACAAAATGTACCCAAATTTGTAACAGTCTTAACTTTTTCACACAACTAATCTCATGTATGTTGAATAGAATTTCATGGATGTTAAATATTAAAATTAATGTTTATTTGAAATAAAATTTATAAATGGCAACTTTTATTTTTATTTAATATTAGCACCAACTCGAATTTTTAATCACCATCCGGTTGTAGAGTTTGCATATGCATTAAACAAGGTTGCTTGTCTCGTTTGTAATGGCTGTATACAAACACTACATCGATGACAATTGTTTTTTTTGGGGAAATGGGACAGGTTTTTTATAGCGTATATTTCTATTGAGTCAATTGTTCTGTAAATAATTAACATATCAGAAAAATATTACTAAACATTCATAAATTATACCAAATACCAGGAATGAGAATACAGTCGCAATATAAAAAAGAGGAAAATAGAATATATTTGTGTACACTGAACAATGGTCCTGCCAGAATTTTTTTTCTGTGAGGGGTTTTAGGCAAGTTTAATCTGATGTACTAAAAATAATAAAATTGTAGAAAAAGCTGAACCTCACGGAAACGTGGAAGATTTTCATCCCTGAAATACTCTAATTCTAAAAAAAATTTCACTGTCATTTAAGGTTGATCAGGACAGCTTTATGCAATTTATAAACATTTGAAAACAAGGGCTAGCAGTGTGTCAGTGATGCATTATACAAATAATACAAGAGACCAGTTTTCTGAAAGAATGATCTTTTAATGATTCTATGTGCATAAAAAACGTATAGCAGCATGTCCTGGGCCTGTTTCATAACTGAGATTTAACAAAATCAAAATACTGAAGTAATGATTCAACAAAACACAATATACATATGGAATTTTAAAAGCTGCTCAACACCTAAATCTCAATGGAACATGGAGACTAAAACATCTTACATATCACACACACTTAAGTTTAGTTATTCAATGACTAAAATTTTCAGCTATTTTCTGAGCAATATTCAGTCTTGTTAGGCTGCCCTTTTGTACAATGAGAGGAAGAGTACAATAATGGTCTCAGGGGGGGGGATTTGATTTTAATCATTCCCCTTTATCCAGAAGAAAATTATGTAAACTTTTATTAATTCAACAAAAACAAAAAAGTTTAAAAAGAAATAACATTGAGTATTATAGGAAACAATCAAAACATTTAGTTAAAACATTTTACATATAATATTCAACAGTTCCATGAAGACGACAAAGGTTTTTTTTTTTTTTTTTTTTTTTTTTAACCATTTTTCATGTAGCACAAGGACTAATAATAAACTGTAAAATGTATCTAAAAATGTATAATTAAAAAAATTATAAAATAAATGAGGAAAAGGCACTATTTTTATGGACATGCCCCAAACAAAGCAAATTATAACGCAAGTTTTTTAGCTTTTAAAATAATTTTTTGACAACACTCATATATATAATATATATTTCTATAGATTATAAGTATATATATTTGTTATACATTCGATCACTGAGGCAAATTTAACAATTTCAGGTTTTTTCGAGCAACATATATTTTCTATACAATTTTTTCACCCTATTCAGAATACTACTTTACAATAGTAACAGCTCTTTCCATACCGATAATTTTTTAATATAGGCACAGGTGAGACTTAAAATTACAATTCGCAATCTCGTACCTTTATCATCTTTTTTAAACTTCTCCAAATCAGGTTTCATAACAGAAAAAAATGCAAAACCACATTAAAACAAAAAAATATTGCGGTTTAAATATAAAGACAAGCAATTAAAATACGAGAGATCCACTTAAAATGGAAGCTTTAAAGTAAATGCAAAAATGCATTATCTGCTAAGTATTTTTTAAATCCAAAAGTGAAGAAAGAAATGCTTTTAAGTTCAAAACTAGAACTATAATTCTAAGATGTATTTATCTTAACTCCAATATTGATCCCCTTCAAAATTCATTCTCTTTTTTAAAAATATGCTCACCTCAACTTGTCTAATTTCTTAAAGTTACAAAATTTTAACAATAGTTCTATAAACAATTATTAGCAAAAAAGCTGCAAGGGTGCAGATCTATGAAGAAAAAGATTGGTTTCAAATTTTATTATAAAACAATAGAAATCATTTCACTTTTCTATGCATACGAGAAGAGAACATTATTAGAAGCAAGAGAATTGACCTTAATCTGATCAGAAAATATTAACATAGCATGTGAAGAGGCTTGCAAACATTCTCTCAACATGCAGACATCTCCCTTTATCAGATAATTACAAATTAAAAACGATTTCCTTTGAAAGGGGTGACATAACACTTAAAAAAGTGTTTATTAGAAATAAAGGAATGAAAGTCACAAGGGATCAAAACAAAACACTTACAATGATTCTCAAAGAAATGAAACAGGGTATCCATCGAAGCATTTCCGAAATGACCAAGAACGACAAAAATACAGCACAGTATTTGATTGTATCCACCAAATGATCACTGACATTCAAGCAGGGTGGGAATTGTTTTTGGGATTTTGTAAATGAGAGGACACATTCAGAAGGAATGATTCCACTAAAAAAGACAAAGGCATACGTAGCATATCCTATTAACTAACTTTCCTTCAACCATGCCTAAATTTCTTTTACAGTATTAAGCTTCCTTCAAGGCAGCGAATTTTATTGGGGAAATAGCAATTTATATCAAACACCTAACTCCTTTCCCAGGAGGCTACAAGTACAGGAACACCACTGTTTATAAATGACTCTATAAACTTAAAGAACCTTGATTCTTCCCTCACCTAACAAAACCGAGATCGTTCAATCATAAAATGATTTTTCGAATAAAATGTGGTTTTCAATCTTAAAACATTGACTAAGCTCAGTTCAACCAAATCAATAACTTTTGCGATAAAAAACCCCCAAAAAGCTAAGCAATATAGAGAACAAAACGTTCAATCGCTCAAAATTAAATAATAAAAATATATTTTACATAGCATACTAAATATGCCTTTAGCAGGTAAAAAGTCTTCCATCTTTCTCCATTAAAATACTCATTCTAAAAAGTCACAGCACAAGCAAACAAGCCTTTCCAATCCTTTAACAGACATCTCCTCTGCTATTAAAATACACACATGATTTTAAAGTAAAATATGAAATACAGAGTATTATTGCCTAATTGAAACTATCAAAAATTGAGCTTCCACAATTTGTATATTTTTTTTTTGCCGAAGTGGCAAACTGCTAGCGAAGAATGGAGCAAAGTTATGTTTCTCTTTTTCAAAAACTTGCAAAGACTTGTCCTTGGGCTTTCGAAAATCGAATTGCGATGCGAGATTTGCTTTATACGAAAGGATTGGCAGTTTTGGATGCTTGTTTCCCGACAGACATGTCAAAGGCTGTAGCCTGGACTTAACTGTGTTTTGAACACTCTGGAGACAAAAGAAAAAAAGTCTATGTACACAAGGAAATGACACAGATACATCCCAAATCACAGTAAGCCATTTCATGTCACAAATAAGATCCAACTCATGAGAATGGTTGATGAATAATAGGCTCAGCAACTCCAATACGTAGCAAAGCAGCTGTCCTGGTGGCAATTGTGCATAGCAATCTAAAGAGAGGTTTACTAATTAGAAATAAAATGTATTTAAAATAACTCAAGATTTTAACTATTTCAAAGCACTTTTTGAAAATTAAGGTATACATATACAATTAAGATGATTTTCTTTAATTTTTAGTTAATAATTTCAAACTTTTTGACAGTATATCAGTATTAAAAATGATGCATTTATATATGTACAATTTATTTTTCCATCAATTTTTTAATCAGCTAATTGCAATTAAAGTGACTAATTTGGACATTATTAGAACATACATAAATAAACTTGTAATTAACTTAGAGGTATGATTTTTACTGCAAATAAAAGATATTATATTGAAGCATGTTCCTATGGAGAATTTTGAATTTGGCTGCAATATTTATTTAATTATAAAAAATACATAGTTTTTAACAAAAATTTAAGATTAAAATATTCATTAAAAAATGTATTTATAACAATATATGTTAGATTCTCCATAGAAAACACATTCACAACTTGTGTCTTCAGAACAAAAGTAGAATTTTGTAAATCGGACAATTTATTATGAAGTTATGACCGTTGGCGTAAAGTCATATAACACCAAAATGTCATATCTCAGAAAACGCGTTTAAAGTTTACTACACTAATGAACGTGATACAAAATAGGTTCCCAAAATCCGCTGTAATTTAAAAAATAAATTGAGTCTCAGAAAGAAAATGGTATTATTTTAAAGGTAATGAATTCGGGAATATTTTAAAACATTAAAACAAAAATGCAGACTAGAGTCAAATTTTGAAATTCCTAATGTATATGTATACCTTAACTGAAATAATATTTATGAGTAGTTTAAATGGAAATGGTTGCATCAAGCATCTAATAATCGTTTATAGGTAAATGAAAGAATTTCAGATCAAACAAAAATTACATTAAGCGTTAGCGATTTATCTGAAAGGTTATTTTGTTATCCATTTTAACTATCTAAAATAAAATATTTTTAAAGTTGATCAAATGCCATTTTGGCACTATTTTACAGAAGGTAAAAATTACCATATTAACATTGCTTTTCTTTAAATTAACTTCCGATAGAGAGAAATTGTGAGTCGAAGTAGTTCTTGTGATTCGAACAATTTTGAGATAACGTGTTAAGATATGAGGTAAAAGTTTACATTTGCCTACATTTATCATTACAACAAGAAAAAATACTGTCAATCTGATTTTTTAGATGGTACAATTTATGCAACAAGTCATTTATAAGCACATACTATGTATTCCTCATTACAATCACTCAAAAATATTTAAAATTATTGTTCATATTTGGCTTTCAGCACCAAATCAAGTTCAATACCTTATACTATATGCAATGGGCCCAAGTTGAGAGTCATCATGAGAAAAAGCATGATGTAAATTAGAAAATTAATATTTCTAAGTAACCTTTAGTTAGCATATGATAAACTCCTTGCTTGGGCCGCAATAAGGCTAAGGAAATCCTACAGTAACAGGACTGCTTTAGAGTACCTTTGTTTAAGGTCTATATTTTAGAGAAGTATATCAAACATATTCAATTTTTAAGATAGGTTTATGTTTCTTAAAATGAAATCTCAAACTGAATTTTATTCTAGCTTTATAATGGATTTTATTTTCAGAGATATTTTGAGTTAGTGGTTTAAAGCTTTAATTTAGAGGATTGTGGAATTATATATACACTAATTTGTAAAAAAAACTTTACCTAAAATTCATTGAGAGCTGGACTGTTGTTGAATTTCTATCTTTTCTACAGTCATGTCGGGGTTCATCATAGTGGCTTCTTGTATAGCTTCAGCAAGAGCTTTATCATGGTCGATAGGATCTCCGTCGCTTTGAATTGTTATCTTCTGCTCCACACGTGTCTCCACTAAGCCATCTCGCTCCATCTTGTACTGCAATACATATAACTCCATTATAATCAAAAGGATCTAATGTTCAATCAAGCATAAATAACTAGCAAAGAAGTAAGCATCGAATAATCGTAAACATCTGAATGCAAATAAAATAAGAAATACGCAATAGTATATTGTAAATTATCTAAAACAAGAAATAAATTACTGAGTCAACAAGATGAAAAATCGAGATATCCACTTCAAAAGATTTGTAATAGTAATAATAAAAATCCCTCCCCATTGTGTTCTAAACAAATAATAATCATAAAAACTTTATGACTTAGTAAACAATGTTTTTTTTATCGAAAACCTTAAGCTCAGAGGATAAAAGTTTGAATAAAATAGTGATCTTAACTCAGTTCTGAATTTTTGTGAACGTACTTGCATTTGCAACTGTGCTACTCAATTCAGTGACATGTGTTAAGATTTTTTAACAGCAAGAACAAAAATTTTATGGTTCCAGAACTTTGATACTGCTTTTATGTTAATTACAAAAGTTTATTTTTAATAGATATATGCTTTAACACTAAAAAATTAAATAAAAAACAACAAGTAGTTTCATAAAAAACAAATGAGATGGGTATGTCGTTGGAATAATGTTTATAATGAATGCAAAATGAATTAATATTTCCTATGAAACTGTCAGCCATTTCTTCATAGTCTAAAGGTATAACAAGAGTAATTATTACTGTTGGATATTATAAACTATAGGTGTTTCAAAAATTGAGAAATTTAATAGTTTTATTGATGCTTTAGGCTGATTTTACATGGATGTGGTTGAATAACTTTTGGAGATATATAAAATCAGAGTAAGCTTTTTCAGTCTTATATAAATAAAGATTATAAATGGCACTTTTCAACCTGATATAAATGATCGCAATCACGAACAAATCATTCCAAATTACTTTCTGAATGCCGACAGATGACACTGTCTGCTCGATATTTTCAAAAAGTAGAGTGATAGGTTTTTCACCTAGACCCTTCACCAGGGTTCATACTCAATCTACGATTGTAAAATTCAGGAGTTACATAGTTTTTCAGGAGTTTAGGGGGGGGGGGATTACACATCTAATAATATATTTTTCCGCTATGCGCATGATTGCCAAGAATTGTGGTGCATTCTGGGACTGGCCAAAGGTTTTTCTTTTGCGACAGTAGTGACAAAAGTAAACTCTGAAGTAAGGTAAGAATTTCAAATTTCAGAGACGTTTTATCGAGTAAAAAAACACTACGTTTTAAGGTTTAACTAATCATTTTACCCTTCGATGATAAATTTCAGGAGATAAAAAGCAATATCAGGAGTTGGAAACACAATTTTCAGGAGTTGTAAGAGCCCTTATTTAAAAAAATGCAAACTTCAGGAGTTTTTCAGGAGGAGAACGAACCCTGCTTCACATAGATTCAGCACTAACAAAACTCAACTTCTATAAAAATAAAATTCCCGAAGTAACAGCAACTATAAACGATTTGTTCCTATTTTGAAACGAGCAATGACACATAATAACTCACTGTGATAGTTTCCACTGTTTTGGTCTTGCTGGAAACAGTTGAAGAGCTGACTATTTCCCCATCAGACGAGAGTGGCATTCCAATGATATCGCTGTCTGATGAGAACTCAGGTGGAGGTGGCACAGGGTAGTTGACTTTCCTACTCTCTGTTATGACCAGAGGAACGGAAGTCGTACTGTGCTGAGCATTAATTAGAGTGCTAGGGTCGTATGTGATTGCTTCAGTCTTCACAATGGCAGACTGGAACAAAATAATACACACTTTTAAATATTATGAGTCTGCTACAACAGCATTTTTATTATTTCATTACCAGGATTTTTTTTATATTGTTTTAAAAATTTGATTGGGTTTCAGTCATAAAATTTTTTTAAAATTCCTTACAATTGGTTATTATAAAATTGGAAGTGTCTGTTAGGATGTTACTAAAACAGCAAAACTAATTTTATAAAGTTAAATATCCAGGTAAAATTTTTAATTTTTGAATGAATTAATTCAAAAACCATTCTATAGATAAAATTCAACACCTGTTGAATTAAGACATTCTACTGGTTACTACACATTGGTTTTAAAAAAAAGAAAAGGTTCCATGTGTTTCAGTTTGAATTAACAAAGGCAAAAAAATGTCCGGAAGCATTGAATCACACTTAGATAAATTTATTGAAATTTAAAGAAAGTTCATAAAATCAAGATTTCAAAGAGTGTCCGTAAAAACTACAGAAAATCAGTAGAAAAGTTAGCATCTCTGAGGGTGATGTATGCAGGATATTGATGTCCAAAAAAGGTTACAATATAGCAAAAGTAAACATCTTTCTCCTAGAATCCCCTGTGAAAAATGGAGCAAGTCTTGTTTCCACAGCAACCGTCAACTCTAGAAAATCTGGTGGAAGCTATACTTTTGATAGTAAATATGTGAAATGGCTGGAAAGCTCAGAATTTTTCCAAATAATGTACAACAATGGATATAAAATGATGATTCTTTAGTTGCAATTTTATTTTCTGCTGTCAAAGAATTTTTTTTCCCCCCCAAGTTAACTTACAATTACTTGTTTTTTTAAAGGTTCCAAAAGCCTCTAACCGGATGCATTTTAATTATAATAAGCACAAAGTGAATGATCATGCAATTTGATGTAAATCTCTCAATGCCTCAAAGTACCTGAACATCATCTAGTGTTCCAGTCATGACTCTGGTGCTCTTTGTGACCTGCTGAGCAACCGTTTTCTCCTGGTTCATGCTTGTCTTTGACGATTTGATGGCAGTTACCCCTTTGTCGGGGGACGTCGTCACTTCGGTCCCAGATATCGTCTTGTTGCTCGAGGTCGTCATGGATGTGGAGGCGGTACTGGAAGATTCTGTTACGATGGTGGGTCCCTTCCACGGTTCAACCTAGTCAAGAGAAGCATTTTAGTATTTTGTTAGTATAAACTGGAAATGCACCAAAACCTAAAGTATAGGTAATATGCTGTTCTAGAACCTGAAGAGAATGCAATTTATATTTGGAATTTGAAGAATATTCAATTTCTTTAACCTAATGAATATACATTATTTTACTTTTGAACCTATCTTTTTTAAAGCTAAAAAAGGGATTTTTGGTATTAATTATAATAGTTCAATTCAGATATGTTGTTAATATTATTTGTAATCATCTGTGCATCAGTAAGTAATTAAATTTGTTTGCAAATATCATGTGCAGAACAATCATGCCCATTATGCAAGTATCGAGTAAAATCGAAAATTAATTTTTTATGCAAAAATTAATTTTTATTGTGAATTCATTTATTTTGCAAAACAAATATAGGTAGGCAGATAAAGTAAAAGTCGCATGTTCTTTCTTTGTATAATGCCAATTATAAGCTAAATATATTAAGGGAAGAAAGCCACCTGCATCAATATTATTTAATTAGCTTAAATGTTTAAAGATAATTAATCTAAAGAGAATCAGCATAAAAAATTTACTTACTCAAAATTAATCCGGAATAATAATAAAAGTCAGATAATCAAATTACTAGACTACAAATTCAAATTACTAGACTAGATTACAATACCTACTCTTCCGTGTTTCATAGTCACAAAATCAAAAAGTAACTATGTAGATTGACCAAACAGAGGTTTTAATTTCAAAATATTTATTTCAATTGGTATAATAAATAACGAATTATTAAATTAAGTTAACTTCTAGCACTATATAAAAACCAAGATTTTCGAATTCCAAACTTTGAATGTCTATAAAAAGTTTGTGAATACAAAATTGTATATAGTATAAAATGATTATATATTATACAAAGTATTTTAGGAACCGTAGGTTTATTCTATTGCTAATAATACTAGAGTATAAAAGGTTTGAAATGATAGGTAGAAAATCTAAATGAATAAAAGTAGACATTTAAATATCATTACAAATAAAAACGAAAATTTTATCATAAATTTTCTTCAGTGGTCATATACCTATATGCTCTTAATTTCAAATTTACATGACTTCAAATGATGCTGTCCTATGTTTAATGATATTTAATTTTTCAACAATAGTTTAAAGGAAATTGCGTTATCTACAGTAAATAATCCAAGGCTTTTGCAAAATCTAAAGGTGATGATCAAAACTATAATCTATATAGCATGGGAAAGGTAAAAAAAAATGCTAAACTGCTTGAATGTGAATAAATTAAACTTCTGCCAATATTTTTGCCAAATTTAATTTCTCAAAGGGATGGGAAGCCAAAACCAAAT
This sequence comes from Linyphia triangularis, assembly GCA_963978545.1. Taxonomy (NCBI): domain Eukaryota; kingdom Metazoa; phylum Arthropoda; class Arachnida; order Araneae; family Linyphiidae; genus Linyphia; species Linyphia triangularis. The sequence goes on from OZ021722.1 coordinate 33,413,717, forward strand.
AATTTTATAAAGGACCATGCAATCACTAAAGACTAATCATAACTACAATAAGGTCTAATAATAAAGTAATAGTAAAATAAAGTTTCAACCTCTGGTACTTTAGATTGCTTGCTTTCTTCTTTCGTCCCCGGGCGCTGTTTGCTGCGTGGGCTTGAATAAGGAGAGTTATCCAGTTCTAGGACTGCAGTTTCCGAGCTGAAAGAAACGTCTTTCGAGCTCTCAGGAAACACCTCAACAGTTCCCCTTACCGACCGATTTGGAGTGGAAGTCACAATCCCACCACTAACATCTATATTCTCACTATCAGAAATGTTGCCAGAGTACTCATTCAACATTTCATTTGAGCTGCTGGAAGACGAGTCCGAACTATCCCGATCCACCTTCGATTTTTTCTTTCCTATTTTTGGCAACCCAATTTTAGATTTCTTTGATTTGGGCTCCTTCTGCAAGCTTTCCTTACTTTTGCTTTTACTTTTCTCCTTATTGTCATCCATATCTTCCTTGATTTTACTCTCATCCCCAGCTGCTTCAGCCTCTTCCTTTTCTTGAGATTTTTCCTTGTTGTCCTTCTCCGGAGACTGTCCTTTACCCTTTTTATCCGACTTGCCATCTGATTTTTTCTTCAGTTTTTCCAACTTCTCCTTCTCCCTCTTTTCTTTTGCCTCCTTCTCCTTCAACTTCTTCTCTTCTTTGGCCTTTCTCTTTGCTGCCTCCTTTTCTTCTTTCTCCTTTTGCCTTTTCTTTGCATCCTCCTCCTTAGCCTCTTTTTCTTTCTGCTTTCTCTCAGCCTCCTTCTGTTTCTTTTCAGCCTCCTTTTTCTTCTTCTCCTCATCCAAGTCTATGCTCTTTGGCCTGCTCTTCTTACTGAATGAGAGTTTCAGTTTATTTTCTTTCTCTGCTTCATCTTTTACTGCCTTCTCCTCTTCATCAGAAACGACACTCTTTTCCATCAACTCTTCTTTCTTTGGAGTTTCTTTAATATTCTCCACAACAATCTCGTCCACCTGCAGATCTGTCTCAATCGCAGAGTCTCTCTTGTTTGGAGAATTTGGAGCAGAATCCTGTTGCTTGCTTGGCGTACTCTCTGCAGAAGACTTACCAGACTTATTCGACTTATCTTTTTTATCCTTATCCTCTTTCTTCTTACCTTTTTCTTCTTTTTCCTTCTTCTTATCCTTCTCTTTTTTCTTTTCATCCTGTTTCTTAACCTTCTTATCCTTCTCCCCACTCTTCTTAAACATAGACAATCCCAGCTTTTGCTTCTGCTCTGGCTTCTGACACATCTCCAAATTCTCCTTATTCTTGATCATCTCTTCCTCTTTGGAATCATCCCACTTCAATGACTCATCAATCGTGGTATCATTCCATTCTGACGATACATCCTGGATTTTATTGTCGTCAGCCAACACCTGAGGGGCCAAAATCACCTCCCCTTGAGAGTTATCTACTTCTGGTGGTGCATAAGTAAAAGCGAGTCCTTTTGCTCTCTTACTGCCAGGAGATGTTTCCAGCATAACAGTCTCTCCAGGTGTTGGAGAAGCATTGCCCGCCTTTTGCCCTTCATAAGAGAAACCAACTTCGACAGGGCTAAAGGGGGTCTTATGCTCACTAGAATTTACCTCGTAGATGTACTCTTTCGTGTAAGGAGTTGGCTTTCCAGTGAACAGTGAGGTAGGCCTTTGAATGTCTTCTCGGCCTGTTTGATCGCGAGGCGTAACTTTAGAGTCGGTAAGAATGTTTTTGGTTGGCGATGCTGGTACTTGCTCGTTGGACTGAAATATCAGATCAAATAAAAATTCGGGTTCATGCAAGGAAGGATGATGTTTTCATAACCAGATGGGTCATTGGGAACATTGTCATGCAAAGGAAGAAAAAAAGAACTCAAATTAGAACCAAAACCCATTGAAACATAATGAAAACTTAAAAGCTATTAAAACGTCATGCCATACAGGTAATTACTACTCTTAAAATGCATTCAATTTCAATTAAAAAACTAATAGCGTGTGTAGGCGGTAAAAAATTAGCATCTAGTTGGCTATTTTTTTATTGTAAAATTAATGAATAAAGCCAGTTAATGTTTACAATAAAAACTTTAAAATACCACATATCTACTTTAAGATATCAGAAGAATACCTTTTTATCTATAGGTAAATTGGCAATAAGAAATGCAATAAAAAAATTAGTTTCATAAAACAATTGTTTCAGTTATATAAAATTGATGACAACTAATAAATTACTACCTCAATTCATGAGCAAAACATGAAAAAATACTGATTATTTATAAACAATAAATTTAAAATTGTTTATATATATTTATAAACAATTTTAAATTTAGAGTAGCAATAAATTTTACTACTTTAATCCAATTTCAAGAAACTAGTACATTAATGAACATAGCATCAATTTTTGAAAACAGAGAATATTCCAATTTTTCATATGATAGATGTTCTTTTTAGACTATAATCAATACATTTACAAATTCAACCCAATTTCCCAAAATTATTCTAATTAAGTAAAAACAGCAAAAGATACATTACAACAAAGTCAAAAAAGCATTACCTCGTCGTATCGTTTATATGGTTCGTGACTTAAAGTTTCCACCTTCACTTTCTCTGCTGCAGGAGAAGGAGGTGGCACAGGAGATTTGTTTCTTGCTTTTGGCAAGCCTACTGGTAGCATAACAGCAACCCCTCCAATTGGTTTCTGCAAAGAGATATTTGAAGCAATACATTAGGCAGACCAAGCAAAAATAAGTTGTACAACATGTACGATAGGGTGGGCCGAAAATGATTTTTTTTTCCGAAATCGTTTTGGGAATAGCGCAAAAAAGCTGCCTAATGAGTCAATTAAAACACACACAAAATTTCGTCAATTTTGCCCAATATCTAGCTGTGCCCCTCTGGATTTGAAAATGTAAAAAGTGACCAAAAAAATGCATTTTTAAGACAGTTTTTAGAATTTTTTAAAAAAAAACGATGTTGGTATAGCATGGAAAAGTTGCCTAATGTATCAGTTGGAACACACAAAAAATGTTGTCCATCTTGCTCAATATTTAGCAGCGGCCCTCTTGCTTTGAACAAAAATGTACTTAAATATTGCAAAATCATGACAGATTAGGATGGACCAAAAAAATATTTCTTCGAAATCGTTCTTGGAATAGCGTGGAAATATTGCCTAATGGGTTAGTTAAAGCACACAAGAAATTTGGTCAATTTTGAGCCGCGTCCCTTTGCCATTGGAAATGTCCAAAACATACAAAGAATGCACTTTTAAACCAGATTTTTAGAAACTTTGCAAAATTATTTTTAAAAACCAGCATAGCTTAATGTGTCAGTTAGAACACACACAAAATTTTGCCTGTTTTGCTCAATATTTAACAGCATCCCTCTTGCTATGAACAAAAACGTGCCTAAATGTTGGAAAATCGTAAGATTGGACGTTAGGGTGGACTAAAAAAAATAAATTCTTTTTCGAAATCAGTCTTATATAGCATGGAACAGTTGCCTAATGAGTCAGTTAAAACACACACACAATTTCGTCAATTTTGTTGGATATCTAGATGCGCCCCTCTGGCATTTAAAATGTCTAAAACATATAAAAATTGCACTTTTAAGCCATTTTTTGAGCAATTATTTAAAAACCAGCATTGGCATAGCACACAATAGTTGCATAATGGGTCAGTTAGAACACACACAAAATTTCAACCATTTTTATCAGTATCTAGCAGCGCTCATCTGAGTAAAAGAGTAAAAATAAGGACAAAAAGCAGTGTACTTTGAATGGGTTTGTTAGAAACCACAAAAAAATTTCTATGTTGCTCAATATCTAGCTACTCCTCCTGACATTTCAAAAATCACAAAAAATATATAATATGAAATTATGAAAGAGTGTACATATGTATAATATACATTGGTACCGAAAATCCAACCGATGAGCTTCGTATAATCGTAAAGTTTGTAATTCTGGTTTATGCACCAATGTGATTTGAGATAAAAATAAAACCACATTTCCGACATATCTAGAAGATGATTGCTCTCTCAAGGCAGTTGCCTGATCATGTCTAAAAACTTGCTTAAAAATGCATTTTTTGTATGTTTTGGATATTTTCAATGCCAGAAGGGCGCGGCTAGAAATTGAACAAATTTGACGAAAATTTGTGTGCGTTTTAACTGACCCATTAGGCAACTTTTTCACGCTATTCCAAGACAGATTTCGAAAAAATATTTTTTTAAACCACCCTAACGTCCAATTTGGTACAATTTTGTGACATTTAGCCACATTTTGGTTCAAAGCAAGAGGGGCGCGGCTAAATATTGAGGAAATTGGATGAAATATTTTGGGTGTTCTAACTGATACATTAGGCAACTATTCAATGCTATACCAAGGTGGATTTTTTTAAATAATTTCCAAATTTTTTTTTTTTTACATTTTCAATGCCAGAGAGGCCCGGCTAGATATTGAGCGAAGTTGACGAAATTGTGTGTATGTTCTAATTGACCAATAAGGCAACTTTTTCGAGCTATTCCAAAATCTATTTTGAAAAAAGTTCTTTCGGCCTGGCCTAATGTACACCAGAGTCAATAAAGCAGTAGGAATTGTAATCATGATCTTTCTTGATCATGATTTTGTGATTTTAATGATAAAATTCAGGGTTCATACACAATCTATGATAATAAAATTCAGGAGTTACTAAAGAGTTTTCCAGGAGAAAAGTACAGTAAATTCAGGAGTTAACGGTAAAATTATTAGATGTCTACTAATATATTTCCCCTCTATGTGCCTGGTTGTCGAGAATTGTGGTGCATTCCGAGACTGTCTGAAGGTTTTCCTTTGGGCCTGTAGTGATGAAAAGCATGCACAGCAGACTCTGAAGTAAGGTAAGAATTTCGAATTTCAGCGACGTTATATCGAGTAAAAAAAAAGCTGTGTTTTAAGGTTTTACTAATCTTTTACCCTTCGATGATTATTTTTGAGGAGATAAAAAGAAATATCAGGAATAGAAACATAATTTTCAGGAGTAATAAAAGCCCTTACATAAAAAAAGCAAATTTCAGGAGGTGTATGAACCCTGATAATTGTACTTTTAACTGAAACTCATGGTTTACAATACTTTTAAAAAGCAAAAAATAAGTAGCTTTAAGGACTTGAAAAATTTAAAGCCATGTATAATTCTGTAGCGACAAAAACTCGTTATCACATATATTAAAAACATTACATTATAAAAATCAAGATTGACAGGCAAACAATTTAATTAACATTTAAATAGAATTTTAATTGTACCTTCAGCAACTTTATTTATTCACTAACATTTTATTGTTTTATGAGGACATTGGATTTTAAATCCTGGGATGCTCTACTAAATTTTCTTCATATTTTAATAGTGCCAATGATGCAGACTTTTGCTTATCATTTGTTATTTTTGTCTTAGGCACATGGATGTATACCTTAGCGCAATTACAAACATAAAATCAAGACAATAAAAAAAAAGTTAAAATATTCTCAAAGTCACGCTTTAAGAGTTCAAATTGCAAAACTGTACTTAGATCTCATTTAAAGGTAGTAGAAATTGCAAAATATTATACCTGCAAGTATTGGATTTTTAAATTATACAATTTTCGACAGAAAAAATATACATGCAAATTTTTAAAAATTCAAATTTTTTCAGAGATTTTAAGTTCAGAAGTGATATTTATATATCTGATTCAAATATTACTTATATAATTTACTATGTGAAGCAGAAACTATGTGAACCTTATTTATACAAATTAAACCAAGAATTTATGTATCTGCCTGACGGTTTATATAAAGTAAATTCTAATACACAGATAACTCTGAAATTTTAGACATAAGTATTTTTTTCCATTTTACTTATCACAGCCAGAATATTTTTTTTTTAAATTGGTCAGAGCTGAACTACACCTTTAAGGAAGCCAGGCGGTTTGAATTTTTTTCAGTCAACAAACAAAGCGCCAATCGAATAATACGTACCACCCCAGTCGAATAATACGTACCATTCAACATTTAAAACAGACTACAACTTGCTATACCACCAGGATATCTGCATATTTTTCAAATATTTACAACATGTTCATCGACTTAAGTTCTTTTCATTTATCAATTTTAAAATCTTCCAAAACAACTTTCAAAACTCACCTTGCTCTCCCGTTTCTTCTCCACCTCCACTTCCTTCATCTTTTCAGCTCTAGAGACCTCCTCAGGGGTCGTCGTGGCAGACGTAGACGGCTGCTCCGCTATCTTCTCGTCGTCGCTGGGGGTGTATCCTCTGGCGGGGGGACCTGAAAGAGTGTGGCGCTTGCTTTCGTCTGGTCTCTGAGAAGGGGAGGGACGCTCCCTAGAGTAGCCTGGGGCTGAAGGGGGGAAGGAAAGACACTCAGAAGAGACAGAGGGGAACACACAAGCAGGGATGACAATACACATGCTGCAGTTACTAAGGCAGAGCTAGCGCTACAAAGTAGTACTGAAGAAGTCTAATATATAAAATTCAACAACAAGAAGACTAATATTCATTTAAAAAGACATAAATTTACCAATGTCAGAGTTAAAATATAAGCTAATATAATATTTAAAAAAAAAAAAATTCCCAATATTCGAATTTTTACTGTTGTTGGATTTCCCTGCTTCGTTAATGTTAATATTAATTTACAGTGCAATGGAGTTTTTTGCTCATACAAAACTGAAATTGAAACAAGTATAAAATTAAAAAAGTATAAATCTTATAAAAAGAAGAAAAAAAGGAATCAATGTGGAATTTTAATGTATTTTATTACATCACAAAGCCAATATTATGTAATTTGTAATTATCTCATGCAAAAAGAAATAATTTTAATTTGCATGGTACGTTTTTATAGCCAAACAAATATATGAAGTTAATGTATAATAAAAAATTTTGGCAAATATAGTAGTATTTAAAAGCAGGTAACAAATAAAAGCAAAGTTTATTTTAAAAGCAGCAAGACAAACATGCCAAACTCAAGAATTGAGCTTTTTAACGTCTTATTAGGTAAATTTGATAGTCAAGTCCAAGTCTAATTATAAATTATACATTCAGTGCTGAGGAATTAAACAAAATATACCGAAAAAAGGACCGTAATAAAAGAAATGCACGATAGAATGCACATTATTTTTTAATAAAAAAAATTTAAAAAAGGCTTTCCAGTACAAAACTGCAATTTGAACATCATTGTTGAATTACAACAATTTTCCAAATCCACTGTAATCAAGTAATGTAAGCATCCAAAGTAATCTTATGAAGAAATTTAAAAATACTAGTTCCAGTACAATTATTGTCTATTCTACAAAAGAAAATATTTAATACTTGATTAAAAAAAAAATTCTTTATCTTATCTACAACAAATTTATACTGTCAAATTTATTTTTAAAAAATATATATATACTAGATATGACCAATTATTCACTTAGAATTTAAACATTGATAATTACTATGTATTTTTCATCCCACAATCCAATTTTTACTAAACAAGATGCACAATCTATTACTGAATTAGCAAGCAGAAATGTCAAGTTAGGAAGATTGGGAAAAAGTTACTAGGTAATATTAATATACTAAAACAAGTTACTGCCACTCTAAAGAGAAGGAACATTTTTATAAACACTTACAAAATTTAAAATGAGTATATGAGCCTCAAATATAAAATTGTTTTCGGGACGGATTGATAATATATTTTTTTTAATTGAAAATGCAATAACTTGATGGATAGTTTTATTGAATGTTTATAGCCATTAATGGTGAATAAATAAATTGAAAATTTAACTATCTTGATCTTCAACAAAAATGATCAATGAGATTTTATAATTGCTATGTACATTAAAAGTAAACATACAATTCCTTTTCATGGCTAATTGTATTAAAGTAACCAAAAATGTAGCTTTAAATTACACTGTGTCATTCATAGATACGCTTTATAGTTGACATGTGTGGAACCAGTTTTTAACGACACACAATGTAGCAGCACTGAAAATTGTATTGTGTCAAACACATTAATGCAGTACAACTCGATACAAAGTAAAACAAAGTTTAAGTCATTGAATTTATTTACACAATATTTTCACAAATATCAATGAGAGAGGAGCAAACCGATACACAGTATCTACAGCTGCATTTCAACATTAAACTGCCGAAAAAAGTCGTGACTGCGTCCGAATTTTTGAATTTAAAATGCATAACCCTAAAGTGTGCCTTTTGTTTGTGGTATGTTTTAGAAGCTCATATCATAAATAGTAAACCACATACCACCATCCATACTCCTAGTGAAGCGTTTATTGCTTAGAGTCCTTTCAAAATGGGGAGGCGGTCTGTCGATCACTGCACTGGCCTGGCGCGTTTGATACTGAGTTCGACCCGAGTAGCGGAATTTTGATCCAAAACGAGGCAAGAACAGTTTTGGTTTTGGAGGAACTTCTGGTGACATCAACCTGAAAAGGATGCATTGGAAGTTCACATACTTAGTTATAAAATAAATAAGTTATACAACAGGTTATTTTGTACTAGGATACCCTAAACAACAGATACAGTAAAAGCCTGATTATCCGGAATCGCCGGGGAATTAGGATTTCCGGATAACCGAATTTTCCGTTTAATTGAATGTCGACGTGATTTTTTTCGCCAAATTTAAACGGCAAATAAAGCTGGGGATGGTACCTAACACTGAAATCCTCACAACCGGAATATTTCAAAAATATTCTACATAGCTTTTTTAATTGAAATAATGTTATATTTTACCCTTATAATCGGCAATAATTTGAAATATGATCAAAATTGAATCATTAAATAACCAAAATTAAATCATTTTCATATCAGAAATTTCGTAAAAAAAATGTAAAAGATTAATGCATTGTAAAATATATATAATAAAAAAAAAAATTAGAGAGAAGTCTCTTGATTGTACCTATTCTAACCTAAATTTTAGGGTTACCGGGCGGACAAAGTGGACTATCACTATTTCAGTTCCAGAGGGAAAATTGTCTTGTGTGCGTTTCCTCGGTCAGATTCCGAGAATTCTGGAAAAGTGGCTTTTGTATTTAGAAACCCTGATGATTTCATTGTCTTCCCCCCTCCTCACACACAACCTTCTTTGTATCCTAAAGTAATATATGCTCGGAAGACGACATTCGTATTCAAAGATCGACTATTATGTTATAGAAAAAAGGAATAAGAATTGTAATACAAATCGCCACGGAATTCCGGATAATTTACTAAACATTCAGTTTTGAATTTATTGTCTGGTTGTCGGCAATCCAAACAATATTACTAAAATAAAATTACAGCAAAACAGATTTATTTTTTAATTGATTGCAAAATACGTTAATAGTATGCAATAGAATATAACCCATACTTTTTGTACACAAAAAATTAAAATAAACAATTGCAGTTTTGTGCACAAAAGGGTTGACTAGCCTACAAATCCAACCTTTGATTGGGATAATAGGGGGAAATGCACTTGAATGGATGCAATTAGGTTTCATTCTGATTGATCGTGAGAAACTGATATTTTGTGATAAAAGAACAAAATGTATAGAATAGTTGAATTCGGAAGAATTGCATATTTTCCGGATGCGGTTGAAAATTTACAAATTAAATCACGGATGCATCGATATTGTATGGAATAGAATGTAACCGTTACACATGGCTTTAAATTTAGTGAAATGCATGTTCCATATGTAGATCTGGCTTACAAACCGAATGATTGATTTTATCCGGATTTTGGTCAAACCATTACCAAATTTTGAATTGCCTAATTACTCTTTTTTTTAACCTTTTAAGTATCTGATTTGTAAGATACTTAATTTTACTAATCTGATTTTAATGTGGTTATATAAAAAGGAAATATTTCAGTTATTGTTTGTCGCAGTATGGCTCATGTGTTGCCCTTGCGCCATAAAACCTAACCAACCAACCTAATTACTCTTTGCCGGATGAGGTTAAAAACGTAATTGCAAGTGGAAAATCACCTTTCTTTGCTATAATTACAATAAAAGCAGTCCATGCAGATTCTGCATATACAAATTACACATATTCCGGAAACGAACATACATTTTTTTATGGAAGAAAAACGATGCAAGAATAAATGGATGCAAGATGTGTATAGTTCTTTTTTATTAGAATTCCGGATAAACCAAATTATCTGCTGGAGAATGTTTTTCGGATGCTGTGGATAATGAAATTTCGATTACAAAATCCTCTTTCTTATGCAATTGAAACAAGCCAGATTTGTTTATAAATGCGGCTAATAACCACAGTATGTTTATATACTTGAATGTTTTCCGGATATATTCCGGAAAAAATTAAGTACGGGATTTCCATTAAGAATATTAAGGTTTTTTGCTGATAATTCACAGTAGATTGAATAAGAGCTTCGGCATTCCGGATAAACAGGAATAAAAAATTTTAAAAAATAATAATAAATAAATAAAAAATTATAACAATATATTCATTTCTAATCAGGGCAAATTCAGCTATTTCACCATTACAAATTAAAAACTATCAAAATAAGGATAAAAACCAGTCAACTTCAAAATCTCAAATTAAATTTTTAAAAAATTTTTTAAAAAAATAAATTAAAAAAATTGGCGATTTTTTGTTGTTGCTAGCGAAATACGCGAATTTTTTTGCCAAACTTGATTTTCAAAAAATTCCAGTTGATTGAATGCCGGATAATCAGGCTTTTACTGTACTAACAAATAAAAGATGGTGTTTCAGTTTTTTTATTCATTTAACTGAGGTATTACACTAAATAAATTCTAAGTAGTCACAATTTCAAGGAAATATTATGGGAAAATTCTTTGCAATACATGAAATTTTATATCAAGACATAGCCAGCATATTTATTGAAAATTGATTCATTAGCGAATTGATTCACGGTGAAATTTAAAGTAGGGTGGTTCTTAATCGATTGTGCTTAAGTTCATCAAGGCACCTTTTTATAAGGTGCCAAGGTAATTTTTTTCTTTTACTACAATACACAAATTTCAATTTTGGCACAAATACAGTAAAGATACATAGATCATCTTAAGTATCAAAAGTAACCATGAATAAATAATATTACGCACTAAACAAAATAATATTAAATTACCAACCTGAAAAATGTGTGATGTTCAACACAAACCTTCCATAACCTTTTAGCAGCCTTATGGTTTTGTAACTTAAATCCGATAGTACTTTCGAACTGATCAAACTGAAATAGAAGTAATAATTTATTAAAGTAGGAATTTATATTTCAAGACCGTAATAAGCACATAAAATTCCCGCTGTTTTTAAAAAAGGTCTGCTTTTTTAATTTGATAAAAAAAATAAAGAAAAAAAGGAAATGTTCAAAATAGCTAGACATAAAACAACTCTATAAATAATTTTTGCAAAGAAATATTGTTTATATACTGTTAATTGAAACAAGACAATATTAAATATATATATAAAAAAAAAACTTATACAAAAAAAAATTAAACACTAACCTCTCCTGGTCGTATCTTTATATAAAAATTATTCCTCTTGTAAGAAATTTTCAATATTTTAGGCCATGCAAATCTATTGATACGTAATCTGTCTCTATAAACTAAAAGGCCAGATGCACAGACACCGAGCATTATGTCAATGCCTTCCGAATCTTTAGCTTGGTGTAGATCAACTCCATACATAGCTAACTTTTTTGCATTTTCTAAATAATGAAGTTCGGCTTCCGCTGGCGTCTGCCCCCTGTAAAAAAGAAACATTATACCAAAGAAAAGATTGTTTATTATCAACAGTTTAAATTTCAATAGATTTAAAAGTTAGCCAAGGAGTCTTAATACCACAAACTAAACACTTTTAACAAAGTTTATAGAAACAGAAAATTGGTTACCTATTTGCCTCCTAACTTATAAAAAAATTATGGCTTACAACAATAGATCCGAAAATTCAACTGCGCTTTAACACATTTAGGCAGAGCTTCGTTTAAAAAGATATACTTTAGGAAAAATGTGTTTTTTTTTTTTTTCGTGAGTGTGTGTGTGTGATGGGGAGAGAGGGATTTCAGCCCCAAGAATGCCCTGTCCTTCTGCTAAGTATTATGTAGAACTAAAGCCTAACACCATTAAAACTGTAAAAAGCAAACTATTTTTTGCTAAATACAATTCATGAATGACTAACTTGCTTAAAGAGAAAATTGCCATCAATTGCGATTTCTTATCAAAGAAAACAAAATAACTAGATTGTTAAAAAAACTCACTCAAATTAACATTTAAGTACTTTTATCTGTCAATATTACTAAAAAGTTAAGCTTTTTTAAAATACCCAATTTAAAAGGCATTAAACCAGTCCCCACTTGTACATCTTCTAATAAAAATAGACTCACTTGTGTTGTTTATGCAGTTCCACAACCTTTTCTTCTAATTCAGGAGTTTGATTTGGTGCAAAGCGAAATTCAGACAGGTAATTATTTCCATGTTCGTCTGGATCGTAATCGCCTAGTTCTGATTGGACCAGATACGACCCAAGAAGAGCGTGTGTGACAAATGAGCATGGCAGTCTATAATTAAGGAAACAATATTAACTTGGAAATTATTAAAATTATTACTCTATAAATTGTTGTTTAAATACTTTCAAGACAGACTTGCAATACAATTTACATGTTCAAACAAACGAACTATCTAAGTGAAACGACAAGACATATCAATTATATGAAGTATAAAATGCTATGGAAGATTATCCAGGTCTCAAGTGGAAAAAAAAAATTATACAGAGATGATCACTAGTTTAATATTTAATTTAGTTCGTATATCATAGTGTGTAAAGTCTAAAAGATTGTTCTTGGTGAAAATATTAAATTGATGCGCGTTTAATTAACATTGCAAAAAAAAAAAAATTAAAACGAAGAGTAAAATTACAATTAGTTTCATATGCAACTACATTATTTAATGCATTATATTGTAGCAGTAATGTCTTATTCTTAGAAACAGAACTGAAATTGAGGAATTAATAAAAGCCACTTACTTTCCACACAATATATCATTTCTTATTTGTAGGCACAACTGGTACCTAGAAAAACAAAATATTTATATTACTTTATTCATTTTATTAAAAAGACACATGAATACATAAAAATAATTCTCAAAACTACCTTGTAATATCTTCTTGTAATTGAGCAGGATCAGGGGGATAAAATTTAACTTCAAAACTGAAAACCCAAGGCGCACCTAAAAAATACAGATAAAGAATTATTGTATATTTTCCAATAGAACAAAATAAACTTAAAAAAATTACACTAAAATTAATTTTAAAAGTAAAACTGGAAATCAAATAAATTTAAATTTAATGAAACTTCACTATATGAATACATACATACGAGGTATATATATATTGAATATATCGAATAGCATCAAATATATGATGATTGGGACCAAAGGCGGCCCTAGGTTCATTTTTCAGGGGGGGCCATTTTAAACTTTAAGTTCGTAAAATGTATGCACTATGTAACCTAATTATAATAAACTAACTGCTGATTAAATGCTTGATTGCAATGATAAGTGTAGAATTTTCTAAATTAGTAATTTTCATTTGATGCAGAATTAAAAAAGTTAATTTAAGCTTGAATTGCTCTCCTGAAAAATAAGAAAAGAGTAAAACAAAGAAATTACAAAAAAATAAAAATAGTTAATAATTGTTTTACAATCACACTTCTTTACTCTTTGAAAGCCTAAAGAACAAAATCCAATTTCCTCTGCTTTGTTTTGGCAAATCTGCCTATGACACAGCTCACATCAATGTTTATATCTCTGTGAGTATGCAACAAGCTAAGTCCTGCTAACCTTTCTTCCCCCATTCTAGCTCTTAGCCACGTTTTCAAGCGTCGAAGGGTAGAGAAACTTCATCAGCAACTTCATCAAGCTTCTTCAGCAGAGGCAACGCTAACTGGTAGTGTTGCCAAAATTTTAAGTAACTCGTAAATAGTAGGATATACATATTTGTCACAAGCTCTCATTGTATCTATGGCAGAAGTGGGGAGCTATTCTTCTTTTTTCCATTTCTCTCTCCATAGTGCTAGCTCACTTTCAATCAGAATAACACTCATTTGTGTCAGTCCTAAAATTGGTATGAACTTCTTTAATAAGTTTTAAAGCTCGTTGCTTTCTGATTCTGTTGGCTTTTCCATATCGGAGGTTGGAATCAGTAATCGAAAGCCAAAACAATCCAAATTTTCTTTTGGAAATCTTCCTATTAGGTCTTCAATTATATTATCCAATAAAGGTATGTAAACCGAAATTCTAAAATACTCTTCTGGTATTTGAGTATTTCTTTTTAGAGAAGTATTTAAAAATGCTCTCATTTTTTCTTTTTGAAGACATATTGTAGATATTCGTCACTAATTACTCGAGGTAAAATGATCACGAAATCTTTAAACAACGAATAAAAGTGTTGCTAGTTCAACAGATATTTTCACAATAAATGGCCTGTCTAAACTAGTTATAACAATAACACAGTACCGATTCCATGCCCAAGTGACAAAAGTCACACACTAGTCCAGACATCACGTGTTGAAATTACCCTCGGCGCCATGGTTGCTTAGAAGAGCATGGTTGTTCCAAAAAGGGGCAGAGGCCCCCGGGAAAAAGGAAATCGTCGTTTAGGAGGGGGATGGTCACTACCTGTGTACTTGTGTTGTGTACCGGGTATTGTGTCGTGTGTTGTGTACGTAAATACTTTTAAAACCAGGGGTTTTTCTGAGGGGGGGGGCTATAATTTTTTGTACTGTAAAGAAAAAATTTACGTTAATGAAATTGTGCTTAAAAATCTGTATTTTCACCGTTTTTTAAACTGGAAATTCTCAAAGAGTTTTGGGATATTTGAAAGGGCTAGGAAGGAAGAGGGAACCCTTCAAGGAGGGGGCCATGGCCCCCCCCTTGAAGCCGCCAATGATTGGGACTGTGTGTGATCAAATTACTGATTTTCAGATACACTATCATTTACAATTTTTTTTTACCAGTGTTACTGGAGCAATACCAAATCAAGAAACAGCAATATTAAACACAAAACTTTGTTTATTTTGTATCACACGTCTTACAAATAACCTAACATAGTGCTATATAAAAGTAGGGCTTAGGTTTAGAAAAAGTCCAAAATAAAGAATTTGCCAAATGGAGCAGATTCGGTTAACTGATGTTTTAAGTGATCGGTATTCTGATAATCGATGCTTTACAGTATAAATTAAAAATATATGCAATAAACATACTTTTGACTTGCTTGCCAATCCTTTTGTCAAAGTTTAACCAATTCTATAAAAAAGAAAAGAAATTTATCATTAACAAACTGCTTATAAAGACGACATAAATTAAAACTGAAAAGGAAATAGAAAGAAGTAATAACCTACTTACCCTTGCATCTTCACTATCTACATATGTGAGCCCAAAATAATCCTTTTCCATTATGTTTAAGGAATCACAAATTTTATCAAATAGTTCACCTCCCTTTCCTCGTCTCTGAAAGACAAAGCAAACTGGTTTAATATAGGAAGATAAATTAAAACATAATTTATAACTTGTTTCAGAGAGCAATTAGAAGCATATCATTCACCAAATTGAACAGAAATTATCTAATTTATATTGAACAAGTCCGATAGCAGGTTTTCAATCATTCAACACCCAGAAATTTAACATTATTGGAAAAATTTGTCTGCGAAATTCTCTAGCGATTTAACAGTCCAGAGATTTTGATGCAATATATACTTTTATTTCAAAAGAACTTTACACTACAATATAGTACATAGTAAATCAAATCCCAATATAGTATAATAAAAGCATAAAAGTTTTAAAAGCTTATGTAACCCTGAAATGCTTACAGCAAAAGGTGCTAGAGTTAGTTGATAAGTAAGTGCTAGTAAGTTGGAGATAAGAGAGCATCGAACATCAACAAAAGTTTGATGCAAAGCAGGAGATGCATGTGACGTCACAAAACCAGTTAATCATCTCTCTATGTTTCATCGTATTTTTTTAATTTATCAGATACTGAATTGCACAGTTTAGTTTACTTTATAATGGCTATTGGATATAACTAAAAATATTATGCAATTTAATATTTGTAACAGATTTGACTGCTGATTTAAATTTGTATAATCAATTTAATTACAACATGGAAGAAAAAAGCTAAAGTGGCTAAATAGTTATGCAATATGATTCTAGCTCAATCTACTAGGCAAATGTATAAGTGGGAAAATGGTTACGACACTTACATCAATTTCTGTTTCGTAATCGGTCCCATCTAGAAGTCGAACTCTACAAAGACCAGCTTTGCCTTTTCCAGATACGGATAAACGTCGACCTTGAGGTGAACTGTGTGAGGAATTTGTTTCAGTCTCGTGGGCATTCTTTTTGTCATCCGATGCAGATTTCTGCTCCTCTGCATCCGCCTTTTCCTCCGCCATGATTAACTGAAAGGAAAATAGTAAGATGAGCCCAGCATAAAAAAGCTAAATATATCAAAGTATAACAAAAGCACTCAACCTCTCCACAACCTCATGCGAATTTATTCAAATAAAAAAAATCACATCATTTTCTTTAAAATGATTTAAGATGCACATTAAATAAAAATACTAATTTTATTACTATTAGAATAATGTTCTTCTATAGGTACACTGAATGGCCTAAACATCATTAGGAAGAAGTACTATCAATAACAAATTTATTTCGGTAATTCAAAAATGTCAAAAGTTAGAGAATTTAGCGTGAATTTGAAAAAATAACAAACTCGCTCTGAGAAAAGTTTTTAAACCAAAATCTGAAGTTAAGTTAGAAAGAATTCATTTTGTGTAAGTTAATACCATTTCAGTCAAATTGAATAAAACACCATCTATTAGAGATGAGAAATTAAAAAAAAAAATTAAAAAAATTCCAAAGTTTTCTGTACTATTATTATTTTGCAAAATGGTTTATTTCTTGTTTTACTGGTTAAAAAATTAACAAAATTCCATTGATTTCTGTGATTTCTTGCCAACTTTGAAAATTCACTTTGATACTGCATTTCTCAAGCAATTTTAATTTTGTGCTTTACTTCAATTACAAGTCCTTTATACCTATACATCAATTACATGTCATGAGGATATTTTTTAATCCATCGTGTAACAAGAGCCCTTCATTAAAAAACATTCACACTCAAAATTATTTACATTTCTTTTTGATGAATTCCACTACAAAGAGAATTTCATTTAGAAATTATCAATGGTGTACCTTAATATTTTAATTACAGTTTAAAAGTTTTATGTTATGGCAGCTTTGATATGTCTTTCCCCTATAAAACTACTTATAAAATTTTAAAATATATTTTGTTATTTGCTAAAGACATGTTTAATGCTTTAGTTTACAGTACTCTTCTTAAGAATGAGTACAAAGGGTTCTTTATTTGTTATAGAAATTATAAAAACAACTTACATACTTTTTTTTTTTTTAATGAAATAAAAAAAGTGCAAAACACTGGCTATTTTGTATGCAGGCAGGTTACTTGTGTTGTTGAAATTCAGGATTGCCTATTGCTGCTTTTTTTTAAAAGTTCTTACACTTTTTATTTTGGAAATAAAATATCACAAAACAAAAGTGAAAATTATAAAAAAAAGTTTTCTGAAATTATAATAAAAAAAAAAACTTAACTGCCAGGATAAAAAAAAAATTAAATGTATTAGTTACTTTACTAAGTGACTTGTCTTACGATTTAACCTTATACAATTTCTTTTTTAAATTAGTTTTTTAAGCTAGGGTGATATGAAGAGAAAATCGAAAAGATTTTTATAAGTTTGCCGTTTTTCTCTTTGGTAGAACAGAAAAACTGCTATAAAGATTGGGAAACTACAAGATATATAAATAAGCACTTAATTATTTAAGCTAGCTGTAAAAAGAATAATCAAATATCGATAAGGCATCTTATTGCAAAAGAAAGGTTGGTGAATGAAAAAAAAAAGGCACCACGCTGTTAAAACGTCATTAACACGATTACTCAACAAAAGGAATGTCAAGATCGTCCAACAAGTGCGAGTGAACTTTTTTTTATACAGATTTTACAATTCAGTTGTCAACAACTGTGTGGGAAGTACGAAAGGACCGCAATTTCCGTATAATGGATGCGGGGGTGGAAACGAAACTGGTTTGACAATTCAAACGACGGAAATAATTTTCATCCCAAGAATTTATCCAATTTCGCGATCTATAATAACGATTACAGTTTCGTTTTTGGTGGAGTGATTTTGTAAAGTAAAATTCGTAACAGTGATTTCTATTTTTTTTGGGGCGAGGGGGGGGGGGGGGGTTGGGGGAAGGGAGGGAGGAAGAGGGATCGTTATTGGGACGTTGGGACTCGAAACCCAGAGATACCAACTTTTCGACGGATTTTTACTTCTTTTTAAGGTAGGCCCCATGGCCAATACAAATTAAGATAAATGAATGCGAGATATAATTATTACATCAGTGTAACATTGCCAAAATAACGTAAATATCGGCAATAGCGAAAGTATTGCGTAGGTTTCAAAGAACGTCCGTAAACCTATTAAGTATTTGTAAAAACTAAGGGAATTCCCTAGGAAACTTGGTATGTTTGGAAACCAAGTAAAAGATTGT
Organism: Linyphia triangularis; assembly: GCA_963978545.1. Lineage (NCBI taxonomy): Eukaryota > Metazoa > Arthropoda > Arachnida > Araneae > Linyphiidae > Linyphia > Linyphia triangularis. Next base: position 33,432,323 of record OZ021722.1, read on the forward strand.
ATGGTTTGTAGATGCAAGCAAAGTAATTATGAACAAAATGTGTAAAAAATCTACGTATAGCTATAAAAATAAAAATTAAGCTCTCACAAATTTATCAGAATAGAATGCTTAAAATTAAAAATCTAATGTAGAAATAAAAGAGGATGGAAACTATTCATGAAAACAAGATAGAATATTTACAAATGAACAGTAAAAAGTGCGATGGAAACTCAGATCTAATAACATTCCGAATTTTTTTCAAATAGACATTTACGTGTATATTTGTAAATTCTTTTAATTCAATTAGGCAACTCGAGAGAAGTTTTAATTTAATAGAGTAGCACATATTCAACGAATGTAATTAATAGTTCAAATGTGCACACAATTCGAACCTAATTGGATCATCAGAGATTTTATTCGAGACTGAAAAGTTCACCTATCTGAAAATTAATAATATGAACTTCAGATATCTTCCTATCTGACAAAATAAATTTAAACTTTCTGTAATGTAAAATTAATTATAATATTCTCAACTCACAATAAATATATTTTAGCAATCCTACAAAATTTTATAAATTAAAAAGCTCCATCACATGCAACCCATAAAAAGAATGCAACTATTAATGATAAGTGTACCAATAATATCTGGACACTGAAGAAAAAACATATTATAAACTTGTGCATGACATTAAAGATAAGAGCATTTCAAAGGTCCCTCCCTCCCCTCCCGGAAACTAACACGAACACAAATACCAGATCCGATGAATCTCACAGTTGCATTTTAAATATTGCGTTCAGAATAAACATTTCTGAAAACATACAACTGGAAGACACAATGACACAGGCGCGTAGCCAGGGGGTGGCTGATGGGGCTGCAGCCCCCTCCGAAATTTTCAAACCTCGAAAGTCAGAAATAGATCTATTTATGCTTGGATAATGGTTATAATAAGCTACGGTGAGAGAAAAATACCCGAAAGCTGTATATACCCATTGCGTATCTCACTCTCTCAATCTCTGCATATCTGACGTAACGAAAGTTCAGGGCATCCGAAACGCCTTTGGTGTAATTTCAGAAATTTGCTGTTTCTTTCATAAATCTGCAAAACAAACAGACATTCTGAAAAAGAATATTAAAGACTTGAAACCTAACACAAAACAGACGAAACTTAAGACGTTATGTGAAACTCGTTGGATTTTACGTCATGAAGCTATTTTAATGTTCAAGGAGTTTTTAGAGCCAATCATCGCTTCGTTACAGGAAATCGAGGGCCTCGCAACAGACGATTCGTCCAAAAAGGCACACATTTTGTTGCAAAGCACATGCCAGTTTTCTTTTCTAGTATGTTTGTGCATCGTCAGTAAACTGCTCGGTTGCACATACAACCTATTCGAGTATCTGCAAAGTACTAACATTGACTTGTACAGTGCTTTGGGTGAAGTCAGCAACATAACGACGATGTTGCAAGAAATGAGAAACAACCATGTGGATAAGTTTAATTCTATATATAATGAAGCTGAAACCTTAGCTGAAAAACATAATATAGAAGTCAAAACATCAAGAGTGTATAAATATAAAATCCAAAAGAATCGCCCAAATATAGCCTACACAACAACTGAAGAATACTATAGAATAAAAAAATTTACGCCCTACTTAGATGATATGATATCTTCATTAAATGAGCCCTTTTTTGCCTCATAAAGAAACAATTTCTTCCTTGCAAAACCTTATTCCGCAACACGTTATTGGGAAGAGTTTTCAAGATATTGAACCATGCATCTCCTTTTATGAAGATGATCTTCCTACTTACAAAGATGTGATTGAAGGCGAATGGGAGCTGTGGAAAAGAAAGTGGATGTCGGTCGAAATGTTACCAAACTCAGCGATTGGGTCGCTGTATGAATGCAACCAAAACATTTTCCCCAGCATATGCGTTTTGCTCAAAATCCTATCCATTCTGCCAGTGTCAGCAGCCACAGCTGAGAGAAGTTTTTCTACTCTTCGGAGATTGAAAACTTATCTTAGAAGTACGACAAGCGAAAATCGCTTAACTGGACTGGCTTTGCTGAATATCCATAGGCAATGCTCAGTTTCAGACGAGATGGTCCTCAACAAATTTGCCAGCAGTGGAACTGTTAGAAAATTCAATTTAACTTTGTAATGCCTCTTAATTAAATACAATTGTCCCATTATTAAACTTTATTTTAAATGTGATATTTCTTCTCATTTCCTTATTTTTATTATTTTAGCATTTTTATTGTGTTTCATTAAAGCATTCTTAATAAAATATTATTTATGCATATTAATACTTAATGTCACGATTGTGAAAAGAAAGGGTCATTTGATTATTACTACATTTAACAAATAAATTTTCTTTCCAGTGAATGCTATATGTGCTAAAAGTATTACAATCCCAAAAAGTGTTTATTTGTTTTTTAGTTTGATTAATTTTGATTTGTAAATTATTGAATGATAATTATTGTTTCCGAAGTTGACATTTATAATTTCTCAGCCGCCCCCCCCCCCCGAAAAAAAATCCTGGCTACGCCCCTGCAATGACACCCACACAATTTCAATTCAATCTGCAAGCAAAAAGCAAATAAAAAAAAATGAAAAACTCACTGACAGGAAAGATGGTGAGATAAGAATTGAAAAAATCCTACGGAAACGTGACTTCGGAATTGGGGAAAAAAAAGGAAAGCTCAAAATTCTCTTCTATTTGTAGGGAGGGGGATGGTAAATGTGAATTCAAAGAACGTTTGCTTCTCCGGAAACTCCGCCTAGTGTTGTGCAAACACGTGCGGGTGTATGGGAGCATCACACAGGAATATTATGTGCTGATACAAAAATAGACTACAAATAAAATCTATTGTATCAAATGGAACTTGTTCCTGTTGGAAAATGGCGCTTTGCTACAAAAGTGCAATATAGCAAAGAGAAAATTCAGTTGCTGTGCACCTCAAAGAGAAAGCTGTATTTTTTTTATGTAAAAGAACTTTGTGTCAAAGGTGCAAATTGCGCTCTTTTTTTTTTTCGGTCAATTTCTTCAAGTTTTCAAGTGACGTACTGATTGTAAGGTAATCGAATTAAAAAAATATATATTTCGAAAGAGTTTGAAACGTTATTTGTAGTTGGCTCCCATTCTCTTTACTTAGTAAAATTCCGAAATTCTTTATTCGGAGCAAGGACACGTGCATTTATATTGTACTTCTTAAACACCATTTTTTTTTTTTTTTTTTTTTTTTTTTTTTTTTTATAATGATACCGGCATTTTTACTCAAAAACCAAATGTTTTCTCTTCATTATATAAACTTGCGTTCACTAATACTAAATAAAGATGCGACTTAATGAAAATACCACACCTAACGCTCTTCGAATAATCAGATATGATTTCCAAACCAATTTCTTGATAAAACTTTCCTTTTTAAAAATAGAAACAGAATTCTAAAAATTAGAAATTTGACACAGGGCAACAATATGCACCTCCCCCCCCCCCCCAGATAAGTTTCTGATTACGCCTCTGGTGCATTATTTCCATAACTGCTTCTTTTTTCTTCGACTCTTAATATTTCACATTGATTTGCTTTCCTACACAAAAAAAAATCAAGCGAAAATCGTAGTCTGCTCAGCCTTTAATATTGTCCGTAGTCAAACATAAATTAGAATATGCTTAATATTCAGATTCAGCTCTCAGTTTAATATTCAGAGTCGGTTCAAAATTCAGTGGCGTCATAAGACGCCGCTTTCCAACTCAATTAGGAGGTCATGCTCTGAATAACTCTTGGTGTCCGATTCCACCCAATAAGGGCGATGTGAGATAGACGGCCAATTGTAGGCCGGGTATATTTGCGAGATAAAACAGAATGGGCAGTTAAGAATATTTGCCTGGGAGCAGGATGAAGTTATTGAAATCATTTACTGCTTAAGTGCCGCTATAAAGGAAGAAGATTGCGCGAAGATATGTAGAGTGTTTAAATATGATCAAAGAGAATTATAAATAATCTGGAGCCATTTTAATTGCCTTTGGCAGATATTCGTTCCTAAGGAACTGGTTCCTAAAACACACAATTAACAGTTTATGACAGGCATAAAGAAGAAGCTTGATCCATCGCGTGAATGCATTCCATTTTGAATGCAGTTAATTGAAATGCTTTGAGTTGGTGCCATGGGACTGTTACGACACGGCGATTGGATTATTTATTCTCCAGAGTTATGAAGAGCAAACGCATAGAGAATTTCTTTAAATATTTTCGGTCACGGATATACAAAAACGACAATAAAAACCATTTTCTTTTGCACTTGGCGACATTAGTGTTCATTTGAGGAGGGAAAAAAACGTTATGTATGAAAACAGTAGCAACACTCTAAATTTTGTCAAGCATATCTTTCATATCAGCCTTTCATTCATAGAAAAATGCTAGATTGGAAGGTGCTGTGCAAGCAAGTTATTAATACTTAGCAGCTGATATGAATAGATAAGAGAAACTTGAAATACAAAAATATTCCGATAAGGATGTCAATTTTGTCAAGGGTGTATTGATATGAAGAAAATAGTGACTGCTAAGGAGTTGAGTTTCAGATTTTAGTTTGCTTCTTAGCGACAATCAAAAAAATGTTAGGAGGTTTAAGTGGAATTGAATTTATATTAAAAAAAAGTTCATAAGTCGAAAATTAATATTTTGTAGGATCTTTACGTTATTAAAAAACAAAATGTACTATACTGCGGTCTCAAATTAAAAAGCCCTTATCAAAAAAATTCATAGGCATATTTTGGATATTTTACGTGAGTCCTATGAAATTACACATATTTTTAGTGTTGCATAGGTTTGTATAACCTAAGAACTTGAGCAATTCAATGAAATAAAAAGATTTTCTAATGACTAATCAAAAAGTGTCAAAATATGCATTTGAATTTACGGCCTTTCAGCTTATGATGGCTGTATAACTAAAAGGGTTGTGCGACAAAAACCAACGAGTGACAAAAACCCAAAACCGAAAATCGCGACATTAGCCAACTTTTTTTAAATTAACGACCTCTTCTTGAAAGGAGAGGGATAGGTTGAAATGCTGAACCAGTCCCTATTTTTCAAATGCAGTGTTCTATGGAAGCAGTTAGTGACCAAATATGGCCGATTCTCTAAGCCTTGAGTGTCACGTTTATATGCTGATAGTGGAGTTTGGGGGCTAAGAAATGCTCCTGGCAACAGACAGGGGGCCATATAAAAAATAAAACTGGTTCTGACCAATCTATTCAGTGTTACGCTTGCGAGTTTTACTGTGGTTTGGTGGTCATATTTTTTAAGTACTATCAGCTGCAATAATTTTTAGAAAATAATTTACACTGATAAAGCAGAACCGTGTAGAATTAATAAGATTTAAATTAAGATTTACTGACATGCGAGTTTTTCGGATGTGTAAAGAATTATGTGATGTCACATGAAAGGCAAACACAAATCATAAATAAATATTTCTGTTTAGTGTCTGTGTTTAAGAATCGATAGTCAAATAATAAAAATGTAAGAATTAACAAATAATAAGTAACCTAATAACTAAGTAACATAGGAAGATGTTTTTGTACCAACGTGCAAAGAATTAGACTTTTTCAAATAAAAAATTGTGGCGAAAGCAACATTTTATTGCAATGTTTGAAATAAAATATTTCGATAAAGTATTCTTTATAACAACGTGCACAAAATTTAACCATAGTTAATCAGAAATCGTGGTGAAAATAACACTTTATTGCAGTAAAGTCACTTTATCGCACGAATCGGGTTTGAGTTTTATGTAGTCGTGGTGTAGAGATGACATTTCCAGAACCATTGACTGGAGTTGCCAAAATTATATATTATTTTCTGTACGTGATTATAAGAAGTATTGTATGCAACATGTGCGAAATTACTTGATCAAACTCGGCAAATAATTTGACTCATGCATACGCACTAGGCAACGAAGCATTTTGCAACGTTTGAAAAGTACTACTTTCGCAAATAGATGCATAATTAATTATTACGCCAATAATATATATCAATGTAAAGAGTCATTGTAAGTTCGCAAAAAAAGTACTTTTAATAATGAATACTGTGATACCAGTTGTATAATAAAATTAAGTAATTCTGCAAAGGAAATTTAGTTATGGTTTTGGTCCATGCTCGGATAAGTACCATGGTTTCAATGGTATCAAATACCTGTGTATTTTAAATTCTATGTTTTTAGCTCAAAGTAGTAAGGCAAGAATTGTATGGAAACGTCTTTACATGATTGAACACAGTTATTTAAAATAATTTCCTATTGGAGTTCCAGTCAGGAAAATTAATGTATTTCTCTATGTGTGTCTCAATGAAGCCTTATTAAAATATGGGCCTGTTGTTTCTACTTGACTGACGAAAAAATATTTAACAGATATTTACACAAACTAACATAAAAAAAAGCAGCATAATTTTGACTTTTGTTTAAGGAACGAAAAAATTATAATTAATACAGATAAATACTCGTTCTTCACACTTAGTTCTAAATTACGTGTCATTAAACAAAAGCATATAACTCTAAGCTATTGAAACATTGTGGTACTTCTTTTGAATGGTTTGTTTGGCTATTTAAATTTAGAAAATTTCATTAAATGTATTTTACTTCAATAAATAATACAGTTATTATTTTTTACTGAATGTCAACACTTTACTACTTTGTAATTTAAACTTTATTATATTACACTTAAAATTTCAGGTAACGGTACCTGAAAATTTGTTGAAAAGTGATTTTTTTAGCAAAAAGTACCTGAAAGGAAACATTTCTTTTAAAAAAATTACAGAATCGGCAGGATAATGTAATAATATAATTTAAATGTACTTAAATATAGAAAAAAGTATTTTAAATTTGCATCATATTTTGCGGCGCCCCAAACCTTCTGAAATGGAGTCTAAAATCAAATTTAAAAAAAAAAAAAAAAAAAAAAAAGTATATGAAAGTTCGAAGACTAAAATACTAAAATCTAATATTATATAAAAGTAAACTTGCTAGATTTTATTACAATAATCCATCTGTGAAAGGTATTTACATTTCCAACATCTATATAAGGGGATTAATCATTTACTTGGATTCAACTTTAGCTTGTTACCATTATCATTCTTGAAATATTCAGTACTAGTTAATTGAAATTAAAATTCATTTGAAATCTTATATTCTGACTTAGTGTTGAAACTTTTGACTAAGGATCTTGATTTTTTTCAATTTAATATGAAATCATGACGCTTCATTTTTACGCATACACTTTCTGATGCTTCAGAGACAAGTCGGACTCCACGTTCAACTACTTGAGTGCTACAAGGATATGTCACCCATTCCACTGCTTTCCAGCTATTCACTGCATTCTCAATTTCATCTGTTGGGATAATACTCATTATATGAGGATCATGGGGACCAACTATTTGCCAATTAATAAGTTCAGTGTAATCCTCTGATTTGAAGTTAAGTTTTGGCAATTTAACAATTCGAATGTTTACGGTTCCTTTCTTTTGACTTCCAGCAATTAATTTTCGAGATGACAAAAAATATTTATATATTTCGCTGAATAACTTATTCAACTATAGCTCGGATATCCGATGTCATACATCTACAAAATGGAATAAGTCTCCATATATGACGTGCTTCTTCTGTAAGAGAACTATTTCTTTTTACATGAAACCATAAAGGTATATAAACTTTCATAATATATGTGATAAGCGATATCGAATTTTCTTAGGGAGTTTCTGTACCAGCATACAATCTCAAAATATGGTTTGCTGTTGTTAGCCACCTTGAGTGTGCAACAGGACCAGGTTTTTTCAATGATAGATGGAAAGAACATGTACAAAGTTTTACAGCTAAACAAATATCATATAAATATTTCTGGTCATTACTGAGAATCAACTATTTATATTCGGCATATTCTTTAAACTTATTGAGACAAATATCTTTGTAGTGAGATTCCCGCAGGTTTTAATGGCTTTGCCCATTGGCTTGGAAAATGCTTTGAGACCAACTGTGGCAGGCACCTTCCATTGCACATAAGAGGTGTCGTAAGGGCAGTTCATTAGTATGGAGCAAGCAAATGCATCGTTATAATGGTCTCCCAAGCTCCAGCAAACGAATTACTCCTCCTTTTTTATGGAACAAACGCATCCAATTATATTAACCCTTTGCACTCCAGCGGCGCCTCTCAGGCACCACACGACTGGATAAAGAAACACGAGAGGACCTCTAGGTTCGATGCGGAAATTCGATGCTAGGCCAATGACTGTGTTTAGTTTCCATGAAAAAAATCCGTAAACGCCAACCGAACCTAAAATGATTCGAGTTGCTGGTCCCTCCATGCGAAAAAGGCTTGGAGTGCAAAGGGCTAAGTTCATTTAGATCTATTCCACTTATTTCCAAAAATTGTACTAAAGAATCTTTTAATTTTTGTTTCTCCAGTTTTCACAGTAACATGGCCGATATATTGCGAGCCTGGCTCTTGAATAATTGTAAAATGCTCTTCTTTCTTCAGTACTTGGATAATATTTCAATCCTTTCTTGAATGTAGTACATATTTCTGATCCAGTGTTCAAGGTCAAATGATGGGAAAGTCTGACTTAGAGAAACAAGGGTGATAATATTTCATTTTGAATGGTTTAGAATGAAAACTTATGTTTTTAGAAAAATTAAACATCTTTAATAACTTAACCTCCATGTCTTCATGTCCTTAATCCTCCTTGTCACTTTATATACATGCAGTGAATTAAAATTATGTTTAGGAAAATCATCACGTGTAAAATGCACATAGTGTTACCATTTTTTTACACTATATAGTCATGACAAATTGCAACACTTGTGTAGGCATTAGAAGAGCCAATAATATCACATATTTTTAAATAAAAGAAAGTAACAACAATGACAACTGTATTTTGTTTGTAACCTTTTCTGAATTTGTGACCGAAAAAACAGTTAGTATTTATTATCACTGCTTACCAACAAAACATAGCGGCTTAACTCAATAAGGTAGATAAAAAAAACATGTGGACGGTCCCTAAAAGTAGGGGGACCGATTCCCCTTGACAGCGAAAACGTTGGTTTTTGTCACTGTTGGCAAATGTCACTGTTGGCTTTTGTCGCGACACCAACTAAAAGACCCAGCACCCTTTTGTAGATCTATACTTAGAGGGGGGAAAATGAGCAACGCCCTCTACAATTTATTAAAACAAAATGACCAAATTGGCTGGAGTAGGGATTGTCTTGCGCAAGACCAACACGAGGCTATACCGCGTCAGGAACATCGTTAGGTCATTCCGTGTAAAAGGGGAGAATGCTATACGGAAGAGCTTTTAAATGGAAACGGTCTCACACTTACGTCTCAAATGGGAGAAATCCCGGGAAAACTCTCACTAACAACAGACTATCCGTCACGAACGCCGTCGTGTCCACTCACTTGAAAATAACATATAGAGTGTCTGGAGAGCTCGATCACAATGCCTTTTAAATGCTAGACGAGCATACCGTAAATGCGGCAAGCGACAAAGTTTATTCGTTCCCTCTTAACTCTTATCTTGAAGATATTGACGAACATGAGTATGATATCTTTTACCAAGATATTGAAATAATACTGGCAATAATTCCTCTTATACTATTTGGGGATCCGAGTCCACATTCTATCTATATCAATTAATCAGCATTTCGATATCCTTATTAAGATAATAAGGATAAGTGCATCTTAATACAAGATGAGCCTCTCTGCATCTCTCGCAAGGACTAGTGAGCAGTAAATCCATCGAGGAATAATCAGCTAGTATATTACTAAAGAGTGTGATAGTATTCGTGTATGGCATAGAAATGAAATAGTATGACCCTTATTTGAAAAGTTATCTTTCTGAACCTTATTTGAAAGGCAAATAAAAAAGGGTATGTCGCATGTATTTATTAAATTCTCCAAGGCAATACAAAACATCTCACATTCTAAGCTCCCACTTTTGGAACCATAATTGTCACCACTGCAAGGGTGATACGGAAATTGGAATTCTGAAAGAAAAAAATTTGGATCAAAGACACATGTCCTTTAATAAAAAAAAAAAAAAACTCGACTACAAAGATAATGATTTTAATCGATAAATGCTTAATCATGGATAAAATGCGTCTTAGGCAAAACAAAGTTATCAGAGCTCTGCAAACCCAATTGCTACATGGAACTTTTTTTAAATAATCTACACCAGCGGTTCCCAATCTTTTAAGTTGTGTGGACCACCTATTTTGTAAAAAAAACTTTGCGGCCACTAACTAATAGAATACGTGCATGCATCAGTAATTAGTAAAATATACTTTACAAGAAGGATTAAAAAATATTTGTTATAAAGAAAAGAACATTGTATTCACTTCGCTGTCACAAATATATAAGAAAACTAAAAAAAATAAAGTGGTCAAAGTTTAAAACAATGGTATTTTCACATTGTTTGTCCCCAACGAGAGAGTCAATATCTAGATTAAAACTGGATAGTTTTAGCCTCAAATTCAATTTACTCCTGCATTTGTTTTTCAAAAAAGTAAATTTGAAAAAGCTCGTTCAGAATGATAGGCTGTTGAAAAGCCTACTAATGCAATTTTGGCCATTTCTGAATATTCTTGCCAAACATTTATCCAGAACGGGAACAATGGTGTCGATAATTCAATAAACAAGTCTTCACTTGAAGATATTTTCTATATTTAAGGTAATCTTCTTTAAATGGAATTCACTCGTTAAACCATCGAAGAATAGAAGAGAATAATTCGATTGCTCATCGAGTGACTCGATCGTTCCCATCTCTACCCATGAAGCTCCCATAATATTTATCTGGGTTCGACTCTTGATTAGTTTCCCAGGTCCATGAGTCCCAGGTTTGATTAGTCCCAAGCTACTCGCGGCCCATAAGCTGGGAACCGCTGATCTACACAATAACAAGATACCACAACAGGATTCCAAATTAGTGAATGTAATTTCCTCTCCGAATAATTTTTATATTGCGGAACAAAACATTGCAGCTAATTATTCAGAAGCAATTGTAAGTTCAATTTGTAGAGTTTTTCTTTAACAAATCCGAAGAAACAAATTTCGCTTTTTGCTATAATCTTCTCAACGAATATGCATTTTTTGGCTGTAACTACAAGTTTGGTTTCAATTTATATATATATATATATATATATATATATATATATATATATATATATATAATAAAAATTCATAATACACAAGAATGCGTATTCCACACAAGAATTCAACTACAACAGAATAAAACATAACACATTATTCACCAGATTGCAGGGTAAATATAGAAAAGTTTCCAGTAAAGCCGTTTGGATCTACATCTTACCACAATCCCGATAACCCGATATAACGACGGGTTACTTTATTTGTCAATAACTCCACATTCATCCGATATTTTTCACGCCAACAAAAGCCACGCCATCAACCAAATCCAAGCAGCAACCACAGATATTTTTTACGACTTTCAAACATTCCACAACAAAGTAGATGTTTGCATTCTTCAAGACACCAAAATTTTACAGCTCTTTTATGCTCGCTGAGTTTATAAATTCTCTATAGTAAATCGGCTCCCATTTCAAAATTTTATCAAAAAGCCTCTTTTTTTTATCGCGTCTTCCTCGTTTTCTCCCAATATAGCTTTCAGTTCCAATACATTGGGGCCTCCCAATCAAACAGCGCGAACTCGAGTAATAAAACTCCATGATTTGATCCCAGGTCCGAATTTACGACCACTAAAAACCAGAAACACTTATTTTGGAGAATCCACTCGATAAATTGATTGACAGATGAAACAGTAAGTACTCGTACATAGGTAGACTATAAATGACTCACAATAAAGCAATCCCAGGATATTTTTTTTCTATTGTGGAACCTAACATTACAGTGCGTTTTTAGAAGATGGATTTCAGCACGCACTACACCCAGTAAATACGGAAGGGAATGTTTCATTCGCTTTTTGAAACGATCCAGAAACTGCCACTCCTCAAAATGAATTTTTCAAAACAATTCGTTCTCTGAGCACCTGCTATGCAATCATTTTGTCAAGGTGCTCAGCGCTGAGTTCTAATGGGATACCATATTTTGATATGCTATGGACTATGGCATATTGATGCATGTTCAATGTTTTTATATCCGACGGAATATTCAGGTGTTCAACCCTTTTTTTAAAGTCCCGTCAGTTTTCTCATGACACTGTATTAATTTAAACGCTTTGAGACCCGTTGAGAGTTTGGAATCCACTTTCATAAAGTTATACCTTCAATCGTTGGATGGCAGCACAGGCTTATTTCTCTTTGAAAGCTTGCTAGAGAAACAAGTATATAAGACGATGTAAAGCCAAAATAGATGTCTAAAAGATTGGAAATCGTTCATGTGTTTGTATATAAAGAGAAATAAGCTTGTGCTGTCATCCAACAATTGAAGAACGAATTTCATAGAAATAAACTTCGAAGCCCCTATGGGTCTCAAAGCGTTTAAATTAATTCATTACCATGAGAAAACTAATGGGACTTATAAGTCACGTCAGTAAATAAAAGGTTAAAAGGAACATTGTCCCATAAATTTAGTGCTTCATTTGTCTTTAATTTCTTGGGTCCCAATACCTGTGAAAATATTACTTTAAAACCTACACATTTTTATCACAGGTGTAACAAGAGCACTAAAAAAAAAATTGACAAAAAACTCAGATATTAACAAGGTTTTTTATTATTAAAATATTTAATGTTTATAAATATTTAATTTATAAGCTAGTTCATAAAAACATTTTGTCAATGACCTTTAATTTATACCTGGTGTAAAAATTCATACGTTTTAAAAAAAATAGTTTGACAGATATTGTAACAAAAGAAATGAAACATTAGGTCTACAATATGGGATAGGGTTGACTATCCCCTTAAAGAGTACAATTGTACCCAACGAAACTTATGGAAGATTAATATGGTAATTATTTAGTTTTTATCTATGAGGAAAATTACTTGGTTGGTTGGTTGTTTTCAGATTATCTGGCGCCGTCAGCAACACGAGGGCTATAATGCGCCGAAACATTCGTCATTAGACAAACCAATATACATTTACAAACACCCATGCCAAACACGGGACTCGAACCCGCAACCTCGTGCTCTAGAAGCTAGCACGCTAACCACTATACCGTTTGGTCGGCAGGAAAATTACTTGATAATCGAATTCTGAAACTGCCAAAAAACCATAAACGAGTTTGAAAATTCAATATACAAAAAATTTACGAAGAGCGATTTTCACATATAACTACAAAAGTTATTTTCCCAGAAACCATTCGGAAGTCTTTATAATAGCTGACCTGCAGTTGAAAAATGTTTGCGAAAGTTTTAAGCATAGTTTTACAATAAAATATAACAAAAACATAACTTGAGCTGCTGTGAAGAGGTCGACACACCATAGGGGAAAAAAATTTATATTTGCAGCATTTTACAAACAATTGTATTGGGAAAAAAACAAGACTAAACCAATCTCAAACTTCTTTTCCTGTTTCACGTGACCACGGTACAACTTCAAGTAAAAAGAAAACAATTTATACCTCGAAAGTATACTCAGCTGTGCAAAGGTAATCATCATGAAAAGAAACACAGCCGATAATGTTTGGTTTGGCTTCTTTAATAAGGACCTGAAGCACATCGGAAATAAATATCACACAAAAAAATTTGACCGAGAAATACTACTTTAAATATGCAAGAAGAAAAGAACAAGCGTATTTTCAATACAATGGTGGTAGGGTAGGCCTTGTACTCGTTTTTTTTCTTCTTCTCACACAGCTAAAGCTAAATTAGTATGGAAAAAAAGTACATTGTTTACACCAATGGCTTGCATTTATGCGTTAAATAACGAGTCACCAAAACAAGTAATTGGATTTTTAAAGAATTTTTAGAAAAGTAAAATTCTTTTTAAAAACTATATTCATCAATTATGGAACTCATAAAAGTAATGAGATTTTTTGCACTGTTTAATTCAAAGTAATTATCTAATTTTACTTTGATTAAAAACATATCAACTTGAAAGCAATTTTGTAAACTTGTACATTAATAATCGATATTAATATTTTTCATGATTACCACGTTAAAGAAGGCCCGCCTAATGTCTAAAAAAGTGGTATTTTGGATATCTGTAATCAGCATAACAACGGAAAGGTAATTGAAATCCTCGAATTTGGAGTGCAAGTTCTAATGAGACATAACAATACGGTTTTCGTCAAAATAGTGTATGTGTAGAAGATACCTGCCTTTAAAATATTCAGGTTTTTAACGATTACCGAAAAACGGTCCTAACGATAAAAAACATTTTGGGTTTTCATTTTCGTGTGTTTTCAACAACTCCATCACTGAAATCTCGTAAAAACAAACTAGAGATGTAAAAAGATGAAAGGGAAACATCGTACAACTTGTCAAAATAATTGTCAAACATATATTTTTTTTTAAACTTAAAACTAGAATACGCTAACGGTAACTTATACCGATCAATTTTAAATTTAAAAAAAAAGTAACCACTATAGTGTTATTGAAAATTGCGAAGGCTTTTTCAACTCTAGTTTATCAAAGAAATCATCAAATAACTTTGTCTAATGCTGGAACCGATTCTTCATTTATTTCACCGTATAATTTTAAAAGCGCATTGAAAATTACTTAAGCTAGATGGTAAAAATTAGTGGTGAAAAGTTGGAAATTTGGGTTATGCCATATGGTACTAACAGTCCCCGAAGAGTTGAAGGTAACTTTGCAATATTACAGGGTGGTCACAAAATTCAGGGAAAAAAAGTTCCTTGAGATTTACAAAAAGTTCCCTGATTTTACGGCCAACTTTTTTCGAATTTCCCCAATTTTTGTAGGTTTTTAGGTGTCATCAAACAAAACATGTATGCCAAAGAGATAATAAACTTTTTTTTTTTTAATTCTTTTGGCGGCATTGGAAAGGTTATAATTATTCCGTAACCAAAATAAGGATAAACGGGAAAACGTACCTTCAAAACAATGATAGCAAATGTTCCTGATATTCGTGAAATTTTAAAAAACTCCCTGACATATTTCTCCAATTTCCAGGTTCTGTGGCCACTCTGTATTAACAAAAATTCCAAAAATGCAAGGAGTTTATCTCATGGAAAATCGAGGTTTCTACTGAAAATCTGTAACTAGCATATTTTTACACAAATTATAAATTGCGATAAAAGAAAAAAATCTTAACTTTGGAAAATTTCAATATTGGTGGAATTATAATTTCAATATTAAATTGGAATATTTCAAATTTCATGGTGGAAAAAGCCCGAGCTAAACCGAAGCTTAAAATGTCAGGCATGATAGTTAGAAAACTATCGAATCGAAAAAAAAATACTCAATAGATTTCTTTTCTTACGTAAATCAAGCATAGAGGTAATTGGCAATTCAAAACTAGATAACTAGTTTAGATTACTCTTAGTAAGTAGTCAAAAAGCAAGACGAGATGTAACAAAAATCGAAAACGAGATGGAAAAAGAATCATGCTATTTAGAGCATGCACGCGTATAGCAACTTTTTCAAGAAGTCAAAACGGAGAAGTTTATCTTATCAAGAGTGTTGAGATACGAAAACCGTTTTATTCGTCACCGTCGTTTTTAACAGTAATATGGCATGTCAAGTATTTTCGAACTGGTTCCTATTCAAAAGCTTTCGGAATCGGTTAGGTTTGCTTAGCGAAATTACTAATAAGCTTTATTCAGACCGAGGAAAACGCATCACTACCATTTATAGACATATAAATCGCTTTATGGAAGTTGAATAGAAAAGCTTAAAAATCGCCATCAGGCTTTCAGCCCAAACGACTTGCATTTCATAGGTTCGACTTGCTTTTCATATTTTCCAGGTTCCTTTAAAATCTAAATTAAGGATAGAATTATTTTTAAAAATTAAAATTTCTTACAATTCTGGGAAAATCCCCATCTCTAATATATTTTCTTCAACATTTTCTCACTTTATGCCGATGTCATTTCTTCAACGCAATACAGCTCATAATATGGGCCAAAAAAATATTTTTAAACTTATATTTCCCATTTACTTCGTCTTCAAACTCCTTCAGTCCAACTCTTTGCATTTTTATCCGATCGCATCACACATTCAAAAGAGTTTCTTTTGCTGAAGTTAATACACTGAACCAAGCATCCATATGTTCAGTTAAAACATGTAACAATAGAGCCTTAACTTTAAGAACTCATCCTGTGATCGGTTTACAAACAGTTTGCCAGGGAATAAACTCAAGTCAACGCAAAAAAAAAAAAAAAGCCGAGAGAGCACAGTGGAAGGGGTACAGTTAACAAAAGAGGCCATTCAGCATTACAAAACGTTTTAATGAATAATAGGAGAATGAAGTGTTAATTTGCAGAAGTGAGACTGATGGGGTTCTTTCAAAACGAAAGCGTGTCACTGTCATTTCCGGCAGGAGGCAGCGGCAGTGGAGACAAAGCGGGACAATTACAGGAATTGTCTTCCAAGGACTGTCACGATCCGTCTGGAAGGATTTCTTCAACAACAAAAATAATAAAACTACTGAGTGGGACACCAATGCCAATCGCACGCATCACTTCCACGCCTGGAAAAGTGGCGGGAAATCGTCCGCGTCCCCCATAGTTGTCATTCTAATACATTTCAGTGGCAAGACCTCGAAATAAATCTTTTGCCTTTTTAGAGAAGTATGTCGCAATCGTTGCAGTGCATCGAAGCAAAACATAGTTAAATAGAGTTTTCGGAAGGATATATTTATAGTTTGTGGTGTGTTGTGATGGGCGAGATGTCAAGGTGAAAGTGGCGAGTGAACCCTTGCCGTACAAGACAGAAAAGGTCAACCTCTAACCGATTCTGTTGTAGATCCATTGATCATTGAGTACCTCAAAATAAAGAAAGTTATTCGTTAAAAAATGTTCGCATTTGATAACTGATCAAGTTAAACAGGATAGTATTGATTTTTTTCTACTAACTAGTATACTACTTTATTTTCAAGTATTTGGTCAGGACCAAAGGCAAGATCGTCTTTTTTCTGTACCGAAAATAGCAATATTTTCTTGAAATTTGAAAAAGTTATAGTAATATATGGTGAGCAGAAAATCTTACCAGGAAAAAACATTGCATGAAAACTGACTGATTTGTTTCTTTTTTAAAATGGTAGGTGCAAAAGTTGGAAGTTTTTTTGTGGACATGAATTATCTTGGTAAAATTAAACTTACGCCCCTTTTGAAGCCAGGAGTATGTATAAAATCAGTAATCCAGTTTTTGCGACGAGGGCTTTAACATTTGCTCTGTGTAACACTTGAAGCGTCATCTGCTATCATGGCCTGCTAAAGTTGAATTTCAAAATCAAGAACTCCAGATCGTAACATTGAAACTTTGAAGACTAAGATAACAGGTGCTCAAGTGTTTCAGAGCAAGTGTTAAATATGTAACGCCAGAACTAGACTACTTACTTAACATACCACTAGCAAATAGGGTGCGCACGTTGAATTTAGCCAAGGTAATTGATTTACACAAGAAATCTAAGTACTCACTTTGTATATTCGACAAGATCGGTTTTTAGATGCTTAATCTCTGTCTCAGGATTAAGCAATTGCACAAACTTATATACACATAATCACACAGTAAATATTATTAATCTACAGTCGTGAGTGTACTTTTATGAACAAATTTATGTTTTACAAAGAAAATTTCAACAAATATACTAAGCATTACAATAAGTATTTGTTAATTAAATCTTGCACAGTGTAAAAGTTTTGATAATGTGTCATTAAAATTTTTAGGCCCTTAATCCCTTCTAGTAAAACGCCAAAAATCAAGTTTAATAATCACGAGAAGATCAGTTAAAAAAATGCGTAACAGTTTGTACGCAAATAACACTTTTCTCAGCAATCCGCGGTTACCACAAGATAGGGTGTACCGCATGCTCAATTTAGCAACATGATTATTCTGTCCACTTACGAAATTGGATTAGCTAATCGCATAACCAGTCAAGTCACGAACGAAGTACTAAAAAATAATGACATAACATAGAGCGATGAAAGATATGGTGATAAGAATAATTAATGCATTGCGAGATAGGATGGAAAAGAGAACATCCAAAATTGATGAAAGATATTACATTTAATTACATATTCAGAGGTTATAAACACAGCAGTCAAAATATGTCGCCAATTTTATCAGGATCAGGAGAAACAAATCAAAAGGCGAATTTTAATATTCTTCTAGGAAAATCGAATATTAGAAGTTTTATAAACGGATCACATTCCCATTTTTTTCTGTAATAATATGTGTTGCCATCTGTATTGTAAGTAAATTAGTAAATGTAGTAAATTTATGAGATTAGAATAAATAATTATTAACTAAAAGAAAAATAATTTTGAATATTATGTGTAAAAATAAATCAGAGTAAAATCGCAAAATAATAATTTTACACGTTTAAGATCTTCAATGACAACACAATTTATTTTAATCAAAATTTATCAAAGGAACTGTATTGTAAGTAAATTAGTAAATGTAGTAAATTTATGAGATTAGAATAAATAATTATTAACTAAAAGAAAAATAATTTTGAATATTATGTGTAAAAATAAATCAGAGTAAAATCGCAAAATAATAATTTTACACGTTTAAGATCTTCAATGACAACACAATTTATTTTAATCAAAATTTAAGTAGCAGAAAATGTATAACTTATGCAAATAGAATGGCAATACATCTTCCGGAGATTAGAAATTCGACCCTGATTTTCGAGAATGGAAACTGACACGAGTCACAAAATAACTATCTTAACAAGAACTTTCGACACTGGATGAAAAATAGCAAATCAAAGAAACCAAACATTTACCGCTCTTCCGAGAGTTCGCTGCGCATTTTCGTCGTAGCAGAGATCAATGCACTGAATATCTTCCCACTCCGCAAAAGGATCGGCTTTCCAAGAATACAGGTGGTATTGTATGGAAACGAAAGAAGGAACATGACAAAAAAATAAGAAAATCACTTAAGAGAACGCCATCCAACGACCGTCAACCACGCAACACCTGTAGAGAAGTGTTCCAGATGAAAAGGATGTGTGACGCAATTCAATTCCGAAGTCTGGATTCGAAATCTTAGCGTGGACCCAGCCATGCATATCTAAGAGAGGGGGTGTGATGTGATACAAAGGTCTTCCTCTTCCTGCTGACATATGACACCTTTGGTAAATAAGAAAGGATCAGCTGATTGCCAACGCTGTCTCCTTTTTGAAGGAATGACTCAACAGGTGGTGAAGGATGTATATAAAAAAAAAACCTTAAAAATCTTTATCAAATAAATAAAGATGAGTGTAGAATGTGCCTGTATGAATTGAATATAAGTTTTAACAACGCACGACATTGGTGATATAAGGGTCAACGGCACAAATAATTTATAAGGCTACATTGGCATTTTAGATATTTGGACACTTTTCCTTTGGATGATACAGGGAATTGAACGAAATTGTCAAAGTAGCGTGAAAACTAAGAGTTTCTTTATTGGTAAGTATCCAATGAACATTCAGATTTATATAAATACAACTAAAGAATTTTTTTACATTCAAAATGTGTTTAAAAATGTAAATGGACAGCTAAACATAGCACAAAATAGCATGAATGGAGATTAGATTGGACTAAAAATATTCATAAATCGAATGTAAGGCATGGTTACTTCAAATTACTATTTTCATACAAATGAAGACATTCTACTAACGCCGAGTATCCCAATACTTTTTGTTACATAAAAAAATTTGACAAATATTCAGCAAGTGCATCAGCATTTCGATTTGTAATAATTGAAATTTTTCGCAGTAAATCCCTGTAAAACGGGCACGCCTTTAAACAGTCTAGCTTGGAAGTTTTAAGTGCTACCTTTCACTTTCCTCGAACAATAAAAGCTTTATATTCAGAAAAATTCTAAGCATGCCATGCTCTTTCTCTCTCTTCAAACGCGGCTCGCCCTGAGAAAGTAATATCGTTGTTTTGAGCCATTAACCCCCTAGCCCACATAACGCGTACCCTAGTCTCTGCTGCCAAACACATTTAAAACAAGCGTATTTTAGGAACAAGATAAATTTGTTGGCGTGGGGAGAAGGGAAGAATCTTAAAACTTTTCGGGTGTTACACTCAGCATTGAAAAGCGGCGACCGATTTGTGTCGAAAGCATCATGAAAATTTTCGAGCTGAGTTTTCTCATCAGCTCTTGACAAACATGAAGCAGGTTAACACACACAATTCTGTATTTCATAAAAATTAAAGATAGATCCTACATAACTAAGCAAATACCAACAGGTATTCATCTAGCAACTGTTCAAGGTAGAGCTAGTTACGCAATAGTAGTTTCCTTGCGCAATTAATATCAGGCATTTAAGTTTCAAAACCCATATTACGATTCATGCACCGCCATCTTGGAATAAATTGACAGCTCGTTTGGGACAACACTATTCTATTGACAACCCTCTTCACGCTAATTTACTTCCAGGAAGAAAATTTATGTCCTCACTGAATGAAATAAGATGACGTAATAAATTTGGACCTTTCAAGCAATAATTAGTCCGGAATTTGTTTCCATTTTCTAGAATAATTTAACATTTCTTATTCCAAGGTAATAGTTGTCTTCTCAGTACAGATTTGAAAATTTACATATTAATTTAATTATTGCTATATAAGAAGCCCGATTGTATAATTTCAAATTATCTGCGGATGAAAACGTGCATTTAACGAAATAAAGAAAGCAATGGATCACAATTAGAACAAAATATGCCATAGAATGGATCACAATTAGAACAAAATATGCCATAGCCGTCACGAACTTATTAAACTAAGTAGTTCATATAGTGATTAGTGAATATCAAAATGCAATATATTCTGATTTGAATTGATATCCGTAATTATACGGAACGAAGAAAAAAAGGAGCAGATATATATAAAGCAAAATCTAAGGGAAATACAAAATATAAAAAAATTAATTCATTACACAATTTGAATAAAAAAGATACATACTGATATAATATAAAAAACCGCTTAAGTGATAGCAGTCATTGGCTTGATTTGTGTTTTCAAAATCCTAGAGGGATATGCAGAAGATATTAAAGTTTAGTTGAAACACTACCAACAGGACGAAACTTTCAAGATTGCTTGACTTGTTTAAAACTCGAAGAGTCCTCTAGATTGTTTATTAGTGTCAAAAGTTACACAATTATGGAAAAAAAAATATTTGCACTGTGTTTTAGCAGCATATAAATTAAACTAAACATAACAAAAAAATAGGATGTAAAGAAAAGCGATTTCCAGGATATTTTAGTCCCAGACCTTGCGTTCCATAAGATACACTTATATTCCAGTTTCCAATAAACTTACTTACCATCTTCCATCTAGATAAGCAACATTGAATATGCTAAGTTTTTTAATAGTCTGTTCAGAAGAGGAATATTTCCCATTACACAGCTTAGTCTTGCATTACCTCTTTATTATTGCGCTTTCAACTTTAACAATTTCCATCCAACACAACTGCTGAAAATAGGATGTCAACAAGACTTAACGGGAATTTCGGTAAACAGAGTATTTAGTTTTTTTAGTTGAGGGTCATCTTTGATGTAATTCGGTAAAAATTTCTTCACTTCGACAGAGATGTATGGTTATCTCACATCACATACCTTGAGAACCACAGATCGATGAGTCCCTTGATGATTGGTGAAATTTTATCGAAGATTAAAGAAGGCGAACGCCTAGCAGTGTATAGGGCGTCTACCTGAACAAAGAAAAATGTAATCACGTGCCTTCCGCTTTATAGTGGGAGACTGCCCGTGATAGAACAAATTTTTAAACGCCCCTACAGTGGAATTAACCAAATTATCTGAGCGTAGCAATCTTCGCAACAAAGTGGATTAGCTTTCCAACACGCATTCTAACAGGCTTAAAAGGAGGAAAGAAAATCGATCCGCAATCTAGGTCTTAAGGGCGTATTTCTCTCAATAGGATCGCGTGGAAAATAAAAGAGTTATGGCACACTAAAGGGCTTTTAGTTCTCTCATAGAGTTACGACAATCCGTTCCCCAGATAATTGCAACGCAGATTGGATGCTGAAGAGAAAAAATAATACCCGCGATGAGATCGTTAACAAATGAGGCGAGAATGTTGAGTGTCATGCAAAAAGACGTCCGACAAGCTTTGTGTCACCCTCATTAAATGAAGTGTGAATGGATGGCATTTTTGCAAATTTTGTCAGCGAACAAAGAAAAAAGCATCAAATTCAGTTCACTCGTTAAAACTTGATATTTATTGCTTAACACTTACCTGCAAATTGAAATGTCTAGATTGTAATATTGGAAAACAAATATTTTTAACTTATAAAGCTAAAATAACACTTTATTCCCAACAGACGAAAAAAATATAAACCACATTGTCTCCAGTTGAAAATTAGAAGATTTCGCAACCCAATTAATCCTAGATAAATAAACATACATCTAATAGACTAAACGAAACGACTCGTGCCAGTTTTGCGAATTCGAGTACTTCCCGGAAAGATATCACTATATCACTCACAGTACCTTTCATAGAGTAAAATAAGTCACCAAAAAAAATGATATACGCCGCTGTATCACCACCATCGACCACTGTCAGTACTTTTGTGTGCTTCCTCCATTTACAACTATTCTAAACATAATAAATATTGAAGATATTTTTAAAATATTAAAGCCCAGAGAGGCACGACTAAACGTGTACAAATTGCATTTTCTCTCCAACTTAAGATACGCGGAATTACAAGCTATGTATGAAACTACTGCAACAATAGAACTTGTGGTACACACTTTTAAAATCTGCAAAGATTCCAAACGCGAATTTTTAGCAATTTTTTATTTGTTAATTAAAGGGACTTGGTACCCCTTGTTTTGATAAAAAATAATAAAAATATAAATTTTCTGTTTTTTGCATGTTTATAATATTTGAAACATTCTCCTTGTTCTGGCAAATTTTTGAACTGATCCGATAGCTGCAATTGCAGAAAAACTATATTTTTAGTGAGAATTTAGCATTGCTGAAATAGCTCCTTCGATATTTCGAACGCATTTTTCTCAGTTCGTGATTTTTGAAATTCCCACCCTACTCAAAATGCTAAAACTTCAGCAAATATGAATGAAATGACTTGACATTTTTTGTGTCATTCTATCTATTTGACAAAATTAGGCATGGATTTTTGAAAAAAAATTAAACTTTTTTTTTACAAATTTAAGTGTGTTGAAAAATACCCGTTTTTTTACCTATTAGGTACAGTAATTATCGTTTTTCTCGAAAACTTTTTTATTTATTCTAAATCTGATGCCTAAAAAGTTAGAGTATATTACTAGGAATAAAATCAGGAAAAAATATTGAAAAATGAAAACGAAGTTAGAATTTGAAATTTTATGAATTTTTTAGAAAATTTTAAAATTTAAAGCACTATGTGAACTTTTTTTTTAAATAAAATTTAGTTTTTACTAAGAAATACTTCCAAATATGTAAAAATTATAATTTTAAAGATTTAAATAAAAAAAAAAGTTTGAAGGGTACCAATTCCCTTTAAAATATAAAACTACTATTAAATTATCTGTCATTTAGAATTTATTATTGTAAAAATCTTTTTTCGGAAAAATAAAGAACATCTGGACAGGAATTGCTTTATTAAGTTCACAAAGAAAGTATATTTTAATTGGGGGGGGGGGGGGGAGGAGGAGGGACCCACTGATCGGCAACACAAATATCATAGGCAGCCTTGGTTTTTGGTAAGTTTTGCTCTTAAAATAGTTTATCGCTCTAGTTATTATTTTCCTAATTTATTCCACAAATGGATTCCTTGTCAATCCAACTAGCTCACAGGTTACATCCCAATTTATCAAATTTGTAAAATAAATTCCCTCATGGCTTCGTAATTTGCTCCTTTACGACCAAATGCCCAATGTGCACAAGAGGTGTCTTGAGTTGAATGGATAACGAAAAAGTTGACAGGTATTTTGTATCATTTATTTAGTTTGAACAAGAATGTGGCATCAAGGGGCTGGTTCTAGCATTCATGTCTTCCGGGGTCCCTCGGTTGAACTCTGAATCCCAGAGATAAAGAAAGCCCCATGGCAAAAATGGCAACCGGTTAAACACGAGCAATGCTAAATCTCGACCTTTACGAGTATGTCATCGACCGAACCTAAATAACCTCTTCTCGTCCAATTGGGGGTTGTTTAATGTTAGGATAAGATACATGAAAAATCTCGAAATGTATAAGTTGACCAAAATTGTTAACCTTAAAAACGCCAGTTCGTTTGATACTAGAGGGTGAAATGGTGTAAATGAACGTTATTCAACATATTTTAATGTACCATAATATAACTTAGAGAGGGTGTAAACGACTTAGAATTTTTTTATTAAAATAATTTATAGAATAATTATAAATATTAATTATTTACTTAAAAAAACTCAATTTTGTACCAACTTACACCACAGGTAACAATAACCTACAAATTCGTGTCAACACTTTGATGATGGACAATGAAATTAGTAATTAATCCTTTCATTTCTAAGGTTATTTTATACAGTGCAATCAATTTAAAAGAGTACCTGTTTTTTTTTACGACCCACATTTTCAAAGTATGTCGCAAATCTTTAAACACAATAACTTATTTAACGTTTACAATTTCTGTGCGGGTAGCGTTTGTTTTACTTTAAAAAATTAATCAGCGTATCCGATTCTGCTGTGCAACCACTGTGACCAGCAAGGTCACCTGACCTCACTTCGTTGAATGTTTTTTTATGTGGTGTTATCTCAAAGATCGTCCTGCAAATCCCGGAAAAGTCCTGCAAGCATCAATAGATTAAAAATAAATTGAAAGAAATCTCGTCAATAACACCAACAAAGTAGCGAAATGTGTAAAAAAAATTGTTCGTCATGTTATTGTAAAATGGTACTGAACATTTAGAACATTTGCTATAAGAAATGACGATGTAAAAATTTGAGTTAAATAAAGTTTTTCAATAAAAATATTATCACAGGAAACATTGCACATCTCCATTACTAGTTTCACTTCACAAATAAAGTGGCGACAATGTTGGAAATCGTCGCCTATATTCAAGCAATAATATAAATCCTTTATATGCATTGCCAATTTTTATATGCAATTGCGCTCAGATCGAGTTTTCATAGTGAGAGCACCACTAACAGCAAAAGATCCATTCTGAACTATTTACTAACTTTTTGGCCCCCAAACTTGATTGAATACATAGTCATCTACAACAGGTCTATTTGCCATGATTCAGCTGGATTGGAAGACGGAATGGGCTAATTAGCCCTCCAAAGATTTTGCCTGGCTAATCTTAATAAGGGAAGGTTTTAATCATTATATATAGGCAAATTAAACATGTTTGAACTAAGCTTGGTATCTGGGTAATAGACCGTGTGTAACAGCTGATAAGTCTGACGTTAGGCAACAGAAACGTGTGTAAAAGCAGACTTTTTGAGACAGCCCAAAACTTGATAGAAAACATTATCATCGACAACGAGTGTACCAGCCAAGTATCAAAGTTTCAGTTCGATTGGATAACGGAAAGTAGGTTTATTAGTAATCCCAAGCTCCAATTGAAACGTGCGTAAAAGTGGTCTTTTAGTAACAATGACAGTCCCCCTTAAAACTTGATAGAATGCATGTATATGTCGAATTTCAGCGTAATTGTATGACGGCCAAGTTGGTTTATAAGTATTCCAAAGCGATTATAGAAATTAACAGAATCCGCGTTATAATAGTTTCGAGAGTTACCATCAATCAAATCGATTATCTTCCTCTTACTTTACAAAGCGCCGATTGTGTTGGCAGCAAGTGCTTGGTATTTACATCTAATTTTAAACTTTAAAAACATCCCTAACAGCAACTAATGTGCATCAATAATAGGATTGGAAAAAAAACAGATTTTCTTTTTAACAAAAATACACAAAAAAAGGTGGGGGTTTTTTTTGTGGTTTAAACAGTAATTTAAACTAAATAAATAAACAATTGTTACTTATGTGGACATTCAAATCATTAAATTTTAATATTGTATTTAGAGATACAATTTTTTTTTAAATTCTATGTATATACAATACCCCCAAAAAAAACACTTTTGAAAAGTAGAAGAACCACCAACCTCAAAAACACAAAAAACTTTCTTGCAATAAAAAAATCATAAACATGATGAAAATTTTCAGCCACAAATGCAGTGATATAAAAAATGGCCAACCTCTGATTAGAACTCTCGGTTGTGACTCGCTTACGAATGTATGCTTACTTAATTTATTTTTAACATTTAAGTTCCGCTCCCATAAAAATTTACGCTGCTTGAGGTAGGCGCCCGTCATAGGAATATTAACAATGCATGCGTTTAAACTAATTTATGGATAATTGCACGAATATTCGAATTTACGATTTCATTTGGATGGGTAGGAAATACAAAGTGGTGTAAATATTCATGCTCGTGTAATTTTCAAAATAGTATAGAGAAACTGTGCTCAAACGCTTGCATTTGAATCGTTATTAAGAATTTTTTAAGTAGGAAACTAAAGTGTTTCTGGTAAGCTTTTGTTTGGTTGATACATACATTTTGGAAAGTTTTTATGTGTGGGGAGTTTTAAAGGTTAGTAATTAAAACGGGCGCCAACCTCAAACAGCGTAAATTTTTATTGGAGCGGAACTTAAATTTTAAAAATAAACTAAGTAAGTAGACATTCTTAAGCGAGTCACAACCGAGAGTTCTAATCAGAGGTTGGCCATTTTTTATATCACTGCATTTGTGGCTGAAAATTTTCATCATGTTTATGATTTTTTTATTGCAAGAAAGTTTTTTGTGTTTTTGAGGTTGGTTGTTCTTCTACTTTTCAAAAGTGTTTTTTTTGGGGGGATATCATAACTTTTTTTTAAACACTGACGACTTCTCTTTTTTGAATTTGCCCGTTTCATCGTTTTTCTATTTATCCCCTATGGTAAACCTGTTACCAGGGATATTCATAATTCTTCAAACTGAGTTCGACGATACCTTACATGCAATAATTATCTTTAAAATTGATAAACCGAAAGTGGTACCAATAGCATACCTGGTACTTTAAACATTCATAATTCATCAAAACAAAAGTCCAACATGAAATATTTATCTTGGAAATTGATAAACCGAAAGTGGTACTACCTATGCTATACCTGGTACCTTAAACATTCATAATTTTTCAATACAAGCCTAACGACACCCAACATGCCATATTTATCTTCAAAATTGATAAACCAGAAGTAGTACCACCTATGGTACACCTGGTACCATGAATATTCATAATTCTTCAAGTTGAGTTCAATGATATCTTGCATGCCAAAATCTACTTGAAAATTGACAAATTGGTTGAATGCGGATGGCAGTAACCATCAAAATCTATCACGAACGAGTACTAGAAACTTGTGTATGGCAACTCAACTCCCAAAACTTAAAGAAATACGTTGCCATTGACAAAGATCCTGTCTGCCAAGTTTTAGCTCGATTGGTTAGTTTGTACGCACAACGACCTATTTTGGTGCATAATAACAACTAATCAGTCCGGGACCCACAGCTTAACGTGAATTCCGAATCACAACGAACATCCACACCTAACACAGGAATCAAATCCGGCACCTTTAACTTACAAGGCCAGAGCGTGCATCCCATTGAAAGTTTATACTAATAAATTGTTACAAATAAATATTACAAGTTTTTTACAGTCTAATAAATATTGCAGTATAAATTATTTTTATTATACCAAGCATTATTTTGGTTCACATAACCCATTGATATTTGACAAAATTTTAAATATTTTCTTAACAACAATTTTAAAATTCACTATGAAATTACAATTTTGATGATATATGATTCTACAATTTCATTTTACAACGGAAAGTAAAAATCAAAACATCTTTAAAAACGAATGACATTTTTGCAAATTCCATTAGCCAATGGTAATGCTTGGTTCATTTAGTCCTCTGTAATGAGTTGACTGTGACGTCAGCTCGTATAACCTCCACATTTATACTTTGTATTTAGCCCATAGGTTCTTGCAACAAAATGTGATTGTTTTCATTTTTCAATGGAGATTTCCCGAAATTAAAATGTTTTTGGAAGTTAACTCTCTCTAAATTGTCATACAGTTCAAATAACACATGCAATTTAAAGAACAAATATTTCTCTTTAATTCTGTCTCTTCAAAAATTCAATTATTTAAATTTTAAAGATGTTATAAGCCATATAATTATAGTCCAATTCGTTCTCCTATACTTTAACATTACGTTAAAACTCACTTAAGCCTAACATGTCGGAAAAACTAACTTCCAAATGATAGCAAACCTGTTTGGCAACTTTTGGCATATATATCTAAACCTCAATTACAAGCTGATCGCCTTTATCTGTCGCCAAATTATGAAATGAAAAAAAGTGGTTTTAAATTAATTAAAAATAGAAAGAATTATTTAATGAAGTTCAAACCAGCGTAGGATTTTAAGTTGAAACATTCCGCATCCTATAATTCAATCCGTTTGAAGATCTATAGATTAGTTAGGGCTGTACGTCTGTCTAAATTTTTACATCAAAATCGGGCTAGAACTCGTTTTTTTTATTTCGTTTTGGAATTTTCAATATTTTTTTCTTCGTTGTCTTTTGTCCTAGGTACTCAATTTTTTTTTCTTTGAAAGATATCACCGAGACGAATCTATGGTATTTTTTGTATAATTATGTGATGTTTCGTAAGCGCGCTAGAAAATAGTCAATTTCGGCTTTTTCGCTTGAAGTTGTGCAGAGAATAGATACTTACTGTCGTTTCTGCCTTTTTTAAGGTTGGCGGCGAAACGACCGTTTCGTCTGATAATACAATAGTATTTTTTTACTGCAAAATACATGGAATATTGCTCTTAAATTCATCAGTAATGGTGATAAGTTGTTCAAAATGACATTTTTAACCTTTAAGTGCTGTAAGCGGTCTGACAGACCGCTAGTCATTTTTTGTGGAATGCTTCCACCCCCTAAAATATCTCATCTTTGACTTTTATATTAATTTTTCAGATACTACGTTTCTTAAACTTTAAACTGATGTTCACCAATTTGTTTGGCGCAGTATGGACCATGTGTTGCTCTTGAGCCATAAACCTCAAACCACCCAACCACAGTAGTTAAAGATTAAGGTTTAGAAATAATAAGTCGTTAAAACACAAACCTCTATTTTAGAAACAAATTTAAAATGCAGCCTATAATTTAATTTTAATTAATAATTTTGAATAATTATAATACATTAATATATCCATTAGATTAAAATGAAAACTTATTAAAACTTCAATACTTATTAAAACTTCAATACTTATAAAAACTTCAATAGTCTTTAATAACAAGACTTATTTTAAAATACGTTAGAACTTTTTCTATCGATAATATTCATATAATTTTTCATTTACAAAATCATCAGTCATGTATAATACCAAGAATGTAGATCTTTCATTTATTAAAGTATTTTCTTAAAAATTAATGCAATGAAAAACTAGATGTATTTAAATGGAATGAAAAAATAAAAACAAGTTTAGGATTAAATATTTTGAAGAAAAAAAAAGTTGTGGTTTTTTCTAAATCCAGGCTGTTACACAATTTCGATTGTTCAACTCCAAAAGGAAAAAAAAAAAATCTCTCAGCATTCGATGTAGTTGCTTTTGCAGTAAAATTCCATTTGAAAAAGATATCTTTGGAATATAAAACTTTTGGTTAAAAGTAGAAACTATTTACAACATCAAATAATTTAAAATATATAATTATAAATAAATATATACAATTTTAAATAATTCTTTAAAAGAAAAAAATTATATATATATATATATTTTAGAAAAAACCATGGTTTAAACCATGCCAACCCTGATCAAAGCTATAGCTAAAAGGCGCTTGGTTTACATAGTAAAATTATTTTATAAGGATGTGGAAAAACCAGACTACAGCGTTACCCTTAGTCAAATACACTTCATAATTTCAAAAAACAGGAATAGGTGGGACAGCATAAATATTTTTCTCGAGTTTAATTTGAAAAAAAATATCGAAGCTTTTTTACTTAACAAGGTTTTATCTTAGAAAATGTCTGGGAAATCAACAAAACTTGCTCCTGCAGTTGCAGAACTAGGGTATATTTTACATATGATCATAAAATAGAGCCAAACAGATATAAAGTAACCCAACTCATACAGTTCCTACCTAAACCTAACTAATCTTAATATATCGATTATCACTAGAAACTCAAATCTTACAAAAAGATACTCATGCAACTCAACCTTATTCATTTACGACTGCAGTAGTCCGTGTATAGGATTTTTAGATAATAGGATACCAAAAAAAAAAAAAAAAAATCGTTCTTATGAACACTAATCAAATAATAAAAATAGGAATTAATACGCGATTTTATGCTCTCTTGAACATAAGCAGCAGTTCAAAGATCCGAAATTTGTTCTTTCACAAAAGCGCAGACCGGACAAACCTTAGGTCACGAGCCACACCCTTGCAGGCTCCTGGGCTTTATGAAACTGGAAAAAGTTTTTTCTTTTATCTTTCGTTTATGGTTTTGGGTCATGCACATCCATGATTAAAATCGCCAAACGGAACGGTTCATCTGAACTGAAGCGTCGTTATAATGGCAAAGAAAATAGTATCCGAGCTACGCCTTGCGTTGCGGACCAGTGGGCGAGATAAAAAAAAATCGGAACAAAATACTTCCTTAAGAAAACATTGAATGTGATTACAATAAAATACAGGATGAGCAGTTGGGTACGTAGCATCAAATGTTTACATTCGGACGAAACAGACAAGAGTTTTAACATGTATACATGGAAGAGGAGGAAGACCACCCGTAAGAGTAACCAGCGTAGTATAATTACGCTATAAAGACAATAGAAAACGTTGATGAGAAGTCTTATATTGTGTTGACAGAGAATCCCTATTTTGTTTCGAATATCTCGTCTCTTATAGGAACTCAGTGTTAAGTCCATGGACCATGAACTACCCTAGTATTCAGAAATAGAGTTCAATTTTATTTTATTTAACTTAAGAGACGCAGGCGTGTTTGGATAACACATCCGTAGAGTCCAACAACATTTCGTATGTGTTGGATAGTTACTCCCTAAAGGTAAAATAGGAATCTACAAAGAGGAAGAACATGATAGATCATTCCTTTTCACCCAAGATTTTTTTTTTTTTTTAAACAGATTTGATTTTACACAAAATTTCCATTCAATTTTCAAATGAACAAGACTTTATGAGAATGTCATCAATAAGACTTCATGAGAATGTCACCAATAAGACTTTTGACACCTCAATTACCTACCACAGGATATTTTTTGGTGATATTATAGAAAGCATATAAAATAAGAATTAGCAAGCTGACGGCAAACAAATCTGATAAAAGTACGACGGCAAACAAAAGTACATATGTGCATCGATGAATTTCTATATTACAATCCGAACTGTGGCTAACGTGTTCAATTAAATAAAGGGTTTGTATAAAAGATTAAGTTTGTCAACCTTTAATTATCTATAGATTTGAAAAAGGGTTGGAGGTCAAAAGGAAGGCAACATTTACTTGTTGAATATTTTCTCAATGCATCTTTTGAAGAATATATTAGTTATTCAGCTTTCACATACAGTTATACTTTCTGTCAATTTAAAAGCATCACTTCCACTAAAAAAAACCCTATTTTTAAGTAAACGCCAGTGTGCGGAACAAGGTTCACTCAATCATGGTATATTCCTAATATAAGTTTTAATGCAGCTATCCTCAAACTGGGTAGATGAATTTGGCGATAAAAATTATTTTAATATGAATTTCATTAAGAATATCTTACAAAAGCAAAGGGTATAAAATTATGAGAAGCTCAGGGATGTAAGTTGCGGCTCCTTTTTAAGTTATGACAGCTAAATCCGGGCCAGTGGACACTAAAAAGCTATAATAAACATAACTCCTTCTGTCATATTTATAGAATCTTAAAAGAAGCAGAAACACGGCTCTGATTGAAAAAAGCCTAGTTTGAACCTAGTGGAAGAAAAGTTCCCAAGAGTACCGACCTGGCAGTTTGCCTAAAACGAAACTCGGCACCTTACAAAAGCATCAATATATTGCTCTAGCAAAGATTTCCAAGCGATACCTTGATACTCGCAAAATCGAAGTTTATTTTAAGAACAGGAAAGTTTACGACTGAGATAAGAAAATATTTGAGTTTTTATAAATGGAATTAAAATATAAAACAGATCCACGGATGGAAAAATCCATGGCATTTATCGGGACCTACAAATATTTGAATTGGACCTGTAATATGTATCAGCCCTGGGATGTATTTTTTACATTATTTTTAATTATTTTTGGCAACAATAATTCAATATACAAGAGCAAAATTTAATTTGTTTTTAACTCATCAAAAAATAATTCCAAAGAAAATTTCAGTTTGTAATTGAAATTAGACGCATGTGAAACAATCAAATGACAATCGGGTACCAAATAGGACAGTAGTAGGCAATGGATTTTTGAAAATTCACAATTTAAAAATAATGTCCAACTTTCTATAACTAATGGAAATTCAACGTATGAAATTCATAAATTTCTGACTTTGGCATCTACTTTTTATTTTAAAAAACATGTCCAACATGAGCTGTTACAATTTTCGAAAATCCTGATTGTTTGATAGTGTGCCAAGCAAATTTCACCCTAATTCTTAATGGTAGTAATTAAAAAAAAGCTCCATTTCCTAAGGAATCATTTATTTACATAACTAAAAAGTATATTATACATGCAAATAATACAAAAGAAGTCTCCAACTACAGGCACAAAGCCCAGCAACATTGATCCAGCTCAATGGACTTTTAACTATCCCCCAATGAATATCCGATTTTCTCTTAAAGCCACACACCCCAATTGAAAGCACAAGCAAAAAAATCCATTCATCCATCACTCTTGTTGAAATAATGGTTTCTCCTTTCTGTATTGAAATGTGATTTAAACAATTTAAAACACCATGACCACTCATTCGATTTATTACATGTAAATAAATTTAAAACGCGCAGTCGCATTTTGTTTAATAATTTTGAATAAGTGAATTAAATCTCTAGTTCTTCTCTTCTGCAGTGTGTACATATTAAATTTTCTTAATCTATCACTTCATTAACCTATCACTATATTCAAATGATACAAAAGCCTGAATCATCTTTGTAGCCTTGTGATGAACTTTCTCCAGCCACTCAATGTCCCTTTTTAGATTGGTGACCAAAATTATAGTGCATACTCAAGATGCGGTCAAACTAATCTCCTATACAATGGTAGAAATGTTATCTTTAGATTTAGTAGAAATTTTTTTTTTTATTTTCTTATATTTATATAATAATTTTTTTATTATTATTATTTATTATACTTTTTTATTATATGGTGCTCCAAAGTAGCCAATATATTTAATTATTTTGAAGAATCCTCGAGTAAAAAGTTTAACTAGTGTAAGTTTACATAAAAGTCACCAATAGAAAAATAGATTTATCACATATTTGTTTTTCAGAAAAAAGAACCAATCATCTAGTACAAATTTTTCTTCAGGTGTCTGTTTAGAACCGACACAATTCCTTGAAAAGAACCATTCGCAGAATTCCCCCCCCCCCCCCATGTTGTTAAAAAAAAAAAAAGACTCACAAAATCTTGTGAACGAAAAATAAAGGATAGAAATTCTTGTATTTTACTGAATAAATAACACAATTAGAATCAGATAAAGAATGTGTCTCAATCTTATAGACTCATTTTTTGGTCTTTACTAGGCAACAATTCTGGCATTAATGTGCAAGGATTGATTGTGCATGACTTTGCAATCTTGGGTATTTTTTTTATAAGCATCTAAATTGATTGTATGGTATCTTTCCCCACATAATTAGATTCAATAGTAAATTATATGTTATTTCTGAGGATGAAATGTGATACTATATCATCACCAAAAGTTCTGGACCTCTGATAAAGTATGCGATTTAAGGCTAACATTATTGCTACAAATGAAAAGTTAAGATATAAAAGGTGGATTGGAAATTTTAAGGGATTAAAGAAGTATTAAAACTAAGATGGTACACTCAGCATATATTATTTTGTTATTCACCTCACGATGTATATACTCCGCACACAATGCTATTACGGTGGAATACTGAACTGTGAAACGTGGAATTCTGAGTTAAAGCAAAAAATCAAATTAATTTTACTAAAAACTTAGTGATGTCTATCAATTTGGAATTAGCGTAATAGTAATATTGTTACAATAAGTGCTATAGTTCCGCCTTTGTTCTCCTCAATGCTCTAGGTATTCATCGACATCTTAACTCTATTTTGAAAAATTTGCGGGTTTGCATAATTGTTTCACCAGATATATATTATACGATTTTGCTTGTCACTTTACAATTCATATGAGATAAAACCTTGGTATCCAAAATTATATTTCAACGGCCAGCTAAACAACAAAATGACTCACAATGTAGCCTTTCACAGCACTGAAAACACGTCTCAAATATTTCTTGAACTTGATGGCTTAATGAAAACAAAAATAAATATTTTTGGAGTATTAATGTGGAAGATTTAAAATTGATCCGATATAAAATACTTGGGTATATTTATTTTTGTGGGTCAATATCCTGGGTATATATTCTCAAGTATTTACTGAAATTAGGTATTTATAATATTTCTTCAGGTTTAACTGCTCATTGCGCGATAATCTATTAATTGATTCATCGAACATTTTTTTACATATTTAGCTTCTTTTTAAAAGTCAAAAAAAAAATTTAGGTATGAAATTTTTGCATTGTAATTTAGGATAGGTAAGGTTATAAAAAACAAACTATTTTTTTCCTTTGGACTAAGTAAAACAACAAAGAAATACACTTTGGGAGTAATTAATAGACTTCCCATACGCTTAAGTTTCATTTTAAAGTTAGTAGCAGTGGTAGAAGTGGGGGGAAAAGGTAGGGGGATGCCTAAGAGTTGGTGACAAGTGCATCTCCCCTCCCATTATTTGTGAATAAAATAAAAAAAATCTATTTTTATACAAAAGAGTGCAATATATTTTTGTAACAATCTAATATGTACACCATATTTATTTATTTTTTAAATTTTGAATACTTTAAATCACTTTTTTGCAGTGTCACTACAAATTGCATTTCCCTACATGCTTGATCCATTTTTTGAGAAGAAAAATATGTACGTCTGTGTAATTTTGGTACTAGCTAATATTTAATGCTTATTATTATTTAATATTTCAAAAAGTTTAAAAACAAAATTTAGTGATAAAAATTGTAGAAAATTAAAAAAAAAAAAAAAAAAAAAAAACTTTTTTTCCCCAAAATTATATGCATAGTGCATGACTTGGAAGACATGCATTGGTTAAACAGTGGCAGGATGATTCTTTTTCAATAATTTTGTCATTTTGTATCATGCGTTCAAAAACTGAAATTAAAAAAAATATTGCAAAAGAAAAATTTACCTTCTTGAGCTAAAGAAGTTAATGTTATTTTTCATTAGTATTTTTTAGATGGATTAAATGCTTCTAAAAGTGAGGGGACGGATTTCAGTGGTTTTAGAAGTGGGGAGACGCATGTGTATTTTCTTGAAAAGGCGTCTACCCACACTTCTACTACTGGTTAGAAGGAGTTGAAACCCTACCAGCAAATATAATTAGAGAAAACTAGTCTTCCACTTCCCATCTCTTAAACCCCTAAAGTAAATTTATATATTAAAAAAAGTCAACCTTGTAGCCGAAGTAGAAAAACTACAGTGTGTTAAGAAACCAGGCACAAAAAGGAAAAAATATATTTATATTTATTGACAATAATTTGTTGGTAAAATCCTTGCAAGAGTGAAACAAATGTGAAGAATATTTCTCATGAGGAGTAAAAGGAATATAAAAAAATCAGCAGCACAAAAAAATGAGTATGGTGCAGTATCTATCGCAACGAAAAAAGTTGGCACTAAGTTTGGTGCTTGATAAGGGTAGATCTTAAAAATGATTATAATTTTTTTTATTTGCAAACTGCAAGTCTCCTAACCTCTGCTATAATAAGATATCGGCTCCTTTTTGTGTGTTAAGTGATTGTGTAGGTCATTGACAAAAGATTTAATTCTTGTTTTAACCAAAAAGCATTTGTCACATTTTATTAAATTTTAAACATAGAAATTTTGTTAGTTAGCCACAGCAAATGATTTTAACTTGTTAACTGCCACTAAGCAAAAAGTCTGGATAAGTTTCTGAGAAACTTAAGGCGGTTTTCTTTACCTGTGGTAATTAACATGTTAATGTATAAATATTGATGTTTATAAAACAAAAACTAGAGGGTAAAATACAAGTAAAATTATATTTTGGCACTCTTCAGCCTCTGAACAACAAAAGATCTGGACCCTTCTTAGAGCTGTTTCACTCTCGTAAAATATAAGACAAACACCTAATTACCGACACCTTGAATGAAGGTAAACAAAACACCGCAAGTATGACGTCATGATAGCAGAAAACAGCACACTCTAACTTAACTGACTTTCTCGTAGCAATAGTACATAAATACTAAAAAATATGGCTGACCACACCTTAAAGCTGAAGAATTGAAAAAAAGCTGCAGTCAATATAAAAAGTTACACACAGAGTTAGGCACCACTTGCTATAAGATGTAACACTGAATACATAATTGTAATAATACCACCTCAATGTTGATGCCAAAGAATCAAACACTTTCTGTGTGATCAACAATACTTAATAATAAAATTAATATGTTTTAAGTTATTTCCATAAAAAATACAACTTATTTAAGTTTATCCCTCTATAACATTTTCTTCATAAAGTTTAATACAATAAATGACCTCAATCCTTTCACAACTATTGATCGAATGTACTGTACTTATTAAACTTTATGTTAAGTAAAACTAAACATCAAAAAGTAAAAATTAAAATTGTTTTCTTCGCCAATCCACTTAATCTTAAATTTCCACACAATTTTTTACTTTAGTTTTCAAACTTCTTATAAATATATTGTAAACAAATCATATTATAAGAAGAATATATATCTGAAAGCAACCTAAAAAATCACAGGTCATTATTATATAATGTGAAGGACTATAAAATTGAACTAGGCAATCAAATTTTTACTTGCTATTTTTAACAAGTAGCAACTGAAACTAGAGAGTTGATGCAAAATAACTGAATGGCAAGAAATAGTTTTGTTAACAATATCCTGCAGTTACTCAAACGGTATTCGGTTAATTGAAAAGCAATCTCTTACGCACATTTCCAGTTGAAATTCCTAGGATTAAATTGTTTGAGGTTTTAAATGAACAAATTTCAATTAAAATTTATACACTTTGACTCCTCATTACGAAAAATTAGGCCTGGGAAAAGTACCTAATTTCTGCAAATGTCTGTGCAGCAATTAGGTCTTGAAAATAATATAAACAAGTCACATAAATGTTGTTAAGAAAGAAACTGATTACACGTGAACAAACCGAGTGTGCTTATGTCTCGAAAGATATTCGTTAGGTCTTTACAAAGTCTGTTTGTTAAATTGGTAGTATTTTCCTGTAGAGAATCATTCCTATAGAGAACATTAAAACTCTTTAAATCAAATTTGAAATGTATATATATATAGCTTTATGATAAAAGATCAAATTTACATCTCCCAAAATCGTAGAGTACATATTTAGATTCTCTAATCGTGAGGTCTCGTTTAATAAAATCACCAGAGCATAGGATGTTTCCCTTTCAATTTTTTGTATAAAAGGATACAATATTCGCAACTTTATGGATAAATATTGAAATAAGTAGCTTACTACTTCACAGATAAACACTAGGTACTATTTCTTATTAATTAATTCAGTTTTTATTCATAAAAACACATAACTTAAAATTTGCTAAAAACAAAGTTCTTTAAGTATAAAGTAATTAAAATATGTCCAAAATTTCATTTTTATACTCAAATAATTGTGCCTAAAAATAAATTAAAGAAAAATTGCAAATTTCTCACCATTGCTGAGCAAATTTTAAATTGATATATATTTTTCAATCAAATCTAGTTTAAGAGTCGCATTTATTTTCTTGGTAATGTAGTTAAAAATTAGTCCAAACAAATATTTAAAAAAAAATATATATTTTATGCTATCCAAATGGGAAGAACGCATAAGTATGGCAATTAGTAGAGAAAATGTGTAATCCAGGGAGAGTACTATTTTTTGTTACTTGATATTTCATACTAAACAAACTATGTTTGAAATAAATAAAAAATTACGTACTCTAAGCATACATTTTTTACTTAAACCAAGTTTTTCGGTTTGATTTTATTTCAGAAAAGTATTGTAAAAGATTTATTGTAACAGTAGTATAGATTCAAATGCGCCGTTTGAAATTTTTTAATACAGTTCTCAATTAAATAATAAAATCCGCTAATTACAGTTTCTTAATAATATTGGATAAAAAGTGTTTCTAACTTGAGTTACAAACTTTCACACCTTGTTGAAGGAATCAAAAATGAAACTCATCAACTCTACCTGAAGACATAAACTAAAAACTAAAACCGTCAATAACTTTATTCATTAAAATTTTATTTCATTAGGTGCCAAGATCCACCCCTATCATTCCCTTGTGACGAAAAATACAACACCAATTTTCCTTCGCACATTAATAAAATAAAAATCTAAAAGATTGCTGTGATTGCGGCAATTGTTTTTTGTTTTTCTGCGGAACATATTTACATTTTACAGGGGGGTGTGGCATATCGTCTGCACCACTCAAAACCGCCATCTTATAACTTAAATTCCGCACGCTGAGCGCGAACCTAAACACAATATTATAAAACAACAAGCACGGGTATAGGTGTCCGATGTTTACATATTTTTTGCGCCCAAACAAAATAGCAACACACCCAAATCTCTAGAGTACACGTACCAAACATGGCGGGACTAAGCCTACTGAAATCTCAGGTAAAACCGCGCTGGACAAGATAAAATGCAGACTTACCGGAAGATTTAATGAAGAAAGGTGAACTTAAAACCGACGAATGAGATATCCAGAGTCCACGAATTGATCTTTAAAAAAATAGAATAAAATTCTTGGAATCTAACGTAAATTAAGTTTCATACCAAGAAACACCCGCACTGTCTACACACCACACATTTGAAAAGCTGCTTTATGGTTGCCGTAGTGAGTTAGAGCGGGCGTGTTTTCGTCGCCAATGGAAAACCGCCATAAAATTATAACGCTGGCTTTGGAGTAAAGAAAAAAATGATTTTGATAGGTTTGACTTCTAGGTCAGGGGATTACATGTTCGTTCGCGGCGCGAAATTTAACAGGTTTTTAAAATGTTTCTTTGTTTTAATAACTTACTAAAAATAAAATTTTACATTGTTGTTCAAAAGTAAAATTGAAAGTAATGAGATTGATCCTTTGTTACTTTCTGTTTCAATTTCTCCTTTTATTTTTGATAGTTTCTGTATAATTTACCTATTAGATAAAACTGGTAGTTCATGCTCAGGGAGTACTGATCATACGGTTGTCCGATGCATAATCACCAGGCCGGTCAGTGTCTGTTAGGAATGGGCCGATCCGATACGGAATTTACTAATTTTTTTTTTTTTTTTTTTTTTTTTTTTTAATATAAGTAATACCCTTCCTTAACGTTTTTTAAGAAGCATACAAATTCCCTGTTGTATTTAGATAATAAATGCACTAAGATTTATGTATCATCATATTATGACTTTTTAATTATTTTATAACTTTTAGGGTTAATGTATTATCATTTCGGAAACCATTTTCTAATAAACATACTAGTTTTATACTTGGGCATTCTTTATTTTGGAATTTATATGTATTTGTTTTAGTTTTTGCAGAAAACTATCAATGATGGTTTATGGAAATCGTATATTATCACTC
Organism: Linyphia triangularis; assembly: GCA_963978545.1. Lineage (NCBI taxonomy): Eukaryota > Metazoa > Arthropoda > Arachnida > Araneae > Linyphiidae > Linyphia > Linyphia triangularis. The sequence goes on from OZ021722.1 coordinate 33,472,267, forward strand.
AAAGAAGATATAAAAGGTGGAGACAGCGAAGATTTATTTAATTATACTAATTATTAAACCAATTCGGTTATTAAAAATTATTAGATAAGTCTATTTAATTTTTGAAAACAATTATTAAATATAAATATTTAAATAAAAAGTATAATAATCATTAAAACTATTATTATTAACTATTAATATAAATTACTTCATTATTTTATTACTAACTACAATTATTAAAGTTTGGTTATTAATTATATTGAAAATTTGAACAGGCATAAATCTAAAATCACAAAGCCGATAATTATGTCTCAGTACGCCCCTTTTCATGTTACTCATTAGAAGTGTTATATTATATATTTATTATATATCTATCAGTCTTTGCCTAATCTTTACTAATATAAATTTTAAATAAAAAAATTTACTATACCATGAGAGAACTTAATTTTGATTATACAGAATATATTACAACGAAGTAAAAAGTATCAATAACATGAAGGCGACACAATGGTTGGCTACGTGGGAATTTACGACAATAAATTAGAGTTGTCTACAACTATTTGATTCAGGATTGATTATTACTAAATATGAACAGAACAATCTAACAACGAATATCTATCCACATTGAACATTTTCAAACTATAATTTGCTTTGTTGTCTTACTTAGCCCTCGGCTTTTTCATCTCCATTTTTCGGGATTATTCCATTGTTTCCATTTATATTAAAAAATTTCAGTGCGGATTCGTCAAATCTTGATTGATTTAATTAAAAGCTTGAGAACAGCACACGTTAAAACGTGAGCGGTCCATGAATAACTTGCTGGATCCTCCATTGCTTAGTGAGTTCATTTGTATGCAATTGAAATCCCGGAGTAAACACAGTCCTTTCACTTGCTCTCAGCTCTAAGATTTTACAAGTAGATAGTTGGGAGGTAGATGATATCTTTTATATGGTTGATTAAAATATAATTTTTTAGAAGTGTAAACTTTTTTTAAGAAATCAGAAGAATAAATAAATATTTCGTCTGTTAAGAGGAAATCTTGGCAAGGACCGTTGCCTATACTCGCTGTGTTACTGTCTTCTAAACCCAGTGCATTTAGAAAATACTTTGTATAAAAGCCTGGAATTTGGGGAGTAGGTACAAAAATGGTCACTTAATGAAATGACATAAATTAAAAATTCGAAAATAGTGTATAATATATCTTATTTTATATTTGTAATCCTCTTGTCAATATATATGCAGTGGCTCCATCTGGTTTTGTCTTTTACTATTTTAATTTTTATGTATAATAGATAGACATTAAATGAAAACAATTTATCTCATTTTATTAAGTGATTTTATTCGCACCTACTCATCAAATTTCAAGGATTTATAGAAAGTAGTTTCGAAATGCACTGGACTAGAAGATTATACTTAGAGTATAAGGAATGATCCTTACTAGGACTTATCCTTAAAATACATAATTGTTATGCTCTATAATGTATTTTATTTCAAATGAAAATGTATGCTATTACGCTCTTACCGAAGATGAATATGTAATTCATATAATTTCGGTAGATACTCTTTGAGTATGCCGCAAAATATTCAGAGCTTCATAACGGAACATTTAAATTAATTTTTTTTTTTTTTTTTTTTTTTTTTAATACAAATGCATCTAGAGATAATAATCTAGAAACAATAATTCAGCATCTTTTATTAGATTACACTTACTAAAATTGCGAAAAAATTTAATGTGGGAAATATGCCTAACAAGTTAAAATTACTTACAGACTTTTAATGAGAGAGAAAGTAATTTTTGGACATACAAATGTAAATCCTGTTGCGCCATGTTAACTACGATCCATCCATTTGGAATGTTTACAACGATTTCAAATACACCAGTCTAAGCACTTCAAAAACAAAATATTTAAGCAAGTACATTATAACTTTATTAACTATAGTGATTTATTTAGTTATAAAACATTAAATCAGAAAACAAAGCAGTGCCGTTGTATTTGAAATTTTAGGATATAAATAATCCCCTTAATTACAACTAAACCTGGTTTCAGATAAAGTTCATATATTTTTAAATCAAATGTTTTGTAGCTGTTTAGCTACTTCAAATTTAGAAACGAGGCACGACTGAACTTTATTGTTTAGGGCTTGAATAAATACAATGAATATTAGAATTTTCAAAAATTAAATCTTTTTCAAAACGCACTAAAAAGACAAAAATTATCCCCACTCCGACAAATTACTCAAATTCAAATTTCAGTGACTGATTACCACAGAATTTTTATTGATATCTATGTGTACGTATTGCATTGTTTGGTTCTAAATTTTATGATCCAGCATCTATTTCAAAAATCTTGTCTCTACTACTCTTTGTAGGGAACAAATTAATTTTACTTGGTGCATTTTAACTGATTTAATTTTATTTTGAAAATAGGATTTAAAAAGACACTGAGTTTGCAAAGACAATATGTTCTGTAGTAAATATATCATAAATGTGTACAGGTATTAAACATTAATTTAAAAATATGTAACCAATCAGCATCATATTGTATGAATTGACGTTCAGATATTTTCAATAACTTCAAAGAGTATTTTTATTTCATATTTAATAATACGACAAAATTTTCTGATTAAAATTGTATGGTAATAAATACTGACAAATGGTATTTAATATTGAAGCATGATCTTGATAAAATATTCTGAAGGATATTATGAAAAATTGTATTGCATATAATAACATGGTTCTGTTAACCCTGCATTCAAAAAATATTTTTGGGAAATTGCATCAACTCTGTATAATAAAAACGCCATTATAACAAAATGCCTATTTTTCATGCAATTTGATTATATTCTTAAAGATATCAAGTATTTTACTTTGAAACTTTTTAGGCATATTTATAGCATATTTTACATAAACAGATATATATTATGAAGAAATATATACTTAAATATTCTTTAAGAATATTAAATTTAGATTTTATACTAGTTTTTACAAACAAATATCAAACGTTCTCGAAAACTACATTTTTTTTATATTTCTTAAAAACATGTGCGAAGTATATAAAAGTTCAATAGTTTTCATGCAAAAGCGTAGATGTTGAAGTTTGTCAATGTAATGTAATTTATTTCTAAATATAATGTTCAATTGGACTTTCTAATAATTAAAGAGGTTATGAAAATATTATATGTTATCCATTCGTCCGAAATGTTCATTGTCCTTTTTAGGCTACAAAGTTTTAGAATTTTAAGATTTCATTTAAGGGTACATTTGGGCAATTATTAGGAAGCTGACAACAGAAACTTTATAAAATTATGAAGCTTATAAACTCATTTGGAAGATAATTATTGTTAAATATATAAAATTAGGCAGAATGTATCATTATCATTCTAAATAATACAGAAAATATATAAATACTTTATGTTTTAGTTACTTTTGAGGTAAATAATTATAGATTTGTCATAACTCTTAAGGGGACTGTTAAGGCAAAAATTTCAAAATTTTCGATTTTTATATTTTAGTGGAAATATATAGCCTGCAATTCTAGCTTTAAGTATTTACCTTACTTTTGCTGATTCGAGAAGAATTAAGAATATTATTTGAGTTTTTGTAAGCGCGCATATCAGAAATCGTCCGTATTTCTATTTCTTAAATTGCATTTTTCTCCTCATGTGTATTTTAAGATTTTTAGGGTATTCGATTTGTTCCTTGCGATTCAAAAGTTGATGTATTTCTTTTAAATTTGGAGATATTGTTTACTTATACTCTTTTGAACACAATTGTGCATGGATTTTGGAATCTGGTATATTTTTATTGTTTTACAGCAATTTTCGTAATGCTTTTATTTAAAAAGTTTACATTTACTGCCGTTGTACCAAAGTTTTACTTTTAAATAATTAACCAATGGATCAAATTCAAAATCCATGCACAATTATGTCAATATATATTCGATTAGCTTGTACAAAAAAATTGAGACAGATTGCAACAAATTTGAATCACAAGGAGCTTTTTTAAAATTACGGAAAAAACGCTAAGTGTTTCAATAAAAATTTAATTTCTCGAAAAAAAAAATCAATATAAATTTTTGAAATTTTGGGTTGTGTTTCATCTAATTGCTATTGAACTGCACACAAAATTTCATGAATTTTAGACAAAAATTGAAGAATTTTTATTTTTGACTTAACATTCCCCTTAAGAAAAACAAACCCAGCATATAATTTTCAGTTAATTTTTTAAATAGAATAAATGTTTTTGTTTAGATATTATTTTTGTAGAATGGAAAGCGTATGCTTAACATAAAAAGGAGAGTAAATTGCAAAGTAAATTTCTGAAATATTGATGGAACTGAGTATTTAAAAGCCTCTATCAATTAATTATTCAAACTATGAATTAAGGACATCAAAATTAGTTATGGGGAATAATAATATTTCTCCATATTTTAACAATCGTAAGTAAAGAATGATAACTTTTATTTATTACACATTTCGAGCATAATTTCATCCAACAAAAGCATATATAACATAATAATACTAAATATAATTAATATATATAATTGAATAAGATTAAGGACGGTAATGACAGCAATAAAAATATTTTAATAGAACTGAAGTTTCGGGAGAATAACCTTTCATACTGATTTGTAGCAATGATCAATATGAACCAGGAAATTGTAAGAGTCAGGGTCTAAAAGTACGTAAGATATTTTTACTCGTCCCCTGCTCGTCCCGCAACTAACAGTAATTTATCTTTTATCTCCCCCACTGACCATAAGTGGGGTGACCGTAAGTGGACAACCACCGATGAGGAATCGATCCCGAGGATCGAATAATTTACTTGTAGTAAAGTAAAATAATTCCATGGAGAATCAATTCTGTTTTCTGAATTTGTGTTGTGCAAAATAAAATGGTGGTGAAATGTAGACAAAGCCAGCAAACATCAATATTCAATCTGAAATGCCGAGACATAAGGAACTAAATTTTAAACCTGTTACGGAAACGCAGTGAAATGTACCCAAACACCACGTTGGCTGCAAAAAAGTCATGTTTTTTCTCCTTAATAACAAAAGGGATTTTAGATACAACATTAACATGCAACAAAATCCAGTATTTTAACATTGAGTCCTCTTTCCTGGAGCATTTCTCATCAACAATTGTTTCTCCTCTGCTTCATTTAAAGGCTTACCAGAAAGGAATAATGTATTACCTATTGTCAAACATAATTGCCAAATTGGCCAATCTGGCGGTATATACATATATATATATATATTTTCATTTGTCAAAGTAATAATTATCGCCTAATTGGTCAATTTTTTTAATTAACGAAAATATGAAAACATAAATTGCCCATTCCATGACAAATTTAAATGTATTATCCAGTATTATAGTGTAATCGAAAGTTATGCGATGTTCTAACTTAGTTTATTTTGTTTTATGATACAAGTATTTTTAAATACCCATTTTTTATTTATTTTTATTTTTTTATTTTCTGAAAAATATAAAACATCTTTTGTGATGCCAACTTAAAAACGCAAATTTTAGTAGCAAAATAATATTTAAAAAAATATAGTTTGCCTTTACTGTTTCTTGTAAAAAATGAGTTATTTTCAAATAATAAACAATCCAACCGAGCTTATTTTAATACACCAAAAAGTGCGATAAACTTGATTGATTACAACTGAGCCTGATTTGGCGAGAAATGGGATTTTGACCTGCTGTAGTTGGCAGTACTAAAATAATGATGACAGACAGTTTGGAGTGACGGTAGCTATTGTTAACTTCTTTCTCCAGCATACTTCATTTTCAAATAGTTCCCCCCCCCCCCCCGCTCTTTTTCTTTTGCTTTACTTTGCGAACTTCCTATTGTTAAAAAAAAGTCAAACAAGAATTTGACTGCGGACAGAAAAAAATAACAAGAACCTGTATTTTTTAAAGTTTTTCTTTTTTAAGGAAAGACAATATGGCAGAAAAGTATATTTATTTGTGGCCCTGAAAGAAACCCTCGGCATTGCCGCGGCAAATAAAAGGGGTATAGTAGTGAGAAACAGTTCAATCGGCTGCAGCTGATGGAAATTTTTGCAACAAAAGATATTTTTAAAAAAAAAAATCAAACACCACTCATGCGATGAAAAATTTGTCATCGCCTGAGTTTCAGTTGATTGGATATTCGTTTTGGCAAATCGCTTTCCAGAAAGCGTTTCTTTAACAAATCGCCAATTCTTTTAGCTTCAACACTATATTCAAACAGAAAGATGCTTGGAAGACTTTGTCCATCTCTCTGAGGTCAACTTTCCTAATCAATACAAATGTTAAAGCATTTGTATTGTCTAGGACTAGCGATATGTTGAATGAAAGATCTCATCTTCAGACGAGTTCCAATACCAAAATTTTACTTGAAGTACCGAAAACAGAAACCGAGAGTCAGTTTGTAGTCCTTTAAACCTAAACTATAAATTCTACAGGCATACCGTATCATATAAAAGTTTGAAAGTCGCAATAGGATTAGTAGAATTACAAAAAAATTCTACAGAAGTGTTTTAAAAATTCGAAAAGCTTGTAAGGCATTAATTCACAGGAATTCCGAAAATTAACTTATAGGAATTCCGATACCTGCAAATACAGATATCGGATAGGAAATCGGATATTCCAAAACAAATTTTCTCATCATATTTGTTGCCAAACAAATCAGTTTGGTCATAATTTGTATAAAATAAAAATGTTATTTGATTAATGTAACAAGATTTTTCCAACTAAAAATCAGAACATGTCTCTACACAATTAGGAATGGGTCATTTTTTTTTCTTATTATATTTATGGGGTTCAGAACAAACAATTCTAAAATCGTCAATGTTCGAGGTTGTTTTTTTCTGAAGATAAACAATACACATTGTTAAAGTCACTTTTGCACATGCATCTCTCTGCACATGCATCTGATGCATTTATCGTTCCGAAGGATTAATTAATCCACTTGCCGTCATCCAATCGATTAGAAAATTGATAGATAGAAAGACATTCTCATCGACGAGCTAATCAAGTTTTGAGGGGAGAAAAAGAGTTCATGACAATTAATCGGCGGATTTCTTCGTAGTGGCTAAATACTATAAAAAGTCGGATCTCAGCACAAAATCACATAAATGAGTTACAATTGCACATAAAAGTGAGAAATGCATAAAAAGAATTTACATTAAAAACTTTGTTTTATGGATTAATTTGTTTAAAAATTACTTAGGCCAACTTTCGTCTCAATTTATTTCGTCCTCAAATATTTTGAAATTTGTTTTATTAATTATTCGTCTCTGGTTCTTGAACACCATTCCTTAACTCGTTTATTTCATGATAAATGAGGGTCTAAGCTCCAGAATGGACCATCCCACAATTTGATTTTTGTTGTTTCTAACTCGTTTTTTTTTTTTTGAAAAACATTCTTGGCAGAACGGACCATATGTGCTTTATTTAATAGCCAACTAATGTGCTTTATTTAATAGCCAACTAATGTGCTTTATTTAATAGCCTTACGTGTTCTTTGAGCGCAGCGAAGAAGAAGGGAAAAAAAGCTTTATTTCATAAGTCTTTCGGCTTATTATAACTTTAAAAATTCAACTGGGCTGACCAGTAGCTTGTTGTTCCCAGAAAAATTCTTTTATTTTTTTAGTTCTTTATACAATTGTTTTTTTGTTGCTTACGAATATCGTTTCTAAGGATAGAAAGATTTGGTGGATTAATTTTTTTTTTTTTTTTTTTTAGTAGACGAAGCTAAAACCTTTAAACTTAATTTATCTTCGTAGATTTCCAATGGCAACAGAAACAATTTTCCCAGAAAATTATTATAAAACAAAATCATAAAAATAATTATTTACAAGTATTTTTTATCGAAACAACCGTAGGTTGAGTAATATAACAGTAGGTTGAGTTTTTTACAACAGTAAGTTAAGTAGTTACATGGTCAACCCAGATATGATTCGCCATAAGGTCACCATCAGTACAAAACCGAATTAACTAATTTTTCAAAATATTCATTAAAAGTACTTTCATGTTCTTCATACATTTTAGTGAATGATTCAGACAGGGTCAAATTGATTAGTTATACATTTCTTTAAATAATCTGGATTTTTATAAAATTTCGGCCTAAATCGTATCCTGTTGCACTTTGTTTTGGCAGTGAGAGAATGCATGATCAGGTCAGCAGTCTATTTCCCGTTGTTTAAAAAAAAAAAAAAATGCTTTTCTATTTATTAGAAATACAAGCAAGACTAGTTTGAGTTCATAAATAAAATGTATATTTTAGTTGTCTGTTCAGAAATAATCATGCGAAAGAAAATACTTTGCTTGGTCGCTGTAAACAAAATGAAGGCTGAGGATCATTTTGCTTGCAATTTTTAAGCGTAATTAAATAAAAATTTCAAAAGATTGCATGAACATGAATTTTAAAGAAAAGTCAATTTGTCAATTTTAAATGTAATGACCAGTATTAAAGTTGGTCTTTTTTTTAGAACGATGGCCATTTTTTTTGCCAAGTGTGAAACGATGCTTTACACATTTCCTAAGCATTCTATAGCATACCAAATGATAAACCTGCAAAGTACGAAATACATCTACGATTCATTTAGTTATCACTTGGTAAGATTGTTGCAAAAAGTAGGTTAATTTTAATATTTTATTTTTTATAAATCTTTAATAAGAAAGGCATACATTTTGTAATGTACTATTTTAATTTTTATTTATGTATTTCCAATAAAGGTTTTTTTAATGGCACTCTTTCACTCTTTTTATTTTTTAAATAAAATTTTTATTTTTGAGCAAAACACGTCTTTTAAATAAAAACCTTATAGGGACCTTTTTCATACTCCGTCTAAATAGTCATTGTTAATTCTATTACTCTAAATCAGCGGTTCCCAACACATGGGTCGCGAGTAGTATGGTACTGGGCTGTGAATGCTGATCTAAAATATATGCCAAGATAAATATTATAGGAGTTTCAGGGGCAGAGATGAGAACAATCGAGTCACTCGATTTTTAGCAACAATCTTTGATGGTGTAAACGTGAAACATGGTACTTCGTGAATTCAACAGCATGGCTAAAAACCCAATTTTAATCAAGATATTGACTCTCGCATGGGAGACAAACAATGTAAAATATCCCATTTACTTTTTTTTTTTTTTTTTTAACTTGATTACTTGTTTCAGAGTTTTCTTATAGTTGAGACAGCAAAGTAAATTGCAATAAAATTCCTTTCTTAGTTAAAAAAAAAATGTTTAAACCTTCTCGTACAGAACGATTTATTAATTTCTGAAGCATGCAAGCAAACACACATATTCTATTAGCAAGTGGGCCTCAAAGTCTTTTTTTACAAAATAGGTGGTCCGCACAACTAAAAAGGTTGGGAACCGGTGCTCTAAATCATGCTTTGGGAAAGTATACAATAATTAGCATATTTCATACTTTACCTAAAAACGTCCGGCATTGTATTATATGCCTAGGTATTCTAAAGGATGCCGTCGCACATTAGCGGTAACATATATATCACTCACAAAAAAGAATACAGATTTTGCTTAGATAATAGACTGCATAATAGAAATTAAGATATGCGTCTATATAAAAACTTCTTTATTAATACGATACAGCAACCGTTTTTAATTTGGGAATAGTTTACAAGTTTGGTATTTAGTTTTTATATAATTCATTAAAACAAAAGAATATTTTGATTCATTCTAAAGATTGTATTCGTCGCCTTGTCGCCTTCTTCAACATTCTTTCACTTCATTTACATGTTTCCTAAATACAGAATTGATTATTTTCGTAAGAGAACATTTGGAATTTTTACAATGCTTCTTTTTTCTGAGATCTTTCCCGAGTAGCTATTGACGATACTAATCCCTCTAAAAGTTGTAACCAGAATACTTCCAACAGAAGACGAAATTCATCGCCGTTAATTTTAGAACTTTGAATGGCTTCGGAGTCTTCTGAATATAATTGAAGCCCAACTTTTGAAAAAAATTCCTCTAAAGTAAATGTCGCTTCATATTCATGAGTTTCCTAATATGTTAAACTCGAAACTCTTATTTAGAAGAGGAATTTCTTGCTCATTACTTTGCGCGTCGTACTGAAAATGGTAATCCTCTTCCGACGTTTATAATGAACAGCATTTAAAGTCAGCAGACTATTTATTAATTGCATTTTTCATTTTCTTCAACGGTTTTTTTTTTTGGGGGGGGGGGGGGAGGTTCCGTATCAAGATTTATTGTATTAGAACCTGGTGTTTTGTCTGTCAGCATTACTCTCATGTAGAATAATATCAACATTAAATAAACTTCAAGTTAAGCAGATGTATAAAGCACAAATCAAAACAAAAGTTGTCGTTAAAGATATGTGAATGGTTTAATAATCAGTGGAAGTCACTTCGAAATTCACAATCAATAATTAATATTGTAATCCATATTTTAACTTAAGGTTTAAAAAAAAAGATTGAACAATGCATAAAACAAGTGAAACACTCAACTTATTTACAGAAGAAACCACCACAATAGAATTAAAAAAAAAAAAAAAAAAAAAAAAAAAAAAAAAAAAAAAAACACCATCTCTAATACTGATGAGTTATTGTCACACAAATTTAACAAAAGCGCTTCTAAAATTAATGCGAGGAATAAAAAGGAAGATCAATACAACCAAGGAGATTTAATTTCCCAATTTTTTTCTTTAGTATCAGCTATTTTTGTCACAATATGTTCTCAGCATCAGAAATACCATTTTTGACGGTAAAAGATAATTTTCTGTTTCTTGTGGAGAAGAAGATATAATTTAGATATTTTTTTCATGGCACAAAGATTGTCTTCCTTTTATTAGTTATTAAATATAAAATTAATATTAAATATTATTAATAATTATAAATGTAATTCCTTAAATATTAAAATATGATTAATTTTTTTAATTCTGTAGATGTGTTTAGTACTAGAGTTCGAGAAGGAATTCATAACTTAAGCATGAATACGAATATTCGGAAAACTAAGTTAGTATTTTTCAAAAAATATTTATCGTCATTCATGAGCAAAAATTATCAGAAAGTGTTATTTTTATAGAAATACTTAGAAGGCTAATCTATTTCCAAAAAATTGGGTATACGCGTTAGGGAAATAAAATTATAATTATATACTATAACAAGAAGTTTACATAATGATCTTCTGGAAATAAAAGAAATCTCTTGAGCTATGTATTAATAAAGCTTCTATTTAAAAGGGAGTTTTGATTCGTGGGAGATGTATCCATTGATCATTAAAACATCGTACTGGGAAATTTTGGGTGCCGGTGATTAAAGATTTATGCCAGCCCAAATTTTCAATATTATCATTAATCAAATTTTAATAATTAGTGTTAACAATAAAATAATTCCAATAAATAATTAATTTTAATAACTAATATATTTTTATTTATAAATTTAATTGAATAATTGAATTGTTTTAATAATTAATTTAATAATATCAAATGTGCTCTACTATTTATAGCTCTAGTGAATGAACTTGGTTTCCATAAACCATTGGTTGTTAGTCACAAAAGTCAAAACAAATAAATCTAAATTGCAAAATAAAGAATGTCCAGATGTATAGCTATAGTATGTTTATTAGAAAATTACATCCAAAATTATTTTACCTTAAAAGTTATAAAATAAATAATAAATCGTAATCTATATTATAGAAAACAAAGAGTCTCTTTGTGGGTCTGTCTGTGACTTTATCTTTTTGACTTTTTAGAAAGTGACTTCCAATATCCGTAGAATAATTTTACACATAAGTTGTTTTGGCCTTTTAATTGTGCTTTTGACAAATAGAATGTTAAAATTTTAATGAGTTTTTTAAGTTAAATTTAAAAAAAAAAAAAAAGTGACTTATTCTAATGGGCGTAGTGCTCTAAAATTTTCAACAAATAGTTCTGGCCTTCTAATTGTATTTTCGACAAAAAGAATGTTAAAAAAACTAATTAAAATTTTATTTTTTAAAGTTTCTTTACAAAGTGGCTTCCTAAAAGCATATAACCAGAGTTTTAGTACTAACAAAAATTTTACAGGTGCGCAAGCCGGTAACCCCAACTGTAGCTGCGATTTTTTAATCATAAAATGCAAATTCACAATATTTTGCCATATAAAAAATGCTAATTACTCTTAATTTATGTATTTATTTTATCACTAACTTATTTCACAATATATGCATAGAGATTTATGAGTTCTTATTTATTAATTAGAAAAATAAGCGGTACGCTGTACCAGCTCTTAAAAATGTACCAGTAAGCCGTGCTAGCGTGTACCCATCCCACAACACCCCTCGTGTATAACCCTGAAATTTCAGTCATAAGATAGTTCTGACCTTCTAAATTTGTTTTTCACAAATCGAATGTTATTAAAACATTCTCATAGGAGTAGGAGGGATGTCTTATTGTATTAACGGGGGAAAAAAAATTGCTTCTCGGAGATGAGAGGGGGGGGGGGGGAAATGAGGGTTTACTGCATAGCAATTAACATTTTAGCGAGATTTTGCTTACGCAACAATTAACATTTTAGCGTGATTTTGCTTACACAGCAATAAACCTTTCATTGAGACTGTGCTTAGTTAGCAATGAGCCTTTCATTGAGACTGTGCTTAGTTAGCAATGAACTTTCAACGAGATAAGTGAGCTTGAGCATACCTACCAATAAACTTTTCGACGAGCGAAGTTAGCCTGTGACTGCGTAAACAATTAAACTTTTATCGAGTTTGAGTTTACATAGCAAAAAACCTTTAGCTAGCCTGGTTCGCGCAGCGTCAAAATAATAACGCGAGGCTACGCAGCTAATACGATAATATAGGGTGCTGGTGGACGTGTTTAAGATTTGAATTCATTGGGTTTTTAAAAAAAAAAATTAAGTAAGGCAGCTGCTTATATTGAAAAAAAAACAAAAAAAAACTGTGAATCGGCCCATTTCTTACAAACACTGACCAGCCCGGTGATTGCACCGGTCAACCCTATAGCCAATACACCCCTGAGTGTATCTTTATGGTTGGTTGGTTAAAGATTAACGGCGCAAGGGTAACACGTAGCTCATACTGCGCCACCTTACTCTTTACGATAGAATCCATCAGAAAATCTGATCAATTTAAGACAGGATATCAGAAAGGTAAAAATAGTCTCACGAAGTTTAAGATCGGTTAGCTTGCATGTTTTCTTACGCACAAGCTATACGAAGACCATACTGCGTCATTACATTGTTAGAGCTGATCAAGATGACACCTGAAAGTAGTCCAGTCATGAGAGAACCGCTTCCGGGATGTGTTTCAAATTATTCCTCCGCATATACACCTTAAATGTAAGAAAATCCGTATTGTATTCCATGCGCTGAACAACGGGCCATTTAGTTTTAGTTTATACACATAAAAACAAAATCCTTAAATGACTTACTGTTAATTAATTTTCACTTTTCCAAAAAGAAGGTTGCAATTTATTATTTAATTAGCTTGTTTACATATGGATTCTCGTTGTCAAGTAAGGGTGTTCGCAAGTGTAAACATATTTTACCATTTAAGAGTGAAATAGGGTTAAAGGAGTGAAATTGGTTATATTCACAACCCTAACTTGATAGTTTTGCATCTGAATCAATTTTAACCTGATTCATTTCTTTAGAAATCTAGTATCTTGACCAATACAGATTGAAAAGAATTCAGTTTTATTTCGATGTTTTGATATTGACAAGAATGAAAGCGCATGTCATGCATTGACATTTACTAACCAATTGGAACAGTTCTTTTACATAAATATGTCGATCAACTCAGGTTAACGGAAATGCAATTTTAGACTTTAATGAGCGTGTTTACGTATGGATTTTCATTGTTAAGTAAGAGTGATCGCAGGTATACGCTTTTATTATTTCTCAAAGCTACTTACCTGCCCATTTAAGAACGAAATTATTTAATATATTAAAATTAGGCCTCTAATATTGTGTTCCAACCATTCATGTAGAAAATTTTACTAGCTGTGACACGAATTTGATGGATGTTCAAGACAAAAAGGAAATAAAAAAATGACTAGGAAAATGAGAAAGAGAATCTGTCGAAATTCCACCAACGTAGCAAATAAGAAAACTAAAGGGCTTTTCAAAATATAATTTGGAATTCCCATGGGGCTATTCTTTCTTTATTTATTGCTGGCACGAGGCATTTATTGATCGTATTTTGCATGGGCGCCGCCAGGGAGGTGTAAGGGGATGTACTTGCACCCTCCTGGATTTTGAAAATTAAAAATAATGAGGAGAAAGGTGGTATTGTTCACTAGAAAGAGAATTCTGATATAGGTTTTTAAATATTCAATTGATAAAAAATGTAATATAACTATTGATAAAAATTTAATCAAGATAGTGAATTGAAAATTAAAGTAAAAAAAATAGCCCTGCATCGGCCTGAAAATAGTCCGCCCGGCATTCATGGTATTTGGAATTCAAGGATAGGGTGGTTATTTCATCCTATTTGAAGCAGATTTCTTGATATTTACAATAATGTAAAGATTTTTTAGGAGTGCAATACAAACATGAGTATTTTATAATTGACTTGATGAGTATTCATTAGGGTGCATTGAATTCTTCGATTCAGATAAATTTTTGAATCTGGAAAGGCCTGATCCCTTTAAAGTTTCTTTTTAGGATCAAAGTAACACTCAAAGGATATATTTTTTATGTTCATCTCTTTCCCATGGCTAATTACTGATTAATCGAAGTCGTGATATCTGACACTTCCATATATTTGTGTGTTATATGTATAAGTGGAACTTTAAGAAATTATTTTATTCTTTAGCACAATCCATCCAGGATTGCTCTAGAGACCTAAAAATTGTTGAGCATGTTCTCAAACATGTTTCTATAAAAGCAAAACATGTAAAAGTAACGATGAGCACCCTGCCCATCACAACTTTTATATGTTTAGTTTTTATAGAATCATGTTTGAGAACATGCTCAACAATTTTCATTGACCGTCTGAAATAATGGGAGAGTAAAAAATTGGGATATTCCACATTTGGAATGTTTAAACCTTTATCGACCCATTCAAGTTGGTTATTCGAGATCGAATTAACTTACTTTTTCTAGACATACTCTTGTTGACATTTGTACCAACTTTCAGAGTTATGACAACAATGGAAGTGGGATATAGCGATATTTTTAGTTTTGGAACATTTAACCCCTTTTCGTCCCATTAAAATTAGTTAATCGGGATCAGAATAGCATAGTTTGGCTATGTTTGCCCTTGCTGATATTTGTACTAGATTTCAGAGTAGTGCCTATGTAGGAAGTGGGAGAATTAAAGAGAGAAGAGTTTTATTTCTTAGAATGGAGCTTACGTTTTTTTCTTTTCCTTTTTTTTCCCTGCTAATACTTAAGTAATTTGAGTATTTTTTTTTTTTTATAGAAATTTTGGGTTGCGTAATTAAAACTTTTATATGTTAGAATTTCTTTCGGTTACATTTTAGAGTAATTTCAATATTGACTATTTCACTTCTAGTTAATATTGAAATCGCAAACTTTCAATTACACTTAATACTTTTCATTGCATTTAAATTTGCTAGGTGTAGTTTACCGTTATCGTTTTCATATTTTCATTATTTTAAAAGTGATCAGTTTGGCAATAATTTTGGCGATAATTATCACATTGACAGAAAAGAAAAATCCGCCAAAACGTCAAAAATAGCGATACGTTTTTCGATAAATATTACGTTATCCTTTCTTGTAAATGCAACAGAGAAGAAACAATCGTGGATGGACGATGGTCAAGAAAAGAGAGCTCTATGCTAAAGGCATTCGGTTATCATATATTTACACCTTTATTGCATTTCTACGGAAATTTCGGAGCTAGGTACGTTTAGAACACATTAAAAGGCATTGTCACTGTGATTTCGAACAAATACGTTACAGCTGTTTTTTAGCAATTGCTGAAAAGCATACATTTTTCAATGGCAGCAACCTTAGGTGCATGCGCAATTCAGACAAAAACTTCAATATATTTTTACCAAATTCTTTCAACGATACAACATAATTGCCACAAAACGTGTCTGGTAAATTATTGTTGGGTCTCGTATCAACTCAAATTAAGAATAAAATAACCTCTAAATAGTGTCTCGAATTTCAGGAAATATTAATTCTCAAACATTATAGCTATAAGGAAATACCCCTTTCTCTTAAAATTGATTATAGGGGAAGAAAGAAAACTATGTGGAATATTTGTAACCTTTTTTAAAAATTCAATCGTTCATCAATTCAAGGTATAACACACTTTTTTAAATAGGTATAACACACTTTTTCTGGAATAACATTTATTCGAAATTTCTATACGAGGTAAATTAAGTGAACATCGAGATATTTTTATTGTATTGATGACTACTAGGTTTGTAGGTTATTTTCACTTAGAAGAATTGCACAAAGGCTTTCGCCGTCGTGTATAATAAAACATTTTATAATCTTTTTTTTACTATAGCGGTAAATAGTGTATATTTTAAAACAATCTGGATTGTCAGTAAAAAGTCGCTTCTACACACTTTTCTATTGCTGAAAATCAGGCCCAGACAGGCGCAATCAGAAAATTTCTCTGGGAGGGGATTGTCATCAAGTTTGCTTCCATGTTTTTCTTTAAAGAACAGCTTCTACGCAAAAAAAACTTCTAATCATACATGTCATCAATATTTATGCAATTTTTTAATCTGTCGTGAATAATAAAATGGTTTTGATACAGTTTTCGAGTTATACAAAACAACCTAACATGGGACAACATTTTATCTAGATCCCGTATTAATCCATATTGTCTAGATTTTAAATTAATAAGAAATTTGTCTTCTTTGTTTGGAGCAATATTTTTCGTTAACTGACAAACACCAATATCAGAATGATTTTACTGTTGTATATTGAAGGCGCTGAAAATAAAGGGCACCTGGGCTCAGATACCATCATCTATATTTTGGTGAAATTTAATGGCTGAAATATCTCTCTGGTAATGTTGACGGCATATAATAACAAAAAGATTGTCAATTTTGCAGTTTTTTTAATAAGAAATAATCGTCTCCAAACTGGTGAGTTTGATGAAAAAATTAACGAGAAAATTAGTCCGCGAATACCTAAGTTCTAAACCATAACCTTTATTTAAAGCTAAGATTTGAATTTCTCATAGAGTTACTACAGAAGTACTTTTAAAGGCGAATTTTAAAGCATTTCTTGCATTAACTTCCTACAAGCTGCCTTTCGATTAAATTTTAGTCTGTAAATCCTTTTCAATGAGACCTTTCATTTAACATATCACATGTGTTTGTTGTATTTGTAGTTTTGCATAGTAATGTTAACCTAAGGCAATGGACAAGTGGATAGTCAAAGCTTCTGTACAAGCTTCTCACATTAGTGTTGAGTAGAAGTTCAAATGAACACTTTCATTACTATCTGTTTTATAGGCACTTTGTGATAGAGACAGTCAAAAAGAAATTTCCCCCCAAAAAAGTACAATAACAATAGAACACATTATTCCATTCAGCATTCAAATGTCAGTGCAAGCTGTAGGGGATCCACAGTCAACGATGCCATGAACGGAGCCGCGTTTTAGATTTTTACATCTACAGAGAGGTGTTGCTGAAATGAAAAGCATGACAGCTGATTAAACAAATGTAAAATTAACGGCATTGTTTGATTTTAAGACTTCAGTAGTGCTCGCTTTGAAGGTTTTACTCATAACTGCAATATTGTCCAATAAAAATAGAGTATGTTTTAGTAATATTTTCAAGATAACTTTAAAATCTTGAATTTGAGGGATCTTTCTGCATCACCTTTACATAACAAAATTTATGCACTTCGACAAAAGATTTGCACTATTAAATTGAACTCATTACAAGAGTTTCCTATTAATCTCATATTAACAGAAAATATATTGTATGGGTGACTCACAGAGTAAGCGGCCTCAGGGGTTCAATTTAGAAAATTAATTACTATAGGCGCAACATAGCAGATGTAACCCCTCATTTGCGATAATTGGTGTTGTTCAAATATTTGACCACTGTCTTGATAAAATTAATGTCAAAATGTTAATATGTTAAAATCTATTGAATCACAAAAATATATTCTCTTATATTATGGCATTGAATAATAACACTGAACAGAATATTTATAGTTACACAATAATTCAGAATTTTTCAGGCATTTTAGGGGCCCACGAAATACGAGGACCCTAGGCACGGGCCTTGCGAGCCTATAGGGAAATAAGGTCATGAGTAGCGATACTTTTTTACTGATTTGAACTGAACATTCCAAGACAAAGTATTTGGGTATGAACTTGGAATGGTACCGCATATAATAATTTTATAAATATGCGACGATAAAGCTTAAATATATACCCTATACGCCGACATGATATACTTTGATATTATTAAAGTAATATATTGAAAAGACACGTATTGGATTGATCTATCTATAAAAAAAAATAACACAGCATTTTCATGTGAAGCTATGCATTTAACTCAATAGACGAAATGCTGATAGAATTCCTGTATTAAAAGAAATATCTCTTTTGACAAATAAAACTTTTCCAAGTTCCTATTATATGGATTAAAGCCAAAATAGTGATATGAAAAACTTTAAATAATTAACTTTTTAGAAATCAACATATTGGTGTAAGGGAGCCTACTTTAACGATCTCACAATCATAGATACTATATATTTGTGAGTACCTTAGATACTATACCTTGGGACTGACTGACTTTCGTTTCAGTTTTCTTTTAAACAGTTAAAAATAACTTATAAATCTTATGAACAGTTAACTCTAATAATATAGGACCATTCAGATCCGAAAGTGATATTTCCAACTGACATTTTATTTTAAGAGTAAAAATAATTTAAATAATTTAGCAGTATACCCGTAAAACTGTAATTTCGTTTTCCTATAAAGTGCGATTTTAGAAATCAAAATTACAACAGTTGAAGATCTTTCCAAAGAGATTATTTCCAGTAATACTTATTATTTTAGACTGTTGTACAAAATCTAAGGCACTGATCAGTTTATTTTTCATTAGAGCAATCTAGATCAAGACATTCAAAGATACGTCAAAATAAACCGAAATGATATAAATAAAAAATTAATCCCAAAAATAAATATTTAGAGTGCTATTTTTTTTTATTTTTTTTAAATGATAGGATACCATTCAGTATACATACAGCTTTTGCATCTTTCACTACACAACAATATACTTTTTTTGTCAACGCATTCCAATCTGCCCTTAATTTACGTCATTGATAACGTAATAACGCATTTAAGTTAACACCTGCTGGCAAAAGAATAAATTGATACTGAGGTAAACCGAGCACTTTCGCATAAATAAGTACAGAAGACTCAAGGTATTCTGTATCTACTAATATTTTCTGCATATTTTTATCCATTTTATAACGATGTTCGATGCTGGAATTTATCTACAATTATGTAGGCTTTGAGAAAAGGCCCTACCTTCTCCGAATAAACATAATCTTTTCCTTGTGACGTGAGCTAAAAAAATCAATAAATATTTTTCATCGGTAAAATATGTTCATATAGTTAAATTCATACAATCAAAATTAACTTATTCATACAACATTACATGTTACAAACAGTAGTGTAGTGTTTAATAAACAGGAAGTATAATAATAATTGTAAAATAAATTGGGCGACATATATATATAAAAGAGCGTTCCTTACAGACATTTTTTTTAAGGGGTGGGGGGAAAAAATGGTTACTAAAAATCAACAACTTGAATAATACTATCTCAAAACAAAAACTGAGAACGAAAAGAATTAGAGTGAAAAAACATGCGTTTTTAAACTTATTTTTTTTTAAATAAATTCTTAAACTGTTTTATTTCATGGATTTTGACAGTGATTCTTTAACACATTTTTAAACAAAATATTTAAAACAGTTTTTAAACAGATTTACAATAATTTTTAAATCAACAATTTAAAATAAAATTATTTGATTTTCGGAGTCAAAGAAAAAAAAAAAAAAAAAAAACATTTAAAAACTTTTTAAGGAGAAGGAATGCCGTTCCTTCTTCTAAAAAGATAAAGGAACGTCATTCCCCTCCGTTCCACCTAATTCTAAAATAAGAAGGAAAAAAAAAATCCCGGTACGCTCGCTTATTGATCCTGGACCGTGGCGGTAACGGTAACCCCAACTGTAGCCTGTGATTTTTTAATTATAAAATGCAAATTCACAATATTTTTCACAACCTACCGTATGAAAAAAAAAACTTTTACTTTACGTATTGATTTTCTCCCTAATTTTTATCACAATACATGCATGAAAATTTATGAGTTATTGCGAATTAGTTATTAATATAAAGCTGATATAAAAATTAATCTATTAAAATTATTTCGAAGATAATTTATTTAAATTCCCACAGAGGGTTTTCATTAAAATTTTCTGTTTTGACACTCGGATTTTTTTGTCTGTAGTTGATCTCTGGTGTTTTAACCAGCTGATGACATATTCGTTTTGGTTTCCACTTTTGTATCCGTGGACCATTGATTTTAACAAACAGAAGGTTTGCCACATGTGGAATTTTTAGATCACCACTGTGATGCAATAACGTTAATGTGGCTGAAACCCAACTAGCATTCTGAATATCTTACTGGAATAACTTCATAAAAGTTAATTTATGGCATTAAATCTTCGAGATCTCCTCGCCCACCTTTGTCCAGAAAATATCGATACGCAGAAAAAGTTTTTGAAAAAAACACTAAAACCTAAACGTATTTCACGTGGCTAGCTGTTTCGATCCCAATAAGAAAGCTCCGCAACATTGTTATCTTTGACAGTGGTAAAAAAATTATTAATTTTCAAGCGATTTCCAATAACCATTAGTAAATCTTAAACATACCTCCGAAATTGCTCTCAAAGAGTATCGGTATTATTTTGGGAGCCTGAACGCCATACTGACTTTCAAAAAAGTACCGGTTGACGTACCACAGCGGAAACCAACCCCACTACACCCCTGTTCCCCGGTTACGAAGTTACAAAACCAAATCATCTCTAATAACTGAGTTTCTTCATACATATTTTGGTATTAACCCTTTCTCTCCGACTCTTGCATGATTAAAATCCAACTAGTTTATTTTAATGTTGATATACTAAAAGAAGTATACATGGAGATTAAATTTTTTCACTTTTCCTGGAAATCTCCCAGGTCAATGTATCCTGACCGTATAGAAGATTGGAACTATGTGTTCCAATCGTCTAGGATAGTGTAATATATGTATATACTTAAAGTAATTTGATCACTGATGGGATATATCGTCCCACTGTAAATTAAGATTGGAACAATATATTGGACCAATGCCGGGACATATGTCCGTTAGGCTCGAAAAGCTTAAATCGCTATGATAGCCTTTTCTTTATTGTAACAAAATTAATATTCAAAAAAAGTTTCAGTTATTGACAAATTTGGTCTCCTTGCGCAAGGTGTCTTGCACAGGTGTCTCGTTTATCAGAGAGGAAATTAGGCACTGTTTGGAAAGCGTAGCAAAGTTTAAAAGTATTCTTGACATATCCCTATAACTTTATTTAACTAAGCACAGAGTTGAATTTAACAAATTTTTATCTAAATAAAATTTTAATTTAATGAAAATATTTTGCATTATTATCCGTAGGAGCTCACGATATAACGAATTTTGTCAACTAAAATGTATAGATGGCGACACGAAACAAACTTTCAATTTGTTATTTTTTTTCACTATATACATATATATATATACAGAGATTCAATCTGCAGTGAATTTTTGTTAACTTGATCTTGATTTATTTTAAAGATAAATATTTCCAAATTGCAATTTTTTAAATAGTTTATAACAAGTACAGAGAATTTTTTCAGAACTAATGAAGTTTATAGACAACGTCAGTCAACTGTTATACCCGAAAAATATAAAACACTCATTAATGATTAACTGACGAAATAATTTTGAAGTCGATTTTTTGACATACTGGATAGAATTGGAAATGCCAGATGTTCAAAATAGTTGCTTGCATAGGATATTTTCTACACAAGCTCTTGATATTTTCTGAAAATATTTCAAGTAATTTTATTAAGAATTTATTTCCATCTCGAATGAGTGGTGGTGGACCCTTTCGTTTTGAGGGGAGGATCAACGAACAGCTCAAATGACATTCGCATAGAGAATTCCCTTCTACAAACTAGAATAATATCTACCAAAACACAATTCATTTTATTTTTGTCTAACAAAAAAGTCTTACGGGAAACCAATGTCACCATTAGATAAAACTACGTTTAATCTTAGAACTACGTTTAATAACATTCAATCAAAAAGAAAGTATTTTTTACCCTAAAACTTGGTTAGACATCTCAAAACAAAAACAAAAAAACTTATCGTGATAATTTCAGAAAATGAGAAGATTATCTCTGCAATTTGGATAATAATTTAACACTTATTGGCTGATTCAACCTAATCTATATCCCGATTTGTTGAAATCTCATTTCATATTAAAGAGCAATAAGAAAAATTTTCAAAAATTGTAAGCAATTCAGATTTATACGTAAATATATATAGAGAAAAATAAGACGGGTGACATAGAAGGCACCAATAATAGTTATTTATTCAACTCGTTTTAAAAGTAATGCTTTTTCAACAAGACAAAATACTCATTTGTCTAGTGCGTTAGCCACCGACTCAAAGATCCATTGCATCGATAATGGAAATGACTTTTGGAACATAAATAAAATCACTCATAACGATTTGAAGTTAAAAAAGATGATTAACCTTCTAGTTCATCTTCTTTTATCAAATAATATTGTGGAAAGAAGAGAAAATTGTAGAAAATTATACGAGAAACACCTAGTTGCGATAGACCTCCACTTTACATGAAACATCTCACTCTATGTCCATTATACAACTTAAAAAAAAAAAAAAAAAAAAAAAAATCACTTTTTATAGCTAGAACTAATTTAGCTTAAAAAATTAAACACAAGTAAAATTCATCCTCTCTCCCCAACACACACAATCGATTTTTTTTTTTTTTTTTTTTTTTTTTTTGAGATAGACAATCTCTTCATATGAAAGTCTCCTTTAAACACATCCAAAATGTACTAATTATTCTACATGCCTGACTGTCTGCCTTTGATGTGAAGAATATAGCAAGAGATTATCTTTCGAAAAAAGATGTTTATTTGTCAATTGTATTGTTGAACAAACTAAGACAAGTAGGTACTTATGTATTATCTTAAGATTTCACAATACTGTCGATCTTTCGTCGAGCACTGGGACCCCCGGAGTCCCGGGTCAGCGTCGGGACCTTCCCTTGGAATGTCTCAATTGCGTGATGGACTTATCATCCATCCGAACCGTCCGTTTTGACGAATTAAGTTAATTCGTTTGGCAAACTTTTTTTCTCGCCAGTGGTCAGTGGTATAATACGTAAGTACTATAAAATGTAATGAAATCCCAAGACACTCGAAGGGATTTGGAAAATGACTCATGAGAAGTAGGATAAAATTGACATGAGGGCGCCAAAAGAATTTGTAATATAATGCTTAAAGTGTTTATATTTTAAAAGAAAATCAGTATTCGTATATTCTATATAGTTTTTTTTTAAATCAAAATCGAAAGTAATTTAGAAGAAAAAAATATATAGAGGGAGTCATTTCTAAGACTTGTATCATATTGGGAGAATCTATCGCAGAGCCCTATACTTGATGTATTTACATTCCTTCAAAATTATAGGGTCAGAAACAAAACATAAAAATTCCAATAGATGGCAGCACCAACCACATATTTATTTAGAAGATATTTATTTTTTGCAAGTGAAACATGCACGATTTTATCTTCATTTTCTCTCTCTTCATTTTATTTTTTAATAAATGACTTAACAATCAAGCACTTTTCTAGAAAATTATTTCAATCTATTCTGAGTTATATTATGTTTAATTTCATTGCAATTTCACTTAAAGTTGTGATTCAAATAAATTTATCTCTAGAAAAATTGGTAAATTCTAATGGATAGTCAGTACTGGACAAGCGTTAAAGCATATTCTAGAAATTTACTTTACAAAATTTTAGGCTCATATTCTTTTTCACAGACTTTATTATGGAATTAAATTATTATTGCTTTCCGAAAAAATACTAGGGGTGAGGAACATCGCACAACTTTCAATTACACTATAATAATGGTTAATGCATTTAAAATTTACATGGATTGGAGTTAATTACCGCTTTCATATTTTCATTTATCTATTTAAAAAAAAAAAAAAAAAAAAAACTTCCTTGGCAACATATTTGGCAAAAGTTCTTATTGAATTTGAATCATGGTATCATAAGGTCAGAAAATGTTTTTTATGCCGTTTCTATTATAATAATTACTTCAAAGCAGAATTTATATCTATTAGTGAGTTTGTTGCCAATTTAAATAGCTTTTCGAAATGAATACACCTTATTGCTATAAAGAACTCTTATTTCTTTTTTCGTTATGAATATTCCTCACGTCGATATTAACGCAGCAGGCATTTTTGCGTCGAAATGTTCACAACGAAGTCAGTGTTTGCAGTCAATTTTAAATTGAAATCTCTTCACATAAACGAAACGGAAAATTATTTTACGAAAACATTGAGAAGTTCCTTTTTAACTTGACATTACTTCAAACTTGACGAAACCTATAATTTTTCAAAAACTATGTCTTTTCTTTTTGATGTGATGAATCTTTTTTTGTCAACTTTTTCAATTTTAGTTGAATATTTTACTACCGGATATATTTCTGTGAATGCCAGCGTGGTAGTAGTGTCCACAGTTTCAAGTCACGACATGAACGTGGGTTTACGCACGCTACACCTTGACATTCGCTGCACCTTGGACATGGAATTTAAACCTTTTCCGGTTGCTCGGTTTCAAATTCGACGTTCGTATGATTAATTTTGTGATGTCTGGCCGTCCAAAAACAGCTGCTGTAATATCCGTCCGGTTGATGGAGAAAAAAAAGTAGTTCTCCTTCAAAAAGAATACCGTTTTCTGGGAATTAAAACAATCCAGATTTCCTTTTACAGTTACTCCCGCCAGAACGAAATTCTGATTATTTTTTTTCCCTACTTGTCCACTTCCAAAATCAATCTCGTCTTAGGGCCAAGGACGACAGGTGATATTTTTAAACGAACAATTTCCATCTGCGGCTAGACTAGCTGGTCTAACGCCTATAACGTTTTGTTTGGATTTTCGTTGTTGGAAATGTTCTTTTCAGCTCTTTTTAAGGGCTACTGACCTTCCCAGCTTTCAAGGGCGATTTGTTTCCCTCTGTTTTGATTGGCATGCTCATATTTCTAGTTCATAGCTCTGTGATATAATTTGCTTTAACCCGTTTAAAATCTTATTGCTTGGTGATTGCAAAACGCAAGAAATCTTCACTCACAGCTGAATGGAAAATTTGAAGGTTTCTCATACTTGTCTCAAAACTTCGTTTGAAAGAAGATTTCCAAAAAGTGAAGAGAAATTTTAATAGAAAAAAAAATCCCTCAAATCCGCTCCTAATCTCTCAAATTGTACTTCTAATGTTGCAACTAACATTATGATACTGTACCATGAAAAAATCGTGCAAAAACGTTAAACCTTTATTTATGTATCTTCTGAGAACAAAAGAAAATTCGTGGTGGCAATTTTTTTCATTATACAAAGATTTCTCGTGAGGGAAACTTTATGGACCAATTTTTTAAATTTTTTTTGCTTTTTTTTATTGTAAGGGGGGAAAGAACTGTCTTTAAGAACCTTTAATACCTCTTATGAACTATTTAAATCCTTGTTAAATTGTTTATTTTTTTTTAAAAACCAGACCAATGTTTAAAAGAAGATTTACTCAGAGAAATATAAATAGAGAGGGGGAGGGGAGATCAATTATTTGGAGTGAGATAGATTTTCCAGATAAAAATATCTTTAAATTAGTATATTTAAAAGTACATTTTAACTCTTGAAATTTTTTTCATGGACATACTCTTAAAAGTCAGTGCCGACCAAACGGTATAGTGGTTAGCGTGCTAGCTTCTAAACAGCGAGGTTGCGGGTTCGAGTCCCGTGTTAGGCATGGGTGTTTGTAAATGTATGTAGGCTTGTCTAATGATGAATATTTCGGCTCATTATAGCCCTCGTGTTGCTGACGGCGCCAGATAATCTGAATACAACCAACCTTAAAAGTCAGTAATAAAGCAAATTCAATAGTGATGGTTCAAAAAGCACATTTCATTGTTTTTTTGTGTGGTTTTCTTACATTCAGGATGGAACCAATGTTCCAATGTTAATAATATGACTAACACTTTTTAGTTCGTGTATCCGATCGATTAGAAATACAACAAAGCGTCGTGCAACTTTAATCCCTTAACTTTTCTAAAACTTCATATTTAAATCCGAAATTGATAAATTAGTTACCCTCATGGAATGGAATTTTTCCTAAGATTTCAAAGAATTATCTACGAGCATTTTGTTTACAAACAACAAGTCTTATCAATAAAAATACATTTATGTCTAAACATTAAAAGGTCACAACCTGTTTTTTCCAAATCTTGACAATGGCAAGCCTAATAATCGAAACATTTCCATTTAAACAACAAACCTTACCACTAAATATACATTTAGGTCAGTTGGATTTTTGTTAGTTTAGACAAACTCAACGAAAAGAATGTTTTTGAATCGTATGTAATGTGGTGCTTGAAGAAGAACTGAAATCTTAGCAATATCAAATCTTAATCTATGCGACACTTTGTCTTTAATATCTTCATTAGTCAAAAGCTATGTTAAAGTGTCAGATAAGTTTATTAAAAATGAGTCCAAGTCCGAATCAGCATTTTTTTAAAAATCAAGATTTATAAGGTATTTTAATTAACAAAAATGACTAACGTTTCCGAAGGACGATTCCAAGGGAGAAAGTCAACTCTGGTTAAAATCAAATTCTCTTTTATTACATTCATAATAAACCCAATTATACGAGTTCCTTTTCAAAAACGCACCAAAGGCAATAAAGCAAGTCCTTGAGCTAGTAATGGAAATAAGCAGAGGGAAACTGGGGATGCGATACTACACAAGAGCTTCGTCAAGAGTTTAGAAAAAGCAATGTTTGCGATGCTGTGTTGTCCGTGGCAATATTCACAAATAAGACCGTTGGCAAGGACGTACCCAGTATTTTCGTTGTTTCGTTGAAGGGAAGAGGGGGAGGGGGGCAAAAAATATACGGGGGATTTACATTTTCAATAAAATATTCTCTTTTAGTCTTTTGTGAAGTGAGAACGGAAAATATATTTGAATAATCACTAGCTTTAATTTTTATAGACTTCTTTTACCACACAAACAAAATAAATTTCTCTTGTAACTATTCACTTCGTAAATAATTTCCAGGCTATAAAAATTTGAATTTCTGGGTCAAGACCCTTAGATTACCTTCCTTCCTTCTCTTTTTCATGTCTCAAATGTCATTTAAGTAATTTATAAACTGATTTTTATTATTTTGTTTTTAAAAAAAGTTATCCTCATATCTTTAAAAAACAAATGTAAATTAACGTCTTCCTCCCACTGAAAAATATATATAATTCTATACATCGATAACCTGAAAAGTATATTTTTTTACCAAATCTATTCCCGCGCCTCCTCCCCCCCCCCCCCCCAAAAAAAATCTAACTTTTACCAACAAGAAATGATCCGCGTTTTTAAATATTACTCTAAAAATTATCCCCCCTCCTCCCCTTTTAAAAAGTTAATGTGTTTACATTACTGACTTTAAAGCTTTTTTTCACTTTAAAACTCTAACCTTCCGGAGCAGAGATTAGTTTCTGTGTTTTAAATTTTTGCTTTAAGGTATTTTTCCTTCTTCTAAAAATGTTTTAAATCTCCCTTTTCTTAAAACTAAATGTAAATGTATGTTTTTACATTACTGATTTTAAATTATTTATTCCACCTCGAAAATAAAAGCAAATCTTATTCCCTTCCTCGTTTCACGATTAGAGACCTACTCTTAAATTACTTATTTTAAAATTCACTGAAATTTTATCCCTCTGAAAAAAAAAATAATCCGTCTCCTAATACAAGGAATGTTCTCTGTTTTTAAATACTTATGTTTTAGATTTTTTTCTTTATAAAAATCTCCATCCATCGAAAAATATCAAGTTCTCTCTTCCCTCCAATAAAATTATATATTTTTGCGTCACTTATTTACTGGTATCGTAGAGGTAGAGCGGTTACAGGGGAAAAAAACTGCATTTCGTGAAACAAGTCTGTAATTTGGCACATTAATAGATTATGTCATTTTGATCATTTTAAGAAGGGGGCCACTCGGATTTCACTTTCGGTCGAGTTTTTATACTAGTTCAAAATTAAGCATAAAATGTTCGTTTTTAGCAATAAAAATAGTTATATGTGGGGTCACAGCCAAAATCATGAACTCTATAGATACGTGTAATATGTTAAATTATTAGGCTTTGATGAAAAAATAAAAAAATTAAAAATTTAAAAAATGATAAAAAAGTTCAACCGGAAGTGATTCGTATTTCGACCGAAAGTCTATCTATAATAACTTAAGCTACAAGTATAAAACATATGATTAAATAAAATGGCAATTTTGGCGATGTTTGATGGTGAACCGAAATTAAAAAGCGACTTCCGGTCGAGGTTTTAGACTTCTTTGAAGTGAGACTTAAAAACACACTTCTTTAAATTTTACCACTTTCATATAAAAAGTCACAATTAAAAACTATTAATACTGCATGTTGTTACATCAAATTATAAGGATGGATATGCTGGATATATAATGGAAGATCGAGATGTGATTGAAGAGATGAGAGATGAGATGCGAGATGAGATGTGAAGTGATTGAAATTCGAACCGAAAGTCTACTGAAAAAGGAACTGATATACTGAAAATATGCCATGTTTCACAGTAATATCGTCACAGATAGCTGGAGGATTTCAATTGATGTTTCAGGAAAAATTAAGATGTTCCTTCTTGCTAAGGCGCACTTCATGTTAACATGGTAATCAGATATTTGTAATCAGATTTCTTTCCCCACTGTAAATTTTATTCCATATCAAGCGATACATATTGCTGAAACGGATATTATATATTATTCCCGAAAGTGAAAAATAAACAAAATATATTTGAGGGAAGTACTTACCACAACGGATCTCGGTGCCTGCCCGGAGGTGTTCGACATCCCCGAGGATGCTATGCAGCTCTCATTAGTTCGCTTTACGAATCAAGCTTGCTTCGCTCGCCAAAAAAATAGACGTTTTCAGAATACATTCCAGCATTTAAAAAAAAATTATTGTCATAATCAAAGAGAAAACTTCATCGTATTCATTCGTACATTTTTTATATTTACCAGAAAAATTATTTTTATTTTTCCAGATGTGGGCTCACATAAAGAACAAACTTTAGCATAGAATCTGTATCGTGTTCTTCAACAGCAACACTTTCATCGAACTAGGCTGCTTGTACAATATAATTGAGCATTTCGTATAACATTTTCCCTTTTTAGAACTTTCATCTACTCTTTCATTAGCTTGTTGAGCAATCTGTTCATTATTTTTTTTACACGCTACTGCAGCACGAAAAATATTCATTTCGATTTGATGTTGAACAATCGTTGATTCCGATATGTAACCAAATGACCAATGCTGTCAATCTGCATTTACAAATACGGTCTTTTTTTTTTTTTTTTTTTCTTCTTTGGATACAAACACATCTTGTAACAGCTGGAGCTATTTCGGTCCATTTAGAGTACCGTCATAGAACTCGGGTCCTATTAGACGACGTTTTCAAATGCAGCTTCACACATTCATAGACCACTTCACCAGCTGTTGGACGAAAACTCCCCAAGAGGGATTTTCTAGCGTTCAATATATGTCTACGAGCATTATATCAATATGGATAACACTTTCATTTTTACTTGATTTCAAAAATTTACGGAAGGAGTTTCATTTGAAAAGTTTTTTCACTCTCTAGGAAATTGATCTATTTCGGGGTCTATATTCCTTGTCCTTCTATGTACCTCTATAAAGCGTCACAGTAATTAGAGTATTTCGTTTTAATTAACAAAAATTCTGTAATTTCCATACGAAATCCGATACCAGATCATTACTCCGATCATTTACTCATGAATGCCATCACCAGTTGGAAGTGACTACATGATGAATCAGGGAGTTTCAGCAAGGGGCGCTTGACCTTTCAAATCAGCTGTTTATTTGTGTTCCCGTCTCCCTTTAAAACCGGGTCGATTGGGATGTTTGTTCCTGTGGGGGCCTCTTCTTAACAGCATCTTGAGAATGCACTGTAGAACGTGTTGTTTGGTTCGCAAGGAGAAGAGGGGGGGGGGGGGGGGAGGGGGACAAATGGTTGTGGAAGGCTGTTGTAAACAAGACATTTTACATAGAAACTTTCGAGACGGAACATTGAAAGATGGCGATGTAAGTGCAAAAGATACTTGGCAAGCCTTACCACATTGTTGGAGTTTCCTTTTAATATAACTATGTTTTATTGGTTCTCGTGTACCGATACAAAATTTCAAGAAGCATTGCTTCTACATAAAGTTCTGCAACGGTACATCAGGTAGACCTACCAAACATGTACAATTCGTTGCAGATTTAAATCTCCCTATATTACGGTTGACGTATATGATTACAAAACATCTGTTAATTTGAATTTTTTAACAAAAAAATATATCATCAAGTTCATGTCAAACTTGGCGAGAAAACTTATCATTGAATATATCATTTCTTCTCCGATATCTTTATTTGCAGCCCAGACGTGAACTTCCCATAGAGTCACTGTAAAAAAAACCTTCTGGTCCAACTTTACAGCTATTATATTCAGCTTAAATTCGGATTATACTCAATATAATCATTTTTAAAATAGGGTCTACGCGATACTTGTCCAGTGACACAAATTTGTCTCCTAGCCATCCTCAAATAAAGTTACTGAGGAACAAAAAACAAGAGCTTGATTTTTTTACATGAAAAATATGCCCGACAACTAGCTATTGCACTCGTACTTCCATAAGTTGTTCGAAAATATTTTTTTGAACTCCTATTCCAGAGCAAATCCCACACTTGTAAAAAAAAAGCGACACACAACTCAAAATTATTTCTTTTTGAGTTAAAGTGTGTGCAAAATCTCAGACTAGTTGAAACTGGAAGTACGGCGCAAGTTAGTTTCACCTTGACACCGTAATATGCCGTTTACCCAGCTTAAAATCCTTGCTGTCCGTATTAACTCTGTATACACAAAATTTTGAGCTCGTAATAGTATGAAATCTTAACACTGGGCAGTTTCGCTTTTAACATCATTCTCTGGAGTCCAAATGTGATGTTTTGGTGCAAAAAAAAAACACATCTTTGGAACGTTTTACCTGTAAAAAATGGCGCAATGTTATCAATGGAATGATCATGGGAATCGATTCATTTAACTCAACAGAAAAAAATGCCGATAAAATTGCTCGAATTTTAAATTTATATATGTATGATGACAACTGTTTTCAAGTTCTGCTAAGTCGATTCAAGCGAAACAGTGACAAGACTTTAAAAAATTCTCTTTTTTTTTTTTCTTTTTTTCTTTTTTTACGATTAAGGTAATTGGATGGCGGAGCCTATTCGAAAAGTACAAATACAGTGCCCACTTTTTTTTTAGCATTTTTTTTTTTTTTCTATTCTTTTCTGCTAACAAAATGATCCTCGGTTCCTAAGTCAAAAGACTTCAAGTCGATAGTGATCAGTCGAGTTCTGAGTGACGGGGGCGACTGAACGTCAGAAGTTTATTCCAGAAAAAAAAGGCGCCCCGTTCAATGTGCTGTGGGGCAAGGTCGAACTTTGACAGCAGGTAAACACGATCGTAAAGTCCTCGGATTTAAGCGCTCCAAATTGCAATTTCTAGGCATTAATGGAGGGAAAAAAGACCTTCGAAACTTGAGACGGGGTCGTGACCCCCTGGTAGGCCCTGTCTTTATCTGCGGAGGATTTGGCATCGTTAAAATAAAATGTCCCTAACGACAGAGCACTGGGAGTTGATGGGAGCGTTGCACTAGTAAATTAATGATCGTGGACGAGTTTTGTTTTCAAAAATTGACCGATAGGAGCCGGGTGTTAATCCACGCGTGGTATGGATGAAATGTATGCGCATATGTTATTGGAGGAAGTGAGATGTTGTTGTCGCATCGACTGTGAAGCTTGATATCATGGCACTATTTTGTGAGGATAAGCGTGGAATTATTGGGAGGTGTTTAGGGGAACTGTTAAAAACTAATAGGAAACTATTTAATTTCAGGTGAATTCAGTATGAACTAATGTGTAGGACTAAAGTTCTATTTAGAGCCTTCTGGAGCCTGAAGTAATTAACAGATTTTCATGAAATTTTGTATATTTATGTACTCAATTTCCATCTATATCCATTCATCCATTTCAATTAGGGATGGAACGGATGTGAGTTTTGCCGGATACCGGATTTCGGATATCCGGGGTACCATGTCTACCGGATACGGATATCCGAAACGGATTTCACCGGATATCCGGCCGGATATTCGGTCTATATACTAAAAACGATAGTTATACGATATGCTATAGGAAAAAAATGGTCATGATATGAAGTATCAAGTAAATTATAATTAGTGGTTAGCGCACCGCACTGCATGCTACAGGTCCATGGTTTGATTCGCGGATTGGGGAAGGTTGACTTAGCTGTTTATACCTGAAAGAAATAAACTGAGGAGGACCATGCATGCTTGGGAACTAAACACTGGGGTTCGGCGTCAGAATGACCATCTGACCGGAACATCTGCTATGTGACACACAAATGCCACAGTCAAGAAAGCTGAGCTGGGCCCAGCAGGCCTTGGTCCACACGGGCTGTCGCGCCACTGAGTTAATTTTTTATATTTAAACTTTAGTTGATGAGTGAAAGAGATCTTTGTTGCTGATTTTATATCTTATAATATTGATACTTTTAGTTTTTCATATAGTTCTGGCAGGGCTTTATCACGAAAATAATTTCTACTTGGAAGCGGATAACGAGAAGCTAGGTACTTTATTAACTGACCAATGCCTTCTCTATTCACAATGGAGAATGGTTCAGCATCAAGAGCCATTAACTCACCTAAAATTATATTAAAAACATTTTTTACAATGTTGAAGTGCAAAATATAGCTACTTTCAATTTACTTCATGCATTGTTTATAATTGATAAATGATTACAAAATTATACCGGATGCATTTATTAATAACAAAAGATTTATTTTAAATATTTTATGAAATTGAAGTCTATTTTTTTTGTAATGCACCTAAAACATTACGGATTTAAAGAAATCTCGTAGAAAACTTAAATTGGATCTATCGGAATATTCCGTCTTTAAATATAAACTTAAAAAATTTCGAACCCAAAATTCATCAACATTATATTATACCATATTTAAAATATATATTTAATATAAACAAACAAAATTAGTACTTACATATTTTTGTGGTTAAGGCTTTTGCTTTAGGATCATCTAAACTCCACAATTTTGGTACAAATAATTTCGATTCCAATGTTCAGGGATGAGAATCTTCCGCGTTTCCGCGATTTTCCGCGTTTTGTGGTTTTTTTTCAAGTTTTACTCCACTTTTTAGGAATTCAGTAATTTCCGCGTTTTTCTAGCGTAATTTTGGTCATTTTGAAAAATATGACGTATTTACTTGTGCAAATTAAAGTTTGTTTAATGTTTTATTTGCAGGGGTGGGAATTCTGCGCCAATTGCGCCAGCGCGCACCAAAAGTGGTATCCTGCTCCAACCTGCTACAAAACCACATTTAAGTGCAATTCTGCGCCAATTTTGCTTTAAATCTTTCTTTAAACGTTCACGCTAAAGCTCTAAACCAGATTACTCACGCCAAATCTATGTGGAGATGAAATTACGGCAACCTCAAGGGCCGTTTTCGCACGAATTTGCAAAACATTCGATTTTTCCCACTAACAGAATGCAATGTGTGGATTATCCCTCTGAAATCGACATTCACGCATGCGCATTCATGTTCAAACGCGCCTTGCATCGGGACAAATTCAAATCGCCGAGTGCTGATAGCTGATATCTCGTGCGTTATTGCTAGATAATATTTAGGGGGCAGACTCAAAATTTCCGATTACTAGTTAGCACGGATGGCCATTTCGTACGTACCTTAATTAAGTGTGTTTCGTCGGATTTTTACCACACCCTCTTTTGCTCTATATATAAAGAAGAAAGGAATTGGTAAAAAGTTAAAGGTGTATAACCATCAAATGTTTTTAGTAAGCATTTAAAAAGAATATTTCCGCTCCGACACGCGTAATGACGATACCTTCTATTAAATTTAGGGATGTGTTTTCTAATTTACTTGTCGGCTGTTGGTAATTAACTTTTAAACGGCCGTTTTGCTTTTGGAATTAAGTATCACAGAAATGTAATCAAAATCCCTGAATGTTTCCGGTTTAAAAAAACAAAACAAAAAAACACACACTTTTTTATAAGTTTATAGAACGGCATGTAGGATAAAATCGCCGTTTTGACGCTGAATTTGACCCGATTTGGAAAATAAAATAAAAAATTCACAACATTTTAGAACATTTACAAAAAATTTAGAAACTTTTTATTTTAATTTTACTGTATTTGCTATAAGAATTGCTATTTTTATACAAATGAGTCCTATATAATAATAAAACAAAAAGTCAGTGGATTTATAGAAAGCTACTTAAAATAGGTGTAAAACTTTACTTTAAATTTTTTACCTAAGTAGTTTTGGCCTTTGACAAACGGAATGTTAAAATTTTAATTTTTTTTTTTTTTTTTACAAACTGACTTTAAATAGAGGTACAGTTCTGAAAATTTCAATGTAAGTAGTTTTAGCCTTTTTTTATTAGACTTTTTAAAAACAGAATGTTAAAATTTAATTAGTTTTTTTTTAATAAAAAAAAATTACAAAACTACTTCCAATAAGGCTACAGCTCAGAAAATTTCAACATAAGTAGTTTTGACCTTCAAATTGTACATTTGACAAACAGAATGTCAAAACGTTATTATTATTATTTTTTTAATTAATTTTTAAATTAAATTTTTTTTTTTTACAAAGTGACTTCAAATAAAGGTACACCTCTGAAATTTTCAACCTAAATATGTTTGGACTTCTAATTAGACTTTTGAAACACAGAATTTTAAAATTTTAATTTGTTTTTCAATTAATAATTTTACAAAGCGACTTCTAATAAATCTAGAGCTCTGAAAATTTCAATATAAGTAGTTTTGGCCTTCTAATTTTGCTAATTTACAAATTATATTTATATTGTAATTGCATGTATATCTTATAATTTTCAATTTAATAATACATGTTTTTTGTAGAAAAATGAAATTATACAAGTTTAAATTTTAATTCTTGTAATTGTTGTTAAATCAGCTACAATTTATTATATTTCTGCTATTAATCTTCAAATTTTGCTTCTACATTTTCTCTTATTCTGCTCCAAAAGCTAAATTTTGCTGTTCCAAACGTTAAATTTTGCTGCTCCAAACTGGGCTTTAGCACTTCCCACCCCTGTATTTGTCAATGCCTTTTTTTTTTTTTTTTTCTATCTGTAATTTGCTGAACATTCTGTACTTTGGTTACAAATATCCTTTTATAATTTGATATGTGACTTTTATAAAGTGGTACATAACTTTTTTCAACTATATCAATTTGGCTGAATGGAAATGACAGGGGTCTCAGACCTGCTCCAATTGTGCCCAACTGCGCCAAATACAAAAATCTTCTCCAAGCTGTTCCAAATGCTTTATTTTAGCCATAATTGCGCCAAAACGCGATTTTTTTAAAAATTTTTTTTTTTGCGGGCCGAAATTTAATATTGTTCGCCGCTGTAATATCGCTATTGTTGAGAAATATTCCTGTATATTCGGCGCTAACGCTGATATTTACGATAGTGAGGTGTTCGTTTTTTCCGAGTGCTATGATGATTTGCGACGCTAATGCTGACATTATTGTCAAGTTTTACGTTGTTATGACGGTCATTCTCGTCGATTCTTTCATCGATGTAATAGCTCTGTAGTAATCAGTACTGCTCCAGTTAATTCGACGCTATTGCTGATACTTTCGTTGGTATGGTGGTAATTATTGCCGAGTGCTGGGATATTGCAATATCCGAAATTCGCCCCGATACTACTGAGAAAATGTCGATGTTACTGCGATGATATACGACGCTAATGCAGATATATTGCAAATTATTGTGATGGTCATTTTTGTCGAGTCTTTTACCGATTTAGCGCTGTTGTTGAGAATTGCTCCGGTTTATTCAGCGCTACTGCTGATATATTCGTTGGTGTGACGGTCATTTTCGAAAAGTGATGCGCTTTTGTTAACATCCGATATTTCCGTATCATGCACAAACATTACCTAGAAAATGTCAATATTACCGACATTTGTGCCGATATGTACGTTTTAGCGATGGTCATTTCTGCTGAATCTTCAACTTACGTAATATCCTTTGTCTAGATTTTCGACGGTATTATAAACGCTTTTGCTAATATTTACGCAAGTGTGGTAGTCATTTTAGCTGAAGTTTACTTTGTTGTAATTAGCAGCTATTGTCGAGATTTGTGACGCTGTTTGGTGACTTAAAAAAATACGATATTACTGGAATTTTGCTCCGATATTACCGAGATTGCAATGGTATGGTGGGTGTTATCCACAATATTTGCATTGGTGTTATATTTGTTTTCGCCGAGGTCTATGGTAATGTAATAACAGATATTGCCGAGATTTGCGACGCTTTTTGGTGGCTTATAAAAAATACAATATTACTGGGATTTTGCGCGGATATTATCGAGATTGCGAAGGTATGGTGGGTGCTATCCCGATATTTACGTTGGTGTTATATTCGTTTTCGTCAAAGCCTATGGTAATGTAATAGCAGCTATTGCCGAGATTTGCGACGCCGATTTAGTGACATTCGTCTCTTTTAATTCTGGTTCAATTTTTTTTTTTTTCCTAGTGCAAAATTTATTTTTCTGCTACAAATTTTTTTCGCCCT
Organism: Linyphia triangularis; assembly: GCA_963978545.1. NCBI lineage: Eukaryota > Metazoa > Arthropoda > Arachnida > Araneae > Linyphiidae > Linyphia > Linyphia triangularis. Next base: position 33,509,279 of record OZ021722.1, read on the forward strand.
ACAAAAGTTTCTTTTACATGGTACAAAGGCATTTTTCCTGCTACTAAACTTAATTTTATCTGCTCCGAAAGACATTTTTCATGCTCCAAAACTTGATTTTTCCTGCTCTCAATCTTTCTGAGTGAGTGGGAGCCCTGAAATGATCATTGGGTAATTAGGAATATGTATGAGATCTTTGTATACACAAATTTTTTTAAATTATATGTAGCACTTTATATATTAGTTTTATAATGATTTAATTTGCAGTTTGTATGTATTATCATGACAGTTCCTTCATATAAAAATTTTGTACCTAGACATCCTCAGCAACTTGCATCATGCCCGTTCACATGGAGTGTTGGGTTTTACTATTGCAAAATCCGGTGTCGCGTGTATTTAGTTTTTTAAATGTTGGATTTCCTCTTTTTTGAAATTTTGCATTCTCATCCCTGAATGTTGTCTGCGTGCATTTCTTGTTTTGATGAATTGTTTTTTCTTGTTAATCAATATTTGATGCATTTAGTGAGTCTTTTAAGCTTCGGTGAATTTTCTTATGCACACTCATTAAATGGTTCCATAAGGATTTTGTGGAAAAGGATTTTGGACTTTTGCCACGCACAATATATTTTTTAAACGATTCTGTGGAGGAAGTAACACATAGGGCTTCGCTTTCGTCATTTCCATTAATTTTAAAATACTTCCAAATGGGTGATTTTAAATGAGCCATTATTAAAAATTATAAATTGGATTGTAATTGGAGAAAACTATGATTCAAGACATTCTAGAGAGCTAAATATAATTCCACATTGTGGCGCTGCGTTAAAGACCTAAAAATTACAATACTTCATTTTACGTCAGAAAAAATATACCAGCTCTCAACTTCTGCCAATGAAAAATCAGAAATTAGACCATACCATTCACAGCATAAAAAGGGGTAGGGTATTATCGTCGATAGAAAAAAAAAGCACTGAGGAGTGCGCATTGGCTATTTATTGCTTTTTACTCGCTAGCAAATGTCAGAAATAAAGGAGGAAGTGAGAATAACTAAAACTCTTATAAATTATGTTATGGAAAGAAAGTACTATTTAATAGTATTTCGGTTCGTGTTTTACGGAGAAGCATTCAAATATAACATCTGGAATTAATCAGATCATAAACTTGGAATGAAAAGAACATATTGCAAAACACGTATGAAGGATGTGTATGGAAAAATATTGGAGGAATGGTTTATGCTTATCAACTCGGCGCCAATAATACAGCGAAAGCATAGTTCTCACGAAGGAACTTTTTCGTTTTCTAACTTGACTGCAATTTATGTCCAAGAAAAAAAAAATTAAGAAAAAAAAGTGTAGGATGCGGTGTCCCCTTTGTCCGAAAAAGATCATTATTTTTTGCAAAAAATTATTTCTTGTGGATACCTGGGGGCCGGATATCCGAATGAAATTATCGGATGTCCGGTATTTCAAATCGGATATCCGATGGGGTTTCGGATATTGAAAAATCAACCGGATATGCCGGATATCGGATATTTGCCGGATATCCGTTCCATCCCTAATTTCAATTCGCCCCAATCCATCCACCCACATCTATCTATAAGTATATATATATTTCCATCGACTATCTATCTATATCTATACTAATAAAGCATAAAGTGTGTCTGTAGCCAGAGTGTTACACTTTTAATTATTTTTTTAATTAATTTTACAACACAACAATATTACAGAATTTATGGCCACCAGCTCAAAAAATTCACCAGATGGCAGTAATACAATCTTCGATATTTTTTTTTTTTGCTTTGTTTTTGCTCTAATCTTGGCTGTTATTATTATTTATATTTTTATTTTATTTAGATTTTATGCTTAGAGGAATGTTTTTTTTTCTATGGGGGAGTGGGGGGGGGGGGGGGAATTTGTTATAACGAGAAAAGATTTTTAAAAATGATTCTTGGAGATAGTAATAACGGTATAAACGGAGAAAAGGTTAAAAAATTGTTTCTTGGAAAGGAGAGTATATTTAGTAAGCTAAGCGAGCCCGATTCGCGAAACATCAAAAGCTAGGATCTCTACACATTGATGAATCTCCGCAATCTGAGGCTACGCAGCTAATGTGAATATCTTTATTTATAAAAGGCAAAGCTCTCACTGACTCTCTCCTCGCTAATTCTCCCATTTCCCATAATTCTGAAATTTGGTACACATGTCAACAAAGACAAAAATAAAAAAAAGTAAGATATTCCGATCTCGATTAATCGACTTTAAGGGATCGAAAAGGAGTCAAACATTTCAAAAAGAAGAATATTCAAATGACCCACTTCCAATGTAGTCACAATTCTGACATTTGGTACAAAAATCAACAGGGGGAAGCATAAAAAAGTAAACTATTCCAATGTCGATTAACTAATTGTAACGGATCGGAAAAGGGTCAAACGTTCCAAACGAAGGATTAACTTCCGATATAGCCACAATTTTGATATTTAATACTGATATCGACAAGAGCAAGTCTAGAAAAAGTAAGCAGTTCAGATATCGATTAAAATTAATTTCAAAAGGGCGGAAAGGGTCAAATGTTTCATACATGGGATTTTGAAATGCCTCACTTCCAATGTAGTCAAAGCTCTGAAATTTGGTATCAAGAGGAAGCATTGATTAAGTAAGCTATTCCGATGTCGAATAACAAATGTCAAGAAGAACAAATATTAAAAAAACGCTTATTCGATCTCGATAAACCAACTTTAAGGGGTCGAAAAGGGGTAAAAAGTTCCAAACGAGGGATATTCAAAAGTTTCACTTCCAATATAGCCAAGACTCTGACATTTGGTACAAATATCGACAAGAGTAAGCAACTAGCTAAAAAAAACTAGGTAAAAGGCAACTAGCTATTCCAATATCGATTAACAAATTCTAAAAGGTTGAAAGGAAGTCGAAACGTTCCCAACGAGGAATAGCCCAATTTTCTACTTCCGATATAGCCACAACTCTGATATATTTGGTACAAATGTCAACAAGGGCAAGCATATAAAAAACTAAGCAATTCTAATTATCAATTAATGAATTTTTAAAGGACGAAAAAAGGTTGAAACTTATAAACTATACAAGGAATATCCCAATGACCACTTACAATACCGTGATAACTTTGAAATTTGGAACCAAGAGCAAACATAAACAAACAAAAAAAAGGAATATGAAATAACTAATTTTAAAAGGGCAAAAGGGAGATAAACGTTCTAAACGGAGAATATTAACTTCTAGTATTGTTCACATCTCTGAATCGATTCTCTTCGATTGACTAATTTTAAGAGTTTGAAAAGTGTTCGAAACATTCCATAAGAGAAATGTTCCAATGCCCCACTTCCAATACAGTTACAGTTTTAAAATTTGGAACAAGTGTCAACAGAGGCAAGCATAGATAAAGTTAGGTATTCCGATTTTGAGAAATCAATTTTCTGGGGTCGAAACGAGATCAAACGTCCGAAATGTGGAATGCATGAATGTCTTTTGATTGCTAAAATGCACGTGATAGAATTTCGTAGTGAAGCACAGATATTCAGCAAATATTTATATAAAATAGTTTCAATTGTTTCAAATAACACTTCAAAGACAATGACCATAGGATAGATCAAATATAGCACACATGAGGAATGAATGACTTCCTAGGGAAGTCCATGGGAAAATGTGGGGAATATGGAATATTGAAAACTTTATTAAGTTGTTTTCTCTTTGGTCAAATTTCTTTTCTTATCATTTCTTTTTTCAACTTTTCCAACGCGATATTTCCATCTAGAGATGAAAATTGGAACTGATGTTTATATTTTTCTTCAAATATCGTTTTTCTATCACCTCACTAGTACATATACAAGCAAATTTATAAGTTGATTCCTACATGTTCCAGTCGAGAACAGGAGAACTTAATTATGAACACCTTCTTTAATATTTGAATAATTACTCAAATAATTAACTGAGAAAAAATTCATCGACGTTTCTTCAAATAATTAACAAGAAGAAATTGAAGAAAATTATTGCTTGAAAAGTTGAAAATTATACTTCAAAAGATATTTCTAAAAGAACTCTTGCCCCAAACTAACACTTACATTTTCAAAACCATAAATAGAAATTTACAATTTAATGGTAATTGTACTGCAGTGGAAAATGATTTGAAAAGCAATACATTTTTATAACTCTAGGATCGTCTCAAAAATAAAATTTTCAATGTATAAGAAATTTTCGTTAACTGAAAAAGAATCGTGAATGATGCAATGCCAGTTATATAACAAACCTGTTGCAGTAATGTTTTAAAACATTAAAATTTTCGTGGATTAAACTTATGCTCAAGGTCTCAATTTTTTTTATAGGTTTTTTGAACTGAATAGTTGAGACGCGTAACATTTTTGTATGTTTTTCATTCACAGAGAGTAATATTATGCTACGAAATAAAACATTTTAAAGTATATTGTATTTGAGTCAAATCGCGGCTAATTTTCTTCGAGTTTAATAAAAATTCAATTTTGTTGTAAATCCTCTAAGCGTGCAAGGATTTACCAATACCATCTTTTGTTTGATTGATTCATATTAAAGGAACACTTAAAACGTTTAAGGGAATCATTTTAGGAATAAAAAAAAAATTGCTTCAATTTTTTTTATAGTAAACAGAAAATGCATTAGGTTTTAGAATGGCCATAAAAATTTAAGTATCATTCTACATTTTTCATGCCACTATCTGATGTAGGGGGGAAAAAAAAAATGAAACAGAAAGAGTTTTCGAAGGAATTTCAAATAACAATTGCCTGGAGTGGGTTTCACTAATCTCTCTCCCAGAAAATATATTTTCAAAATTGAGGAAAAACCTTTACGTGCTTCGAATGATTCACGTGGACTCTCCAAAATCATGAAAAAAAGAAAGGAGAAAATAAAAAAAACTTAATCTCTGCGTGGGTTTTCTGTTATGCTCAAAACTCCGTCCCTTTCCATATGGATGCAGCTAAAAATAGTACTGATAGTTCAGTGTGTATGATTTCATGAGAAGAAAAAAAAGGATGTTTTCTAAAGTTAATTATGACTGTAAAAACATTCAAGACTTAGGATGCGAAACCGAGAATTTTAAAAATTAGAAAGATGTTGCATATGTTTTCTTGAAATGCAGAAAAACACATTTTTGCTTGCTTAAATAATTCGTAGTAAAAATATAAATTTTAAGGCATTTTATGTAGGTGGATCACGTTTATAGTTGTCAAAAGACATCAGTTGTAAAACAAACTTAAACAGAATTGCGGAGCGCTATCTCGCATGGAAAACAAATTGTTATATAACAATGTTCACATGTTCTATATCACTCTCAATTTCAAACATGCAAAAATAGTGTGGTACTTGAAATCCGTTGGATGTATTGAAATATTAATGCACAAATCTATGACCCTCAGTGTTATTGCATAGCGACTTCAAGTAATTTTAATGAATATTGTTCTTCCACTTCGCTAAACTCATCATTTCTTATCTATCAATTGATTCTATAGGAACAGATTCTTCCCGGGACTTTGATTTAGGCAATTTCTACGGTTACAAATGTCAGAAAAATATGACCAGCAAATTTAAACTCATTAAGTCCTCCATCTAAGATTCTTACGTTCGTGATCTATTTATAGCAGGGTTTCTTAACCTGTGGTTCATGGACCCCCTGGGGGTCCATGGGTCATATTTTGGGGGTCCGCCGACTGATCCTAATTTTTAAAATGTTTGCATCAATATTTAGCCAGCAGTGGTAATCCGGACCTACTTCATCCTTAGCGCGCTCTGTATGGCAACTCTGTTTCTTTTTCCACTCCTCCGAAGAAGAGAATTTGAGGCTCTTTTTCGCGCATGCTTATTTATTTCTCTTTTGTTTTAGCCTTTTCATTGGTCGATAATTTGTTTGAGTTTGAAATAGCGGTATAATTTTAAACTTGATTCACGATTTTATTTCCTTTGGATCTGCCCTAGAGGTAAGAAGTACATTTATTTTTGTCTTTCATCTGTTTGTGAGTAACATATTTTTGGGTTTTTTTCTTAGCTTATATTATTGCTAAATGCTTGATTTCACTATGGAATTAGCTCTTGCTGAAGTTTTGAATGCGAAAAATAAATATTCAGTTGGCTATTTTAGTGTTTTACCAGTCATGGGTAAGAAAGCGTTGTTAGAATAATGTATTAAAGAGGGAATGATTTCATCTATGTATAAATGTCCAAAACGTGGATCACAAATGAGTTTGAAGCCGAGACATAAGGGTATATCCTCCATCGATACAAGATTCCTTCCCGCTTTTTCAAGTGTTTTTTTGTGTCTTAATGTTTGCTCTTAATGTTTCATTTGACTATTAGATATTTTTTGTAGCCCAAAATGTCCAAAAAAAGGAAGTGATGAAAATTATGTAAAATATGGATTCTGCTGCCTGAAGGAATCGGACGGTGTTGAAAAGCCACAATGCTTTCTGTGTGGAAAAGTTTTGGCAAACGCCAGTATGAAATCGGCAAAATTGATAGAGCATCTCAAATCTCTTCATCCTGAAAATGCATCTAAAGATCTAGAATTTTTTACAAATAAGAAAGCCCAGTTTTCAAAATCTGGAACATTAACCAAACTTGGATTTGGTATTCCACAAAAACCTTTGGTTGAGGCATCTTTCAGAGTTGCATATCGTATTGCCAAAAGTAAGAAACCGCATACAAATGGAGAGACATTAATTAAGCCATGTGCGATGGAAATGGTTGAATTAGTTTGTGGACTGGAACAGAGAAAAAAACTTGAGGCTATTCCATTGTCCAAGGATGTGATACATTCAAGAATAGTTGAAATTTCTTGCAAATCTTGAAACAGATCATCGATGAATTGAAAGCATTGCCATTTCCCTTTAGTATGCAACTGGATGAAACTAGACATCTCGAATTGTAGTCAACTTCTTGTTTTTGTTCGTTACGTGTCTGCTGATACTATCAAAGAAGAATTCTTATCTTGTGAGGCTCTTTTGCAAACTACAAAGGCAGTTGATGTTTAAGCGATTTTAAATGTTTTCTTTTCCAAACACGACTTCGACTGGAAACAAAAACTTCATTCACTTTGTACGGATGGAGCACCTGCGATGCTTGGCAATAAATCTGGTTTTGCCCATTTGGTAAAAAAAGAGGCTCCTAATGTTATTGTTACACATTGTTTTTTACATAGACATGCACTGGCTACAAAAACTCTTCCAGCCAGCTTAAAAGAAGTATTGTCAATAGTTATTAAAACTTTGAATTTTATTAGAAGTAGAGCTCTTAATCATCCTCTTTTTAAAACACTGTGTCAAGAAATGAACGCAGAACATGAGGTACTTCTGTACCACACGGAAGTGCGCTGGCTGTCACGAGGGCAGGTTTTGAAACGAATTTTCATGTTGAAGACAGAAGTATCACTTTTTTTAGAAGAAAAAGATAACTCATTCTTCGAATATTTCAAGAAAAAAGATTTTATATGTAAATTGGCTTACCTGGCAGACATTTTTAACCACATGAACGATATATGTCTTTCAATTCAAGGGCCTGATACAACAATTATAGTACAGGAGATATAGGTAAAAAATAGGCTATAGGTGGAACTAATTCCCACAGAAGCGGCGATTGAATTTTTTAGCTCGTGGATGATATCTTTTTGACATACTAAAAGTCTAGAAAAATCTGAGCGTGCAAAATGCGTTTTTTGGCAGCCATCTTGGATTTTTTTTTAAAAAATCACAAAAAGTCATGTGTGGTATCAAATTACAGAAAATTTTATGCTGAAAAAGATTATAATTTTGGTTTTAAAAAGTAAAAATAATTAGCAAAATAGTGACCAAAAAACTAAATGATTATGCAGTGTTAAAAATCCTTTTTATTAATAAATAATAAAATAGTTTTATAATACGAATGCATCATGTATTTCGCTAATATCTTTCGTCTTACATAAGAGAAAAACTATATTAGTATTCTTCTGAAATACTTTCTTTTCGTGCAATCTCTAGTAGAACAGTTACAACCTATCTCGGTACATTCCACGCCACAATGTCGACACGTACATTTACCACACGACTCATTTGTATCCGTTTTCCAGGTGCACTTTTCACCGTACAATGATATCAATGCTTTGGTACCAATATCTAAGTTTTTTCCCTGTCAGCATTTTCTGATCCAAACAGAGTAGTACAAATGTTAAATTCCTTACATTTCTAAAAATGTCTATGTGCTGCTGATTTACTTTTACTAAATAAAGAGCTTGTGGTATAGCATCCGGTTAAAGCATGTGAAAAGAGAATAATTTTGCATCCCTTACCCCAAGCACATGTTGCACCTTTAATATTACGTTTTTTTATAGCCAGAAGTAGGAGGCAAACAAATATTTTGTGTATTATGGTAAATCAAGAGTACAAAGATATCGGTGTCCTCGACAACAACTGTTACATGCATTTTTTCTGCTAAGGTCAGTGCTATTTTCACTATAACTGTATCAGCATCAGCTGTAGAATGAATCACAGAGTGTCCATTCTCTTCCAAGTGTTTTCCAAGCATTGTTATAAAGGATTTTTTTTTTTTTATTAGGGGAAAAAAAAAAGTGTCCTTTTGCCAAATAGAAGTGGAGAGCTCTCAGTAAATTTCACTGTTGCTGATGACTGTTTTGTGTATTCTGATGCTTTACATCCTTTTTACTGGAGATGGTATAGCCACCAGATACTATTGTCACAACTTGATATTACTTATAGTAATATGACTGCTATATAGTTGTAATACATCTGAAAATTCCCCAGTTTTTGGCCATGTTTCAGTGAAATTAACTAAAAGCTCTCCACTCCTTATTAGCAAAAGACCCTTTCTTTCTAATAAAAAAATATATAGTCCTTTATAACCATAATTGGAAAAACACTTCGAAGAGAATGGCCACATTGTGATTCATGCTAGAGATGATATTGTCGCAGTTATAGTGAAAATAGCAATGACCTTAGCAGAAAAAATATATGTAACGGTTGTTGCTGAAGGCTCAGATATCTTTGTACTTTTGATTTACCATAATACACAAAATACTTGTTTGCAGTCTTCTACTTCCAGCGATAAAAAACGTAATATTAAATTGGTGCAACATGTGCTTGGCGATAAGGGATGCAAAATTATTCTCTTTTCACATGCTTTAACCGGACCTCTTTATTTAGTAAAAGTAAATCAGCAGCATATAGATTTTTTTGGAAATGCAAGGAATTTAATATTTGTGCTACTCTGTTTGGATCAGAAAATGCTAACAGAAAAGAACTCACAGATATTGGTATCATAGTACGGTGGAAATCCAAAGACAGAGAATCTGAACCTAGTACTATAAAATCTTTACTTGAAAAAAATCACAACTGCCAAAAGTGAATTTAATACTGCAAGATTGCCACCTACAGAAGATGCTGTTGTTCAAATTCTTTACCGCGTACATTTATAATGTTTTTGTTGGAAAACTATAAACACTAATATTGCCAAGAGTGGGGTTGGAAAAAAGTAAGAGACCAACTACTGCCCATAACATGTGAAATGAGCCCTGCACCAGTTATTGTTGAACAAGATCCGTTGCACATGGAAAACGGGTACAAATCAGCCGTGTGTTAGTGGTAGATGTACGCGTCGACGTTATGGCGTGGAATGTACCAAAATGGGATGTAACTGTTCTGGTAGAGATTGCACAAATAGTGCACGAAAAGAAAGTATTTCAGAAGAATACTAATATAGTTTTTCTGTTATGTAAGATGAAGGATATAGATGAAATACATGATGCGTTCATATTATAAAACTATTTTATTATTTATTAATAAAAAGAATTTTTAACACTGCATAAGCTTTTAGTTTTTTGGTCACTATTTCGCTACTTATTTTTACTTTTTAAAACCAAAATGATAATCTTTTTCAGCATAAAATTTTCTGCAATTTGATACCACACATGACTTTTTACGATTTTTCAAAAAAAAATCCAAGATGGCGGCCAAAAAACGCATTTTGCACGCTCAGATTTTTCTAGACTTTTAGTATGTCAAAAAGATATCATCCACGAGTTAAAAAATTCAATCGCCGCTTCTGTGGGAATTAGTTCCACCCAAAAATCTATATCTCCTGTACTATTATGGATGCCACTGAGAAACTACAGGCATTTTTATTGAAAATGTCACTTTGGAAAATTAAAATTCAAAATGGGATATATGCAAACCTTCAAATGTTGGACGAAGTGCTTTTTGAAAATGGATCTCGGCAAGATAGTTTGTTATTGAATAACTTGAAAAATGAAATCTGTGAACACCTGGAAGTACTTCAAGTTTCATTTGAAAAATATTTCAATTCGGATGGAATAAATATAAAAGATGAGTTGTGGATTCGTAATCCTTTTCTTTGTGATATTGACTGTATCGATGACATGAACCTTGCCAAAGATGAGCTAATTGATTTGAAAACAAAGTCCTTGTTAAAAATGGATTTCGATTCAAAAACTCTTGGAGAGTTTTGGTCTTCTTTAAGAGAAGCCTACCCATTGCTTGTAAAACGAGCTATGGCAGCCATTATTCCGTTTGCTACAGTATATCTTTGCGAAGCGGGATTTTCCACACTTGTCACAATAAAAACAAAACATCGAAATCGACTGAATCCATCCCTCAATTCAATCTGTTATTCAAGGAAAAGCAGCAACAGCCTTCACATTAAAAATTTTAATTTCTTATACTATTGAAATAAAAATATTAAAATAATTAAATAATAAAACAGAATATTGTTATGAATTTTTCCACTGAGGCAATGATGGCACAGTTTTCACGGTTTAAAAGTATTTATTCTCTCTTCAGAAAACTCACAAAATCTATTCACAGGCAACAGTTTAACTACTCTCAAGCTTCAACACAAGCTTCAACAAAAATAACTTCGAATTCAGCGATTATACAAGCGCACTCCAATAGGTCAACAAAGCGATCAGCTTTCAACGAAATCCGAAGTACATCTGAAAACTTCCCCGTTCTCCAGTCTCTTATATACAAGCGCGTGAGACATTCTCGAAATTTCCAGCCAATTTATCGGAAACGAAATATCTCGAAACTTCTCGATTACTTTAGGTGTTGCCACCTTTTTCTAACTTGTATAATCGCTATTAATTACTAAATAAAATTGGATAAAAATAAATTACAATAGAATTTTGAAATAATACGTCACTATTTACAATATATACAGACAATTTGTGCAACATTTCCCCCTTCTTAAAGACTGCACGTCCCGGGCAGTGAAGTCCTTAAGCCATTCAATGACTTCTACCATAATATGGGGCTAGCCTATTGTAGTGTACAACTCTAAGTTTACAGGAAGGTGTCCGTTGAATTCTCACCACGACGTCGTTGATCTTCTTAAGGATCCCATACGGCCCTTCCCAGTTCGTCTGGAGCTTAGGGGAGAGTCCTTTCCGACGTTTGTCACCTTCCTGGAATGAACGGTCCATGGCCTTGGCATAGTACCGGATCTTCATGCGCTCCGTCATGATGTTGTTTCTCTCTCTGGCGAACCGATGTACGGCTTCCAAACGTGCCTGCAGATCATCTGGATACTGGACAGGCGAGGAAGGAGTGTCCGGTGGTTGTCCAAAGAGGAGGTTGCAGGGGAGCCTAACGTCTCTTCCAAACATCGTTAGAGATGGAGAAAATCCGGTGGTCTCGTGAGTTGCACTCCCGTATGCCAACAGAAGCGGTGAAAGTTTCCGATCCCCATCTTGCTGATTATATGATTTTGAGATTGCGTCCGAATCATCCGCGGGTGCAGCTGATAGATCCCGGGACCTCCGTTCGATGCTTGTAACAGGAGTACGGATGTCGATTCCCTCGTCACTAACTTTGTCCATTTCCACATGAACCACTTCCTGGGAGGGTTTCATCAACGTCGCTTTCTTCGGTTCTCTCTCCGAGGCTGGAGAGGTACTTTCCATAGATGTGGACTCTTCAGCATTCTCTATGACATTGTCTTCATGAGCTACAATCCGATATACGCACAGCTCTTTCGTGTCTAGATCGTGCAAATGAACTTCGCCTCTCCATGTTTGCAGCTTGCTTTTCTCAAAATTCAGCGTAATTCCATTTTTCTTCAAAAAGTCTAGTCCGAGAATGCACGGATCTACAATTTCGGCAACATAAACGGTGTGCTTGTAGGTGTTAAATCCAAGGGCAATGTCCACTTGCAATTTCCCATGAACAGAGATATTACCACCAGACACAGTTTGTAGAGAAACAGAGGGCGCTGTGTAGAGGAGTCGGCTGTTCAGGCGACGAGCCACGTCCGTCCTTACGATCGTAACGTTCGCTCCCGAATCGACGATTAGATGACATGGAGTTCCGTTGATCTCCCCCTTCACGAATAAACCCTGGTTTCCTCCTTGTCGGGATGAAACGTGGAAACGACTGGTCGGGGCTTCACCTGTTCTACATTGCAGCTTCTGCCCTGCGAGATGACATCTTCTTAGATTCAGTTGTGGAGAATCCGTGGTAGTGTTATCCCTTCTCTTTTTCAAAACAAGGCAGTTTCGTCGTAGATGCCCTTCCCGTTTGCAGTGCCAGCAAACGACTCTGGTCCTTCGATCCCTGGCTCCGGGATAGCTTCTCATCATTCTATCAATTTTGCTTTCCAGTTCTCGAAGCTTACTGGTGAAAAAGTCAGATGAATCCTCGGCTAATGCACCACGCACATATCGTCGGTCTTTTCCAGAAGCTAGCTGCGCGGCTTCCACTCTCATGGCGTACACGAGGGCCGACTTCAGGTTTCTGTTTTGAGATAACCTTACCGCCTGCTGCACATCGGGATCTTGAATAGCGTCGATGAAATACTGCAGAGAAAGATCGTCTCGTACATCCGGGGAACAGTCAGGGAAAGCGAGGAGCGACAGTCTTTCTATATCCGATGCCAATTCTTGAAGAGTTTCATTGGCCTTCTGCTGTCTCACTTTCAATTGCAGTCTGTTGTAATCCTTTAGATGCTGCTCCCCAAACCTTAACTCCAACGCACTTGCCAGCGCCACGAATTCTCCCCGCTTCTCTTCAGGTAGTGTCTGTAAAATGTCAGCAGCTTCACCTCGAAGAGATGCTGCGAGATGGAATGCCTTCGAAGTATCGTCCCAACCATTCGCAGAAGCAATAATTTCAAATTGCGTTTGATAAACGCGCCAAGACGACTTCCCATCAAAAGGGGCCACTTTGATGTTAGAGCGCGGCGCCATAAAGGGGATGGAAGCGTTATCCCAATTAGGTGACGCTATGGCCAGAGCTTCACGCGTTTCCATTTTTCGCAGCCTTTCTTTTACAACGTCAATGAATCTATCTTGCTCTTCCTTTAAGGTGGAAACTTTTCTTGCATGGTGGAAACTTTTTCTTGCACAGTGGAAACTTTTTCTTGCACGATGGAAACTTTTCCGTTAAACTCCTCAAACTTTTCATCAACTTCCTTTCTTACTACATTGAATACTTCTTCTTTCACGGATAGCAGAACATTTGAGGTAGTTTCAATTATGGTTGATTCCACCATTGAGGCTAGCTCCATCTTCATTTCTTCTTTGATTTCATTCACTGCTGCAGATGTTGTTTCACACTTGGCGGCTAAAGCTCTAATCTCCGATGATGTAGCGGCAATTGCGGCGGCGGTGGACTCTTGGCCGGCTTTCATTTCGGCTGCGGCAGTTTCTTGGGAGGCTTTCATTTCGGCTGCGGTGGTTTCCTGCTGGGCCTTCATTCCAGCAATCATTTCCATCAACTGCTTCATTTGATCTTCCATCATTCCTCTAGTTGTCGGCATTCAAGATGACTTGATCCCACTTCTGACACCACTGTTATGAATTTTTCCACTGAGGCAATGATGGCACAGTTTTCACGGTTTAAAAGTATTTATTCTCTCTTCAGAAAACTCACAAAATCTATTCACAGGCAACAGTTTAACTACTCTCAAGCTTCAACACAAGCTTCAACAAAAATAACTTCGAATTCAGCGATTATACAAGCGCACTCCAATAGGTCAACAAAGCGATCAGCTTTCAACGAAATCCGAAGTACATCTGAAAACTTCCCCGTTCTCCAGTCTCTTATATACAAGCGCATGAGACATTCTCGAAATTTCCAGCCAATTTATCGGAAACGAAATATCTCGAAACTTCTCGATTACTTTAGGTGTTGCCACCTTTTTCTAACTTGTATAATCGCTATTAATTACTAAATAAAATTGGATAAAAATAAATTACAATAGAATTTTGAAATAATACGTCACTATTTACAATATATACAGACAATTTGTGCAACAATATATTTTGTAATAAATGATGTTTAAGCAATTTTTTTTTTCACAGAGGGGTCCGTGACATATTTAAAATTTTTAAAGTGGTCCATTGTGCCAAAAAGGTTAAGAAACCCTGATTTATAGTGAATAGGTGAACAAGCTCATGCAGAAAAGTCGGTATTAAAGCCGAGACATATTTAGGTTGACTGAAGATATTTATCAGGCGCTGTTATTAATCTATAATAAATCAGTCTGTTCGTCTGTCTTTCGATCTCTCTATAGAAAATTACTTCTAATAGATGTAGAGCTCCGAAATTTTCAACATAAGTAGTTTTAGCCCTCTAATTGGAGTTTTGATTAACAGAATTTTATCATTTACATTGGATTTTTCAAGTATTTTCTTTTTCTTTTTTTTCTTAAAGTGTCTTTACAATGCGTTTTCCAATAAACGTTTAACTGTGAAATTTTAAATATAAGTAGTTCTGGGCTACTAACTTTGTTTTTCACAAACACAATGTTAAAATATTCTCTGAGGGATAAAGGAATTATAATATAATATTAACGAGGAATGTTTTAGTTTCTTGATATTGCTTGGGGTTCTAATAATAAGGGTTTGCGCAGCAATTTATCTTTTAGCGAGCGAAGCAAGTTTATGCTTGCACAGCAAAGTACATTTCAGCGAACGAAGCGCGCATGTGCTTCGCTAGCAATGAACCTTTTAGCAAGCGAAGCAAGCCTGTATTTGTGTAGCTAAGAACCTTTCAGCGAACGAGGCGAGCCTGTGCTTATGTATTAATAAACTATTCATTCAGCGAATCTAGTCTGAACTTATATAGGAATGAAACTTTTAGAGTGCAAAACTAGCCTTTTCACGAAGTGTCAAAACCTGAAATTTATACACAATGACGGATTTCCGAAACGTTTGGCCACGAAAGTAGATATAATACTTCCAGTCTTTAGAAGATTTACTTTCTCGAATCTGACGTGGACTACAGTGTACTTTCAAAATGAGATGAAAAAATTTCTATCTTAAATTAAATGAAAATTGTTTTTTTGTCAAACAAAAATTTAGTTTAAAATGACAGAGTTTTATCATTGATAAAAAATGTTATGGACAGTCAAATCCTGCGGTTGAAATGAAAAATATTGCTGTACATTAATAATTTTATTATCTGTGCATTTCAAAACCAATTCACCCCATTTTACGTTTCCATCGTATTTGTGAAATCTATATCTAGTTTGCGTCTAATTTCGGAAGCTGATACTTAGAGACGCCCTGCAAACATAGAAGCTACAATGACACCCTATTAATCATACGTAAACATTCTTCAAATAACATCCTTTTCTGGCACAACGTTCATATGAAACAGGAATTGATTAAAAGATCTCGATAACAGATGCCGGTCTGTAGACACAACATTGCAGATAGTAATTGGCAACTTTCCTGCTGATCCATCACAATTCCACATTTTTTAATTTCGCAATTGATCTGTCGTCAACGGTTTTTAATTAGGCAACTGCTTGTTTGAACCTTGAAGTAAATGAAGATTGGTCCACCAAATTAAAACTGAACTGTGATTTATGTAAATTAAACTTTGATGAGTTTTTCGATTCGAGCACTGGTTCTTAGCATCTGTGAGCTCTGGACATTATCATTTGGGAAAAGATTGCGGTCTGTTTACTGCTAGAGTGTGGCTAAAAAGCACTGAGGCGAGTAAGTAGTCTTGGTAAAGTAGTCCGACTATACCCGTGTTAATATAATAAGTAGAGTAGAATATACCGTCTCTCTGGTAGAACAATGATGCAAGTGCAAAAAAATGGAATTTTATATTAGGAAACGCAGGAAAAAGTTTCACTATAAACTTTGTGAACTTGGAATTGGCCTAATATTGTTGCAATGAGTGTTTCAATTCCGTCTTTATTCTTTTCGATGCGCTAGGTAATCATTGACACAATCGAGACCTTAACTCCATTTTGACTAATTTTACAGTTGCTTCATTGTACCACCAGAGTAAATGGGTTACGCTCCATGTGTAGAAAACTCGAATTACTTTTCTTACCTCAGTCGATCCCCTTCATCCATTTTAGATGGCTTTTTATCTGATAGTGTTAAAAGAAAATTAATAAAATAACTAAAATTTAGTTTTGGGTTTTGTGTACTTTTTTTTTTCGTCCTAAAGAGGCTGTTAAAAGAAGAAACTAGTAGACTGGTAAGAATTTATCATGAATACACAGGATGATTCCTAAAGTCCTTTTCAGCCCTTTAAATTTGAAACAACGTCTCCTACAACCAGGGAAGTAACATATACCTTTATTATAGTGACTATGCTAAATATTTTGAGCTAGCTTACAAAGCCCCAAGCTGCGATTTATGGAAGTTGCAAAAATAACTAAAAACCTCAAAAAGATCGGCAAGAAAGTCCCATTGGAAAAATGCTCACAATAATACAACAAAAACACAGGAAAAAAGTTTCTTGAAGTTATCTGAAAAAATTGGCGGAGTTATTTGTGTTTGAAATTATGGACTATTCCTGACTGAAAAAAGGGCTCGTCTTGAGTTGAGAAACGTGTTCCCCGATGTTATCATACAGCCAGAGAACAGGATTTTGGGGTTGAAAAGGACTCCAGGAATCACCTTGTATAAGTTGAATGTTAGTATCTATATATTTAATAGGCAATACGTTTTTTGGGGTTAGTCCGTCCGCCTAAACTGCTCAACCAATTTCAATGATCAAGGTGTCATTTTAAAGGAAATAAGCTGTAGATTTGCCAAAACGTGCCAAAATAATTTATTAACACTTTATTAATTAGTTAAATTTCAATATTTTTCATCATTAAGCTACAACAAAGCCTCAATGATTTTGAATATATGATTGGCAACATCCTTACGTATGTAAACAACAAACCGGCTGCTCGGGGGTTCAACCAACCAACCAACCGTTGCTAATTTTAAAGCTATCCTTATATGTAAACAACAAACCCATTGCTAATTTTAAAGCTCTTTTTAAACTCTTCTTTTCAAAGTTGATTTTTTCTGTTTTTCTGAAGCATTTTTGTATTAGAGTAATTATTATTTTGAAGTATTTCTATCCAGAAAATGCTTCGCGTTGGACGTCGTTCTCTAACGGGGCGACTTATCAGAATAAATAAAAGATATTGGGACTTCAATGTAAGGGCATAGCTAATGAAGTTTTAAGTCAGAATGTTTTCGGATAGTATATTTAACTTTCTATTATGAAACTTGCAATTTGGGTGTTTTCTCTATTAGGCCTTACATTAAATTTATAAGAATTTGGTTACATTTTTTATGGCTGGCAAACTTATTCGAGCGCAGCAAGATGTTTTAACCACAAATTCGAGCGGCAAAGCCGCTCAATCCGAGCGGAGCGAGGCGTTTGGGGGTTGGCGAGCGTTAGTGAGCAGGGGGCGAAGCCCCCTAGTATACCTTAATATCAGTAATCGTACCATGTGACAAACTGCGGAAGCAAAAATCGTAAGAAAATAATAAGTTAAAAATATGAACATATTTTCTTCTTTTTTTTCAAAGATTTTGTTTCAATTAGCCAAGGTAGTACAAACCATATAAGGAGTTAAAGAAGAAGAGAAATTCAAATAAGTGTAAAAAATAGTTTATTTGTATTTTTCATAAAAAAAAAAATAGGGAGAGAGAGAAAATTGGGAAAAAAAGTAAAAGCAAAGTTGAAAAAGTTTTCTTGAAGTTGCACATTTATGTCTCGCCGTTATTCCTACGGGCACCGAACATTTGAGACTAAAACATATGTCATATGTTGCTTGCGCGATGGGCATTATGCAGTCGAAAATTAATCCTCGCCCAACTGCGAGTCCCCCTTTTCCTATTTCCCTCTCTTATCAACTGCTACTCAACAGCAAATCTTTAAGTGCTTGTTCCCAAGTACAAATAGCAATTGGTAATGCGAAGAATGTCGCAAGTTTAAGAATGCTTAGCTTATCTATAGAGCTGCTGAAATTTGTAATGACTGTCGACTACGGGAAGAAAAAAAGGAGAAAGCAATCCATTCCCACAACGACTACCGATGAAAGACATTATCGCCAACTCAAAAGTTAACTAAGATTCTTTGGGCAGTAAATTCATGGCGGGATCATGTTATAAATTCTTATGTTTTAAGTCTCATATGACTGAGAAAGCGCCGACAATAAGCGCAGCGGATTCGTTTTCGTCTGGTTTGTGTTTCGGAAAGGATGTCGCTAAGATCGATGTTTTTCCTGTTGTTAATGAAATTAACTGGATTGGTGAAACATTTGATGCCCGAAGAAAGAGCCTTAAGTTCAGAAAGATAGCATTGCTTTGTTGTTTTCCGTCATTCTTCTGTTGAGTAGTATTAATTGCAAAAGTTAGAGAGGCATCTTGTCCTTTCGAAGGAAAGGGATGCCAGGCAAACTGAAGGCAATTACTTTTTGGAAATTATTTGATTGAGTGGTTTTGTATGATATCGAAACAAACCTTTGACAATTAAATGGGAAATTTAAGTGTTAACGATCGAGATAAGCAGAGCATCCAATTTCTAAAATATAAATACATGTTTGCACAGCGGTAAGAGTTACAAAAAATTCTAAGTTACTTAATTTGTGAGGAATATTTGAAGACAGTCCCCCCCCCCCCCCTGTACAACACAGTCTAATTTTTACTGATGAATTTCATGTCTATGCTCAATAAAATTAAGTCTAACTTAATCAGAAAAATAGATTTTTTTTCCCTTTAAATTAAAGATATTTCACTCCCAAATCATGTTTATATTTCTGAACAGTGTTTTTTTTATGACGATCCAATATAGATATATATCCCTTATATGCAAAACCAAAATTGATAAATGATGTGTCAATTCAAAGGATAAGGCCTCATCTTCCGACGAATATTTTATTTACAATTGCACATTCCATTGGTTTGAATATGAAAGTTTTTCTTTTATATTGTGATAGCTTACAGTATATGGCAGCACTACAGAAAAGAGAAAAACGCAATTAAAGTATGTTAAGGAAACCTAAGGAATCTTATATCTCTTAGAAATAGAATACAATATCTAACTTCAGATGTACTCTAAGTAATCTTAAATGAGCCGTATGTATACGGGTCCACTAGTACTAACGAAATATATTTTTAGCTTAACCATGCACAGATACAAATATATTCTAGGAATAATCATTTTAAGAGAGAGTCCAGGTAAGGATAACTCTCTGTACTCGCTATGTTACAATCTGTTAGCACAGTGCATTTAGAAATTACTTTCTATAATATCTTGAAATTTGGTGAATAGGTACGAAAAAGATAACTTAATGAAATGACATAAATTGTTTTCATTTAATATCTACATATTATAAATGAAAATTAAAATATCAAAACACATAACCAGGTGGAGCCACTGCATATGCATTGACGTAAGGATTTCAAATATAAAATAAAATATATTAGACGCTATTTTCGAGTTTTTAAATTATGTCATTTCATTAAGTGATCTTTTTCGTTTCCTACTCGCCAAATTTCCAGGTTTTATACAAAGTAGTTTCTAAATGCACTGAGCTAGAAGATTGTTAAAGAGCCAGCATAGGGAATGATCCTTACTAGCATTTCCTCTAAACACTATTAATAAAAAAAAAATATGTTGGAAAAAAATCGCAAATCGGTGATACTTTCAAACTACAGTATAATCAAAAGACAAAATCTCAAAAATAATATGTAGCAAATATTTTTTTTTTCATCGCAGAGAGCCCGCGGTGTTTTCTGACCTGTCGTAAAAATTGAGAAGAAAAAGTTAATTGTTTAAAAACTTTCCATACACTTATCAAGCCGCAGCAAATTATATGGGGCCGTGGCATCTAGTTTTAATTCGACAATTTTTCATCCGCGAAAAAGTCGCTCCACCCAACATTCGTTTCCACCTCGAAACTAATCAAGGTCGAGCATTCTATGGGTGCTCTGCTCTATCCTTGATAATTTTGGTAAATCAGAGCTCAAAATTATCCTTTATATCCATCCCTAATTGCCAAAAAACATTCACTGCTAATTTTAGTTTACGAGTCAGAGGAGTTACCACCATTGCCGCCAATACTTCTGAGAACTAGAGAGTTGAAGCTTGTAAATTCAGTGTTAATGACTGTAAACGTGGATTGGTTTTTCTTATCCTTTATTTACTGATGGGACTGTCAGTTTTTTCACGGTAGTGTATATTTTAATGGCTTTGAGAATCTTTGGGACTCTGGAGTCCACTTCTATGAAGTTCGTTTTTCAATTGTTGGAGGGCAGCACAAGCTTATTTTTCTTTATATACAAACACATGGACGATTTTCAATCTCTTAGGCATCCATCTTGGCCCAACATCGTTTTATATACTTGCCTCGGGCAAGTTTCCAAATAGAAATAAGGTTGGTTGTGCTCTCCTCCACCAATTGAAGAACAATCTTCATAGAGGTGGATTTGTAAGTATGCGTTTTAACGTTTAATGAGAGTTGATGCGTCAGTAAATAGAAAATGTTTGATAGACTGGAGCCGCCAGCCAGAGCCGATCACGTAACAAACTGGCTTCTCCTGGGACCGGAACGCATTTAAGCATAGTTCACTTGATTTCAAACCATTACAGAGATGGGAGCGCGCCATTGGCTGATCCGCTGTTTTCATGAAAGCCGCCAACACGTGGCAATGTTTACACTGCTAACACAGAGAATTAAAGCCGTTTAAATTTATACTCGTTTTTATGTATTAAATCTTAACTTTAGGAACTGATTTTAAAACTGCGAATGTTTTATAAATGATAATTTTTTTTCCATCTAATTAACTGCTTTTAACAACAAAGTACAAATTTTGAATATTTATCAAGGAACATTATGTAGCTGGAATAAATTTTTGAAACAACAACAACTTCAAGTTTGATTTTTTTTAATTTTTTTTTCTTTCTTTCTTTTTTGTAAACATTTAGACCTAAAAGTAAAAGAAAAATTCGCGTGAATCAGGAACTCGAATGCTATTTCTGAAAATATAAATTCTTATTAATTTATTAATAATCATTTGTTTTTTGTCATTATAGAGATAAAACTAAAATATTTCTGAATGAAGGGCCGCATCAATGCACCGCATACTTTTTTTAGGAGCCTTTGTTATATGTTTTTAAGATTACAATTTTTAAAACTTAAAAATATTAAGTAACCAGATTTCTGCTTAACTGTATGATTTTTTTTATTGGTTTATAGTCAAATTTAGGTTGTCAGTGTTAAAATGAAATAGTATATAAAAGTATCTACCTGTTCACTTTTAAAATTCTATAAATCACAAAAAATTTTAACAAGTTTATAGCAAAGAAAGAAATTTATTAAATTTTTTTTTTTTAATATATTAATTAATACATATATGTTACGTTACAATAAATGAATATAAAAATAAATATGTATAGAAATAATGTATCCTTACATGGTATATAACTGGTACGAATATAATATATCTTAAAAGCCAAGTGAGTGCCCCCCCCCCCCTGATTTAATAACACGAAAATTCATTTCAATGATAAATAAAAAAGGTTTAATTTAAAAACCAACACCGAGTTTGAGTATTTTATTCCCATTTTATAATTTATGTCAGTTCTCATTAAATTTGATATTTGTTAAATTTTTAAGATAAATGGAGTTACAAGCCAAATTAAGGGTTTCCAGTTTCGTTATCTGTCTTAAAAATTAGTTTTGAAAAAATATTGATGAATATATTACAATTTTGAAGTAGAAAACTAAGTTTGAACACACAATCATCACATTTCAATTCAAAAATACAGTATATTTAATAATGAGAAAAAACTTACAAGCAAGTAAATTTGTTACCACTAGGACAAGAATTTCTAATGTTCCATTTAGTGTTGGTTAGATTTCCAAAATCATTCACCCATAAATTTATTTCATCCATTGATTTAACGTTGCTTCTAATGATGATAATATCTTCATTTTGTACGATAATATTTTCAAAAGATGAAGGCAAATTCTGAATGGAAAGCTGCATACTAACATTTGATAGTTCGTCATCCATTATCATAAACTAAAAAGAGATCCTAACATTTACAAGAGACAGGTTATTCTGTCTACCAACAGAAAATTAAATAGAATAATACGAATTCTAAATAAAACACTCCATTGCTCATTTTGAGATCCTTTTTATAGCCCTCAAAACATTTCAAGCCCATCTTCGAACAACCTAGAAAAATCAACTCTGTTCCAGTCGTCCATTTCTCGAAAGTTCATCCATAAGATTTTTTCGGGCTGCCCCTATGATTAAAGCCTAACTATAATTTAAATGTAAGCAAAAAATAAAATAAAAGCATTATCTATCTATCTATCTATCTATCTATCTATCTATCTATCTATCTATCTATCTATCTATCTATCTATCTATCTATCTATCTATCTATCTATCTATCTATCTATCTATCTATCTATCTATCTATCTATCTATCTATCTATCTATCTATCTATCTATCTATCTATCTATCTATCTATCTATCTATCTATCTATCTATCTATCTATCTATCTATCTATCTATCTATCTATCTATCTATCTATCTATCTATCTATCTATCTATCTATCTATCTATCTATCTATCTATCTATCTATCTATCTATCTATCTATCTATCTATCTATCTATCTATCTATCTATCTATCTATCTATCTATCTATCTATCTATCTATCTATCTATCTATCTATCTATCTATCTATCTATCTATCTATCTATCTATCTATCTATCTATCTATCTATCTATCTATCTATCTATCTATCTATCTATCTATCTATCTATCTATCTATCTATCTATCTATCTATCTATCTATCTATCTATCTATCTATCTATCTATCTATCTATCTATCTATCTATCTATCTATCTATCTATCTATCTATCTATCTATCTATCTATCTATCTATCTATCTATCTATCTATCTATCTATCTATCTATCTATCTATCTATCTATCTATCTATCTATCTATCTATCTATCTATCTATCTATCTATCTATCTATCTATCTATCTATCTATCTATCTATCTATCTATCTATCTATCTATCTATCTATCTATCTATCTATCTATCTATCTATCTATCTATCTATCTATCTATCTATCTATCTATCTATCTATCTATCTATCTATCTATCTATCTATCTATCTATCTATCTATCTATCTATCTATCTATCTATCTATCTATATATTTTGTCCATCCACAAAGTAAAAAGGAACATAATATTTTTTGACTTAAAGCGTTTTCCATGAATATTAATTCTTTCGAAACCGAAAGATTTCATAACTTTTTCTAGTTCCATTTGTGTCCAGCTTAAAGTTTATTTTCATTAAAACAAATCAATTTGAATTCTTTGATATTTCTTGTTAAGATTATTTGCCACTGTTTTAAAGAAACTATGTTGACACACAAACTTCTTCCTGAAATTAAATTCATATATAATAAATTTCTATAAAATGGAATAGTCAAAATTAAATGTACGTGTGTAAATAAGGTGTGTGTGTTTGGGGGGTGGGGTGCTTAATTTGACTTTGAATAATGTTAAATTTCATTTTAATGGCGCATAAAAAAAGGATTCCTTAATAAAATAAACAAAAATTTAAAAAAAATTGAGTTTTGTTAAATTCTCACAGATGGCGCCACTATTCAAATTTTAAATTCATTATTATTAAAAATAGGTTCGTATTTATTGATACTCATAATACAATTTTGAAATCACACTCTAACTAAGTGCGACTATATAATTATCACACTTCATTAAAAAATTATAGTAATCAGGAATAATTTATCAGAAAACACGACAAAAATAGACTTTCATTCTGTCGCAACCCAGCACTCTTCATTTTGACCGCCAATTTTTGTGGGCGTGGCTTCCACTTTGTCAGCGCCCTATTCTCCGACTGACAGGAAAATTGACCAGTGGCGCGCTCTCATCTCTGTAATGGTTTGAAATAAAGTGAACTATGCTTAAATGCGACCGGAACGAAAAGTTTACACTCTGCTAGCCACTAGCAATCTCAACTGATACGGCTACTGGTAAAGTGTATATTAGTCTCAAGCCTTTGCGTGTTTTCTGGAATTGAATGAACAGTTCTTACTTTCTTATCTATCAGAAGTTGAAAACAGTGGTATAATTGACGAAAGGGGAAGGTGGGTGAGCAGGAGGATGAAGCACAAGAGGGACGCTGAAAATTTAAATAAAATTAACGACAGTTAACTAAAACTTTTATAGTCAAATCATACTCGGCAACGTTTTATAACAATGAAAATGTCTTTAATAAGAAAACTGTAAAAAGAAATACAAATAATGTTGTTCCCAGCCATTGAATCAATGAAACATATCATAAATTAGCATTTCTTCTTTTCTTTGCTAACAGCTAACCATAAAGAAATACCTTTTTTCTGCAACGCATTTCTATTTGTGAAAGAATTTTTCGAATTTCGCAATGACAAGTTAGTGTTTTTATGTCTTTGGTTGAAAAAAAGGTGATTAACTACACAACCAATGATTCATTTTTCGGAGATCATTTACGAGAATGATTCCATTTTTCGAATATTATTTGAATTTTGGTGATGAACAGTTTAGTAGAATGTTATTGCTATTTAATTATCAATCGAACACAATAACTGGATAAAAATTTCTAAAAATAATGAAGGCGGAGCGATGTGTTTGTATTCTTCCGACAGAATTTGTCTGAAGAATATAAATACATAATTAATCGTTGCGCTAATATTTTTTTCCGACTTTGCTGCATTTGGGCGGGGTTAATATTTATAATTTATACCTTACGATAAAAATAAATATGAAATTCATAGTATTTGAAAATCTGTGGGGTCTTTTCATGTATTCGTTACTAGAAAGTGTTCCGAAAAGTGTTATATAAGTAGTAATTTTAGGTAATTTGTCAAGTGCAGATGACAATTGCATTGAAAATTCGAATCTCGAATAAAATGAAAAAATGACATAAAAACAGTAATGTATATATTCTCGAAAATAAATAAATCGTTATTCTAGGGAGAAATGAACTTCAGCTGCTTCTGAAATTCGAAGTGATTGCTGAGCAAAAAATATGCTCTGGAAATAATGGATTGATACAGCAAGCTTGTTGCTAGGACAGAAATAATAATAATAATAAAAAGGGTGCACGAGGCAGATGGGGAATCCGCAGAAAAACAGAAACACATTTTTCCTCGTTCCATTTATTTTGCTTAGGTCATGGCTTTTTCGAAGACTTGCTTTCGCTTTTGGAACAGCTGAATGCATACGAAAGACAACTAATTAAACATTTTTTTAAAAGCCTTCTGGTTCTGATTTTTATCTTCTTGTTTTTAAAAATGCGCAGATGGCGCGTGTTTGCTGTAAATTGAAAGACTTGAAATGGATATGGGCCGGTTTGATTTCTTTGACATATTTATTGGAACTGATAAGTAAACAAGTAGAATCGAGGCGGTAATTGACAAGAAAAGACTGTTTCCACACACATTTCTATTGCAGAATATCAAACACTAAGCATGTATAATTTGGAAACTTTTAATAACAGGAAATGTCAATTCCCTCATTTTTTATTCAATTCTAAATGTTTCGAAAAGGCCATAAAAGCAAAATTTTTTGCTCACTGCGCTTTTTCTTTCTTAATTTGCTACCTAAGTTCGCTTGTTAGATTTTAGCGGAAAACGACACATTCGGCTAGAATAAAATGTGACGACACTTCAACTAAAACAACTTGGCTTGAAACGCAACAGCGGAAACCAGTTTTGCTAGTTTCTTTCAAATCGCGTCAGCTGGTACGGGATATGGCAATTGTCTACCAAATGCACACCAACTATTTGGCAGAAACCTCACGATAACCATAGAAACGAAGGATGTCGTGACGTCACAGCTATAGCGGATCGTTTTCATCGGACTGCTATCGGATGGGTTTTGGGGCATTTTCTTTTCTTAATAGTTAAATAACTAATTTTAAAGAACTTTTGTACGAATATTTGGAATCAGAAATTCTTCTATAGGCTGGCGTTCCAGTCACTGGCAGCAGGTAAAATAGTCTTAATTTATAATTGTT
The DNA here is from genome assembly GCA_963978545.1 of Linyphia triangularis. NCBI lineage: Eukaryota > Metazoa > Arthropoda > Arachnida > Araneae > Linyphiidae > Linyphia > Linyphia triangularis. The sequence continues at coordinate 33,535,625 of OZ021722.1, forward strand.
GGTTTATCACTCGATAACACTCTTTTTGTTCCGACTAGTTCTATGACATTTTTTACCGTTTGTATTTCTGCAACTTAGACAAAAAATGTATTGTCACAATAAATTGCTTAATTTTTTTTTTTTTTTTTTTTAAAATATGGTTTTTATTTTTAGAACTTTCGTATTATACCGTCACCGGTTGGGGCGACAAAATTTTCGTCAAATTTCGCCCACCAAAATGGTCGGTCTGGACGAATATCCAGTTTTTCCGCAGAGTTGGGGCACTGTACGGCAAGTCCCCGACTCTGGTTCGATCCAAATCAGTTCTCTGAGGTGGTTAGGCGGTACGAACTTTTTATCACCAACAAAAAGTTCGTGAATGCTTGACGGGATAATACAAACAGACGAATTCTAACAGACGAATAGAAAGTGTTTTTGGAAGGCATTTATAATAAAAAAATTGCATTTGTTAATTAATCTGCGTTTTTTTTATATATTTCATTTCAAAATAAAACCACTCATTTTTTTCTTGAGATCCAATGCAGACAGGTGATCACGTGGAATCATAGATTAAAATGTTTGATCTACTGGAGCTGGCAATTACTGATATGCCAGTGACAAAGTGGCTTCTCCAGTGACTGGAATGTTGTGTTTATACGGTGCTAGGCTGGCATCTAATGACTAGCCATCTCAACTGGCAAGTTGACTGTTAACGTGTAAATCAGCCTTAATGCTTTTTCGGTCATAGTTGTGTTCCCAGCTATAACAGTAAGCAGATTTAATTAAGAGACAGTTGGAACAATAGATCATTCGTGAACAATTTATGTTTGGTTGGGCTGATGAAATTGTCATACAAATGCTTAGGAAAAATCGTTCCACTCACCCTTCAAAAAAGTGTGGTTGTTTTTATAAATGATAAAGCTTTAGAGCATAATTTCATTGTCAACAACAGCCAACTTAAATCATATCGGTCAGTTGCTCGCCGAGGCATACAGTGCCCTCTGTTGGTAAAAATTGTTTTGTTCTTTATGAGGAAAAGCCTATTTTTAGGAAATATAGAG